>CM046949.1:28447580-29697580 GCA_025698515.1 Gossypium sturtianum
AATTAATACTTTATTCCATAATTTTAACCTACTACACAACCTTTGAAAATCATAATTTCAACACTAAACCCTAATTCTTAACTTTTCACAATTAGGTCCTAAAATCAATTTCTATTGAAATTACTTGATAAAATTATCACACAAACAAAATTAGAACTTCAAATCCATGTTAATTCATCATAAAATTCCCGCACTCAACCATGGTAACTTTTAAAATTATCCATAAAATAAAAAACAAATAAAACATATAGTTGGACCTAGTTGTAAAGTCTCAAAAACACAAAAATTTCAAGAAAAGAACAAGAATTGAACTTACATGTAGCAAAAATATGAATAACCAGCTTAGAAGAACTCTTCAATGGCTATTTTTGGCTGGAGAAATGTGAAGATTTGTCTAGAATTTCAATTTGGTCATTATTTTATTTAGTTAATTTGCAAAATTTCCAATTTTGCCCTTAGTTCACATTACTTCTTTACTAATTTCTATACTTCTACCATCCAGCCTATGTAATTTAGGCCCAATTTCCCTTTTAATCCTTATTATTTATTATTTGAGCTATTTAGTCACTATTTCTTTAATTAACAAGTTTTGCACCTTTTTCAATTTAGTTCTTTTTTATTTAATTAACTATCAAAACGTTAAAATTTTCTAACGAAACTTTAATACTAACTCAATAACACTCCATAAATATTTATAAAAATATTTACGACTCGGTTTATAAAATCAAGGTCTCGATACCTCGTTTTCTACCCAATTTACCTAATAAATTCTTTTAAATCACAAAATTCACTAATTCTAGCATACTTCTAAAATCACACTTAACTAATAAATATTAGTTTATTAAATTTTTAAACTCACTTGTCGGATTTAGTGATCTCAAATCACTGTCTCCGACACTACTGAAAATTAGGCTGTTACATTCCTCTTGTAGCTGGTCGTGGTACGACCTACAAACCAACCATTACCGATTACCTAACTGAGATACACGTGTTCCGGATTCAAGATTTCGGCAGCCTTGAGCTCTGAAGAACTTAACTCGGGTTAACGGCCTCAACCGCATGGGTTGTTTAAACCCGATCACTTTTCCCTTGATTTGTTCTCGGAGATCCGAATACAGCACGGCCAACTCGTTTCCTCAACTGTTCGCAAACACGACTTCAACCCAACGTGCACTTTTTGACTTGAAATCGAGTTAACTTTAATGGATGAGTTGTCAATCCCGATACTTAGGAAAAATGTGAATACTGATTGGAATGATTTTTAGTACGGATACGTATCTCACGATTCCCGACCGGAAAGAACACCGACCTAAAGCTAGGATGAAATTTAATGAAGCATGAAATTATTCATGCTTTGGTTGGATATGGAGTGAATTTGAATGAAAATGGTGGAAATTGGAAAAGGAAAGGACTTGAAAGGCTATTTAACAAATTTTGGATGAACAAAGAAATGAAAATGGAAACAGAATGCTAATTACGCACCAACTTTGGGAGAAAAAAAAGAATAATTCTATTTAATTCCAAATGAAAATCAAATGTAGAACATAATGTGTCTTTTTCAAGCCACCTTAAAGCCCTATTTATATACATAACATTTACTAAATTTGGCTTTAACCACTCAACACATAATTAAAATTTAATAAAAAATACAATTAATTTTTTTCTAATTTTCACTTTTACAAAGTCAAAAAAAATCTGATGAGTCCTTGGCTATTTCCATATTTTTGATTCGGCCTCACTTTATTGACTGTGTTGCAAATTGGTCCTTTTCTGCTCTTTTTTACTCATAGCATCCCAATTGCATCCCTAATAAGATTAAAACATAAAATCACTAATTCAACAGGGATCAATTCAAAAATTAACTGAATTAAACACAAAAAGTCATGCAAATTAACATGTTATCATCGGTTAAGTAATTTAATCGAGAAAATAATCAATTAAAACTCAGGGACTATATTGTAAAAGTTTAATCGCTATTGAGTTTTAATTTAGAAAATACTTGGGAGCTTAAATAGCAATTATCCAAAGGGCCAAACTGGTTATTTTATATCATGAGTTAGTGGATGATGACGGTTGTTTCCACTATCTTAATTAATATATAAATTAGTATAATAAAGTTTTAATTAAACTAATTAAATTAATATTTATTAACTCATAATCTTAGTATAAAAGCTAAGTTTGTGGAAGAAGATGAACGCTCATCTTTCTTCCACTGTCTTTAAGAAGAAAAAAAAAGGGAGAAAACTCTGTTGTTAAAGCTTCAATCGACCATTCCAAGATTGCTAAGGCAATAAGGCTAAATTCATGAATTTTTTTTATAGATTTATGATCATGAGAGCTTGATTTAGCTAGCTCATGTATCAATTTGTTCAATTGTTAAGTTTTTAGCAAGTTTCCATTGTAGATAAATTGAGGAATTAGGTTTGAATTTGATAGCTATTAAGCTTAGATCATGATAATGACTAAAATGTAAAGCTAATTAAGTTTGTTAGATAACTTTATAACATTATGGACTAAATTGAATAAATGGAAAACTTGTCATAAAATTATGTTATGAATAGAAAATATAGGGTCCCTAATGAAAGAATGTGAAGTCGAATTTTGATCCGATGCTAGATACAAAAAATATACATATCCTAGTTATAAGGACTAAATTGAATAAAATGTAAAATATGAGTGGATATGTATTTGGTTGTTAATTGGATGTAATTTGATGTTGTTTTCTATTATTGAATTATCAAACATAGCTAAAGACAACGCTAGGCCATTGCGAAATAAGGGAAAGACGAGGGTCGTAGACGAGTGACGAAAGCTTCGGTTCGTACTTTTATGATTGGAGATCATTCCATTTAAATACATACATATACATGTTTGTTGCATATTAACTACTATGGTAAGACTATTACTTGTCTTGAATTGAATTGTGTGACAGTATTGAATGCTGAGATTGTGAATTAGTTTGAGCATAAGAGAAACGAGTATGATATGTATTGCTAAATAATATGTGATATGAATTGTTGATGAAAATGGTATGAAAATATGATATTGAATTGGTTCATAATATGAAATTGAAACATTAGTTACCCTATTAACTATTCGGGCAGAGTTGGATATAGTTGGCATGTCATAGGTACAGGTATAATAATTAAAAACCATCAATACTGGACAACCTGGGGTGGTAGACTGTACATATTCTAGTAGTCATCATTGTCAGGAAACATGAGATGACAGAATAAATAGATTGTTAAAGCCATCGTCACTAGGCAACGTGGGGTGATAGTATGTACATGTTCTAGTAGTCATCATTATCGGGCAACCTGGGATGACAGAGTAATAGATCTGTTTATCTGTCTTAAGTCCATGTTGGGTTAATAGGGTTATAAAAACATGAATTGGTTATATGGTAATTGAAATGAATGCGGTTGAATTTGGTATACTTGTATATATGTGAAATATGGAAAATGACAACATTTGAAAGACTATGTGAACCGATTAAAAATGAACCCCGAGGGTCGATTTGAATATGAACGAGATAATAGGCTCGAGAGTGAATGAGATAGTAAAACAAAACTGAGCATCAAATTGGTGTATATATATATGGATGTGTGTATACGTATCTAGATGATGAAATGAATAATTGGGATTGGAAATGAATGGAAAATGAGTATGGTATCTATTGTTTTATGACCTTTTAAGTTGATTTGGGCCTAAGGAAGAACTAACAAGTTAATTGAGTGTGCACGATAACAACTTAAGCCAATGAGTTAATGGATTGCCATGGATGTCACAACATTCGAGGAGAAAGTTGTGACATTGAAGCAAGCTTCAACATTTAGTTGATTTTCCAACTCCAATCCACGAGACAAGCTACTAGAGTCGATGTCATGACATCATAAAGACAAAGTCGCGACATTCCACCTAAGTCCCCAAAGGCCAAAAATTCTGCCAATAAAGTCGTGACACTAGCTATAGGATGTTACAATACCGATTCGACGGATTCAATTCTACAAGGCATATTCATCCGCACAGTCACATTTAACTTGTTAATCAGCTTGTAATTGACCTAGTTAGGTCATAATACATAGAAACTATAAATACTAGCTCAAAACCACATATTAGGGAGGTTTTTTCATACTTTTTCATTCATCATTCGGTTTTCAATTCTTTAGATTAAGTTTTCATTATGTTTTCTTAATCGAAAGATTTCTATTCCGAAGTTAGACGATTGTGAGCGGAAATTGTTCCGAACGTGTGCTTTTACATTGATTCATCTATGTGTTGGAAAAAAAATCCGGTTCTAAAACAATTTTATTGCACAATGGAAAATAAAAATTTTGAAAACAGAATCAATTTGTGATATTTATAGCAATAAACCCTTTACCAAAATTGCACCTGTATTTTTAGTTAGACAAATCCTTGTCATTCTTGGTTTTCAATTGAACGACCTTTTCCACTATTCTCGTACCACGAACTGTTTCGTGTGTGGGCTTGAACGATTCGAATAAAACACAGAACAAGATATATTTTTCTTTTCTTTTAGTGTGAAAACTAAAATCTTTTCTCAATAGATACCAATAGAATTGTTATTTCGAAAAATAGATTTAATACTTAGAGAATGAGCTCTCACTATTTTCGAGTAGAGTAACAATATCTTAAAGTTTTATATTTTTCCCTACCGGTGCCATCTATTGATAGAGAGAAGAAGTAAACCCTTGTTGAATTGTAGAAGTTTATTCCAACTAGAAAAAAATGAACTCCTAATCTAACTAGGAGTATAGGGGGCAGCAACCCTAGTTAGGGTTTGTCGTCCCTCCCTTTAACATGAGGGACTTTTAGGCCTCTCTCATATTAGGTCCAATTACAAGTACTTCCTGGACTTTTAACCTAATACTTTATAATTTGATCCAACTCGATATTCGTTTTTCTATTTCCCAAAATAAACATATCAAATTAGTAAATTAATTTCCCAATTAAATAGTCTTCTCAACCCAATTCTAATCCCGTTAAAATCATGATGACTTTACCGTAAAAGAATCTATGAGAAAATATATTTAATATTCCTACATTCAACCCATTTTTGAACTTCATTTAATTCAAAAACTATAAATTCATTTCTAGGACATTTTCGTTTTGGAGAAAACCACATTCATTTCCAAATATTTCCATTTCTCCATTTTAATTTTAATTTTGAAGAAAATCACATTCATTTCCAAATGTTTCCCATTTCTCAATTTTCACTATTTATATCCATTTCTGTTCATTTGATTCAACATGCAATTCATTTTTGGTTTCATCGAGCTAGCGGAGGGTTTGATTAGGGCTAAAAGGATTTATAATTAAGTTCCAGCTTTTCACCTATTAATTATAAACTCATTTAGTCACAAAGTCATTCCACTATAGTATTGTGACTGAGTTCTCCCCAACGTCATACCATTACGAAATCAAATCGATCAGTGCTCGTCCAATGACTTTTTCATAACTGTGTTACCCTCATAGGATATCCTTAATCTCTTTGGGATATATCTGTTCTCCCAATATGATCCTATTTTTATCTCATGGTAACCATTACATCTTCCTTCATGAAAATTCAATTACTATCAAATAGTAATAAAGTCATTCATTACAAAGATGTGTCACACCCTAAATTTGGCGGATCCAAGAAGAAGGCGTGCAAATGTGAAGTTATGTGTTTGGGGTAGTGTAGTCCGCCAATTAGTAGTTTTCTGGCGGATTAGAGTTTGGCGTAAAGTATACATCGTAGAATTAATTAAAGATTTTATCTTAAGGTATTCTTCTATTTAAGAAATGAGTGTGACACGCGAAGAGTTTGCTTTAGAGTGTTGGTTGGGCAAGATGTGCCTTCTAAGTGTATGTTTTAACGGTACAAGTCTAAAATGCTTGTAAGACCACACCATATATGAGTTATCACCATAATTATGATACATCGGGTTTGTTTGAACAATAAGGATGTGGGGTTTTATAACGTGATTGGTTGAGGGTCAACTGAAGGGTTCGACCGATCAATTAACATCGACATCGGATTTTCTTTTATATTTTCTCTATTTTTTGTAGGACATTAAGGGGACACCTTCTGTATGCATTTGAGACTTGTCAAGATCCATTTAGAGGTACTGGGTGTGGTGAGAAGGGTTCATCTAGATAGTTTTTCTTCCTTCAATATTACTGTTTGATTCTTTTTCTTAAACTATAATGTTATCTTATTCTTTATTAAGATGGAAGCTAAGGTTTTGACTTAATCAATGGATATTACACCTCCTGGTAAGTCTCATAACTCCGCATGTTAAGCTTTTGAAAGAGTGAGGCTGTTAAGAAGCATATAAACCGTAAGTTATGAATAAGAGGCCCTGTATGTGGGTCGTCTATAGTTGAGATATAGAAAATTATCTATTAATGAGTTTTTAATGATGGTTCCATGTTCTTGAAGCAGTTGCTACTGCTGGTTCAAAAAGGATGTTCGACTTTGGAACTTCAAGCTACAATATAGGTGAGTATCAGGTGAGTCTCTATCCTGGATCATGCATGTGAACTGTTCAAGTGGATATATATATAATGATAACATCTCGAATAACTGGTAAGTGTGTATGAGAAGTATTGTAAAGATTCTGCATGTGTAAGGATGATATGTGTAAAGTATTGTTTGAATAAGAAGTTAAATGGTAAGTATGCATGTGAAATCTGATATGAGAAAGCAAGAATCAGTCAGGTATGTGAACAGATCTAGGTAAGTAACTTCTAAGTAAAACATCCATTTGTGATGCCTCTGGTAGGGTAGTTATATTGCTAACCAGATGGCAGATCACGATATAAAAATATGCGTAAGTCCATGTGGTAGAGACCTATGGTATTATTTGACATCGAAAACACTCATGGTGATGCCTCCAGTAAGACGAAGACTGGACTGGCAGATCACGACATGAGGATGTCTAAGTCTATGTGCTTAAGACCCATAGTATAATATGATTATGAGAATATTTATGGTAATGCCTACGGTAAGATGTAAACCGAACTGGTAGATAATGACATGAAGATATGTATAAATATATGAGGGAGAAACCCATGACACATTCTGTGAAAGTCCACTGGGACAGTAAACACGTGATTCTGTGTGATGCCTGACTGGCGTGATTCACTAAGCCTTAATGGCATATTCTGTATGTTATGTAATGCCTATGTGGTGTCTTAGTGATGTATGTGTGAATGAATTTGGTTATCCGCCTTTGTGGCAAGATATGGGTAAGTTCTGAAATTTCTTCGATAAATAATTCTATGATAATGATATGATACGTCTAAAGTTAACTTGGTTGGTTAGTCTGGTGATGAAACTGAATTAGTTTTAAGGGGCATTTCCTGAAAGAAAGTATGTATCTGTATTACTAAAGAGGGAACCCACCATAGTAGTCTGTCAGTATAGAATATTGGTATATTCGTAGTTATGAAAGGTATAAGTGTTCATTGGTCTGATTTTGTCTACGCTATGTAGGGATGAAATCTAAGTTATCTGGCATTCTCCATATTTGAATAGTTTCATGTCTCGTTCTGAGGTTGTCTTGAATCTGAGCTGTTTGTGAATTTAGGCATTCTTCTGTTATGTAACATAGACATTTGGAATTTTTCTAGATGATCTAGAACGTTTCATTATCAGTATTAGTTTGATTTGGGTTTGATTCGGGATATAATCTGAATGGTAGTCTGTTATTCGTTGAATTCAGTATGGGAATCCGCCAAATGTAAGATCAGTTAGTACCTATCTGCCAAAGAGTAGTATCTATAAATAACCATTCTGGGAAAAAAATGTTAAATATTTGTTTGAAGAGGTATCTATTGAAAGTAGGCTCTGTATAGATATTCTTCTGAAAAGTACCTATGTTGTTCTAAAAAGGAATAGGATCTATATCGACTGATAAGATCTGAAATTAGCCAATGAGTGAAGTGAGAGTTGGTATGTTAAGTATAGTAGTTGGTGTATAAGTATATATCTGATGTTAGTAAGGTATTCTCCAAAGATAGAGTGGTAATCCAAAATATTCAAAAGGAGGAACTCAACTAGACATGCTCCAAAGTATTTTGTATCAAAACTCACTAAGTTCGCGTGAACTAAATGTAACACCCTAAATGCGTATTTTGTGTCAAGACAAGCTCCCGCCTTTTTCCAACACTTGCCTGGATGACACTTATTACAGTGCTCACAAAACGGAGCGCTAGTACCACTACCAGCACCCTTCACTCGACTGCTATTGCTACAAAAATACGTTCCAGCACGCTTCGCAGAACGAGGCTCCAACCACGGAGGACTGCGATCCCTTTTCTTCCCATAATCCACGCACCAATCTTGAAACGTTTCACTAGTCTCCCTTATCCTAGCCTTAAACACTTTCTCTAAAACTTCCCTCACTACCCGAGTCAATGCCTAAGTACCAAGCTCCGGGTTATCGCTACCCGAATTTGGCAGAATCACTCTGACCCCCGACTCCTGAACAGTCTCACGCCCCACAGAAGTAGACAACTCCTCGCGATCATGTTTACCTTCAGAATCCATATTAGTCTTGTCGATAACTTAGAATATCTACATTTTCAGAAAATGAACACAATTTAAATACAGAAATCTGTATTTCTAATCTTACAGTTTTAAATTTCTACCTGGACCAGCATCGGAGTCTCAGACAGTTCTTGCCCGTAAAACATTTACAAAGCACAATCATTCAACTTACTGTGGTAAAGTTTCTCAAAAATTTCTTTTTAAAACCACCACAAGCGTACACGGATACGTAAAAATAGAGGCCAAGTTTTTACAAACCTGACTCTGATACCACTAAATGTAACACCCTAAACTCGACCTAGGAGTTTAGACTAAATCTCGGAGGTTACATTGATCACCAAAGTGATCTAGGTAAAATTTTAATTATCCAGTTAGAAAACACCCAGTTTATTTAAGTTACATAAAACTTTTCAGTTATCAAATCCCATTATTCAACGCAAGGTATTTTAATTCAATCGGTTTAATTTAAAACATTTCATACCACGGTGTTTAAAATAGAATTTACAATCCAAAACCGTTTACATAAAACTCAGATTAAAAGAAATGCTTTATTAACCAGTTAAAGAAAAACATGATGATTCTGAGACCTCCGACTTACCGAGTCAAGCCGTAAAGAACGGAAGAGGTACATGAAAAGAGGTACATGAAAGAGAAGCACTAAGAGGGGGTGAGCTACTCGAGCTCAGTGTGAGTTCGAATCAAGACTAAAAATAGAAATACAGAATACAATTCAATATCAAACAACTAAAGATATATACAGAAATAGAAGGAAATTGCAAGGTCAACGTCCCAATAGAACGACATTTTAAACACACACTATTTCACACATATACACTCATTCATATGTATTTTCAGTCAAACGGGATACAGTCAGATAATCTAGCACCTAGAATGCTCAAACAGATGCGTATGGAAAACAGTCAAACAATAAAATCCACTCATCCAGCCAACACACCTCTTCGTCCCCCGATCACACCCCATAAGAGCTGATTAAGCTCATCCAACCAAAACACACCACATAGGACCTCAAAAGGCCCATCCAGCCCTACACACCAAATAAGTCATCCTGGGTTGCCCGGCAACAATGACC
Organism: Gossypium sturtianum; assembly: GCA_025698515.1. Taxonomy (NCBI): domain Eukaryota; kingdom Viridiplantae; phylum Streptophyta; class Magnoliopsida; order Malvales; family Malvaceae; genus Gossypium; species Gossypium sturtianum. Next base: position 28,457,228 of record CM046949.1, read on the forward strand.
TGCCACCCCAGGTTGCCCGGAAACGATGTCTTATCAAAATGCAGTTAAATTGCCTAATCAAATAATAGTACGCAGCAAAGCTGACACACATGCAGTACAACGCGATAAATCGCTGTACGAGTAAATTGCAGTAGAACTGCTAGATCAGATTAGGATCAGACTCCCTTCTCTTCGTAATCCCACCCAAAACTTTACTTTATGCAAGTGTATGTACGCACACAATCTCACAGCACAGTGACACATTAACAGACAGTCAGATAGAACAGATATGCGCACACACCCTCAGTTAACCGGGTTCAGAGTCAGACATCTCATGCAACAATTACAGATAACACTTAACCACCGAAGCCCAAATCAAAGTCTTATCGACCCTTACTAAAGCTTAGACAAGGGTTGAAGCACACAAACACATTTTGAGATCAAAAACACACACAGAACCAAAACAAGTGCCTTCAGACCACACGGCCGTGTGCTCTGGCCGTGTGGGAGGTCAAAAGCCCGTATAAAAAGGGGTACACGGCCGTGTGGCTGAGGCATACGCCCGTGTGAAGAAAGGCACACGGCCGTGTGACTGAGGCACACGCCCGTGTTGACCCGGGACATAGCCGTGGGAACAAGCCGTGTAACTCTCTGTCGATTTGCGCTAAATTTAAGTATAGGACTGACACGGTCGTGTGAGGGTCTCACACGCCCGTGTGCGCACTATGCACGGCCGTGTCTCCAAAACACATGCCCGTGTGGGTTCCCTAAATCCCCAAATTAGCCACACGGCCGTGTGGCACCAAATTACCAAATCCCTAATTCCCAAACTCATACGCCCGTGTACCAAGGGGACATGGCCGTGTGAAAATCGACTAATTTCCCCAAATCGGCCACATAGCTGTGTGGCGCCCAGTAACCCTAATCCCCAAAAGCACACGACCGTGTGTATCGACACACACCCGTGTGGCCACCCGTGTAGTCACGAAACCATCCTAGAATAGCCCCCAAAAATGTGCTTTCAGCCACGAAGCACTCCCCAACCCTCGATAGTTTAAAAATATGTCAAATCATGCAAATTATAAGCATTACATATCGATACAACATTGGAATTAACAGGTTTATGAACACTTACACACATGATGTCGGCTTCTCATAAAGTCAAAAAAGAATTCGCAAATAATCAAAAGAAGATACGAAACCCACACCTGATTTGATGACGGAGGAGCAAAACTCTTCGATATCTACGCAGCAAAAAACGTTTTCCCCCAAGCGACATAAAGAAAAAGGAAAAGAACAGAGAAAACCAAACCAAAAATAAAAATAAAATAAGATAACCAGAAAAAGAAAAAAAAGTCCCAGAGACAAATTAAAAATAAATAATAAAATAATTATAAATAATTATTATCACTAAGTAAAAATAAAACAAAATAAAAAGGCTCCCAAAATACGCACACAGCGACTCGAAGCCAGAACCCAAAGGTTCACTAGCACTCACTCAACCACCAAACCAGCAGGCCCATTATGATACTTAAATGCACCACTAAACTCAATAGAACCGCCAACTCACTGACCCTAACCACAAAACCTAAAACTTCTAACCCAAAATTCGGGGCATTACACTTACAAAGTGTTTGTTTATGTTTCAGGTCTTGTTGTGAGAGTATGTGCTCCAAGAGGGACCAAGCCAAAAATGCGTCGGGGAAGTGACGAGTTGGGTTATTATGCATACAGGGGAAATCTTAAGAGTAGGGCGTATAGGTCTCTACACCAAAAAGAGTCTGTCTTTAATGAACTTTTGTGTTGTAATATATTATATTTTTTAAAAGATTGTTGTATTTTTGAATGTTTTCTTTATCTCTTTTGTTCAGAAAACCTTTATTAGAATAATATTAAGTATGTTGAAAATTGGTTATATACAAATGGTTTAAATTTTATGCTTAGTGTTTGTATGTCGTAACATCCAATATCTAGACTCGGTTATTCGGGTCGGGTAGCGGGTGTTAGAAGATGAATGACCTGTGGTCACACTTACTTTTCATCAACCATGTAATGCCAACGAGAGGATATCATTTACCCTTATCTGGGGCTATCAATTCCACTGTTATGAATGATGCTACATACTACAGAAGTCATATACCGAACGCACCAGCTTTCAATTCCTTATCTATTCGAACTTGGGCTTTTACTTACATCAAAGTATACGAGTTACACATACATAGTCCGTCATCCACTTAGGATTAATGTATGCCGCACTTTGAATGTCATAAGTGAATAAATCCATAAACAAATTCAGGATCTATTCTTTTTGGGTCCAGTTCGATGTATTGTTAGTCCATTCAGTCACATCTATGTCTCTATCTTTTGGGAGTCATCTACTCCGATGGCCAAGATAAGACATCTCCCTAATTGGACTTGATAGATGACAGATTAGTCTTTCAATCGATTTTCTCATTTCAATTAAAGTAAAGACATGTTTAGGTTCATCTACTAATATAAGTTGCCTTTTCGTATTATGATCCAACCACGTAATACTGCTTAGTATTAGTTTAAACATTAGACAACTAGTGAGCCAATATTTACTTTTATTTTGCTTTGCATGTAAAAACCACATGAGGACATTATACAAAGTATATTAATATAATCCATGAATTGTTTTATTTACCAATCTATTCGTAAAAATTATAAGTGTACATAGACAAAAATAATACACTTAGGACACCAAATCCAAAACTATGAGCATTCTCTTCCCTATTCTATTTATTTATATCTCTATCATTAATTCAATTGATTGATTGTTTGTATAAATAGTAGAATAAAATTGTGCTTTATACATATCTCGCATGAATGAATTGTTTTACAAATTAATCGATTAAGTAAATAGTTATATGAAATTGGGAAATTATTCAAGTTTGCTAAATAACTTAGTAAACTAGGTTTGACAACCCTAGTAGAAAATCTAGACATGTTAGACCGAAAAGGTATTCTGTTGGGTAAGCCTTTAGCAAACTTGTGCTGAATGATGAGATCGAAAGCGTATCAATATGCCTAAGTGATATCGAAAGGGTATCTTAGGTAGTAACTCTTAGCGAGAATGAGACCGAGAGGGCATTCTTAGTTAATGGTGGTAAATAACTCAATTAAGGGTAATTATTGACTTAGTTGATAATTAGGAATTCAATCAATTCTAGGCCAAGTAGCTTGCATCGTTGAAACTAGGAGTAGGAAGTTCCAATAGTTTAACCTAGGTTTAGTTTTAATTAATTAGTTTATTGCAGTCTTAATTTAGAATTTGCACTACTAATTCATAACTCGACTAGACTAGTAGTTGTTTTCAGATAATTAATTTAATAATAGTTTTCACCAACTTAGCAATCCCTTAGGTACAATCCTCGGAATACTTCTAAAGTGTTTGATTGTAAACTTAACTATATTACAACCTGACTTGTTCACTTGCAGATCAAGCTCTTTGGAGCATATGTCATAAAAAGGATTTAGCTTGGACTGGTAATCCTGTTATTTACATGTGTGGCTCGAGAGTGTACTCTATGAGATAGTACCTTATGGGTACCATTGAATATGAATTGACGAATCCTGATTTGTACACCTCGAGTGTACTACCTGTGTATCCATCGATATTTCGAATAAATTCAATGGGCAAAGTTCTGACAAGAGAAAAGATGAATTTAAAACAAATTGACATGGAATGATACATATGATTTGGAAATATGAAATAAAAATAATATTACATGGAATACAAGAAGTTGATATTTGTATATGGAAATTACTTGATGAGAATGTTCATCCTTGATCATAAACCCGTACACCTTGCATGCACTACTACTTGTGCGACCTTAATACTCGAATAAAATGAGTAAAGTCATGCCATGAAATGATCTGAACTTGAAAAGAATTACTATGAAGCTATACTTGTATTAATAAGAGATGTCTATACATGTTAAATGAATACATGTTGTAGAAAGCATATGTGCATGGAAACTTGATTGTTGTTGAGCCCATACATGTCTTGATGTTACTATGGAATATATGACTAACAAGGGAAATGAGGATGTGTGTAGGGCTGGAGATCAAAGTGGTTGAATATGCCTTACTAGTTACCTCAAATAGGATGGATGGTAAGTTAAGTACCATGTTATACGAACTTACTAAGCATTTTATGCTTACCCCATTCTATTTTCCCCTATTTTAGAGTAAATCGGAAGCTCGTTGGATTGGAAGCTCAGCGGAGATCACTCACACTATCCATCGCCCCATGTCGGTGCAATATGGTAAATCAATTACGGTTGTAATGGCATGTATAGGATATGTTGGCCATACTGGTATGTAAATATAAATGATGCTTGTAATATAGCCATTGGAATGGCTAGTAATGGTTTGATTTGATATATTTGTAATGTCATACTATGGTAGCTACACATGTGTTAAGTAGTTGATAAAATTATGCCTATCATATAGACTAAACCAAGAGAAGATTATGAACATGTATGCATGAAATGATATGCCATGATGAATGATGGAATTTACTTGATTTGAATGCTTGAAATGGTTGGTATTTGGATGTGTGATTCAAGTGCAGGTCATGGGTGAGATTTTGGGTGAGAAATCAAGCTCGGAATGGCTTTATTTTATCCACACGGGCAGACACACGGGCGTGTGTCTAGACCGTGTGTGACACACGGCCTACCCCATGGGCATGTAGCCAGGCCGTGTGTCCCCTGCACCTTAAATTCGAGAAAACAGAATGCTCAAAATTGAGCACACCAGCAGAGACACGGGCGCGTGTCTAAGTCGTGTGAGAGACACGGCCTTGAACACGAGCGTGTGTTTTGGCCGTGTGAAACCTGTACCTAATTCGAATTGAATTAATTAACCACACAGCCTAGTACACAGGCGTCTGGCATGGTCGTGTGGCGCAAGTCAGAGAGCAACCTAAATCAGACACGGCCTGATGCACGAGTGTGTCTAAGGGTCACATGGGCGTGTCCCTTAGACCACACGGGTGTGTGAGCCCTGTATCTTGGAAAATTTTTGAAATGTCACGAAATTTTTTTAGAGTTTTCGATTAAGTCCCGACTCGATTGTAATGCTTGTATTGGGCCTCGAGGGTCCATCTAAGGGACGTTATGAGTGATCTTGATTAATGAATAGTGATTTGCATGATTTATCTGAAAATGTTCTGAAAAGTTCCGGTAATTCTTCGTAACATTGTTCCGGTGACGGATACGGGTTAGGGGTGTTACATATCAAGGGGGAGATTGTTTGGGTTTTTGACTTGCTTGTTCCATATTATGTTAGAATGAGAATGGATTTTCTACTTGGGTCGTGTGGAAGGTTTTAGCCTCATGAATGATTATTGTTTTCAACCTTCAAAGTAATGACATATTTGACAAAACAACAATTTGGTTCAGCTAGGACTCTAAAACGCTTCATATGATCCTTGTGATGACATCATTGGATAAGGATTGAGTTCTTATCCTTATCTCTTGAGAGAGTTTTGAAGCTTTTGGAAGACTGATTTATGAATACTTTTGTTTGATAAATACTTATGATAATTAATGGGATAATTTCAGCTTTTAAATAGCAGTTTAAAGCTTATTTAAACTCTGTTGGATGGACTATTGTATCAACCTATAGATAGGCTACTTGTGGTGTCACTTGGGGAGTAGTCTTTTAGTGCCTTTGCCGACAACTTTGTTGTGTTCTTATGGTTATTTTGTGACACTCTTTCAGATATTAATTAGAGATGTTTATTAATTTTGTTTTGAGGTATTTGAGTGAGTGATTTGTGAAAATTGAGGTCAGTATTGGGGCCACAATCACTTCTTTGTGTAAGGATAGATTGGGATTAAGCCAAAAAGTGATCGAAATGATTGTTGAATAAAATCATTCACTAAGCGTGGCTCCGGAAATGTAGGACCATTGTGTCTGAACTACATTAATAAACGTTGCGTGTTATCTCTCTTTACTTTCTTCCTTGTGTTACTTTGCCTTTAACCTTTCTGTCCATTTTTGTTCTAACAACAATAGGAACAAAATTGTTTTTCAAGTGCAAACTGAAGGCTTTTTAAGATATTATGGCACTATTTATGATTTGAGTAGTGCTTTTTTTTTTTGGCTAATGAAATTAATAACGGTTTCAAATTTAAAAAATATTATCATAGCTCATTTTGCAAATATGTATATTAATATTTAAATATAATGTGAATATGACTTTTTTTCAATACTTATAAATACCTAAAAAATATAATTTAACATTTCAAATTTAAATGTAAATATGACTTCTACTAGAACTTTAAATTGCATTGAAAAATATCTTACCTATAATGGGGATTGAAAGTTCTAAGAAAACCTCTGCTAACCAATGTTCACATTTTACCAATACTTGTGGTTAGCTTGCAAGAAAATTTTCTCGACATCTACCTAGCCGGTGGTCAACAAACTGCTAGATAGCTCAATACTACTGGTTATTTTTATCTTTTATTGGCATTTATAAACGGAGGTAAAAATGAGATTTTTTGTAGTGTTAACGAAGGCTTCAAGGTATGTAACCGCCACTTTCTTTAAAGTTTTATTCACTCCCACTATTGTTGGTGTACAAAAGAGATCCAAGAAAATGGACCTCAATGACCCAATGAAACCCAATGGTTGTCTGTGTTTTGCACTGACGAAAATAGTCTATTGAGTGTTGAACAATGTGTAATAGGAATATCTAATAGTAGAAGATGGAGAGAACAACATGAAACTTTGTTTCATACATTTTTGGGTGTTTTTGGTGGCTTCCAAATGAAATATGATTCATATTTATAAGATCTCTCATGTTTCTTCAGACAAACATAACTATGCAATAGATGTCTATTTGAAATAGTTACATCTTTTAATGATATAACATAAAGGTTAATGCAATCTTTGACCTCTAAACTTGACTAAAAGACATAATTCATCACTTTTAATACATTACTTATAACTTTTGGATTAACCCTCCACTTGTATCTATTAAAACATTATAAATATTTTTGAAAATATTTTGACAAGTATTTGGAGAAGCTTCAAGACAGTCTCTTGTTTATGCGAACTAGTTGAATCTTCCTAATTATATGAACTACGCGAGCCCCATATAAGATTAGCCCATATTTATGGACCCAGTTAAATCAAGTGGCCCAATTTAAAATAATTAAGTTATTTACTTTAATAGAAGTTAAATCTCATCCGTTCATTTGATTACTTGAAGAATCTTGGTCATTTTAAATCGATCATCCCTCTACTTATTAGGGTAACACACATTAAAAACTAATAGAAAGTTTATTGTTTGCATTGCTTAGGGTTTGTGTAATATTAAGGGAAAAGGTCAAGGGAGGAAATCAATTTATTATCTTTTTTTTTGTCAAGTGTAATAACCAACTCTAATTTTATATTAAATAATTCTTAGAATTGTGAAATCTAAGTTGATAAAATAAATTAAAACTCGATTTAAGTATTCCTCGGGTGCGTGTCATCCGTAACATATAAGATTGGGGTTTTGAAATGACTAAATCAGATTGAGTTTGAGTGCTGATTTGGTTTCTAACTAAGCTAACATGAAAAGATTACTGATATTGGATAATCAAATTGTGCAATGTAACTTAATTAAGTCACCTTAATTGTGTTTACTCTTATCTTCTTTTTTGTTAATTTGAACAAAGAATAAACATTTTTATAAACACATTCATCCATTGAAAGGGAAGTGCAAAAGTTAAGTTTTGGAGGTCCATATGTTGGCAAGTGAAGGATTAATTCAAAAGGTTATATTGAGTGGAGCATTGTTAAGTGGGATTGTTTAGGCCACCAGGCAAAAGCAACTCACTGCATTGGATGGATCACTGTCTTTTTAGCATAAAGTTTCTGTCACATCCTTTAGAAATGTTACAATCACTCTAGTTACAGTACTTCCTTAACTTCAGTCACAATTAAAAGTATAAAAAAATTAATAAATTCTAGACAGGATATTATAGTTCTGATGCTACAATAAAAAAATTCTCAAATTTCATTTTCTTTCTAAAAAAAATATGTCTATAAACGCAAAATTTCAAAAAACATAAAAAAAAAATATAATATTTCTTTGTCTAAAATAAAAAATATGAAATAAAAATATTTTTCTTATCTGTTTTATTCGGGTAAAATTCCCAAATATACCAAAAAAATTAAAAATTTTACGGAATTGAGCCGGTTTCTAGAAAATTTACGGAAAAGGGTCATTTCCCATCAAAACGCGTCCCGTCGCCAGCGTTTTGAGGAAATGCCAGAAAGCGCTCCCCTGGGGGCGCGCTTTGTGCCACTCAACAAAGCGCGCCTCGTGGGCGCTTTGTCGACGTGGACACAAAGCGCGCGTCCCGTAGCGCGCTTTCGCCGCCAACGATCAAAATTTTTGTAATTTAGTTTATTATTTTTGTTTATTATTTATTTTTTTTTTTTTGTAATTTAGTTTTAATATATTTAATAAATTAAAAAGTTGTTTTTATTTTTTTGTAATTTAGTTTTAATATATTTAATAAATTAAAAAGTTGTTTTTATTTTTTGTAATTTAGTTTTAATATCTTTAATAAAATAGAATTTGTTTAAATTTTTTATTTAAATTTAATTTTAAAAATAAAAGTCCAATATTTGTAATTTTATTGTAACTTAAAGGTTTTTTTTCCAAATTAGTCTTTCTACAAAAGTTCACCGTTTTCATCAACAAATAAATAGAATTTACATAGACACCAAGAGACAAAAAAAGTTAAGAACACTGTCAACTATTCCAACTTGGACACGAGCGAGATGTATGGCCTGGGTTCCTACACCATCCGCACAGCCTACCTTGGTTGCTCGTTTCTCGGATATCCATATTGTTGCGTATTCTAGTCGAGCAAGGTCGACCCTTTGGTTTGCGCCTCAATTGTCTATCCGGCAACAGCTTAAACGGAGCAAGCGATACCGACGGCCACTTACGTTCATCTGGGACTGGTGGGAATACGTGTCTCCACACGTTGTACATGTTTTCTAATTTGTAAACTTCGTCGACATAGCTCATGGGATCAAGACGGAGATTCTGACAAGCCGCAAGTACATGAGCGCATGGGTAACGAAGTGCATCAAATATCCCACAGTCGCAGGTCCTATTTGTCAAGTGTACACGATACTGCCCGCCAACAATACCTTGGTTCGGTCTGTCAAACTCCGTCACACGAAACCATAGGCTGTCGCGATCGTGACACACTGTGTGCATGCTGTTGGTCCGTGCCTTGCCCTTGTTAATTTCTTGCAAGACCTTCGGGCTCCATACATGGCCTCCTTGCATTTGGCCTTTATAACTCGCTGCTCGCTTCGGAAATAGTGCCGCTAAACGAAAATATGTCTCTCGCACAATCAATGTTATCGGCAGATGGCACGTTCCTTTTAGAATAGAATTTATGCATTCGGCCAGGTTTGAGGTCATATGACCATATCGTAGGCCACCGTCGTATGCTTGTGTCCACTATTCGAAAGGAATATTGCGTAGGTAATTTGCGCCTTCTTCGTTAACTGAGCGCAAACTCGCCAACATCTCGTGAAAACGGTCATTATTGATCTCATACCCTGCCAATATAAGTTGATATCGAATATTACATACCACTCTTCAATTGAGAATAAATTGAATATTACAAACGAAATTATATTAATAGATATTACATACCCATATTGGTCACTTGCTGTCGCTGACTTTTAGATCGATGTTGCCCGTAGTAGTTGGATGCAACATGCCTTAGGCAATATCGACGGTGTGTGCGATGCCACAGGCTTCCCTGGCACTCTATTGCGGCTAGTATTCCAGGGCCCCGATCCGATATAACACATATATCAGGTTGGGGGCAGACATGTCTCCTTAACCTGATAGGAAGAAATCCCAGTCATCAGCTGACTCCCCCGGTGTTATTGCAAATGCAATCGGAAGGATTCTCCCACTGCCGTCCTATGCCACAGCTAACAATAACCGATGCGTATATCTACCATACATAAAGGTACAGTCAATTTGCACCAATGGCTTGCAGTATATAAATGCATCTCGGCATTGCTTAAATGTCTAGAAAAGACGCTTGAACACTGCGCATCCACGGAGCAAACGATCGTTGTAGTACGCCGGTTCTGTTTCAAGGTCTGTTATGTTGCCTGGGACATATCTCTCTAGCACCTAACACCACTGCCACACTTCATTATATGAAGCGTCCCACCGACCATGCAACTTTTCCAACGCCTTCTGCTTGGCTATCCAAGCCTTCCTGTAAGAGGGCGTGTACCCCAATTGGCTACGAATATTGCCAATTAAGGCCGGCACTGTAGTCTTGGGATCGGCCTTCACCGTCGGTATTATTAAGTCAGCCAGCATGTCTGAATCCATCTTCGGATGATCTTGTGTAACACCTGTCAACGAAGTACGTTAAATAATGCAACATTACGTAATATTAGTATTATTCAAAAACATTGAACACATCGTGATACTGTACCGGCAAGACATGTATGTGGACCTTTGTACTTTTTGATCTCCCACAAGCCTGTCCTTTTCCTCAACGAGGCCATGATTTTCCATGAACATGTACCGTCTTGCACTGCACACTTTGCCTCATACTTATCGAGCTTGGATTTAACCATGTTGTAGTTAACCCCATTCTTGATGTTGTATTGTTTCAATGCAGCAAGAAAAGCATCCTTGTTGGAAAACTCGTTACCAACTTCTAATTCGCCCGAATCCAACGATGAAGTTGTACGGTCACGCGTCTGGTGTGGTAGTTTAGGAAACTCCAATGCATCGTCTTCAGATAGATCGACATTGTGCATGTGGGCTGGAGGCGAGTACGCCCTGAATAGCGAATCTTCTTCTCGTTCGTCTGAACCGCCCTCAACATCTTCGTGCTTTGTTGGAACAGCTCGGTTCAAAAAATAATCCAACTTCTACACCATCGGGCCCAGGTTCTCGAGGTGGATCCACATCCGACTCATCATCTGATTCACCATAATCTGCAACGAACGAGGGCCCCTCGCCGGTGGATGTCGTGGGGAGTACATTATCCCTCCTTAAACATCTTTCGTAACGTCCCCAATCATATGTGGATTGCCAACCACTATAAGTTGATGACGTTCCCCAATACGTATTTCTATCATCGGACGTCGAAGGAAGGATATGCATGTCCCATCCACCAACCGAGTGTCGTGCAGGGGTTATGTTTTCCGTACTACCACCAAACACAGGCACTTCTATATTCTGCCTCCCACTAACAGAGTGTCGGCTTGGGGTCGTGTATTCCCCCCGAACAGAAGTAGATGTTGAGGTCGAAGAAAGATCACTTGGTGATGAAAATTATACATATACCTCAAGATAGGGTGATCCACTGGCAAGATGAGTCTCCACCATTGCCTCAAAGCTCCAAGGACCTTTGATGTCGAATGATTCATATCTCACTGGATCAACCAAAGCGCAAAATCTATACTTAATAGACTGAACTTTCATTGGCGTTGTTCCGAAGATTTTACGCCTAATTCTTTTGCGAAGTTCTAAGAAATCTATGTTCCGATTAAACCCCAGTCGCGCTGTGCTCTCCGATAGAAAACAACACCATTTTCGGTGTCACAAACCTCACCATCGTAGTAAATAACAACATTAATACGTTCACTCATTTTCAGTTTCTATTTTTCTTTTGCCTCAATTTCTCTTATGCAACCTGAGAATGAAATTTGGCTGATTTATAGTCTAATTTTACCAGAGACTACTGTAGCAAAAGAGCGTCCACGTGGGAGCTCTTTTCAAGATCTCTCTGCCGACAAGGCATCTGCTTTGAAGCGTTTTGTGCTTGTTTGTTCAGAAACGTCTACTCAAAATTATTTCACCGGAGACTACTGTAGCAAAAGAGCGTCCACGTGGGAGCTCTTTTCAGTACTCTTACTGACAGTGCATCCTGCTGGAAGCGTTTTTGGTCACCGCTTGTTCGTTGACGCGTCTTCTCAAAATTATTTCACCGGAGACTCAGAGCAAAAAGAGCGCCCAAGTGGGAGCTCTTTTCAAGACTCTTACTAACGATGCATCCATCGCTGGAAGCATTTTTGGCCACCGTTTGTTCGAAAAGGTCTTCTCAAAATTATTTCACCGAGACTATCAGAGCAAAAGAGCTTCCACGTGGGAGCTCTTTTGATACTCTTCTTGACAAATGCATCTGCCGAGAAGTTTTTGGCCACCGTTTGTTCGAAACGTCTTCTCAAAATTATTTCACCGGAGACTACTGTAGCAAAAGAGCGTCCACGTGGGAGCTCTTTTCAGTACTCTTACTGACAGTGCATCCTGCTAGAAGCGTTTTTGGCCACTGTTTGTTCAGAAACGTCTTCTCAAAATTATTTTGCCAGATACAACTGTCAAAAAAATTCAATTAATTTTTTGGGCTAATATATTTTGCCCAAAACCCTAAATATATTTTTACCTAGCCCGAAACCTTAAAATTTCATACCCTTATTGGTCGTGGAAGGAAGGCAAAAACGCGCGTCCACGTCAGTAGCGTTTTCCTGGTTATTCAATGAAAGCGCCCACGGGGCGGCGCTTTGTGTCCACGCCGCAAAGCGCGTCCCACGTGGCGCGCTTTGCTGAGGTGGCACAAAGCTCGCCCCCGTGGCGCGCTTTGCGGGCATTTCCCCTCAAACGCCACCGACGTGGGCGCGCGTTTGATGGAAAATGGCCATTTTCCGTAAATTTTCTAGAAACCGGCCCAATTCCGTAAATTTTTAATTTTTTTGGTATATTTGGGTATTTTACCCGTTTTATTCTTTATAAAATCATTAATTTTTTATAGTTATTTCTGTTAATAATATTATATTTAGAATTTAAAATTATTTTTTTATATATGCTTTGTACTGCACCGACATCTAAAAATTTTAAAATACCAAAAAATTGAAGAGCAATAATATTATTTCGTGGCTAGGATCTCAATTGGGAATATATATAGAGAGAGAGAGAGAGATAAAGAAGGGAATATTAGGTTAATTGATTTCGATGATTTAAAAGAGAGAGGTTGAACAGAAACAGGAAACAAACGTTTATGCCATCATGCATTGCATGGCTGTCTAAAATTGGGAGTTCCATAGTTCAATATCACACGAGATAAAATAGATGGATTTTACTTTAATCAGTGGGGCTAAACTCTAACTCGATTAATTTTAGTTGATAAGATATGTTTCTTTACTAATCTTGATGATACTAATGATGATTTTAAAGTGAAAAGCCTGCTTTTAATGGAAAAAGACAAAAGTCTAATTGTAATTTTCATCCCTTAACTTTAAAAAATTTGAGAAATTAGTTTTTTTTTTTCTTTAATTTGTATTTCGTCATCTTATTTACAAAATCTATTTATTGATAAACACATAAACTTAATTATTAATTTGTTGCACATATTTTGTTAACGTCAAAATTCATCATTAAATTAACTTCTAAATTTTTATAAAATATAATAATTAAATTTCAACAAATTAGAGGAATAAAATTCAAGTGGGTCCCGGCTGTTTTTATATATTTCTCTTCTGTGTTATCATAAATTTTATATTTGTATCCTTTAGCATTATTTTTAACAAATGTTTATTTTATGTCTATTTTACGATCTATAAAGTTATTATTTTGAGGTTTGTGACAACTTCTTTCGATGATATTATCTCTAAAATTCGAATATAGATTCTCTCCCTAAAAATAAGACTAAAAGCATCTTTTTATTAAACATAAGAAACAACTTCTAAACACATCAATACTTTTTATTGAGTTGGTGTTACCCTCAATTGATTCACCAACTAAGTTAGAGAAATTATGAAAATGCCTTCCGTAATTAAAATAATATATTATTCGAGAATATTTTAGTTTTTTTTTATTCTAACAAAAATCAATAAAAATATGCATATGGTGGGATTTAAACCTAACCAATTGGATTAGTAAAATTTTAATTTTACCATTAAATTAAAGTTTCTATTTGATATGTTTTATATATTTTTTAATATGTATAATTTATTCTCTCCATCAGTTGTATATATTAATAATGTTGTTAATTGAATAGGTGACATAAATCAACTCGACACAAACTCACAATTGATGACAACACCATAATAAATAATTGTAGTTCATTTAGTATTATTTGCTAGAAAATATGGACATCACATATATAATAACAGTAATTGCATGTTATTATTTACTATCACAAAATATTAGTCCAAATTAAAAGTGATCTAATTTGGTTAATGTTTATTGGGTTTTAGTTATTAAATAAAGTATGAGCCAAATATGTGTAGATAATATAGTAACTAATTTCTAATTAATGATGAACTAATTAGGTTATTGTGCAAAAGTTATATATTAGGGTTATGATCTCCAAATTACACATACGTAATTTTTATAACATCCCATCTTCAGAAAAGAGAAAACCACTTTCTCTAAATTACTTGTGTGATAATTTGGAAGATTAAAACCGTATGAACCGAAGATTCTAAGAAATCAATGGATTCAGGTACGCTTCTGCATTTAGTTTTGTTCTTGATGATTTGACATGACAAATCATGATTTATGGTTTGTTAAGTTTTATGTAAGATCTTGTTTTACGGTTATAACAAATGGTGTCCGAGCCTCGTCATGTTGAATCATTGAGAACGAATTGATTCTTTATTACTTTTAGATTGATTTGTTTTTTAAATTTTATAGATTTAATATATGAATTTTGTGTTTCAATCATACACATTAAATTTTTTGGGTTCAAAATTTTAGAGTTTATATTTTATTTTATTTTTAAATTTTGGTGATTTTGATTTTTCATGCTCAATTGAAACTCAACATGCTAAAATTCAGAATTGAAGCTTTTGGCGATTAAATTCAATATAAATTCTAATATATTTGAACCATTATTTTTCTACCAATTGCTTTGGTTTCTTGTTAATAATGCCAATAATTAACATATAAAAAAGATTTTGGATTGTGTGGTTCAAATTCTAAAAGGTTGAATTTGAATGCACGTTTATTTATTATTGGAAAAGTCAGTTCTATTTTTTATGATTTTTTTGATAATTATAATTAAGTACATATACTAGCTTTACGATTCTTTTGATTTAGATCAAACCAATTTATTTTAATTCAATTATCCATTATCTTCCAAAAAAAAAATTGCTTGTCAGAGTTTGACGAGGAAACGAACTGTACAAACTTTTCAATGTATAGCTATGGTATTAAAAGTATGTATTTGGTTGTTAATTTTACTATACATAGTTTAGTTAAAAAACAAAATTGATGATATCAAACTCGTTGCTTGCTTTATTCATATATATATATGTTTTAATTTATGCATGTTTTGATTGGTTGAATGTGTGAATTACATTTGTGTATTAAACTTTATTGTTTGATTAAGTGTATGGTTTATGTAATGGTATGGTTCGAAGGTAGTCAAGTTTTGAACTTTATGTCACGATTATGTTTATTATGAGATTAAAGTTACAACTTTAATTAACTTTAATGGATGCTAGATAAATTATTCAATTAATATTCTTAAAGACTGTGACAGTATAAATGATTCAGTTAATAGTCAGATTTTTGGTTTATGATGGTGCCATTTAGACTTTTATTTTGGTTATTTATGCAAACTTTACAAAATCAGAAGTTTCAGTTTCAAATTTGAATTTTGTTAAGTTTATATATATATATATATATATATAACTAAAATAATAAGTTGTTAAAGTGACCTCTGTTGTAAAAAAAATATATTTTAAAATATAAAATGTTGTGTGCATGTAATTTAGGTTAATATTGATCGGCCCAAAGGAATGTTAATATTTAACAAAATTACATGTACAACTGTGGTAATAAACATGTGACGATTATTCGGTTTTACATGTGAGCAATAAATCGGCCCAAAGGAAGATTTATTGTTCGACATGCTTTTATTGTCCTTCTTTGATTACTACAATAAGATATCACTTGCAAGTTAATATTTTTGTCCAAAGATGAAATATTAATGGAGTGACTGATATCTTGAGATGAGATTTACCTTTATTCAAATTATTTTGGCTCAAATTTAAAATATTTTGAAAGAAATAAATTCATATTTTTACTTTATGATTTAATTAAGGATGTCTAATATTTTAAATAGATTAGTTGAAATAAAATGTCACCAAAGTGACCTATTTTGTGTAGACTAGTTTATTTAAAATATCAAGATGATTATATGTTTTTATGATTCATACGTTTATTAATTAACCCAAAAGTCAGTTAATATTTGACAGAATGTAACATCTGTGGTGATAAATGTGTGACAATTATTAGGTACTTTATATGAGCAATAAGTTAGTCCAAAGATTGATTCATTATTTGACATAATTTATTGTCAATGTTTGATTGCTATAACAAGAGTATCACTTACTGTTAATATTACTGTCCAAAGACTTAATATTAATGTTGTGTTTGGTATCTTGAGATGGGATTAGCCACTATTTTGAATTTATTGTTTACTTATGAATATTGATTTAAGGTTGTTTTTATCTATTTTGTTATATATTCAACTAGTTCATCTTCTGCTGTCACAATATCTGCTAATATAATTTTTTTACCAATGCTTAATGTGACTAATTTCAAGGAATGGACATAGACCTTGCACTAAGGGAAAAACAACCTGCACCTCTCACTACGGCAAGCACCCTTGATGTTAAAATGAATTTTGAGAGGTGGGATCGTTCAAACCGCATGAGTCTAATGATTATGAGCACAACATTCCAAAAGCCTTTAGGAGCACAGAATCTAAAGAGATTACTCAGGCTAAGGGTTTCCTTAACGAAATTGAGAAACACTTTGCCAAAAATGATATGGTTGAGATGACATCACTTTTGACTTATTTGATGTCTGTGAAGTATAAAGGTCAAGGAAATGTAAGGAAATGTGAGAGAGTACATTATAGAGATGTTCCGTGTTGCTTCAAAACTTAAGCCACTTAAGATCGAGCTTTCTGAGGAACTACTTGTTCTTATGGTTTTGGTATTGCTCCCTACACAGTTTAAAAAATTTAAAATTAGTTACAACTGTCAAAAGGAGAAATGAGCTCAAAATGAGCTCATTTCTCATTGTGTGAAAATGCTCATTTGGCCAGTGCCTCTGAAGACAACACCTTACATTCTGAATAGAGTACCCATTAAAGCAATTGCAAAAACACCTTATGAGCTTTGAATAGGTTGAAAGCCTAGTCTATATCACTTTCACATTTGGGGATGTCCAGTTGAGGCAAGACCTTATAGGCCACATGAAAAGAAATTGAAATCCAAAATAGTAAGCAACTACTTTATTGATTATTCTAAGCGATCTAAGGGCTATAAGTTTTATGATCCCACAATTAGGTATATTTTTATGGGAACTGCAACATTTTTTGAGGATGTTGAGTTTGGAAGGAGAAATAAGGTTAGAGATATTGCTTTTGAAGAGGAATTGGATTCTAACTCAGTTCATGTTATCACTTTTGACGATATTCAGGTTCTCATACCTATCATTGATCAAGACGTGAATGCAAATCCTTAACAAGACAATGCTCCCTATTCAAGATGAGGTAATTGTTCCAGAAGAACAAACTCAACAACATCAAGAACAAGTGCCATTAAGGAGGTCTACGAGAGAGAGGTGAAATGCTATTTTAGATGATTATGTTGTATTTCTTCAAGAACATGAGGATGTCAATGGAATGATGGAAGATGATCCAATCAATTTTCTTTAGGCCATAAAAATTTATGATTCTCAAAAGTGGATTGATGCCATGGAAGAAAAGTATAAGTCTATACAGACAATAAAGTTTGGGAACTTGTCCTATTACCTGAAGGTGCAAAACAAATTAGTTATAAATGGATATTTAAAATCAAGAGAGATGCAAATGGTAATGTGGAGATGTATAAGACATATTTTATAGCTAAATGATATACTTAGAAAGAAGGCATTCATTTTATAGAGACTTTCTCTCCAGTTTTATTAAAAGACTCTTTTAAGAAAATCATGGTGCTTGTTTCTCATCTTGATCTTGAGTTACATTGGATGTGTAACACCCCTAACCCGTCTCTGTTGCCGGATTAAGGTTACGGAGTATTACAAAACAATAAAACATATTTGAACATTTTATTAATCAATATAATAATCACATCACAAACCATTTATACTTATACACAACGTCCCTAAATCAAGCCCTCAAGGCTCTAAAAAAAACCTAGAAACAATTTAGGAAAAATTTGAAACAGTTTGGAAAGTTTAGTAAAAAGTATGCAAAATTTGCAAAATAGGGGTCACACGGTAATGTAACTCTCTGAGTTGCCCCACACGCCTGTGTGCCAGGTCGTGTGTTAAGCCGTGTAACTCACTTACTTGCACCCTAAAGAACTCATCAGATGACACACGGCCGTGTCACCAGGCCATGTGTTTCACACGGCTGAGTCACACGCCCGTGTGGACCTAAAATGAACCTTAAACAACAAGTTTACCAATTCAAGCTTACTTGGACTTTAAGTAATCCATTTACCAGCCAAAATACCTATTCAAAGAGACATTAAACAAGCTAAAAACATGCTAAATCAACCATTATAAGCGACTAACCAATGTACCCTCATTGGTACCATAAGTATACACAATTACACATCATTATGAATCATCAATCACAACTTATCAACTTTACAAAATTTAATATCTGACCAATGTGCCTATCATAGGCACCTCAAATCACAACATTTTAATCACACTTACTATGAGCTTACACTTAAACATCTTACCTCATTCACATATATCATATAATTTAACTATTTGCACTTAAGGTCATACTTTAACATTTTACATATCAAAACAATTGTAATGATATGCAATCCTATTACATGCCATATAATCCGAAATGAACGTTCCAAAAACTACCGAAAATGAGTGGATAGTGTGACTTGAGTGCCGATCCGATCGTCCAACCTTCAAAGTAAATACAAGAATAAAAACTAACACAAGTAAGCTCATTGAAGCTTAGTAAGTTTGAAGTGCTAAAACAATAAATCTTACCGAAGTAAGTACAACAAATCATTCAATAATATTACAACCATATGTGTTCCCTATCATCCAAAATCTGAACCAGGTGAATTGCAAAATTCGATTCAAAGCTCAAATACATGTCATAACCATCAAAATCACTAATCAAGTTACATTATAGAGATTTACAATCTGTTGAATGACTTACGGATATGAGTGCACCGATATTCCAACCAAAACACACCAAATGCTCATAAGAGCTAATCCACCTGATAACACACCAAATGCTCATAAGAGCCAGTCTACCCGATAACACACTAATGGCTCCGAAGAGCTAGTCTAACCGAAAACACACCAAAACAGGGAGTATAACACGAGAGTTCGCAACAAATGCTGAACCTCGGACTACTCGGGAAACAAATATATATATCACTCCAATACAATCTCCACTCCAATCCCCCATAACACACCATATCTCGATTGTACTCTATTTTGCGTTCAATCCGATCCAAGTATTGAATTTTAACATCTTTTCTCATATAACTTTACATCATTTATAATCAAATATATCTATTATGTCACATTATATCATCAAAAATTTCATATAGATGTTAAATTATAAACGGTACGAACTTACCTGGACTGAATTGTAGTAGTTGTAGAAGTTCAGGGACTATTCGGTAATTTTTCCTTTTCCACGAGTATCAACTAGGTCTTGATATAAAATGTAAAATTTCTCAATTATTAGCTTACTTTTCACCTTCCAATTAAAATTGCATTTTATAACCTTTTATTTTTCAAATTTACACAATTACCCCTAACTTTTACAATTTTTGCAATTTAGTCCCTTACCTTGAAAATCATCAAATTAACCCTTTTGTCAAGTCAAAATTTTAGGAGAATATACTAGGCCCTGAAACAGTCCCTACTAAACATCAAATTCACTATCAAATCCTAAAATTTTGGACATTTTCACAATTTAATCCCTAAATCAAAATCTAATAAAAATCACTTCCCAAAATCACCAAATAACACAATCAACGCTTCAAATACATAATTATCATAAAAAAAATTCAAGATTCATCAATGGCAACTTCTAAAAGTTTTAACAGATTTAAAAACAAAGGTACAGGTTAGCTAGACCTAGTTGCAATGATCTCAAAAACATAAAAATTACAAGAAATAGGTATGAATTTCACTTACATGCAATGAAAATAAGAAAACCGAAGCTCCCTCTCCCTAGCTATGGTTTTTCGGCATGAAAATGAAGAAATGGAGAAGAAAGTGTTTTATTCTTTATTTAATTTTGTTTTAAATTTGCAAAATTTTCAAAATTTCCATTAACACTATTTTCTTTCAAAAAAATTTCTTTAAATTAAGCCTCATTACCATCCACTATCTAAAATAAGGACTAATTTCCTTATTGGTCCTCCCACAATACTAATTAGGCCATTAAATCATCCAAATGCTTTAATTAACAAGTTCTGCACCCTTTTCAATTTAGTCATTTTTCCTTAATTAACTATTTAAACATTAAAATTTCTTGACCAAATTTTAATACGAACCTAATGAATCCATAAATATTCTATAAATAATATTTATGAGCTGACACGACAGAAATTTGTGGTCTCGAAACCACTATTTTGTCACCACTGAAAAACGAGCTGTTATAGGATGGATGTGAAGACTGCGTTTTTCAATGACGACATTGAAGAAAAAATTTATATGGTACAACCAAAAAACTTTGAGTTGGGAGACCTAAAGAATACGGTTTACAAATTAACAAAATCCATCTATGGACTCAAACAAGCTTCTCATCAATGGTATCACAAGTTTCATCAAGTAATTTTCTCGTTCAGTTTTGAGATGAATGTGTGTATCAAAAATTCAGTGGGAGTAAGTATATATTTCTGGTTCGTATGTCGATGACATTTTTCTTGCCACTAATGATATAGGCTTATTGCATGGAACCAAGTAATTTTTATCTAAGAATTTTGAAATGAAAGATCTTGGGGATGCCTTTTTTGTTTTAGGAATTTAGATGCATCGAGACCGATCTCGGGGTATTCTTGGATTGTCACAAAAGAGCTATATCAATAAAGTACTTAAAAGGTTTGGCATGTAAGGTTGTAGACCAGGTGACTCCCCTGTTGCTAAAGGAGATAAATTTAGTTTTACTTAATGCCCTAAAAGTAACCTTGAAATTCAAGAAATGCAAAAGATTCCCTATGCATCAGTTGTTCGGAGTCTAATGTATGCTCAAGTATGTAATCATCCGGATATTGCGTACATTGTTGGGATGCTAGGCAGATATTTAAGCAACTCTGATATGGACCATTGGATAACAGCCAAGAGGGTTATGAGGTATCTTCAGAGAACAAAAGATTACATGTTCACATATAGAAGGTCTGATAAGTAAGAGATCATCAGGTATAGATAATCCGATTTTGATGGAATATTGATACAAAATTTTGTCACTAGGGTGCAAAATGTGACAATAATTTGTAGCCCTTTATTCCTATAAAAACAGAAGCACATCAAATTCAAAGCACATAGACTTTAAATTCCTAGTTGTTAAAGTAAGAGTTGAGAGTGATCAGGTGTCTATAAAACATATTGGGACAAGCTCCATAATTGCAAATCCATTTACTAAGGGACTACCACCCATGGTATTTTCACGAGCACACTGCTCATATGAGTGTAATTTCATTTGAGGATATTTGGTTTTAGTGGGAGTTTGTACTTTTAAATGCTTTTATGTTATAGACACATTTTTAGTTATTTCAGTTGACGGATATTAAGTTTATTTTCTGCAGAAATAAAGTTTATTTGGTTTATTCACACTCTGATTTTGGAAAGAGTTGATCTCACTAAGGTTTGAGGAGTACTAGTTCGAAATAGGCATTTTTGGTTCACATTACATGTAATTTCCATGCTATACAACCATACTTGATCTATGTCATTTTGTTATGTTAATATACATGATTAGGGATGAATTTAGTTACGATATATATAACGAAAGTCACCTTAATTCTATGTTAATATAATTAATTGACGAGATAGTTCGGAATACCCTATGAATATGATAGTAAAGTTTTAAGCTCATAAAGTTATATATAATTACATGTAATTATAGAGTAATTGATATATATTGTAGGACCAATAATTTGCCCGGGCCCATTTCCCAAATAAAAACCCAATTAAAAAACCCGCATGGCCCATTTTATCATTACCCAAGCCCAAACCCTTACAAATCAGACCTAAACCCAACAAAACAAAACCCAAACTAAATTACCCTAACCCAAATCAACCCTAACCCTAACCATAGCCACTTTCATCTGCTTCTGACCAGTCGCCAGTCAGACCCTCTGACGCTCTGCCACCGCCACCGCTCACGTCGCGTCTCCACCCCCTCGACCTGCAAAGCATTAAACGAGTAGAGACAGAAAGTAGCAAAATGTAAAGGAGCAAAGGCTATAAAAGCCGATTAATTTCTTTGTGAAGAAAGGAGGGGTTTTTTTTTTAATACAATACAAGCATTTTTGAACACAAAAGAACAGACTCAAACAAAAAAGAGAAATCAAAAGCAGCGAGCCGAGATTAAACAACGAAAAGAGCAAAGTTTAAACACTAAGAAACCACCAAAAAAATCAAGAACGGAAGCCACAAGAGGTTATATTTCTTTATCACTTTCGAAAATTCCTTTTCTTTTCCTCTTTTTTTAAACATATGCATGTATACTTAGAGTTTTAAATAGCATAAAAATATATAAATAAAATAAAATTTTTACCTCGTCGGAGTCAGACCATAGATAGCACATGTGGCGGCGCGACGGAGAGCCACGGCGAACACAAGCTGAACGGTGCCGGAATCCCACTGCCCCAGACCTACGAAAAAAAGAAGAAGCAGGATTAAGTTTTTTTTTAAAAACAAGAGAGAAATGAATTTTTTTTTGCAAAAACTTGGCTTATATAGCCAATCGGAATGACGCCGTTTTGGCCGGCGTCCATAAGCCCCAAAACGACGTCGTTTCACGCCTCCGACCCGATTACCCGACCCGCTCCAGGTAGGATCCGCGTGTTTTAACAAAGAGGGGAATTTGCGCGCGCAGCCCCTCCGCCTTTTTTGATCTTAAAATCAAGTTTTCAGTTTTTTAATTTTGGCCCCATATTTTATTCTGATTCTATTTTGGTCCCTATGCTGTTGCGCATTTTGGGAGGGAATGGGTTATTACCCATTTTAGTCCCCCATGTAATTCGCGCACTTCAAATAGGCCCTTTTGTTTTATTTTTATTTCAGATTTTCCCAAAAAAACCGTTTTAATTCAATTTTAGTCCTTTTTTATTATTTTAATTATTTTACCCTTAAACTTCATTACCTTTTTACAATTATTATTATTATATGTTATTATTTATATTATTATTATTTTATTCTTCTACTATTATTATTACTATTACTAATATTATTATTTTATTTATTATTATTATTATTTTATTTATTTATTATTATTATTATTATTTGTTATTTTCATTATTATTATTTATCTTTATCATTTTATTATAATTATTATTACTATTATTATATTATTATTTTTTATATGTATTTTTACTAATTTTATATATTATTTCATTTATTAATTACCACCATTACTACCGTTATTATTATTATTTTTTATATCATCATTATTATTTTATCATTGTTTTCTACTACCATTAATAAACATCTATTATCGTAATACTTTCATTTTATCACTACCTATATTTTTATTTTTATTTTGTCATTATTATTGATATTTTAGTAACACTCGTATTAGCATATTATTTGGATTTCATATCGTTATTTTATTATTATATTATTTTCACGCGTAACGTCGTATTTTCATACTAATTTTTCTCGATGCACCAATTTTATAATAATCAATATTCCGTATTAAAGATTCGAGGAGGTCGAGCCCTAACTTACTGGGTTTCGGTTCTTCTCGTTTAATCTAAATAACGGAATATCCTTTTTAAAATCGCTATATAAGTTTTGAATAAAATACTTGTTCTCGGAAATTCGAAATGTTGCGCCCTAACTTACTGGAAACGACATCTAGATACGCCGAGATAAGTTTTTGAAAAAGTGAAGGCAATATTCCGTATTTGGAATCTCGAGAAATCGAGCCCTAACTTACTGGGTTCTGGTTTCTCATTTAACAAATAACGGAGTATCCTCCTCAAACTTAAAGCCGAGTTTTAAAATCAAAAGGCAAGCTCAGTTTCGGGAGCCCAAAGTGTCGCATCCTAACTTACTGGGTATGATACTTTATCTCTTCGAAATGAGAGGGTCTTATCATTCATCCCGATTCGTTCAAGTTTTAAATATATATAAAAAAGGACAGTATTTTCGAATCTTTTCAAATTTTAAACATTAGGACATTATTAATCAATTTGGTACCAATTTTGGGCGTGACAAGGGTGCTAATCCTTCTTCGCACGTAACCGACTCCCGAACCCGTTTTCTCAAAATTTGTAGACCAAAAGCACTGTTTTAATAAACCAAAATGTTTTATTAAAACTAAGGTGATCCGATCACACCTAGTAAAGATCGGTGGCGACTCCCGTTTTATTTTCGTTTTCAAAATCCAAGTCGATCCCCGTTGTTTCCAAAAAAATAGTTACGACAGCTTGGCGACTCCACTGGGGATATAAAGAGAGTCAGGCCGTAAATTGATTATTTTCTGTCCGATGTCAAAAATTTAAAAATTCAATTTGAAAATTTGATTTGAAAATTACGATCCTTTTGTTGCATTTGTTTGTTGTTTTCTTGCGCACATTGCATTGCATGACCGTTGTGGTCGCACCCTCTTAAGTAAGAGTATGAAACTATGCCTTCGGAAGGTTTTCACCTCCGCATGGGCTAGTGGATTGCTTCCGGGATATATCCGTACTTATGTGCTTCGTGAGATT
Organism: Gossypium sturtianum; assembly: GCA_025698515.1. Taxonomy (NCBI): domain Eukaryota; kingdom Viridiplantae; phylum Streptophyta; class Magnoliopsida; order Malvales; family Malvaceae; genus Gossypium; species Gossypium sturtianum. Next base: position 28,482,197 of record CM046949.1, read on the forward strand.
TTCATCTTCGCATGGCCATAGGGAAATGTATTCCCCTGAACCGAACTCGGTCCGTATGAGCCTATAATGGGTGAGGATTGAGGAATCTGCTAGTTCAGGTACCCTTCTTTAGAACCAAACCACATATAGAGAGACCTAGGAGCCTACCCTAGATAGAGCCACACCAAACCCTAGTGGTTACCTGGACAGTTATTATGTGTTGTTTATTTCTCTTGTACTAACGTGTTTTCTTCTGTTTTGATTACATTGCATTGCATCATCATAGAAAGCAGGTGTTAATTAATATTCAATTTCTAAATAGAGGAGTTTGTCATAAGGAAATGAATTTCTTGATAAAGTGGATTATAATACGGTCGTCTAAATATAGTCCAAGTAAACAACGAGAAGGCTGATAGTCCGCAGAAGAATACAAGACTTTGCCCTAGGATTCAAGCCAGCAAGGATTATTCAAGAGTCGTCACGTCTCGACTTTCTTAAAGAAGCTTATGAACATCGCGGAGGATAAAAAGAGGTACGACCTGAACCAAGCAACTAGGAGCTAGAAGAGGCATCTATGGAGAAAGCTCACGGGACACGACCATAACATCCGGATACGAAGAAAATGATTGGTTTTCACTTGGACTATGAGGACAAAATCGTATATGCAATCCGTTTTATGTAAAGAGCTTTATTTTCTAGAAAAGTTCTTCTAGTGGAATTGAATTCATAATCAACGGTTCTCTTTCTTTTTTCATTCATTCCATGCACTTGCATTGCATTGCATCGCATCATCCTAGAAAGGAGGTGTTGATTCATATTCGATTGCTAAATAGAAGAGTTTGTCATAAGGAAATATGTTACTTGATAAAGTGGATTATAATACGGTCATAGTCCAGGTAAACAACGAGAGAGGACTGATAGCCTGCAGAAGAATACAAGATTTTGCCCGAGGGTTCAAGTCGACAAGGATTATTCGAGAGTCATCGTGTCTCAATCTCCTTATGAACATCGCGGAGGATAAGTGAGTGGAGATGTATGGCCTGGACCAAGCAACAAGGAGCTAGAAGAGGCATCTATTGAGAAAGTTCACGGGACACGACCATAACATCCGTATACGAAGAAGGTAGAAGAATACAAGACTTTGCCCGAGGATTCAAGCCGACAAGGATTATTCGAGAGCCATCATGTCTCCATTTTCTAAAAGAAGCCTATGAACATCGTGGAGGATAAGCGAGTGAGGATGTACGGCCTGGACCAAGCAACAAGAAGCTAGAAGAGGCATCTATTGAGGAAGTTCACGGGGCACGACCATGACGTCTGAATATGAAGAAAAGGATCGGTATCTTCACCTGGACTATGAGGACAAAGCTGTATATGCAATCCGTTTTATGTAAAGAAATGTATTTCCTAGAAAATTTCTTCTAATGGAATTGAATTCATAATCAACGCCTCTCTTTCTTTGTGCATCCATTCCATGCATTGGAATTGCATTTCATGCATTTACATCACATCATGTCACATGCATTAAAATTTGTAGAAAGACCCTAATTAGGTGAAATTATTTCAGTTAACCTAGAAAGCCATGGAACAAAGGTTGGAGAGATTAGAGCAAAGGCAAATCATCGATGCAAGAGCGATTGGCCAAAATTCAACAAGATATGCGAGATCAAATGAATATGATAGGCCGATTAACCCGATTACTAATCGGAGGACTTGAAAAAGGAGTGGTTCAATGGTCAACGGTGTGGATGATGATGAAGAAATCATTTACTCCCGATAAATATCCCGACTCAACTGACGCATTTCGCGTAAGGTACTGTCATTATCAAACCCCAATGTCGATCGATACTTCGACCTGTTGAACTCCTCAATGGGTTCAGTTTTAATCCTCGTGATGATCGAGTCAATCCTGTTGTTCTTGGCCTAGCAGAGAGACAAAGGAGAGTGGGCTTCAAAGGCCTCGAAGAGGAAAGACAAGGATGTGAATAATACGAGTGGGTATAACAAGGGCCGTTCGAGGTCATTTATAGTAAACCCGCCAAAGAAGGCAGTTACCAGTTATCTGGTCTCCCCAAGAGAAGAACTCAATCGAAAAACGAACTCAGAAAAACCCCGGTTCGTGCCCATCCCAATCTCGAATAGGGAGATGTACCAAATGTTGTTTGACGCACATGTTGTAGCTCCTCATTACCCGAAACAGATGCAACCTCCATACCCAAAATGGTATGACCCAAATGCCCAGTGTGAGTACCACGCAGAGGTCATAGGGCATTCGATAGAAAATTTCCTTGTTTTCAAGAAATTGGTGGAAAAACTCATCAACATGAGCATTGTGAAGATAGATAACGCGCCAAATGCAGAAATATGAACTTGGGAGCGTTTTGGGTAATGAGACTGCGGAAGAAATTCCTGCAGTATTTACAAGCTTACTTAGAGTAATGTACAAAACGTACTTGTTGCTTTAAGCCTAGAAGCAATAAGATTTCCTTTTTGAAATAGGCTTGTGTCCAGAATTACTATTTCACTAAAATGTATCTTTTTGAACAAATATTTTCTTTCTTTTTCATACTATACATTCTATTTATTCTTCATTCTTAGAATCATTTATTCTCGGGAATTTACCTTCATACCCACAATGGGTCCCAGATATCAATGACATGAGCGATGCTGTTACTGACTCCATTTCAATTGGGATATGTGTTTAGAGGGATCTAAGGACTTTAAAGATGATGGAGATTGCAACTTGTTTCCTAATTTATTAAGAATGATAGATCCTACCTTACAAAGTGTCAGCGGACACTGCGAACTAACGAAGGAGATGAAGATAGAAGCTAAGCTCACCACAGGAATAAGGCAAAGCATCATTGAGTTATCTCTGAGAATTCAAAGATGCTTTCGCATGATCACTTTAAGACACGCCTAGGCTACTGAAACGTGGGTATGCTGTTAAGATTGGTGTTTAAAGAACCCATGTTAATGATTCTACAATGGCCGGGAGGTTCGAGCTACTGGTTTACCAAAAAAGGGAAATTGAATACAGGACTTATGCGCCTCCTTTATTTCTTCACAGATTCCTTATATGTGGGGCATGGATGTTATCAAGCCAGTCTCCTCAAAAGCTTTTAGCCAACATCGATTCATATTGATGGTTGTTGGTTACCTCACTGAGAGGGTAAATGTCGCTTCATATGCCAAAATTACAAAGTCAGCAGTCATCAAATTCAAATTCAAAAAAAAATGGTGGCAATAAAGAATGCCAGGAAGAAACGTGTTTAACATAATTGCACGAATTTACAGTCTGTTCAAAGATCAGACACCATTCAGTGCAGCAAAGGCAGTCAAAAAAATGACTGAGATTTGTAAAGGTTGGCATAGAGAAGTTACCATTTACCCTCTAGGTTTATTGAACGTTGGCCAAGACTTTCACCGGGGCATCATTACCATTGGTTTATGAAAGGGAAATAATTGTTGGAAGATAAGATTCCTTTTCCCCAAGTTTTGATTGAATTGGATAAAGTAGAACATCTCCAGTAAGCTTGATTGAAAGTATTCATCACGGTCGAATGTACCAAAAACAGATAACACGGGCTTATGACAAAAAGGTTCGCCCAAGAGAATTTCATAATGGGGACCTGGCATGATGAAGGATTCTTCTCATACAAAAGGACTTCAGAGGGAAATAAATACCAAATTTGGCAAAACCTTATGTGGTGAGGAAGACTTGTTTTGGAAGATCATTAACTTCGGCCAAGATGGACGGCAAAGATATGTTCAAGCTAGGGAGTTCAGATTTCATCAGGAATGAGAGGCCAAGGTGAAAACCCGCAAAGGGCGCCTTGACAGTTTTTCTAAATAAAAAAAAAGAAATGAAAGATTCAATCAAAAGAAGAAAGAAAAGGAGAGGCCAAGGCGAAAACTCGCAAAGGGCGCCTTGAGACTAAAGGGGATTTAAGTTGAAAACCAGAGAAGGGCAGCTCAAATTTTGATCAAAAGTAGGGCATACAGTAGTCTTGCTATACTTGAATTAACAATGAAGAAGTATGTTGCGTCTTGGGGCATCGACAAAGTACTCTGGATCCCTTAAACACATATTGAGCCTAAAATGGTCCTCAAGAAGTTTGAACAGAGAAGCTCAGGCTGCGACATCTGGGGCACCTAGTTTCCATTTTACCCATTTTTGTTATTTGTGGTTATTTTATTCCTTGCAAAATACACTCTTAATAAAGTTTCTTTTTCTTTGCACTTTCTAGTTGTGATCAACTTATTTGTTTCGAGCTATGCTCTCAATTGGTTTCCTTCTTGTCCATTGTTGTGATATTTTTCAAGCATTTTGCATTGAAATAACGATTGGTGGACTAATAATACTTTCATAAAAGGAGTTTCGCATATTACTCTGAAAGCTTTTGAATAATACAAGGACCTGAAACAAGACTATTGCTTAAAACTCCTCAAGTTTAAGGGATAGAAATATTGGTGGAGGAAAAGTCTGAACTGAGGCTATCTCTTAAGATTTTGTCAAAAATGGTGATTGAACAAAATGACAAGATATTACGTCAGTAATACCATCTTGACGAAAAAGGGGCAATGTTAACCCATGTGTAAATGGGGAATCATTCGCGAGAAAAAATGATATTCTGTATCCGTGCAAATATCATGCATACATACCTGGTCATGACACCCAGGGAATGGAAGGTGTAGTAGACCAAATCGTTTGAATAAATTACAAATTCTATACCCCTGAGTCGTAGTGGGATGGATTAAAGATGACACAGATCATACACCCCCTGAAGTTGAAGAGAGGGGATCTGAAGATGGTATAAGCCTTAAAGTCTTATAGGTGCCGTGGAATGGATCTTTAAGTTACATTGGGGCAAGTTATTTGAGCAAAATATGATTGTTTCTTTGAGTTTTGGCAAAGGTACCAGCAGAGCGAGATAGCAGCATAATACGTCAGTAATAAGACTCTGATGGACGACGAGCAGAGACAACCCTAAGCATTAAAAAGGGATAATTTCATTTTACATTCATACATCATCGTTAGGGGCATTTCGATCATCGCATCCTGATCTTTATATATTTTTAACAAAGAATCATTATCATGACATTTTGCATTCATGCAAATGTCCTCCATAATATCATTTAGTTAGGAGCATTCGATTTATTACGATCATTGCATCTTAATCATTGAAAAAAATCACCATTCTCATAACATTCTGCATTCATGTAAATGTCATCCATAGCACATGTAGTTAGGAGCGTTTGAGTCATTCCGATCATAGCATCCGCATCATTTGCATAAGTATAAGCACATAAAATCGAGTTTACAGGATATGTCCCCAGAGGACGGTGTAGCAACATTGTTAAAGACCATCCTATTGCCACTGACCAGTAGTGGAATAGGTTGAAGATTGTCCTATTGCCACTGACCAGTAGTAGAATAGGTTGAAGACCATCCTATTGCCACTGACCAGTAGTGGAACATGTTGAAGATTGTCCTATTGCCACTGACCAGTAGTGGAATAGGTTGAAGATTGTCCTATTGCCACTGACTAGTAGTGGAATAGGTTGAAGATTGTCCTATTGCCACTGACCAGTAGTGGAATAGGTTGAAGATTGTCCTATTGAATAGGTTAAAGATTATCTTATTGCCACTGACCAGTAGTGGAATAGGTTGAAGATTGTAGATCTTGTCGCCCTAAACAGTAGAGGGGTAAGATCGAAGGCAAATCTTGGCTCCCTAAACAGCAGGGAAACATGATTTAAGCCATCGTCCTATTGCCCTGACCAGTAGTGGAATAGTTTGAAGATTGTCCTATTGCCACTAACCAGTAGTGGAATAGGTTGAAGATTGTAGATCTTGTCGCCCTAAACAGTATTGGGACAAGATTGAAGGTAGATCCTGTTGCCCTAAACAGTAGTAGAACATGATCGTCCTATCTTCCTGACCAGCAGTGGAATAGGCTGAAGATTACAAACTTTATCTCCATGAAGATGCAGTGGAGCAATTTAAAATAAACAAATCTCATCCCTCCAAAGTTGCAGCAGGAGCGAATTGAAGCTACAAGCCCTATCTCGCTGAAGTAACAGTAGAGTGGATCAAAGCGACAAGATGCAGTGGACTAAAGCGAGGCTACCTAAAGAATAGAAGCACTGAAGAATCAAGACTCAGCAAGACCGGGCAAATTTGGTCCTTCTTTATGTCTTTGCTCTATTCCCGTTGCACGACAATGAGCAAAGAGGGGCAGCTGTAGGACCCATAATTTGCCCGGCGCCCATTTCCCAAATAAAACACAATTACAAAACCCTCATGGCCCATTTTATCATTACCCAAGCCCAAACCCTCACAAATCAGACCTAAACCCAACAAAACAAAACCCAAACTAAATTACCCTAACCCAAATCAACCCTAACCCTAACCATAGCCACTTGCATCTACTTCTGACCAGCCGCCAGTCAGACCCTCTGACGCTCTGCCACCGCCACCGCTCACGTCGCGTCTCCATCGCCCTCGACCTGCAAAGCATTAAACGAGAAGAGACAGAAAGTAGCAAAATGTAAAGGAGCAAAGGCTATAAAAGCCGATTAATTTCTTTGTAAAGAAAGGAGGGTTTTTTTTTTTAAAACAATACAAGCATTTTCGAACACAAAAGAACAGACTCAAACAAAAAAGAGAAATCAAAAGCAGCGAGCCAAGATTAAACAGCGAAAAGAGCAAAGTTTAAACACTAAGAAACCACCAAAAAAATCAAGAACGGAAGCCACAAGAGGTGATATTTCTTTATCACATTCGAAAATCCCTTTTCTTTTCCTCTTTTTTTAAACATATGCATGTATACTTATAGTTTTAAATAGCATAAAAAATATATAAATAAAATAAAATTTTTACCTCGTCGGAGCTCCGACCACCGTGCACGGCGGTGCCGGCGACAGAGCCCACGGCGGAACACAACCAGAATGGCACCGGAATCCCACTGCCCCAGACCTGCGGAAAAAAAGAAGAAGCAGGATTAAGTTTTTTTTTTTTAAAAACAGGAGAGAAATGAATTTTTTTGCAAAAACTTGGCTTATATAGCCAATCGGAACGACGCCGTTTTGGCCGGCGTCCATAAGCCCCAAAACGACGTCGTTTCACGCCTCCGACCCGATTACCCGACCCGCTCCAGGTAGGATCCGCGCGTTTTAACAAAGAGGGGAATTTGCGCGCGCAGCCCCTCCGCCTTTTTTGATCTTGAAATCAAGTTTTCAGTTTTTTAATTTTGGCCCCATATTTTATTCTGATTCTATTTTGGTCCCTATGCAGCTGCGCGTTTTGGGAGGGAATAGGTTATTACCCATTTTAGTCCCCCATGTAATCCGCGCACTTCAAATAGGCCCTTTTATTTTATTTTTATTTCATATTTTCCCAAAAAAACCGTTTTAATTCAATTTTAGTCCTTTTTTATTATTTTAATTATTTTACCCTTAAATTTCATTACCTTTTTACAATTATTATTATTATATGTTATTATTTATGTTATTATTATTTTATTCTTCTACTATTATTATTACTATTACTAATATTATTATTTTATTTATTATTATTATTTGTTATTTTATTATTATTATTTATTTTTATCATTATATTATCATTATTATTACTATTATTATATTATTATTTTTTATATGTATTTTTACTGTAAATCACTATTCCTTAAGAAAACTAAATTGGTATGAATATAAAATATCTTATCCGACTAGATAATTTCAATCGAGTCTTAAAATAATCTCAAATTAAAAATGAGGCATGATACATGTTTGAATTCATTTATAAAAAATAATATTTAAATCCATATCTTACCGAATTCCGACAGATTCACTTTTAATTTTTAAGGCAAAACAAATAACCCGATGGCCAAATTAACCAATCTTTTCCCTTTATTGGCAAAAAGAAGAGACATTTTTCCCTTTTTCTCATGGTATAATAAAATAGAATGAAAAAGTTAAATTGTTATTTCCATTTTTTTTCCTCATTAACATCATAGCTAGTAATAAGGGGAAAAAAGACAAAGAAAAGATAACAATGTGCACTTAAAAATAAAGTTGACGAGAGGAGAAGGAGGATTGACGATTTAGATGACATAAGGGAATCGACGTACTGCGAACAAGAGAAAAGATAACATCATAATTAAATTGGTGAATGGGCGAACTACGAAGAGGAGTTGATGACGGTGGAGGAGGATCCACCTAATTTAGACAACACGAAGATGCTAGGTTCAAGTTGGCTTCGGTCAAACAACTATGGGACAGTTTGGTATGGGGAATGGTGTAACACCCCTCACCCGTATTCAATGTCGGAATAGGGTTACGGAGCATTACCGGACTTACAACACTTTTAAACTTACATTTCATATACAATTCATCAAGTCAACTACAATTCAATCATAAATAATCATAGTGCCCCTTAAACGAGCCTACGAGACCTTAAACATGTATTGAGAGTGGTTTGGGACTAAACCGGATACTCGGGAATTTTTGTGAAACTTAGAAAATTTTGCTTCAAACAGAGGACACACGCCCGTGTGACCAGGCCGTGTGTCTCACACGACCACTAGACACGCCCGTGTCACAGGTCGTGTGAAACAGGGGGTACATACTGACTTGGGTCACACGGTCGACCACACACCTGTATGTCTAGCCCGTGTGCCCTTCGAAGTGGTCACACACGTCCGTGTGTCAGGCCGAGTGCTAGGCCGTGCCAAACCTATAGGGTATACTGACTTATGTAACACGGCCAAGTCACATGCCCGTATGCTAGGTCGTGCGCCAATTAGAAGGTATACTGACTTGTACCACACGGCCGATCACACGCCCGTGTGTGAGACCGTGTGGAGCATACTGACTTCACTTCAATTTCAACACCAGGGGACACACGGTCGTGTATCATGATCGTGTGTCACACACGGCTGAGACACACGCCCGTGTCTCTACCCGTGTGGACAAAAATAGGCTATTTACCAAGCCAATTTGCCACCCCATTTGGTACACATTTTCACCTACACAATTGACACCAAACCATAGCATAATATACAATCCAAAACAACCAAACCAAGCCTAAATCTTACCATTTCAATACTAACCAATTCAAGGCACATAAGTACCACAATATACTAACTAAACTTGTAACACCCCAAACCCGGCCTAGACGTTATGGCCGAATCTGGCGATGTCACATAATAGCGTGTTGAAACTAAGTTGTTACGATAAAACCATTTTCATTTATTTACTCTTATTGACTCCAAAATTGCTTACTTATTTAATCAATTGTTTTAAAACACAATTCGTTGCAGAAGCTATAGAAATCATTTATTTTATGAAAAAACGGGTTAATTAGGTAAATCCGTCCATCTTAGAAAAACCCTTTTGTTTTAGAGAAAACCGTTTGTTCGTTGAGTTTGTGCAGTTTTTAAATCCACGGAAACAGTCTAAAATCCGAAATAAAAGCAAACAGTCCAAAAAGTTCAATTTACATAAAAAATAACCCAGAAAATAATTAAGAAATAAATACATTAAAACAGTTTAAAATACGTGTGGCCACCGTCGAGTCCTCCGCTACACCGATCCGTCAAGTCTGGGGATTACCTGTGCACATTAAACAAAAAGGGTGAGTTTACATAAACTCAGTGTGTAATCCCGCAGAAACAAACAAACAATCAGTATTCAAAGTGCACAATTGAATGCGCTTTGGGCCTAAGCCCTTTTCAATGATCGATGTGATTTGGGCCTTAACCCATCTCAAGATGCGAGGTCAAAATGCGGTAGGGCCTTAGCCAATCACGATGACGATGCGATACTGAATGCTTATGCAAAGAGCAAAATCCTACCCAACCAGCCTCTACACACCATCTCCGTCCAACCCTACACTCCCATGTGGGGATATAATCAACCCACCCATCCCTACACTACAAGTAGTCTGAATGCGGCAATCAAGATGTTTGCAAATCGAGTGCCATAAATTAGGCTTAAAGCCTTTCAAAGACACTTCCTCCGAATAACAACCCCAACCCAATGCAATGCAAAGACACAATGGATGACATGCTATTATGCAATTTCAGTATATATTTAGTTCAGATATTAACATGCCTAGTACAGATATCATTCAGTCAATTTCACACATTTAGGGGTCTAAGTAGCGCTTACCGACCCTACAGTAGGTTCACAGTCGACTTGGACGACCCGTGCAACCTTAAAAACATTTAAGTAAAAATGGGCCCACATGCCCATGTGATCTACACGTGTGGGCCCACACGCCCGTGTGGCCCACTCGGCCCAAATTGGCCTTGGCCGTGTGATCCATTTTAAAAGTAATCCATGCTAGCTCAATACTCATATATGTTTTCACTATTTACTTATATGTTCATTCAAAGCTATCTACTTGAGTCATTATCACTAAATTATTTATATCTTGAGCTAAAGAATTCCAAATTAATATCCGCTTGATGTTTTTGAAACTAGACTCAAATACCTTTCTACCATAAAAGTTTTCATAATTTATAGTTTATCAAATAAGTACAGTAAAATCTTTAAAGTTATCCCTATTCTGCTGTTTGACAGCTTTGACCTTTCCTTACTAAAAATTATTTATCTCTTAGTACGGAATTTAGATGATGTTTCCGTTTGTTTCTTTTGAAGATATGCTCATTAAGGATTTAAAAATATAAATTTAATCCCCTAATTATTTGTTTAAAATTTTTTATGATTTTCCAAAGTAAGAATAGGGGAACCCGAAATCATTCTGCCCTTGTCTCATAAAATTTATTATAACTCATGATTTACAATTCCATTGCTTACACTGTTTCTTCCATGAAAGACTAGAATCAATAAATTTAATTTCATATTTTAATCAACCTCTAACTCAATTTACACTATTTTTGATGATTTTTCAATATTAAACTACTGCTGCTGTCCAAAACTGTTTTAGTGCAAAATGTTGATTTCCTAGTTTTTAACACCCTTATTTCCTTTCTCTACAATTTTTCGCATCATCTTAACTTATTTCTCTTATTTCTCGACAGCAAGTAATTTCGGCTTTTAGTCGAACCCCGTTTTCTCCGTTTCGGGTACACATCTGGTATCGTTTTGATGCCTAATCACTCCCAAGCACTTCAAGGCCTACAATTAAGATACTCAACATCAATTTAACGGATTTACAAGCGAATTGACAACCAAGAACGAACAGAAACCCAACTTACCGCCAACGATAACCCTTCGTTTAACTATTGTTAAAACAAGAACACTGAATTCACCAGTCCAAGCCTCCCCCTACGCCCAAATCGCAGAGAAAAAACATTACCACTTCAGTCGCTAAGAGATTCATGACAGAAACGAAGAGAAACACTTACCGAAACTAAGCGAGCACTAACCGCGTGCGAAAAAGAAGGAAAATAAATGGATTAGGGAAAAATTAAGAAGAATAAAAAGAAGAGAAAGATGGAAAAACTCAGAGAATTTCGGCAAGAGGAGAGGAAGAAGAATAGACGGCATAATTTTTTTTTTTGGAAAAGGGAGCCAAAATTCGGTTATGGGAAAAAAATAAAATAAAATGCCGATAACCCCCAAAATCCCTTAATCTTCTCCCCTAATTCCCACTTCACATCCACTACTCAGAATCCCCCTATTACACACTCTATCCCGAAATCTGAGCAAAAATAATAATACATTTACCTGCGCAGGGATTCGAACACAAGACCTCCACCATAATAACACACCACTTAACCACCAGACCAACAAGCCCATTCTGATGTAATTTACCCAACATTTAAACTTAAGCCCTTTGCACAAGGTTAAGGATTTATTTATAAAAATACCAAAATTTTCCCAAGTAAGGCTTGAACTTGGGACCCTTCACACACACCCAGATCACATAACCACTGAAGCAGATAGACATTGTGTGTCACACATACACGAAATCAAAAATTAAAATTTTGGGGCGTTACAAAACTCATATCAATCCTTGTTTACTCAATCATCAAAATGACCATTATCAAAGATGCATTATTAGGCCTAATTTCACAAGCATACCTATTTCCACAAGTCATCAATTTATCATTCATAGTACCTATTATCATCAATCATCACAACCAACTCAATAAGCACAAGACATAAGCACATGTATTTGCACATGATTCAAACATACCAAAAATACCAATATTAAGCCAACACCCATGGCTATATATACAAACCAAAATATATGCATTTACAAGCCAATTCATTTGGCCAAAGTCATTACCAAAATATAACTAACATGACTCAAATACCTATACATGACAGATACTTAAAACATAGTTTCAAAAGTACCAAAAAGCCAGTGGATAGTGTGGTGAAGTCTCCGACGATCCCCGGATCTGAGCTAGCTTTGAAATCACTATAAAACATGGAAAAACAACAAAGTAAGCTATATAGCTTAGTAAGCTCGTATGTTAACAATAAGCAACTATCATCATTCATTAACCATTCATATAATAGAAAACAATATGCAACAAACCTATTAAATCTCAAATCATCATATGATCATTCATATAACTTACCAAGGAACTCTTCAATTTCTTAGTTTTCAAAACTTAATTCATTTCCGTACGTACCTGTACCATCTTGTACCAATCTCATACTCAATCACATCCTTCATTTACCCGTTGAACCATTCGGAATAGAAGTCGGATACTCAAGGTCTCACTCGATAAGTACCTATACCATGGCCCATAGCCAAATCAAGGTAACTTATCCGAAATTTTGATATCATGGCCCGAAGCCAAATCAGCCGATAGGCATGGCCCGAAGCCAAATCGGTTCATCTCGCACATGTAGTACTAACTCATGGCCCGAAGCCAACTCAAGTATACCTAATGACATGTCACTAGCATCCTAAACTATTCCTAAGGTTCAATCGGGATTTCAATTATCGAATCATTTTTGAACTCATCCGTAATATCATAATCGCAATTCATGCTATATCAAAGCATATAAAATACATTTGAAATGAATTTATAACATACAAACTTACCTCGGATGTTAAAACGGTGAATCGAGTTGATTAATCGATAACTTTATCTTTTCCCTGATCCAAGTCCATATTTCGCTTTTCTTGATCTAAATATATTCAAAATTGACTTATTCAATCATCCATTCATTCAATTTAGTCCAAATCACACTCTAAGACACATTTACACTTTACCCCTAAACTTTCACATCTTTTACAATTTAGTCCTTATTGCATAAAAATACAAATTCATGCAATTAAGTCCCTACCATGCTAGCCGAATTTCTCTTATTACTAAAGCAGTCCATATTTTTTCATTTATTCACACTTTTAACCACCACATTTCACATTTTATCAATTTAACCTCTTTTTGACATTTTTGTCAAAAATCACTTTACAAAAACTATTAATCTAACATTAAACCTTCCAAATCTATCATAATTCATCAAATTACTCAAGCATTCAAAAATGGAAACATGATAAATCTTTAACAATTTCGAAATCTAAGGTACGGGCTAGCTAGAATACGAAGCAACGATCTCAAAAACATAGAAATCATTAAAAACGGGACAAAAACGGATTTACAATTAGATCATGAAGTGGCCGAACCCTAGAAACCTTCCATGAATGTTTTTCATTCTTAGTTTCAGTGGTGGAAGATGATAATGGAGTAAGAATTTGGCTTATTTTTACTTAATTCATGTTTATTTTATAAATTACAAATTTAACCTTTATAATTAAACATATAAATCATTTAATATATGCCCAAAAATGTCTACTCACCATTATAATGGTCTAATTACAACATAAGGACTTCTAATTTAATATTCCATAGCTATTAGATACTTTTAGTTATTAGAACATCACTTTTGCACTTTACGCGATTTAGTCTTTTTTATCAAATTGACTAGTCAAACGATAAAATTTCTTAACGAAATTTTCACACAATCACATTATCATGCTATATACATTAAAATAATAATAAAATAAATATTTAGACCTCGAATTTGTGGTCCCAAAACAACTGTTTCGATTTAACTAAAAATGGGCTGTTACAACTCTCCCTCTTTAGGGATTTTCGTCCCCGAAAATCTTACCAGTGAAAAGGTTAGGGTACTATTTTCTCATAGCTTCCTCGGGTTCCCACTTAGCTTCCTCGATCCCGTGTTTATGCCAAAGAACATTCACTAGAGCTATACGTTTATTTCTCAATTCTTTGATTTCACGAGCTAAAATTCTGATCGATTCTTTGCTATACATTAGATTAGTCTGTATCTCAACATCTACCGGAGAAATCACATGAGATGGGTCTGATCTATATCGACGCAACATCGATATGTGAAACACGTTGTAAATCTTTTCTAATTCAATAGGTAACGCTAGTGGATATGCCACTGGCCCTATTCTTTCGATGATCTCATACGGCCCGATGAAACGCGGACTCAACTTGCCTTTCCGACCAAATCTAACAATTTTATTCCATGGAAACACTTTCAAAAACACTTTGTCACCGATTTGAAATTCAATATCTTTTCGTTTCAAATCCGCGTACGATTTTTGATGATCTGAAGCTGTTTTTAAACAGTCGCAAATTGTTTTCACTTTCTCTTCGGTTTCTTTAATCAAATAAACCCCGTGAATCTATCTTTCGCTAAGTTCAGTCCAGTACAATGGAGTTCGGCATTTACGACCATACAAGGCTTCGTACGGTGTCATCTTTATACTCGATTGAAACCTGTTATTATATGCAAATTCAACTAACGGAAAATATTTCTCCCAATTGCCTTCAAATTCCAAAACACAACATCGGAGCATATCTACGAGAATCTGAATTACTCGCTCAGACTGTCCGTCAGTTTGCGGATGAAAAGCTGTACTAAAATTCAACTTTGTACCCAGAGCTTCTTGTAATTTCTTCCAAAACCGTGACGTAAACCTTGGATCTCTATCCGAAATAATCAAAACTGGCACCCCGTGCAATCTAACAATCTCAGCAATATACCATTCAGCTAATCTGTCAAGTGAATAATCTGTACGTACCGGTATGAAATGAGTAGATTTCGTTAGTCGATCTACGACAACCCAAATAGCATCTTTCTTTTCCAGAGACAGGGGTAATCCCAATATAAAATCCATAGTCACTCTATCCCATTTCCACTCCGGTATCATCACAGGCTGAAGTAAACCTGAAGGCACTTGATGTTCGACTTTCACTTGCTGACACACTAAACATCTCACTACAAATTCAGAAATGTCTCTTTTCATACCCGACCACCAATACAATTGTTTCAAATCATTATACATTTTAGTACTTTTCGGATGAACGGATAAACATCCACTATGTGCCTCGTGTAAAATTTTCTGAATCAACTTCAGATCCTTCGGTACACAAATTCTATCTCGGAACATCAAACAATCATCGGATCTGATTTGGTACTCTGAATCACTAGTCGACTCACATTAAACTCGTTTGGCTTTCAATTAACTATCACATTTCTGAGCTTCACAGATTTGCTGAAAAAATAACGGTCTTGCTTTCAACTCAGCTACAATCGAACCGTCATCAAATAAAGTTAATTGTGTATTCATCACACTCAAAGCAAATAATGACTTTCTGCTCAGAGCATCAGCAACCACGTTCGCTTTCCCCGGGTGATAATCAATTACTAACTCTTAGTCTTTAAGTAACTCAAGCCATCTCCATTGTCGCAAATTCAAATCTTTCTTAGTCATAATATACTTTAAACTCTTATGATCAGTAAAGATGTGGCATTTTTCTCCGTACAAATAATGACGCCAGATTTTCAATGCAAAAACTATAGCAGCCAACTCTAAATCATGCGTCGGATAGTTCTTTTCATGCGGTTTCAACTGTTTGGAGGCATAAGCTACAAATTTTCTCTCTTGCATCAATACGCAACCAAAACCGTTCAGTGACGAGTCACTGTAAATCACAAATTCTTTACCCGACTCAGGTTGAACCAACACTGGTGCCTCAGTTAATAATGCTTTCAACTATCCAAAACTCTGTTGACATTTTTCTGACCATTCGAATTTCACATCTTTCTGAAGCAGTCGTGTCATCGATGTTGCAATCATCGAAAATCCTTTCACAAATCTTCGGTAATAGCCCGCTAAGCCAAGAAAACTACGGACTTCAGATACATTCCTCGGAGGTTTCCAGTTAATAACTACAGAAATCTTGCTTGGATCAACTCGAATGTCATCCGCCGAGACTATATGTCCCAAAAATCCAACTTTCCGGAGCCAAAACTCACATTTGCTGAATTTAGCATACAGTTTCTTATCTCTAAAAGTTTGCAACACATCCTCAAATGCTCGGCATGCTCAGACTCATCTCGTGAATAGATTAGAATGTCGTCAATGAATACAAAAACAAATCTTTCTAAATACAGTCTAAAAATCCGATTCATCAAATCCATAAAAATGGCAGGAGCATTAGTTAGTCCAAAAGGCATAACAAGGAATTCATAGTCTCCGTACCTTGTTTTGAATGTTGTCTTCGGCACATCTGAGCCTTTTAACTCGCAACTGATAATATCCCGATCTCAAGTCTATCGTTGAAAACATTGTTGCACCTTTCAACTGATCAAACAAATCGTCTATTCTCGGCAACCGGTACTTATTCTTTATTGTAACTTTGTTGAGCTGACAATAGTCAATACACATTCTCATTGATCCGTCTTTCTTCTTCTTCTTTAACAATACAGGTGCACCCAGCATGCGAAAAAACTCGGTCGTGCAAAACCTCTGTCTGTCAATTCTTGCAACTGAGCTTTCAACTCTTTTAATTCTGTTGGAGCCATTCTGTACGGAGCTATCGATATCGGTGTTGTTCCCGGTACTAATTCAATACCAAATTCAACCTCTCTGAGCGGTGGCAAACCCGATAATTCTTCTAGAAATACATCCGAATACTCACAAACAACAGTACAGATTCAATCTTTGATTCAGACACCTTTGTATCCAATACGTATGCAAAATATGCATCATAACCCTTTTTCATACATTTCTGAGCAAACATAGACGATATCACAGTAGGTAATTCACTCGAATCATCATACTCAATCCGAAGAATTTCACCGTTCTGACAGTTCAATTCGATAATCTTTCATCTACAATTCACAATCAGATCATGCATAGTCACCACCCATACCGAATCACATCAAACTCATCGAACGGTAGAAGCATCAAGTCAGCCAGAAAACAGTTACCCCGAATCATCAAAGGACAATTCTTACAAATCTTATCAACTAAAATAGACTTGCCTAAGGGGTTCGATACTTTAATTACAAACTCTGTAGACTCAACATGTAAACTCTTTTTAAGCACTAAATTCATACAGATATATGAATGGGTTGATCCAGGATCTATCAACGCAATTATATCAGTATCAAAAAGAGAAAAAGTACCGGTAATAACATCTGGTGATGATGCCTCCACTCGTGCACGAATAGCATAAGCTCGGGTAGGTGCTCGTGTTTTAAATCTCACAACAAAATCTCTCGTAGCACCTCTACCACTGGATACATTTCCCGTATTTCTCGGTGGCCTCCCTCTCACAGTCGTATTGTTCGATCTTACATTCTGAACTTTTTCTTTCTCGAATAACTCTGGGCAGTCTCAAATAAAATGATCTGGCGAACCACATTTGAAACAAGCTTTAGTACTCTTATTCCAGCATTCACCCAAATGTCTTCTCCCGCACTGTTGGCACTCGAGTTTGTCATTTCTCACACTGCCAACACTTGAGGCGGATGTAGCTTGAGCTTTAGAATTCACAGTTTGATTTCTGCGATCTCTATTCTGATATCCCACTGATGCATTAGATTTACTGTACGAATCTCAGAATTTCTTTGATGAAAAATGAGAAGGTTTATTCATCGGTCTTTTCCTCGAATCTCTAGGCTCTGAATCAGCTTTCTTCTTTTCTCGGCTAAAGTCTTTGGCTTTGCAAGCCCGGTCAACTAACACAACAAATTCTTTTAAATCTAAAATCTCGACCAGAAGTTTAATGTCTTCGTTCAACCCATCAACAAACCGCTTGCACAATATCTTTAGTAGAAACATACTCTCGAGCATACTTGCTTAACCGTACAAATTCTCTTTCATATTCTGTCACGGTTATTCAGCCTTGTTTCAACTCTAGAAACTCTTTATGCTTTTGATCAAGGAACCGCTGATATATAACTTTCGAAACTCTGTCTAAAAGAATTCCCAGGTCACTCGCTCTCTCGGCACTACAGACATCAAGGTATTCCACCATTGATACGCAGAGTCTCTCAGAAGAGAAATAGCACACTTTAAGCATTCAGTTGTTTTACACGAAAGCTCATCAAACACTCGGATAGTATTTTCAAGCCGAAACTCGGCTCTCTCAAAGTCATCATCAAAATTAGCTCTAAACTTTTCTACTCTGTGTTTACGGATCTTGTCAACTGGAGGCTTATTCAATCTTAAAAGCTCGACTCCTTGAGGAGCTACAAGTACAGTTTGGGGATTAGGAGGGGGTGGAGGTTGTTGAGCAGCCAGATTAGTACAAAATTATTGAGTGAACCACTCGTTCATCATTTGGAAGAAGGCTTCTTTAGCCTCTCCTCCCTGGCTACCTGTCACGAGTCTAGATTCAGACGGTGCTGTCCCTTGCGTGGGAGCAGGCGCATTACTTTCAACCTTATCAGCTATCGCTCGATTGGGATCCATTTGCTATATAAAAAACACATTTTCAGATGTCAGGAGTCATCACACTATCACAGTTTATATATGGCATGTATAGCTAGACTCTCGCACACGCAACATTAGTCCTAGAATCGACTAAACCGTAGCTCTGATACCAATAAATGTAACACTCCTCACCCGTATTCAATGTCAGAATAGGGTTACGGAACATTTCCAGACTTACAACACTTTTAAACTTACATTTCATATACAATTCATCAAGTCAAATACAATTCAATCATAAATAATCATAGAGTCCCTTAAACGAGCCTACGAGGCCTTAAACATGCATTGAGAGTGGTTCGGGACTAAACTGGATACTCGGGAAATTTTTGTAAAACTTAGAAAATTTTGATTCAAACAGAGGACACACGCCCGTGTGACCAGGCCGTGTGTCTCACACGACCACTAGACACGCCCGTGTCACAGGCCGAGTGAAAATAGGGGGTACATACTGACTTGGGTCACACGGCCGACCACACACCCGTGTGTCTAGCCCGTGTGCCCTTTGAAGTGGCCACACACGTCCGTGTGCCAGGCTGTGTGCTAGGCCGTGCCAAACCTATAGGGTATACTGACTTATGCAACACGGCCAAGTCACACGGCCAAGTCAACACGACGACTCGAGTCGATTAATCGATAACTTTATCTCTTCCCCGATCCAAGTCCGTATTTCACTTTTCTTGATCTAAATATATTCAAAATTGACTTATTCAATCATCCATTCATTCAATTTAGTCCAAATCACACTTTAAGACACATTTACACTTTTACCCCTAAACTTTCACATCTTTTACAATTTAGTCCTTATTGCATAAAAATACAAATTCATGCAATTAAGTTCCTACCCATGCTAGCCGAATTTCTCTTATTACCAAAGCAGTCCATATTTTTAATTTATTCACACTTTTAACCATCACTTTTCACATTTTATCAATTTAACCCCTTTTTGACATTTTTGTCAAAAATCACTTTACAAAAACTATTAATCTAACATTAAACCTTCCAAATCTATCATAATTCATCAAATTACTCAAGCATTCAACAATGGAAACATAATAAATCTTTAACAATTTTTAAATTTAAGGTACGGGCTAGCTAGAATACGAAGCAATGATCTCAAAAACATAAAAATCATAAAAAACGGGACAAAAACAGACTTACAATTAGATCATGAAGTGGTCGAACCCTAGAAACCTTCCATGGATGTTTTTCTTTCTTAGTTTCGGTGGTGGAAGATGATAATGGAGTAAGAATTTGGCTTATTTTTACTTAATTCATGTTTATTTTATAAATTACAAATTTAACCTTTATAATTAAACATATAAATCATTTAATATATGCCCAAAAATGTCCACTCATCATTATAATGGTCTAATTACAACATAAGGACTTCTAATTTAATATTCCATAGCTATTATATACTTTTAGTTATTAGAACATCACTTTTGCACTTTACGCGATTTAGTCCTTTTTATCAAATTGACTAGTCAAATGATAAAATTTCTTAATGAAATTTTCACGCAACCACATTATCATGTTGTATACATTAAAATAATAATAAAATAAATATTTAGATCTCTGATTTGTGGTCCCGAAACCACTATTCTGATTTAACTAAAAACGAGTTATTATAAATGGTGCTTCATTTTGGGATATGCTTATGGGTCACTCTGGGACGAATGGCAACAAGGGATTTGCCTTTGATGATGAGATGATATCCAATTGGGGGATAGTGATATTGTAATGAGGGAGATGGATGGGCTGCCATCTATATGTTTTCCTAATCGAGTCCACACGTAGGGTGAATAGAGAATGTTGAACATGATTGTGGTTATGCTTTTGGGGCATAATATAAGTTTTAGTCCCAATAAAGTTTATGGATGTTGAGGATGGGTACTTTCTAGTGAAATTCTGATCTCAACCAGATTATGAACAGGTGCTTCTTAGGGGATTGTGGATCATTTATGGTTAATATTTAACTATTGGACGATGGTCAAAAGATTTCTAGACCTCAAAATCATACCCAATGCAGGTGGTTCCTTGGATTAGGTTGTTGGGCCTTCCAGTGACTTTGTATAAGCGTAGCTATAACTGTCTAACTTTTTAGTGGTATGAAAAAATGCAGTTTTGAAATTTCATTTTCATAAATTGAGTCTGTAAATATTAAATATGAATATTTACAAGGATAATATAAAGATATATTAAAGATTGGCTCGGTAATTTTTTTGAATTAATAGTGAATTAAAGCATAGGGACTAAATCGTAAAGTCAAATTGTTATAGATTTTTAATTAACAAAAGGCTTGAGGATTAAGATAGCAATAAGTAAAAGGTATAAAATGGTAAATAAATCATTTTTCAATAAGAATTTGTGGACGTACATTTTCCACTAATTAAGTTTAGTGATTAACTTAAGTAATTAAGTTATGTTTAAGTTAATTAAACCAAATAAATTAAATATTAATCCTACTATATAAGTTAAGTTAGTGCATGAAAAAGTCATCTTCTTTATCTATTCTCCATTGCTATCCAAAAAAGGAGAAGAAAACCTAAGAATTTCTAAAACATTTGACTATTAATTGGTAAGAAAATTCAAGTCATTTTCTTGTAATCTTTATGGATTTGGGGTCATGAGAGCTTGATTTAGCTAGCCCATGTATCAATTGGAAAAATGTTAAAGTTTTTAAAAGTTGTCATTTTTAATTTCTTGAAGAGTTAGGCTTGAAATGGATAGATTTTAAGCCTAGATTATGAAAAGGACTAGATTATAAAGTTAATTTAGCTTGTTTGTCAACTTTGTTACATTGGGGACCAAATTTAATAAATGTAAAATCAGTCATGAAATTCTATTGGAAATAGGAAATATAGGATCCCTAATGAGAAAGTATGGAAACATATTTTAATCCAAAGCTAGAAATCAAAAGTTATACATATCCGAGTTCATGGACTAAATTAAATAAAATTTAAAACTTTGGAGGAATGAAAAAGTAAATTTTTATAGGGTCATGCATAACATCACATTGTATGAATGCAATTGGTATTGATTTGTATATAAAATAATTGTATAGATTAATATTTGGACCAAAGTAAAGCTAATAGGGGAAAACAAAAATTGTGGATTACTCCTTGAAATATCCACTCTTTTCACATTTTGAACAGGTAAGTTCATATGGAACTTATTGGTTTATTTTAACTTTTGTTTGATTTCATATATATATATATATATAAATGTTTAAATATAATTAGAATTCTAGTAAATTTTGCATGTTATGCTAATTGTGGACTAAATTGAAATGTCATGTGTTTATCGGTTATTAAGTAATAGTACAAGGTACAAATATGACAATTGATTGATTATAGGACATGTAAATGAATTATGTGATTAGATATAGGGATTTGTAATTATGTATGTATGAAAATGATGCCCGTATGAACGTAGTGAAAGGTTAGGATACATTTGGCATGCCAATAGGGTTATATGCGTGATAGAACGGGGTATTTTACATGTTATAATGGCGTCTAGAATTTGCTGTAGACTCTTAGAGCATAAGTATCATAGGTTTAGCTCGGATGGGTAACCTCGATATAAAGTCAGCTTGTGTGAGATACCCTGTTATAATGTCATTTTGTGTGAGCAATTTATTCATCCGTCTATTCGAGTCTGTTTTACTATAGTTTCATTGGGTGATATTCAATTGAACTAAAATGGAAACTTAAATGTGAATTAGAAATTAGATAGTATATGTTTTATACTTGATATGTAACTTATTTGGTTGATGATGTTGATATATATCTAGATGTGCCAATATGTGCCAAGAATAGCCATTTTTGAATGCCAAAATGTTTGATAGTTTACTATTCCTAAAATGACCAAGGTAAGTATGGAAATTCCATTTGAACTTACTAAGCATTAATAAAGTTTTCTCTGGTTGTTTTCATTCCCTGTAGATTGCCACCTTGCGAAACTCTGATCTACCACAATTCGTTGTGGCAAATTAAGCTCTTTTCAACACTTAATGAGCTTGTACTCGAGAAATTAGATATCTTTTTATTTAGCTTTTAGACTTAGTTAGTTTTGCATTTGAATTCAATAAAATGAGCTTTTAGTGTTTTTTGATGACCTTTTAGGCCAATTTGGACCTAAGGAAGAATTAACGTGTTGGTTAAGTGTGCATGACGATATTGTAGGCCGATGAGTCAGTGAACTGCCCCAGATGTCGCAACATTAAGAGGGGATGTTGCGACACCCAACTTTAAACCAAGAGGGGGAGCATATAACCATCGATGTCGTGACAACCACCAGACGAGACCCATTTGTTAGCCAAGGGTGTTTTTCATCCTCACAATGATAATTAACATGTTTAGCAACATGTAATTGACCTAATTTGGTCATCTAACCTGAACACTATAAATGTTAGCTCTCAGGACTTAATTACGGAGCTGAATTCATCATTCAAACTTTATTTTTTTTTTCTTACTTAGGGTTTAGTGTTAGATCTCGATTTCTTTTTTAGTTGTAATCATTTCTTTCAAGTTGAATCACAATTTTAATTTATTTTCATTTCTATTTTGTTTTTGTTAATTGTTCTTCACTAAAATCACAAAAAATACAACATTCAAAGGTTTAAAGATTCAAGAACACATCAACATCTTCAGAGTTTAAATCATCCTTTCTCTACTCTCTTTTTTTTTACATCTTATTCAATGTGTCACATCCCAAAAATCGGGTTAGTAAAATTAGGTTAGATAATTAAAATAAATAGGAATAAAGAAAATAAAATTTTAAAATAATTAGAATAAAATTTTTTGGTGAAGAAATTAAAATTGGGTATCCAAGAATTAATTTTCTTAAAATGAATTTTTAAAATGAGATCGGATTTGAAAATATATTAGAAAATAAGCTTTAATTGAAAACAAAGACTGTTTTGTAAAAGCGAAGAAACTGGAGGTGGCCAAAAGGACAATTGCCCAACTTTTAAAATTTGGTTAGCTATTTAGAGACCACCTACGTCTCTTCCCTCCCATTTCAACATCCATTCAAATTTCTTCTAAAAACTAAATCTGAGGTTTCTCTCTCAAGTTGATTCATCCTTTTCTATTTCCTAGCCATCCAAACACAATTTCATTCTTCAATTTTAAAGAAAACTCATATTTTCTCCTTCAATTCCACCATTGTTCTTCAATATGTTTTTGGTGGAATTCGATCCTCAACTCATCGATTACTTCAAATTGAGGTAACATTTTGACTTTTTATGATTAAACTAAGTATGTTGTTAGTTCAATTTGAGTTTTAATTGATTTAATCAAGATCTCAATAAATCTAATGAATTTAAACCGATTTTTGGCTTGAAAATGGTAGATCTCGTAATACTAAGCTAAACTACTGTTTTAAAGTGGTTTCTAATTCATTTTGATCTAATTAAAATATCTTTGATCTTAATTTAACAAATCCTTAATGAATTCTAATGAATTGGACGTTTTCCCCTTTTTAATGTTCATACAAGCTTGATCTTTCTGGAAAAGTTAGATCCGTGCAATTAGATGAAATTGATGGTTTAGATATATAATTAGATGATGTTTAGGATGTTTGAAATAAAAATTGAGGCTTAGAAATGAGATTTGAGTGATGAAATATCTATTTCGACAAAACTAGCTAGTTTTTCGGTATTCTAAATGAGAAGCTAAGACCTATGATTCTAGAGTGATTTGATTTTACTTCTTGTTGCTTGAAATTTATTTTTATTGTGTTTGATGTGTATGTAAAGTGTCAAATTAGTTAGGAGCTTCTACAAGAAAGGACAAAGGCAAAAAAAAAAAAGCTTACTTGAGCTTTTGTCATTGAAGCAAAGGTTGCAAAGGTGAGTGATCTGGTGTGTTTCAATTTTGCACATTTCAATGTGTTAAAAGGGGAGCTTAGGTAGCTTAATCAACTATCCTAAGTTCTAAGAGTAAGTATTTCTTCCTTGAGCTATAATATTTTGAAAATGATGATAAATTCTGATGCGATGTGCATATGATTAGTTAAAGAAATCGATGTGAATATGTCAGAACATGCCTATTGATATATTGGTTTAATGCACACATCTGATATTAAAGTGTATGTGGCTCAATAAGCAAAGTGATAACACTTGAATGTTCATAATATGTGAATGTGATAAGTGATATGATTATGATGAACATGATATGTGAATGTGTGCATGAACCATAAAATAAGTGTGTGTATAAGTAAATATATTGGCATTGTGACCTTTTGAACCCATTGGATATCATTGGCATGTCAAAGGATTATGAGTACTCACCATTATTGTGCTCACGTGAGAAGGAATTGAGGCCCTTGGACTGGTTTGGAGAGATAAAGGAATGTTTCCATTCAATGAGACTTGTTGGTGTGTTTGGAGAGTTTTTAGCTTCATGGTACACGTTTATGGGACTAGTATAAACTCTATGTGTCATTTGGTCTGTTGGGAGATCCGTTTATCCAATGCTTATATGCTTTATACATGTTTCCTAGTCACATTATACCACTATATTAACATGAAATGCTATGATACATGCTTGATGTTATACCCTAAGTAAATGATTTAGTATGCTTTCAATTAACCTTGATATTGTGGATTCTTTGTGGAAATATTTTAGCACTCACTGAGCTTGAAAAGCTCACTCTTTCTTATGTATATATTGCAGAAAAATAACCTGAGTGAGGGAGGCACCAACTCATGTTCCACAGGTATTCATTATGCTATCTCGATTTTACATTTTTAAGTCTTATCTACAGTTTTCACAAAACACTAACACTAGTTATTTTTAGTTTCTAAAGTCTATAATTTTATGCAGTATAGTCCTAGTGTTTATCTACAATTTAGCAGTAGCAGTACTAATGAACATATTATCGAAGTCTCAGAGTTCTTAATTTTGAAAATTTTTCAAATTAAAGCACTGTGGCAGGTTTTTCCCAAAATACCGCTTTTCAAAAACATGCATGAGTTAATGAATCTGGCTCTGGTACCACCAAATGTAACCTCCCAAACTCGACCCAGACGTTATAATCAAATTTTGAAGGCTACATTTGTAACACCCTAAACCCGACCTAGAAGTTTAGACCGAATCCCAGATGTTACATTGATCACTGA
Source organism: Gossypium sturtianum (assembly GCA_025698515.1). Lineage (NCBI taxonomy): Eukaryota > Viridiplantae > Streptophyta > Magnoliopsida > Malvales > Malvaceae > Gossypium > Gossypium sturtianum. The sequence goes on from CM046949.1 coordinate 28,508,059, forward strand.
AGTGATCGTAGGTGAATTTTTACAAAACAAGTTTACATGTTGAAACGTATCATTTAATCGTTTAAAATCCAGTCAGAAAAATTGCAGTTAAAATATATACATATAAACGGAATAGAACGATTAAACTTAAAACGAATTTGTACCACAGTTTTATAAAACCTCACATCTCAAAATTGAATAACAAGGTAGAAACTGAAATCACAAACTAATAGTTTATTTCCCACTAAGACTGTCCGAGACCTCCGCATACCGAGCCCAGTGCCAGAAACAGGAAAGGTACCTTAAATGGAAACACTAAGAGGGGGTGAGCTTCACGAGCTCAGTGTGAGTCCGAAATAAGTTTAAAATAGAGATATAGAATTCAAATCAGTAACACACCAGATTTTCAGTTCACACGGAGTCAGAAAGTACACTTGGAACCAACGTCTCAAAACTAAAAAACAATTTGAGCACCCTAAGTCACACTCACAGGCACATTGTCACATGTGCTAATCAGTCAAACAGAAACAGTCAGAGAATCTCACACGCAGAACACTCAAACAGATGCGTATGTATGCAGTCTGATATTAACAGAACCCACCCATCCAGCCAAACACACCTCTCCGTCCCCCGATCACACCTCGTAAGAGCTGTTTGAGCTCATCCAACCAAACACACCACATAGGACCAAGTAGGCCTATTCAACCTTACACACCATATAAAGTCATCCCGGGTTGCCCAGCAACAATGACTTATCAAAATGCAGTTGAACTGCCAGATCAAATATATATACGTAGCATAGCTAACGTACGTGTGGTACAGTGAAATGCGGTAACCCACTATACTGATAATTTGTAGTTAAACTGCCAGATCAGATAATGGTACGTAGCATAGCTAACGTACATATGGTACAGTTCGATGCGATAAACTGTTATACCGGTTATTTGCAGTTAAACTGCCAGATCAGATAAATATACGCAGCAAAGGTCGACGTATGTGCCAGATGATCAAAGGCAAGAATCCGCATGATGATGAGATAAATTACAGTTTGAGCTGCCACATCATATCAGAATCAGACTCCATTCTCTTCAAAACCCATCCCAAAATATTTTATGCAGGTGTATGTATACATACAATCTCACAGAACAGAGGCACAATATCAGATAGTCGAACAGAATAGCTGTGCACACTCACCCAACAGAACAGATTCAGATTCAAGCGTCTCACATGACAGTCATAGATACACTCAGGCTGAAGCCCAGATCGGAATTTTTAGCCACCCTGACTAAAGATCAGTCAAGGCAAACACACAGACAAATGCTCAGATCAAAATCACACAGAATCAAAATTGGTGACTTAGAGCCACACGGCCGTGTGCTCCGATCGTGTGGGAAAACCTAGGCCGTGTGGAGTTCAATACGCCCGTGTGGAGGGAGGTACACGGCCATGTGACAGAGGCACACGCCCGTGTGATGCAGGGACACGGCCGTGCGAACAGGCCGTGTAACTCACTGTCCAAATTTGCTAAATTAGAGTGCAGGGCAGACACGACCATGTGAGGGTCTCACACGCCTGTGTGCCCCACCAGACACGACCGTGTACCCAAACCACATGCCCGTGTGGGATCCCTAAATCCCCAAATCAACCATACGGCCGTGTGGCCAGGACGTGTGGCTTCAAATCACTCAAACCCTAATCCCCAAACTCACACGCCCGTGTGTTCGAGGGACACGGCCATGTAAGAATCGATAAAATCCCCAAGTCGGCCACACGTCCGTGTGGCCAGGCCGTGTGGCACCCAATTTTACCCAGAAACCCTAATTCCTAATTCCACACGGCCGTGTGGCCGCCCATGTGGTCACAAAACCCCATCAAAACTGGCCAAAATCGCCATTCTAGCCACCCAAACCGATCCCTAACCTTTACGATAACGAGAGTATAGAAAAATATGCCATATACCCCGTATTATTCAACCACTAAATGCCCAAAATCAACAGAATTAAAGCACACCCAAGAGATACCGAAACAAAGATTCGCATAGTAAAATATAAAAGTTTCGAATCCCACACCTGTTTTGATAATAAAAAATGTCCCGATGCCGACTTGATGACAAAGAACAATGAGGTTCTGCCGAAAACACCACACCACCGATCCAAAATGAAAGCAAACAAAAGCAAAGAAGAAGAGAAGAAGAAGAAAAAACGTGAAAAAAGAAAAGCCAAAAAAATAATACCAAAATAATAATAAAAAAAGAAAATAATTAACAATCATACATTAAATTAACCCAAAACAGAAATATTCCTCCAAAAAGTTCACACTAGGAATCAAACCCAGAACCCAGAGGTTCGCTAACACTCATTGCACCACCAGACCAGCAGGCCCATTCTTACACTAAAATGCGCAACTAAATATAACAGCGCAACCTTCTCGCTGACCCTACCCACAAACCTCAAAACTTCTAAGCCCGAAATTCGGGGTGTTACAACATTAGCCACCAAAATGGCCAAGTAAATCCGTTAAGTTTTCAAAACGTTTATTTTTTCGAATTTTAGAAAAACTTTGAGTAGTTTATCTGAGGATTTCCAAAATGTCAGATTATTAAGCCAAATGACTTAAGGTCCAGTTATTAAAAATATCATGTCGTTTTAAAAAAACAAAATTATTTTCGTCATTTTGCCCTTAAAAACTTCGTTTCATTTCTACGCAAATATTAATTAATAATATTTAATGACTTAATCATTGAAAAATGGGATTCCTAAACCACTGTTTTCGGCACCACTGAAAAACGAACTATTACAAGCCCAATCATCCATACTAGGCCAACCCTCCCCCTTTTTAAGTTCAGCCCTAAGTTTGTATCTTGCTCCTCAAATCTCTCAAAAATTTAAGTAGTGTCTAACATTAAGTAGGTCGAATTCCATCTAGTACAAACATCAAGACACAACATCTTCTTACACTCTACCTTTTCCACCATAACTAACTCCTTAAACTTTTGTAATCTAGCTGGAGATTGCCTCACATATCTAACAGCCCCCCTAACATGTTCAACAGATTTATTCATTTCCTTTAAGCCTTCAACAACAATCAAATTTACAATATGTGTCATGCATTTCATGTGAAGGTATTTACCATTTTGAACTAAACACCCTCAAGGGCTAAATTTCTTTCTCAAATAACCAATAGCAACATCATTTGAACTTGCATTATCAACAATGACAGTAAACAACTGTTTAAAATCTTTTTATTCAATTTCCAATGTTTATCAATAAAGTGAGCGGTGATACACAAATAATTATCTCTTTGCAAAGAAGTCTATGTGTAAGCAATTAAGCAAACTCTAGAACAAGAACTTCTCAAAAGTTGTTTTAGCTTAGCCTTTTCATCTAAATACAATTGATAAACATCCCTTTCATCTAATTAACTCTAGGACATGTCACGGACATAAATTTCCTAAAGCCTTCACTTTCAACAAACTTGAAAGATAATTCATCAATCACAATCATTTGTGCTAACCTTTTCCTACATGCTTCTTGATTAAATCTCTAAGTTAAAAGATGCCCTTCCCCCATTCAACTCTCTTACTAGGTAAAACTAGTTGCCCTTGCCTAGTGTCAACAATGTTACTAGGAATTTTCTTATATGAACCGATATGATATTTCAATGACCCCGTACCATTTTTTCCCATTACAACAAAATTCCTTTTCACAATAATTATGTTTAGCTTTACTTGTACCCTCACTATTAATAATCTTAGTGAAGTGAGACCAAACTTCTGACCTTGGAAGGATGACTTTTCTTTTCCCAACAGTCCCCTTTGTTTGGCTTGAAGCTTCACCTGCTGAATTTCTAGAATCTATCGAAGTAGGAGGTGAAACACTACCCTCAACAGATATTAGTTTGGTGGACATTATGCAAGAATAAAAAAATATACAATAGATTAAAATATAGTTATATACAATATATAAATGGATTAAAATGTATACACATTTATATACATTTACATACATTCTGCCCAGTGCATGACAAACGACAACCCTTTAATAATTATATTTTATATTTTGTAATTAGCTTTTAAATAAAAAGAAAGATACTTTAAATCCAAAAAAATTATATGCTTGATTTTCGAAACTCAAAATGAAAAGGAAAAGGATGTTGTCGAGTTGGGATGCTACAGGTGCAGGGTGAAGTTTAAATTGAACTTGAAAATGAGTTGAAAATAAGGGTTAAGCCAAAAGAAAAGGAAAAAAAGAACGACAACAAGAAGACCAATTTGACTGCTAGGGTTTGTTTCTATTTCAATTTCACTTTTAAATTTTATTTTTTAAAATGTTTAAATTTAATGTTTTTTCTTTATTATTTTTGGGTCATTATTGGCTTGTTACGTAAAAAACTTGTAGTCCATTGCTTTCATATATTGGGCTATTTTAATTATTTATATACTAGAGGGTGGGCTATATATATTATTTATTTCAATTAATTGGTTAATTCGATTAATTATTTGGTTTTGAATCGAATTAACCGAAAATTGAAATTTCAAAAAATCATTAATCAACCCCCGACCGAACTAAATTCGGCCATCGACCGATTAACTAAATTAGATCGATTCGATCGATTAATTCAATTTTAACTGAACTATGAACACCCCTAATAAACTAGATACTTTATTTTGAGCTAGTTTACCTATTTAAATAAATAAAATAAAGCCGAATTTTATTTAACTTCCGTAAAATCAATAAACTACAAAAAGAAAAATACCTCACGACAAAGACAATTATAAATAGTAAACTTTTTGCACGTTATATTAAAGTAATATACTTACTAATAAATAAACCTTTTTTAAATTAAATAATAATAAATTTTTAAAGTAATATACTTACTAATTTAGAATAGATTTGAAGAATCAAGAGTTTAAATTTGTTGTTAAATATTAAACGAAAATGCTTGTCACTGGGTGTATATGTTTTTTATGCAATTGTTTTTAAGGCTTCAACAACACCTCCTCAAAGAATTGCAGACCTCTTAAAGGTATATGAGCTTATGAAATTTAACTCAATTTTCTCCACACAATAATAAAGTCCTAGGTTAATATATATAAAGAAAATAAATCTCTTAAATGAAAAACTTATGCTGCTTTCATTTTCGTTTTCTTGAAAAATGAAAAATATTGAAGAAAACGTTTTTAGTTGCAATTTAAAAAAAAAAAAGAGACTTTTAGAAAATGAAAATAAAAATACAATAAAAAATTGTTTTCATTATTTTCATTAAAAATGGTTTTCTAAAAGCGAAAATGATGAAAACAAGTGTTTTTAATTTTAGATGAATTGACCCTAGTTCAAATTCATATAAACATAAAATTAATCTTTGTTTTTCAACAATATTTCTAATATTAAATTTGGTACCCTAGTTCGAATTCATACCAGGACACCTAAGATGTTGTTGAGAATCAAACTGCTTAGGTGAAATGGTGCCTAAGGCAGCAGGCACTCTTTCAAGCACCAAAAGGCAAGCAATAAATAAATAGAACACAAGAATGTTGTTTACGCAATTCAGTTTCCATATGTTTGTAGAACCTAGCCTGGTGAGAAATTTTCATTTTCTTCAACAATTACATAAAGTAAACCTACTCAATCACACCCTGTGATAATTTACCTCACCCTTATAATTTGAAGACTCAACACTCTCACAACTAAATTCTCCCTTTGTGAATTCAGCAAGTAAAACCACTATACAAAAGTTTTACTATCAATATGCACTTATAAAATAAGGCTCCTCACTTAAAATAGATTAAGTGTTCAATTCTCTCCGTACATAAACCTACACAAGTTTCTCCATTATATAAAGTTTATTGAGACTTGCTTAGATAAGAAGATCTATCACAATTCCGTAAAAACAGTCACATTATAAGTTGAATATAATATAATAATAATGAACAAGATAAATAAGAATTCTTAGCTACTAATCTTTTGGTGATTCAATCCAATTCAACTTTCTTGATTAAAGGGATTAGATAAGGGTAATATTATTCAATCCAATCACTAATATATGATTCCCCCAAGTAATATGATCTTCCAAAATGTGCTAGATATTGTTCATATAATCAGCCTAATCCAAATAATTAGTTCAATAAATTGCCAACACCTTAAATATGGAAATTATCTCCATACATATTTGATAGGCAGGGGAGCGGACACTCATTCGGGCACCAAATTGTCAATTTCATATTTTTCAACATATATATTAGAGAAAAATAGTTATCAAATATATTTTCAATATTAAAAATATTTTTTATTCATATTTATCAAATATATTTTTGAATTTTTAGAAAATAAAAAATGAAAATGATATTCTGCAAATGAAAAATAAAAAAAGATTAAAAAACCAAACGGATTCTTAAATTTTCTTTAATAGCTTTTTAGAAAAAGGGGATGGTTTCAGGTGAAGAATTACTTCACTATTATAATACTACATAAAACAATTTTTAAATTAATTATTGTTTATTACAATTCAACCTAATTGCAAGTTCATAAACTTATAATAACAAATTGTATTTAAAAGTTCCTTTTAAATGTGTTTCATTTATTACATGTACGTTTGATGTTATATATTAAAAAAAATTAGAAACTTAAAAAGTGTTTTATTATCTAATTGTTTTTTAATAAAATATTTCAATAATCTCTCACGTATTTTAATTAAAAAATAAATATTAAAATTTTCAAGTATCCATAGGCTGAACCTAAACTTTGTGTGCAACAATTTTTGCTTCAAAGCCAATAGTAAACTAAGGCTATTTTGGGAGAAGAAAGTATTGTATTACACACGCGAATATTTTCAATGTCTTAAAAATTTTAAGCTAACACGCTACGATCATATGCTTTATCTCAATTATAATGAATGTTGTAGAAAATAAACTTCAATTTTCATAGGAAGTGCCCTAGCTTCTACACTTATATAGGTGAGGCTATCAAAGATGTACATGGAACTCCACATCCTACTTAAACAAGCTATGGACCTTATTAAAAATATAAATATACTCGATATCCATCATTGTTTACAGGATATATGAATTGCATCATAGCTCCCCTTATAATTTTATCTCCAATTAAAAAAAGAATTTAGACATTGAACACGATGTTCTGAATAATTTAACTTATTGGTATCAACCAAGACAATAATACTCTATAGCCCCTGCCTTGAAATTCCATTGTTCTCATAGTTGTGTCCATATTTTAACCTTGAACAACTCCAGCTTTCGTAAATGCTTTAGAGTTTAACCATTTAAAAATTCTGAAAGAAAATGTCAATTTAACCATCACGGTTTTCGAAAAGCATATATTAGGGTAAGCCCCATCTCTAGAAACAGTGACATCATCATTGTAAATTTCATACAGGTTCCATGTTCGCCATAAGGTTATCACGGAACAACTCTTTATTCCTAATCTTCCAATTCACCTCCAGTTCCATCGACATCATTTTATATCCTCTTTATTATGTACCTTCTTTGTAGCTCTTTCTAATTCTGATGGCAAAGCCGAGCTTGGTTGTTCCAAGCACGGTGTCCACAAGAGGCTCAGTGACTAGTGAATACTCCATGCCCAATTATATTGTAAATATTTATTCAAAAAATTTTAATATATCAAACATAAAATTTAAAATTAGATGTGAAATTTTGGCCTAATGTCCATTTGGACTCTCAAACTATACATGTTTTTCCACTTTGATACTTAATTCTTTACTTAAAATATTATTATGTTGCCCGATTCAGTGCATTTTTTGTAATGGCATTAAAAGTTAATTAACATGTGGCACCAATCATAATATGTCACGTGGCACATTCAACCAATTAGAATGTGTCACATGGCATTCAAATTTATTCAGACTAAAAACATTAAATTTAAATTTTATAAACCTCTAGCTTTGACCTTCTATTGACCCATCGTTAATTGACGTTGATTGATATTAACCATTACTGATCAACCGTTGATTGCATTGGTTGAATGTTGAATTGTGTTGACCGACATTAATTGGGCGTTGACTTTGAATTTTAAATATCTTTATATAAATATAAAAATTTTAAAAAATATAATTTTTTTTAAAAATTAATAATCTATATATTTTATTTTATAAAAATTTTTAATCTTAAAATTTTTCAAAATTTCAATTTCTAGATTTTTTCAAATTTTTAATTTCTAGACATTATATTTTTTTAGTTGAATTTTTTATCTATTGTTATGAATTTTTATAATTTATAAAAATTAAAATTTATTAAAAATTCTCCAGAATATATATTTTTAAAGATTTATTTTTTTGGAATTTTCTAAAATTTAAATATTTCTTAATTTTTATAAATTATCAATTTTTATATACTTTTTTATTTTTAAAATTTATATTTATACATTTTAGGATTTTCTAAAAAAAAAATTAACTTTATGAATTATTTATTATATATATGATATTTTATATTATTTTAGTAAATATAATATGCATAATATTAAAAACAAAAAGAAGGTTACCATGACACGTTCAAATAGCAACATGGCAGTCTTTATATTTTTAATGCTCTCGGTTAATTTAGTTAACAGATTATAATTTAAGTACCAAATTAAGATTAAAAAAATTAAGTATTAAAATGGAAAAATAGATATAGTTAGGAGGAGAAAGTGCGCGATAAACTTAAAATTTTAAGGTATAATGATTTTTTTACCCTCCAATTTTACAAAAAAAATCATTTTATCCCTTTATTTAATTTTCTTTTTACTTTTTTTAAACTTTGAACTTACAATTTACGGCAAATGTGGCATACACGTGAATTGCCACATAAATAACACATCAGCATTTAATTAATTTTTTTAAAAATATTAATATATATATAATTTTTAAACAATTTTAAATATTTTTTAATTTTTAAAAATAGTTTTTATAATGTTTTGAAAATTTAAATTTTAAAAAGATTTAATTAAATGCCACATGTTAATTCACATGTATGCATGCAATGTAAATAAAGTTTAAAAAATATATTTTTCATTCATTTTAAAATGATTTGACAAAAAAAAACAAATTTAAAGATTGAAAAGATAAAAAATTAAATAAAAAATTAAAATAATTTTTTTGTAAAGTTAGAGAGCTAAATAAATGGTTATACCAAATTTTAATGACAAACATGCTGAGCTAAGTGTGATGAAAGAAAGAAAAAAAGAAGAAAGTTTTAAAGGTTTCTTAAATTTTCATTTTCTACTGATTTTTGGTAGCAGTCTTTTCTTAGTGAAAAAGGCATTACAGTTGCTGGCTGCTGGGAAAAAGGCCCGTCCAATCGTATTGACTAATTTATCGGTTTACTACTGAAATTGCATTGATATTTGCATATAAAAGTAGGATAAATGAATTTTGATTGAAAGTCGAGTCATTTTGGTCTCCAGAATATGATCAATGGCTGTGAATTTGAATCCTACTCATACTTCAGCTTAATATTTATTTATTCAACATCCTATCTGTAAATTATAATTAAATTACATTTTTTATGTAATAGTAATATAGATTATTGGTATACATGGGTAAAAGTAACATTGTATTGAGATAACATATTTCATTGAGGACAATATGTTTAAGAATAGAACTATAAAGGATAATGTCACATTTTGCAGAAATATTTAACGTGGTATTTGTACTTTAAAAATATTTAATATGATATTTGAACTATCATTATATGTTTTATTTTGATATCTGTAATTTTACAAGATATTCAATATATGTTTCATCATAAAATGCACATTAATAGTTCAAGTACTACATTGGACATTTTATGATAGTTCAAGTATCGATAGTTCAAGTATCATATTGGATATTTTTTAAAATACATGTAACACATTAACATTTTATGAAAGTACAAGTAGCATAATAAAATAATAAAATACATATTGATAGTTGACATATCTTTATAAAATTAAAGGTATCAAATATAAGATTATCCCAATTATAAAATTATTGGTTAAATGCAGTCATGAATGTAATAATAGCTACGTCAAGACATTGACTTTACTTTGTTTGGCTGTAGTTAGGGTAATTGAAGGTGGCCCTTCAATGGCTGTCATCATTCGTACATCAGTCATGCCACATTCTTTCATTTTCTTTTTTCTTTTTTTTTCACAACGCAAAAGATAAACTCACAAAGCACATGCATCTCAATTATCGTCATTTTAATTCGACTCAGGAGTTTGGATAGCATAACCTTTGGTCAGTAGAAGGATTTCCAAGGGAAGTCAAGAAGTACAGTAAAAAAAAAGAAAAAAGAGCAACCGCAGTGGGAGCCACTTGTACCACACCATTCATTTTTCTTGTATTGGACAAACACCGTCCCCTATATGGGTGTTATAAGTTGCATATTGTTGAACAATATCAAAACACAGTTTGGAGGAATTAAAATGTTTGAGAAAGTAGTTAAGCAGTTAAATCAGTTACTTAAGTTCTTTGCTTAGCCTATAAAATCGGGTTTATGCACATTGTAATTGATGACCTAGTTCAATACACAAAATCAGCTTCTTTTCTATTTATTGGTTTGTTTCTCTGCTTCCTTTCTGTTTTGCCTGTTATCTCCGGTTATATTCTTCGCAGCTGTCGCCGGAGTACTGTCATTTCTACACATATATTATATAATAACGATCAGTATTTGGCACATTAATAGTGTATATTTTTTATTCCACAAGTAGCCTTGAAAAATTGTCGTGTGCGAATTTACTATAATAGAACAAATAAATTATAAATTTTATTTTGTGATAATTATATCAAACTTTATTCTTTTATATGAAGTAATAAATATAAATTTATTATTATAAAATTATTTTATCATTTAATATAAATATTTTAAAATAAATATATAAACAAAGGATATAATAAATTACTATTTTAACTATATAAAATATATAAATTTTGATTTTTATAATAATTTAATAAATATGAATAAATTATATGTATTAATCATATTTAAAATATATGAATAATAAAAATAAATAAAAATATTATTAATAAAAATGTAATTAATTATTAATAAAATTATTATTTTAACATAAATAAAAATTTAATATATATTTTATTATTTAGTATGGAATATGATTATTTATCCTATTTAATTTAATTTAATTTAATGTCCTCAATAGTCTTTTTCTAATCTCATCTTAGCGCTATAACTGTAATGAAATCCAAACACATATTTCACCACTGATTTTAATCTCACTGCTACAGTAACTAATCTTACTACCATCATTTTTTTTAACCTCACCGGAGTCAATCTTACCGATGACCCAAAGGAAGCCTTAAGGTCACTACTGTGGTTGAAAAAATAAAATGAATTGGATTGAGGTCAAAGTTCGATCTTAATGTTAGCTGTAATCGTTTTACAATATTAAAATTAATTAGATTGAAATATGTCAAAAGTTTACGTGTTTTTAATAAATTTGAAATTTAGCACTTATACTTTCATTTCTAGGAATTTAGTTCTTCTATTTTTTCTGATTTTAAAATTCAGGTCTAATTATTAATATTATTAAAATTATTTTGTTAAATTCAAGCTCATTGCACTGTCAATTTTTTAGTTAAAACGCTACCACGTGATTTTTTTTTTTTATTTTAAAATGTCACACAACAAATTTAATAAAAAAAATAACAGTGTTAACAATTAGACTTGAATCTTGAACTGGATTAAATTCTTGGAAATAAAAGTACAGAGACTAACTTCCTAATTTATGAAGAGTACAGGAACCTATGACATAATTTAACCTAATTATAATAAAAAATATAAATAAGTTGAAAAATATATTATTAAGAAAAAATCAAAGATGAAAAACAAGTAAAACATGGTAATAACGAAATTCATTTTTTAATTAAAAAATCGACAAAAAATAAAGAATTGATTTTTAGTGTCTCAAAATATTATTTCTTTTTACCAATTCTGACCAAATTTGCTCAATTAAATTATGGAACGAATTGATTAGCTATAACTGGTTTTACAATCATGATAAAACAATATTGTTTTTATTCTGAACCCAAAATGTTGCCAATAAATATAAAGGTTGATTTTATGTAATGATTTTTTTTGGAGATGCTGTTGAGTAATTAATAGGGTTGGAGATAGGGTCCTGTCTATTAAGTTCATCTCAAATCACACAAGTTGGAAATATAATTGTGTGTTTTAGAACTTTGCATACCATTGCTACCACAAATATAAATTATAAAGGACAGAAGAAAAGGCAAATGAAAGACAAAGCTTTAAAAAAGCCAACAAAGAGATGAGCCACTTCTCTATCTCTTTCTCCTATTGTTGGTCATTATTATTAAAGCCTTCTCTAGAAATTGATATTTCCTTGTTTTTCAGCTGCCCCATTCTTTTAACATCTTTTTTCTTCTTTCTCATAATATACAGTTGCATGTATTGGAATTTTTAAATCTAAGGGTAAAGGGCTCCGAGATTTAATAACGAATAACTTAGTTGACTTGAATATTTTGAAAATATTGATGTGGCATAAAACTATTGGAAAGGGATACAGATGACATGGCGTCACTATTTCATACAATCCTTTCTCTATTGAATAATACTTACATCTTTTTTAACTACACTTTGCGATTTACCAACCATAATATCTCAGACTAAAAATCACATTGCATACTAAAGACACATGTGAGGATCTTGCGAGCCTATAACCTCACACAGTAAGTACCACACTCTTCATATGCATAGACTGTTTGCCAGATCTCATATTTATTCATTATCGTGATATGAATAAAATGATTATATATAGATGTGAAACATTTGAGTTGGATTATGATTATAGTTTTCATTTGGTTCCTACCAAAGCTGCTTGCTCGCACCTAATTGGAGATAAATTAAGATTAAAAGTAAGTGTACAAAAAGCAAAAACAATGTATCAAACAGTGATTTTTTTTCTTTTAAATAGTTCAACCTCAAAACCCCATTTAGAAACCAGCAAAAGCCTGATATTAGAGGGTATCATTTTTTTTTCTTTTTCTTTGCTTTCATAGTTGCAATCTTGAAACCTCCTCTCTCACCTTTCTCTTTCTTTGAGTTATATTTATGCAGTGAAAAAGGCAGAAAAATAACATAGAGTCTGAGCCTGACAAGGTCATCAAAACCACCAAAAGCTTGAAAAGATTTCTTCCATGACAGACATTTAGACAGAAACGTGTGAGTTGTCAGATGCATATCCTCTCCTTCTCTTGTGTTTTCTTGCCATAATTGGACTGCAAATTTTGTACTAGTTTCCTTTTTATCTGATGGGTTCTTTTCCCTGTTCCCCCGTTTCTTTTCTAATTTTTTTCAGAGGTTGAAGATTTTTTTTTTTTTTTTTTTTGCTTTGATGAGCATATCTATTATCCCGATACCTTAAAATTGTTTCCTTATCTTTCCTTATCTTTCTCTACATAAACAACTTTCTTCAGTATTTTATATCTCTCTTCTTTTGTCATCTTCTATCAAAGTATTCACTCAGTTTTCTTTCTTTTAATTATTTCCAAGTTACAGTTTCAGATCAGGATTGCTAAGCTTCCCTCCTTAATTTTTGCTGTGGGTTTCCCTTTCTTTTGCAGGTTATGTTAAGAAAAAGCATGAATTGAACATCAAAATGGGTTGATTTCTTGACTTCAAGTCAAGCTCTAGTCTTCTCTTCGCCAAGTTCTTTGGAGATTTTATTTAACAAGAAGAATTTTGCAGTTCCCGTATACTGCAACAAGTGTCTTTTTTTTTAGGGCTTTCAAATCAATATGGCGACGTACTTTCATGGGAGCTCTGAATTCCAAGCTGCTTCAGTTGCTGCACCTGATGGGATGCAAACGCTCTATCTCATGAACCCCAACTATATACCCTACTCTGACACAAACCAACCAGTTGCTGCCACTAATCTGTTCTTCTTGAACCCCGCCGGCAACGCGCTAAACCCTTCAAGCTTTCCCCACACGCCACCACCTAACTATCAACACCTCCTTGGTCTCCCTCTTCCGACACCCACCGCTTCGATCGTACCGGTCAATTCCAATGAAACCCACCGTCCATCATCCCTTCATGGTATAGTCTCCGGTGTTCACTATAACTCATGGGGATCAAGTTCAACTATTGATCATCAGACTTCATCAGCAAGTACCTATCCTCAGATGGGGTCGACTGCGGTAGATAACTCGGCCGCCAGGCCCCATGATGTTGCGTCGCAGTTGCGGCCGGTGGTGGTTTCACCAAGGCAAGGCTTGTCCTTGAGTCTATCATCCCAACAAGTTCCTTATAGTTCAAGTAACGTTGAAGCAGATCATATCCAAGGACAAGTTCCAACTGTGTCACCAGCAGCTGCTGATGAAATGAGGATATCTGGGAATTCACCGTCATCGGCTTCCGTTGTTTCGAATGGGATTCCAGGCGTTCAAAGTGTGGTTTTGGGATCAAAGTACTTGAGAGCAGCACAAGAGCTTCTCGATGAAGTTGTTAATGTGGGGAAAGTGATAAAGCCTGAGGTGTCTGAGGGGACCAAGGAGAAGATAAAGGCGGACAAAGAACCGGTAGGTTCAAGTGCTGGTGAAGATGGGGCTCAACGTGGACCTGAGCTCACCACCGCACAAAGACAGGAGCTTCAAATGAAGAAGGCAAAACTTGTCAGCATGCTCGATGAGGTTCGCTTATCTTTTTCCAATCCCCATCATGTATTTTCGAAGCCAACACGCATCAAAGACCCCCATCATTAATATTTCCCAACAAATCTTTGTACTGAAACCATAATTTACCACGCAAAATAGAGATCTATTATTCTTACACTTTCATGCAGGGAAAGAAAGATTTCAGATATTTCTGCAACAGTTTTAAGCTACCTATAATGGAAATGTTACTAGTGTATAGTATTATACTATTACCCAGAGATTTAAATAGCTGCCAAGGCCATTGATAGTTAAAAATCTTGCTGTGCTTGGTATTCAATAGACAAGATAATATTTGATATATAATAACTATATTTTATAGAATTAGGTTAGTTCTGGGAAATTGGGACCCTCATAGTCATGATCAAGCATTCGATAACGTTGAGCTGTCAGCAAAACTTGTGGCGATGGCTCTTTCTCTTTATCCGATGGTTTCTATTGCTTCACTAGGCGTGAATGCTTGACCTAGAGGCTTTAGGTAAGGACCCTAAGGTTCATGTGGATCGGGTCCATTTGCTTCAATATCTATTCCACTTAAGACCGACTTTCGTACGATTTCTTTCACTTTATTTCATTTCATTTATTTTATTTCTACTGATCTACTTTTCTTTTCTTTTTTTTGGTTATGAACTTTAAGGTGGAGCAAAGATACAGGCAATACCGTCAACAAATGCAAATTGTTGTTTTATCGCTAGAGAAGGCAGCGGGGTTTGGTGCAGCAAAATCGTACACCGGACTTGCTTCGAGGACGATTTCGAAGCAATTCCGTTGTCTGAAAGATTCAATATCTGAACAAATCAAAGCTACAAGCAAGAGTTTAGGAGAAGATGATTGTTTAGGTGTGAAATTGGAGGGTTCAAGACTACGATACGTTGATTATCAGCTACGGCAACAGCGGGCACTGCAGCAATTGGGAATGATCCAACACAATAATAATGTTTGGAGACCCCAGCGAGGATTACCTGAACGAGCTGTTTCTGTTCTACGTGCTTGGCTTTTCGAGCATTTCCTTCATCCGTATGCACTTCTTCAACTAAATAACTGAGAACTAGCCAAAAAAAAAAAACCTCTTTTTCATTTTGAACTCATCGGAAACTCCTTAACTTTGGGTGCAGCTATCCTAAAGATTCAGACAAACACATGCTCGCCAAACAAACTGGGCTTACAAGAAATCAGGTACATATATAGCCTAACTTGTTTAATTTAATGATCTTTATTCTTTATTTGTATTAAAAAACATATGGCACGTTGGTTCGCAGGTGTCAAACTGGTTTATAAATGCTCGAGTCCGCCTGTGGAAGCCAATGGTTGAAGAGATGTATTTGGAGGAAATGAAGGAACATGAAAGGAAGGGTGATGAAGAAAATACAAACAAAAGTGAGCAAAAGGAGTCAGGGTCTACCAGCTCCAAATCCAATGCCGAGCAGCAAGAGACGAATGCTTCCCCTACTCATCAATTTTCCAACTCCACTATCTCCACATCTCCCATGGAAGGGTCCCTTATGCCGCCGCAAACATCCTTCAATCTCATCGGATCATCTGAACTTGACAATGGCGTGGGCGTGGCTCAAAGAGCTTCAAAAAAGTCAAGGAATGTTAATGATGAGTTGCAGAATTCTCCCATGGAGATGAAGCCGGGTGAAACGTGGGAAACCAACATCAACATGATCAAGCTTGGCGATGAAGAAAGGCTACTCAAACACAGTTTTTCATACTTGAGTGAAACAACTTACACTAGTATGGGAGAGATTGGGAGGTTTAATGAAGAACAGCAACTGCCACCAAAATTCCATGGAAACAGTGTTTCCCTCACCCTCGGACTTCCTCATTGCGAGAATCTATCTCTATCGGGGAACCCACAAAACTTCCTATCGAACCACAACATTCAACTTGGGATCAACACCCCGCATGCTTCCCATTCAAACGCCGCCGGCTTTGACAACATTCATGAGATGCAAAAGAGGCAAAGGTTTGCTGCACAGTTGTTGCCAGATTTTGTTGCCTGACTGAAATCCAATATTACATTGCACATTGATGCACTCATGGCATGGGGTATTATACTTTTACAATATTTACTTCATTTCCTTTCAAAACGACTGGGGTTATTGGGATTACTAGTTTGGGAAATTACCCAATAGGGTTCTCATTCATTAATGATATTATATTTCCCCCGACATTCAAAGGATATATTTGATGAACAAGTTTGGCTAGCAAACGATTTTCTCGGCTTTAATAGATGGGAAAATATTTTGGAGTTTTATGACTGGTCAGAGGTTTAGAAGGGTTGTACAGGATATAATATAATATTTTTAAAAATAAATAGTAAAAAGGAAAAGATAAATAGTAATTTTTTAAAGTTGATAGTAGAATAAAAAAGGGCAATTTACTAGAAAATATCAAATTTTAATAAAATTTACAGAAAAGTACCTAAAAAATAATTATTTACCGGAAAGGGCCATTTCCCCCGAAAACGCGTCCACATCAGCGCTTTTTCAGGGGATGAACCAGCAAAGCGTGTCCACGAGGGAGCGCTTTGTGCCACATCAGCAAAAAACGCGTCCTTGAGGGCGCTCTTTGCTGATGTGGCAAAAGTGCTCCCTCGTTGAAGCGCTTTGCCCGCTTCCAACGGTCAATTTTTTTTTACCGTTGGGCCTCCAACGGTTAAAAAAAACTATAAAAACCCCCCACCCTTTTATTTTTTTCACACAAAAGTCCTTACTCATTTTTCTCTCAAATTTCTCTCAACTTTCTCTCAAAATCCTCTCAAATTTCTTTCAAATTCCTTTAAAGTTCCTCTCAAATTTCACAATAGTTCTTTAATATTTACAAAAAAGCCCTTTTTAAATTTTTTTGAAATATTTTTTTGATAAATTTAAAAATATTCGATCGTATTAGCAATGGCCGGAGAATTAATTCGTCTCGACAATAAACACATCTCCGTCGATCAAATTACAATGGTAAGTTTTAATTTTAATTTTTCAATACTATTTAATATCTTTTAGGGTTATACAATTTTAATTAATTTTTATTTTATAATTATTTTGAACAGTCTGTAGATCGGGTGTTGCAATGCTATATTCGCAATATGCCTGGTCCGTCATCGCCGTTGATCGAGAATTACCTGCGGGAAGCGGGTTTTTGGCACGTGGCCACGATAGGCCGGGGGTGCAAGTTGGACCCGAAGTTAATCAGTGCGTTGATAGAGAGGTGGAGACCCGAGACGCACACTTTCCATCTTCCATGCGGAGAGTGTACTATCACTCGGAAGGCGTGCATTTGCAATTAGGATTGCCGGTGGATGGATACGTAGTCACCGGTCCGCAACTTCGGCGATTGGGGAGCCGTATGCTCTGAGCTTTTGGGTGCTATTCGGATAACATTTACGGAGGTCGGATCGAGATGGGCTGGTTACGAGACACATTCTCGGGCGGATGATGATTCGACCAAATAGAAAGAATACGGTATGCTCGGGCATACATTCTTGAGATGATTGGAGGCTATCGATGCCGGACTTGTCACGAAACCTCGTACATCCGAGATGGCTCACGAAAACTCGTTGATTTTAGAGCAGCGTAGGTGAATTGAGTTGGGTTCCGCCGTGCTAGCAAAATTGTATCGGGAGATGTGCGGGCGACGCGACCGAATAAAAGCGAAAAATCGGAGGTTGCCTATCACTCTTTGCAATCATGGGCACGGTTTGATTTCTATTTTTACGTCCTCGAGTCGACCACCCATATACATTCCCACTCATAATGAGGTAAATTTAATATTAGATTTTACAATTATTACGTTGATTTAAAATATAATTGTATGCTAAAAATTTATTTAATCAGGTGGAACCATTCGACGAGTTATGTTGGAATACCTATATCGCTTGAAGATATACGGCTTCTATTAGAGCAACGGTCGGAAGCACAAGTAAGTATTAAATAAAATATATTTTCATAATAAAATAGTCGTTTCATATTTAGTATTTAGTATTTAGTATTTAGTATTTAGTATTTAGTATTTAGTATTTAGTATATAACTAATATTTTTATCATGTTAATATAGTTTGAATGGACACCATACGAGAACCCGTCAATTCGGGCAGTAATTCTGGAAGAGTTCTTTCAAAATCTGAACATTTGGCATGTAAAGGTGTCATTGGTCAACTATGCCACCTTGGAGATGCACTAGTCAGATCGGGTTCTGCGTCAATTTGGACTCCGACAACCGATTCCCGTGGCACCTGAGGTGTTCGATGATGAGCACAAAGTCGACTTACGGCAGTTGCATACATATTGGCCAAGATTTTGGTCAGCGTATATCGAAATGTGGGAAAATCGGTATGATTATATACCGACTCGGGAACCGATCATCGTTCCTGAGTTAGCGTGCGTGCCGGAATACATGTCATGGTTTAGGATCCATGGCAAGCCATATTTATTGTCGGAAGAGGAGAGGCGACTGCAACTTCGTGAACAAAGGGAACGACGGGGCCCTTTAAATCCAAGGAGAATGGGTGATGAGACGGGACCATCAACAGCACCGACACAACCACCGGGCCTATCAACAGCGCCCATACAGTCACCGGGCCCAACACTTCAAATAGATGACACCCACATCACGACCTTTTCGATTATGCCAAAGGTACCTAGCCCTTATATGTATCCTAACCCTTATATGTTTCCTTTCCCTGTCCCATGGTAGGTTGGAATGCATGGCCCGGTTCGAGTCCGTTCGACTACTCGACCGCCACCGATCTATATAGGTTGCCGTCGCATGAGGGATCGCCGCGAGGCGCCGTCGGGGAGCTCTTCTTTTTACCAATCTCCTTCGTCTTATGGGATTCAGACACCTCCGCCATGGGCGATGCAAACACCTCCCCAGTCAATATTTTACTAAGGTGGATCATCCTCCCAACACCCACAACTGACACCCTTCGCGAGGAAACTGAATCCTGCCGAGGTTCCACAACCCCGCCAAAAGCTAGAAGAAGGAGGAATCCAAATGCAGAACCATCGACCACCCCCATGTGGCACTGATTCCGACCGGCACCAACATTGATTTCGACCGTCATTTTTTTATTGTAATTTAATTTTTATATCTTTAATAAAATAAAAGTTGTTTATTTTTTTATTGTAATTTAATTTTTATATCTTTAATAAAATAAAAGTTGTTTTTTTATTTTTTTATTGTAATTTAATTTTTATATCTTTAATAAAATAAAAGTTGTTTTTTATTTTTTATTGTAATTTAATTTTTATATCTTTAATAAAATAAAAGTTGTTTATTTTTTATTGTAATTTAATTTTTATATCTTTAATAAAATAAAAGTTATTTTTATTTTTATTGTAATTTAATTTTTATATCTTTAAAAAATAAAAGTTGTTTATTTTTTATTGTAATTTAATTTTTATATCTTTAATAAAATAAAAGTTGTTTATTTTTTTATTGTAATTTAATTTTTATATCTTTAAT
The DNA here is from genome assembly GCA_025698515.1 of Gossypium sturtianum. Lineage (NCBI taxonomy): Eukaryota > Viridiplantae > Streptophyta > Magnoliopsida > Malvales > Malvaceae > Gossypium > Gossypium sturtianum. The sequence continues at coordinate 28,528,180 of CM046949.1, forward strand.
AAAATAAAAGTTGTTTTTTATTTTTTATTGTAATTTAATTTTTATATCTTTAAAAAAATAAAAGTTGTTTATTTTTTTATTGTAATTTAATTTTTATATCTTTAATAAAATAAAAGTTGTTTATTTTTTTATTGTAATTTCATTTTTTATATCCTAAATAAAATAAAAGTTGTAATTTATTTTTTTTTATTGTAATTTATTTTTATTTTTTATATATAGAAATTAATAAGAAATGGATGAATTAGGACTAAATTGAATAAGTGAAAAAGTATGACGGGTTAATTACAATAAAATGATAAGGAGACTATCAACTATTCCGATTTGGACACGAGAGAGATGTATGGCATGGGTTTCTATTCCATCCGCATAACTTCCGTTGGTTGGTTGATTCTCGGATATCCATATTGTTGCGTATTCTAGTCGAGCAAGGTTGACCCTTTGGTTTGCGACGCAGTTCTCTATCCGGTAACAGCTTATACGGAGCAAGCGATACAGACGGCCACTTACGTTCATCCGGGACTGGTGGGAATACGTGTCTCCACATGTTGTACATGTTTTCTATTTTATACACTTCGTCGACATAGCTCATGGGATCCAGACGGAGATTCTGACAAGCCGCAATTACATGAGCGCATGGATAACGAAGTGCATCAAATATCCACGATCGCGAGTCCTATTTCTCAAGTGTACACGATAGTGCCCGCCAACAATACCTTGGTTCGGTCATCAAACTCCGTCACGAAACCATAGGTTGTCGCGATCGTGACACACCGTGTGCATGGTGTTGGTCCGTGCCTTCCCCTTGTTAATTTCTCGCAATACCTTCGCACACCATACATGGCCTCCTTGCATTTGGCCTTTATAACTCGCTGCTCGCTTGAAAATAGTGCCGCTAAACGCGAATATATCTCTCGCACAACCGATGTTATCGACAAATGACGCGTTCCTTTTAGAAATGTAATTTATGCATTCGGCCAGGTTTGAGGTCATATGACCATATCGTAGGCCACCGCCGTCGTATGCTTGTGTCCACTGTTCGAAAGGTATGTTGCATAGGTAGTTTGCGCCTTCTTCGTTAACTGAGCGCAAACTCGTCAACATCTCGTGAAAACGGTCCTTATTGATCTCGTACCCTGCCAATATAAGTTGATAGCGAATATTACATACCACTCTTCAATTAAGAATAAATTGAATATTACAAACGAAATTATATTAATAGATATTACATACCCATGTTGGTCACTTGCCGTCGTTTACTTGTAGATCGATATTGCCCGTGGTAGTTGGGCGCAACATGCCTTAGGCAATATCGATGGTGTGTGCGATGCCACGGGCTTCCTGTCGCTCTATTGCGGCTAGTATTCCAGGGCCCGATCCGATATAACGCATATATCGGGTTGAGGCGGACATGCCTCCTTAACCTAGATAGAAAGAAATCCCGTCATCACCGTGACTCCGGTGTTATTATTGCAAACGCAATTGGAAGGATTCTCCCATCGCCATCACGTACCACATTAGCAATAGCCGTCGTATATCTACCATACATAAAGGTACCGTCAATTTGTACCAATGGCTTGCGGTATAGAAATATGTCTCGGCATTGCTTAAATGTCCGAAATGACGCTTGAACACTTGGCATCCACGGAGCAATCGATCGATGTAGTACGCCGGTTCCGTTTCAAGGTCCATTGTCTTTTCGGGACATATCTTTCCAAAGACTGACACCACTGCCACACTTCATTATATGAAGCGTTCCACCGACCATGCAAATTTTCCAACGCCTTTTGCTTAGCTATCCAAGTCTTCCGGTAAGAGGGCGTGTACCCCAATTGGCTACGAATATTTCCAATTAAGGCCGGCACTGTAGTCTTGGGATCCGCCTTCACCATCGATATTATTAAGTTAGCCAACATCTCTGAATCCATCTTCGGGTGATCTTGTGAAACACCTGTCAACGAAGTACGTTAAATAATACAACATTACGTAATATCAGTATTATTCAAAAACCTTGAACACCTAGTGATATTATACCGGCAAGACATGTATGTGGACCTTTGTACTTTTTAATCTCCCATAAGCCTGTCCTTTTCCTCAACGAGGCTATGATTTTCCATGAACATATACCGTCTTGCACTGCACACTTGGCCTCGTACTTATCGAGTTTGGATTTAACCACGTTATAGTTAACCCCGTTCTTGATGCTATATTGTTTCAATACACCAAGAAAAGTATCCTTGTTGGAAAACTCTTTAACAACTTCTAATTCGCCCGAATCCAATAACAAACTTGTACGGTCACGCCTTCTATGTGGTAGTTCAGGAAACTCCAATGCATCGTCTTGAGATAGATCGACATTATGCATGTGGGCCGAGGCGATGATGCATACTGAATCGCGGATCTTCTTCTTCTTCATCGAACCGCCTTCAACATCTTCAGCACGGTTGGAACAGGCTCCGGTTGAGAAAATAATGCAACCACGCACCATCGGGCCGGGCTCTCGAGGTGGATCCACATCGAACTCATCATCCGACCCACCATCATCGCAGCGAACGAGGCCCCTCGCGGTGGATGTCGTGGGGAGTACATTATCCTTCTTAAACAACTTTCGTAACGTTCCCAATCATATGTGGATTGCCAACCACTAGAAGTTGATGACGTTCCCAATACGTATTTCTAGCATCGAACGTCGAAAGAAGGATATGCATGTCCCATCCACCAACTGAGTGTCGTGTAGGGGTTGTGTTTTCCATACTACCACCAAACACGGGCGCTTCCGTATTCTGCCTCCCACTAACAGAGTGTCAGCTTGGGGTCGTGTATTCCCCTCGAATAGTAGTAGATATTGAAGTCGAAGGAAGATCACTTGGCGATGAAAATTGTACATATACCTCAAGATAGGGTGATCCACTGGCAAGATGAGTCTCCACCATTGCCTCCAAGCTCTGAGGACCTTTGATGTCGAATGAGTCATATCTCACGGGATTAACCAAAGCACAAAATATATACTTAATAGACTGAACTTTCATTGGCGTTGTTCCGAAGATTTTACGCCTAATTCTTTTGTGAAGTTCTGTCAAATCTATGTTCCGGTTAAAAACCAGGGCCTTGTGTGTTCTCCGATAAAAAAACAACACCATTTTCGATGTCACAAACCTCACCATCATAGTAAATAACAAAGCACTAATACGTTCACTTATCTTGATTTCTATTTTACTTTTGCCTCAATTTCTATTATGCAACTTTGAGAATGAAATTTGGCTCATTTATAGTCTAAAGATTGCGAGAGACTCTCAGTAGCAAAAGAGCGTCCCACGTGGGAGCTTTTTTCATACTCTTCTTGATAATGCATCTGCTTGAAGCGTTTTGGTCACTATTTGTTCGAAACATCTTCTCAAAATTATTTTGCGAGAGACTCATCAGAGCAAAAGAGCGTCCACGTGGGAGCTTTTTTCAAAGACTTTGCTTGCACGATGCATCATGCTTGAAGCATTTTGGTCACTATTTATTCAGAAACGTCTTCTCAAAATATTTTACCAGAGACTACTGTAGCAAAAGAGCGTCCACGTGGGAGCTTTTTTCGGTACTCTTGCTGACAGTGCATCCTGCTTGAAGCGTTTTGGTCACTATTTGTTCAGAAACGTCTTCTCAAAATTATTTTTCCAGAGACTACTGTAGCAAAAGAGCGTCTATGTGGGAGCTTTTTTCGATACTCTTCTTGTGGCGGCATCCTACTTGAAGCGTTTTGGTCACTATTTGTTTAGAAACGTCTTCTCAAAATTATTTTGCCAGATACTACTGTAAAAAAAATTCAAATAATTTTTTTTTTGCTGATATATTTTTCCCAAAACCCTAAACCTAAAACTATTTTAATTAATTAACCTAAAATCTAGTTCATTAATTTTTCCCTAAAAATCTTAAACCCTAAGACCCTAAAAAACCCTAAACCGTGACCCTAAAACCCTAAAAACTCATACCCTAACACTAAAAACAACTGAAAAACCCATCGGGGGGAAAGGACAAAAGCGCGTCCACGAGGGAGCGCTTTTGCCACATCAGCAAAGTGCGCCCTTAAGGACGCGTTTTTTGCTGATGTGGCACAAAGCGCTCCCTCATGGAAGCGCTTTCCTGGTTCATCCCCTTAAAACGCACTGACGTGGACGCGTTTTCGGGGGAAATGGCCCTTTCCGGTAAATAATTATTTTTTAGGTACTTTTCCGTAAATTTTGTTAAAAATTGATATTTTCTGGTAAATTGGCCATAAAAAAATTATATTTTGTTAATGTACAAAATACTAATGCTTAATAGATTATAAATAAATGATACATTTTTAGAAGGAAAAAAATAATTTCCTTTTAATAAAGTGGTTTATTTTAAATTCCAGTTTAAATTGATTTATTTAAAGATTTTATATAAAAATTATTATATTAATATTTTTTAAAGAAAATTAGGTATATTTCGGTTTTTAAAAATATTTTTTATTTTCAAAAAGTAACTTTTATTTTCTATATTTAAAAATTTTAAAAATATATTTAGTAAATAAAAATAAATATTTATCTTCAAAAAAGAAAATATGAGAACATGTTTTGTAGCTATTTTAATATAATAGAAACATGAGAAATAAAATTTAAAAATATATATTTATATAGATTCAAACCAAAGTACCTCATTAAACATCAAAAAAGTTGTTGAAAAATAAAAGAATATTTTTGCATTTATATGGGTTTGAATTAGACATGATCATGAGTCGAGCTATCCGTCTAGGCTTAAAGGCCCGCCTGCAAAGTAGGAGGGTTTGGGCAAAAATAGAGGCTCGAAAAATTATCTTGAACAAAAAAATAACGTCCGTTTTCTAAATAGGTCGTGTCTCAGGTAGGATTTTTTGGCCCTGCCCAAATCGGTTGTTTTGCTACTATTTCACTATTGTTTTATTGTTGTTTCACTACTGTTTTGCTACTATTTCACTATTATATTGCTATTATTTTATTGTTATTGTTTAGATATTGTATAAACATTATTTTATTATTAATTTTGACACTATTTTTGAGGCATTTACTTGCTAAGTTGCAACTATGTTAGTGTTATTTAAGTATAAAGAGTTTTTTTAAATTATTTTCAGTTTGTTGGAAAATATTTATTTTAATGTTTTTAGTGTATTTGATGTACTATATTTTTAAAATTTAGTTTTATATAAAAATAATCTAAAAAAATTTAATACAGGCAGGCCAAGTCAAGTTCCGGTTTAGTATTTTTTATTTGGGTCAGGTTTGGGCAAAATTTTAGACCATTTTTGAGGTTGGGCCTAGAAACCAGGCTTACAATTTTGTATCGGCCTGGACCATGATCAAGTCTAATTTAAACCAAAGTCAATTCATTTAAAGTTAAAAGTGCTTTTATTATTTTCCACTTTTCAAAGCATACAAGTTAAAAAGTTGTTTTCATTGTTTTCTAATTTTCAAATATTTTTATTTTTCAAAAATTATTTTTAAAATAAGTATCAATTTTCTTCCATATTTTTTTAAAACCTCTATTTTTTAAAACCAAACAGAGCCTTATTTTTAAGGTTCTTATTTTAAAAACTAAATTAACACTGATTAAATTGTGACATCAATTTAATCAAAAAAAATATAATAAATAAATAGATATCGGTCTATCATAAGAATTTACATGATAATATTAACATATTTTTTCAAATTAATAGTATTTGAGAACTGGAAACAACGACTGCTATTTTTCACTTATCCAATATATATTACCAATGCTATAGAAGATTAAGACAAGTAATAATAAAAATACAAATCTATATACAAATTTTCATATATTTGATAAAACATTTAATTTTTGAATATATTGAACAAGAAATTTTTCAATAGATTAATTTTTAATGCATTTAATTCACATAAATGTTAATAGATTTTATTTCTTTGATAATTAGAGGAGTAAGATGTGTTTAGAAATTAAATTCAAAATTTAATATCAATTAAGATTTTATTTCACTAGAAGTATTTTACCATTATTCCAGGGTTCGTTTGATGTTAATTGAAAATTTACTAAAATGGGATAAAAGTAAGGGCAAAACTACTGACCTCATTCTCACCTTTCCAAGGTGCTGGATTTATTATATAACTTAAAATGGTTGTGTTGAAAAAAAGTTTACTTAAAAGTGTCAACATAAGTTTGTATTGTTGTTAGTACAAAAAGGGCATGATTAGAGTGTGCTTAGGTGCGTCTTTTTCTCAAAGGCGAAGCTAGAGATTTTTTTAGGGGGATTAAGTTATATATTTTTATTATAGTAAAAATATAATTTTACCATTTTTATAGTCTATATCATTATAATTTTTAAAGAATTAAAATCATTTTTGGGTCCAAAGTGCAATTTTATCATTACTGTTAAGTACTATGTAAATGCATTGTTAGCTAGATTAGTTAAGTAGTGGTTAAGTCTATTAGCAACGATTAATTTGTTAATGACTATTAGGCATTAGCATTCAATTATAAGTTAGTTGGTATTCTTTCATGTACAAAGATTATTCAACTCAAGAATGTAATCTTGATTTCTCTGAGTGTTATCCTCATTGATTTTGTTATCTTTCTAAGTCATCTTATCGGTAGTTCATTGACTTTATCATCGTAATATCAGAGCTGGTGTTTTCAAGATAATCAGAGAAGTTTCAATGGTGGTGAGCAATCAAGATGAGTCCTACAATAGATCAGGTAGTGATGGTTATTTACACGCCTCCTATTAATAACTTCAAATACTGTGAATACATATGGTAATGTCTTTTCTTTCACAAATGAATCTATGAGTTCTTTTCTACCCAAAATACAACAATTCCCTCAACATGATGTAGTCAAGTCAATAGATCAAAACTTCATTCTTTGGAAGCATCAAGTTAATCTGGTCATTGAAGGTTACGGTATTAATGGATATATTTTAGGAAATTTGTCTATACTTGCTTACTTTTTACTTGATAAAGACGGAAGGTTAATTGAGAATTCTGATTTCTTATTTTATAAACAACAAGATAAATTGTTAGCTTATTAGTTGTTGTCCACTTTCAGTAGTGAAGTTCTTCCCCATCTCACTTGTACCAATACTTCTTTTGAGGTTTGGAATGTCATCACTAAGTTGTATGATGTTAAATCTTCCACTAAAATTTCTACACTTAGGAATACTCTTCATTCAAAAAAGAAAAAAGGAATCAGGCTGTAAAGGAGTATTTAGCTAAAATCAAGCTGCTTTGTGATACACTGAATGTATCTAGGGGTACAGTGTCAAAACGAAAACATGTTTGTGTTGTTCTTGCAGGGTTATCATATGAGTTTCAGTCAGCGTTGGCTATGGCATCTTCAAATTGAGATTTTTGCCATTAGATTTAATCATTGATAAGTTGATGGAGTGTGAGTCTAGACAAAATGAGTTTGTTATTGAGTCTTTTTGTGTTATGCATGCTAATCTTGTTCAATAGGATCATTCAATTGAATCTAATTCTCAGTTGTGTTCTCAGCCTAAGTTTGTTGATGATTTTCAATCTAGAGGTGATGGTTTTTAGGCTTGAGGAGGAAGAACTAGGTATAGTGGTAGATTCAACTATTCTAATTGACCACAATGTCAACTTTGTGGAAAAGTTGGTCACCTTACTCAATGTTGTTTCTATAGATTTGATCAAAATTTTGAGGGTTTTGCAGTTCTACCTTTTCAATAATCTAGTGATGCTAGTTACACCCCCCTTCACCTTACTACAAGCTTCTTTCTCCACAGATGTATACTCATAATGTTTATGCACTAGCCTTCAGTCCTTTGTTCTCTGTTCCTGTTCCTTCACAGTTTACAATTCCTATTGTATCTCAAATCAATGGCAACTCTATTGGTGGCCACAGTCGAGCTATGGTCTTATACCCTTTCACCCCGTGTTTAGTGTCCCCGTGGACTAGCTCATGTTTATTATCCCAACGGACTACCCCGTGTTTACTGTCCCGATGAACTACCCCGTATTTAGTGTTCTGATGAACTATACTGGTTGTCATATCCAAGCTATGGTTTTACACCTTAAACCTCTTAGAGGTGTTGCCCCCGAAAGACCTTACCGTCGTCACGGTGTCGCCCCATTGAGCCTATTGACTGATGTCACGGTGTTGCTCTATAGAACCTAATAGCTTTCAATATCATCTTACCTTATATCCACCTTGATGCTTGAACACCAAAGTGTCCCCCCACAAGGCTCGGAGCTTCGCACATCACGGTTTGCTCCCAACAATCCCAAAAGGCGAAATTTTAATGGAATTCCATTTTCTTCTATTCCTCCATTGCGCCTTTCCTAACCTTGATGCTCGAACACCACAGTGTTCCCTTTGCAAGGCCTGGAGCTTCGCACATCACTATTTTCACACAACAATATCGTACAGCGATATCTAACAGAAGTTCCTATTCTCAAATCCTAACTTCATCTATCCTGTCAATTATTTTCCCACCATTTTAAAATCATGCAATATATGTGTTTCGCTTACATATTGACATGGAATACGCCATTTGTTTAAACATGGATTTCTATTTATCTCATGCATACTAAACTATGCGGCGGATACCATATATCTAACGATCTTAAACTTACTTATCATTCCAGGGATGGAGTGTAGAGACTCACCTGATGCTTCTTCGCCTTATCAGCTTAGCTTTTTCAAAAGCCAGAGCTTCCATTCTCCTGGAAATTAAGCATGACAATCAAATCATGAGTTAAACTCAGTATTTTTAACTTTAACCTCAGTTTTCTAGAAATATGCAGATCCCCTAAAATGGTTCTAGAAACCCTTAACTTCATTTACTTAACCTTATGTATGTAGAAGGACTAAGAACCTTAACAGCTTAATGGATTCTCTACTTTTCCAACTCCAGCTTCATGATTTTTGCTCCATGCAAAGCTTCCCATAACTATCTCTTTTTCGAAATTACCCAAGAAGAGGATTTAAGGAAATAAGAAAATGAAACAGATTTGAGAATAAGTCTATCCAAGAAGTCATTTCCCAACTATTTATAGCCCTTCCCACGCAGTCTTCAACCATTTAGAAACCATTTATTGACAATCATTTTGTCCCCCACTAAGGGACTAGTTGGTTCTAATCTAACCGAACTAGATTTGGAACTCAACTATGTCCAAACTGCCTCTATATTTCTCTAATTTTTCAGTAAAGACCACCAGCTTACAGTCTATTTCAATTTAACCCCTAGTTGTTCCAAATTTTCGAGTTGAAAAGGAATCGAGTGTGACAATGGTACCCAAAATAGTCTTGAACTTAGGATGTTTGGAGGTCTTGGTATCGTGATATCACTGCAGTTGGCCTCAATTTTCCTCACTTTAGTACTGTCAAGGTTATCACGACTTCCATGCTGCAATATCGTGCTACCCCCCATCTAAGTGATGTTTTCTTCAAGTTCGAGTCATTATCAACTCCTTATACCACTCAAGCACATTATTAGGCTCCCCATGGCACGTTTGGCCAATTTGGGTCTCAAAAGTGTATAAAACTCACAAAAATAATTTATTAACAACAAAAACTAAAAATCGAAAAAAGTAAATAAAAGACACCTAAATTGCTTGAGAATAAGCTTTTAAGTGTAATGGAGAGCCTAATTTGGCGTATCAAATTACGGCAAAACAATATACACATGTCAGGTTACCCGTCTAGGCTAAACCTTTAAATTGACATCAGGTTACCAGTCCAGGCTATACATTTAATGACACATTCGATTGCTTGGCCAAGATGAAAATATACATGTAAGGTTACCAGTCTAGGCTAAACCTTTAAAAGGACATCAGGTTACCAATCCAAGCTAAATCTGTGTCACATGTATCTTTGAGTCCGCAACAAATGCTGGATCTTGTTAATCATCGGTAGTCAATCTGTACAAGCATGCACAAAACCTTTACTATATTCACCCGGGCATTTTCAACACTCACATATATATAAATATTTTTGTTATGATTTAGTTCAAATATCACATTTTGTACCAAATTGCAAACAATCCAAATTTCAACCCAACATACACATTCATAGTTCAAATACACAACAATTTAAACACAATCATACCATATGAACTTACCTAGTCAAATCAGCAAACAAGTTGAATTTGCAAGGACTAACCGATAGTTTTGGCCTTTCCTCGATTATTTCTAGTTTGGTTCAATTCCCGATCTATACAATTATTCAATTCAATCTATCAATATCAAACACGTTTATATCATCCCATACTATGCATGAACCACTTTTATTTCATTTTCTGAATACCATTAAATTTTTTCCATTTTATTCAATTTAGTCCCTAAAACAAAAATAGCCATAAATTTCAATTTTGAGCTTTGGTTTCGAAATCTATCTCAATCACTTCCTTCTATGAACCTCTGTTATCTATTATTACAGAAATTTCACATCAATTTCATAATTTATACACTTTAGTCCTTATGTTTAAAACTAACAATCAAACTTTACAATCTAGTCATTTTTACATATAAGGTTAAAATCTAACAATTTAACACCAATTTCTTTAAGAAATAAAAAATGAAAACTTTTAAAAACTTTAACAGTTTTGCAAATTGGTACATGGGCTAGCTAAATCAAGCTTCCATGACCTCAAAAACATAAAAATTACAAGAAAATGACTTGAATTACTTTAACAATTGAAGGCTGATTGTTTTTTTTTTTTAAATATTCAAGAATGGTGTCTAGGTTTTCTTTAGGTAGATTCGGTGGAGAAGAAAGAAATAAAGATGACAAAAGCACTAACTTAGCTTTATATACTTGATTAATTCTTAATTAACCAAAATTAATTAAACTTTAATAAATTAATCCTTAAACATAATTAACTAAATTTACTGGGCATTAACATCTTTCTCCACTAAAAGATGAAACAAAATGGTTTAAATTCTCTTTTGATCCTTTAGTTATTTAAAAATCTATAGTAATTGGACAACTTAGTCCTTGTACCTTAATTAACTATCAATTCGGCAAAATTTCTAAATCAAACTTATATATATTTCTATACTAGTCTCGTAAATATTACTTGAACTATGGAATTGGGGTTTCGAAATTGTCATTTTCGACACCATTAAAAATCAAGCTGTTACAACTCTCTCTTCCCTTAAGAAATTTTGTACTCAAAATTTACTTGAGAAAAGATGTGGGTATTGGGATTCTTTTAGTCTCTTCTGGCTCCCACGTAGCCTCTTTCGTACCGTGTGGGTGCCATATTACTTTTTGTAATATCACTCATTTATTTCTCTGTTCTTTAACTTCTCGAGCCAACATCTTTACCAGTTCTTCATTATATGTCAAATTAGGTTGTAACTATATTTCGTTGGGAGAAATCATGTGAGAAAGGTCGGATCTATATCATCGTAGCATCGACACATGAAAGATATTGTGAATCTTTTCGAGTTTTGAAAGCAGTACTAAACGATAGGCTATAGGTCCAATTCTTTTGAGAATCTCATACAGCCCTATAAATCTCAGTCTGAGCTTCCCTTTTGTGCCGAAACGCAGAAATTTCTTCCAGGGTGAAACTTTTAGGAATACCTTATCACCAATTTGAGATTCAATGTCTTTTCTTTTCAAGTCTACATAAGATTTATGTCTATCAAATGCATCTTTTAAACAATCTTGAATAATTCAGACCTTTTGTTTTGTTTCTCGTATCAAATTGGTTCTTACCAGCTTTCTTTCATTTATCTCTGGCCAGCACAGAGGAGTTCTGTATTTACAACCGTATAAAGCTTCATGATGTGTCATTTTAATGCTCAATTGATAGTTTTTATTAGACGCAAATTCAGCTAACGATAGAAATCTTTTTCAACTGCCTTCAAACTCAATCACACAACATAACATATTTTTTAGTATCTGAATCACTCGCTCTGATTGCCCATTAGTCCGAGGATGGTATGTTGTACTGAAATTCAGTTTTGTGCCTAAGGCTTCATGTAACTTACCCCAAAATTTAGAAATAAATCTTCGGTCTCGATCTAAAATAATAGATAGTGGCACGCCGTGTAATCTGAAAATCAGATAAATGTAAATTTCAACCAACTTCTCAAGTGAGTAATTTGTTCTAATAGGAATCAAGTGAGCCAATTTGGTCAATCTGTCAACTATTACCCAGATTGCATCTTTCTTTTTCAGTGACAAAGGTAAACCCAATGCAAAATCCATAATGATTCGCTCTCATTTCCACTCCGAAATCATTATAGGTTGTAATAAACCTAACAGGATTAGATGTTCTGCTTTGACCTGCAGACATACTAGACATTTTGCCATGTATTCAGAGATTTCGATTTTCATTCCCGACCACCAGTACAATTGTTTCAAATCATTATACATCTTATTAGTACCCGAAACCATTGGTATCCAATGATTCGATGTTGCTCACATAAGCTTCAGAGAATCCGCCACACATGCTGGATCCCAAGCCATCGATTATGGAATCCCTGATCAAACATCCAATTCCTTCGAACCCTAATAACATTTACTAAGTTCCAACGAATACCATTTGTGTTTCTGTAATATTTTAACATTTCTAAAATCAGTATATACATATCATTCAATCATACTTCATTTCACATCCATTTAATTCCATTTACTTACTTGTATTTATTATATATCTCATATTTTACGATTTAATCCCTCATATGCCAAACCAACAATGTTACAATTAATCTAAGCTAATATACACTAATTATAATTAAAATATAAGTAAAATAATATAGTAAATTCGATACGAACTTACTTGACAAAAGCAACAACAGGAAATGTCCTAGGGACTAATCTATAATTTTCTCATTTCATTGATTATCTTTCGGTTGGTTCAATTCCCGATCTTTAATTATAGTTCATTCTAATTATCAATTTCAAATACTTTATAACATTCTATTTTATGCATATGACAATTTAATTTTAGTTTTTGAATGTTCCCTAATTTTTTTTATTTTTTAGTCCTTAAAATCAAAATTGCTATACTTTAAAATTTGATCTTCAATTTCGAAACTGATATCAATTCCATCCTTCTATATCCCTATATTATCAATAATTACAGAAGTTTCATACCAATTTTGAAATATTTACACTTTAGTCCCTATGTTCAAAACTAACAAATTTTACTTTACAAATTAGTCCTTTTTTTTCATTTCTAAGCTTAAAATCTAATAATTTAGTACCAAAAACTTCGAGAAATCATCAATGGATTTTTTTTAAAACTTTAACAGTTTTGCAAAATAGTACAAGGGTCAGCTAAATCAAGCTCCCGGGATCTCAAAACATAAAAAGTACAAGAAAAAGACTAAATCGAACTCACCAATTGAGGGACCTAAGCTTGAACTCAAAGGTCGATTCTCTCTTCTTCAACAATGGGGTCTCTATGCATGAAAATAAAAAATAGGAAATGTTTTCTTTCTTTTCATGTTTTATGTTTCTTTTTATTATTTTTATTTTATAACTTTAATATAATTATAATTTAAATATTATTTATAAAATTTATTAAACCAATCTTATACTAACATTTTAAAATGGATTAATTACCATTTTAGGCCCTATTTTAAATTACTATATAAGTTCTTAAGCATTTGAAATATATAGCGATTAACTATTACTACTTTTACAATTTAGTCATTGTACCTTAATTAACTACCCGATTGAAAAAATTAAAGAACCAAAAATTTAATTAAACCTTATACTAACCTCGTAAATATTTAATAATAATATTTACAGACTCACTCGTTGGAAATGGGGTTCCGAAACCACCATTTTCAACACCATTGAAAAATAGGTTGTTACATGAATGTTATTGTCAAAATGTCTATATTACAAATCTTGACTTCCAGGTTTGAAAATCTTAAAATGAATGAAGATGAAACTATTTAAAATTTCTATACTAGATTATGTGACATATTTAATGTGGCGTTTTGTCTTGGTAAATGTTTTTCTGATTTGAAATTGGTGAGAAAAGTTTCAATGTCACTACTAATACGTTTTGCTATCAAGGTCACAGCAATAGAAGAAGCCAAAGATATCACCACTCTCAAATTGGATGAGTTGGTTGGTTCACTTAAAACCTTTGAGCTAAATCTAGAGAAGCAAAGTGTGAAAATTAATACCTAATCAGATAGGAAAATTGACTAAGGAGGCTATTGATGAGATCAAAGAGAAATTAGCCTTGATCAAAAGAGCATGAAGAGACCCTCTAAGAAGGGAACAAAATTAGTTTCTGGTGGAACAATAAAGACTCATATGAAGAGGGAGAATTCAGAACCAAAGAAAAGGGTTGTTCAATGTTTCAAATGCAAAGGTTATGGTCATATCCAGTATGAATATGCCAATACCAAGAAGAAGAAAAAGCTATTGCTGTCACTCGGAGTGATGGAGAAAACAATTCTAACATGGATGAAGATTTGGGAAACTATGTAGCTTTTCAACTTGTTCAAACACCTTTTTAGACAGCGTGTGAAACTTCTAAAGAATCTGACTATGACATTGGTACTCTTGAAAATGCATATTTCCAAATGATTAAAAATTTAGAAATTGTGTATTTGATGAATGATGATTTGAGAGGAAATGTGCATCTTGAAGGATGAGAATGAAAAGTTCAAAATGAAAGTACAAGAAAAGGATTATATAAATGTTGATCTCAAAAAAGCTAATGAGATGCTTAACGAAACTATTAAAGAAAGTGATTAGTCATTTGTTGTTGTGCGATCTAAACTTGGTCGTGATGAACATAGTAAAAGAAACCTATATCTCTTATGAATTTTGTTAAATCTAAAGGATGGTCGCTACTTCTTCTTTTGAGACATGTGAAGAAAAAATAGAGATATATTTGTTTCTATTGTAGAAAGGCCGGACATATTAAATTTCATTGTTACAAGCTAATGAAAGATCAAAAATGGAGAAAAATAATGATTTTTCAATCTAATGTTGCAACACTGAATAGAACATCACTTAAACAGCGACTTGCTTGCAACAAAACGAAAGGGAAGAATAAAACAAAGAGAATGATTTGTCATTACTGTGGAAAGGTTGGCCATATTAGGCCTTATTGTTTCAAGTTCCAAAATGGCTTCTGGAAAGTTAAATCCAGTGCAATAATTGTTCAAACAATTGTTAAGATAGGTAGAAGAACAAGACAGTTTGGGGTGAAGTCCATATTTGAGCTTTAAATATCATCAAGTTACTGATGCTCAAGTGAAGGATGAGGTTGTGATTCACGTTAATCATATTGAGGATATTTTGAAGGTCAAGCATACTCCATTTCGTGGAAAAAGATACTTATTGTTCCACGAGCTACAACCCTTGTTATTGAAAAGGTATTATCTTATCCCCTTAAATAAACTTGAGGCAAAACAAACAAGGGGAGCATAGAGTAAGAGGGAGTAAGTTCGTTGATTTTGGTATGGTATGGTTCATGTTTATGCTGACTATGGTTCATGCATTTGAGATTATTTAACTTGGTGGCTACTTTTTTAGCAAGCATTCATTTTTTGTGATTGGAAGTACATGTAGATGAATTTATCTTCACTTGAAGGCTGGGTTGAGGTTCATTACTTTTTGAAAGAAAATGTTGAACTGAAACAAACATAGATGTTTAAACTCATGTTTGAACAAAGAATGGAATAAAACATAACTAATAGGGGGATTCTTTTAGCCTTTTGACAAAAAGGGGGAGATAAGTTGATGGTTTGATTATTGTTGATTTTTGCTAATGTTGTTGTATTTTTTAAGGAGAGCTTGTTGGTTTATCCTTGTTGTTGGCTTTTATGATTTTGCTACTACAGTGTCATGTTTTGGGGGGAAGTTAATTTGTGCTCTTGTATGAGCAATGTTGGTGTATTGGACGTCATTTGTTATGAGTTATGTTGATTTGTTTTTGGCATCTCATATGTTTATATGGCATGATAATATAGGGGGAGTTCTAATCATTTGCTTATGTTTTTTTCAAAAAGCCAAAAAGGGAGATTGTTAGGACCAAGGTTGTCCATGACTAAATTGACTTTTTTTCAAGCACTTGTTTAAACACTGCATGTTTAAACAATTGTTTAAGCAACTGTTTAGGCAAGACCTTGGGAATACTTATGTGAAATGTTGGCTTTTTTACTTGGGCCTTCACAAGTGTTTTTTCCATAAGCAAATGAGTCCCTGAATGTGTTTTATTTCATCCCAAACAATAGTGGTCAAATTTGGATGATTGAAGGGACTATGTGATCTTATCCCATAAGACTTACACTTATTCTTTAAGTTATTTATTTGGTGATTTATCTATTGTTTTTACTTGGTTGATAAGGATTTATTTTGCAATCATTATTGGAAAAATATATTTAGATTATAATTAAGGGTTTTATGTTATCAAAACTACTTGGCGAAGTTATAGATTTTGGCGAGCAATTTGGCGGTTATTGTGCTGCACATATGGGAGTGCCTTTTTTTAATGCTTTTGGCGAGCTATTTTTGTATCATTTACTTGGTATTTTTGCACTCTTGTGTTAAGCTTTTTATTGGATAGTTTTACTAGTTGTATTATAAGGTCATTTGGGTTGAGTGATTTGTAATAATTGGGTTTATTATTGGGGCTGCAATTACTTCTTTATATAATGGTAGATTGGGCTTTAACCAATACGTGATCCGAAAGATTGTTGAATAAGAATCATTCAGTAAGCGAGGCTCTGTAGAGTAGGTTTGTGAATCTGGATTGCATTAACAAATCTCTTGTATTTATTTCTCCCCTCCTCTTATTTAATTAATACTTGTGTTTTGTTCGAACTTGTGTTCAAACATTTGTTTGAGTAGCTATTGTTTGAACACATGTCTAACCATTTGCTTGAACATCGAATTAGACAGAGAGCAGACCGAGGTTCTTATAATGTTCAAAAACCAAGAGTATCACACTGCAAATCTTTGATAGGCCCTCCTTGGTGTGTGGAATAAGGTCACTAATGATGTTATGGGAGTCTAATACTTAAGAGTATCCTTACTTATTTTATGTATTAATAATATATGTTTATGTAAATGAATCAAATAACATTATTCCATTTAAAAAATTATTTATATTTATATTTATATTCTTTTAATTTTTTAATAAAATGATATATGACCTAATTACCTTTTTTTTTTCATTATCTAATTACATTATCAAGACGTTATTATATATGGTTTTGGTTTGGCATTTTCTCTTTTTCCTCAAAAGTCCCATTGCCCCAAGTTGTGCCGCCTACAAATTTTGCCCTGATCTTACCTACTTTGAATTGAATTTTGTAAAGCATAATAATCCATAGTTTACTACTCATACACCCGGCATCTAGGAGTCTTTATGGGGCAGGCCAGGACCACCATTGCCTTTTCTTGGCGTGAACCATACAGCCTGACCAATAAACCATTGCCAACTGGTGGTGGTCAATTACCAGCCCCAAGAAACTTCTAACCAATGTGATTTGTATTGTTCCTCTTGTTTTGACCATTGAAGCCCTCACACGCGAATCTATGACTGGTAAAACAAGAAAATAGTAGAACCAGCTGAATATAGATAAAACATTAGTTTTGGTTTTTTAGGGTTGTTCTTTTTAGTAAAATATTAGAGTTGAAATTCTAAACTTTGTTGCATGCTACATTAATTAAACCCAAGTACATAAATTAGAACACATTTAAGAATACTTGGAATTCTCCTTTGCTTACAAATTATTTGTCTAAATGTTTTAGTCTTCCAATCCATCGCAATTAAATATGTACATATGTAAGTCTCTTTTTCATATCATTTTGGCCTGACTAATCAGTTTTGTATACATCTCTGTGTTTCTTAAGCAAACTCGGCAATTTTCAGCATCTTAGAATTTGAGCTAATCAATGGATGAAATAGAAATACCTCAATATTTCATCTGTCCAATATCACTGCAAATCACGAAGGACCCTGTTACAGCGGTTACAGGCATCACTTACGACAGGGAAAGCATAGAGCAATGGTTGAAGACTTCAAAGGACACGACCTGCCCCGTTAC
Organism: Gossypium sturtianum; assembly: GCA_025698515.1. Taxonomy (NCBI): domain Eukaryota; kingdom Viridiplantae; phylum Streptophyta; class Magnoliopsida; order Malvales; family Malvaceae; genus Gossypium; species Gossypium sturtianum. The sequence continues at coordinate 28,546,197 of CM046949.1, forward strand.
CAAGCAGGCTTTGCCATCGGATTCTGATTTAACACCCAACCACACGCTGTGGCGGCTGATTCAGGCATGGTCTGCAGCAAATGCAAGTAATGGCATGGATTTAATTCCCACACCCAAAACTCCTGTCAGCAAGAGCCGTGTTGTTAAACTCATTCGTGACTTTGGGGTCCCTAGTTTGTATATGAACGCTTTGAAGAAAATGGAAGTCCTTGCCAAGGACAACGAGAGGAACCGGAAATGTCTGGAGGAAGCAGGTATCCCGAAGGCTGTGATTTTGTTATTAATCACATGTCACAGACAAGGTAAAATTAGCTGTCTTGAACAAGCTTTGAGGATTCTGCATCTTATTTGGACACCATGTAGTGAAATCAAGGCTATTGTAAATCAAAATTGCGATTTCATAGACTGTTTGACATGGATTCTTTTGTGTGAGACTGAGAATCCTGTTATTGTCAGGACTCATGTAATGGTAATCTTGAAAAGGGTGATTGAAGTCACTAATTCAAGGTTGTTGGAGAAGTTGAAACCCGAATTCTTCAAACAAATGTTAAGGGTACTGAAATCCAAAACCTCTCAACAAGCTACCAAATCCGCCTTGCACATCTTGATCCAAACATGTCTTTGGGGAAGAAACAAATCCAAAATGATGGAAGCCAATGTGATTTTCGAGCTCATCGAATTTGAGCTGGAGAAACCCGAAAAGCATGTAACGGAACTGATCATCAATCTCTTGGCACATCTCTGTTCATGTGCCGATGGAAGAGCTCAATTTCTAGGCCACGCCGGGAGCATAGCCATGGTGGCTAAAAGGATCCTAAGAGTCTCTCCGGCGACAGATGATCGAGCTGTTCAAATACTTAAATCAATCTCCACATATGCTGCAACAAAACATGTACTTGTAGAGATGTTGAAGGTTGGGGCAGTAACAAAGCTTTGCATGGTAATGCAAGCAGATTGTGCCGCATATGTCAAAGAGAAAGCCAGGGGAATCCTTAGATTACACTCCAACTTATGGAATGGTTCTCCCTGTATTGCTGTTTATCTGTTAACCAGGTACCAAAGGTAACCCCGGTCACAAATTTATGAAGTAGTTCAGTTTTAAGTTGAAAGATTATGATAAGAGTGATCAATAATCAAATACCATTGCCTTTTAAATGTGTATAAGAAATTTATGATATTTGGTTGTGTTTTGGTGAGAATAGTTGCCTTGGAAAATATCAATTCTATATTTATTTACTCATGGACCTTTATTATTGTAATAATTTAAAAGATGAACAAAAGAGAATGCCAAAGGAGCATTTTTCAATAAAATTATAAATTTATTGTTATTACTAGTCTGCTTTTGTCGGTGATTTTATAAATTTTTTTTTTTTATTTAGAAAGAAGTTTCATTAAAATTAATTTAAAAAAAAAAAAAAAGACCACGTGAAGCACACGGGGGAGTGGAAGAAGGTAAAAAGTGAGTTTGATGAGATGAAAATTGGTAGGGAATTTCCGCAGAAAATGACTTTGGAAAGGAAAAGAAATAAAACGTGGTGTTTTTCAAGTTGGAGTGGTGCAGGGCAAAATTGGGTGTTTTTCATTAAAATAAAAAGGCTTTTTAAAAATTCTCCCCACTAAATTACTTCATTTAATAATATAGAAATTAATTTAATACATTCATCAATATATTAGTTTCGTTTTACATATGCAATACACATTAATTTAAATAAATTATATTTATTTTCTCAGAATTTCATACAAAATTCAAAATTAAATATATTATATCTTTTTGTTACTATGTTTAAAATTTGAAAAATTTCAAACAAACATAAAAATGGTATAAGTAAATATGCATAATTTAAACTAAAAAATTAAACATTAAGAAAGGTTCTCAAGTAGAATATAACACATTTTATTATTTAATTTCTTTCTGTAAATAATTTCATTTTGTTTTGTTAATATTGAAAATTAAGCATTAATATATTTTAAAATGTTAAAATTATTTTTAGTATTTTAAATGATTAAAATATAAGTAAAATAACGCAATTGGCAAGCAATTTAATACAAAATAGGCTTAATGAGCAAATTGCCCCTAAAGTATTTCAGAACTGAAGGTTTGTTTCCGTTACACGGTTTACCCCCAAATGTTAACACTGTAAACCGGCCGCCTCTTCTAGCCAGTCAAAAGATGCCACGAGGCGCATTTCGGTAAAACTTAAAAATTAACAAAAAAAAAATCATAAAATTTGTAAAACAAAATATTGTTAGAAATGTAAAATTCATAAAAATATATATAATGTAAAAAAATTAAATTTTAAAATTAAAAATATAAAAAAAAGTATATGTCGAAACCATTTTTTTGAAATCGACTTTTATTTTGAAAAAACGAAAATGGGAGTCAACACCAATCCTTTTTTTTAATGAGGTGTGATCGGATCACCTCGTAATTTGATCGTTTTAATAAATGGTTTGATTTACTAAAATAAAGATTTTTGGTCTACGAAATTTAGGAAACGGGTTCGGGGGTCGGTTACACACGAGGAAGGATTAGCACCCTCGTTACGCCCAAAATGGGTACCTAATTGATTACTTGACGTCTTTGATGTCGAGAATTGGAAATTTGAAAAGAATTAAAAAAACACGATCCATCTTTGTATTATGTTATTTTACTAAAAATTTTCTTAAATAAATTGAAACGAATATTAAAGACCCTCTCGTCTCGAGATAACAAAATGTCATATCCCGTAAGTTAGGACACGACACCTTGAATCCTCCAGGGGCGAAGCCAGAAAATTTTTTTTAGGGGGGCCGAATAAAGTTTTAATTTTTTATAGTTTATATCTTTATAATTTGTAAAGGATTAAATTGAATTTTTCTAATTTTAGGGGGGGCCAAAGTGCAATTTTATCTTTACTAATTTAAAATTTTAAAAAAATTCTAAGGGCCAAAATAGCAACTTTACATTTTAGGGGGGGCCGGGGCCCATGCCAGCCCCCCTAGCTACGCCCCTGGAATCCTCGAGAATGAGCTTGTCTTTTATTTTTTATTTGAAATCTTATGTGTTTTAATTTAGAAGGATAATCGGTTATTTAGATCAAACGAGAAAAATCGAAACCCTGTAAGTTAGGGCACAACTTTCTCGAGTTTTTAAATACAGAACATTGCCTTATTTTAAAAACTTTCTTTTTTGAATAATATCAAACGTAATATTTAAAACAATGTATTTTTCTTATTTGGGATATAACATAAAACGACCTATTATGGAAAAATATATTTAAACGCAATTTTTTTTACGTGATTTTAACGAAATGAGATAAAAAGGTGATGTAGAAAATGGAACGATGATATATAGATGAAATGTCATGTAAATGACATATACTAATAAAAACAATTTACGAGAATCGCAAAATATACACTATTTTAACAATAATATGAACAGTCAAAGATAAATGAAATAAATAATAACAATGATAATAATACCAAAGCATGCACATAAAAGGACAATACCAACTTAAAAAATAAAGACAGAGAAATAAATAAAATAAATACATAAATAATGTAAGAGAAAATAGTTTATAAAAATATTGAAAATAAAGAACCAAATTAAAATATAAATGAAATTAAAGGTACAATTTGTAATAAAATATATAAATAAAATAATAATAATAATAATAATAATAATAATAATATATGTACAAGTAAAAATAATAATAATCTAATTTTTAAAGGTATAAAAAAGGGGTAATAAACAAATAGATGAATAGATAATAATAAAATAATAATAGATAATAAAATATCAATAATAATGAAGGCATAAATAAAATGAATAACTAATGAAAGAAATAAAAAAAATGAAAGAATAATAAGTGAATACAAGGATAAAAATAAATGAATGAACGAACAATATATAAATAGGAAAGTAAATGAATAAGCAAATGAATAAAATAAAAAGAATAATGAATAACTAAACAAGTAAATAAGTAAATGGATAAATAAATGAATTAAAATAAAAAGGGCTTAATTGAAACTTAAATGAAATTAAAGTGATAAATCGAAGAAAATAAATAACAAAGGGGCTAAAATGTAATGCGCGAAAACAAGCGAGGACTAATTAAGAAATTAACCCAATCTTCTGGACACGCGTCCCTTCCCCAGGAGATCAGCGAGCCAGGGACTAAATTGAAACGCGCAAAAAGTTAAGTGGCCAAATATATAAAAATTAAAAGAAAGGGATTTGGGCCCCATTTTAAACCAATTGAAAAGCGGAAGGACTGAAAGGGTAAATAATCCATTCGTCCAAAAACATGCGGATCCTATTAACAGGGCGGGTTGGATTTCGGGTCTTAAGTAAAACGGCGTCGTTTTGGCAACTGATGCTCAAGTCCAAAACGGCGCCGTTTAGGCCCCTATATAAATAGCAAAAAAAAAAAAAACACTTCCCCCTCATTTTTTCAAAAAAAAAATCTGAGAGACTCTCTCAAATTCTCTCCCCCTCTTCAAGACCGGCCATCGGCCACCGTGGCGGCTGCCGGACACCAGCGACGGCGTCGCCGCCCACCGTGGCCGGAGGAGCAAAAAAAAGCCATTTTTTGGGCTTTTCGACTCTCTGAATACGGATTTGGGGTTATTTTTTAAAAAAATGGGTTAAAATCGCAAAGAGAACGAAAAACCCTTCGATTCTAGGGTTTTTTTTTAAAGGGGCCACCTTTCATCGGAGGTGACGACCTCGGTCGCTCACAGCGACGGAACGCGAGCCACAAGTATGTTTTTCTAACTTTCCCCTTTTATTTTATTTTTTATATATAAAATAAATGCGTAAGAATATAAGAAAAATCACCTTTTGAAATTTGAGTTCTTTTTTTATTAATCTCGTCTGTGTAAAAATACATTGATAATGTTCGTGGCTTTTTATAGCCGATTTTACACTGCCTATTCCACTGTTTATTTTACTGTTTTGCTACTGTTCACTATCATTTCTGCTACAGTTCTTCTGTCCTGTTTCTGCGCTTTTTTTGGTCTTCTTTTGTAGGTTCTTGGAGAGTCAACGGCGGTTGGAAGGTGTCTTTGGTGAAATGGCGGTCAAGGGTGCCAGGCCTCGGGAAGAGGCGTAGGCGGGGCGACCGAAGGAGGTGTGCGGTGCATATGGGGGCATTAGTGTTAGGGTTTCTGTTTGGTTTAAGTTTTTGGGCCAATGAGCCTCTTTTGTATTTAGGTTAATAATTTTTTGGTATGTAATTTTGGACTGGACTGTTTAATATTTTTATTTTATTTTTGGTTTTTTTCCTGTTTATGTGGGCCGGGCAAATTTGGACCTCTACAACGGCCCTCTTTGCTTATTGTCGTGTAATGGGAATGAAGCAAAGGCTTTAAGAGGGCCAAGTTTGCCTGGTCTTGTAGAATCTCGACCTCTTTGGTGCTTCTTTTTTTCAAGTAACTCCATTCTAACCCACTACAACTTCAGGGATATGGGAAATGTCACTTCAATCTGCTCCACTGCATCTTCAGGGAGATGAGACTTGTAACTTCAACCTTCCCCACTGCAACTTCAGGAAGATAAGGTTCATAGCTTTAATCTGCTCTACTGCAACTTCAGAGAGATAAGATTTGCTATCTTCAGTCTGTTCCACTGCAACTTCAGGGAGATAAGACTTGTAACATGTAGGTTTAATCTGTTCCACTACAACTTCAGGGAAATAAGATTCGCTATCTTTAGTATGCTCCATTGTAACTTCAGGGAGATAAGACTTGTAACTTCAACCTGCTCCACTGCAACTTCAGGGAGATAAGGTATATAGCTTTAATCTACTCTACTGCAACTTCAGAGAGATAAGATTTGCTATCTTCAGTCTGCTCCACTGCAACTTCAGGGAGATAAGACTTGTATCTTCAATCTGCTCCACTGCAACTTCAGGGAGATTCGATTTGTAATTTGTAGCTTTAATATGTTCCACTGCAACTTCAGGGAGAAAAGATTCACTATTTTTAGTCTGCTCCACTCTAATTTCATGGAGATAAGACTTATAGCTTTAATCTACTCTACTGCAAATTCAGAGAGATAAGATTTGCTATCTTTAGTCTGCTCCACTGCAACCTTAGGAAGATAAGGTTTATAGATTTAAGCTGCTCTACTGTAACTTCAGAGAGATAAGGTTTATAGCTTTAATCTACTCTACTGCAACTTCAGGGAGATGAGATTTGCCATTATAACTATAATCCGCCCCACTGCAACTTCAGGGGTATAAGATTTGTGGTTTCACTGATCTGTTACACCGTTCTCTGGGGAACATGACCTGTAGAATCCATTTCATGGACCTATTTATGCCTAGTGATTAGGATGTCATGATCAGGATGAATCAAATGCTCCTAACTAGATGTGTATGAATGATATTTGCATGAATGCAGAATGTCATTTTTTTTCGAGAATGATCCTCTTTTAATGCTTAAGGTTGACATTGCTCGTCGTTCATCAAGGTTCTATCACTGACGCATTACCCTGCCTTCTTATTCAGCTGGTATCTTTGACAGAAAACCCGAAGAAATAATCACAATTTAGATTATTCTTTCCCAAATATTTCCAACTTTTAAATTTGGTTAGTTTTGACTAGTGGTCCCGTTTCAAGTCCTTGTACTATTTAGAAGCTTTCAGAGCATTATGCAAGAAATCCTTTTACTTGAATATTATTAGTCCATTAATCGTTATTTCAATGAAAAATGCTTGAAAAAGATTATCGCAATGGACAAAAGGAATTTTATTGAGAACAAAGCTTGAAATGGATAAATTGATCAAAGATAGCAAACATTGCTAAAATACAAAATGAATAAGATGAAAATAGGTGCCCCAAATATCATAGCATGAGCTTCTTCGCACTAACTTCTCGAGGGCCCTTTTGAACTTGATATGTGTTTCGGAGATCCAAAATACTTTGTTGATGCCCCAAGATGTCATGCTCTTCCTTCTGAGAAGACTCGACCATCACATGTTCAATCTTCAATCAAAATTTGAGCTGCCCTTTTTTCGAGTTTTCAACTCAAAACCCATTTGGTCTTAAGGCGCCCTTTGTGGGTTTTCACCTTGGCCTCTCTTTTTTTTTAGGTGAAGTACTTCTTGACTGAATCTGAATTCATAGGATTGGGCAAGCTTTTGCCATCCATCTCAGTCAAAATCAGCGCTCCTCCAGAAAATGCCTTCTTTACCACATAAGGTCCTTCCCAGTTTGGCATCCACTTTCCTCTGAAATCCTTTTGTATGGGCAGGATCTTTTTCAATATTAGGCCCCCCTCATGGAATTTTCTGAGATGAACATTTTTGTTGTAAGCTCGCATCATTCGCTTTTGGTGCATCTGACCATGACGGATGGCTTTCAACATTTTCTCTTCAATCAAGTTTAGCTGATCATATCGGGATCGGATCCATTCTGCTTCATCCAATTTCAATTCTGCCAAAACTCGGAGAGAAGGAATCTCGACTTCAATGGGTAAAATCGCCTCCATTCCATAAACCAGAGAGAAAGTCGTTGCCTCGGTTGAGGTCCTGACAGATGTTCGATAAGCATAGAGGGCAAATGGTAACTTCTCATGCCAATCTTTATAAGTCTCAGTTATTTTCCCCACGATTTTCTTAATGTTCTTATTGCCTGCCTCCACTGCACCATTCATTTTTGGGCGATATGGTGATGAGTTATGGTGTTTGATCTTGAACTGACTGCAGACTTCTGATATCATGCTGTTGTTCAAATTTAGTGCGTTGTCAGATATGATCCTTTCTGGCATTCCATATCCACATATGATCTCTTTCTTTAAGAACTTGCTGACTGCCAACTTCGTGACATTGGCATATGAAGCGGCTTCTACCCACTTTGTAAAGTAATCGGTGACCACAAAGATGATGCCCGTTAGAAGCTTTAGGTGAGATTGGCCCAATGACATCCATGCCCCACATAGAGAAAGGCCACGGGGAATTCATAACATGAAGAGATAAGGGAGGTACATGAATTTTATCTCCATAAATTTGACACTTATGGCATTTCTTGGCATAACTGATGCAATCTCCTTCCATGGTGGACTAATAATACCCGAATCTCATAATTTGCCTGGCCATTGTAAAACCATTGGCATGTGTTTCGCAGACACCCTCGTGTACTTCTTCCGAGATTTTCTTAGCCTCGACAGCATCTACACATCTTAGTAGCACCTGATCCTTTCTTCTTTTTTTATAGGATCTCCCCATCTAAGACATAGTCACCGGCTAGTCTTCTTAGCGTCCTTTTATCATTCTCAGTTGCTTGGTCAGGGTATTCATGATTCTTCACATATCGCAGTATATCGTGGTACCAAGGGTGATCATCCTTTTCTTCTTCTTCTTCGATGTTGTAACAATGAGCCGGAGCCTCATAAATACTTATCTGGATAGGTTTTACATCATCTTATTTATTCACTTTGATCATGGAAGCCAAAGTAGCCAAGGCATCAGCCATCTGATTTTCATTTCGTGGGAGGTAATAGAAGGTGATGTCATCAAACTCCTCAATTAACTCAAGAACCAGCCTTCGATAATTGATCAACTTGGGACTCTTGTCTCCCATTCTCCCTTGAGTTAATAGATCACTAGTGCATAATCCCCATATACCTCTAGCACTTTGATCTTACGTTCTATGGCTGCACGGATACCCATGATACATGCTTCATATTCTACCATGTTGTTTGTGCAATCAAAATCCAATTTGCTAGTAAAGGGATAATGATCTCCATTTGGGGATACCAGGACTATCCCGATTCTGTTACCCACAGCGTTTGAGGCTCCGTCGAAGTTTAGCTTGCAAGGATGACCTTCTTAAAAGTCTTCTTCAGTGGTTGCAATGCACATTAGACTTTCATTCGAGAAATCAAAGTTTAGAGGCTCGTAGTCTTCTAGAGCTCTACTGGCCAGAAAATATACTATTGCGCTTCCTTTTATAGCCTTTTGATTCACATAGACTATATCAAATTCGGATAGCAGAATTTGTCACCGGGTCATTCTTCCATTCAAAGTAGACGACTGCATCATGTACTTTAGAGGATCGAGCTTTGAAATAAGCCAAGTTTGTGGTACAACATATACTGTCTCAGTCTTCGGGTTGTCCAGATCAAGGCGCAACACAACTTCTCGATTTGCAAATATCTTGTCTCATATTCAGTGAATTTCTTGCTGAGATAGTATATCGCTCTTTCTCTTCTCCCTGACTCATCATGTTGGCCAAGCACGCATCCCATGGAATTTCCAAATACTGCCAAGTATAGTATCAGTGGCTTATCTGGGCTGGGAGGCATCAGTACTGGGGCATTGGACAGGTAATGTTAGACCTTGTCAAAAGTTTTCTAACACTCCTCATCTCAAATGCCTGGATTGTGTTTCTTAAGGAGACGGAATATGGGGTCGCATTTCTCAGTTAGTTGTGAAATGAACCGGGCGATGTAATTTAGTCTTCCTAGGAAACCTCAAACTTCTTTTTGAGTGCGTGGCGAAGGTAACTCCTGTATAGCCTTAACTTTGTCCGGGTCAATCTCAATCCCTTTTTCACTGACCACGAATCCTAGTAATTTTCCCGACCTAGCCCCGAAGGTACTTTTGCTGAATTGAGCTTTAACTGAAATTTTCTCAACCTCAAGAACAATTTCCTTAGGACTTGTATATGCTCCTTTTCTGTTCGGGACTTTGCAATCATATCGTCGACATAAAACTCGATTTCTTTGTGCATAATATCATGAAACAAAGTTACCATGGCTTTTTGATATGTCCCTCCCGCATTTTTTAGTCCAAATGGCATCACTTTATAGCAAAATGTTCCCCACATGGTTACGAATGTGGTCTTCTCCACGTCTTCAAGATGCATTTTTATCTGGTTGTATCCTGAGAAACCATCCATGAAGGAGAACAGTGAGTAACCTGCCGTGTTGTCCACTAAAGTATCGATATGAGGCAATGAGAAATTGTCTTTCGGACTGGCTTTGTTCAAATATCTGTAGTCTATGCACATTCGTACCTTCCCATCTTTTTTAGGGACGGGGACGATATTGGCTACCCATTCTGAGTATTTAACCACTTGTACGAAATCAACATCGAATTGTTTCTTGACTTCCTCTTTTACTTTCAGTAAAACATCGAGCCTCATCCTTCGGAGCTTCTGTTAAACTGACTTGCACTCTTCCTTTATGGGGAGCCGGTGTACCACGATATCAGTACTTAACCCGGGCATGTCTTGATATGACCATACAAAGACATCCTTGAATTCTTGGTGTAACTCAATGAGGTCTCACTTCGTCTCTGCGGTAATGCAAGCTCCAATCTTCACCTCTTTTTCCTCTCCTAAGCTCACCATTTCTACTGACTCTTTGTAAGGTAGAATTTGTTTCTCATCTTGTTCTACCATCCTTAACAAATCAGGAGATAGTTTACAGTCTCGATCATCTTCAAAATCTTGAGAATCCTCCATACACATATCTTGCTCTAAAGGAGATTCTGAATCAGTAGCAGCGTCGCTCATATCATTGATATCTGGAGACCTGTTATAGGCATGAAGAAAAATTCAAAGAACAAAAGAATCTAAGAATAATTATCTATATGGTATGATTATGAATGAAATGAAAAGAATAAAAGAATATTTGCTCAAGATGATACGCAAAGATGCATTTTTATTGAAATAATGATGTTGAACATAAGCATATTTCACAAAAGGATTTTTATTGCTCCTAGGCTTAGAGCAATAAGCGTGTTTTGAACATTACTCTGAATTAGCTCTAAAAACTACAGGAATCTCTTTCGCAGTCCAGTTGTTCAGAACACTTCCAGGTACATAGGGGCGTTGATGTTCAGATTTCCCAACATTTCTTCAGTGGTCTCTTTTCTTGACATCTTCTGTTCAGGGTGAATAGTTCCTCCTGACATGAAAGTCCTGGATATATGGGGAAATGTCATCGATTCCCACTTGACCTCTTCCCCACTCAGTCGCGCTCTTCTCTTTTCTTGCTTTTTCTCCAGCTCTCTCTTCTTTTACCTCGCCTTTGGCTTGTATCCTAAGCCAAAGCGGTCTCGTTTATCCATGAGCATGGGTGTCTCGACCCTTCCTTGTAGGCATTTTTCAAGTCTTATCCCAGGCAAGGCTCATTTCCCAATCGTCAGTTGTAGGCCCATCCTTTTAGTTTTGGAGATTTTGGGCATCGGGATCTTGTTCCCTTCGACAATGAAGGTTGCATTCACAAATTCTAGCGATCGAAAGAAATATTCTATCGCTTCATCGTCTGCCCCAATATATGGCACGTCACTGGTTACGGATGCAATAATGTCTTCTTCCGCGTTTACTGTTACCAGTCAACCCTCAGTTACCAATTTTAGCTTTTGGTGCAGTGATGACGGCACTGCCCCAGCTGAGTGAATCCAAGGCCTCCCCAACAAGCAATTGTAAGAAGGCCTGATGTCCATCACCAAGAAATCTACTTCATATGTGTTTGGACAAATAAAAAATGGTATCTCGATCCTTCCCATCACCCTCCTTTCGGAACCATTGGATGCTCTCACTATGTTTTGGCATGTTTTCATATGAGAGCTATCCACAGGCAACCTATTCAGTGAGGATAAGGGCAAGACATTCAATGCAGATCCATTATCAATTAACACCCCTGGCAGTGTATATCCTTTTGTAGCGGGTGGTGATGTGCAGAGCCTTTGTAGATCTCATGCTCCCTAACGGTATTTTGTCATCATTAAAGAAGATGAAGTTGTCGGTACTTATATTGTTAACTAGGCGGTCCAGCTTGTTTATAGAGATATCGTTAGCGACATAAGTTTCGTTTAACACTTTCATCAACGCGCTATAATGTGTCTCCGAACTTAAGAGCAAGACTAGTACTGAGATGCGAGCCAGTTGTTTATGTAGTTGTTCTACAATGCTGTACTCGCTAGGCTTTAAGAATTTCAGGAATTCTCTAGCCTCGTTCTTAGTTACTGGCTCGTTAACCGGTGATTCGAGCCTGACCGTCTTTTCCTTCTTATACTCAACTACTGGGGTCTTTCCTTTAACAGTTTCGATTTTTGTACTTGCAGGCTCATAACGCCTCCCACTGCGTGTGTAAAAACCTACATCTTGGCCCTCCTCAGAAGCGCTAGTCAGATTCTCTTCTCTCGGGATCGTCACGTTGTAGTCATAATTCCAGGGAACTCTCTTGCTGTCCTTGTAGGGAAAGGCTACAGGTTTCTGGATTATGACCATTGGTGCAATTTGTACTCCGGTTTCATTGCTTCTTAGTCGTGAAATGATAACCACTGGGTGGTTGAATTTATAGACCTTCTCTGTTAACCCCTCTTATGAGGCGCACACATCTTCTCTTTCGGAGCCCATAGCATATTCAAAGAATTCTAGCTCATTATTGTCCATCAGATTTTGCACTAAGGCCCTGAATTCAACGCACTCCTGGATCTCATGACCCTCCTTAGCATGGAACTCACAGTAGTTCCTCATCCCTTCAGGTCTCTCTTCTGAATCCTGTTTGATTAATCATCCCTCTACCATTTTCTTCCAAACCCATTTCAGTGGGGTTCTTACTTTCGCTACATCCATCATGGTTCTCTTCCCTCCATTCTCAATTATCGCATTTACCCCTTTATCAGAATGACTGGGTAACGGATTTCCTACCATATTAGGTCTCGATGGATTATTGAACTTCACAATGCCCATCTTGATGAACCTTTCAATCGACTTTTTGAAAGCGGTGCAGTTCTCTATTGAGTGTCCCGTGATTCCCGCGTGGTATTCGCATTGAGCATTTGTATCGTACCATTTAAGAATTGAGGTTGCATAGGTTTCAGGTAGAAATGGGATACCACATGTGCATCAAATAAACTCTGATACAGCTCCCTATATGTCATCGGGATGGGTGTAAACTGGAGCCTTTCTGTATTTGGCTTTGGGTTGGATTCTTGCCTTGGAGGCCCCTGATGGCTAGTGGTTACTGTCCTTGGCGGGCCTACAGTGATTGGTTTTGAATAACCCTTGTTATATATGCTTGCATTATTCACCTCATTTTTCTTCTTCCTCGGGGCTGATCTTTGGGTGCTTTCCCCCGCGTCTATCTTACCACTTCTCACAGTGTTTTCAATCATTTCACCAGACATTACTATATTCGAGAAGCTCTTAGTAGCGCTTCCCAACATATGGTTGATGAACGGGGCTTTTAAAGTGTTGATGAAAATCATTGTGGTTTCTTTCTCCAGAAGAGGTGGCTGGACTTGCGTTGCCACATCTCTCCATCTTTGGGCATATTGCCTGAAGCTCTTATTTTGCTTCTTTTCTATGTTCTGTAGCGTGATTCTGTCGGCTGTCATATCCGTCACATGACTATATTGCTTCAAAAAAGCTTGTGCCTTCCATGAATTGATTTTGGCACGACTTAGTTGGTTGTACCATTTAGCTGCTGACCCGATCAGACTGTCATGAAAGCAGTGGATTAACAGTTGATCATTATTGACGTATCCTGTCATCCTTCGACAGAACATAGTGATGTGAGCTTCTGGACAACTAGTCCCATTATACTTTTCAAACTCTGGAGTTTTGAACTTTGGAGGGAGCACTAAATCTGGGACCAAACTTAGGTCCTTGGCATGAATTCCGCAATGATAATCAGTGTTTTCCATTTCTCTGAATTTTTCTTCTAGCCATCTACATCGATCATCAAGTTGCTTTGGCAGTTCCACTCTTATTTTTTCCATTTCTACCATATCATCTAGATCAGGAACAACGGGATTGGTTGGGTTATCCCCTGGATTAGAACCTGAGTCAGTTTGGTAATTCATCGGGGTCGAGGTACCAGTTTGATACTGTTGGGGTCTGATTGTAATGGGTACCCTTCGTGGGTACGCCTCTGGTTGTGCCTCGGCATTTATCGGGGTAAAACCCTGGGGGTAAATAGGATCCTCATTATCATCCCCTGAGTTGACCGCAGTGCTCTTTCCTTTTTCACGTTCTCCAGCCAGCAACTGCGTCAATCGGCTTATCATATCTCTTCACCCTCATCTCCTGTTGTACTTTCGCTAACTGTTCTTGCAGTTGCGCTTGCAACTGTTCTTGCAGTTGCGCTTGCAACTGGTCTTGCATTTCTTTTTGAATCTATTCTAGCCTTTCCAATCTTTGGTCCATTACTTTGGTTTTGGCGCGAGTACTGTAACGATGTTCTGTTGGTTGGCTCTTATTGGTTTCCAGATTAACTAAAATAATTTCATTTAATTAGGGTCTTTTTGTGAAATTTAATGCATATGATGCAATGTAATGCAAATGCATGAAATGAATGCAAAAAGAGACATTGACTCTGATTCAATTCTGTTAGAACAACTTTATAAGAAAACAAATTTCTTTACATAAAACAGATTACATATACGGCTTTGCCCTAATGCTCGAAGGCTTAACCTTCCTAAGAAGCCAAGCTAACTCTTGACCCCGATCTGATTCTAATTTATACTTCAAGCTTAGCACGTCAGCCTGAACTGCTAGGGTTTGCAAATGATCGGCCACCTCTAGTATTTGAGCCACAGCTTCACCCATGATATGGTCTCTATCCCTGACCTGACCTCGAGAACAGTGAAGTTGCTCTTTCCACTGCTCGTTGTTTGCTTCAAGGAGTTCAACTCGGAGTTCACAATTTTGTAATGCGATCTCGAGCTCTTTTATTTTCTTTTTCAGCTCTTCAATCTTATTTAAGCTCGCTTTTAACTCAATGGTGGAGTTGCGACTACGATACTGATAAAGTGACTTTTCTAGTTCTACTACCCTAGCTTTTAATCTGACCTTTTTCATTTTGGCTTTCCAATAGGTCTCTTTCTAGAGCATTTTTTCAAACTTGGGCATCTTGGAATTTCCTTTCCCATTGATCAACTCTATTCTTTTCTTCTTTGATCTCTTGCCGCCATTGTTCTAATGTCTTTCCCAGCTCGGCAGTCCTCATTAATAAGCGCAGCTTCTTGTAATCTGTTTTTAAACTGTCCAGATCTTTCTCAGCCTTATTCTTTCCTTTTCTTAGTTTATCGGCCTCTAGCTTCTGGATGTCAACATCTAGTCCTAATTGCATCTTTTCCTCTTCCAATTGCTCTATCTTCTTTCCGAGCTCCAAATTCCTTTTTTCAAAATCTTGCTTGATGATCTCTAGCTCAGATGGAATCACTTGCAGGTGTTCTTCCAATGGTCGAATGGCTTCTTGATTCGGCACAGGGATGTTGTCATTGACTCTTTGACCCCACCACCAACTATATTCGGGGGTCATCATCGGACCTGCAGCAAATCTTTTCATTTGGTGGGTTATGTTCCAGGCGTTAGACACTTCTCGAACCTTTTTCTTGTAATTATCACCATTATATGAAAACTCACACTGGGCCAGCCCTTACGTTGCTGGTATGAACTGCCTCGATCTATACTGCCTCAACACAAGTAGAGGAGCATATCCAAAAGCTCCCCAAATCCCAAGTAGAGGAACCCAGTCGAAATCTCCACACCGGTACAGAATCTCATCGGGGATCATCCAAGGGGCTCTCCACTCGACGTCCTCATCTTGGAGATTCTGGAGTATCGCCATCCATTTTTCTTTCAAAATTCGTCTCGCCTCAGTGTAGCCGCTGATTCTTTTAATGGAGAGTAGTTCTCTGAGAATACTCAATAATAAACTTTTTCTACCCTTCAAAAGTGGCTATAAAACCATGCCAACAAGAGTTGCGCACATCCAATGAATCTTCCTTCACCCGCTCTTCGACATGCATTCAAAGATCGAAATGTTTCGGCCAAAATTGCAGGGACGGGCATGACCCTCTTATCAAGTCTGTCGAACAAATCTAAAACTGCCTCATCCACGTGCCCTAGTACTTTAGGGAAAACAACCAGCCCGTAAATGCTCAAATCGAAGACATCGACCCTTTTCTTCATATCTGGGTGTGCTAAGATCAAATCTCACAAACTATTCCAAGGGATACATTTATCATCTCCCTTTTGCTTGATCCGGGCTGCAACCCATTGCTCACTCATCTCCGTGATGTTCATTAGTTTCTTTAGGAAAGTCGAGACATTGGCGGCTCTGGAATAAACCTTGTCGGGTCAAATTTTCGGGGAACGAAGTAAGGTCGTATATTCTTCTACAGTAGGTACTAAATCCACTTTTCCAAAAGTAAAGCAACTGTAGGCGTGATTCCAAAATTGAGCCAGAGCTCGAAACAAATGCTTGTCCACTTTGATATCGAGTAGATAGGGCAAATCACCATAATTACAGTAAAATAGTTGCTTGATTTCATCATCCCATTGGACCCATATCTCTTTCAATTCTAGGAGATTATTCTGGGTCACGCTGATACGAGTGAAGTCCCACAATTCTGATACGTAGCCCTCCGTCAAGCTATCACCTTTCTTGTAACACCCCAAACCCGGCCTAGATGTTATGGTCATATCTGGCAATGTCACACGATAGTGTTTTTGAAACCTCGTTGTTACGATGAAAACATTCCATATTATTATCTTTAGTAAACCTTTGTTAGAACTTAAGAAGTCGTCTTTATTTAAAATATTTGTTTTGAAACATCCCTCGTTGCGGAAGCTTTAATAAATAAATCTAACTTTAATAAACTTTTTTTTTGAAAACCGAATTTTCCTACGACCAGCAGGTTTATCCATAAAGTAAAATAAATAAATAAAACCCAAATTTAAAACCAAAGTCCCAGAGGGTCCTTAAATTACAACCCAAATAATCAATAATAAATAAATCATAACTCGTAAATTGAAAACCATGAAGTCTAAAAATTACTGTGGTCACCGCTGAGTCCTCCTTCGCACCGATTCGTCTAAGTCTGGGGATTACCTGTGCACATTAAACAAAAAGGGTGAGTTTACGTAAACTCAGTGTGTAATCCCGCAGAAACAAACAAACAATCGTATTCACACGCACGCGCTTGAGCAGTCTTGGGCCTAAGCCCTTTTCAATGTCGATGATGATTTGGGCCTTGGTCCATCTCAAGATCTGATGTCAAAAATGCAAGTAGGGCCTTAGCCTATCACAATGACGTGAGCAATAACAGCTTATGCAAAGAGCAAAATCCTACCCAACCAGCCTCTACACACCATCTCCGTCCAACCCTACACTCCGTGTGGGGATATAATCAACCCACCCATCCCTACACTCCAAGTAGTACCGAATGCGGCACAAAACAGTAGCTTGCAACTGAGCTGCCAGTAAATTAGGCTTAAAGCCTTTCAGTACACTCCCTCCGAATAACAACCCCCAACCCAATGCAATGCAACATACAATGGATGATATGCTATTATGTAATTTCAGTACATATATTCAGTTCAAATATTAACATGCTCAGTATAAATATCATTCAGTCAATTTCACACATTTAGGGGTCTAAGTAGCACTTACCGACCCTACAGTAGGTTCACAGTCGACTTGGGCGACTCGTGCAACCTTAAAAATATTTCGGTAAAAATGGGCCCACATGCCCATGTGATCTGCCCGTGTAGGCCCACACGCCCGTGTGGCCTACTCGGCCCAAATTGGCCTTGGCCATGTGATCCATTTTTAAAGTAACCCATGCTAGCTCAATACTCATATATGTTTTCACTATTTACTTATATGTTCATTCAAAGTTGTCTACTTGAGTCATTATCACTAAATTATTTATATCTTGAGCTACAGAATTCCAGATTAAGATCCGCTTGATGTTTTTGAAACTAGACTCAAATATCTTTATACCATAAAATTTTCAGAATTTATAGTTTATCAAATAAGTACAGTAAAATCTTTAAAGTTATCCCTATTCTGCTGTTTGACAGCTTCATCCTTTCCTTACTAAAAATTATTTATCTCTTAGTACAGAATTTAGATGATGTTTCCGTTTATTTCTATTGAAAATAGACTCATTAAGGATTTAAACATATAAATTTAATCCCATAATTATTTTTTAAATTTTTTTGATGATTTTCCTAATTCAGAACAAGGGAACCCGAAATCATTCTGCCATTGTCTCACAAAATTTATTATATCTCATGATTTACAATTCCATTGCTTACACTGTTTCTTCCATGAAAAACTAGACTCAATAAAATTTAATTTCATATTTTATTCAACCTCTAACTCAATTCCCACTATTTTTTTATGATTTTTCAAAGTTAGACTACTGCTGTTGTCCAAAACTATTTTAGTGCAAAATGTTGATTTCTAAGTTTATAACACCCTTATTTCCTTTCTCTACAATTTTTCGCATCATTTTCTCTTATTTCTCTTATTTCTCGACAGCAATCAATTTCGGCTTTTCGCCGAATCCCGTTTTCTGCATTTCGGGTACACACCTATATCGTTTTCGCTGCTTACGCAATCCCGAGATCACCAAAAACCTATAATTGACAATCCCAACTTTAGAATCAGTCTTAAACTAAGATTAAACCGTATTCACGTACCAAAAGGTTTAAGCTTGTCCGTTCATCACTTACCTTCTAACTTCGCACAATTTCACCACTACTCAACACGAGGGAGATAGCAACCGAAATGATTCGCTGCTGTAAAAATAACCATTCCTCATTAACGAAGAGTTCAACAAAGTTAAGAACGAATTCAAAGCCAAAACCACTCGCCCAAACAACACAAGAAAATGCATACCTTATACGCTTACCAAACGATCACCATTTCGAGTCAACTCGACGAACGTTAATTCCAGCCTCACGATCGACTCCTAAACAGTCAACAAAACACCCCTTAATCCTTTATCCAGAGTAACATTCGAGTTTAATAAAACGGAAACTTACCGTACAACACAATTGCACGCTTGCACAAAGGGGAAAAGATGAAAAAAGACAAAGAAAACGGAAGGGAAATTCAAAGGAAATTCGGCAGCAAGGATTTATTATTTAGAAAAAAGAGGAAAACCGAAAATTGAGAGTGGGGGAGAAGAGAGAAAACGTCAAAAAGGTAAAAAAGAGTCCGAAATTTGAAAAAAAAAACCAAACAAAAAGATAATGCCTAAAAATCTGGTAACTCATCTCCTTAATTCTCTCCCTAACCTCCCACAACAACTCCGCTACTCGAAATTTCAATTTGACTAGGACTCCACCACGCCACACGACCAAGCAACAAAAATAATTCCCTTGCTCGCGCAGGGACTTGAACTCCAGACCAGCAGGCCCATTCTGATATATTTTTACCAACTTTTAACTATAAGCCTACTGACCAGAGATAGGGCTTTATTCATAAAAATACCAAAATTTGCCCAAGCCAAGGCTTGAACTTGGGACCTCATACACACACCCAGAACACATAACCACTGAAGCAGATAGACATTATGTGTCACACATACACGAAATCAAAAATTAAAATTTTGGGGCGTTACATTTCTCTAGTCGCGTTTTCTCGGACCATATTCGGACAGCCGCATTATCTTCCACTTTATCAAGAAATTCATTCTCCATGGCAAGCTCTCTATTTAGTAACTGAACGTGAATCAACACATTTTTTATGATGAAAATGTCATGCAATCACAGTCAAAGCAAAACAAAACAAGTCAGTACATTTTATACAAAGCTAAAGTAAGCAAGGAATAATAAATAAAGCACCTATTTGGGTGACCACTAGGGGTTCGATGCGGTTCTACCTAGGGTAGGCTTTTAGGGCTCATTATATGCGGTTCGATTCTAAAGAAAGGGTACCTGAACCGGCAAATTCCTTGATCCTCACCCATTATAGGCTCATACGGACCGAGTTCAGTTCAGGGGAATACATTTCCCTATGGCTATACGGAGATGAAAATCTCACGAAGACATAGGTACGGATGTATCCCGAAAGCGATCCACTATCCTATACGGAGGTGAAGACCTCACGAAGGAATAGTTTCACACTCCCACTTAAAAGGGAATAACCGACCGGTTATGAAATGCAATATACGAAAAAATCCAAAGACTCGTACCAATAAAGCAAATATATCAAAATGATGCAGACCATAAAAATGAAATACAACGAAAGGATCATAAATTTAAACCAAATTATCAATTTTGACGAAAGACAAGAAATAATCAACTCGTGGCTTGACTCTCTCTTTTTTTTTTGTCCCAGTGGAGTCGCCAAGCTGTCGAAACTATTTTTTTGAAATCGACTTTAACGAAAATGGGAGTCGCCACTAATCCTTTTTTTTATGAGGTGTGATCGGGTCACCTCGTAATTTGATCATTTTAATAAACAGTTTGATTTACTAAAACAAAGATTTTTGGTCTAAGAAATTCAGGAAACGGGTTCGGGGGTCGGTTATGCACGAGGAAGGATTAGCACCCTCGTTACGCCCAAAATTGGTACCTAATTGATTACTTGACGTCTTTGATGTCGAGAATTGGAAATTTGAAAAGAATTAAAAAAACACGATCCCTCTTTGTATTATGTTATTTTACTAAGAAATTTCTTAAATAAATTGATACGAATATTAAAGACCCTCTCGTCTCGAGATAACAAAATGTCACATCTCGTAAGTTAGGACACAACACCTTGAATCCCCGAGAATGATCTTGTCTTTTATTTTTTATTTGAAATCTTATGTGTTTTAATTTAGAAGGATATTCGGTTATTTAGATCCAACGAGAAAAATCGAAACCCCGTAAGTTAGGGCACGACTTTCTCGAGTTTCTAAATACAGAACATTGCCTTATTTTGAAAACTTTCTTTTTTGAATAATATCAAACGTAATATTTAAAACAATATATTTTTCTTATTCGGGATATAACATAAAACGACCTATTATGGAAAAATACATTTAAACGCGATTTTTTTTACGTAATTTTAATGAAATGAGATAAAATGGTGATGTAGAAAACGGAACGATGATATATAGATGAAATGTCATGTAAATGACATATACTAATAAAAATAATTTACGAGAATCGCATACTATACACTATTTTAACAATAATATGAATAGTCAAAGATAAATGAAATAAATAATAACAATGATAATAATACCAGAGCATGCACATAAAAGGACAATACCAACTTAAAAAATAAAGATAAAGAAATAAATAAAATAAATACATAAATAATGTAAGAGAAAATAGTTTATAAAAATATTGAAAATAAAGAACCAAATTCAAATATAAATGAAATTAAAGGTACAGTTTGTAATAAAATATATAAATAAATGAAATAATAATAATAATAATATATGTACAAGTAAAAAATAATAATAATCTAATTTTTAAAGGTATAAAAATGGGGGTAATAAACAAATAGATGAATACATAATAATAATAAAAAATAGATAATAAAATACCAATAATAATGAAGGCATAAATAAAATGAATAACTAAGGAAAGAAAATAAAAAAAATGAAAGAATAATAAGTGAATACAAGGATAAAAATAAATAAATGAATGAATGAACAATATATAAATAGGAAAGTAAATGAATAAGCAAATGAATAAAATAAAAAGAATAATGAATAACTAAACAAGTAAATAAATAAATGGATAAATAAATGAATTAAAATAAAAAGGGCTTAATTGTAACTTAAATGAAATTAAAGTGATAAATCGAAGAAAATAAATAACAAAGGGGCTAAAATGTAATGTGCGAAAACAAGCGAGGACTAATTAAGAAATTAACCCAATCTTCTGGACACGCGTCCCTTCTCGAGGAGATCAGCGAGCCAGGGACTAAATTGAAACACGCGAAAAGTTAAGTGGCCAAATCTATAAAAATTAAAAGAGAGGGATTTGGGCCCCATTGTAAACCAATCGAAAAGCGGAATGACTGAAAGGGTAAATAACCCATTCGTCCAAAAACACGCGGATCCTATTAACGGGGCGGGTCGTGAAACACCCCACACCCGGCCCACGAGCCTGAACCGGATCTGGTATGTTCCTTAAATAAATCGGTTTTCAATGTTCTAAATGACTTAGAGAAAATTTGTGTAATTTAAAAAAAATTGTTTTGGGTTGGGCTTAATTTGAAACCTATTTAATAAATTCTGGAAATCTAACTTAAATAAGGTGACAAAATAATTTTTGGGTTTATTATTTTAAAAGAAATAAATTTACTTATCTTTAATCAAACATAAATTGTATCATATTCAAATAAAAATAAACAGAAATAAAGAAAATCCAATTGGGCCTTATGGCCTTATTACATCATTCAAACCCAAAATAAAGTTTAAAGTACTAAAATTTCATAAAGTCCAAATTCCAAATAATTTCTTCAAGCGATGCATGGCCACCTTTTGCTCCTGCCGACCCGGTCCATTACTGCTCATCACCTGAAAAATAATTCCCCAACGGGGTGAGTCAACAGACTCAATGTGTACATAGTACTAATTTCCAACAAATCAGGCATACAAGTCATATCAATATCATGTTCATAGAAAATAAAGGATGATGCAACCCAAATCCAAACCTATTTGTCCATCCGCTTACACACCACCCGTACCAACTTTGTACACCGCGGGGACTACTAAGTCGACCCTCCATCCGCTACACACCATCGAGCGCGCATTGCGATCGACGTGCTCATCGCCCACTTATGTTGTGTCATTAGACATCAGTATTCACCGGATGTAACCGGTTACCACTTTTCACTTTATGTGACCGTAGTCACCACTTTACGTTGGTGAGACCGTAGTCATCACCTTCACTTTCTTCCTCCACAAATATCCCGAATGCCCCAATTATTTCATAACATATTTCACATACTTAATTTTCATTCATGTTACTAATCACATGTTCAAAATATATCACATTCACAATCCTATCAAAAGTAGGAAACGTGCTGGTACTCCTTACCACATTTGTGGTGCTTAGCCACATTCACATATCTGTTACATATTTACATATCAAATGATTGCCATGCAATTTATTGAAAGTTAGTAAGAGTACACACCTTTTTAAGCTTAATAGTTTCCGTGAATTCCCGTAGAGCGATCTACCGATCTAGATCTTTCACTCCTATATTCGGCCATTAATTAAAACATATAAATAAACCTATTTGGTCTTAAAACCAAATCCTACTAGAAGTAGAATTACTTACCTAGTTGCCGAATTGATTTAATCAAGTCCCAACAGCTGCTAGAATTCCTCTTCCTTGAAATCGGCTAATACTAGGTATGTAACCATGTCACTCTTCGGTTTTTGAAATAATGGAAAACACTTAAACAAATTATGCCTTGGCCGAATATCCCTTACCTTATGATGGGATTCCAAATCAAGAGGATTCCTTTATAAGCTTCGTTGAAATCCTATAACTTCGTGTTAGATTAGATCTAACTTTGAAAACGTGAATCATAATCTTTAACCACATATTTATATTTATAATCCTTACCTTAGATCCTTAGATTTCCCGAAAGATCCCCTTTTGATGTTGTGGATGATTGCCCTCTTTCTTAGAATCCACAAAGATTCAAATTTTAACAAGAGAACGGAGAAGAAAATAGAAGAAAAAAGAGAGGATTTTTGCTTAATGAAAATTCGGCAGAGAGGGGTTTTGCCTAGGGAGAATTTCGGCAGAGAGGAAGAAGGAGCAAATGTTGATGAGTAGCCCTCCTGTCCTCCTTTTATAGCCAAAGTTATCAGCCTAGGAGTCCTTTACTTGGCCACCACTCCTCTTTTTGATAATATTATCTCTTTTATTTAAAAGATAAAAGCCTTTAATCCATCAATTATCTCCTCAATTATCTCATTAGAAAATAATCCTTTATTTATCTCTTATTATTCACATATTTATGTGAATAAAACTCCTTTATTTATCTCTTATTATTCACATATTTATGTGAATAAAACTCCTTTATTTCTCTCTTATATCCAAGTTTCCCGAAATGTTCAAATTTCCATTTTTGGATCATTTCCAAAAATGTTTAGGTTTCCAAAATGTCTAAGTTTCCAAAATGTCCATTTCCATTTCCATTTTCATTTCCATCTCCATTTTCATTTCCATTTTCATTTTCATTTCCATTTTCATTCATTTCTAGGTTTCCAAAAGTATCAAAAATTTATTCATAATACTTAAGACTTGTCATTTCATACAATTGATCTCAAAAATGCATAGGCCCTTCCTAGGATGTTACAGCTTCTATCCTCTTAAATAAAATTTCGTCCTCGAAATTTCCTAACTAAACAGATTGAGGGTATTGTTTGTCGCATTGTCTCTTACGGCTCCCACGGCTTCTTCCGATCCATGATTGCACCATAACACCTTGACTAAAGGCACCGACTTCTTTCGTAGTGCTTTCACGTCCACGCCCAAGATCTGAATCGGCTCCTCCTCGTAGGATAGATCCGCCTTAACTCCACTTCTTCAACAGTACCACATGAGACGGATCCGATCGATAGCGACGTAGCATGGACACATGAAATACGTCGTGCATTTGATGCAACTCGGTGGTAACTCCAATTGGTATGCCACCGCCCAACTCGCTTCAAGCATTTGATAGGGCCCTATAAACCTTGGGCTTAGCTTCCCTTTGCGACCAAACCGCATAACCTTCTTCCAAGGTGAGACCTTTAGAAACACTTGGTCTCCTACTTCAAACTCAATTTCTTTCCTCTTAAGGTCTGCGTCGACTTACATCTCTTCATCGAAGCTTCTTTCAACCGTGCCCGAATTAATTCCACCTTCTCCTCGCTTCGCCACTAACTCGGACCCAAAACGCGGCGTTCTCCCTAACTCGGTCCAACAAGTTGGTGTTCTACATTTCCTTCCATACAATGCTTCGTATGGTGCCATCCGAATGCTTGCCGATAGATTGTTGTTGTTGTAGGCGAACTCACTAGAGGCAAGTAATCTTCCCAACTTCCTCGAAATCCATCACACGACCTCTTAGCATATCTTCCAACACTTGTATAACCTGCTCAGATCGCCTGTCGATTGTGGATGAAAAGCCGTAGTGAAGTCTAGCTTAGTGCCTAATGCTTGATGAAGTGCTTTCCAAAATCGAGACGTAAACCTTGGGTCTCTATCGAGATGATCGACATCGGTACCCCGTGTAGCCTCACGATCTCCGCCACATATAACTTGGCTAACTTTTGAAGGAATAGTCGATCCTCACAGGGATAAAATGTGCGACTTGGTCAAACGGTCCACTATCACCCATACCGAGTCCTTCTTAGTGGGCGTAAGGGAAGCCCACTAACTAAGTCCATGGTAATTCTTTCCCACTTCCATTGGGGAATCTCAATTGGTTGAAGCAATCCTGATGGGACTTGGTGTTCAAATTTACTTGCCGACATGTCAAACATTTCCCCACAAATTCGGTCACCTCTCGCTTTGTGTCCGACCACCAAAATTGTTCCCTTAGATCTCTATACAGCCTTGATGCCTCCGGGATGCATAGCATAAGGACTACCATGCGCTTCCCGAAGAATCCTTTGTCTCAACTCCTTATCCCCAAGCATACAAACCTTTTCCTTGTAGCACAAGACTCCTTCATCATTGACGCCATAATCCGTTAATCCTCCTTGCCGTACTTGCTTTGTCAAATTTAGTACTTAAGTCCTTATCCGCCAACCGTCCCTCTTTCACCTCCTTCACCAGTTGGCTTGACTTGTAACTCGCCTACAAAGCCTGTTTTCATACAAACTTAAGTGAGCGAACAAAGCCCTTAAATCCGACACAACCTTCCTACTTAGGGCGTCAGCTACCACATTCGCCTTGCCCGGATGGTATTCTATCGAACAGTCATAATCTTTCAATAACTCCACCCACCTTCGTTGCCTCAAGTTCAACTCCTTCTGAGTCAACAAATACTTAAGGCTTTTGTGGTCCGTGTAAATTACTGACCTTTCTCCATAAAGGTAGTGCCTCCAAACTTTGAGGGCGAAAACCACTGCCGTGAGTTCCAAGTCATGAGTTGGGTAGTTCACCTCATGCGGCCTTAACTGTCGAGATGCATAAGCGACTACCTTTCCTTCTTGCATTAGCACACAGCCCTAACCCTCGTAATGCGAAGCATCACAATATACTACGAAGTCCTTACCTGCCTCCGGCTGAATTAACACCGGAGCTTCTGTCAGCACCTTTTTAAGCTTTTCAAAGCTCTCCTGTTGCTTATCCGTCCACACAAACGGTACTTCCTTCCTTAGTAACTTTGTCAAAGGTGCGGCTATCGACGAGAATCCTTCCACGAACCTTCTGTAATAGCACGCCAAGCCTAAGAAACTTCGATTTCAACCACCGACCTAGGTGGTTTCCAATCCAACACTGCTTCGATCTTCCTAGGATCCACTCTTATTCCTTCATGCGGATACCACATGTCCTAGGAACGCCACTTCCTTGAGCCAAAATTCGCACTTGCTTTGAATTTGGCATAAAGCTTCTTTTCCTTAACACTTCTAACACAACTCGGAGATGCTCATCGTGCTCCTCCTCCGCCTTGGAATACACCAAAATGTCGCCGATGAACACCACGACGAATCTATCCAAGTAGGGTTGGAAAACCCTATTCATCATATCCATGAACGCGGCCGGTGCGTTCACAACCCAAACGGCATCACCACAAATTCAAAATGACCGTATTTTGTCCTAAAAGCGGTCTTATGAATATCGACCTCCTTCACTTTCGCTGATGATACCCCACCCTTAAGTCGATCTTTGAGAACACAAATGCCCCTTTTTCGGTTGGTCGAACAAGTCATCTATCCTTGGCAAAGGATACTTGTTCTTGATGGTCGGTTTGTTCAATCGACGATAATCTATGCACATCCGCATAGTTCCATCCTTCTTCTTCACAAAGAGAACCGGTGCTCTCCATGGAGACACACTGGGTCGAATGAACCCACGATCCAACAACTCTTGGATTTGAGCCTTAAGCTCCACTAACTCCTTTGGTGCCATTCGGTAGGGAGCGATTGACACAGGAGCGGTTCCTGTAGCAAATCTATTCCAAATTCCACTTCTCTATCCGGGGTATTCTGGGTAACTCCTCCTAAAATACATCCTCAAAATCCTCTACTGCTCTAACTCCCTTAACACCTTCCTCTTCTCCTCTTAACGCACTCACGAAGGCTAAGAATGCCTTACATCCTTTCTTAACCATTTTCTCGGCCTTGGTCACGAAACTACGTTAGACAAGTAGTTCCTCCTTTCTCCGATCATCACTACTACCTCATCTTCCGGGGTTCTTAGTTCCATACGTTTAGCCGCACAATCCAACACGGCTCGATGCTCTACTAGCCAATCCATTCCAAGTATAAGCTCAAACTCTCTGAAGGGTAATTCCATTAAGTCACCCAAAAGTTCGCTCCCGAATCTCTAGGGGTACATTCCGAAAGATCCTATCTATCCTCACCGTTTGGCCTAAAGGGCTTACTACGCTTATCCGCCTATCGAAAGTTCGAGTCTAGGCCTAGTGTTTCAACCACACTACATGCAACATAGGAATGAGTTGAGCCCACATCAATAAGAGCAAAATAGGGTTTGTCATGAATAAAGAACGTCATCGGTTATAACATCCGCTGCGTCTCCTCTTCCCTCCGTGAACCGCGTAAACCAAACCCGGTTGCCTTGCTTCGGCGTTATTGCACCTCGACCCCGAGCTCCACGGCCTCTGCCACTACCTCTGTTGGCGACCCACGACCTCTTTGAGGTCTGCTGTCCGCCTCTACCAGGCTGGTTAGCATTACGAGCTGCTGGTTGGCTCTCATCTAATAGCTTGGGGCAATCCTTAATCATATGGTCCTTGGACCCACACTTGAGACATCGTCCCGCCTTTTCCCAACACTCTCCCCGTGCTTCCTTCCACAATGTTCACAAGGGCGAAATTGCCACCACTGCCGGCCTGTTGACTTTGTGGCTCACAACTCTAGGCCTCTTGTGGCCTTTTCGGATGGCCCAAAACCTCTTTTGGGCTTATTTCTGGCCCACACCGCTTGGTGGCGTCCTTAATTCCTCACCCACTTTAGCCTTTTCCACCAAGGCGAGAAATTCCCGCTCCCGATGCGGTGCTATCAAAAGTCTCAAATCGTCCCTAAGTCCGTCCTCAAAACGAACACAGCGTTCATGCTCGATCGCCACTACTCCTCGAGCATATCGGCTCAACCTCAAGAATTCCACTTCATATTCGGTGGCATTTACTTCCTTGTACCAACCCTGAAAAGCCTTCCTTTGCTCATCTATATACCGGTTCCTACATACTTCTTCAAAAATGCTTCCTTAGCATATTCCCGTGTCGATCTTCCGCCGTGGCACCGTCCCGAATGGTTAACCACCATTGATACGCTTCATCGCGTAATGATGCCGCCATCCCTTTCAACTTCTCCTCGGGGTCAAGTCGAGCTCATCCATGATGCGCTCGGTTGCTTCCAACCAAGATCACCGGTATCTTTGGTGCCACTCCCGATACTCCTCTAAACATTTCACTCCATTAGCACGGAGCCGCTCGAGCACGACTTACGATTTCTGAATTGTTTCTCGCACCACCACCAATTCCAAAACTCGCAAAGCACAACTCGCGACACGGCATCTTCCCATGCGAGCTGCTTTGCTCAACATTGGCAAAATTGGGGTGATGGTGGTGGTGGTATCTCATTGTGAGAACCTTGTCCCGATCTAATGATCATCCTTCCTCTACCTCTTCCACGACGACCACGTCCTCTTGAGCTCATTATCGACGAGATCTGATTAAGGAATTTTATGTATTAGTATTCTTGTTTCACTTATTACCCGATGATATCTTATGAAGAAGAGTTTAAGAGTGGTTCTTTCGTATTCATACATGCATACAGATCTTGCATTCATTCATTCATCCATCAACAAATATGAACTTTCGTTCATTCAAAGAAACGTTGTAATTCTTGTTGTTGTTTTCGTTATTTTGCTTTTCCACTACCCGGGGCATTTTCGTAATTTTATCCTACAGGGTATTTTCAGTAAATTTTCAAAAATAAAAAGTTCCTCGGTGATTTTGACGAAAGTATTTTGGTACTTCTAAAGTTCCGGGAAATTTTGGAAGAATTTTGAAATCCAGGGGTATTTCGGTAATTTTTGATCTCAGGGGTATTTTGATAATTTTTCCAAAAATCAGGGTAAATTTGTAAAATTTATTAAGTTAGGGATATTTTCCAAGATTGTAAAACATTGAGGGTTCCTTTGAGAGTTACACTTTTCAAAGCAATGATATTGTAAAAATTTTGGAAATCGTGTCGTTTTGGTAATTTTGTAAGTTAGGAGTAATTTTGTAATTTTCCAAAATCAAGATAGTTTGATATTTTACAAATTAGGGTTTTTTGAACATTTGATAAAGTAATGAAATTTTGTTAAAACTATGGGTGGTTTGGTCATTTTATAAACCAAGGGTATTTTTTTTTTATATAGAAAAACGGCTAAGTCCCTTTCGGGTTTTATTCTTTGTGTTTAGCCTATGACCGAGCCCTCTTGGTCGTGGTGAACCAAAGCTACGCACTGTGCAGGATTCGAATGAAGAGGAGGTGAGTCACGCGGATCGCTTAAATACCAAGCTCTCACCGACCTTTCTAGACATGCGCACGCAGGGTTGCCACACCACCGAGCTTTCGAGTTAGGGGCGAACCGGTTACGCACTGGTAGGATACTGCGAAGAGGAGGTGAGTCACTAGGACTAGCTTAAATACCGTGCTCTTCCGGATCCAATCCTAGACATGCGTCAGTGGTTTGCCACACCCTAGCTTTAATAACTTAGTCATAGGTTTGTTAAGTTCATTAAGTCTTATGAGTTTCAAGTGTTTGAGTAGTCTAATCCTGGGGTTCAAGTTCCTATCACACTATTCTACGTTCCATGCCTTTTCTACCCTTTTACAATTCATAATTCACATAATCACACGGATGGTTAAAGGTACTTACCGTGGATCTGTGGGTCGGAGACTTAGGTGCCATGCCATAAAACCCGCTTATTTCAAAGAAATTCATTTGGGCTCGAATTGAAAACGTTTTGGCTCGAGCCCACAGCCGAGAGTTTTAAAACGGGCTCGATACCAATCGAAACACCCCACACCCGCCCACGAGCCCGAACCGGATCTGGTATGTTCCTTAAATAAATCGGTTTTCAATGTTCTAAATGACTTAGAGAAAATTTGTGTAATTTAAAAAAATTGTTTTGGGTTGGGCTTAATTTGAAACCTATTTAATAAATTCTGAAATCTAACTTAAATAAGGTGACAAAATAATTTTTGGGTTTATTATTTTAAAAGAAATAAATTTACTTATCTTTAATCAAACATAAATTGTATCATATTCAAATAAAAATAAACAGAAATAAAGAAAATCCAATTGGGCCTTATGGCCTTATTACATCATTCAAACCCAAAATAAAGTTTAAAGTACTAAAATTTCATAAAGTCCAAATTCCAAATAATTTCTTCAAGCGATGCATGGCCACCTTTTGCTCCTGCCGACCCGGTCCATTACTGCTCATCACCTGAAAAATAATTCCCCAACGGGGTGAGTCAACAGACTCAATGTGTACATAGTACTAATTTCCAACAAATCGTGCATACAAGTCATATCAATATCATGTTCATACAAAATAAAGGATGATGCAACCCAAATCCAAACCTATTTGTCCATCCGCTACACACCACCCGTACCAACTTTGTACACGCGGGGACTACTAAGTCGACCCTCCATCCGCTACACACCATCGAAGCGATCGCTGCGATCGACGTGCTCATCGCCCACTTATGTTG
Organism: Gossypium sturtianum; assembly: GCA_025698515.1. Classification (NCBI taxonomy): domain Eukaryota; kingdom Viridiplantae; phylum Streptophyta; class Magnoliopsida; order Malvales; family Malvaceae; genus Gossypium; species Gossypium sturtianum. The sequence goes on from CM046949.1 coordinate 28,576,850, forward strand.
TGTCATTAGACACTTGTATTCACTTGGATGTAACCGGTTACCACTTTTCACTTTATGTGACCGTAGTCACCACTTTACGTTGGTGAGACCGTAGTCATCACCTTCACTTTCTTCCTCCACAAATATCCCGAATGCCCCAATTATTTCATAACATATTTCACATACTTAATTTTCATTCATGTTACTAATCACATGTTCAAAATATATCACATTCACAATCCTATCAAAAGTAGGAAACGTGCACTGGTACTCCTTACCACATTTGTGGTGCTTAGCCACATTCACATACTGTTACATATTTACATATCAAATGATTGCCATGCAATTTATTGAAAGTTAGTAAGAGTACACACCTTTTTCGCTTAATAGTTTCCGTGAATTCCCGTAGAGAGCGATCTACCGATCTAGATCTTTCACTCCTATATTCGGCCATTAATTAAAACATATAAATAAACCTATTTGGTCTTAAAACCAAATCCTACTAGAAGTAGAATTACTTACCTAGTTGCCGAATTGATTTAATCAAGTCCCAACGAGTTGCTAGAATTCCTCTTCCTTGAAATCGGCTAATACTAGGTATGTAACCATGTCGTCTTCTGTTTTTGAAATAATGGAAAACACTTAAACAAATTATGCCTTGGCCGAATATCCCTTACCTTATGATGGGATTCCAAATCAAGAGGATTCCTTTATAAGCTGTTTGAAATCCTATAACTTCGTGTTAGATTAGATCTAACTTTGAAAACGTGAATCATAATCTTTAACCACATATTTATATTTATAATCCTTACCTTAGATCCTTACATTTCCTGAAAGATCCCCTTTTGATGTTGTGGATGATTGCCCTCTTTCTTAGAATCCACAAAGATTCAAAACAACAATGAGAACGGAGAAGAAAATAGAAGAAAAGAGAGGGATTTTTGCTTAATGAAAATTCGCAGAGAGGGGTTTTGCCTAGGAGAATTTCTACAGAGAGAGGAAGAGGGAGCAAATGTTGATGAGTAGCCCTCCTGTCCTCCTTTTATAGCCAAAGTTATCACCCTAGAGTCCTTTACTTGGCCACCACTCCTCTTTTTGATAATATTATCTCTTTTATTTAAAAGATAAAAGCCTTTAATCCATCAATTATCTCCTCAATTATCTCATTAGAAAATAATCCTTTATTTATCTCTTATTATTCACATATTTATGTGAATAAAACTCCTTTATTTATCTCTTATTATTCACATATTTATGTGAATAAAACTCCTTTATTTCTCTCTTATATCCAAGTTTCCCGAAATGTTCAAGTTTCCATTTTTGGATCATTTCCAAAAATGTTTAGGTTTCAAAAAATGTCTAAGTTTCCAAAAATGTCCATTTCCATTTCCATTTTCATTTCCATCTCCATTTTCATTTCCATTTTCATTTTCATTTCCATTTTCATTCATTTCTAGGTTTCCAAAAGTATCAAAAATTTATTCATAATACTTAAGACTTGTCATTTCATACAATTGATCTGAAAAATGCATAGGCCCTTCCTAGGATTTTACAGGTCAGATTTCGGGTCTTAAGCAAAATGACGTCGTTTTGGCAACTGATGCTCAAGTCCAAAACGGCGCCGTTTAGGCCCTTATATAAATAGCAAAAAAAAAAAACACTTTCCTTATTTTTCAAAAAAAAAAAAAAGCCAGAGACTCTCTCAAATTCTCCTCTTCAAGAAGACCGCCATCGACCCATGGTGGCGACCACTGGGTCAATGGCGACGGCGCCGCCGCCCACGGTGGCCCGAGGAGAAAAAAGCCATTTTTTGGGCTTTTCGACTCCCCGAATACGAATTTGAGGTTATTTTTTTTAAAAAAAGGGGTTAAAATCGCAAAGAGAACGAAAAACCCTTCGGTTCTGGGGTTTTTTTTTAAAGGGGCCACCTTTCATGGGAGGAGACGACCTCAGTCGCTCACAGCGACGGAACGCGAGCCACCGGTATGTTTTTCTAACTTTCCCCTTTTATTTTATTTTTTATATATAAAATAAATGCGTAAGAATATATGAAAAATCACCTTTTGAAATTTGAGTTCTTTTTTGATTAATCTCGTCTGTGTAAAAATACATTGATAATGTTCGTGGCTTTTTATAGCCGATTTTACACTGCCTATTCCATCGCTTATTTTCTTTCGTTTAGCTCATCGCTTCACTTTCATTTCTCGCTCGCTTCTTACCGTCTGTTTCGTGCTTTTTTGGTCTTCTTTTGCAGGTTCTTGGAGAGTCAACGGCGGTTGGAAGGTGTCTTTGGTGAAATGGCGGTCAAGGGTGCCAAGCCTCGGGACGAGGCGTAGGCGGGGCGACCGAGGGAGGCGTGCGGCGCATATGAGGGCATTAGGATTAGGGTTTCTGTTTGGTTTAAGTTTTTGGGTCAATAGGCCTCTTTTGTATTTGGGTTAATAGTTTTTGGGTCTGTAATTTTAGACTAGACTGTTTAATATTTTTATTTTATTTTTGGTTTTTTTTTGTTTATGTGGGCCGGGTAAATTTAGGCCTCTACAATATATAAAAATTATGCAAATTTCGAAAAGTATATAAAAATCTAAAAATTCATTTACAATTTTCAAAATATAGAAAAAAAATTAGCAAAACTTATGGCTCAAAACCCATAAATTTTGGTCATTTTCCCAAAACTTTCTCTTATGTTTTACAAAACCCAGAAAAGTTAAAAAAGAATTGAAGCAAGCAACAACACTCAGCAGATGAATATTGTATTAAATGCGTTTTATTTTTTCAATAAAAATATAAAAATTTCTACCAACTTTCATCAGTGTTGAAAATTGAAAACCCAGAAAAAAAAAAAAAAGAACAGACACAAAGCCTCGACCTTATAAAAACACCAAATCAAGAAAAAAAACGACAAACCAAGAAAAATAAAGAAAAGATAAAGTAGATGAGAAGTGTCGAGAAAGCTTTTTGATATATAATTATTTTTATATAATTTTATTGTTTGGATTTATAATTCAGAGAATTTTAATATATCATGTTTATTTTTTGAATTTAATTTAATTTTTATTTTTTAAAATAATCTATTTTATTTATAAAATTTTAATGATTTTATATAATCTTTTTATTTTTTTCACATTTTAAATATTTTATAATTTTTTACAAATTTTATGATTTTTTTTGTCATTTTAAGTGTTTTTACCAAAATGTGCCACGTGGCAACTTCTGATTGGTTGAAGTAGGCAGCTGATATTTTTTTAATGTGTTAACGTTTTCAGGTAAACTATGGATGGAATTGTGATTCCATTCAGGGACTATTCTGAGTAAGGTAGCTATTTCATTGTTTGGTTCACAGAATACTAATCTTCATTACGGTAGTATTCCTTGAAAACGCTGAATGGTCATTCAGCACTTAGCTCATGGAATGGTTATTCATCAAATACAAGGAATAGCTTAAATTTTTTTTCTTCCTTGCGTACCCATAAAAAAATCACAAATTTAGAAGCTTGTATTTGGCAAAAACTTGGGGACGTTATTCATTCACCATTTTCTTCCAAACTTTCAGTTTTCACCTTTCTATTGAGTTGAGGGGAAGGAAAGCTCAAAACGCTCGAAGTCGTCTCTAGGTAAGCAACAACTTTCATGGGGAAGATTCAAGCTTCTTGAAAACTGAACAATATGGATCTTTGATGCTTAAGTTTGATTTGAGTTTTTGAGTTGTTTTTTTTTTTCCTTAAATTGTTCAAGAACTTGAAAACTGAAAAATACGAGTCTTTGGTGCTTGGGTTTTTTATGTTTTTCTCTGTTAATCTCCGGTTCTCTGAATCCATTTTTGTCAATCATCTATTTTTTTTAAAAAAAAATTGATTTTGGGGTTTGCTTTTTGTTTACAGTAATTGACAGTGGTTTGAAAGCAATCTTAGATTAAAAGATTTTCTTCAAAAGCCAGGTGTTTTCAGAATCGAGATTCAAGGTTTTTTTTTTTTAATTTTTCTATTTTTGTTGATAAAATCAGCTTAATGGGTGTTTTTTGATACTTCAAAAGCTTGATTTTTTAAGGTTATCTTGAATTTAAAGGGATTGTCTATTTTAAATAAAACCTCCTTAATCCTTTTTTGGGTTTTTGAAACTTGTTAAATTTTGAGAACCAAGAGTAATTGCATTTATCTACGGGCAACTAGTACTTCAGCCGAGAAGTAATTGAGAACCATTCTCCATCTAGGAAGGACAGAATTGACCTTGGAAGAGAGGAGTATTTGCGAAGTCATATTGTTCTTTTCTTCAAGAACTTGGAATGAAGCTTAAAGTGTAAGCGCAAGGGCTATGCCTATTTTGAAGTTCTTTACTAACTTGATGAGATGCTAATTGCTTTCCAATATATCACCAATTTGTTTCGCATAATATTGCTTTTGAAGCATTAAGTTTTGTTTTATGTTTTAGTATGTGTAACATTTTTTAAGTGGTGATTGAAAATTTTACTTGCAGGCCTCAAGTAGCAATAGCATGTGCAATGATGCTGTGTCACCAGTTTCACATGCGCCAATCCATGCAAAGAAGGATTGGCAGGTGGATGCTTTAATTGTTTTCCCTTATTTTAATGCGCACTTGCATCTTTCTCGTTCTAAATATGGAACCATGTATTAATGGACATGAGTGCTAATGGGAAAAGATGAAATGATTATGTACTTTTCACGAGACCAGTTATCTACATTCTTTGGAAGCAGAAATCACGGAATTCATACAAGAAATGAACGATTATACACATAATATAATCACATGCTATCGCTTATTTTTCGATATTTAATAGTTTTTGTTTAAAGAGAAAGTGTATATTAAATTGTTCAAATCTAGCGGCTTGGTTTTCTCTTTTCTAAACATATCGATGAAATTTGCAGACCATTGCAACTGTAAGCACATTTCTTGCATACAAAATAGAGAGGCTATACCTACTCTTTATTATCTATTTCAACTGTAAACCAACTTGACTTGTGGCTCATCTGTTTTTAAGATGTTATCTAGTGTTTGTAAATTCATTTTAATGCTTGGGATGTTGATCGTGTTTATATCGTTGTTTTAAACATTCTAACCATGGATGATGATTTCTTCTTAGAGAGGCTAAACATGTTCTTTGTTAGTTGAACTAATTAATTGCATTTCTTGTTATTCAAATTGCTCTCATAATTGAAATCATGCAATTTAAGTACCGTTTTTTCATTAGTGTAGTTGGTTCACTTTCAATTCATTAGAACCTTTTGTTTCTTGTGAAGATAGGTGGTGCCTTGTTGAGTACCTTATCAATCCACCTTGGTTACAAGCTGAAGCAGGCACTTAATACCAAGCAACAACATGATGCTTCTACTAGATCGAAAGGTAAGCTAGCATCTTTTTTTACAATAGTTTGTATTGAATACCTAATTGCTTTGTTATCGATGCTAACTTGTTGGTTGGAAGAGTAACTTTGGCAAAGTTTGTTTGTTGACTATTCCCAGTTATTTTATGCAGACAACCATGATCCCTGTGGGTGAGTGTCAAACAATCGAAAAAATGGTGAGAAATTTTGTGTAGGGGTCTTCTAATGGAGTGAGGAAAATGGCGTTGGTGAGTTGGGAAACCTGCTGTCAACCGATGAAGAAATGTGGGTTAGGCTTAAAAATAATGGTTCCCCAAAATTTTTCCTTCTTGATGAAATTAGCTTTCCAAATTGTAACCAGGTCGGATGGGTAAGAATTTTGCGTAATAAATATCAGATGTGTGACGTATGCCCTTCTTCTATTCATAAAACTAATTGCTCACACATTTGGCAATCACTTAATAAGGTATATGACTCCTTTTGTGAGAATATTTGTTAGAGTATAGGAGATGGGAGGTTTGTTAGCTTCCTCTGTAATAACTACATACCAAGTTTGGGGCCTCTCTGTAACCACATATGAGATCCTTCGATTGTTCCTATGGAGTTTAAAGTTGCTAATTTGACAGATTCAACTAGTAAATGGAAGTGGAGTACGTTGACTCAATGTTTTGATAAGGAAATATTGGAGTGTATAGTAGTCTGCCCTCCACCAAAGGATGATTTGGCCAAGGATATGTGCTAATAGAAGACTAGCACTTCGGGTAGGTTATTCGTGAAGGAAGCTTATAAAAGTCTTGTCCAATCTGATTACTTCACATAATTCTCTATGGAAAGTTTTCTGGGAGAATGATCTGTCTCCTAGAATAAAGCACTTTTTAAGGTTGGTGATGAGGAAAATGTTATTAACAAACCAAGAAAGGGCTCGAAGAAAGCTGACTGATGATATTAGTTGTTTCTTATGTGGTGGCTGCAGCCTGCAAGGAAACTATTACCTATATTATTGTCCAATTGCTACAGTATTTGGTCCAAGGTGATTCCTTCTAGTTCCTACAATCAATTTTTTGGGATGGTTTTGGAAGAATGGATGATTGCTAATTTGAGGAATCAAATAGAATTAAATACCGACACTGCAGAATGGGGGTGTTATTTGCGGTAATCTGTTGGTACTTATGGAAAAGTAGAAACAAAGCAATATTTAAGCAAAAATGTAGTAGTTCTAAGGAGCTTTTAAGACCAACTGAAAACTTTGCTATTAATATCTATAATGCAGCAGGAGTAGAATGTTCAAGTGAGCTTGTTCGAAATATTCCAATCAAATAGAAGTCACCTAGTCATGGCTGGGTGAAGATAAGTATTGATGGCGCATTTAACGTGAAGAGGAAACTGGTCAGCAATAGGGGGTGTTACGAGATTTTATGGCAATTGGATAGCAGGTTTTCGAAAAGGAAGAGGTTCAGCTCTTACGACCGAGTTTTGGGCGATTCTTTATGGACTAGAAATAGCTTGGCAAAAAGGTTAGAAATAATGCCAAAAATAGCCCCAACGTTTGGCTGCTTGGTCACTTTGGCCCTTTACGTTTTTTTTTTTGAGCAATTTCACACCTAACTTTTTTTTGTCAAATTGGTTTGTTTTTAATGCTGATGTGTATGTTAGTTGACTAAAGATCAACATTAACCGTTAACGTGGTGATCCAAACTTGACCCTATTTTATCTTATATGCCACATCAGCAAATGATTTTAAAATTATTAAAATTATTTTTTTTAAAATATAAATTTATTAAGTGCATATAATTTCCAATTTCCACAGTTTCTTCTCCCAATAGTTTCTTTCCATCGTTCACTATCATCGTCGTCGTCTCCGATTTTCTTCCCCATTGTTTCTTCCTTCCACAGTTTCTTCTTCCCCATTGTTTTTTTGAAAACCTCAAAATCCATCCTTGAGCTTCGACCTTCCTTGTCTCCGATTTTCTTTTCCGTTCGTCAGATGGCCTCCATTTTTCAACTGAATCTCCAGTTCATTTTCATCACTACTATCGCCCCCTATTGCCCCCTAACAAACCCATTACCCCCTAACAGTTCATTTTCATCACCGTTATCTCTAGTTCGTTTTCATTAGATGGCCTCTCACCAAACTCATTTCCCCCTAACAGAACCACCATACCCATCTACCATCACCCCCTGTCCCTAATATAACCCACTTTCCCATCGTTGAACCACCACGCCCAAAACCCCCGCAATACAATAACCCAATATTTTCTCACCATTTCTCTTCACCTATTTAACTTCCCATCCAAGATAATAACATTTTGGTTTCCGCTTCTATCAAGGTCTTTTGAACCAGATTGCTTATTCCCAACCATGAAGAAATCAACCCTCTTCTCTTTTTCTCTCGCTACTACAATTTCTGCTTGTACTTCCAATTTTCAGTTTACAAGCGAGGTGAAGTCTTTTCACTTTATGATGCCCATGGTTTCTCTCTAAAAACTGGATTTCTCTTCTTCTTTTGGAAACAAAATTGTCCAAGAAAATGATGACCAAGAATTCTTGATTTCAACGGTGATGTTCAGTTTTCTTCTTTTTATTTTGGTGTGTTTATATTTATATAATTTTGATTCGTTGATTTGCATAATCTCAAATTGAATGTTTGATCTTTCCGATTTTTTATATTTCCCCATCTCATGAAACCTTCAAATATTTTTATATGAAATCTCAAGTTAAATATTAAAGAAACTATGGAAGGAAGAAACAATGGGGAAGAAGATCGGAGATGACGACGACGATGGTGAACGATGGAAAGAAACAATGGGGAAGACGAATTTGTGGAAATTTGAAATTATATGCATTTAATAATTTAAATAATTTTATATTTCAAAAAAAAATAATTTTAAAATTATTTACTGACGTGGTACTATTTTATCAGCAGTTAATTACATTTGAACTGCCGTGTCAGCGATTAATGTTGATCGGTAGTCAACTAACGACCACGATAGCATATCCGTTAAGAACATACCAATTTGACCAAAAAAACATTAGGTGTTAAAGTGTTCCAAAAAAATCACAAAGGGTCAAAGTGATCAAAACATTCAAACGTTAAGAGCTATTTTTGGTATTATGCCAAAAGGTTATTCCAAGGCAATAATTGAGTGTGATAACAAAATTCTCAGAGGTAATATCATCGATGTCATTGGTTCGAAGAATAAAAGAAGAATACAGGTGAAACTGGATTATCAAAGTCCAACATGATTTTAGAGAAGCAAACAATGTAGCTGATTGCATTGCTAAATCGTGTTCCAGTAATGACTATGAACTGAAAATTATTGAGTTTCCTATGTTTTGTATTAGATAGCGAGTTCTCATGTAAGAATACTTAGACCTTAAGCCCATTGTTTGCCTTCTTTACTTATAAAAAATATATATTTTCATTGGAATTGTTAAATGTAGTACAACTCTCCATTTTCTTATTGTCTATTTATCTTCATGTTCTCATCTATTTCACCATTGATTTTCCTTTTCTATTTGTTCCCTCTTCCTCTTCTTCTCTCCTTCCTTGATTATTGGATATTTTTTCATCTTATTCTTCTCTTGTTTCCTTTTCCTACTAAATATTATAATTAGTAAACAAAACTCAAAAGCACTTTCTTTTTCTTCTCAAAGATTCAGTGTTTCTTCTATACTAATATTGCGTTATTTTCTTCAAGTCTCTCTTCTCATAAATTGAAAGCTTAGGAGTCATATTATCCAAGGCTTGAAGAAGAACCAAGCTGGTTGTTTTAACACATATTTATTGTTTTTAACACATCTTAGGATGAAATTTTAAGTTTCATATCGAAAGTTTTTATGTCATGTAACATTATTAAAAAAAATTATATAGTTTAAACATGAATGAAGATATTTTAATTTTCATAAATAATATTATTTGTTAAAAAGATTATATCTATCAAATTTGTTTAAGATAACGTTAAAAATAAATTATAAATAGATAATAATAAGTTTATAATTTTAAATTGTTTAAATTTATTTTTATGAAACATTAAGCACTATTTAAACTTTCTTATTTAAAATGTTTTTTAAAACTTTTAAATATTTTTAAAATTAAAAATTGTTTTGTAAGAATTTTTTAAACCTTTTTTTATTTATTGTTTTAACCATCTTTAAAGTGTATAAAATATATTTAATTTGGTTAACAAAATAATTATACTATAATATTTTTTTATAAAAAATTATAGATATGTTTGATAAAAATATTGTAAAATTAAATATTATAAATATTTTTTATGTTATTTTAAACATTATTTTAAAGTTAAATATATAGAATTTAATTTTTATATGTAATTAAAGAAATAATTTTTTTTGTTTTTGTAAATGGTATATTTTGTATCCAATCAATATAATTTATTAAAATTAAGCCAACTTTTCAAATCATACACACATAATTTCCATGAACTCAATTCAATTCATGCATTCATCATGTTGTCATTTCCATAAATTCATGTACTCATAAATTTAGAATATTAGAAACCATTATCAAATAAAATTGTTTAACAAAGTTTATAACTTCCAGTTAATCGTAAATAATTCCTTAAATTCTATTTGTAACTTAATTATAAAAGAAACCTATTTCCTTTTTAAACCCATGGCTTTATAGTACAAATATGTATGCATGTCTTTTCCTATGGAAATACTTTCAAGTGGAGAATATGGGTTGTAAGTGTTTGAATATAGCCGGTACTTCTTGTTGAGTTAGATCCCACAGACATAACAAAACTGAATTACATAAACAAACTTGATTGTGCATTAATTTTCTTTTTTGTTCTTGCAATGTTTGAAGAAGTGTCAACTTTTGCAACCGTTTCTCCTAATTATTTGCTTGTTACTTGGCAATTGTTTTCAAGTTATTATAGGTTAGGCAATAAAAATTCTTAAAACCCTTAATTATTTTATTGATAATTTAGCGTGTAAACTTGATGAAAATTAAATTAACACATACCTAATTATTTATTTCTTTTTATTATATTTTTTAAATATAAGCTAAGGGTCTCAACATTACAAGAAAAAAGAGAGAGTGATTTTTACTAAGAAAAATATCATTAAAACTAAATATAATTTAGAGGGGTCACAGAAATGCTTTCGCCATTATTGTATTTATCGCAATTGTTAAAAAGTATTCACAATTATTTTTTCATTACAAGGAAAAAGACATTAACATTAAAAGTCACCATGAAATACTAAATAATCATTTAGGGTCCTTGTGTATACCTTTGTTGGTGGTAAAACTTAATTTTTTCTACGACAATATAAATTTAGATATCATAACTTTTAGGTAGCAATATTATATAGTTTCCAAATTTAATTTTATAAAAATATTTTAATTAATTCTGTATTTTGTCAACAATTAAATGTTATTGTACGTAATAATATTATTATGGTTGTTAAAATTTCTATATTACAATATTTATTTAATGACCAACCCAAATTATAATTTATTCATCAGGTGATGACTTGCCAGGGTATGACCCAAAAAAATCATTTAGTTGCATACTGATATGCAATCATACCATATTTTGGTTCCATTTTCTTATATTGGGCAATGACGTAAATAAATAGATATCATAATTTTTAGTTGCAAACAAATTGTAGATAAAATAAACTAAAATTATATTATAACATTTAACAACTCTTTTTATTATACATTAACAAATATAAGTATTAAAAAGTTACAATATGTTAATTAAAACACTAAGGTTAGTTTAGTATTACTTTTGAGAATTATTTTTAACAAGTGCCGTGGAAAAGTGATTTTGTGGTTTAAGATTTAAGTTTTAGTATTGCTCTCAAAAAGTACTTTTAAGAAATAAAATGTTTATTTTAGACATAGTGTTATAAAGTAACAAATATGCATTTAAATAATATTTAATTAGTTAATATTATGATATTTTAGTAAGAATATAAAAATAATTTATTATAATTTGTTGTTAATATTTTAATATATGAAATATAAATTTTAATTTTTAAGCAATTAATATTATTTATTTATAAAATTTAATTCGAATATATAAACTATATTTTAAATATTAAAATATAACCAATAAAAATTTAAATATATAATATTATATATTTAAAAATAAATTTTAATAGGAAAGTAATTACATACCTAATATAAATATTATATAAAATACTTTGTAAGGGTTAAAAAAAATTTGTTCCTAAAAGTGCTTTTGCCAAAAGCAGAAGTTAGAAAAATTTGTTTTTGCTTTTGAGTTCAAAAGCGCTTTTCGAAAGGACTTCTGACTCCAAAAGTTGTCTATTTAGTATTGTTTATAGCTCTAAAAACACTTTTAATAAGCAATGTTAACAATAATTCCGAAAAATGATCACTCATGTTAATTTATTAGTGACAAATATATCTGTAGTAACCCATTTTGCCCGGGCCCATATACAGTTTAAAAATAAAAATAAAAATGTCCATTAAACAGTCCTTTTACAAAGTGGCCCAAGACCAAACAAACTACCCAGACCCAATTACATTACACCCTTAGCCCAACCTATGGCCCATACCTAATGGCCCAAAAATTTGTTCAGAAACTGGAAACCCTAGGTTTCCAGTTGCGCCGCAAGGGTCAGAAACCCAATCGTCGCGCCGCAAGGTATGGAGCCTAATCGTCACAGCTGGAGTTGGACCGTCACACTTTCGTAGCGCCGCCAGTCACGCCGCGATCCGCCCTTAGCCACTGTCCTCCGTCTTCAAACCTGCAAAGGAAAGAAACAAGCAACAGAAAGGAAACAAATCGCAGGCACAAATATGGAAAGATATGAAAAGATATCTTTTCCTTTTCTTTTATTTTGTTTTTGGGTATAAAACCCCTTGTAAAAACCTGTAATAGGGGGATTTTTGGGAGAGAAAAAATAGAGATATAAACACACAAACACAGAAAAAAGGCACAAACATACGAGTTCATAGATTGGCGCAAAGTCAGTAGGCTCAAAGCATTATCAAAAAGAAATTTCACAGAGGAGTAAAATATTTTGATTTCACAGAGGTGACTTCTTGTTCTGTTTACTTTTTATTTTATTTTTTATTATTTATATATCTATATGTTTGCGCAAATATAACTATTTTTTGAAAAGAAAAGTATAAAAGAGAAGAGATTACCTTTCGAAGCAAACGAAACTAGAAATTTTAGGCCTCCGGCCACCGGCCATGGAGGCGTGTGTGGCGTGTGGCGAAGAAACCAGACGATCGGAGCTCAGGGATGAGACGAGGATTTCAGAGGACATTTTGAAGTTTTTTTTTTAACTCAAGCTTAAAATGAATTTTTTTTTAAAACACTGACTTATATAGAAAAAGGAGAACGACGTCGTTTTGGATTAGCAGGATCCGCGTGCCAACCCGAAGACCCGACCAGGATCCGCGTGTTTTTGGAAAATGGGAAAATTATCCTTTTAATCCCTCCGCTATTTTATTAATTTTAATTATGTCCTATTAACTATTTTTTTTTTAAAATTAACCCTGGAAATCTGTTTACATTTCAATTTAATCCTTTTTTCTTTTTTAATTTTCTTTATATATATATTAAATTGGTATTTTATTTTTTCAGTTATATACACTAATTTATTAAATCAAAAATATCTATTATTTTGTCTAATTGTATTTTGATTACATATTTTTTTAGTGTTTATATATATATACTAGATATTATATTATATTTTTAAATTCTACATATTATATAAAATTATATCATATATTTGGTTAAAATTATTTATAATATATTCATTTTTAATATTTTTTAAATTATTATATATTTTTTAGCATATTGTTTATATTGTTATCTTTTTATTTATTTATTTAAATTTGCATGAAAGGTGTCCATAATTAATTTTATAGTTTATTATGTTTGTCTATACTTCATCATATATTTGTAATTGCTTTAGTATAGGAATTATTATTCGTAGTATTTCATATTATTATTGCTTATCTTAAATGTTAGCATGTTGTAATTATTTTTCGATAATGTACAAATGCAAAATTACCACATGGTTATGGTTGTTTTAAAAAAAAATACATTTTCACAAAATTAATATTTTATTTAAAGGTTTAAAAAAATAAGGCAATGTTTTAGTATTTAGAAATTCGGAAGATAGTGCCCTGACGTGTTGGGTGCGATTTTCCATTTCGCTAAATAACAAAATATCCTTTTAATAAGTTTTGTAAATCATGAGATGATTTTGATTATAAAGGTTTTAAAATATCATGTCCTAACGTGTTGGATGTGATGTTTATATTCCTTCGGAACAAGAAAGTCTCAAATTTTTAAATTGCTCGAAGTCTCTTTAAAGAAATCATATTTTTAAATACTTTTAAATTTTAAACATTTGGACATGATTTTATCGATTAGGTACCAAATTTTGGGCGTTATGAGGGTGCTAATCCTTCCTCATACGTAACCTAATCCTTCCTCATACGTAACCGACTCCCGAACCCGTTTTTCTTGTTTTTCGTAGACCAAAATTAAATGTTTTAAAATAAAATGTTTTACAAGGTGATCCAATCACACCTAAGTAAAAAAGATTGGTGGCGACTCCCATTTTCGTTTTTAAAGTCGATCCCCATTTTTTTAAACCGATTTTAAAATGGTTTCGACAGCTTGACGACTCCACTGGGGACCAATAAGAGAGTCAAGCCGAAAAATCGATTAATTATTGTCCAAATGTCAAAATTTTAAAAGTCTGATTTGAAAAGCCATGATTTTTTTTTTTTGCATATGATTCTATTTTATAAAATATTTCTGCATTGCACTGCATGACCGTTGTGGTCGTACCTTTAAGTGGAAGCAAGAAGCTATGCCTTCGTGAGGTTTTCACCTCCGCATGGGCTAGTGGATTGCTTTCGGGATACATCTGTACCGATGTCTTCGTGAAGTTTTCACTTTCGCATGGCCATAGGGAAATGTATTCCCCTGAACCGAACTCGGTCCGTATGAGCCTATAATGGGTGAGGATCGAGGAATCTGCTGGTTCAGGTACCTCAACTGTAGAACTAAATCGCATTTAGTAAAACCCTAAGAACTTACCTTAGGTAGAGCGATCCCAAATCTTAGTAGTTACCTAGATAGGTGTGTTTATTTCACTTGCTTTATATTTTATTCTGCGATACTAACTCATGGTGTTTCATTTTTGTTGTTGTGCATGTCATTTCATTTTTCTAGAGGTATCGATTCACGGTTAGTTTCTAAGATAGAAAGCTGGTTATGGAGAACGGGTTCCTTGATAAAGTGGGAGACAATGCAGCTGTTCGCCCTTGGTCAGAGCAAACACAATTAGAGAAGGAGAATAGCTTAATTGACGGGTATGTGTCTGAACTTTGGGATTTTACTCGTATTAGTATTACGCAGAATGAGTTTAGAGAATTGAAGGATATATGGACTCAATGGGGTGATGAGGCAAAACAATTTGTTTTATCGTGATTATGGTGATCTACCTTACTTGTTAGATATCAAGGTAGATAAGCATCTATTTCGGCTATGACTCGCTTTTGGAACTCGCTTATAATGTTTCACTTTTGGGAGATAGATTTAGTGCCCACATTGGAGGAGTAAACGACCTTGCTTCGCTGTTCGAAGTTCCAAGCTGACAAGGTTTATTTTAGGGCTCCCAGCGTTCTGACTTTTGTAAAAAAATTGATGGGTATCACAGGGATGGGTGAGCAGTGGGTTACAACTAGGATTCAAGAAAAAGGTGAAGGTAAATGCATACCTTGGGTGAGTTTGAGGGACTTGATTCTGACACATCCAGATGAAAAGAAGAAGATTGACGTCTTTGCTTTATGTATTTATGGGTTGGTGATTTTCCCCAAAGCACTACGACATATAGACGAAGCGGTTACCGATTTGTTCGATCGACTTAACAAAGGAACTACGCTTGTACCTGCGATTTTAGTTGAGACATTCAGATCTTTGAAATAATGATTGACGAACTAATAATTTCACAAAAAGAAGTTTTACATATTACTTTGGAAATTTCTAGATAAGACAAGGAGCCAAAACAGGACAATTGTTTAGAATTTCCATGTACATAGAAATATTTGAGAAAGAAGAGTTTGGATAGAGACTATTTCTCTGAATTCTTTGTCCAATTGATAAGTGGACGTGATGTCATCAAATCATGACACTTAGGGGTGGTGCGATGAACTAAGAAACCCTGAATTGTGGTGGAATGGGTTGAATTTGAAATAAACCTTATACCCTAAAATTTGCAGAAGGATTAGATTGCAAGAGTTTCGACTCTCAATGTGGTAGGATGGAACAAACCTTGTGTTCTTAGGATCCAAGCAAAGTTGACCTGGAAATTACATTGGGACAAGCTGGTCAAACAAAACGTGATTAATGAACAAAAATGAAGAACAAATGAGTGATAACACCTAGCGTAGGAATCATACTCACAACAATTTTGTATCATAGCAAATTTCATTAGATGCATTTGATTCATTCAGGTCATTGCATTCTAATCCTAATCATTTTTATAACATGTTGCATTCATAACACATGGAACCGAGTCTACAGGATAGGTCCTTCAGCAGACGGTGTAGCGACATCGGTGAAGTTTCAGATCTTATCTTCCTGAAATTGTAGGAAGCAGATCGAAGTCTTATCTCCCTGAGGTTGCAGCGGAGTAGATTAAAAACAAAAGATTTTATCTCCCTGAAGTTGCAGTGGAGCAAATCGAAAGTAGAAGATCTTATCTTCCTGAAGTTGCAGGAAGCAGATCGAAGATGTTTTAGTCTTATCTCCCTGAGGTTGCAGTGGAGTAGACTAAAAACAGAAGATTTTATCTCCCTGAAGTTACAGTGGAGCAAATTGAAAACAGAAGATCTTATCTTCCTAAGGTTGTAGGAAGCAGATCGAAGACATTTTAGTCTTATCTTCCTAAAGTTGCAGTGGAGTAGACTAAAAATAGAAGATTTTATCTCCCTGAAGTTGCAGTGGAGCAAATCGAAAACAGAGGATCTTATCTTCCTAAAATTGTAGGAAGCAGATCGAAGTCTTATCTCCCTGAGGTTGCAGCGGAGTGGATTAAAAACAGAAGATTTTATCTCCCTGAAGTTGCAGTGGAGCAAATCGAAAACAGAGGATCTTATCTTCCTAAAGTTGTAGGAAGCAGATCGAAGACGTTTTAGTCTTATCTCCCTGAAGTTGCAGTGAAGTAGACTAAAGACAGAAGATTTTATCTCCCTGAAGTTACAGTGGAGCAAGTCGAAAACAAAAGATCTTATCTTCCTGAAGTTGTAGGAAGCAGATCAAAGACATTTCAGTCTTATCTCCCTGAGGTTGCAGTGGAGTAGATTGAAGAAAGAAGATCTTATCTTCCTGAAGTTGCAGGAAGCAGATCAAAAAGACACTTTCAACTTTATTTCCCTGGGGTTGCAGTGGAGTTAGAAGTCACTTGAAGAAGACCAAGAAGCCAAGGCTCCGCCAAGGCCGGAAAAAATTGGTCCTTTTATAGTCTTTGCTCTATTCTCGTTTCACAATAATGAGCAAAGAGGGGCAGCTGTAGTAACCCATTTTGCCCGGCCCATATACAGTTTAAAAATAAAAATAAAAATATCCATTAAACAGTCCTTTTACAAAGTGGCCCAAGACCAAACAAACTACCCAGACCCAATTACATTACACCCTTAGCCCAACCTATGGCCCAAACCTAATGGCCCAAAAAATTGTTCAGAAATTGGAAACCCTAGGTTTCCAGTTGCGCCGCAAGGGTCAGAAACCCAATCGTCACGCCGCAAGGTATGGAGCCTAATCGTCACAGCTGGAGTTGGACCGTCACACCTTCGTAGCGCCACTTGATCGCCGCGATCTCAAGATCTGCGCCAGCCACTCCTCCGTCTTCAAACCTGCAAAGGAAAGAAACAAGCAACAGAAAGGAAACAAATCGCAGGCACAAATATGGAAAGATATAAAAAGATATCTTTTCTTTTTCTTTTATTTTGTTTTTGGGTATAAAACCCCTTGTGAAAACCTGTAATAGGGGGATTTTTGGGAGAGAAAAAATAGAGATATAAACACACAAACACAGAAAAAACGCACAAACATACGAGTTCATAGATTGGCGCAAAGTCAGTAGG
This sequence comes from Gossypium sturtianum, assembly GCA_025698515.1. Taxonomy (NCBI): domain Eukaryota; kingdom Viridiplantae; phylum Streptophyta; class Magnoliopsida; order Malvales; family Malvaceae; genus Gossypium; species Gossypium sturtianum. Next base: position 28,594,285 of record CM046949.1, read on the forward strand.
CTCAAAGCATTGTCAAAAAGAAATTTCACAGAGGAGTAAAATATTTTGATTTCACAGAGGTGACTTTTTGTTCTGTTTACTTTTTACTTTTTATTTTTTATTTTTTTATTTATATATCTATATGTTTGCGCAAATATAACTATTTTTTGAAAAGAAAAGTATAAAAGAGAAGAGATTACCTTTCGAAGCGAACGAAACTAGAAATTTTAGGCCTCCGGCCACCGGCCATGGAGGCGCGTGGCGAAGAAACCAGACGATCGGAGCTCAGGGATGAGACGAGGATTTCAGAGGACATTTTGAAGTTTTTTTTTAACTCAAGCTTAAAATGAATTTTTTTTTTTAAAACACTAACTTATATAGAAAAAAGAGAACGACGTCGTTTTGGATTAGCAGGATCCGCGTGCCAACCCGAAAACCCGACCAGGATCCGCGTGTTTTTGGAAAATGGGAAAATTATCCTTTTAATCCCTCCGTTATTTTATTAATTTTAATTATGTCCTATTAACTAATTTTTTTTAAAAATTAACCCTGGAAATCTGTTTACATTTCAATTTAATCCTTTTTTTCTTTTTTAATTTTCTTTATATATATATATATATATTAAATTGGTATTTTATTTTTTCAGTTATATACACTAATTTATTAAATCAAAAATATCTATTATTTTGTCTAATTGTATTTTGATTGCATATTTTTTTAGTGTTTATATATATATACTAGATATTATATTATATTTTTAAATGCTACATATTATATAAAATTATATCATATATTTGGTTAAAATTATTTATAATATATTCATTTTTAATATTTTTTAAATTATTATATATTTTTTAGCATATTGTTTATATTGTTATCTTTTTATTTATTTATTTAAATTTGCATGAAAGGTGTCCATAATTAATTTTATAGTTTATTATGTTTGTCTATACTTCATCATATATTTGTAATTGCTTTAGTATAGGAATTATTATTCGTAGTATTTCATATTATTATTGCTTATCTTAAATGTTAGCATGTTGTAATTGTTTTTCGATAATGTACAAATGCAAAATTACCACATGGTTATGGTTGTTTTAAAAAAAATACATTTTCACAAAATTAATATTTTATTTAAAGGTTTAAAAAAATAAGGCAATGTTTTAGTATTTAGAAATTCGGAAGATAGTGCCCTAACGTGTTGGGTGCGATTTTCCGTTTCACTAAATAACTAAATATCCTTTTAACAAGTTTTGTAAATCATGAGATGATTTTGATTATGAAGGTTTTAAAATATCATGTCCTAACGTGTTGGATGTGATGTTTATATTCCTTCGGAACAAGAAAGTCTCAAATTTTTAAATTGCTCGAAGTCTCTTTAAAGAAATCATATTTTTAAGTACTTTTAAATTTTAAACATTTGGACATGATTTTATCGATTAGGTACCAAATTTTGGGCGTTATGAGGGTACTAATCCTTCCTCATACGTAACCGACTCCCGAACCCGTTTTTCTTATTTTTCGTAGACCAAAATTAAATGTTTTAAAATAAAATATTTTACAAGGTGATCCAATCACACCTAAGTAAAAAAGATTGGTGGCGACTCCCATTTTCGTTTTTAAAGTCGATCCCCATTTTTTTAAACCGATTTTAAAATGGTTTCGATAATATCTTCACTAGTTATTGTGAATAAAAATATAATGATAAATATAATTTTTAGATGTAAATAAAAGTATACATTGTCACAAAAATGTAGTCACTTCATCATTGTTATATGAAAAATGACAAAATTACATTAATCAAAATTATTAAAATGGCTAAAATATACAACATATTAAAAGGTTAAAAATTAATATCCAAAATAAATTTATAAATTAAATTCATATGTACATTATTTGTAACGCCTCGAATTTTGGGAATAGAAGTTTAGGGTCTTTGAGCCTAGGGCTAGTGAGGAGGTGGCACATATGTGCATAATTGTGCAATTTAATGCCAAAATGGGCCTGCTGGTCTAGTGGTTGAGTGAGTGTTAGCTTACCGTAAGATTCTGGGTTCGAGGCGTTATGTGTGCGTCTTGAGTGGTAGATTTATTTTAGGTTTAAAATAATGGTTCAGCTTTATTTTTGGTAACTTAATTGTGTAAGTTATTATTGTATTTTTATTTTAGGTAGTATTTTGTGGGGTTTACCTGAATGTTATTTTTTCTTTTCACGTTTCCCATTTTCCCTCTCTGTTCTTCTCTTTTTCTTTTCTTTACTTCTCGCTTCATAAAAATAGTCAAGTTCGGTGTTGGTTTTTGGCATCGGGGATTTCCGCTCCTCTGTAGTCTTCTCCATCGTCGCAAGCAGGTGTGGGATTCTAATCTAGTTACTACCTTCTACTCTTAAATCGATTGGTAACTTGTGTTGCGAATCCCTTTCCTTCGGCTTTTCGTAACTATGCAATAACTCCGTCGTTTTTTTTGAGTTTATAGATGTTAAAAGTGAAGGGAAAACGTTGATTTCTGATATATGTTGATAGGGCAAGGGTTAGGGACTAAATTGTGGCTTAAACAGGGTTTTCGGGGTTGTTTTGGAGAGGTTTCGTGGCTACCCCGACGGTTACACGGGCGTGTGCCGTAGGCACACGGCCGTGTGGATTTGGGAATTAGGGTTTTCAGGCCAAATTGGGCACCACACGGCCGTGTGCTTGGGGATTTTTATCGACTTTCGCACGGCCATGTCCCTCCGGCACACGGGCGTGTGAGATTGGGAATTAGGGTTTTAGAGTTTGGGTCGTACGACCTGGCCACACGGCCGTGTGACTGATTTGGGGATTTAGGGATTCCACACGGGCGTGTGTTGTGGGACACACGCCCATGTCTGCCCTGCACTTGATTTTATCGAAATTGGACAGTGAGTTACACGGCCGTGTCCCTGCACCACACGGGCGTGTGCCTCTATCACACGGTTGTGTGCTACCCCTTACACGGGCGTTTGGATCCCCACACGGCCTAGATTGCTCCACACGGCCGGAGCACACGGGCGTGTGGCCATAACGCGCCAAATCTTGATTACAAGGCGATTGAAGTGCAATCGCCATTCTATGTGTTCCAACCCTCGACTAAGCTTACTAAGGGTTGACATGACTCTGCCCTGATTTCGTTTTGAGTGTTATTCGTACTTGGTTGTATGAAATGTTAGGTATCGAATCTGAGTGCACAAGTGTGCACATTTTCTGTAACTGAACGACTGATTGTAAGTGACTGCTTCTGGATGATTATCTGAAATTGAATTCTGAAATGGTGTGTCCACATTCATACATCTGCATACATACATTTGCATACATACATCTGCATATAAAGTATTTTGGGTTGGGATTTTGAAGAGAATGAAGATTTACGATCTAATCTGGCAGTTTTACTGCAACTCATCGGTATAACGGATTACCGCATTGCACTATACTGCATGTACGTTAGCTACGCTACGTACCACTATCTGATCTGGCAGTTCATACTACACGTCTGTACCACGGTTTCGCCATCAGATTATATAATACAAACTATACGCTAGCTTTATCACAGAACTTACGATTTGGCGCTTTATCACGCATTACGATAGCCCAATTCCCAGATGGTCAAGGGCGGTCCCAATTCCCTGAGGGTCAAGGACAATGCTGATGATCATCATTGCCGGGCAACCTGGGATGACATCATGTGGAGTATAAGGTTGGATGGGCTTTTCGAGGTCCTACTCGGAGTGTAGGGATGGGTGGGTTGGTTAAATCCCCACAGTAAGTGTAGGGTTGGACGGAGATGGTGTGTTGGCTGGATGGGTGGGTTATTTTGTAACTCATGTGCACGCATATGCATCTGATTGACACTGTGACTGAACGTGATTCTGCGATTGAATTTGATTGAATGTTTGACTGAAAAATTTGAATGACTGATTTACTGAAATGTCTGATTGTATTGTTCGACCGAAAGGCACTCGTGCCTAAGAGAACCTGGTGTGATGGGCTAAGGCCCAATCTAATTCTGATTCTGGAAAAGGCTTAGGTCTAGGTTGTAACTCATCGAAATATCGCTCTCATGTGCGATTAGGCCATATGATCAGAGAGGTACGTATGGTGTACGTTTGGTGGGGTGAATTCGCTTAACTGTTATCTGTCTGTAAGTATGTTTTGGTTCTGAACTACTCTAGTTCTCTGTTTCTGCTTCTATAGTTTAGCTAGTTTGATCTCACACTGAGCTCGTGTAGCTCACCCCTTCTTTTGTCTTCCTTTCGTGCAGATTCGGATTCGTAGTTGGCTCGATCTGCGGAGGTCTCGGACAGTTTCGATGGAGTGGATTATCCGGTTGTGATTTTCAATTTCTATTATTTGTTTAAGTTTGAACTGTAAGGAATTTTATGATGCTATGGTACAGTTTCTGTTTTATGATTTTATTCGTATATTAAACGGGTTTTATATTGAGTTTTATTGTAAATCTTTACTGGTTAGTTTTTAAACGATTTTAGATAATTTTGGTCCACTGAGATAAATTGTTTGGTAAAAATTTTCTCACGATCACTTCGGTGATCAATGTGGAATCCCGAATTCGGTCTAGACTTCTAAGCCGGGTTTAGGGTGTTACATTATTTTATCTGAAAAAAAGTTAAATAGTTAATATACAAAATAATTTTAATCCAAAAATATAAAAATATGTGAGTGAAAATTCAAGTTAGCTCATAAGCAATTTCAACAAAGTTCACTACACAATATTTTCCTATAAAATAGACAATAAGTAGTAGTAAAAAATTAATGATATAATTACTATTATAAAAATTCAGCAATTTATTGTCGAAATATGTTACATAATAGACTCCATAGTTGGGTTGGGCCAGTCTCGGCTAACCAACTGGATAAATTCATTGGACCATTACATGTGAGGGCTTAGTAGCTTTGGTCGGAACCTGTGTTACTAAGGGCTTATTGGATACAGGTGAAAAAGTAAAAATATATTTATTAAAGGGTAAACTACAAAAATAGTCACTTTTGTTTGTTTCAGATTACATTTTAGTTACTTAAGTTATCGTTTTGTTACGAAGTGATCACTCTACCGTTAAGCTTTGTTACCTCCCTAACAGTGGTCCTATGTGACAGTCCAAATTAAATTTATTTAATTAAAAACCTATTTTAATCCTAGCAACTGGACATCCAAGTTGGCATTTAAAACCCATTCGAATTGTCACGTAGGACTGTCGTTAGGGAGGCAACGGAGTTTGACGGTAAAGTGACCACTTTGTAACAAAACGATAACGTAAGTGACTAAAATGTAACATTTCAAACATAAATGACTAAAACATAATCTAAGACAAATAAAAATGATTATTTTTATAATTTACCCTTTATTAAAATATTATGTAACGAGGTTAACAATTATTGTGTCATAGTCTTATTCTGTGGGCTTTTATTGAATCTATAAAAAAATATAAAAATACAAAATACACTTATAATAATAAATTTTATTTTGTAAAAATAATCAATTGACTTTGTCGAAACCATTTTTTGAAAAACGGGAATCGACTTTGGTTTTGAAAACGAAAGTAAAAATGGGAGTCGCCACCAATCTTTTTTGATGAGGTGTGATCGGGTCACCTTTGTTTTAATAAAACATTTTGGTTTACTAAAACGGTGTTTTTGGTCTACGAAATTCGAGAAAACGGGTTTGTGAGTCGGTTACGTGCGAGGAAGGATTAACACCCTCGTCACGCCCAAAATTGGTACCGAATTGATTAATTAGTGTCTTAATGTCGAAAGTTAAAAATTTGAAAAAGATTTTAAAAACACGATCACTTTTAAAAATATTTGAATTTTCTCGAATTGGATATTAAGATTCTCTCGCTTCCGAAGGAATAAAATATTACATCCAGCACGTTAGGACACGACAATTTAAATCCTCGAATCCGAGATCATCTCATAATTCCCGAGACTTATGCATTGAAGATATCAAAAGGATATTCAAGTATTTGGCTAAACGAAAAAACGAAACCCAGCACGTTAGGGCACGATTTCTCAGATTTCCAAACACAGAATATTGCCTTATTTTGAAAGCTTTTGTTTTTTGATAAAATTAATAAAATATTTAAAAATGATATACGTTTGGTAGATTATGTTTTAAAGAAACATTATTTAAAGCGTGAATGGGGGTTATACTCGACGAATAATGGTAATGTGACACAAATTTGGCGTAATGATAACATAATACACATAATACATGAATAATAATAACGATAATGGAACAATGATATAAGCAATAATAACGATGATGATAATATCAATGATATGGAAATACGAACAAACAAATTATAATACATGCAAGAATGATAATCATATAGCTTATACTATTTAAACATCAACATTAATAGTCAAAGAATAATGAATTAAACAATTTTAAAAGAAATAATACATAAAACAATTTAAAATAATTAACAAAACGATTTTAAATAAAGAATTCATAAAAAAATAAAGTAAATAACATATGAAACAATTTAAAATAATGTCAAAATTTAAAATAAACAGTATACATATAGTTTAATAAAAATAATACACAAAAACTTAAAATAAATAATAATAATAATAAAATTTTGAAGAGAAATAAATAAATAAACTCTTTAAAACAGGTTGAAAACTAGATTGAAATCAGAATAAAAAAATGAGGACTAAAATCGCAATAAATCGAAAAAAGGCGAACAGGGACCACAACGCTATGCGCGTAAACTTACGGGGACTAAATGGGTGAATAACCCAGCCCCTAATGCGTTGCGTTTCTGTCAGCCAAGGCACGGATTGAATTGAAATGAAACGGAAATAACAGGGCCAAATCGCAAAAAAAAAAAAGAAAACATGAAATGGGACTTAATCCGATAATGTCGTAAAAATGGGGGACCAAGCGCGCCATTATCCCTTTTAAGGGATATGCGCAGCTTCCCTTAGACCAAACGACGTCGTTTCGTTCAATATTAAAACACCCAAAAAATTTTAACACATTTTAGCTCTACATTTTTTCAAAAACAGCAGCCATCCAAGCAAATCCTCTCTTCCTCTCAACTCTCCCTCTCTCCGGCGAGTGGGTTCTCCAGCCGATCTACGCACCACCACCGTATCTGGTGGTCAGCATCGTGTGGAGGTGAGCTTAGGCGTCCCGCTCGAAGATCCCGAAGGCTCCAACAGTCAGCGCCTCTCATGCGACGGAGAAGGGGTCCTCGACACCCACCCTCAGGCCAAATTCCGACGACGGAGAGAGTATTTCGACGACGGGCCGTGAGGTTTTCGGTAAGTTCTCGCCCTTTTCCTTTGATTTTTGTTTTTAAAGATTCGAAAATAAAATAAAAAATAATAATAAAACGACAGTAGATAATAAATGAAAAAAAAAGGAAATCAACCTTTAATTTTTGCTTTTGATTTCTGATGATTCGTAAAGGTTCGTAAAAGAGAGAAGAAGAAATACAATGGTTTTACTTCGATTTTTATAACCGATTTTTACAGATTCGATTTTGTCTTCTTTCGCTTTGTTTTCCTGTTGTTTTTTTGTTGTTTTCCCCTTTGTTTCTTTTGCTTGCGTGTTGGCTTTTGTTGTTGCAGGTGACGGAAGCGTGTCAGGCGCATGGAGGGGTCTGCTGGCGACGCGCGAGTGCTGGTGGAGACTGATGGCAGAGGCGGCGTTTAGGTTGAGGCTAGGGTTTTCTGGCTGCTATTTTCTTTTTCTGAAAATGGGCTGCTATGGATTGGACCAGTTAGCGGTAGTTGAGTTGGTTTAATTTGTAAATGGACTCTTAATAATGGACTGTTAAGGTTTATTTTGGGTTTTTATTCCTATTTATTTGAACTTGGGCTAAAATTGGCTATTACAGACTTTTGACATCAATTCATCCAAAGATTTTAAGCAAGTTATATAAATATATATATTTACTTTAATTAGATCATTGCAGGAATAGATGACATTTTTAGTCAAGAATTTATTTATACTTAAGTTTTATTATGTATTATCCCTATTCAAATTTATTCTATTCTAGACAGAAATATTATTAATACAATTATCAATTTATGTCTTGTCATTGTCAATTTTAATGATAACTGTTCAGACTTGGATTATTTATAATTACAACTAGCGGCGAATTAGAGGGTTAATTTTAAGGGGCCAAGTTAAAATCAGACGTGCTACGTAATAATTAATATTTTTTTAATACTATAAAAATAATTGAGAGACCTACTTATATTTTTAAGAAGACTATAATATATATACAAAGTAGAAAATTGTAAAATTTTAAACTTTGGCCCCGGGCTCGGCCGTTGCTTACAACCGAGTAATTGAAATTTTACCTTTAAAAATATATACGATATATAATATCCTAGTGTAATAAGTTAAATCAAACCAACTAAAGTCTAAAACCCTTATTTTCTTTATAAACCAGTGGTAATCTTAAAAGGTTGTATTTTTACTTTTAATTCTTTTATACAATATTTTATTAAAAAAACTTCTTTAAAAAAGAAATTATTATTCTATTGAAACGAAAGGCATAACTAATAATAATCTTTAAGCTTTGTATCTTTTATCAATGTGGTCCTTTGTTTTAGTTAAATTTGATTATTAACCTGGAGTCAAATTGTTTTTTTTAAAATGAAATTGTTAACTAAAATATTAATATTGTAATGATATCGGTGTGACAATTCGCGTGGCAAACCACTTCAACTTCATGCTGGCATAATACTATGTGTCCTATATGCTACGTTGACCAATAATTTAAAAATTATAAAAATATCCAAAATTCGAAAATTCAAAAATATAAAAATTATAAAAAGTTTATTGAAATTCAAAAAAAAAAATCATGAAGTACATACGGGTTGTAATGCGGGATACTTTGTTTAAAAATTTAATGTTTTAGTCGGTATTTCTATAAATAAATAATAATTCTACTCTTTTCAAAATGTTGATGATTAAATTTGATTCTCTTTAAAAGATTGATGGTCAAATTTAACTAAAAAAATCAAATTAACAAAAATAAAAATAAATATTTAAAACTAAATTTATTTTTATGCGATTTTGAAATATAATATATTTCCATTAAACATCATCACTCTTTCTTAAAACTCACATTTTATTTTAAAAATATTTTATTTTACATAAGTTGTTTTTCCCATTAAAAATGATCATATTCTTGTGGAAAAAAATATCAATAGCTTTTAAAAATATTATATTTCACATTCTTTGACACATATATAAGGAAGATATAATATAGTATTACTAAATTAATAAATTAAATTGAAAATAACCTATTTGAAGTCCAATTCCATTCAAATTGGATGGAGAAAAAAAAACTCAAGATACCTTAAATTTATCTTAAAAGATACCTTCTTAACTTTGGTCACCTATACTTAATTGATATTAAATTTTTTTTTCTCTTAATTGGTAAGCATATGATAATTTAAATGTGACAAAAAAAAATTAAATTTTAAAATATATAAAAATTTTAAAAAAATTATAAATTGTTTTTTCATCTGGAATGAACCTAAACAATAAGTTATTTAGATTTATTTAAATTAAAACAACTATTTGTCCAGATTTATTCTAGATATGCTTTTAGTGATTTTATATATTTTAATTTTTTTAGCACATTAAGTTTTTATATTATTATTTTGAAATTAAAATATATAATATTTGAAAAAATATTTATAAAAATTATAAACATTATTTCATGGTAGCCCTAAACCTAAACAAATTGTTGTCCATATTTAAACAAACTTGCATAATAGTTTGTTTAAATTCATTCTAGAAAAAGTTTTAGTAGTTTTATGTATTTCATAAAAGATGAAATTTTTCATTTTTTTATTAAAATTAAAATATATAAATTCTAAAAAATATTTAAATATATATACATTTACAATAAAATTATAAATATTATTTTATGTATGAAGTGAACCTTAATAAATAATTATCCAGATTCAAATGAACCTCGGCAACTATATGTCTAAATTCATTCTTGACGTGAAACAATTTTTTATATTTTTATATATTTTTAAATATTTTATAACTTATCATGTTTTTATATTATTTTTTGAAATTTAAAATTTGTAAAATATTCAAAATATATAAATTTATAAAAAAATTATAAATACATAATTATCTAAATTTAAACGAATATAGACAATCATTTGTGTAGGCTCATTTTCAAATGTGCTTTTTAGTAACTACATATTTTTAATTTCAAAATAATAATAAAAATAACCTTAATGTTTTGTTAAGTATTCATCCGTTAGTATTTGGTTCTATATTCTTCAATTTCTATACAATCAAATATTTTATAAAAATTTAAAAACATATAAAATTAAGAGTTGGATTCTAGAACCGTTTCCATAGGATTTTCTATATTTCTCAAAAGCTTTTCGAATACCTCATTACTTCAAAGTTTGAAGTCATTCCTGTAACTTTCTTCAAGGAAAGTAGCATGAGTTGAGACTATAATAGTTTGTTCTTCGGGTTATAAAACAAACTACCCTTTGTTCCCTTCCCTTCGACTATTCATCTGTCACAAGTGAACCAATCTCCAAATAACAACTACCTCTTCTTCCGTTCTCCTCCTTATTGAACACTAGTATTAACATCCCTCATGAATTGTTTTTTTGTGTTTCTTTTGAATTTTTGGTAATCCTCAAAATTTTTGATACTTTCTCATTGTTTTTGGGCACACCCTCATAAATTTTTGGTATTTCTTCAGAAGTTTTGATATTCCCTCAAAATTTTCAATACTTCTTTATAATTTTTGGTATGGTATTAAAATTTTTTGTATGGTTTCAAGATGAATATTTGAAATGAGAAATATAATTTTGGAGTAAAAATATTATTTTTGAATATTAAAATTTTCATTAAGATTTTGTATTGGAAAAATTGGCAACTTTTAACATATTATATTTTTCATGGTAATATTTTATACGGAATAAATTATTAAAAATAATTTTTTAATTAATTTTTCATCCCATCTTCCTCTTCTCTCTTTGTTTCTTCATCCTAAAACCTATTCAATTCGTTACCGCTCAAGCCCCGACGCAGCATCGTTACACGCCTCTACCATCGTCATTTTCCAAAATTACTTTGAATGAGAAAACAAAAAGGATAATAGATAAGGGCTAATTTGGCAATACTTTTGAGAAGTGTTGTGGAAAAGTGCTTTTGAGAAGTGCTTTTTAAAAGTTTGGTTTAAAATTTGAGTGTTTAGCATTGCTGTTAAAAAGTGCTTTTGAGAAATAAAATATCCATTTTAGACATGTTATTATCAAGTAACAAATATGCATTTAAATAATATTTAAATTATTTAATATTATTATATTTTAGTAAAAATATAAAAAAATTATTATAACTTGTTGTTAATATTTTAATATATGAAATATAAATTTTAAATATTTTTAAGTAATAAATATTAATTATTTATAAAATTTAATTAGAATATATAAACTATATTTTAAATATTTAAATATTGTACAAGCCCAATTTAGCCCTGGGCCCATAAATTAAAAAAAAAAACAAAACAAAAGGTCCACAGTCCCATTACAACCCAAACCTCATACCCAAATTACTAAACCCAAATAGGCCCAATTAAAATCCCGAAGCCCAACAGCTCAAACCCAACTGACCCAATAGTCAAACTAGGGTTTCAGAAAAGCTGAAACCCTAGCTAGCCTTCAGCGCCGTAGCCGCACCTGCCCTAGGCCTCTGCCACCGTCACCGCACCTGCCCTCATCCACCTGCTCTCAACCACCGCCTGCAAGATGGAAAAGACAGCAAGCACAAAAAAAAAAAGAAATCGTGTAAAAACGGCTATATAAAGCCAAGCAAAAATCCATTGTAATTTCCTCTCTGGACATTTTTTGAATACAAACCAGAACAAGATTCAAACACAAAACAAAACAACAAAAAATAGCAGAACAGATCGAAGAAAAAACGAAGCAAACGTGCAAAGGTTTTCTTTATTTTTATTTTCTTTTTTTCTTTCCTTTTCGAAATTATTTATACATATAAAGATTTCTTTATTTCCTTTTTTACTGTTTATACATATATATATTAAAAATATTTCTAAAAAAAAAATTACCTTTTCGAGTTTCGCCACACAGTAGTAATGCAGCGGCGCACGCGAGCGGTGATCGTACTGGAGCTTCTCATGAGTAAAGGGGGAAGGAGAGAATTTTTGAGAGAATTTCTATTTTTTTTTGAAAAGGGGGAGAAGAATGAATTTTTTTAAAAAAAATCTAACTTATATAGGCCCCCAAAACGACGTCGTTTTGGGATTGGCCTCAAACTCCCAAAACGGCGTCGTTTTGAGCCTCCGACCCGAGATCCGACCCGCTCCAGGCCTAAGATCCGTGTGTTTTTAACGAAAGAGCTAATTGCACTTTTAGCCCTTCCGCTTTTTTATGGTTTTGCAATTAAGTTTCTTTTATTTCTAATTTTGCCCTAGAATTTCGCTTTGTTGCATTGTAACATCCTGAATTTTTGGGCCTATGCATTTAATGGGTGAATATGTGTAATGAGTTAATTTGAGCATTAGGGGTCCAAATTGGGCTCAGGATTGGGCTGAAGCCTTAGTTAAATTTTTGTTTGGGCACTATAGGGTTTAAAAGGTGGTATCTGAGTTTAAAATATCAAAATGGGCTTGTGGCCCAGTGGTCAGTGGCGCCACTTAGGGAGCAAGGAGGTGACGCCACACAAGGGGGTAAGGGGCCCAAATTTAAGTTACATGGAGCTCAACTCTTTTAATTTAAGTTAGCTAAATTTTGGCATTAGGGTTAGGTAGAGTGGACGGCAACAAGGCTCAAAAATAGGAGGATTTATGCGAATGGGATAATGTAGATAATATAGTTGATAATATGGAGGAAAAAAAAGGAGAAAAGATAGGAGCTATCTACAAGGCTAGGAGTTGGCCGAAATTCCATCACCTAGAGAAGTGAAGAAATCGGTTTCTTTATGGCAAAGGGGGTGCCGAATTTTCCCTTTTTATTTGATTAATATTTAGTTATCAGGAAGGGCACTTTCGGTTTTTCATAGGTGAGTGCCGAAATTTCTATAAATAGGGAGGGTTCTCTTCTTTATTTTTCAGCATTTAGGGTTTCCACCTTTTCTTTCTCTTCTTTCTTCTAAAAGCTGAAAACCCCATTATTCTTTTCTCTTCTTTCTCCTAAAAGCCGAAAACTCCATTATTCTCTTCTCTTCTTTCTTCTAAAAAGCCAAGTTTAAAAACTCCATTATTCTTTTCTCTTCTTTCTTCTAAAAGCCGAATCTCTATAGATTTCTTGAATCATCTTCTCTTCGATCTTCTCAAAAGCCGGAATCTCTAAGGGGTAGTCGAATTCTCTGCGTTAAGGTGAGTGCCGATTTTCCTATCTCTTCAATCTCTCTTTCGGTTTTTAGAGACAAGGCCGAATGGCCACTTGGTTGTTAAGGTGTTGTCGAATGAAGCTAATATTTCCTCTCTTTTGCGTTTGGGCGGCATTCCGGATTTGAAGGAAACTCGATCATCTAGATTTAAAAGCCGGAAATCGCTAGTCTCTAATTTTGGGATTTTAAGGTAAGGTGATTTTCCCTAGATTTTCACTAGATTCGTTCATCGCATGCGAGATCTTAACTTTACGATGTGGATTAACGATCATATGTTGTGATAGTAGTTACGACAAGGACTTGTGATGGAAATAAATATGGATCGTGCAAAGGAGAGAATCCCTAAGTTTAAGAAACGAGCTGTGTCAGCAGTACGGGATTGGCCACCAGGTTGTGGACCGACTTCTGAACAACACCTTAGGAAAGTAGCAGTTGTATCGACTTCTGATAGTGTCGACATAGAGAGTGTCGTTCTAACGGTAATCAGGTGTGTAGATCTCTAACACACTAATTAATCTGTACTAAATATATGTTATGGGCTAAAAGCCTAAAAAGGTCAGATAGTAATCAGTACTAAATATATGTTATGGGCTAAAAGCCGAAAAAATGCTGTATAGACAGTCAGATTACCCAAAAAGGGTAGGCAAGGGATGCCAGGTACGTAATCATAGAAACTTCTCTATATGTATCGATGTATGTGATAGACTGTGAAATTTTAGGTAGTATATTGTTTTGATTCTGCATTTATGTATGCATGGGATGGGATTGATATGATGAAGGGAAGAAGGTCGCATAGCAATCGGTGGCTTTGCCACATAGGTCACATAGTGATCGGTCTTTATGACAACAAAATTCAAATTTGTTGAAATGCTATGATGTATTATTAAGGTCGCATGGCGATCGGTGGCTTTGCCACATAGGTCACACACGATGATCGGTCTTTAAGACAGGCAGACACGGTTCGATATATGGTGTGTAGCGGTTGGAGGGTTGATTGTAGAAATCCCCAAGGTGTGATGGTTGGTACGAGTTGGTGTGTAGAGGAAGGATTTCTAGGCTGGGATGGGCCATGATGCATATATAGTTACCATTGTATACGGGCCAAGGCCATAATGTGTTTGTGGGCCAAGCCTTTGATGTGTTTTCGGGATTTACACACCGAGTCTTGGTGACTCACCCTATTATTTTTCCCTAACTGCGGATGAGCGAGTAGATCGTGGACATGGGAGCAAAGGCGGACTAGAGGGCCATCAAGTTTTTATTCCTATAGATTATTTCGCTTTTCCTTAAGTTTTTAATTTTGGAAACATTTATGTAATAAAGCCCCATAGTTTATACTCACTACTTAGTTTTTAATATTTGCAACTTATGGAACTTTGTCAAAGGTTTTATTATTCAAAATAATAATAATACAAGGTTTTCTTTTCAAAAGTCACTTGTTTATTCGAATTTTGCCTAATAACTTATGATTTACTAAAACCAACTTAGCAAAAGTTTTCAACGTACAACCCATAGCATACCGGATCTGGTCCGGTGAAACTTATGGGCCGGGTTTGGGGTGTTACATTTTATATCGTGAGCCCGTTCAAAACTCGGGCCGTGAAATGGGTCTAATCTTTATTTTAAAGTTGATAAGAATTTGGAAAAGTTTGGGTTGAGAAATGGCCTTCGAGTCTCTGGCACCATCCACGCAGGTAAGTATTCTAAACTTTTGGATGTGATATGTATGTGGGCTTGATGGGCTTGATAGACGTAGACTAGTATGTTAGGCATTGATGGACTATAGGCTTAGTTAAAACAACTCTTTAAATTCATAAAACTTAATCTATCCAAACAAACCCGTGAACGAGTCGATGGGTTAGGGTGTGGCAACAGGCATACGCATGTCTAGGATTGGATTCAGGGAGAGCTTGGTACTTAAGCAGTCCTAGTGACTCACCTCCTCTTCGCTGGAATCCTACCTGGTGCGTAGTGACTGTTCACCTTAGCCACGAGGATTTGTTGACGGGCCAAAAGTCTATAATTAAAACCCGAAAGGGACCAGCCACCCTATTTCGCAACCAAAATACCCCCAAGTTTTGTAAAATTTCCAAAGTACACTTGATTTGTGAAAATTTCCAAACAACCGTGATTTTATAAAATACCCATGTTTTGCAAATTTACCCAAAACCCCTAGATTTACAAAAGTGACCCGGTTTGAAAAATTAAATTTTCCAAAATACCCTCGCTAAAAAAAACGAAAACAACAACAACACCAAGATACCTATTTTGAGAAAATCACCAAGACACTTTATTTTGGAAAATACCTGCAGTAGGGCAAAACTACTGAAATACCCACAGGTAGAGGAATGACGGAAAAAAAAAAACCTTATGCGATGAATGTGTGTGCATGGATGCTACTTGTGTGATTGATGTATGCGAGTTGATGTATGTGGTTTCTAGAATTAGGAGATAAACTTGAGACTCAAATCGTAGATAGGTTTGAATTGAAAGAACCACTCTTAAAACTACTTTCCATAAGATTGTTCGTGGTTAATCAAGAAAGAAATTAATAGTTCATAAAATTTCTAATTCGGATACTACGAGAATCGACGATGAGCGCTAGGAGAGGAAGAAGAGGCCGCGGCCGAGGCCGTGGAAGTATTAGGGCCCGATGTCTTGACTCTTCGGCTAGTTAGGGAGGTACTGAAGGAGGTTAAAGAAATCGGTGAAACATTTCGGGTTTGGTGCGTGGACCGTAAGAAAAAAAGAGATCGTAGTTTTCTAGGGTTGCAGTCTCGTTCTGTGAAGCATGTTAAGGTACGTCCAAACTTTCGTGTTTGCGAATATTGCGATAGGCGCCATACGGGTGAATGTTGGAGGAAGTCGAGAACGTGTTTAAGATACTGGTCCGAGGAGCATAAGGCTCGGGATTGTTCAATCACCATTAAGTCGGGTATGTTTTGTGTGGATGCTATATTTTTGGGTATAGAAACTGTATGCGTGCAATGGTTATATATTATTAAATTAGAGTGCGCAACGAAAGCATAGTGGTGAGACTTGGGTAGTACGATTAGTAGTTAGTTGGAAATTTCGAGGACGAAATTTCTCTAAGGGGGTAGAACTCAGTAACATCCTGAATTTTTGGGCCTATGCATTTAATGGGTGAATATGTGTAATGAGTTAATTTGAGCATTAGGGGTCCAAATTGGGCTCGAGATTGGTGAAGCCTTAGTTAAATTTTTGTTTGGGCACTATAGGGTTTAAAAGGTGGTATCTCGAGTTTAAAATATCAAAATGGGCTTGTGGCCCAAAGGTCGATGGCGCCACTTAGGGAGCAAGGAGGTGACGCCACACAAGGGAGTAAGGGGCCCAAATTTAAGTTACATGGAGCCCAACTCTTTTAATTTAAGTTAGCTAAATTTTGGCATTAGGGTTAGGTAGAGTGGACTGCAACAAGGCTTAAAAATAGGAGGATTTATGCGAATAGGATAATGTAGATAATATAGTTGATAATATGGAAGAAAAAAAAAGGAGAAAAGATAGGAGCTATCTACAAGGCTAGAGTTGGCGAAATTCCATCACCTAGAGAAGTGAAGAAATCGGTTTCTTTATGGCAAAGGGGGTGCCAAATTTTCCCTTTTTATTTGATTAATTTTTAGTTATCAGGAAGGGCACTTTCGGTTTTTCATAGGTGAGTGCCGAAATTTCTATAAATAGGGAGGGTTCTCTTCTTTATTTTTTGGCATTTAGGGTTTCCACCTTTTCTTTCTCTTCTTTCTTCTAAAAGTCGAAAACCCCATTATTCTTTTCTCTTCTTTCTCCTAAAAGCCTAAAACTCTCTTATTCTCTTCTTTCTTTTAAAAGCCGAAAACTCCATTATTCTTTTCTCTTCTTTCTTCTAAAAGCCGAATCTCTATAGATTTCTTCGAATCATCTTCTCTTCTGATCTTCTCAAAAAGCTGGAATCTCTAAGGGGTAGTCGAATTCTCTGCATTAAGGTGAGTGCCGATTTTCCTATCTCTTCAATCTCTCTTTCAGTTTTTAAGAGACAAGGCTGAATGGCCACTTGGTTGTTAAGGCTGCCGAATGAAGCTAATATTTCCTCTCTTTTGCGTTTGGGCGATATTCCGGGATTTGAAGGAAACCTGATCATCTAGATTTAAAAGCCAGAAATCGTTAGTCTCTAATTTCGGGATTTTAAGGTAAGGTGATTTTCTCTAGATTTTCACTAGATTCGTTCATCGCATGCGAGATCTTAACTTTACGATGTGGATTAACGATCATATGTTGTGATAGTAGTTCTGACAAGGACTTGTGATGGAAATAATTATGGATCAGGCAAAGGAGAGAATCCCTAAGTTTAAGAAACGAGATGTGTCAGCAGTACGGGATTGGCCACCAGGTTGTGGACCGGCTTCTGAACAACACCTTAGGCAAGTAGCAGTTGTATCGACTTCTGATAGTGTCGACATAGAGAGTGTCGTTCTAACGGTAATCAGGTGTGTAGATCTCTAACACACTAATTAATCTGTACTAAATATATGTTATGGGCTAAAAGCCGGAAAAAGGCTGTATAGACAGTTGGATTACCCAAAAAGGGTAGGCAAGGGATGCCAGGTACGTAATCATAGAAACTTCTCTATGTGTATCGATGTATGTGATAGACTGTAAACTTTTAGGTAGTATATTGTTTTGATTCTGCATGTATGTATGCATGGGATGGGATTGATATGATGAAGGGGAAGAAGGTCGCATAGCGATCGGTGGCTTTGCCACATAGGTCACATAGTGATCGGTCTTTATGACAGGCAGCTCAGCTGTCGAAATGCTACGATGTATTATTAAGGTCGCATGGCGATCGGTGGCTTTGCCACATAGGTCACACAGTGATCGGTCTTTAAGACAAAGACACGGTTTGCCGATATGGTGTGTAGCGGTTGAAGGGTTGATTGTAGAAATCTCCAAGGTGTGATGGTTGGTACAGGTTGGTGTGTAGAGGACGGATTTCTAGGCTAGGATGGGCCATGATGCATATATAGTTACCCTTGTATACGGGCCAAGGCCATAATGTGTTTGTGGGCCAAGCCTTTGATGTGTTTTCGGGATTTACACACTGAGTCTTGGTGACTCACCCTATTATTTTTCCCTAACTTTGCAGATAAGCAGTAGATCGTGGACATGGGAGCAAAGACGGACTCAAGGGGCCATCAAGTTTTTATTCCTATAGATTATTTCGGTTTTTCCTTAAGTTTTTAATTTTGGAAACATTTATGTAATAAGGCTCCATAGTTTATACTCACTACTTAGTTTTTAATATTTGCAACTTATGAAACTTTGTCAAAGATTTTATTATTCAAAAAAATATTAATACAAGGTTTTCTTTTCAAAAGTCACTTGTTTATTAGAATTTTGCCTAATAACTTATGATTTACTAAAACCAACTTAGGGTTTTTTTACCAAAATAGGATAGAAAAAAAGAAAATGTTCCAAAATAGGATGCCATACCAATTATTTACGAAAATGGGTTAAATGGGTGGTGCCCTCACCACCAGGCGGCTTTGACATCGCCACCTTTGGGTGCACTTTGTGGCGACCATCAACCCCCAATTTTGGTTTTTTGTTTTCAGCAGCTTTCTTGAGGGACTAATTAAGCAATTTTTGCAATTTTTAGAGAAGGGAGGGAAAGGTCACGGCTGCCACAACCAACTTTAAATTTGAATAATTGCCTTCTAAGCCCTCCTTATTTATTATTTTATTTTTATTCCCCTTCAACTCAGTATATTGTGTTTAAACAAATAATTAATCTATTTTTATAGTTAAATAAACCCCTTACTTATGGTTTTTACTTATAAAATTCAAAAACTTGTTGATTAAATTAAATATATATTTTTTATTTAATAAATTATTCTCATCAAATTTACAACAATATAAGATGTAAATTAGTTTATATTTTTTAAATAGCTTTATTTTAACTTTACTTTACACAATTAACAATACTTTACTCTTAGGGCACATGTTTGGAAATCGTAAACATTATGATATACATTTTTGCATTCTTCAAATTTCATATATGCATAGATTTAATAGTTATTATTATATTACTAAGAGTAATTGATATTATATTATTAATAATATCTATTTATATATTTAAATTAAATATTACAAATAATTTAGATATTTAAAATTTATATGTCATATATCATTATATTAAATTATTTACTGTTTTTACTTCCCATCATTATTTCTAAAATAGATATTTTAACTTTCAACCGTAATTTTACGATAATAATATTAAACACTTGAAATTAACATATTACACTTTTTTACAACATCTTTTCAAAATGATAAGTATCATTTCTTTTTTTTTTTTATGATTTAAAGCTTTATTTGTTTTTAACGTTGAATATCTTATTTATAAAATATTAGTTGTTTAAAAAAACAAATAGGGAATAAAAGAAAATAATAAATAGGAGGGCTTAGAAGGCAATTATTCAAATTTAAAGTTGGTGTGTGCAAACGCACTTTCCCTCCCTTTTCCAAAAATTGGAAAAATTGCTTAATTGGTCCTCAAGAAATCTGCTGAAAACAAAAACCAAAATTGGGGTTGATGGTCTCACCACAGCGGCACCCAAAGGTGGCGATGTCGGAGAGTGCCGCCGGTGTGAGGCGCACCACCCATTTAACCCATTTCCGTAAATAATTGGTATGGCATCCTATTTTGGAACATTTTCTTTTTTTCTATCCTATTTTGGTAAAAACCCAACTTAGCAAAAGTTTTCAACGTACAACCCATAGCATACCAGATCTGGTCGAAACTTATGGGCCGGGTTTGGGGTGTTACATGCATTTTAGCCCCGTGTAAAGTGCTGCGTTTTGGAGGGCGGGGATTAATTTTCCTTTTAGTCCCTCCTTGTTATCCGTGCATTCAATGGGGTCCTTTTTCCTTTTTATTTATTTCAGATTTGCCCCGAACTTCTGTTTTAAGTTTAATTTAGTCCTTTTTTGGTTATTTTTACTATTTTATTGTTAAAATTAATTTAATATTCCTATTATTATTATTATTATTACTATTATTATTATTACTATTACTATTACTATTATTATTATTAATTAATTACTATTACTATTACTATTACTATTACTATTATTTTTATTTTTATTACTAGTATCATTATTATTATTATTATTATTATTATTATTATTATTACTATTATTTCTTTATTTATTTACTATTATTATTCGTTTATTATTATTATTATTATTATTAAAATTATTATTATTATTATTATTATTACTAATATTATTACTATCATTACTATTATTATTATTATTATTATTATTATTATTATTATCATTCTTATTATTATTGTCTTTACTATTATTATTATTATTAATATATTATTATTATTCTTTATTTTATTATTATTATTGTATTATTTTTATTATTATTTTTATTATCTTTAAACTATTGTACATAGTATTTATTTATTTATTGGTTTACTATTAGGATTTATTTTTATTTTTATTTTATTTTATTTTTAATTTTTACCTATTATTTTTCTTTTTATTATATAGCTTGTTTATTTTAGTTCTTTATTTTATTTTATTTTATTTTCGTCCTTATTATTGTCATTCATATTACGCATTTATTACATCATTCTGTTATGTATATTAGCACTGTAATTCATTTTACATTCCACTACAAAATCGCTTTATATTTTACCCAATACATAAAACTTCTTTTTTTTTAAAATAAGCAATCTTTCGTATTTTAGAATTCGAAAAGTCGTTCCCTAATGTAGGGCCCAATTTTGGCCCTGGCCCAAACAAACCCATATCAGATAACTCATTACAGACCCAACAACAACAAAATAGCCCAACAATTAAAAACTAACCCATACCCAGCAGGCCCACAAACCAACCCTAGCCCAATTAACCTAAAAAAAATCAGAAAAACCCTAGAGACCCTAGCATAAGCCGCCGTCGCACCCTTCAGCCACCGTACCTCCACGTCACCACCACCGTACGGCCTCTGTACCTGCAAGGACAAGAACAAACAGCAGAGAAAAAACAAGAGAAAAACAATGTATTTTTTTTCGGCTATAAAAGCCATGAAAGAACAATATATTTTTTTATACACACACACACACAAAAGATCAATCAAGAAACAGATTAAAAATTTTCAAATGTGACTTCTCTTTTTTTTTTTTCGAATATTTACTTTAAAATTTTTATTTTTATTTTTCTTTTTACATGTAAAAAAAATAAAAAGAAAGAAAAAGAAAGAGGGAACTCACCTGTACCGCCTTGTATACTCGCCGTCAGACACTCTCTCCGGTGCCAAAATCGGTAGAGGAGGCCAAAGGCCGAATCCCTTCTTTCTTTTTCCTTCTTTTTAGGCATTTGCCTTCTTGTTTTAACACGTGTGTTAAAAAAAAGGAGTAAAAGGAGAATTTTTGAATTTTCGGCCACCGTGGGCGGCGCGGCGGACGGCCGGCAGTCCGATGGCTGGATTTTGAAGATAGATGAGAGAGAGGGGAGGAGAGTTTTCTTTTCTTTTTCTTTTTCTTTTTTGTGAAAGGGGTGAAAAGTGATTTTTTTTATAGTTTTTTCTGATATTTATAAAGCAACGAAACGACGCCGTTTTGGGCTTAAGTCCCAACGGCCAAAACGATGCCGTTTAAGTTTAAACCCGTCCGACCCAACCCGCTAGCTGAAGGATCCGCGTGTTTTGTTTAAATGGGCTATTTACTGCTTCAGCCCTTCCGCTTTTGGGCTCTTTTTCAATTTGGGTCCTAATCTTAGCTTTTTTTTTTCATTTTTAAAATTTATCCGTCTAATTTTTTTTGTTTTTCAGTTCGGTCCTTTGACCATTTGACCTCCTAGAAATGGCGCATTAAAGGGGCAAGAGGGAAAATTCATATTTAGCCCCTGTGCCTTTTCGCGCCTCATATTTTAATCTTTATTTACTTATTTAATCATATTTTTTACTTTTAATTTCATTTTATTCTGATTTAGTCCTTGGTCCACTTAATTTCAATTTTTTTTTGAGAAATATTTTATTTATTTATATATTTATTTCTTTATTTCTTTTACTCGTTTCTTTTATATTAAAAAAAAATGTTTCATGTATTATTTTATTTAACCTATTTATTTATTTTCAAATTTTAAATCAAACTTTTATTAATGTGCATTTTTATTTCCTTTATTATTCCTTAATATTTTAGATTAGCTTGTATTTTCATTCGTTGTGTGTTCTTCTTATTTATGTTTTTATATTTTATCTCTTTTATATTTTATTTATCTCTTTATTTTTATTTTTATTTTTATTTTTTTTCCTTGTCACTTATTTATTATTATTATTATTATTATTATTTTATACTTTCATGTTTACTTTATTATATATACATTCCACTTTTATTTATTTATTTATTTTTGTTTAATTAATATTAGGTTTAACTAGTAAATGCCATTGCTCATTTATTATTTTAGATATATCATCGTTTCATGTACACGCACCTTTTTTTTTATATTATTACAAATTATGCCGCGTTATCATTTTCATTAAACATGACATTTTTCCTTACATTTTAGCCCTATTTTATACCATATTCGAATGAACTAAACATACATAATTTTAAATATTACATAATTTTTATCCAAATATGTAAAAAGGAAAACTTTCAAAAAATAGGCAATATTTCGTATTTTGGAGATTCGAGAAATCGTACCCTAACTTACGGGGTTTCGATTTTTTCTCGTTAAACCTAAACATCCGGATATTCCCTTAATTAAAATACATGAAGTTTTAAACAAAAAAATTAAAAGGTAAGCTTATTCTCGAGGGTTCAAATGTCGTGTCCTAACTTACGGGATATGACATTTTGTTATCTCGAGACGAGAGGGCCTTTAACATTCGTTTCGATTTATTCAAGCATTTTTAAAATTAACATTAATAAAAAAGGGATCATATTTTAAATTCTTTTCGAGTTTTCAACTTTCGACATTAAAACATTAATTAATCAATTAGGTACCAATTTTGGGCATTACGAGGGTGCTAATCCTTCCTCGCACGTAACCGACTCCCGAACCCGTTTTCTCGAATTTTGTAGACCAAAATCGTTGTTTTAATAAATCAAAACATTTTATTAAAACGATCAAATTACAAGGTGATCCGATCACACCTCAAAAAAAATCGGTGGCGACTCCCGTTTTTTGTTTTCATTTTTAAAATAAAAGTCGACCCCGTTTTTCAAAAGAAAAAATGGTTTCGACAGCTTGGCGACTCCACTGGGGACTCACGAGAGTCAAGCCGTAAATTGATTATTTTCTATCCTTTTGTCGGAAATTAGAAATCCGATTTAAAATTACGATCTTTTCATTTTCATGGTTTGCGTCATTTGATATGTTTGCTTTTGGTTCGAGTTCCTTAGTATACTTTCGTACATCATATTGCATACTCGCTCGATTTTACCCCTTTTAAGTGGGAGTGAGAAGCTATTCCTTCGTGAGGTCTTCACCTCCGTATAGGATAGTGGATCGCTTTCGGGATACATCCGTACCTATGTCTTCGTGAGATTTCATCTCTGCATGGCCATAGGGAAATGTATTCCCCTGAATTGAACTCGGTCTGCATGAGCCTATAATGGGTGAAGATCGAGGAATCTGCCGGTTCAGGTACCTTTACTCTAGAACCAAACCGCATATAGCGAACCTTAATAGGTGCTCTATTTGTTATTTATGTTTTTTGTACTAACGTGTTTCTTTTGTTTTGGTTATGATTGCATTGCATTTTCATCATAGAAAAGAGGTGTTGATTCACGTTCAATTGCTAAATAGAGAGCTTGTCATGGAAAATGAATTTCTTGATAAATTGGAATACAATACGGCCGTCCGAATATAGTCCGAGTAAACACAATGAGAGAAAAGTGAGAGTCCGCGGAGGAGTACACGACTTTGCTTCAGGATTCAAGCCAACAAAGATTATTCGGGAGCCGTCAACGTCTCGACTTACTTAAAAAAGCTAACGAGCATCACGAGGATGAGTGAGCAATGGGTCGCAGCCCGGATCAAGCAAAAAGGAGATAATAGAGACATCTTTTGGAAAATTCGCAAGATTTGATCTTAACATCCGGATATGAAGAAAAGGATCGATGTCTACGCCTGGAGTATGCGGGCAAGGCCGAATATGTATCCGTTTTATGTAAAGATATTTGTCTTCTAGTAAAGTTGTTCTAACAGAATTGAATCAGAATTAATGCCTCTTTTTTGCATTCATTTCATTAGCATTGCATTGCACCATGTGCAATAAACTCACAAAAGACTCTAAAAACGTGGCAATTACCCTAAAATATCATTACGGTACACGAAGAAAGACTAAAGCCATGGACCAAAGGTTAGAAAGGTTGGAACAAATACAAAGAGAGATGCAGGATCAACTGCAAATACAGATGCAAGAATAGTTGGCCAAAATCCAACAGGATATGAGGGATCAAATGCTAGAATCCCAGAGAAACATGATGAGCCAGTTAACGCAGTTGCTGGCTGGGGGGCTAGAAAAAGGAAAGAGCCATATGATCAATACCGGAGATGACAACGAGGACCCTGCTTATCCTCTAGGCTTCACCCTAACGAACACCCAAGCACAACCACAAATGGTGTCCATCAACATCAAACCCCAATATCAGACCGGTACTTCGACACCAATAAACTTCTCGATCGGTTTAGGCTCCAACCCCGAAAACAATCCAGCAAATCCCGTTGTCCCCGACCTTGATGATATAGCGAAAATGGAACAGGCGAGAGTGGAGCTCCCAAAGCAATTGGAAGACAAATGCAAATGGCTAGAGGAGAAATTCAGGGTGTTGGAAAGCGCCGATTACCATTGTGGAATTGACGCTAAGGAATTGAGCCTGGTCCCAGATCTAGTACTCCCTCAAAAGTTTAAAATGCCGAAATTTGAAAAATATAACGGGACCAGCTGCCCTGAGGCTCACATTACGATGTTCTGTCAGAGGATGACCGGATATATAAGTAATGATCAGCTATTGATTCACTGTTTCTAAGACAGCTTGATTGGGGCTACGACCAAATGGTATAATCAACTAAATCGTGCCCAAATTAGTTCGTGGAAGGACCTGGCACAGGCCTTCATGAAATAATATGGCCACGTGACAGACATGGCGCCTAACAGAATCACGTTACAAAATATGGAGAAAAAGCCAAATGAAAGTTTCAGGCAATACGCTCAAAGGTGGAGGGAAGTCACCACACAAGTCCAACCACCTCTGCTAGAAAAAGAAACGACAATGCTCTTCATTAATACCCTAAAGGCTCCATTCATTAATCACATGCTGGGAAGTGCAACTAAGAGTTTCTCGGACATAGTGATGTCTGGTGAAATGATAGAAAATGCAATAAGGTGTGGAAAAATAGAGGCCGGGGAAAATGCCAAAAGATCAACCCCAAAGAACAAGGAAAATGAAGTGAATAACCTGAGCCTGTATAATAAAGAGTATTCTAAGCCAATCACTGTAGGCCAGCCGAGGGCCGTAACCACCAGCTATCAAGGCCCTTCAAGGCAAGAATCCAACTCGAGGCCTAACTCAGAAAAACTCCAGTTCACTCCCATCCCCATGACGTATAGAGAGTTGTACCAAAATCTGTTTGATGTCTATGTGGTATCTCCGTTCTACTCGAAACCTATGCAGCTTCCGTTCCCCAAATGGTACGACGCGAACGTCCAATGCAAGTACCACGCATGAATCACGGGACACTCGACAGAAAACTGCACCACTTTCAAAAAGTTAATCGAAAGGCTCATCAGAATGGGTATTGTGAAATTTGACAATCCGTCGGATGTAGAAAATCCGTTACCCAACCATGCTGATAAGGGGGTAAACGCGATAATCGAGAATGCAAGGAAAAGAATTAAGAAGAATATTGCAGAAGTAAAAACCCCATTGAAATGGGTTTTGAAACAAATGATAGACATGGGATTAATCATTTAGAATTCGGAGGAGGTACCCAAAGGGATGAGGAGCTACTGTGAATTCCACACAGAAGAAGGCCATGAAATCCAAGAGTGTGATGAATTCAAAGCTTTGGTACAGAGCCTAATGGATAATAAAGAGTTGGAATTCCTTGAAGAAGTCAAAGGCCTTGAAATAATGTTGAAAAATCTAAACATATGAAGCTGTATCTGAAAAAGGAGCCGGGGAAGATAATTTATCAGGCATCTGCCCTTATGAGCCTAGGAGTGTTTTGAACAATGGGACTGTGGAAGAGATCCCTGTATTTTTTAGAGCCAATTAGGAGTAATGTCCAAAACGCGCTTATTACTCTAAGCCTAGGAGCAATAAGAATCTTTTTGTGAAATAGGCTTATGTCCAACATCTTTATTTCAATAAAATGCATCTTTGTTTCTCACTTCAAGCAAATATTCTTTTATTGTTTCCATTTCATTCATAATCACACCACACAAGTAAATATTCTTAGATTTTTTTGTTCTTCGGATATTCCTTCGTCCCTATAACAGGTCTCCAGATATCAATAATATGAGCGACACTGTTATTGACTCAGAACCTCCTTTTGAGCAAGATATGTGTCCAGAGGAACCTCAGGACTTTGAAGATGACCGAGACTGTAGCTCATTTCCTGATTTGTTAAGGATGGTAGAACAAGATGAGAAACAGATCCCACCTTACAAAGAATCAGTGGAATCTATGGCCTTTCTATATGTGGGGCATGGATGTCAGTAGGCCGATCATACCAAAAGCTTTTAACGAGTATCGATTCATCTTTGTGGTCGTCAATTACTTCACCAAGTGTACGGAAGCTGCTTCATATGTCGATGTCACAAAGTCGACAGTCAGCAAATTCTATGTCGGTATGAAATGCCAAAAACGATCATATCTGACGATGCATTAAGTTTAAATAACAGCACGATATCAGAAGTTTGCAGTCTGTTCAAGATTAAACACCGTATCACCCCAAAACGAACGGTGAAAAAAAAAGGGATCGTGGGGAAAATGATTGAGACTCATGAAGATTGGCATCTATGCTTGTCGAACGTCTGTTAGGACCCCCGCCGGGGTAACGCTTTTCTCATTGATTTATGGAATGGAGGCGGCTTTGCCCATTGAAGTCGAGATTTCTTCTCTCCGAGTTTTGTCAGAGTTGAATTTGGATAGATCTAATTTTGATATGATCAAGTAAACCTGATTAAAGAAAAGAGGTTGAAAGCTATCTGTCATGGTTAAATGTACCAAAATGGTACGAGATTATGACAAAAAGGTTCGTCCCAGAGAAATCCATGAGAGGGACCTAGTTTTGAAAATGATCCTTCCCATACAAAAGGATTTCAGAGGAAAATGGATACCAAATTGGGAAGGACCTTATGTGGTAGAGAATGCCTTCTCTGGAGGGGCATTGATATTAACTGAAATGGATGGCAAGACTCTGCCTAATCCAGTGAATTCTAATTAATCAAGAACTACTACACAAAAAAAAACAAAAAAAAAAACAAAAGAAAAGAAAAAGAAAAAGGAGAGGCCAGGGCAAAAACCCGTAAAGGGCGCCTTGAGACCAAAGGGAGTTTTGAATTCAAAACCCAGGAAAGGGCAATTCAAATTTTGATCGAAGGTGGGGCATGAGGTAGTCTTGTCTTCTCTGAATTAAAAAGAAGGAAGGATGCTACATCTTGGGGCATCAACAAAGTACTCCAGTTCTTCTAAACACATATCAAGTTCAAAGGATCCTCAAGAAGTTTTGTGCAGAGAAGCTCATGCTGAGATATCTGGGGCACCTATTTTCACCTTATTCATTTTCAATCTTAGCAAAATTTTCTATCTTGATTAATTCATCTTTGAGCTTTGCTCCCAATAAAATTTTATCTTGTCCATTGTGATAATCTTTTTCAAGCATTTTTCATTGAAATAATGATTATTGGCCCAATAATACTCAAGCAAAAGGAGTTTTGCATATTACTCTGGAAGCTTCTAAATAGTATGAGTACCTGAAACAGGACCATTAGTCAGAACTGACCAAATTCATGAGTTATAAACATTTGAGAAAGAATAGTCCAAATTATGACTATTTATTCAGATCTTCTGTCAAAGATACCGGCTAAACAAGAAGGCACGGTAGCAAATCAGTGATAGAACCTTGATGAATGACGAGCAATGACAACCTAAGCATCAAAAAAGGATCATTCTCGAAAAATGACATTCTGCATTCATGCAAATGTCATTCGTACACATCCAAATAGGAGCATTTGATTCATTTCGATCATGACATCCTGATGGCTTGGCATAAATAGGCCCATAAAATGGATTCTACAGGTCATGTTCCCCAGAAAACGGTGTAACGGATCAGAGAAACCATAAATCCTATACCTCTGAAGTTGTAGTAGGTCGGATCAAATCTACAATGGCGAATCTTATCTCCTTGAAGTTGCAATGGAGTAGATTAAAGCCATTAACTTTATCTCTCTGAAGTTGCAATAGGTTGAAGATAACGGATCTTATTTCCCTGAAGTTGCAGTGGAACAGATTTAAGCTACAAGATACAAATCCTATACCTCTGAAGTTGCAGTGGGACGGATTGAAGTTATCATGGCGAATCTTATCTCCCTGAAGTTGCAGTGGAGCAGATTAAAGCCACAAATCTTATCTCCCTGAAGTTGCAGTGGAGTAGATTGAAGATAGCGAATCTCATTTCTATGAAGTTGCAGTGGAACATATTTAAGCTACAAGTTACAAATCCTATACCCCTGAAGTTGCAGTGGGACGGATTGAAGTTATCATGGCGAATCTTATCTCCCTGAAGTTGCAATGGAGCAGATTGAAGATAACGAATCTCATTTCTCTGAAGTTACAGTGGAATAGATTAAAGCTACCAGTCACAAATCCTATACCTCTGAAGTTGCAGTAGGTCGGATCAAATCTACAATGGCGAATCTTATCTCCCTGAAGTTGCAGTGGAGCAGATTAAAGCCATTAACTTTATCTCCCTGAAGTTGCAGTGGAGTAGGTTGAAGATAGCGGATCCTATTTCCCTGAAGTTGTAGTGGAACAGATTTAAGCTACAAGTTACAAATCCTATACCCCTGAAGTTGCAGTGGGACGGATTGAAGTTATCATGGCGAATCTTATCTCCCTGAAGTTGCAGTGGAGCAGATTAAAGCCACAAACCTTATCTCCCTGAAGTTGCAGTGGAGCAGATTGAAGATAGCGAATCTCATTTCTCTAAAGTTGCAGTGGAATAGATTAAAGCTACCAGTCACAAATCCTATACCTCTGAAGTTGCAGTAGGTCGGATCAAATCTACCAAAACCAAGCCTTATCTCCCTGAAGTTGCCGAGGAGCAGATTGAAGCTACAAGTCTAATCTCCCTGAAGTAGATTGACGCACTAATTCCTATGCCCCTGAAGATGCAGTGGGATGGAATGAGGCTACATGAGGAAGAGAAGCACCAAAAAAAGTCAAGACCCGGCAAGACCAAGCAAAATTGACCCTTTTAAAGTCTTTGCTTCGTTCCCGTTACACGACAACGAGCAAAGAGGGGCAGTTGCAGGGCCCAATTTTGGCCCGGGCCCAAACAAGCCTATATTAGATAACTCATTACAGACCCAATAACAACAAAATAGCCCAATAATTAAAAACTAACCCGTACCCAGAAGGCCCACAACCAACCCTAGCCCAATTAACCTAAAAAAATCAGAAAAACCCTAGAGACCCTAGCATAAGCCGCCGCCGCACCCTTCAGCCACCGTACCTCCACGTCGCCACCACCGTACGGCCTCCGTACCTGCAAGGAGAAGAACAAACGGCAGAGAAAAACAAGAGAAAAACAATGTATTTTTTTTCGGCTATAAAAGCCATGAAAGAATAATGTATTTTTTTACACACACAAAAAAAAAAAGATTAATCAAGAAACAGATTAAAAATTTTCAAAGGTGACTTCTCTTTTTTTTTTTTCCGAATATTTACTTTAAAGTTTTTATTTTTATTTTTCTTTTTTACATGTAAAAAAAATAAAAAAAGAAAGAGGGAACTCACCTGTATCGCCTTGTATACTCGCCGTCGGACACTCTCTCTTGTGCCAAAATCGGTAGAGGAGGCCAAAGGCCGAATCCCTTCTTTCTTTTTCCTTCTTTTTAGGCATTTGCCTTCTTGTTTTAACACGGGTGTTTAAAAAAAGGAGTAAAAGGGGAATTTTAAATTTTCGGCCACCGTGGACGGCGGCGCCGTCACCGGTGGTCGGAGGACGATGCAGAAGACGGCCGGCAGTCCGATGGTTAGATTTTGGAGATAGATGAGAGAGAGGAGAGGAGAGTTTTCTTTCTTCTTTTTTTGTGAAAGGGGTGAAAAGTGATTTTTTTATAGTTTTTTCTGATATTTATAAAGCAACGAAATGACGCCATTTTGGGCTCAAGTCCCAATGGCCAAAACGACGCCGTTTAGGTTTAAACCCGTCCGACCCGACCCGCTAGCTGAAGGATCCGCGTGTTTTGTTTAAATGGGCTATTTACTGCTTCAGCCCTTCCGCTTTTGGGCTCTTTTTCAATTTGGGTCCTAATCTTA
This sequence comes from Gossypium sturtianum, assembly GCA_025698515.1. Classification (NCBI taxonomy): domain Eukaryota; kingdom Viridiplantae; phylum Streptophyta; class Magnoliopsida; order Malvales; family Malvaceae; genus Gossypium; species Gossypium sturtianum. The sequence continues at coordinate 28,625,216 of CM046949.1, forward strand.
GCTTTTTTTTCATTTTTAAAATTTATCCGTCTAATTTTTTTTTGTTTTTTAGTTCGGTCCTTTGAGCATTTGACCTCCTGGAAATGGTGCATTAAAGGGGCAAGAGGGAAAATTTCATATTTAGCCCCTGTGCCTTTTCGCGCCTCATATTTTAGTCTTTATTTACTTATTTTATCATGTTTTTTACTTTTAATTTCATTTTATTCTGATTTAGTCCTTGGTCCACTTAATTTCAGTTTTTTTAGAAATATTTTATTTATTTATATATTTATTGTCGAAGCCATTTTTTGAAAGGGAGGATCGACTAGGGTTTTGAAAACGAAAATAAAATGGGAGTCGCCACCAATCCTTTTTGATGAGGTGTGATCGGGTCACCTCGTAATTCAATCATTTTAATAAAATTTAAATTTATTAAAACAACGATTTTTGGTCCACGAAATACAGAAAACAGGTTCGGGAGTCGGTTACGCACGAGGAAGTATTAGCACCCTCGCAACGCCCAAAATTGGTACCTAGTTGATTAATTAGTATCTTAGTGTCGAAAATTGAAAACTCGAAAAGAATTTAAAATAGATCCTTCTTTGCATTATGTATATTTTGTTTTGAAAGGTTTAAATAAGTCGAAAATATAGTGGAGACTTTCTTATCTCGAGGCAAAATGTCACATCCCGTAAGTTAGGACACGATATTTCGAATCCTTGAGAATAATTTGGCCTTTGATTTTTATTTGAAATCTTAAGCGTTTAAATTTTTGAAAGGATATTCGATTATTCGAATTCGACGAGGAAAATCGAAACCCCGTAAGTTAGGGCACAATTTCTCGAAGTTTCCAAATTCCGAGCATTGCCTCATGGTGAAAACATCTTGAACCAGGATATGGCAAAAAATGAAATGCATTTTTGAAAACAATAGTTTATGAATAAAATTATTACACCGATAAATTACAAAATACGAACACTAAAGGAGTATTTCGAGAAAATTTCACGACATACATCATTTAAATGCTAGTATTAATAATCAAAGGAGAATGAAATAAACAATGATACAAAAACGATTTAAAGTGAATGACAATTTGAGATAAATAGTTTATAAAAAGGAATTAAGATAAGATATTAATAAAAGAATTTAAAATAAACAAAATAATAAAGATATAAATAATAAATAATAAATAATGTATGAAAAAGTTTAAACTAAGCAATTCATATAAAAATTTAAACAGATAATATGTCCAAAAGTTTTAAAAGTGATAAATAATATCTATAAATTTAAAATCAAATAATGTATATAAAAGAATTGTAAAACGACAGTGGATGTAAAAATAAATAATAAGACAATTTTTGATAAATAATACATGAAAAATAAATAAATAATATGTATAAAGGAAATTTGAAACAAATAATATACAATACAATTTTAAAAATGAATAATATAACAAACAATTCAAAATAGCAATCCAAACAACAAATTACACAAAGCAATTCAAAATAATAACATATGAAATAATCTGAAATAAATAACATCTACAGCAATTTAAAATAACTAATACCTAATATTAATCCAAAAGGAAAATAATTACACAAATTAATGAGCAAATAATAAAATAAATTAATCTGAGGACTATATTGAAATCAGAATAAAAATCAGGGGCTAAAATTGCAATAAATTAAAATAGAAAGTGGGAACAGGGACTGAAATATAACGCGCGCCACATATGAGGGACTGACTGAGCAATTTAATCTTGTTCCTAGAACGCACCGTTTTGTGTTCGTGCTTTAAACATACCCAAGGACCAAATTGAGGCAAAATAAAAAAAAATGCGTGGCCAAATTAAAAAACAATAAAAGGACTAAAATAGAATAGTCCAAAAAGGCGGAGGGGCTAAAAGGGTAAATAACCCTTAAATCAAAAACACGCGGATCCCCGAAGTGGGTCGGGTCGCGCGCGAGTCATGGCCATACGACGTCGTTTTGGCACACGGGCTGAGGGCTGAAAACGGCGCCGTTTTTGATTGCTCATAAAAGCCCTATTTTTTTTAAAAAAATTTCATTTTGCAGCTTCATTTGAAAAAACAAAAGGAAGGGGGTCTTTTTCTCTGCTAGGGTTTAGCCCAAGCAGAAGCCGTCGCGGGTTCGATCGGCGATTGGCCGCGCTACTGCCGTGGCCGGTGGCCGGCGTTGCGCAAGACGACCTTTCTAATCCCCGTTTTAAAACCTATTCAAAGGTTAAGCCTTCCTAACCTGAGAGGCCGAAAGAAAAGGGTCCCTAGCCCACGTTTTAAGCTCGATACCGACGAGGGAGGGGAGACCTCCGATGACGGGGCAGCGAGCCGATTCAGGTATTTTCTTTCCCTTTCCTTTTTATTTTCATAGGTAAAAATAACAAAAAAATATAATAAAACTTAAAAATAAAAATAAATAGAAAATATCAAACGAATGTCACCTTCTAAAAAAAATTATAAGTTCAAATCTTTGATCTTGTTTATTCAATCTTCTGGGGGAAAAATACAAAGATATTGTTTGTGGCTTTTATAGCCAAACTACAAGGCTGTTTGTTTCTATTTTTTTGTCTTTTTCTCTGTTGTTTTTGCTGCTTGTTGGCTTTGTGTTGTCGCTGTTGCGTTTCTTCCCTTTTGTAGGTGGTCAGAGCGCGGTGGAGAGCAGAGGATATGTGCGCAGAGGGCACCTGGCAGTGGTCAGAAGACCTAGGTGCGGCACACCTAGGGTTTGTTTTTTTGTTTTTTTTCTGATTAGTATCGGCTGGGGTAGGTTGGGCCATATTGGGCTAGGGTAATTTTGTTGGGCTGCCTGATTTAGTTGGGTTTGGGGTTTAATTTTTTTATTTTGTTTTGTTTGGGCCCCGGGCATAAATTGGGTCCTACAGCTGCCCCTCTTTGCTCATTGTCGTGTAACGAGAATGGAGTAAAGACTTTAAAGAGGACCAATTTTGCCCGGTCTTGCTGAGTCTCGGTGCTTCTTTTCTTCTTCAAGTAGCCTCGCTCCAATCTACTGTATCTTCAGAGGTATAGGAATTAGTGATTCGATTCGCTCCAATGTAATTTCAGGGAGAAGAGATTTGTAGCTTCGATCTACTCCACTGGAACTTCAAGGAGATAAGAATTGGTACTCAATGTAATTTCAGGGAGAATGGATTTGTAGCTTCGACCTACTCCGCTGGAACCTCAAAGGTATAAGAATTCAGGTAGAAGAGATTTGTAGCTTCGATCTTCTCTACTGAAACTTCAAGGAAATGAGGATTTCAGGGAGAAGGGATTTGTAGTTTCGACCTACTCCGTTGGGACCTCAAAGGGATAAGAATTCAGGGAGAAGAGATTTGTAGCTTCGATCTTCTCTACTAAAACTTTAAGGAAATGAAAATTTCAGGGAGAAGGGATTTGTAGCTTCGACCTACTCCGTTGGGACCTCGAAGGGATAAGAATTCATGGAGAAGATATTTGTAGCTTCGATCTTCTCTACTAAAACTTTAAGGAAATGAAAACTGGTAATTTCAACCTGCTCCATTGTATCTTCAAGGAGACGAGGTTGGTGACTTAAATCTACTCCGCCGCTTCATGGAGATAAGATTAAATGCGTTTCGATCCGCTCCCTCTATCGCTTAGGGAGACAAGATCTGTAATCTTGATCTACTCCACTTGCCGCCGTGGAGATAAGGCGATGGCTTAAATCTACTCCATTGCTTCATGGAGATAAGATTAGCCGTCTTCGATCGCTCCACTCTCGCTCGGGGAGACAAGATTTGTAATCTTGATCTACTTCACTCGCCGCTTGTGGAGATAAGGTGATGGCTTAAATCTACTCTCATCGCTTCATGGAGATAAGATTCGCCGTCTTCAATCTGCTCCCACTACCGCTAGGAGACAAGATCTGTAGAGTCTTGATCTACTCCACTTTGCCGCCAGGGAGATAAGGCCGATGGCTTAAATCTACTCATTTGCTTCATGGAGATAAGATTCGTAAATCTTCAATCTACTCCACTCTCGCTTAGGAGACAAGATCTGTAATCTTGGTCTACTCCACTTTAAGCCAGGGGAGATAAGGCTGATGACTTAAATCTACTCCGCTGCTTCATAGAGATAAGATTCGCCGTCTTCGATCCGTTCCACTACTGCTTAGGGAGATAAGATCTGTAATTTCCAGTCTACTCCACTACTGCTTCAGGGAGATAGGACTGATGGCTTAAATCTACTCCGTTGCTTCATGGAGATAAGATTCGCCGTCTTCGATTTGCTCCACTATTGCTTAGGGAGATAAGATCTGTAATTTCACCGATATTGCTACACCGTCCTCTGGGGGACATGTCCTGTAGGCTCGATTTCTTATGCTTATGTTTATGCCAAATGATTAGGATGCTATGATCAGAATGAATCTAATGCTCCTAACTAAATGTATTATTGACGACATTTGAATGAATACAGAATGTCATGAGGATGATCTTTTTTTTTGTACAATGATTAGGATGCGATGATCAGAATGAATCAAATGCTCCTGACTAAATGATATTGTGGATGACATTTGCATGAATGTAGAATGTCATGAGAATAATCCCTTTTTTTTATGTACAATGATTAGGATGCAATGATCAGAATGAATCAAATGCTCCTAACTAAATGGTATTATGGATAACATATGCATGGATGCAGAATGTCATGAGAATGATCTTTTTTTAAATGTATAATGATTAGGATGCAATGATCGGAACGAATCAAATGCTCCTAACTAAACTTGTTTTGCATGAATGAGAATGATCCCTTTTTAAATGCTTAGGGTTCTCATTGCTCGTTGTTCTTCCAGGTTGTATCACTGACGTATTATGCTGCCATCTTGTTCGACTGGTATTCTTGACAGAAAACCCAAAGAAACAATCATATTCTGCTCAGCAAGCTTGCCCCATCAGTAATTTCGAGTCCCTTCTCATGCACTTCAGGGACTAAAGTTTGTACCTCCTACTGCAACTCCAGGAGAATAACATTTGGTTTCTTCCATCCATCCTGCTGCAACTCCGAGGTATAGGATTTGTATCATCTTCAATAAATTTGATCTGTTACACCATTCACTGGGTATAATGACCAGATGTATGTGCCTGATATTTGCATGAATGCAGAGTATCATTTTTCTTTTCCCGAGAATGATCCCCTTGTTCACTTAGGCTGACATTGCTCGTTATTTGTCGAGGTTGTATCACCGATGAAATGTCTTGTCTTTTTGTTCAACCAATAAAAATTCCAAAAAGATAATCATCTTTCTCCAATATTTCCAAACCTTAGGCTTGGTGAGTTCTAAACATCAGTCCTGTTTCAGGTTCTTGTATTATTTAGAGGCTTCCAAAGTAATATGCAAAACTCCTTTTATGAAAGTATTATTAGTCCACTAATCGTTATTTCAATGCAAAATGCTTGAAAAAGATCATAATGATGGACAAAACGGAAATTTATTGAGCAAAGCTCGAAATGAATAAATTAATCAAGATATCAAATTTTGAAAAATCACAGAATGAGAATAAAGTAATCAAGATAACAAATGAAATTTATTGGGAGCGTATCTTGAAAAGAATAAAGTAATCAAAGATAGCAAATTCAAAATGGGTAAGATGGAAAACTAGGCGCCCCAGATATCGTAGCCTGAGCTTCTCTGTACAAACTTCTTTGAGACCATTTTGAGCTTAATATATGTTTAGAGGATCCGGAGTACTTTGTCGATGCCCCAAGATGTACCATACTTCCTCATTGTTAATCCAGGCATAGCAAGACTACCATATGCCCCACTTTTGATCAAAATTTAAGCCGCCCTTCTCGAGTTTTCAACTCAAACCCCTTTTGGTCTCAAAGCGCCCTTTGCAGGTTTTCGCTCTGGCCTCTCCTTTTTCTTTTTTCTTTTTTATTCTTTTTATTCTTTTGATTTTTGATTTTTTGATTTTTTGATTTTTTTTTGGTCTCAATGCGCCCTTTGCGGGTTTTCACCTTGGCCTCTCCCCTTCTTGACTGAACTGGATTGGGCAGATCTTTGATATCCATCTCGGTCAGTACCAATTCTCCTCCAGAACAGGCCTTCTTTACTACATAAGGTCCTTTCCATTTTGGCGTCCACTTTCCCTGGAAGTTCCTTTTGCATGGGAAAAATCTTCTTCAAAGTCCTATCATGAAACTTTCTAGGGCAAACCTTTTTTTTTTGTAATCGCACATCATCTGACCGTGACAGATAGCTTTTAATATCTTCAAATTCAACTGATCATATCGGGATTAAATCCATTCTACCTCTTCCAAATTTAGTTCTGACAAGACTCGAAAAAAAGAATGTCGGCTTCAATAGACAAAACGCTTTTATTCCACAAACTAAGGCATTGCCCCAGCGAAGGTCTTGGCCAATGTTTGATAAGCATAGAGGGTAAATGTAACTTCTTTATGCAAATCTTTACAAGTCTAGGTCATCTTCCTAATGATCCTTGTTTTGTTGCCCTTTTTTTTTTCTTTTTACTTTTGTTTTTCCTCTCTGGCTGCCTTTGCTGCACTGTGATGTGGCACCCGATCTTTGAACAGACCGTAAACTTTTGACATTGTGCGGTTAAATGTGATCTTTTTGACCATTTTTTTTGTCGGTATTCTTTCTTTCTTTTTCTCTCTTTTGTTCTGATGACTATCGACTTGGTAATATTGGCCTACGAAGCTACTTCCACCCTCTTAGCGAAATAATTAATGCCTGCTAGAAGCTTCTGACAAGATCATCCCAATAAACTCCATGCCCCACATAGATAAGGTCTACGAAGAAATGAAGGAGGCACATGAATCTTGTCTTCATAATTTTGGCATTTACGGCATAACTGATGCAATCCCTTTCTATGATAGACCAGCAGAATCTGAATCTCATGATTAGCTTGGCTATCCTAAAATCATTAGCATGTGACCTTCAAATACCCTTATGGACCTCTTCTAGGATTTCTTTAGCCTTAACAGCATACCCACGTCTCAGTAGCCCAGGCGTGTCACGTGAAAACATCATTGAATTGGGAATAACTCAATGATGTCTCGCTTTGTCTTTGTGGTGAGCTAGGCTTCGATATTCAACTCTTTCCTAGGCTCGCAATGCCCACTGACCATTTGCAGAGTAGGATCTATTTTTCATCTTGTTCTACTCTTCTTAACAAATCAGGAGATAAGTTACAATATTTGTCATCTTCAAAGTCCTGAGATCCCCCTAGACACATATCTCGCTCAAAAGGAGACTCTGAGTCAGTAGCAGCGTCGCTTATGTCGTTGATATCTAGGGACCTGTTGTAGGTACGAAAGAATATTCAAAGAACAAATGAATCTAATAATAATTATTTATGTGGTATGAACATGAATGAAATAAATGAATAAAAGAATATTTTCTCAAAATGAGACACAAAAACGCATTTTCATTGAAAATATAGATATTGAACATAAGCCTATTTCACAAAAAGATTCTTATTGCTCCTAGGCTTAGAGCAATAAGCGTGTTTTGGACATTACTCTGAATATGGCTCTAAAAAATACAGGGATCTCTTCCAGAGTCCCATTGTTCAAAACACTCCCAAGTATGTAAGGGCAGACGCTTGAAAAACTCTATTCTCCGGTTCCCTTTTTTAGATACGGCATTAATGTTCAGATTTTCCAACATTCCTTTCGGGCCTTAAACCTCTTCAAAGAAAACCAACTCTTTGTTATCCATTAGACTTTGCACCAAAGCTTTGAATTCGGCACACTCTTGGACTTCATGGCCTTCTTCTGCGTGGAACTCACAATAGCCCCTTATCTCTTTGAGTATTTCTTCCAGATCCTGAATGATTAATCCCCTGTCTATCATTTGTTTCAAAACCCATTTCAATGGGGTTTTTACTTCTGCAATACTCTTCTTGATTCTCTTCCCCGCATTCTCGATTATCGCGTTTACCCCTTTGTCAGAATGGTTGTGTAACGGATTTTCTGCATCAGATGGATCATCGAATTTCACAATGCCAATGTTGATGAGTCTTTCAATTATCTTTTTGAAAGTGGTGTAGTTCTCAATCGAGTGTTCTGTGATTCCCGCGTGGTATTCGCATTGGGCGTTCGCGTCGTACCATTTGGGAAAGGGGGCTGTATAGGTTTTAGATAGAAAGGGGATACTATATGTGTATCAAACAAACTTTGGTACAATTCCCCATACGTAATCGGGATGGGAGTGAACCGGGGTTTTTCTGAATTTGGTCTTGGATTGAAATCTTGCCTTGGGGGGACCTGATGGCTAGTAGTTGACATCTTTGGCTGGTTTACGGTAATCGGTCTTGAATAGACCTTATTATACATACTCGTATTATTCACCACATTTTCCCTCTTCCTCGAGGTCTTTAGAGTATTGATCTGGGAGCTCCACTCTCGCTATTTCCGTTTGGAACGATCTTCAAATTGTTTTGGGAGCTCCACCCTTGCCTTCTTTGTTTCTACTAGACCATCCAGATCAATGACAGTGGAATAGGTTAGATTGTCCCCCAGATTGGAACCTGAGCCTATCGAGTAGTTCGTTGGCGCCAATATATCGTCCTGATGTTGTTGGGGTCTGATAGTAATGGGTACCCCTTGCGGACACGTGTCTGGTTGAGTCTGAATGCTTATTGGGGTAAAATCTGGGGGATAGATGAAGTCTTCATTATCATTCCCACTGTTGACAACTGGGCCTTGTTTCAGGCCCTCCAACTAGTAATTGGGTTAATTGGCCCATCACGTTCCTTTAGAATTCTAACATTTGATTCCGCATATCCTTTTGAATTCTGGGTAATTGCTCATGCATCTGTATTTGCATTTGCTCTATTCTCTCCAACCTTTGTTCCATGTTTTCCAGGTTAACTGAAATAATTTTACCTAATTAGGGTCCTTTTGTGAAAATCTAATGCAAATGATGCAATGCAATATAGATGCATGGAATGAATGCAAAAGAAAGAAAGGCATTGATTCTGAATTCAATCCCATTAAAACAACTATTCTAGAAAACAAATTTCTTTACATAAAACAGATTACATACGCGGCCTTGCCCTCGTACTCCCGGTGAAGACATCGATCTTCTCCTTCATATCCGGACGCTATGGTCGAATCTTGCTAATTTTCCCAAAGATGTCTCTATTGCCTCCTTTTTTGCTTGATCTGTGTCGCGACCTATTGCTCACTTATCCCCGCAATGCTCATTAACTCATTTTAAAAGAGTTGAGACGTGACGGCTCTCGAATAATCTTTGTTGGCTTGAATCCTCGGGCAATGAAGCAAAGTCTTGTTTTCTTCCGTGGACTATCAGTCTTCTTTCGTTGTGTTTACTTGGACCCTATTCGGACGGTCGTACTATATTCCACTATATCAAGAAGTTCGTTTTCCTATGACAAGCTCTTCTATTTAGCAATCGAATATGAATCAACACCTCATTTCTAAGATGATGCGGTGCAATGCAATGCAATCATAAACAAAACAAAACATGTTAGCACAAGAAAAATAAACAACAAAATAGATTACCTAAATGGGTGACCACTAGGGTTTGGCACGGCTCTACTTAAGGTGGGCTCCTAAAGTTCGCTATATGCAGTTTAGTTCTAAAGTAAGGGTACCCAAACCGGAAGATTCCTCGATCCTCACCTATTATAGGCTCATATGGACCGAGTTTAGTTCAGGGGGATACATTTCTCTATGGCCATGCGGAGATGAAAATCTCACGAAGACATAGGTACGGATGTATCCTGGAAGCAGTCCACTAGCCCATGCGGAGGTGAAAACCTCACGAAAGCATAGCTTCTCACTCCCACTTAAAAAGGTGTGACCGAGCGGTCATGCAATGCAATGTGCAGAGATATACAAAAAGCTCGAAGCAAACAAATAAAATATGAATAAAATGATGAAGATCGTAACACAAAACGAATGAAATGCAATGAAAGGAACGTATATTAAAACCAAATTTTCAAATTTTGACAAAAAGAAAAAAGTTAATCAATTTGTGGCTTGACTCTCTTTTTTGTTCCCCAGCGGAGTCGCCAAGCTGTCGAAACCATTTTTTGAAAGGGAGGATCGACTAGGGTTTTGAAAACGAAAATAAAATGGGAGTCGCCACCAATCCTTTTTGATGAGGTGTGATCGGGTCACCTCGTAATTCAATCATTTTAATAAAATTTAAATTTACTAAAACGGCGATTTTTTGTCCACGAAATACAGAAAATAGGTTCGGGAGTCGGTTACGTACGAGGATGGATTAGCACTCTCGCAACGCCCAAAATTGGTACCTAGTTGATTAATTAGTGTCTTAGTGTCGAAAATCGAAAACTCGAAAAGAATTTAAAATACGATCCTTCTTTGCATTATGTATATTTTCTATTTAAAGGTTTAAATAAGTCGAAAATATGATGGAGACTTTCTTATCTCGAGGCAAAATGTCACATCCCGTAAGTTAGGACACGACATTTCGAATCCTTGAGAATAATTTGGCCTTTGATTTTTATTTGAAATCTTAAGCGTTTAAATTTTTGAAAGGATATTCGATTATTCAAATTCGACGAGGAAAACCGAAACCCCGTAAGTTAGGGCACAATTTCTCGAAGTTTCCAAATTCCGAGCATTGCCTCATGGTGAAAACATCTTGAACCAGGAGATGGCAAAAAATGAAATGCATTTTTGAAAACAATAGTTTATGAATAAAATCATTACACTGATAAATTACAAAATACGAACACTAAAGGAGTATTTCGAGAAAATTTCGCGACAAACATCATTTAGATGCTAGTATTAATAATCAAAGGAGAATGAAATAAACAATGATACAAAAACGATTTAAAGTGAATGACGATTTGAGATAAATAGTTTATAAAAAGGAATTAAGATAAGATACTAATAAAAGAATTTAAAATAAACAAAATAATAAAGATATAAATAATAAATAATAAATAATGTATGAAAAAGTTTAAACTAAGCAATTCATATAAAAGTTTAAACAGATAATATGTCCAAAAGTTTTAAAAGTGATAAATAATATCTATAAATTTAAAATCAAATAGTGTATATAAAAGAATTGTAAAACGACAGTGGATGTAAAAATAAATAATAAGACAATTTTAGATAAATAATACATGAAAAATAAATAAATAATATGTATAAAGGAAATTTGAAACAAATAATATACAATACAATTTTAAAAATGAATAATATAACAAACAATTCAAAATAGCAATCCAAATAACAAATTACATAAAGCAATTCAAAATAATAACATATGAAATAATCTGAAATAAATAACATCTACAACAATTTAAAATAAATAATACCTAATATTAATCCAAAAGGAAAATAATTACACAAATTAATGAGCAAATAATAAAATAAATTAATCTGAGGACTATATTGAAATCAGAATAAAAATCAGGGGCTAAAATTGCAATAAATTAAAATAGAAAGTGGGAACAGGGACTGAAATATAACGCGCGCCACATAGGAGGGACTGACTGAGCAATTTAATCTTGTTCCTAGAACGCACCGTTTCGTGTTCGTGCTTTAAACATACCCAAGGACCAAATTGAGGCAAAATGAAAAAATGCGTGGCCAAATTAAAAAAACAGTAAAAGGACTAAAATAGAACAGTCCAAAAAGGCGGAGGGGCTGAAAGGGTAAATAACCCTTTAATCAAAAATATGCGGATCCCCCGAAGCGGGTCGGGTCGCGCGCGGGTCATGACCATACGGCGTCGTTTTGGCACACGGGCTGAGGGCTCAAAACGGCGCCGTTTTTGATTGCTCATAAAAGCCCTATTTTTTTTTTTAAACTTTCATTTTGCAGCTTCATTTGAAAAAAAAAACAAAAGGAAGGGGGTCTTTTTCTCTGCTAGGGTTTAGCCCAAGCAGACGCCGTCGCGGGTTCGATCGGCGATTGGCCGCGCTACCGCCGTGGCCGGTGGCCGGCGTTGCGCAAGACGGCCTTTCTAATCACCATTTTAAAACCTATTCAAAGGTTAAGCCTTCCTAACCAGAGAGGCCGAAAGAAAAGGGTCCCTAGCCCGCGTTTTAAGCTCGATACCGACGAGGGAGGGGAGACCTCCGATGACGGGGCAGCGAGCCGATTCAGGTATTTTCTTTCCCTTTCCTTTTTATTTTCGTAGGTAAAAATAACAAAAAAATATAATAAAACTTAAAAATAAAAATAAATAGAAAATATCAAACGAATGTCACCTTCTAAAAAAATTATAAGTTCAAATCTTTGATCTTTTTTATTCAATCTTCCGGGGGAAAAAATACAAAGATACTGTTTGCGGCTTTTATAGCCAAACTACAAGGCTGTTTGTTTCTATTTTTTTTGTCTTTTTCTCTGTTGTTTTTGCTGCTTGTTGGCTTTGTGTTGTCGTTGTTGCGTGTTTTCTTCCCTTTTGCAGGTGGTCAGAGCGCGGTGGAGAGCAGAGGATAGGTGCGCACAGGGCGCCTGGCAGTGGTAAGAAGACCTAGGTGCGGCGCACCTAGGGTTTGTTTTTTTTGTTTTTTTTTTTTTTTGATTAGTATGGGCTGGGGTAGGTTGGACCATATTGGGCTAGGGTAATTTTGTTAGGCTGCCTGATTTAGTTGGGTTTGGGGTTTAATTTTTTTATTTGGTTTTGTTTGGACCCCGGGTATAAATTGGGTCCTACATTTATTTCTTTATTTCTTTTACTAGTTTCTTTTATATTAAAAAAATATTTCATGTATTATTTTATTTAACCTATTTATTTATTTTCAAATTTTAAATCAAACTTTTATTAATGTGCATTTTTATTTCCTTTATTATTCCTTAATATTTTAGATTAGCTTGTATATTCATTCGTTGTGTGTTCTTCTTATTTATGTTTTTATATTTTATCTCTTTTATATTTTATTTATCTCTTTATTTTTATTTTTATTTTTATTTTTTTCCTTGTCACTTATTTATTATTATTATTATTATTATTACTATTATTTTATACTTTCATGTTTACTTTATTATATATACATTCCACTTTTATTTATTTATTTATTTTTGTTTAATTAATATTAGGTTTAACTAGTAAATGCCATTGCTCATTTATTATTTTAGATATTTCATCGTTTCATGTACACACACCTTTTTTTTTATATTATTACAAATTATGCCGCGTTATCATTTTCATTAAACATGACATTTTTCCTTACATTTTAGCCTTATTTTATACCATATTCGAATGAACTAAACATACATAATTTTAAATATTATATAATTTTTATCCAAATTCGTAAAAAGGAAAACTTTCAAAAAATAGGCAATATTTCGTATTTTGGAGATTCGAGAAATCGTACCCTAACTTACGGGATTTCGATTTTTTCTCGTTGAACCTAAACATCCGGATATTCCCTTAATTAAAACACATGAAGTTTTAAACAAAAAATTAAAAGGTAAGCTTATTCTCGAGGGTTCAAATGTCGTGTCCTAACTTACGGGATATGACATTTTGTTATCTCGAGACGAGAGGGCCTTTAACATTCGTTTCGATTTATTCAAGCATTTTTAAAATTAACATTAATAAAAGAGAGATCGTATTTTAAATTCTTTTCGAGTTTTCAACTTTCGACATTAAAACCTTAATTAATCAATTAGGTACAAATTTTGGGCGTTACGAGGGTGCTAATCCTTCCTCACACGTAACCGACTCCCGAACCCGTTTTCTCGAATTTCGTAGACCAAAATCATTGTTTTAGTAAATCAAAACATTTTATTAAAACGATCAAATTACAAGGTGATCCGATCATACCTCAAAAAAAATCGGTGGCGACTCCCGTTTTTCGTTTTCATTTTTAAAATAAAAGTTGACCCCGTTTTTCAAAAGAAAAAATGGTTTCGACACCTAACTTACGGGGTTTCGATTTTCTCTAGGAATCTGAATCAACGAACGTTTTAACCGTTTAAATAATCTCGGGAATCGAGAAAAGATCATGTTCTAACTTACTGAATATGATTTCTTTCTAAAACTGAGATAATCAAACATCTTTCAAAATAAATAATTTTCGGTGTTTGTTCTCGTTTCGGGGATTTAAGACATTGTGTCCTAACTTACGGGACGTAATTCTATTTTCCTCAATTAACGTGAAATACGCCATTTCCTCAGAAAATTTTTAATAAAGCGACATTTTAACGACGGATCGTATTTTAAATTTCTTCAAATTTCTCAATTTTTGACACTAAGACACTAATTAATCAACTAGGTACCAATTTTGGGCGTATCGAGTGTGCTAATCCTTCCTCGTACGTAACCGACTCCCGAACCCGTCTTTCAGAATTTCGCGGACCAAAGTCATTGTTTTAATAAATTAAACCGTTTATTAAAAACAACCGTTTTAGGAGGTGACCCGATCACACCTCATCAAAAAAGATTGGTGGCGACTCCCCATTTTTCGTTTTCATTTTAAAATAAAAAGTCGACCCCGTTTTTCGAAAAAAATGGTTTCGACAAATATAACCATTAAATATTTATAATTAGTATTTTAAAAATATTTTTTTTATTTTTAATTAATGATTTTAACACATTTGTAATTAAGCACAAAAAAAAGGAAAGTACTATGTTATTGGAGGGGTGAAAAAGTAATTAAGCACTAAAAGTACTTTTGGAAGAGGAAAAACTAAAAATTTTAACTTCTCCTTTTCAGAAAGCTAAAAATTTCAGCCAAAAGCAACTTATTTAGCACAGTTTTTTTTTAAAAGTGCTTTTAGAGCCAGAAGTGTTTTTTTTAAGCACTGCAGAACAGGCCCAAGACCCTTTGGTGACCTTCTTCAACCATGGAACCCAAAGAAAAACTATAAGGGAAAACGAAATCAAAATCAATCATAGTGAGCAAAAGGAAGCCATTTTTGGAGATAAACCAAAGAGCTCTAACCTAAAACGCTAAAAAATAAATCATTTATTTTCTTAATCTTTCTCACTACCAGAAATATTACAAAATGGCTTTTCTATTACTTTTTAAAGCAAAGGAATAAGTCCATGAACTCATGAAGTTCAAGGACGAAATGGAAAAAAAATTGAGAAAGTGGAGGCAGAGAGGGTGGGGATATTAAAACATAAGTTGAAGTTAAAAGTTTTTAATATTTTTAATATATTTTAATTAATAACTATTAAAATTAATTTTTTTTCTTATTTGTAATACACGTGCCGTGTAAGGATTGGCAGATTGATAAAAATAAACTGTGTTAGTAAGGTACATAAAGAAAATAGGGTAAACTATACAGATAGCCACCCAACAATAAGAATTTTTCATTTCAGGCACCAAAAATAAAAAAAAATTTGCAATTTAAGCACTAACTTACATAGTTCGGCCATTTTGGTCACTCCCATTAAAATCACAAGCGACAAGTTGACATGACAGTTAAAAAATAGTATAATAACAAATTTATCCCTCAATTCTTACATATTATATCAATTTAGTCATAAATTTAAAAAATTAACCGTCAAAATTTACAAATATTCTCAATTTGCTCCTAATTCTAAAAAAATTAAAGAAATATATAAAAATACATAAATATTTTCAAAAAATATAATAATAAATTTAAATTTTATATTAATATTAAATTATAAAAAACCTTTCCATTTGATTCAGTTTTTATTCTTTTTGTATGATCCTATATAATAATAGGATTCAATGAATGAGTCCATATAGATATTGAAATGGTCAATTTATTATTCTATTAGGATTATTTTTTTAAATATATTTTCTTTTTATTTGATTTGAGTTGAATAAAACAAGTTACATATGAAAAAACCAAATCCGAATCGAATTGTGCGGTTCGAATGATAACACTTGTAATTGGCCCAATTTGCCCGGGCCCATTAACCAAATTTAAACCAAAAAACAAAACCAAAAAAAATAAAAAAACACATTAATAAAAATCCATTACATAAAATTTACAGCAAGCCCAATAACAAACTAATTACAGATGTCCCAAATTTAAAACCTAGAACCAACTACCCTAAACAGGCCCAAAAATGTTAACATTTCCAGAAACCCTAGGGATTTCTGGAAGCTTCAGCCACCGCTCCATCCCCCACACGCGCCACAACCGCTCCACGTCACCCCACACGAACGGCCTCCGTACGTGGTTACACCTGCAAAAAAGAAGCGAAAACATAGGAAAGGACAGAAAAACGCAAGGAAAAAACATTGTATTTTCTTTTTTTCTTCTTTTTTCGATTTTTATTTCTGCTTTAAAAACCGAAGGAAACGACTGTAAAAGGGACATTTTTTCGACGAATACAGAGAATACAAAAGAAAATAGATTAGAGGTTGATTTTCTGTTTATTATTTTCTTTCTCTTTATTTCTTTCACTTTTTTCGAAACTCTTTGCATATACTTGTAAACATTCTTTTATTTTTTAAACTACTCATATATGTAAAAAAATAAAGTAAAAAAAAAAAGAGAAGAAAAACTCACCTTTTTTTATCCCCAGCCGCCGCGCACGGCGGAGCCGACGGCGGTCATTGCGGCGGTGGTTTGCCGAAAATCCTGGCCGGATTAGGGGGAGAGAGAGAGGATTTTTGAGAGTTTAGTTTTTTTTTTAAAGGAGAAAGGGCTGAAATGAAATTTAAAAAAAAAATTGGGCTTAAATAGGAAGCATAAAACGACGTTGTTTCATTAGGCCCCCCAGACGCCGTTTTGGGGAGCCGACCCGAGACCCGACCCGCTTCCTCAGGATCCGCGTGTTTTGCCTTGAGTGGGCTATTTACGCGCGCAGTCCCTCCGCTTTTTAAGCCTATTACAATTAAATCTTTTTTTTATATATATTTTTAATTTGGCCCCGTAATTCTATTTCTTTTCTATTTTAGTTCCACAATAAGCGGCGCCGTTTTGGAGGACGGGGATATTTCCCCATTTGGTCCTTCCTTGTTATTCGCGCGTTCAATAAGGTCCCTTTCCTTTTATTTATTTCAGATTTACCCCAAACTTTTATTTTAAGTGCAATTTCGTCTTTTTTTTATTTCTTTTGAGATTTTTGAGATTTTATTATTAATTTTATTATTATCATTATTAATTTTAATTCTTCTTATTATTAATATTATCATTATTATCATTACTATTAATTAATTTTAGTATTACTACTATTAATTTTTACTATTATAATTTATAATCATTATTTTAGTATTACTACTATCATTATATTATCATTATTATTATTACTATTATATTTACTATTATTATTATTATTATTACTAACATTCTTATTATTATTGTTATTACTATTATTTATCTATTTTTTATTAACATTATTCGTTTATTATTATCATTACTAATATTATTATTATTATTATTATTATTTTTAAATTGTTTTACCTAATATCCATTTGTTTATTTATTTGTTGATTCACTACTAAATTTTTAACTATTTTTAGTTTTCATTTATTTATTTAATTTTTTTTATAATTAGTTTGTTTTATTTATTTGTTTATTTTTGCTTTTGTTATTTATCTTATTTGTATTTTTACTTTTATTATTCCTTTTTATTTCGGTTTGTTTTATTTTAGCTTTAATATTTATTATTGTCATGCACTTATTAGCATTGTAACTCGCTTTCCATTTTACTATGATAGTATCATATTTTACCCGATTTTCGAAATAAGCAAATACTTCGCGTTCTAAGATTCGAAAGAAATCGTACCCTAACTTACTGGGTCTCGATTTTTCTCATCGAGTCTAAAGAACCAATTATTTTTAAATTAAAGCATAAGCTAAATAAAAACTTATTCTCGGGAATTCAAAAATGTTGTGTCCTAACTCACTGGATGTGACATTTTGTTATCTCGAGATAAAGATTTCCAAAAACAAAGGCAATATTCTGTATTTGGAATTTTGATAAATTGTGTCCTAACTTACTTGGTTCCGATTTTTCATTTGACCTAAATAACCGAATATCCTTCTTAAATTTAAATGTACGAGTTTTAAATGTCAAAAGACAAGCTTAATTTCGAGAATCCGAAATGTCGTATCCTAACTCACTGGGTATGACATTTTACTCATTCGAAATAAGCGAGTATCAGCATCTAATTTAATTTATTCAAGTTCCTTTTAAAAGAGGATCATGTTTTAAAATCTTTTCAAATTTTCGACATTAAGACATTAATCAATCAATTCGGTACCAATTTTGGGCGTTACGAGGGTGCTAATCCTTCCTCGTGCGTAACCGACTCCCGAACTCATTTTTCTTGAATTTCGTAGACCAAAATCATTATTTTAATAAATCAAATGTTTTATTAAAATGATCAATCTCAAGGTGATCCGATCACACCTCAAAAAAGGATTGGTGGCGACTCCATTTCCGTTTTTAAAGTCAACCCCGTTTTTCAACCGATAAAAAAAATGGTTTCGACAACACTAATCCAAAATCGAACCGAACAATACAAAATCTGGACTGAACTCTATTTATTTATTCAACCCTAGAGAGCAAGGACTTGTAGTAGCATAGCAAATGTTTGATGGCACACATGAAAATAGCCTTGAAGAAATGGAGTACTAAAGCGACCTATAGTTATATCAATCCAAAATATTGAACTAATTATTGGACGAAGTTATTGATGCAATAAGAGGAAAGTGGACGAATTTAGATATTAAAATGTTTTCAGAATAGATTTTAGGAATAAAATGATATTATCATAACAAAGACAATTTGTGTATGTGTATTTTTTATAAATACTAACAATTCTAATATCTATTAATTTAAAATATTACTGTTTATTTCATTTGTATTACAAGAATTATGTATGTATCTATAACTTTGAAACCAAATTCTACAAGTTATATATTCCAAATGGAGTTGAATCCCTTAACCCAAACCCTAAAAACAACTTAAGAGGGGCTTTAAAGTTTGGATTTATATATATAGTTGATGATGGGATGGGATGGAATTCAAATTTACCACAACTTAATCCATGTTAATTTGGCAAAGGTGTAATATGAGATCAACCTCCATCTGCGATCACAATGATTTTTTTATGGTGGAGGAAGGGGAAACAATAAAAGGTTTGGGTGAGATTGAATGGCCTCATAAAATTATTGGGAGGGAAACATCTACGTACCTAATAATTTTTCATAAAATTAATGATTCTTAAAACTAAGGCATAATGATGAATTTTGATTTTAATCTTTACATTTTTTTTTGTCAATTTAACTCTTTTTTTTAAATAAAAAAAAGTTAAATTTAACTGTCAACCTATTAAAAAGAGTTCAATTTGATCATCAACCTTTCAAAAAGAGTCATATTGTTGTTTTTTGAATGAAAATACTGACTATAACATTAAATTTTTAGACATGGTAACGTGCATGGCAACCCACATGTAGTTTATACTACTTTTTGAGTTTTTATGAATTATTTATATATATATATTTGAAGATTTTATAATTTTTAATTTATTTGTTGAAGTGACATATAAGAAAAAGAGTGACATATTAACATGAATTACACATAGACTGCCGCGAGGGTTGTCACGCCAACATCGTAAAAAAATAATATTTTACACAACATTTCCGTTAAAAAAAAAGTGATTCGACTCTTTTTGGAATTTTAAGAGTCAAATTTAACTCAAAAAAATAATAAAGGTCAAATTGACAAAATATATAAACATTGAGAACTAAATTTATCATTAAACCTAAAAATGAACATTTAAAATATAACAAAGAAATAAAAACCCCGCCCTAATTATGTTTATTTTGGTTGAACTATCTCCAATTTATAATTTCCTCTATCTATATAATTTCTTAAGTTAACATAATGTTCCAATATGTAACGTGAAATATCCAATTAATGAACTCTATTTTAATACTTTTTTTACAATTTCTTAGTCTTCTTCTTCTTGTTCTTATTTTTTTTTTTTTAGAATTACAAATATCTTTTAAACCCACTTATTCACTTTACTTTTACTTTAACTACTATGATTCCCACACTTCACTTTTAATATTTTTTTTTACAATGCTTGTAATATGGATTTTCATTTGGATTATCCGATGGAAATCGACTTGATAATGAAGGATGCAATAAATTGAAGTGATCGTCTTTGGGTTGTTTTTATCAAAAAAAAAAAGTTTGATTATATATTTGTGTTAAATTAACAAGCACAAATTTGAAAGTTAAAATATACTCTAATCTTACTTTTATTTTCAGAAATTTAAACCATTTATTTTTTGAATTTAAAAATTTAGGTCCAACTGTTATCACTATTAAAATCCTTCTATTAAATTCATTTGTGTAACATTTTGAAATTAAAAACAATCATTTGATAGTCATGTACAATTAAAATTAATATTGGAGATGTTTATAGAGATTTTTTTCTTAAAAACATTCATTGGACTTATCTTGATAAAATAATTTTTTTTATTGGAATAGTGTTCCTAAGAAAAATTGATGCCAGTATTTTGATGAAATAGTTAACAATATTGAATATTTAGACTAACTAATGACATTATAAAAGTAGAAGGATCAAATTATGTAAAAAATAAAGTATATAGATTAAATCCCAAGTTTCAACATAGTATAAAGGGCTAAATCTGAGGTTTGATCATTGTTTTATAATATACATATATAAAAAAAAAGAAGCAAGGCAAATCTAAAAAAAAATAAAAACCATGTATATGTCTCTAAGACCCTTAGGGTATTCAAATTATTATAACCACATAATATTTTAATTGAATAATTAATATATTAACTATTTGGGCTAATTATGTAACGCCCCAAAAATTGTGGGGTTTGTAATTTTTGCTGAATTGCTTAAATTCCATATTGTGCTTGAACGGCTAGTTATTTGAGTGTATTTGGGGGTTTTAAGGAGGCCTGGGTTCAAGTCTAAGCTTTGGAAAAAATTTAGTTTTTGGCTCTTAAGAGGAAGGGGCTGTTAGCAGTAGGACTTAAGTATAATTATGTGCGTTTAGGTGTCACAAAAAGTGCATGTGACTTAGTGGCTGTGGCGTCACTGGGATAACAAGGGGGAGTGGGGTTCGAATCCCATGAATAGCAAATGGGGGCTTTTATTTTATGTCTTGGGGGAGGAAGAAGTAGAGTTTGGATCAAACTCTGCAAAGGAGGTTGAAGACTTGGTCAAGAATTTCGAATGGAAGGCTGGGAGCAATTCAAGGAGGATTTGGTGGAGAGTTTGAGGGAGTGGGAGTGTGGAGGAGTCTTGGCCGAATCGGAGAGTGTGGCTAAGGGAGGAATTTCGGCTAGGGGTTATTTGGGCATTTCGGCAACTTTGTGTGAGGAGAAAAACCGAAAATCCTTTCTACAAAATTTCAAGTTTCATTCTTTTTTTTTGGCATCTCGTGCAACTTTTACCATTCGGGTCTTCTTCTTGTTCATCGTTATTCCTCAACTGCTGCCACTCCTTGCCGAAACATCTTTTCTCCTTTCAGTTCCCCCTTGGCCGAACTCAACTTTCTCCTTTCCTCTCGTTATTCTTTTCTATTCTTTTCAAGATAGCCGAACAATCTCTCTCTTAAAACCCCGATTCTTCTTTTGTTAACTAAACCTATGAATCTTCCTACTCTTTTCATCCCTTTATTCTTCGTGGTTAGTGTAACATCCTCGAAAGGGCCTATGCATTTTCAGTTTAATTGTACGAAATGACAAGTCTTAAGCACTATGAATAAATTTTTGGTATTTTTGGAATTCTAGAAATGCATAGAAATGGAAATGAACATTTTTGGAAACCTGAGCATTTTTGGAAACTTGAACATTTTTGGAAACCTGAACATTTTTGGAAATGTTTCAAAAATGGAAACTTGAACATTTCTGGAAACTTGGAAATGTAAGAAAATGGTCAGCAAACAGAGCCGATCAAAAATTTTAGGAAACTTAGAAATGATGCCGAAATGTCAAATTTTAAAGTTCAAAATAGGAAATAAGGGCTAGAGGGCCTTAAAAGAAAAAGTTGGAGAAGTTCGACACACAAACAGGCTTGGAAAAGTGGCCTGAAGATGCCACTTAGGGCCTAAGGAAGTGGCGTCACATGCAGGGAAATAGGCCTGAGTTCGAGTCACTTGAGAAGCAAATAAATAAGTTTTATTTTTGCTTCCAGAAGGCTGAGGTGGACGGCATGGGTTTCTAGAAAAGGAAGAGTTTTATTTGCATAAATATGTGAATAATAAGTGATAAATAAAGGATTTTCTTTTAAGAAAATTGAGGAGATAATTGATGGATTAAAGGCTTTTATCTTTTAAATAAAAGAGATAATATTATCAAAAAGGAGTGGTGGCCAAGTAAGGGACTCCTAGGCTGATAATTACGGCTATAAAAGGAGGGCGGGGAGGGCTACTCATCAACGTTTGCTTTCTCTTCCTCTGTGCCGAAATTTTCCTAGCTCTCTCCCTCTCTCTGCCGAATTTTTCTTTAAGCAAAATCCATCTCCTCTTCTTCTATTTTCTTCTCTGTTTCTCTTTGTCAAAGCCGAATCTTTGTTGATTCTAAGTAAAGGAGCAATCAACTACGACATCTAAAGGGGTCTACAATCATCGAATATAAGGATCAAGGATCTAAGGTAAGATAAATTTATTTGATTAAAGGTTATGATGTATATGTTAGATTAAATCTAACATGAAGATTTCGACAGACATATAGGGCAAGGAATCCTCTCCAGATTTGGAATTTGTATGGTAAGTGATATTCGGCCAAGGCTTAATTTTGGTATTTGGAATTATTTTTCATTATTCCAAAAGTCAGAAACTGACAAAATTACATGATTTAGTGTTAGCCGATTTCAAGGAAAATGGATACTAGTAATTTTTGGGAACTTGATCAATCCAATCGGCAAACAAGGTAAGTATTAGTAATATCATTCCTATTGGGATTTGGTTTTAAAATCGAAAAGGTTATTAATGTGTTTTTGTATGATGGGCCGAATATAGGAATTAACAGATCTAAACTTTAGATCGGTAGATCGTTCTTCGGGATTTCAAGGAATCTATTAAGCCAATCAGGTGTGTACTCACACTAACTTTCGATATATCATATGGCAATTATTTTAATATATGAATATGCATAAGAATGTGAATATGGCTAAGTACCATAAATATGGTAAAAGTACCCGTGCACGTTTCCTACTTTTGATAGGATTATGAATATGTATATTGTTACATGTGAATAATGAGAAATTAAGTATGTTATGCATTTATGGGGCATTCGGGATATATGAGAAAGGGGAAGAAGGTGTTGACTTCGGTCTCACCAACGGAATATGGTGACTACGGTCACAAAATTTGAATATGGTAACTTCGTTACATTATCTCGAATTTGGTAACTTCGGTTACATTATTTGAATGTGGTGTCTAATGACACAAATTATATGGGCGATGAGCACGTCGATCGCAGCCGATCGCTTCGATGGTGTGTAGCGGATGGAGGGTTGACTTAGTAGTCCCCACGGTGTAGACCGGCGTGCACGGGTGGTGTGTAGCGGATGGACCATTAGGCTTGGGTTTGGGTTGCATCACTTATTTTATATGAACATGAACTTGATACGAACTTATATGCCTGATTTGTTGAAGGTTAATGTTGTGTACACATTGAGTCTGTTGACTCACCCTGCTGGGGAACTATTTTGTGTGATGAACAATGGATGGACCGGGATCGGTAGACCTTGAGGTGGCCATGCATCAATTGAGGAATTTATTTAATTTGGACTTTATTTCTTTTTAGTATCTTTAATTTTATTATTGGGTTTTACTTGATGTAATAAGGCCACAAGGCCCAGATGGATTTTCTTATTTTTGCTTTATTTTTAATTATTTTGCTACAAACGATTGTTGGATTAAATTTTAAGTGAAATATATTTTTATAAACTTTAAAAATTATTTTGTCACCTTAATAAAAATTGGATTTTCCAATAAATCAAATGGGTTCCCAATCTGAGCCCAATCCACAACAACATTTTTCTAAAAAAAAAAAATTATGCAAATTTTCTCTAAGTAACAAAGAATTTGAAAACCGGTTTACTTAAGGAACAAACCAGATCCGGTTCAGGCTCGTGGGCCGGGTTTGGGGTGTTTCAGTTAGGGCCGAACCCTCTTGTCAGACAACTGCCGAATTTTGTTGTTCATTGGTAGTGGTAAGGCTAGAATAATTCAATCACTTTATTTTTCGTTATTAGTTAGACCTCTTATGACTTTATAATCAAACTTCGGTTTTCTTTTTCTCTGGGGGCCGAATGTTGGATTGTTCTAACAATTTCTTTTATACCAACTCATGTTAAGAGGGGGAGATCGCCCTTGATCGGTAGAGAGGCATTAATACTCGCTAGCCCTAGCAAGGTGACTGATTGTGGTTTAAGTCATTAACGGTGGTGGATTAAGTGTATACGTTAGCTTGATTGAGGTAGTCTGATGCAATATGTTGGTGGATTTTAGGATTCGGAGAGCGTGGATCTTACCTAGTCTCGCGAACAGGTGTGTAATCGTACAACCAATCTTGGTTCTGTCAACATGACGAATGAAGGTGTTTTCACACCCCTGATGAATTTTGAATCGCTAAAGCCGAAAAATCGATAAGCCGAAACTTCGGCATCTGAGGGCTCTCGAGCGTGCGAACGCTCGTAGAGATAAACCGAGCCACTATCGTTGACGATAGACCGTTGAGGCTGCCACAAACATTCTCGTGCGCTAGGGTCGTAATGGGCCTCGTTGGGCCGAGATGGGCCATTTGGGCCTATTGGGCCCATGGGCCCCACATGGGTAAAATTCACAAAAGTGTCAGATAATAGATTTAGCTGCGAGGTTCGCATAGCCGCGACCAAAATTGGGCTGATTGGGCCACATGAATGTGTGGGCCCGCTTGGGTCGAAAATTGGGCTTTGGGCCTAATTGCATCGTTTCGACCAAAAAGGGTATCTGTGTCGCTCGAGGCGACTGTAGACCTTCAAAAAAGCCGTTATCGATGGGTAAACTGACCGAAATACCCTCGATGGGTAAAATGTCCGAAACACCCTCGATGGGTAAAATGACTGAAATACCCTCGATGGGTAAAATTAGCAAAATACCCTCGAAGGGTAAAATTACCGAAATACCCCGAGGGGTGAAATTACCATTTTACCCCTAACCGAAAAAATGACTGTTATACCCCTAGTGGTAGTGTAAATAATGTATGTGTGATATTTACATGACTGCTTATGATTGTGACATACTGCATACACGAATTATTTATGACACAACATTCTGCATTAGGATTGGGATTGGGATTTGGAGGAAGTACTGTACTAGTGGCTCTGCCACGTTTTACTGGTCTAGTGGCTTCGCCACGTAATCTGATTTTGGTGGCTTGGCCCACGCGTTCGCCATTAGCAACTTTGTCTGCGTTCTCGCTTAGCGGCTATCTTTGCGCGATATTGGTGTGTTGGCTGGATGGGTCGACTTGGTCCCTACATGGTGTGTTGGTTGGTACGGGTGGTGTGTTGGCTGGACTGGGTTGGGTTGCATTACGATTCTGTTTTGAGATCATTTGGGCTTAGGCCCACATCACATTCTTGTGAGGGCTAAAGCCCGCATCAATTAATTCTGAATAGGGCTCAGGCCCAGACTATTGTTGCATGATTGGGGATTACACACTGAGTTCTCATAACTCACCCTTTTCTTTTAACCGTACAGGTAATCCCCAGCCTTAGAGGATTTGGAGCTGCGAGGGACTCGAAGGTGGCCACATGTTCGCCAACATTTCTAATTTTACATCTAGCCTTTAAATATTTTATCTCGAGTTTAATATTTTTGTAATAAGGCCATTCGGGGTTTATCTTTATATGGTGTTTTCTTTTGATTCAACCTGCTAGTCTAGGAAACGCGGGTTTTTAAAACAATAACTGTTTTCTTAAAATCACGTTTTCAAATCTTAAAGTTTACTTTTGGAAGGCTTCCGCGAAATTTAATCCGGACTAATAAATGATATGACCATTAAGAGAATATCCAGTTTTGGTTTTGTAACCCCAACAATTCAAAAAGGGGTTTTGAAATTCACTAATGAACTATTAATAATAAGTCAGTTTTCAAGTAACACTTTGATGTGACACGTTGGATCCGGTCGTAACGTCTAGGCCGGGTTTAGGGTGTTACATTTAGTGGTATTAGAGCCTGGTTGCAAAACTCGGCTGTGGAATGGATTTTGAAAATTTTCTAAACCTGTCTAAATTTTGGTTTGGAAAGAAATGTTGTTTCTGAATGTGTGGTACACCGAGTCTCAGGCACCAAATCTGTAAGTTCTCTGACCCTGTTTTCTGTTATATATTAAAATGATTATACTGAGAAACTACCATGGATAGTAGTAGTGTATTGAAACTCTTTAGCTAGAGTAAACTGAGACTGTAGGAGACTGAAAACTGTAGTGAGGTTTCGATCTGCAAAAACAACTCTAATTACTGTTTATCATAAAATATCTGTTAATAATTATTGAAATTATAAGCTGATGCATAAAACTCTTAAATCAGATAAATACGCTACATCGATATGAGCACAAGAGGTCGCGGAAGGGGTACACGTGGCCGCGGTAGAGACCGAGGTGTTAGGGCTGGGTCTTCAGTATCGGGACACATGCCTACTAGGGAGGCACCATCCTCACTAGTGACTGAGACGGGGTCTTATGACCGAGCTGTTGGGGATGATGCTCTGTTTCAACCGATGTTACGGGTTTTCGAGAGGGTTGCTGGAGCAAGTACTGGATCAGTGGGCCGAGGGTCAATTTCTGAGCGACTCCGGTCTAATAGAGCAAAAATTTTCAGAGGTATTTTTGGTGTAGCCCCGAATGTGGCAGAATATTGGTTAGAGGCTACCGAGCGGATAATGGACGATCTTGACTGTACTGTGGAGCAGAAGCTAAAAGGAGCAGTATCTTTACTGCGAGATGAGGTATATCAATGGTGGCTTACCGTGAGGGAAGGCACGCAGGTCGACCGCTTAACATGGGACTTCTTTAAGGCAGCCTTCCAAGGAAAATATGTTGGGGCAAGTTATGTGGATGCCCGGAGGAAGGAATTTCTGAGTCTGGTCCAGGGGAATAGGTCAGTAGCAGAATATGAGGCAGAGTTCCTGCGATTAAGCCGGTATACTCGGGGTATAGTCACGACTGAGTATGAGAGTTGTGTGCATTTTGAGGATGGTCTCCGAGATGAGTTGCGGGTGCTGATAGCTCCACAGAGGGAAAGAGACTTTGCCGCCCTTGTTGAGAAGGCAAAGATTGCCGAGGATGTGAAACGCTTAGAGCGTCAGAACCAGGAAAAGGATAGGGGCATTAATAAGAGGGATTTTGGGCCATCAAGTTCTTTTGGTGGGCCTAAGAAGAAGCCTAGATTTAATGTGCCAATCTGAGCTGGGGTCTCTGTTGTTGCTGCTAGACCGCAGTCTTGCGTTGATTGTGGGAGATCTCACCAGGGTGAGTGCTGGTAAAGAATTGGGGCGTGCTTCAGATGTGGGTCCAAGGACCATCAGGTTAAGAACTGTACGCAGAGGCCTGTTCAGATGCAAGCCGCAGGTCAGGGCTATGTTAAGCCGAGAGAGGTGGTCAGCAGCCACCGAGAGGCCGCGGTCAGGCCAGAGGGGGAAATGGTTTAGCTAGAGGTCGTGGAGCACCGGCGGGCGTCTTTGGTAACACCGAGGCGAGAGACGGCCAAGTTGATCTATCGCGCTCGCCACGAGAGGATGGCGACGCTCCTGACGTCATAACTGGTACATTTCTCATTCATAATGTACTATATATTGTTTTAATTGATATTGGGTCTACACACTCGTATGTTGCATGTACTGTGTCTGGGACGTTGGGTATTCAGTTCGAAATTACTGATAGGGAGATGACTGTGTTAAGTCTATTGGGACAGTCGGTTAGAGTGAATAAGTTGTTTCGAGACGTGCCCCTAGAGGTCCAAGGGGTTGTCTTTCCGGCGGATTTGATAGAATTGCCATTTGGCAAATTCGATCTTATTTTGGGCATGGATTGGCTAGTGAAGCACCGTGCGAATTTGGATTGCGCTGCTAAGCGTATGGTATTGAAATCCTCTGAGGATGAGGAGGTGGTTGTGATAGGGGAGCGAAGGGAATATCTATCTAATGTAATCTCAGCATTAAGGGCCGAAAAACTGGTTCACAAAGGTTGCGAGGCGTTCTTAGCTTATGTCAACATATCTAATTCTAAAGGTCATTCTGTTAGGGATGTCAGAACTGTGAAGGAATTTTCGGATGTATTTCCCGAAGAGCTTCCTGGGTTGCCTCCTAACCGTGAGGTCGAATTCGTTATCGAGCTCTTACCTGAAACAGCTCCGGTGTCTATCGCCCCTTATAGGATGGCGCCAAAGGAGCTGGTAGAGTTAAAGGCTCAAATTCAAGAGCTACTGGACCGAGGATTCATTCAGCCGAGTGTGTATCCATGGGGAGCACCAATATTATTTGTGAAGAAGAAGGACGGGTCCATGCGCATGTGCATCGATTATCTTCAACTGAACAAGCTAACGATTAAGAACAAGTACCCTTTACCAAGGATAGACTATCTGTTCGACCAGATGCGAGGAGCTTCGGTTTTCTCCAAGATAGATCTTAGATCGGGGTACCATCAGCTAAGGGTTGAGGAGGCAGATGTGTACAAGACTGCATTCAGGACTCGTTATGGACATTACGAGTTTCTGGTCATACCGTTTGGGTTGACGAATGCACCAGCTGCTTTCATAGATATGATGAACCGGGTATTCCAACCCTATTTGGACCGATTCGTGGTGGTGTTTATAGATGACATTCTGGTGTATTCAAGAACTGAGGAGGATCATGATTCGCATCTCTGAATTGTATTGCAAATACTGAGGGAAAAGCAGTTTTATGCCAAGTTCAGCAAGTGTGAGTTTTGGCTGCGAGAAGTGACATTTTTGGGTAACGTGGTGTCTGTCGAGGGGATTAGGGTTGATCCTCAGAAAATTGAAGCCGTATTAGAATGGAAACCACCGAAAACGGTATCTAAGATTCGAAGTTTTCTGGGTCTGGTTGGGTAATACAGACGTTTTGTTGAGGGGTTCTCACTGATTGCTGCACTTCTAACTAAGTTGCTGCGTAAAGGGGTACCGTTTAATTGGACTGATAAGTAGCAAAAGAGTTTTGAGAAACTGAAAAAGGTTCTGACTGAAGCCCTGGTGTTAATACAGCCAGAGTCGGGGAAGGAATTCATTGTCTACTGTGATGCGTCGCACACTGGATGGGGGGTGCATGTTGATGCAAGAGAGTAAGCTGGTTGCTTACGTGTCTCGTCAGCTTAAGCCTCACGAGGTGAATTACCCAATTCACGACTTGGAGTTAGATGCGGTGGTATTCGCACTGAAGATTTGGAGGCATTACTTGTACGGTGAGAAGTCTACTATTTATACCGACCATAAAAGCCTCAAGTACCTCCTTACTCAGAAAGAGTTGAATCTTAGGCAACGAAGATGGATAGAGTTACTTAAGGATTATGATTGCTCGATTGAGTACCATCCGGGTAAAGCTAACGTAGTAGCGGATGCACTGAGCCGTAAGGTTGTATCTGATCTGAGAGCAATGTTTGCTCGTCTCAGCCTGTTTGAGGATGGTAGCTTGTTAGCTGAACTCCAAGTGAGACCGACCTGAATTGATCAAATTAGGGAAAAGCAGTTGCTGGATGAGTCGTTGGTTCCTCGTTTCTGATGGGTTGAGAAGGGGGAGATTGCGGATTTTGGGCTGAATAGTGAGGGAGTATTATGCTTCCGTGGGAGAGTCTGTGTACCGAGGGATTCTGAGTTAAGGCAGTCTATACTGCGAGAGGCGCACAGTAGCCCATACGCTATGCATCATGGCGAAAACAAGTTATACCAGGATCTGCGTAAAATCATGATCGGTGGCGTGGCTTAAGCGCGAGGTTCTGCGATTTCGTGGGTAAGTGTCGACATGCCGCCAAGTTAAGGCCGGGCATCAATCGCTATACGGATTATCGCAACCCGTTAAAATTCCACTTTGGAAGTGGGAGAGGGTAACCATGGACTTTGTTAGTGGGCTACCCCTGACGCCTACTAAGAAAGATTCGGTATGGGTTATTGTTGACCGACTGACTAAATCTGCCCACTTCATACTGGTCCGCACTGCTTATTCATTGCAGAAGTTGGCCACGTTATACGTGGCTGAGATTGTGAGACTGCATAGGGTACCAGTGTCTATCATTTCGGACAGAGACCCTAGATTTACATCACGATTCTAGATGGTGTTACACGAAGCTTTAGGTACAAGGTTGGATTTCAGCACGACATTTCATCCTCAGACTGATGGTCAGTCAGAGAGGGTGATCCAGATACTGGAGGACATGCTAAGAAGTTGTGTAATTGACTTCAAAGGCAGTTGGGAAGACTACTTGCCGTTAGCAGAGTGTGCATATAACAACAACTACCAAGCCAGTATTCAGATGGCACCGTACGAGGTGTTATATGGTCGTAGGTGTCGTACCCCTACTTGTTGGACAGAATTGGGTGAGCGGCGAGTGTTGGGGCCAGAGCTAGTTTCTGAAACCGAAGAAAAAGTAAAGTTGATCCGGGATCGGTTAAAGGAAGCATCTGATAGGCAAAAGTCGTATGCTGACTTAAAGCGTAAGGAGATAGAGTACTCTGTGGAGGATTATGTCTTCTTGAAGGTCTCACCATGGAAGAAGATTTTGAGATTTGGACGGAAGGGCAAGCTGAGCCCCAGATTCATCGGACCTTACCGGATATTCAAGTGTGTGGGACTGGTCGCCTATCAACTAGAGCTGCCTCCGGAGTTAAACTAGGCACATGATGTGTTCCACGTCTCTATGCTGAGGCAATACCGTTCTGATCCCTCACATATAGTGACGGTGGAGGAGATCGAGGTTAGACCTGATCTGACCTTTGAGGAAGAACCGGTGCAGATACTGGATCGTGATGTTAAGGTATTGATAGGAAATCTGTTCCGTTAGTCAAGGTGCTTTGGCGTAATCACGGTTCAGAGAAAGCCACGTGGGAGCTTAAGGAGGCTATATGAAAGCAATACCCTCACCTCTTCTGATCAGGTAAATTTCGAGGCCGAAATTTCTTTAAGGGGGTAGAGTTGTAACGCCTTAAAAATTGTGGGGTTTGTAATTTTTGCTGAATTGCTTAAATTCCACGTTGTGCTTGAACGGCTAGTTATTTGAGTGTATTTTGGGGTTCTAAGGAGACTTGGGTTTGAGTCTGAGCTTTGGAAAAAAATTAGTTTTTGGCTCTTAAGAGGAAGGGGCTGTTAGCAGTAGGACTTAAGTATAATTATGTGCGTTTAGGTGTCACAAAAAGTGCATGTGACTTAGTGGCTATGGCGTCACTAGGATACAAGGGGGAGTGGGGTTTGAATCCCATGAATAGCAAATGGGGGCTTTTATTTTATGTCTTGGGGGAGGAAGAAGGTGGGAGTGTGGATGAGTCTTGGCCGAATGGGAGACTGTGGCAAAGGGAGGAATTTCGGCTAGGGGGTGTCATTTGGACATTTCTGCAACTTTGTGTGAGGAGAAAAACCGAAAATCCTCTCTGCAAATTTCGGGTTTCATTCTTTTTTTTGGCATCTCGTGCAACTTTTAACATTCGGGTCTTCTTCTTGTTCATCGTTATTCCTCAACTGCTGCCACTCCTTGCCGAAACATCTTTTCTCCTTTCAGTTCCCCCTTGGCCGAACTCAACTTTCTCTTTTCCTCTCGTTATTCTTTTCTATTCTTTTCAAGATAGCCGAACAATATCTCTCTTAAAACCTTGGTTCTTCTTTTGTTAACTGAACCTATTAGGCCGAATCTTCCTACTCCTTTCATCCCTTTGTTCTCCGTGGTTAGGGCCGAACCCTCTTGTCAGACAAGTGCCGAATTTTGTTGTTCATTGGTAGTTGTAAGGCTGGAATAATTCAATCACTTTATTTTTCGTTATTAGTTAGACCTCTTATGACTTTATGATCAAACTTCGATTTTCTTTTTCTCTAGGGGCCGAATGTTAGATTGTTCTAACAATTTCTTTTATACCAACTCATGTTAGGAGGGGGAGATTGCCCTTGATCGGCAGGGAGGCGCTAATACTCGCTAGCCCTAGCAAGGTGAGTGATTATTGTTTAAGTCATTAACGGTGGTGGATTAAGTGCATACGTTAGCCTGATTGAGGTAGTTTGATGCAATATGTTGGTGGATTGTAGGATTCGGAGAGCGTGGATCTTACCTAGTCTCGCAAACAGGTGTGTAATCGTACAACCAATCTTGGTTCTGTCAACATGACGAATGGAGGTGTTTTCACACCCCTGATGAATTGTGAATCGGCTAAAGCCGAAAAACTGATAAGCCGAAACTTCGGCATCTGAGGGCTCTCGAGCGTGCGAGCGCTCGTAGAGATAAACCGAGCCACTATCGTTGGTGATAGACCGTTGAGGCTGCCACGAACATTCTCGTGGGCTAGGGTCGTAATGGGCCTCGTTGGGCTGAGATGGGCCATTTGGGCCCATGGGCCTCACATGTGTAAAATTCACAAAAGTGTCAGATAATAGATTTGGCTACGAGGTTCGCATAGCCGCGACCGAGATTGGGCTGGTTGGGCCACATGAACGTGTGGGCCCGTTTGGGCCGAAAATTGGGCTTTGGGTCATGTAAGCACTAAATTTTTTCCGGCTCAATATTCGTGTTTAATTTTCAAAATTAAAAAAATTTGAAAAATACAAAAAAGTTTAAATTACACTTTGACCCCTAAACTTTCCTAAAATTACACTTTAACCCCTAAACTTTTCCAAAATTTCATTTTGACCCCTGAATTTTTTCAAAATTACACTTTGACCCATACTTTTTCAAAATTACGTTTTGACCCCATTAGTTTTACTACGTTTGCAACTGGGTCCCTCTGGCAGATTACGTGATTTAGGGACACCCACTCCCCGGATTTTCTGGCCACCAGCATGGGTGGTTGTTCCTTCTTCGACCACCACCTGAAAAATGCAGAGAGAAGGTGAAAATGAGGGCATAAAAGAAGGGAAATCATCACAAAAAGCTCTCCAACAAATCGGCAAAAAAGCCCCCCTCCCAAGAGATTCGGCTATCAAAAAAGGACCCCTCAAACAATCGAATGAAGCAAAAAATCTCCCATTTCCAAACCCAAAGACGACCCTAAGCCTTACCATTCAACCGCTCAACCAATTGCTCCCAACTTCATTGTCATCAACATGCCCAAATCAAAAAAAAAAAAAGTCAAAATAAACTCACACAACTCCATTTTCGGGTTACCTGGTTCTAGGGGAAGGAGTGCCTCGTTTTGGTGTTAGACGGCGCTTGATCGGATCTCCAAGGGTGGTGGTGCATATTGATGGTGGCTGGTGAAGAAAAAGAAGAAAAGAAAAGAATTGGGAAAGAAGAAGAAGAAGATCACGTGAATAGAAGGAAATAGAAAAAGAAAAAAGAAAAAGGGTAGCCCAATGTATGCTAGCAACAGCAGCCCAAAAGCAGAGTAGGCCCATTCCATATTAAACCATTTTCAGCAGCCCAATACACCAAGGCAGCAGCAGGCCCACACCATAAGCAGTCTATTTTGGCAGCCTAAAATTTTGGGCCTTGGTATTACTCTTAATCCTCTTCTTTGATTAATTGGCTCACATGTTTCAATATTGTTTCACTAACATTTTAATGTTTTTTGGTTTTATGTTGTAATTTTACTTACTTATTTTAATTTCTAATAAATTCAATTTTTTTTATTTTTATTTTTTTAAAAAAGCAACAAATCGGTTTAGCATTAAATCATCGTTTTCACTGCTATGTTGGGTGAACTTCTTTGATTTTCACTGCTATGTTGGGTGAACTTCTTTGATTTTATGTTAAACGTGGAATACATTTATAAAAATTAAAAATTAGAAATTTCAAAAAAAATATAAAATCTTTGTAGAAGAAAAAATTATCAAGATTTCATTTTTAAAATGTATATAATACGATAATATGTAATTTATCAAAATTTTCGTGCTTTAAAACTTTTCGTGTTTCAAAATTTTTATGTTTTCAAAAAATTTCGTGTTTCAAAATTTTCGTGTTTCTAAAATAAAAAAATTCTTATTTTTAAAAGTTTTCGTGTTTTCAAAATTTTCGATTTTTTTTTAAAAAAAAATTCTCGAGTTTCAAAAATTTCGTGTTTTCAAAATATTTCGTATTTTTAAAAATTCTCGTGTTTCAACTAGATCATGATTAAATATTAAATTGAACTCATATTTTTGAAAATTAAGACAACGTGCGTTTAATGAGATACCAATTTTGGGCGTCGCGAGGGTGCTAATACCTTCCTCGCACGTAACCGACTCCTGAACCCTATTTTTCTCTGGAATTTTGACGTAGACCTAAACTCGGCCCTTTTTTTTAAGAAAATTCAAAAAATAATTTTTCTTTTAAAAAAGAGAATTTATTAGGTGTCCAATCACACCTAGGAAAAAAAGATCGGTGGCGACTCCCTTTTTTAATAAAATCGAAACTCTGTTTTCAAATGTTCAATAATTTTCTCAATTAGCGCCCGAACAAATTTTACGTCGCTACAGCTGGCGACTCCACTGGGGACTTTTTTTTGAGAGTCGAGTCTGGAATTAAACGCGTGTTGTCAAAATTTTCAAAACTCCTTGTTCAAATTAATATTCAGTCGTGATCCTTAAATTTTGTTTTTTTTTTTTGAAAAGTCATGCATTTGCATCATGTTGTAAATATTTTTCTAACTTGTTTTATCTTTTTGTTTTTCAGCTCTAAGTTTTTACGGTTTTAATTTTTTTTAGTTTTAATAAAAACGAAAAGGTTTGTGAGTTTCTCCCCACACACCGTGCACTTGCATTTTTGCATAACATGAGCTCTCTACCCGGGCTCCGTCCGCTTAAGTGGAAGTAAACGCTATGCCTTCGTGAGTTAACTCGTCCCTCCGCACAGGCTAGTGAATACTTCTGGGTTACATATGACTTATGCTTTCGTGAGTTAACTTGTCCCTCCGCATAGGCATAAGTAAATGTAATCCCTCGAATTGAGCTCGCGAGCCTATGATGGGCAATAACCGAGGCTCCGTACTAGCCTTAGTAGGCGACAGTACGGACAATTCGAGTAACTTTTTTAGAACCGAAACCGCATATAGCGAACCGTACGAACCACCCAATTAGAGCCATGCTGAACCTTCGTCCGTTTAATAGTCACCAAAATAAGTACATGGGAGAAATGCCTCTCGCCTTTTATTTCTTTTACAATTTTTATGCAAGGGAATCGGGTCCGTTTAATAAATTGAATCGGGTAGATTATCTGATGAGTATGTGGGGTAGGTTTTGTAAAGCATGATGGGGCAAAAAAAAAAAGTAGGTCGGTTTCATTAAAATGCACGATTAAATAGCTTAATTTGTTAGATTTTTCATAGTTTTTCTCCGTTTATATTTGTTGTGATTACTATCCAAGGTTATTTGTCTTCATTTTTATTTTTCATCATGCATCATAGGCATCTTGTTAGGAAGGTGTTGATTAGAGATTAGTTGCCAAAAATGGGTTTCTGATGGAGGAGTCAATTACGCAAGTAACCGAGAAAAATGCCGTAGTCCGAGACTGGTCTTTGAAAACCCAGAAAGTGAAAAAGGAAGAGGAAAAAGCTGCGCGTGCTATGATAGAGTTAAGGAAGAAGAATGTTGAATACGAAACCATGTCTTAAGAATTAATGACTAGTCAGTCTGAGCGTCAAGAGCTAAGAAGGAAAATACGAGATTTAGAAAATACACTGCAAGCTCATCAGCAACATTTGGATACTCTCCTAAAAGACCTAGAAGAAAAGAATGGTCAGCATGACAGAGACACTCACGCCTACGAAAGAGCTCTTCAAGAAAAGGATATGCACCTCGGCCATTTGATCAATGAAATTCGCAAGGCAGCCGTGCAAATTGTGCGATTATCAGATGAAGCAGAAGTTCTCAGCTGCCAATTCCCTCCAAGCCAAAGATCAAGCATGTCGGAGTTCCTAGAACGAGTGAAGAAACAAGGCGATATGGCTAGGAAATTTGTGTAACTGTTAAATAAGAGATGGCAAAACGTTTTGTAATGGACTCTTTTGATTAATGAAATGCCTAAGTATGGGGCTATCTTGAAATCAACACCAAATTCTTGCATATTTATTCATGACTAACATTCATTTGACATTTATTCATTCATTCATACATTCATTCATTACATGTACATATCATCCTAATCATTCACTAAGGTTAAAACCATACAATCCACAGTCGCAAAAAGATCAAGAAAGGAGGATTGCAAGAGCCTCAGGTCGGGAATTGGAATGGGAGCCCATAGCGTATCCTCCTTTGTCAAAATCATTTACATCTGCAGGAATGATGTACCCAAGGCGAGATAATTCACGAAGCACGCTGTTATTGATTGAAAGGGGTCTTCAGAACGTCAGTATAAATGTTATTGACAAATGGGATGATGCAATTAAAGATGTTTCAATGATACGCCCTTGTCCTCCTGGATTAGTTTTGAATAATTGGACTGTTGTGGATCTTCTTGTAGTTTCTAAGTCATCTCCAGAGTAATGCTCAATGTTAACTCTCTTTTTGTGTGCCCCTAAGTAATAGTGGGATTCTTTTGTATGAGTTTATGTTTGCTCTTTATCATTTAAATGAACATTAATGGAGATGCATTTTGTCATGGTCTTTTCATTCTCATTAACTTCATAATTATTCCCTCTTCTCACAGCCTGTCCTTACATGTACCTTATATCATGCCATAACATTATGTTTGTTGGCTCCAATACCTTGATACTCCTCTATAGTTTTCTTTTCCATTCACCTTTCAGGTGTTCAGATATCAACGACATGAGCAATCCCGTTATAAGTCCTGAAATCGATTTCGAGAAAGCTATTTGTTTAGGAGAATTCGAAGCTGAGGAAAATGCTGAAGATTATGTTTCGTCTCCTGACCTACTAAGAATGGTAGAACAATAAGATAAACAGATTCTGCCCCATCAAGAATCTGCTGAGACAGTAAACTTGAGAAATAAAGAAAAGAGGCAAGAAGTGAAGATTGGGACCTCTATTTCAGAGAACACCAAACATGATTTGATCGCCTTGCTTCGTGAGTACAAAGATGTATTTGCATGGTCGTATCAGGACATGCCAGGGTTGAACGAGGATGTAGTGGTCCATAGACTCCCACTGAAACCAGAGTGCAAACCCATTCAACAGAAGCTAAGACGAATGAGACCGGAAATGCTGTTAAAGTTAAAAGAAGAAGTCAAGAAACAATTTGATGCTGGCTTCCTACAAGTCTCCAAATACCCAGAATGGGTAGCTAACATAGTCTCAGTACCGAAGAAAGATGGCAAGGTACGAATGTGCATGGATTATCACGATCTGAATCGAGCAAGTCCTAAAGATAATTTTCCTTTGCCACACATCGATACGTTGGTGGATAACACAGCAAAACATTCTTTATTTTCTTTCATGGATGGTTTCTCGGGTTATAACCAGATAAAGATGGCTCCCAAAGATATGGAGAAAACTACATTCGTAACGATGTGGGGGACATTCTATTATAAAGTGATGCCGTTCGGATTAAAGAATGCTGGGGCAACATATCAGAGGACCATGGTGATGTTGTTTCATGACATGATGCACAAAGAAATAGAAGTCTATGTCGATGATATGATTACCAAATCTCGGGGGGAAAGAGAGCATGTTGAGAACCTCAGGAAATTGTTCGAAAGACTAAGAAAGTTCTAGCTGAAGCTTAATCCAGCCAAGTGTACGTTTGGGGCTACCTCGGGAAAATTACTAGGCTTCATTGTCAGCGAGAGAGGTATTGAAGTTGATCCAGATAAGATAAAAGCCATACAAGAACTACCACCTCACGCGCACAAAAAAAGAAGTCGAGGATTTTTAGGAGGTTGAACTACATCGCTCGATTCATTGCTCAACTTACCAACCAGTGTGACCCAATTTTTTGACTCCTTCGAAAACATAATCCGGGAGAATGGAATGAGGAGTGCCAAGTGGCTTTTGACAAGATAAAACAGTATTTGTCTAGCCCCCCGGTGCTAGTACCGCCAACTCCCGGAAGACCGTTAATATTGTATCTGACTGTGTTCGAAAACTCAATGGGTTGCGTACTGGGGCAACATGATGAGTCAGGGAAAAGAGCAAAGGCGATTTACTATCTCAGCAAAAAGTTCACAGATTATGAGGCAAAGTATTCGTCAATTGAAAAATTCTGTTGTGCTTTGGTTTGGATAGTTCAGAGGCTCAGGCAATATATGATGTATCATACGAAATGGTTAATTTCGAATATGGACCCAATAAAGTACATGATGGAATCACCTACACTCTCAGGAAGAATGGCACGATGGCAGATCCTGCTATCGGAGTACGACATCGTATATGTAAGTCAAAAGTCGATAAAGGGGAGCGCGATAGTTGACTTCTTAGCAACTCGAACAACGGAGTAATA
The DNA here is from genome assembly GCA_025698515.1 of Gossypium sturtianum. Classification (NCBI taxonomy): domain Eukaryota; kingdom Viridiplantae; phylum Streptophyta; class Magnoliopsida; order Malvales; family Malvaceae; genus Gossypium; species Gossypium sturtianum. The sequence goes on from CM046949.1 coordinate 28,663,645, forward strand.
CGAGCCATTGAGATTTGATTTCCCAGACGAAGATTTGATGTGCATTACAGAAAAAGAGTGTGAGTCGTCAAAAGAGAAACCATGGAAGATGAGCTTTGATGGTGCACCGAATGCATTGGGGCATGGGATTGGAGCAGTCTTAGTGTCAGCAGAAGGGAACCATTATCCACTCACTGCCAGATGAAATTTCTTTTGTACCAATAACGTAGCGGAATATGAGGCTTGCGTTATGGGACTTCGTGCAGCTATTGAACGAAACATCGCAATCTTAGAGGTGTACGGGGACTCAGCGTTGGTGATTTACCAAATCCGTGGAGATTGGGAAGTGAGAGATTCAAAATTAGTTAAATATCGGGATCTCGTTGTGGAACTGATTAAAGAATTCAAAGAAGTGACTTTTAATTACTTCCCACGAGAAGAAAACCAATTGGCTGATGCCCTACCCACTTTGGCTTCAATGTTCAAAGCAAACAGAGAAACGGAAATAATGCCTCTCCAAATGAGCATATATGAGGTCCCTGCACATTATTTTAGCATTGAGAAAGAGACAGATGGACGGCCGTGGTTCCATGATATCTTAGAGTATGTCAAGAATCAAAGGTATCCCGAGCAAGCAAATGAGAACGACAAAAGAACAATCAAAAGAATGGCGGTGGGATTTGTCTTTGATGGGGATATCCTGTACAAAAGAGGAAAAGATCAAGTGCTCCTGAGATGCGTGGATGCTGTTGAAGCCAGAAAAATACTTGAAGATGTCCATGAAGGAATTTTTGGGACGCATGCTAATGGTTTCACTATGGCTAGGCAGATTATGAGACTCGGTTATTACTGGCTGACGATGGAAAACGACTGCATTAGTTATGCACGAAAGTGCCACAAATGTCAAATTTATGGCGATAAAATTCATGCAGCCCCTTCGCCCCTTCATGTCATGACTTCTCCGTGGCCTTTTTCTATGTGGGGCATGGATGTTATAGGGACAATTTCCCCAAAAGCTTATAATGGACACCGATTCATTTTTGTGGTTATAGATTACTTCACAAAATGGGTAGAAGCCGCTTCATTTGCTAATGTGACGAAGACCACAGTTTGCAGGTTCTTAAAAAATGAAATCATATGTCGATACGGTTTGCCTAAGAGAATCATTTCAGACAAGGCTTTGAATCTGAACAACAAGAGGATGAAGGAAGTGTGTGAGCAATTTCAAATAAAACATCATAACTCCTCACCCTATCGCCCAAAAATGAACGGAGCTGTAGAAGCGGCCAACAAAAATATTAAGAGGATTATTGGGAAAATGACCGAGACATATAAAGACTGGCACGAGAAGCTACCATTCGCTTTGTATGCATATCGCACATCTGTGCGGACATCTACGGAGCAACTCCTTTCTCTGGTCTATAGAATGGAAGCCCTGTGCTGCCCATCGAAGTTGAGATCCCCTCTCTACGAGTCTTAATGGAGTCGAAACCAGAGGAATCAGAATGGGTTCGAGCTCGATATGACCAGCTAAATCTTATCGAAGAAAAACGCTTGAAGGCAATCTGTCATGGACAGATGTACCAGAAGAGAATGATAACGGCCCATGACAAGAAGATGCGGCCAAGAGAATTCCGCGAGGGAGAACTCGTACTGAGAAAGATTCTCCCAATACAAAAAGACTTTCGAGGAAAATGGGCACCAAATTGGGAAGGGTCATTCGTCGTAAAGAAGGCATTCTCTGGTGGAGCTTTGATTCTCACTGAGATGGATGGGAAGGAGTTACCTAATCCAGTGAACTCAGATGCTGTGAAGAAATATTATGCCTAAAAGTAAAAAAAAAAAAGAAAAAGAAATTAAGATGAAAACCCGGAAAGGGCGTCTTGATAAAAAAAAGAGAAGAAAAAGAAAAAAAAGAGATCAAGATGAAAACCCGAAAAGGGCGTCTTGATAAACAAAAAGGATTAGGATGAAAACCTGAAAGGGCGTCCTAATGAAGGGGGTTCGGATATAAGGAGCAAGACGATTTGAACATGGAGTCAAATGACGAGATTACAATATTTGAAGCATTCTCGGAAGCTCGAAATCTTCTACAGAAGAAGCTTTGCTCGAAAAGATCCAGGATGAAGAAACGTGGAGAAGTTAATGCGTTGGATATCTAGAGCATTTGTGACAATTGAATCTGCTTTCCTTTCTTTATAATGTTTTCTTTATTGAACTATTCCTTGTCTTGCTTTTGAAATAAATATGAACGTGAGATATCCCTTTCATACCTACTTTGTCATTTTCATGCATCTCATGTATGGTTTATTTAAATAATAAATAGTAAAATGACATACTCTAAACAAAAGAAATGTTGAGCATTACCCGGATGAGAATTTGGTAAGTACAAGAGCCTCAAAGCAAGGACAAAGTTCAACAGGGGGCAAAAGGGTGATATACGAGAAACGCAGATTACTCGTAAAGCTTGAGGATGGGTACAAAACCTGAAAGGAAAGTCAAGATTTGAAGCAATGAATGCAGGTCATCACGAAAATCGTAACGAAAAGGGATATGTGACAAACAAGTCCAGGGCGCATGGCATGATCATGTAGGCATAAAAGCATTTAAGACAAACACGTGCATATCATGATAATATCATGCATGACATATACAGGTACTCCAGTAGAGCAAGAGGTGTTGATAATAGCTGTACTAAATCAAGGAAAAAGCAGACATCCGAGTTCCACCAGATGATATGTTTTGAAATTCTGATTCCAAAAAAAAAATCAACTCATATTGCGAGAGGTGAGTTGAGCCTCAAGTCACACGCTGAGGTATTTTTCAAATCCTGTTTTTTTTTAAATCAACTCATATTGCGAGAGGTGAGTTGAGCCTCGGGTCACACGCTGAGGTATTTTTCAATTTTTGTTTTTCAAAAAAATCAACTCATATTGCGAGAGGTGAGTTGAGCCTCAGGTCACACGCTGAGGTATTTTTCAAATCCTGTTTTTCAAAAAGATCAACTCATATTGCGAGAGGTGAGTTGAGCCTCAGGTCACACACTGAGGTATTTTTCAAATCCTGTGTTTCAAAAAATCAACTCATATTGCGAGAGGTGAGTTGAGCCTCTGGGATCACACGAGGTATTTTTCAATTTCTTTTTCAAAAAATCAACTCATATTGCGAGAGGTGAGTTGAGCCTCGGATCACACGCTGAGGTATTTTTCAATTTATGTTTTTTAAAAAAATCAACTCATATTGTGAGAGGTGAGTTGAGCCTCAGGTCACACGCTGAGGTATTTTTCAATTTTTGTTTTTCAAAAAAATCAACTCATATTGCGATAGGTGAGTTGAGCCTCGGGTCACACGTTGAGGTATTTTTCAATTTTTGTTTTTCAAAAAAATCAACTAATTTTGCTAGAGGTGAGTTGAGCCTCGGGTCACACGCTGAGGTATTTTTCAATTTATGTTTTTCAAAAAAATCAAATCATATTGCGAGAGGTGGGTTGAGCCTCGGGTCACACGCTGAGGTATTTTTCAATTCTGTTTTCTAAAAAAAAATCAACTCATATTACGAGAGGTGGGTTGAGCCTCGGGTCACACGCTGAGGTATTTTTCAATTTCTGCTTTTCAAAAAAATCAACTCATATTGCGAGAGGTGGGTTGAGCCTCGGGTCACACGCTGAGGTATTTTTCATTTCTGTTTTTCAAAAAAATCAACTCATATTGTGAGAGGTGAGTTGAGCCTCGGGTCACACGCTGAGGTATTTTTCAATTTTTGTTTTTCAAAAAAATCAACTCATATTGCGAGAGGTGAGTTGAGCCTCGGGTCACACGCTGAGGTATTTTTCAATTTCTGTTTTTCAAAAAATTCAACTCATATTACGAGAGGTGGGTTGAGCCTCGGGTTACACGCAAAGGTATTTTTTAATTTCTGTTTTTCAAAAAAATCAACTCATATTGCGAGAGGTGAGTTGAGCCTCGGGTCACATGCTGAGGTATTTTTCAATTTCTGTTTTTCAAAAAAATCAACTCATATTGCGAGAGGTGAGTTGAGCCTCAGGTCATACGCTGAGGTATTTTCAATTTTTGTTTTTCAAAGATCAACTCATAATCCGAGAGGTGAGTTGAGCTTCGTGACGCATGCCGAGCTATTTTCGATTTTTGTTTTTCAATAAAGAACAAAGAATAAAGATTGGACAATCGAACAAAATTTAATGCTTTAAAGTCTTTGCTCTATCCTTGTTTCACAACGATGAGCAAAGAGGGGCAGCTGTAAGCACTAAAAAAATTTAAAAAATTGAAAAATACAAAAATTTGAAATTACACTTTGACCCCTAAACTTTCCTAAAATTACACTTTAACCCCTAAACTTTTCCAAAATTTCATTTCAACCCCTAAACTTTTTCAAAATTACACTTTGACTCTCATGCTTTTTCAAAGTTACGTTTCAACCTCACTAGTTTTACTGCGTTTGCAATTGGGTCCCTCTGGCAGATTACGTGATTTAGGGACACCCACTCCCCGGATTTTCTGGCCACTAGCATGGGTGGCTGCTCCTTCAACCACCACCTGAAAAATTCAGAGAGAAGGTGAAAATGAGGGCATAAAAGGAGGGAAATCATCACAAAAAGCTCTCCAACAATTCGGCAAAAAAAAGCCCCCCTCCCAAGAGATTCGACTATCAAAAAAGGACCCCTCAAACAATCGAAGGAAGCAAAAAATCTCCCATTTCCAAACCCAAAGACGACCCTAAGCCTTACCATTCAACCGCTCAACCAATTGCTCCCAACTTCATTGTCATCAACATGCCCAAATCAAAAAAAAAAAATCAAAATAAACTCACACAACTCCATTTTCGGGTTACCTGGTTCTAGGGGAAGGAGTGCCTCGTTTTGGTGTTAGACGGCGCTTGATCGGAGCTCTAAGGGTGGTGGTGCATATTGATGGTGGCTGGTGAAGAAAAAGAAGAGAAGAAAAGAATTGGGAAAGAAGAAGAAGAAGATCACGTGAATAGAAGGAAATAGAAAAAAAAAGAAAAAGAGTAGCCCAATGTATGCTACCAATAGCAGCCCAAAAGCAGAGTAAGCCCATTCCATATTAAACCATTTTCAGCAGCCCAATACACCAAGGCAGCAGCAAGCCCGCACCATAAGCAGTCTATTTTGGCAGCCCAAAATTTTGGGCCTTGGTATTACTCTTAATCCTCTTCTTTGATTAATTGGCCCACATGTTTCAATATTGTTTCACTAACATTTTAATGTTTTTTGGTATTATGTTGTAATTTTACTTACTTATTTTAATTTCTAATAAATTCAATTTTTTTATTTTTTATTTTTTTTTAAAAAAGCAACAAATCGATTTAGCATTAAATCATCGTTTTCACTGCTATGTTGGGTGAACTTCTTTGATTTTATGTTAAACGTGGAATACATTTATAAAAATTAAAAATTAGAAATTTCAAAAAAAATATAAAATATTTGTAGAAGAAAAAATTATCAAGATTTCATTTTTAAAATGTATATAATACGATAATATGTAATTTATCAAAATTTTCGTCCTTTAAAACTTTTCGTGTTTCAAAATTTTTATGTTTTCAAAAAATTTCGTGTTTCAAAATTTTCGTGTTTCTAAAATAAAAAAAATTCTTATTTTTAAAAGTTTTCGTGTTTTCAAAATTCTCGGTTTTTTTAAAAAATTTCTCGAGTTTCAAAAATTTTGTGTTTTCAAAAAATTTCGTATTTTTAAAAATTCTCGTGTTTCAACTAGATCACGATTAAATATTAAATTGAACTCGTATTTTTGAAAATTAAGACAACGCGCGTTTAATGAGATACCAATTTTGGGCATCGTGAGGGTGCTAATACCTTCCTCGTGTGCATCGACTCCTCACCCTATTTTTCTCTGGAATTTTGACGTGACCTAAACTCACGGCTTTTTTTTTTAAGAAAATTCAAAAAATAATTTTTCTTTTAAAAAGGAGGATTTATTAGGTGTCCGATCACACCTAGGAAAAAAAGTTCGATGGCGATTCCCTTTTTTAATAAAATCGAAACTCTGTTTTCAAATGTTCAATAATTTTCTCAATTAGCGCCCGAACAAATTTTAGGTCGCTACAGGTCAAATTGCACCGTTTCGACCAAAAAGGGTATCTGTGTCGCTCGAGGCGACTGTAGGCCTTCGGAAAGGCCGTTATAGAACTAAAATTACCAAAATACCCTTGATGGGTAAAATGACCAAAATACCCTCGATGGGTAAAATGACTGAAGTACCCTCGATGGGTAAAATTATCGAAATACCCTCGAATGGTAAAATTATCGAAATACCCTCGAGGGGTGAAATTATCGTTTTACCCTTAACCGACAAAATGACCGTTATACCCCTAGTGGTAGTGTAAGTAATGTATGTGTGATATTTACATGACTGCTTATGATTGTGACATACTACATACACGAATTATTTATGACACAACATTCTGCATTGGGGTTGGGATTGGTATTTGGAGGAAGTACTGTACTAGTGGCTCTGCCACATTTTACTAGTCTAGTGGCTTCGCCACGTAATCTGATTTTGGTGGTTTGGCCCACGCTTATCGCCATTAGCGACTTTGTTTGCGTTCGCTAGCGGTATCTTTGCGATATTGGTGTGTTGGCTGGATGGGTCAACTTGGTCCCCCACATGGTGTGTTGGTTGGTATGGGTGGTGTGTTGGCTGGACTCGGTTGGGTTGCATTACGATTCTGTTCTGAGATCATTTGGGCTTAGGCCCACACTGTTACTGTATAGGGCTAAAGCCCAGACTGAATTAATTTTGAATAGGGCTCAGGCCCAGACTATTGTTGCATGATTGGGGATTACACACTGAGTTCTCGTAACTCACCCTTTTCTTTTAACTGTACAGGTAATCCCCAGCCTTAGAGGATTTGGAGCTGCGAGGGACTCGGAGGTGGCCACATGTTCGCCAGCATTTTTAATTTTACATCTAGCCTTTAAATATTTTATCTCGGGTTTAATATTTTTGTAATAAGGCCATTCGGGGTTTATCTTTATATGGTGTTTTCTTTTGATTCAACCTGCTAGTCTAGGAAACACGGGTTTTTAAAACAATAACTGTTTTCTTAAAATCACGTTTTCAAATCTTAAAGTTTACTTTTGGAAGGCTTCCGCGAAATTTAATCCGGACTAATAAATGATATGACCATCAAGAGAATATCCAGTTTTGGTTTTGCAACCCCAACAATTCAAAAAGGGATTTTGAAATTCACTAATGAACTATCAACAATAAGTCGGTTTTCAAGCAACACTTTGATGTGACACGTTGGATCCGATCGTAACGTCTAGGCCGGGTTTGGGGTGTTACAAATTAATAACTACATTATAAAATTATAGGGACCAAATTGCATTAGAAATTAAAGTGTAATGCTTAAATATCAAATTTAAGCATAATAAATGGATCAAATCTAAAATTTAACTATTTTTCTAAAACTGCAAAAAAAAAAAAGAAAAAAAAAAGAGAGAGAGTAAGCAATGACGTAAATCTAAAAGAAATAAGAAGTCACGTGTTCGTCTTGAAGACTCTAAGAATAGTTCCGTAACTTGAACAAGATAAGTGCTAGAAACTCTCAGTACAAAAACCTATACAAGTTTCTCACTTAAATAGATTTATGTTCAAGATTTGTTAACATAAAAAGATCCATCACAATCCCATTAAAATAGTAATACAATAACCTGTTTACAATATAATAATAGGGAATAAACCAAACATAAACTCTTGGCAGCTAATCTCAAGAAGTTTCAATCCAATCCAAATGTCCATGTTGCAAGGGATTGTCTCAAGTGATTTAATTTGATCTAATCTTCCATGTGCATTCCCCAAGTAATCCTCTAAATAATCAGCACAAACCATTCAATAGTTTGCCAGTACTCAAATATAGAAACTAGTAGCTCCAGTGTTAGGGAAGTGGGCTTAAAGGTAAATTTCATATTTTTAATAATATAAATGGTAAGAAGCAAACCTAAATGTTCACACTTTAATTTTAATTATATTGTATACATATTATTTTTTTATACAATATCGGGGTTAGGGAAAAGAGGTCATAGGATTTGATCTCGTGTTAAATAGGTATCTGATAAGAACTTTAACTATCACTCCGTATAAGTCAAGACTATTACATTCAAATAAAATAATTTTTTAAACATAATTTCAATTACATTAGTTAAAAATATTTTTAAAATCTATTTTCATTAAAACCATATATTAAATTAAATAAATATTGTAATAATAGAAATACTTTTTAAAAATATTTAATGCCATTTAAAAATATTTTTTTTCTAAAAATATTTCATGCTTAAAATAAATTTTTAAAATTAGCATGTTTTAAAATTTACACATTTGAAATTATTGTACAAAAAATATTTGGAATTTTAAAGTTAGTGTTTATATTATAATATTAAAAAAAATTTGAACTACATAAGTGTGAATCTATCCAAAACATTTAAGTTAATTAAAAAAATAAATTAACAAATTTATTAGAAACAACTTTTAACAAAATTTTAAAGAATTATTTTTGAAATATTATGCTTAGATTTATTTCTCTTTTTTTAATAATATTTCTCATATTATTAATAAAATTTATAAAAAAGTTATAATATATTTTATTAATACATACAATTAACATATATATCTTACAAAATAATAAAATTAATTATAACTATTTCAACATTGTATAAATAATTTTCTCAAAGAGGTAAATTTGTTTACATCATGTCTTAAAAGCAATATTATAAACTGATTGAGTTACTTACATTAAACTATTTAATGCTTTAAAAGAAATTAAAATTTATTTTTTCAAATTGTTTGATAATCCAATTAAAATTTTAATTGTTCCCTAGGGAGAATGTTATGTGATTTATTATTGCATCCAATATTTATTGGTTAAAATTAAATAATTTTTATAACAAAAGATGTTATATATATTTTTATAATTATAGGTGTCCTCATCCGTTTTACAGTTTAAGTCTAATCTTATCCGGGCCAAAATAATATTTAAATAAAATCTTTCCAATAATGTGAACTTGATTTAAAAATTAAAATATGTAAATGAAAACTTTAATATTAGTTTTGAATTTATGTGAAAAGGAATTGGTAAATAAGCAAAGACTCCAGATGATTAAGTGGATGACGAAATTAATAGAACCTAAAAAAATTGACACATGTACTGAGAAAACCACACAAAAACATGATTAAAATGGAAACACTATGAAGGAATATACCAAGATTCTGCTAGGCTGTCCACCAATTCCCATGATTAAGAAAAACGCGAACTCATAGACACCGCTGGTCTCATCAATCCAACCAGCGGTGGCGGTGGGCTCAATACTAAAGAGGGATGGCTGAGTGCCAAAAAAGGAAAAGTGGCCTTAAAAGGGCTTGGACCACCATAAAATTCGAAAACCCCTGCTTCAAGCCAACCACAACTTACCACATTTGACGCCTCCCCATATACATTTATAAACTTTGCCCTAACTTTCAGGTTTCCCAATATCATTGCAAGATGTGGAAAGCCATGCATGCAAAGGCAAGGGTAAAAGAAAACCCGTAATGAATTTGTTGATATCTTTAAGTAAATATTTTTTATTGGAAGACAATTTTACTACTTATTGTAGATCTACTTATTTTTTAACATTTAAAATTTTGACAAACAAATAAGATTATTATAAATAGAGTTAAAAAAATAATTAAATAAAGATAATATAAATATATAAATGAATTAAAATGTATATACTCAGTGTGAAATATAATTAGAACACATAAAATGATGATTAATTTATGCTTTTTATTTATTTCTGTGCCACCAGATTGGATGATTCTTCTCTTTCTGATGAGATTTATGTGTATATATAATAATTAGAATGGAGCTGCTTTCTTGAAATTTCAAAAGCAATAGCATTTGTCGGAGACGAATATCTCCTCCCTTTTTATCTTTCCCCGCCCCCCTTGATTTTTTCATCACCAAAATATCATTAATTTTTAAATTAAAGTGTGTGTGTTTTTTTTATTTATTTATAAAAAACGAGAGGTGTTGCTTCCTTATGCTCACCTTATTCCGATAAATAGCTAGTTTTAAATTTCCAAATTATCCTCCTAGTTTGGAATAATAAATATTAGGCATAAATATAAATTTAACTTGTAACGTTTCTCATTTTACTTTTTTTTGTTTTTTAGTCATTTTCACCCTCAACTATTAAAATTTAATCAAATTGTTTATTTTCTTATGGAAAAACTTACTAAACTGTTAAAATTTTAATAACATCGACGTGACATTTTACATATATATACTTTATTACAAATATGAATAAATTTCGTAAAAGTTGTTTTTATGAATTTTTATGAGTTATACATGGACTGCCACGCTAATTGCCACATCAATGTCTTTAAAATTTTAACAATTTAGTCCCTTTTTTCATCTAAAAGCAAACAATTTTACTAAATTTTAAAAATTAAAGACCAAAACGACCCAAAAAAGAAGTAAAGACTAAAATGATAAAATAAATAAACATTAGAGTCTAAATTTATTTTTATGCCTAAATATTAAACACAAAATAGTAACATAGTACAAAAAAATATAACTAAAATATGGCATTAATATATTAATATATAAAAAAATTTAAAAAAGTTGCTAAAATATATAAAATAATATAATAAAATATAAACCAATCACAAATATGTTTTATACAATATCTTAAGGGATCTCTCAATCTCCCTTGCTGAAGGTATAAAGCACTTAGCCATGCAAATTTTTATTTACTTTTTTATGTTTTCTAGAACATAATATATTTTAAACCTAATTATATATAGTAATCAAAATCGCATCTTAACGTGTCATCCTATTAAGAGTGACTTTATTGATAAAGATGATATTAGAGTTTTAATGTAATATAGATAATTTTCCAATTAACATCCATCCATTTTCTACTTAATTTACCTCACTTCTGCTCCAATAGGCACTATTTCTTTTCCTATCCAATACCTTCAAAGCCGGGTGCCATCCATTGTAAAATATATTCTATATTCCTATTAAAAATGGCTAAATTATGTTTGCTCCTTTAAAAAAAAAAAAAAACAAAGATGTTATCATTGTCTCATTATTTGGAAATAATGTAGAATTATTTTGAATGCCTTCATAAATTTGATAACACTTTTAATTATACATCACTTATTATTAACTTATTTTTTTTATACTTTTAGTTAATATTAGATTATATGACACCGTGGATGAAAGAAGAAAAATTATAAAATTATAGTTTGAACTATTTAATCTAAAATGAAGTTATAAAAAAAATTAAAAGACATAAATATCCTCGTGATAATTTTTTTTTTTAAAATTTCGGTTAATTTGTGAGACTAACATTATCAGACTAAATAAAGTTAGATAATAATAACAATAAAAAAAATCTTGCTTAGGCCAATTTGCCCCTTAACAATTTATTTTATATCTAACTCTCTTCTTATATATACACACACATATGTTTTGGTGTTATAGAATTGATAGTATTTATACCATAACAATATTTGGCAAAAAATAATGTTAGAGGGAGGTAGGTATTTGGGCATGCAAAGAGGATGGTCTACCTCTCTACGTCAAAGTGAGTCGTAGCTACCTCTTTCCAACACCACTTTCTAAAGTACTGGGTACACTAACTAAGTTTGTTTACACACACACTTTGCATTAAAGCTTTGCTTTATTTCTCTCGACTTTTTGTTACAACTTTAAGACCAAAGGTGAGTAGGGTATGGAGATTTTGATGCATGACCCATTGGTCAAAATACGGCTTTCATAATCCTAATTGATATGGAATTTATTTTATTGTATTTTGGGGGTCCATCTAAAACCAAATACTTAACCATTAAGCACCAGAATATCACAATCCTCCCTATTTGTTGACTGTACGGACATTCATATTTTTTCGGAAATTGGACATGCAATTTCATGCATGCTCCTGCAATCTTTTTAATTAAAGAAGCATCTATTTTTTTTTTCGAAAAAGGCATCTAATTAAGTTTTCAAATGTTAAAAAAGCATTAGTTAAATCATTTCACTAATAGTTTCCGTCTTTGACTGTTACGGTCATTAACAACCACTAAATCAATTATTGTGTTCAATAAAATAAAATCAACCATTGCAATGAGTCCACGTTATAAAAAAATTATTAAAATATTTAAGTCTAGAATCAACTTGGACAAATATACATTCAGTATCATTTGAATCTATACATTCATTTATTCAAATAAATTTATTTTGGATGTAATTTTTTAAATTACTAAAAGAAGTTTAAAATTTTAAAATATTATAATTAATAAAATGTTGTAAAAAGATTATAAAAATTATGAAGAAAAAATAATAGTGATTATTGCTTTTCTTACTATCTCACAATAGGTAAATCTTCTTTTTTTTTTCTTTTTTTTTTAAAGTCTTTGAAGTTCTTATTACTATTTTTTTTTCTTTCTAATTTGCTAATTGCAGTATTGATGTTTGATATCAAACACTAATACCACAATTAGAAAAATAGAAGAAAAAAACACTAGCATGGAAAGCAAGAATCATAATTTATTGCTTTCATTTTTTATAACATTTTATATTTTTAATAATATTTTATATATTTAAAAAATTATGTTTTGAATGAACTTGGACAAATAGATGTCCAGGTTCAAATAACCTTAGACTTCTAGTTGTCCAATTCGTTCTAGACTTGAATTTTTAATGTTTTTAATATTTAATGAATTTTAATTTTTTGTTGACATGGACCGTCACAGCAACTAATTTAGTGGTTATTAACGACCATGTCAGAACAATAATGATTAACAAAGAAGTCATTAGTCAAAGTACTTAATTGATGCATTTTTAACATTTAAAGGCTTAATTGGGTGTGTTTTTTTTTTTTTGTAAAAAGACTTAATTGATTTGTTTTGAAAAAGTTTAGGTTTTTTAAACCCTTAAGTTATGCTTTTAATTTTTTTTATTTGTAAGCGTTATCATCATAGACAAAGGAGATATTCTCCAAATTTAACTTAATTCACACAAGGGAATTATTTTCTTAAGGTTGATATTTACGAAAGCAAATGAAAAGTAGGTCAAGTAAATAAAAGTCATAAACATATTAAAATTATATAGTGTTAGTAGTTTATGATATTGATAAGTAATAATATTATATTATCAAACAAATTTAAAAAAAAAAAGAGATTAAAATGATTAATTGTGTTGTAAAGATATAACTTTTATATAAAGTTATTTTTTTTTATGTGGTCTCTCCTCCTAACAATGTTATTTTCAAGGTAAGTTTGAGTTTTTTTTCCAGAAAGTTTAATGTACCTTATCATTACACCTAACATTCTATTCTATTAAGTATTTTCTCTATCCTACTTCAACTGCCAGGGACTTGTATTTTATTTCGTTTCCTAAATTGTTTTTCTAATAATCCGAAGGTTTAAATATGAGATTTTAACTTAAGGTTGCCATGGTGGACAAATGATTGTTTTATCACCAAAATGTAGGCTTATGATTGAGGTTGAAGCAAGAATTATTACATGAATTACAAATATTACAAGTGTTATTTGGCAATCGGTTATTGTAGAAAGTAAGTCAACTAATTCCATGAATCTTATTTCATATTATTAGAAATGAAATTTTATTAATTGAAAATTTCTAGAGTTATATTAAAATGGAAGCCAAATTTTAACTAACCTTAAATGCAAAATAATAAATTGAAATTTTTATAGGAAGCTAGATATGGACAATAAGGATGGCAAGAAGTATTAAAAATAGAAAAGGAAGGTATCCCATTCTTTGTTTAAAATTGTTGTATCTAATTTAAATTCATTTGTTTTTGTTGAAAATTTGCCGTAGCTATTGCAGTGAACTAGTCAAAATATTTGTTTTTTTAGCCATTTTGAATTTGTTACTGATTTTTAGGAGACTTGTTGATAATGAAATCTTTTGGTTGCTTATTTTTAGGTATTAGTTGTTGATTTTTTTCTTTCTACATAAGTATCATTTGCAATTCAACGCTGGACACACTTTCCATCAAAAAAATATTTCCATTTTCTTCTTGCCTTTATTTCTTTAAAATTACGGCAGATTTCTCCACAAGTTTCAACAGTTTGGTATCCGAGCCATCTTTTTGAGGGACCTGTAATTGAGGGGAAAAATTTTATTATTCTTCTTCTATGGATTCTAAAACCCCTTTCATTGCACTTGCACCACTCGTTGTCAATGAGGAAGAACTACGAAAGGATGGAGGCTCATTTGGAGGTAAATGATCTCTGAAAAGCTGTTGAGGAGAACTACGAAGTTCCTCCCTTTCCTGAAAATCCAACCATGACATAGTTAAAGAATCATAAGTAGAAGAAAAACAAGAAAGTCCAATGCTAAAGCTATGTTATTTACTATAGTCTCATAAAAAATCTTTGTCAGAATTATGACAAAGAAGTCAACATTTGAGGTCTGGACTGAAGGATGAATATGAAGGAGATGAAAGGATCAAGGGAAAGCGCATTCTCAACTTGATTACAGATTTTGAACTTCAGAAGATGAAAGACTTCGAGACAGTTAACAAGTATTCTAGATTAGTAAGATTACTTAGCTCTGAATTTCCTTATTCTAGATTAGTTCAAAAAATTCTTATAACAACCCCTAGAAGATTTGAAGCAACCATTTCCTCGTTGGAACTCATTGGAAAACACTAAAGATATATAAAAAATTAGTTTGATAGGTCTAAAGGGTCTGTCAAGGGTGCACTTCCTCCAAGAGTTCAATCAAATCAGGGAGACAAAGGAAAGAATATAAAGAAGTACAAGAAGGAAAACTTAGGTTTTGATTCTCCTAAAATCAACAAGGAAACAAAATATGTTTTTTTTTCTCCTTGCAAGTATTAAGGAAAGAAGTGTCATCCATCATTCAAATACTGGAGAAGGCCAAATCAGTAGTGTGAGAAATGTCAGAAAATGGAACATCATCAAAAGATTTGCATAAACAACTTTCAACAAAAAGGTGTTGCACAGGTAGCTGATCAGGAAGAGGAGGAGCAACTATTTGTGGCAACCTATTTTGCAACTAGCAACTCTAGTGACAAGTTGCTTCTTGATAATGGATGCATAAAATACATGACATTTGATTATGATATCTTTAGAGAGCTAGATACTTCTTTAATTTCATAAGTACAAATTGGCAATGGACACTATATTCATATTGAATAGAGGTGATACAAAGTTAAGTTTGGTTGGGTTTTTTTAGATTTTTTGAATCATCCATCATAATTCAGTTTGGCTCGGGTTAGTTCTTGGTTTTTCCATATTAATTTTTGTTTTGATTTTTTACACTTATTTTGATAAAATGAGTTTTTTTCTGGATTTTGAATATTATTTTACAAAATTTCAAGGTCTTTTTCATAAATATTTCTAAAAAACAATAATTTTCAAGAAATTTTAAATCATTTTCACTATTTTAAATATAAAATAGTTATTTTTATATCATGAAAGTTAAAAATAATTATATATTAAATAAAAAAATTAGGTTCAATTTCGGGTGACCGCGATTTTTGAAATTGCATTCCATAAACTGTTTAAATACCTCGGTTCAAGTCAATTTTCGATTTGGTCGATTTTTTTCTCAGTCCTAATGTTAAAGGCAAAGGAACTGTGGCAATTAGAAGCCCTTGAGGTGCAAAGCTAATTAATGATATTTTATTTTTACCTAATATAAATCAAAATGTGTTAAGTGTTAGCCAATTACTTGAAAATGACTTTGAAGTTGTCAATGAAACCAATTAATGTCAAATCAATGATGCAAAAGGAAAATATATATTCAAAGTAATGATGAAGGTAAAAAGCTTTACTCTAGATTCTTTAGAGCAAGAGAAAAAAGGCTATATTGCAACTAATATCAATGTAGAAGTATGACACAAAAGACTTTGACATTTCTATCATGTTGCTATAATAAATCTACAAAAGAAGGATTAGTTCAGGGGCTACCACACCTTAAAGCTAACATATCATATTACAAAACTTGTCAATTTGACAAGCTAGCAAGGCTTCCTTTAAAAAAAGCAACCTAAAAAGCTACTAACAACTGGAATTAATCTACACAAACTTAACTGGACCTCACAAAACTCCGTCGCTTAAAGAGAGTAAGTATTACATAAATGTCACTGATGATTATACTAGAATGTGCTAGATTTACTTCCTCAGATTCTAGTTAGAGGTTGCTAATGTGTTGTGGAATTTAAAGCAAAGAGATGAAACTCAAAGTGGCTGTAAGGTTCAAGCTTTAAGGTTTAACAATGGTAAAGAGAACAGATTTGATAAATTCAATCTATTTTATGAAGCACTTGGGATTGGACACTAACTCACTGCTCTACATACTACACAACATAATGGAGTTAGTAAGGGGAAGATTTGTACCATAGGGAGATAACTAGATGTTTGTTGTTTCAAAAGTGCTTGCCAAAAGAGTACTAGACATAAGCTACACTCATTGTAGTCTTTCTATTTAATAGGCTTCCAACAAAAGCAGTGGACGGAAATATATCATTTGAAGTTTGGTATGGTTATAAACCTCCTTTAAAAAGCCTCAAGGTGTTTGGATACTAACAACTCTAAAAAATATAGAGTTGTCATAAGCTCTTTCAATCATAATTCTTGTGAATTTCTGGTGATTTGTAATTAATTTCCAGAATTTTATTGAAAATATTATTTTATTCAATTAAGACTCATGGGAATTAAATTATATTTCTTTATTGTCAAATTTCACGAATTATTACTTAATTAAATAATTGGTGAACTCAATGATCAAAACTATGTAAGTTAGAATGAATTCTGAGGCGATTGGCCCCTAAAAGGTAACATGCATGGCCAACTAAGGGGAGTTGAATTGTTAGTTGATCCATGCATGCAAGATGAACATATTACACGTCCAAATCAATATGGAAAAGTTGCTTTACAAGTTCAAATAAATTCATTTGGAATTGAGAGTTTAACCGTCCAAAGGTGAAGAAAAGAATAGGCCCAAAACAATTAATTGGAGGGACCGATACATTAAGAAAAATCAGCAACCCAAATCGTCCATATAACTGCCCAATTAAGCTATTTTTAGCTGATTTTGAACTTTGCAAAAAGGCCCAAAAATTCACTTTAATGCTGTTCCAACCCCTCCACTATCCATGCTTTCTATTTTAGTACAAAGCTAAAAATAACAAGTTCAATCAACCCTCTTTCCCCCATTCAAGGCTGACTATGAGAATGAGAAAATTAAGGGGCTGCTCATGCTACTTTTAGCCACCGAAATGTGTATAAATAGTAGCCCTCATTTCCCATTCAAGGCATCACTCACTCATTCTCTCATTCACTCTTTTTTTTTTTTTAAAGCATTTTCTCTCTTTCCTTTCAAGAGAAGAAGAGCTTCTTCAAGTGTGAGTAATTCGGTTATAAGCTTATCCAAGCTTATTTGTGGTGTTCCAAGGAGAGGGAAGAGGAAGAATCGTTCGCACCACCACAACAACCATCGTGAACCAACTATAGTTCTTCTTTCCCTTTTGAATTTCTTGATGTGTTCTTGCTACTAAAAACATATTTACTTTGTGTTCTTGTGTTTTGCTGCCAATCACTATGTTCTAATATTTTTATGGTGGAATTATTATGAGGCTTTATGTTCATGATTCAATAAAATCTTGATTGAATTTTCTGTGCATTTGGTGGTGTTCACTTAGTTGAGTAAAATCTTGTTTATTTATTGACGCCACGTGATGTTGATAAATAATTGAGTTAGTTAGTTTAATCCGGGATGATGATTGCTAATTGATGCAATACTTGACTTGTGTAAGTTTAATTGATTAAAAGATTAATTAGTTAAATTAAGTGATTATGTCGGGAGGTACTTATTACCTTACATAACCTCAAGAATGTTTGATTAAACTTATTTCAGTATAGACTTAATTATTCTTACTTCACATAGTCTTTAGAGTTGCATTTGACATAAGGATATGCGATGAACTTATATGACTAGACATTGTGACTTCGGGAGGAGCCTACTAGTGATTAAATTGTTCCAAGTTAGACTTATATTGTTACCTCATTCAATTCCGTAGTAACAATGCATGTGAAAGTAGTTAGAATTAAGGTTAGTGACTCACCAATTATGCCACGATTTTCATAATAATTTCATCCGCACTAAATTGAACAGAGGTAGAAGTGCACTAATTATTCTAGCACTATTTGATATTAGTAACCCATTTGTTGAAGTACTCATTATTCAGTTGAAATTTTGCATACATATAAGATAGAATCATTTAGTTAATTAATTGCATAAACCCCCTTTATAATTGTTTTCTTTCTAAATTGTTATTTAAATTATTTTCACAAATCTTGACTACTTGTTTAGTCTCTGAAGAAACGATACCCATATACTTACTACTTTATTATTTGTTACAATTGTGTACACTTGCACATAATTCACGATTATTTTTACACCCCGCAATAAGTTTTTTGCGCCATTGCCGGGGACTGTTATTTTTGTTATTATTTGTGAAAATTATTTTAATTTTACAATTTAGTATTTTATTTTATTTTAATTTAATTTTCTTTTTAAGTGTTTATGAGAATTGATCAAATCATTGACTTACTCCTAGTAGACCTTAAAATTGAATGAACCTTCAGACAAAGAAGAAGATAAGCAGCCTAAAGACAAGCCGAATAGTTGAATCCTGATCAAGATCAAGGAAATAGAGCTGCTTATGCTCGCAATCCAGTTATTGTTGTTGATGACAGGGATCTAGCCATTAGGCAACATGTCGTGCCTCTTTTCAATGAGCTATACCTAGGTATTGTTAGACCCGAAATTGAGGCACCAGAATTCGAGTTGAAGCTTGTTATGTTTTAGATGCTTCAAACAGTAGGTCAATTTAGTGGAGTGCCCACTAAGGATTCACACCTTCACCTTCGTTTGTTCATGGAGGTAAGTGATTCTTTTAAATTGACTAGGTGACCAAAGATGTCCTAAGGTTAAAATTATTCCCGTACTCTTTAAAAGATAGAGCCCGAGCTTGGCTCAATTCATTACCACCTGATTCAATTTCTACATGGCAAGAATTGGCGAAACGTTTCCTGGTTAAGTAATTCCCAATGAGTAGAAATGCAAAATTAAGGAATGAGATCACAACTTTTTAGAAATTGGATAATGAATCCTTATATGAAGCATGAGAAAGATTTAAGAATTATTACAAAAATATCATTACGAGATTCTGAATGGAAATGTTCTATAATGGTCTCAATGCAAATACGAGGATGGCAGTAGATGCTTATGCAAATAGTGCTCTCATTTCTAAGTCTTATAATGAGGCTTATGAAATTATTGAGAGAATTGTCAACAAAAATTACCAATGGCCAACCAATCGAGCAACTTCAGAAAGACGAGTAACAGGAGTTCATGAAGTTGATGCATTCACTTCACTGGCAGCTCAGGTATCTTCTATATCTTTAATGCTTAAAACATTTACTGCTAATGGTTTAAATAATGTTGCAACCCAGCCACCAAGTCAATTTGAAAATATTTCCTGTGTATACTGTGGGGATGAACATTTGTTTGAAAATTGTCCATCAAACCCAGAGCCTATATATTACATTGGAAATTGGAACCAAAACAAAAGTGGCCAAATACTACAGTCCAACTTTTGCAACCCTTCATGGCGGAACCACCCGAACCTTTCTTGTTGTAACCAAGGAGTTGAACCTAGTAACATATACACACAACCAAGGTCAAACCAACCATTGGGATTTAATCAATAAGTTCACAAACCTCCGCAAGCTGAAACATTCGATAGTTTAGAGAATTTGTTGAAGGCATACATGGCTAAGAATAATGCATTGATTCAAAGCCAAGCAACCACACTAAAGAATTTGGAGAATCAAATGGGTCAGTTGGCTATCGAACTCCGGAATAGATCACAAGGAGCTTTGCCGAGTGATATGGAGATTCCAAGGAATTCTGGTAAATAGCACTACAAAATGGTCATTTTACAAAGTGAGAAGACTTTGGAACCCAAGGCAGTTGAGATTGAGTGTAAGCCTGTAGAATATGAGAGAGTTCAACGGGATGTTGAAATTTCTACTCACACAGAAGTTGAATTTTGAAAATTCTAACGAGGTAAATCCTAACTTAGTCAATTCTGATAATCCAATACCTATGTCAGATGTAGAAACAAGACCTCGGAAGAGTCGTCCAGTCCAAGCCAAGGTTCCACCACCTCCATATCCGTAAAGGCTAAAGCAGCAAAAGTAGGAGGTGCAATTCAAGAAGTTCTTGGATGTTCTTAAGCAGCTTCATATCAATATTCTATTGGTAGAAGCCTTAGAACAGATGCCTAATTACGTTAAGTTCATGAAGGACAATTTTTTCCAAAGAGAGGAGACTTGTGGAACTTGAAACTACAACGTTGACAAAGGAATGTAGTGCATTCGTGCAAAATAAGTTACCCCTAGAAATGAAGGATCCAGGGATCTTCATTATACCATGCAATATCGACGAGTCTTATTGTGGGAAAGCTCTATGTCATTTAGGAGCAAGTATCAATTTAATGTCGATGTTTATGTTCAATAAATTGGGTATAGGTGAAGTGAGACCAGCAATTGTAACACTTCAACTGGCAGATTGATCTTTAGCACACTCGGAAGGAAAGATTGAAGATGTTCTAGTACGTGTTGAAAAGTTCATCTTTCTTGCTAATTTCATAGTACTTGATTTTGAAGTAGATAAGGAAGTGTCAATCATCTCAGGGAGACCCTTCTTGGCGATTGGTAGAACCTTAATCGATGTGAAAAAAAGTGAACTCATTATGCGAGTTCAAGATGATTAGGTAAATTTTAACGTTCTTAAAGCTATGAAAGTTCCTGATCAATGAGAGGAGTGTTTTGCAGTTGAAGAATTAGAATCCTTAGTCTCTATAGAATCAGAGCTTAATTCTGTAAGAGACCCATTAGAAAATATCTTAGGATATAATCCATCCGTTAAAGAGGAAGGTGATGAGCATACAACTTTGTTGAAGGCCAATTTGGAAGGTTATGTTCGACCATCTCGATTTGGATATTTAGAGTTAAAATCTCGAGAATACGAACAACCTAAGGCGACAATTGAGGAGCCACCTAAGCCTTCCATCCGCTAGCTCTGAATTTTTTTCGATTGAGTCCCGCATGAGGTATGTGTAAACGGAAAAGTGCTCAAATTCAATAAATTTCGCATATTATGTTAGTCGAGTTCAGGTATAATTTATTAATTTTCTATTTCCCATGTTAATTTTATTATGAGAAGAATGTCAATTTAGTGAATATGAATAAAATTCAACTCATTCAAATTCTTTTAGAACGACTAAGTAAGCATGAAAGTTTATGTCTTTGGAATTGATTCTAGTAAATCCTTGAGGCGAAATACTAGTTGGCATAATAATATTACAAATGATATAAGCATTTTGTTTGGTCCGATTGAGCCTTTCAAGCCTACCTTGCTGAAATTATCCATTAGTACCCAATTTTGAGCTATATAGCTTATTTTCTTAATTACCCTAAAATTACCTTGAAATTCAAGCCATGTTCTTTAAAATTTTTTATCTCTATTCTTCCACCAAATTTTTCACTCAACTATTTGTGATATGCTTTATGTTTAAGTTTGGGGGAGTAAGAAAAAAAGAAAAGAAGAGTGCTTGTGTCAAGTTTTTGGCACTCAAGTTTCGTAAAGAAAAGTCTAAAAAAGATAGAGCATTAAGTGATGTAGATATTTCAAAGGCCCAAACTAAAGCTAAGTGTAAGTATGTTTAGCCTAAAAATATCCATCTTTTCCATACCTTGAACCTAGTCACGCTACAACCTTGTTAAGACCTATTGATTTGTATTACTTTGCTGACTACATTAGTGGAGAGGGTTTATTAAATTCAACATATGAAGACCTATTTGATAAACTTGAGGAATGATACTTAGCTCAATCTAGAAGAAATAAATGGGAATAATTGCATACATATCTCCTAAAAGAAACATTCAATTCATAATTTTATTAACATTTAAAACTTAAGAAGAATTTAAATAATACTTGAGCATGAGCTACTTATTTGCAGATATTTGTCAGAGAGCATGATTTCACTTATTCATACTCATATGGACTAACTTTGTTCTGTGTTTAGCATATATCATCACTCGAGACAAGCAATGGATTAAGTTTGGGGGTGTGACAACTCTATAGAGTTGTCTTAAGCTTTTCCAATCATAATTCTTGTAAATTTTGGGTGATTGGTAATTAATTTCCAGAAATTTATTAAAAATATTATTTTATTGTTTTATTTCCAAAATTCAAGAATTATCACTTAATTAAATAATTGGTGAACTCGGTAATCGAAACTATGCAGGTTAGGATGAATTTCGATGTGATTGGCCCCTAAAAGGTGACATGCATGGCTAACCAAGGGGAGCTAAATTGTTAGACTATCCATGCATGCAAGATGAACATATTAAACCTCAAAATCAACAAGGAAAAGTTACTCTACAAGTTCAAATAAATTCATCCCGAATTGAGAGTTTAATCGTCCAAAGGTGAAGAAAGGAAGAGGCCTAGAATAATTAATTGGAGAGGCTGATCCATTAAGAAAAATCAGCAGCCCAATTAACCGTCCATATACAGGAACAAAAATTCACTTTAATATTGTTCCAACCCCTCCACTTTCCAAGCTTCATATTTTAGCACAAAGCTAAAAATAACAAATTCAATCAACCTTTTTCCCCCCATTCAAGGCCGACCATGAGAATGAGAAAATTAAGGTGCTTCTCATGCTATTTTTAGCTACTAAAATGTGTATAAATAGCAGCCGTCATTTCCCATTCAAGACATCCCTCACTCATTCTCTCATTCATTCAACTTTCCTTTATTCACTCTCCCCCTTTTTTTAAGCATTTTCTCTCTTTCTTTTCAAGAGAAGAAGAGCTTCTTCAAGTGTGAGTAATTTGGTTATAAGCTTGTTCAAACTTATTTGTGGCGTTCCAAGGAGAAGAAAGAGAAAGAACCGTGTGCACCACCACAACAACCACCGTGAACCACCTAGAGTTCTTATTTTCCTTTTTAATTTATTGTTGTGTTCTTGCTACTGAAAACATGTTTACTTTTTATTTTTGTGTTTTCTTGTCAATCACTATGTTCTAATGTTATTATGCTGGAATTATTATGAAGCTTTATGTTTATGATTCAATAAAACCTTGATTGAATTATTCTGTGCGTTTGGTGGTGTTCACTTAATTGAGTAAAATCTTGTTTATTTATTGATGCTGCTACATGATGATAAATAATTGAGTTAGTTAATTTAATCCAGGAGGATGATTGCTAATTGACGCAATACTTGACTTGTGTAAGTTTAATAGATTAAAAGATTAATTAGTTAAATTAACTGATTATCTCGGGAGGTACTTATTACCTTACATAACCTCAAGAATGTTTGATTAAACTTGTTTTAGTATAGACTTAATTATTGTTACTTCATATAGTTTTTAGAGTTGCATTTAACATAAGGATATGCGATGAACCTATAAGACTAAACGTAGTGACTTCAGGAGGAGCCTACTAGTGACTTATATTGTTACCTCATTCAATTTCGTAGTAACAATGCCTAGGAGGGTAGTTAGAATTAAGGTTAGTGACGCACCAGTTATGCCACGATTTTCGTAATAATTTCATCTAGACTAAATTAAACAGAGGCAGAAGTGGATTAATTATTCTAGAATTATTTGATATTAGTAACCCATTTGTTGAAGTATTCATTACTTAGTTGAAATTTTGCATACATATAGGATAGAATCGTTTATTTTAATTAATTGCATAAACCCCCTTTATAATTGTTTTCTTTCTAAATTGTTATTTAAATTATTTTCACAAATCTTGACTACCTGTTTAGTCCCTGAGGAGACGATACTCATATACTTCTTTATTACGTGTTACGATTGTGTACACTTGCACATAATCCATGATTATTTTTACACTCCGCGACAGATATTTTTGTTTTGTTTATGTGTCACATATCAAAAGAGATAAGCTGGATAAAAAGGTAGAAGCCAGGATTTAGTAGGTTACAACACAATTTCCAAAGCTTACAAAGCTTTTCAACCTCATATAGTGAAAATTCTAATAAGTAGATATTTGCATTTCATGGATGATGAACAATAGAATTAGAAAGAAACACAACCAACATCATTTCTAGAACAAAATAAAAAAAGCTCCATCTGAAAGAAGATGAAATCGTGGGTAAATGATATCCTCTAATCGGCATTACATGATAGATGAAAAGAAAACGTGGTTAGGAGTCGTTTGTCTTTGTGATAAATGATTTGATTACTATTTGATAGTAATTGACTTTTCATGAAGGAAGATATAATGGTTACCATGAGATAAAATATGATCATATTGGGAGAACGAATTTATCCTAAAGAGATTAAGTATATCCTATGAGGGTAACACACTTACGACAAGGTCATTAGAAGGGCAATTATTAAGTAGCTTTCATAATGATATGTAATTAGAGAGAGCTTAGTCACGATATTATAGTGAAATGAATTTGTAACTAAATAAGTTTATAATTAATAGGCGAAAAGCTAAAACATAATTTTAAATTATTGAGCTCTAATTATATATGTTAAATTGGTCCCTATGCTAACTAGTTGAAACTAGAAAAGAATTGCATGTAAAACCAAATGAACAAAATTGAACGAAAATGATAAAGTTAAATAGATGGGTCGCATTTACAAATGAATGCGTTTTCTCACTAAGTATATAAATAATTGAAAATTAATTTAAGATTTTTGAATTATTATTTAATTAAATAATTGAAGTTAAAAAATGAAATTAAATTAATTAGTCATTATGAATTCGTTAAATAAAGAAATTAAATATGTTTCCTCGTAGACTCTTTTACGATAAAGTTGTTATTATTTTAACGGAATTAGAATTGGGTTGAGAAAATTATTTAATTGGGAAATTAATTTAGTTAATTAAATTAATTGAATAAATAATATTTATTTTGAAAAATAAAAAATAAATATTAGGGGTTGGTTTAAATTATAAAAGAGTTCAGTCAAAAATCCAAGAAGCACATATAATTAAACCCAATACATGAGAGGCCCAAAACACCCTATATTATAAGTGAGGGACAACAATCTTAGTAATATTTACTAGAGTGTGCCGCCTACCCATCTCCT
This sequence comes from Gossypium sturtianum, assembly GCA_025698515.1. Lineage (NCBI taxonomy): Eukaryota > Viridiplantae > Streptophyta > Magnoliopsida > Malvales > Malvaceae > Gossypium > Gossypium sturtianum. The sequence continues at coordinate 28,688,872 of CM046949.1, forward strand.
AGCCTAGGAGAGTGTTTTCTATTAAATAAATATTATTTGTTTAAAGTTTGTTCAACCAAGATTCTTCTCGATCTCCTTATAAATAGATGGCATCGGTTGACGTAATATATACACTCCTTGATTATTGAGTTATCATTATTTAGCCAAAAAATAATGGTAATTTATTCACTTGGAATAAATTATATTTTTTGGGGAATTATGATTTTTACCAGTTTCTATTAAGAGAGTTACTTTCCTCCTGAAAGTAATAATATAGTTTCTTGTTCTGTGTTTGGTTCATGTTGCTCGAGCCCAAACTTGATGTAATTAATGGTACAAGGATATAGAAGAATGATGTTCCATTGAAAGCAAGGATCGACTTGAATCTATCTCACACAACGTACAAGTAATTTTCGATAAAAAAAGTTTATTGCTATAAATATCACAAACCGACTCAATTTTGAAATATTTTTAACTTCTGTTATAATTGTAAACCATTTTTTAACCGTATTTTTCTTCAAGTTTAACTTAAGAGATATGATAGTCATTTGTTCTTTTCATCACAATGTTAGCATGAGATGTTGATCCATTGTTCCTTAACGAAGCTTAACAGAAATCTTATGTAACGCCCCAAAGTTTTAATTTTTGTTTTGAGTATGTGTGACACAAATAACTATCTGCTTTAGTGGTTATGTGTATTGGGTGTGTGTGGGAGGTCCCAAGTTTAAGTCATGACTTGGGCAAATTTTAGAAATTTTATAAATAAAGCCTTAACCTGGCCTAAAGGGCTTAAGTTTAAATGTTGGGTAAAATTACATCAGAATGGGCCTGTTGGTCTGGTGGTTAAGTGGTGTGTTATTATGGTGGAGGTCTTGTGTTCAAATCCCTGTGCAGGCAAGGGTATTATTTTTTTGCTCAGATTTTGGGATAGAGTTGTGTAATAGGGGGATTCTGAGTAGTGGATGTGAAGTGAGAATTAGGGGAGAAGATTAAGCGATTTTGGGGGTTATCGGGATTTTATTTTATTTTTTTCCCATAACCGAATTTTGGCTCCCTTTTCCAAAAAAATTACTGCCGTCTATTCTTCTCCCTCTCCTCTTGCCAAAATTCTCTTAGTTTTTCCATCTTTCTCTTCTTTTTTCATCTATTTTCCCTAATCCATTTATTTTCCTTCGTTTTCGCACGCGGTTAGTGCTCGCTTAGTTTCGGTAAGTGTTTCTCTTTGTTTCTATCATGAATCTCTTATCAAACTGGTGAATTCAGTGTTCTCGTCTTAACAATAGTTAAACGAAGGGTTATCGTTGGTGGTAAGTTGGGTTTCTGTTCATTCTTGGTTGTCAATTTGCTTGTAAATCCGTTAAATTGATGTTGAGTATCTTGATTTTAGGCCTTGAAGTGCTCGGGTGTGATTAGGCATCAAAATGATATCAGGTATGTACCCGAAATGCAGAAAATGGGGTTCGATGAAAATCCAAAATTGCTTGCTGTTGAGAAATAAGAGAAATAAGAGAAAATGATGCGAATAATTGTAGAGAAAGGAAATAAGGGTGTTAAAAACTAGGAAATCAACATTTTGCACTAAAATAGTTTTGGACAGCAGCAGTAGTCTAACTTTGAAAAATCATCAAAAATAGTGTAAATTGAGTTAGAGGTTGAATAAAATATGAAATTAAATTTTATTGAGTATAGTCTTTCATGGAAGAAACAGTGTAAGCAATGGGATTGTAAATCATGAGTTATAATAAATTTTGTGAGACAAGGTTAGAATGATTTCGGGTTCCCCTGTTCTGATTTTGGAAAATCATAAAAAATTGTAAAAAAAATAATTAGGGGCTTAAATTTATATTTTTAAATCCTTATCGAGTCTATTTTCAAGAGAAACAAATGGAAACATCATCTAAATTTTGTACTAAGAGATAAATAATTTTTAGTAAGGAAAGGTCGAAGCTGTCAAACAGCAGATTAGGGATAAGTTTAAAGATTTTACTGTACTTATTTGATAAACTATAAATTCTAAAAATTTTATGGTAGAAAGATATTTGAGTTTAGTTTCAAAAAAATCAAGCGGATCTTAATTTGGAATTCTGTATCTCAAGATATAAATAATTTAGTGATAATGACTCAAGTAGATAACTTTGAATGAACATATAAGTAAATAGTGAAAACATATATGAGTATTGAGCTAGCATGGGTTACTTTAAAAATGGATCACGCGGACAAGGCCAATTTGGGCCGAGTGGGCCACACGGCCGTGTGGGCCCACACGGGTAGGTCACATGGGCGTGTGGGCCCATTTTTATCGAAATGTTTTTAAGGTTGCACGGTCGCCCAAGTCGATCGTGTGAACCTCACCGTAGGGTCGAAGCGCTACTTAGACCCTAAATATGCGAAATTGACTGAATGATATCTGTACTGAGCATGTTAATATCTGAACTGAATATATGTACTGAAATTGCATAATAGCATGTCATCCATTGTATGTTGCATTGCATTGGGTTGGGGGTTGTTATTCGAAGGAAGTGTACTGAAAGGCTTTAAGCCTAATTTATCAAGTGACTTTCACCGCAAACTCTTTGTTTTGTGCCGCATTTGGTACTACTTGGAGTGTAGGGATGGGTGGGTTGATTATATCCCCACATGGAGTGTAGGGTTCGACGGAGATGGTGTGTAGAGGCTGGTTGGGTAGGATTTTGCTCTCAGATATAATCAAGTTCATCGCTCATCGATCTTCGTGATGGGCTAAGGCCCTACTACATTTTTAACACTGTACTAAGATGGGCTAAGGCCCAAACTGTCACTGATATTGAAAAGGGCTTAGGCCCAAGAATGTTCAACTGTCCACTGTGAATACTGATTTCGGCTAGGAAGAAAAAGAATGGAAAGAGTTTCGGCTTTTGAATCAAAGTGAAGATGAGGGAATAGGCTTAGAAATTTTGGCTTTTGCAGAGAATGAAGAAGAAGATGGAACTTTAGGAGTTTTCGCTTTTTACTCGAGAGAAGAAGAGAAAAGAATGAGAGAAAAACCCAAATGCTGAAATTGAAGAGATATTCCCCCTATTTATAGAAATTTCGGCACTTACCTAACCTTGCAGATAAATCCTATCTTTTCTCCTTTATCTTAATCTACTAGCTCATCTAAAAGAGACTTAATTATCTCTAACTCCTCCCTCCTTTATCAAAGATATTATCCACATATTTTAATCATTAAAATCCCTAAATTTTAGCTTTTATCTCGCTTATTATCCACATAAAATAAATTCCTAAATAATAGCCTTTATCTACTTATTATCCACATATTTTAAACATTAAAACCCCTAAATTTTAGCCTTGTTGCCATCCACTCCACCTAATCCTAATGCCCAAAATTTAGCTAACTTAAATTAAAAGAATTGGGCTCCATGAAACTTAAATTTGGGCCCTTTACTCCCTTGTGTGGCGTCACCTCCTAAGATTGGGCCACAAGCCCACTTTGGTATTTTAAACATAGATACTACCTTTTAAACCCTATAATGCCCAAACAGATAATTTTAATCAAGGCCTCTACCTAAGCTCCGAGCCCAATTTGGACCCCTAACACTTAAATTAACACATTAAACATATCCACCCATTAAACGCATAGGCCCAAAAATTCAGGATGTTACAGTTCTACCCCCCTTAAAGAAATTTCGTCCTCGAAATTTCCAACTAACTATTAATCATACTACCTAAGTCTCACTACCATGCTTTATTGCGCACTCCAATACTAAACCCAAAATAAACACTTAGTATTCTATGGTAGAGTACGCACCGGTATTCACATCTAGAGCGTCCTCGTCCCCTTGTACTCATGCTATCGGTTCGCGTTTATCTGATTAAGAATTTTATGAATTAATAAGTTTCTTCCACTGTTTAACCACGAACAGTCTTATGAGCAGTAGTTTAAGAGTAGTTCTTTCGAATTCGGAATTACATCTACAAGTTTCAGTCTCAAGTTTGTCTCCAAGTTCCATATACACATACATGCAATCATCAATCATACAAATAGAACTTACATTCATCACCTAAGGGTATTTTCGTCATTTCACTACCTGTGGTATTTTCGTAATTTATCCTACTGGGTATTTTCGTAATTTTCCAAAATAGGGTTCCTTGGTGATTTTGTGAAAGAAGGGTATTTTGGTATTTTTTCAATCCGGGGTTTATTGGTAATTTTACAATCCAGGGTATATTGGTAATTTTACAATCCGGGGACATTTTGGTAATTTTACAAATTAGGGGTATTTTAGTCATTTTGCAAAATAGGATGGCTGGTCCTTTTCGGGTTTTAAATTATTAATTTTGGCCACAACAAATCCTCGCGGCTAGGGTGAACAATCCTCTACGCACTGGTAGGATTCCAGTGAAGAGGAGGTGAGCCACTAGGATCGCTTAAGTACTGTGCTCTTCCGGATCTAATCCTGAACATGCGCATGCTGTTGCCACACCCTAGTCTTGCACTGTTCACGGGTTTGTTTAGTGAAGTTAAGTCTTATGGGATTTTAGGAAGTGGTTTGAACTAAGCCTAGAGTCCATCAAGTTCTAATTCTAACTAATCTACGTCCCACTAGGCCCATTAAGCCCATATATACAAAGATCATACAATGGTTCGAGTACTTACAGCGGACTTGGGCCGAGACGCAGTGCCATCTTGAGCTAACAGACTGATATCACTTAAAAACATTCATGTTTTAAAACCCTTTTTTCAAAAAACGTTTTGAACCCAAAACCCAAAGCCGAGTTTTGAACCGGGCTCGATACCAATCTGTAACACCCCAAACCCGCCCCAAAGCTCAAAAACGGGTTTTGGTATGTCACTTAAGAGATTTTACATAACATGTCGCATTTTGGAAAACAATTACTAGGTTTACACTTTTTATTTCAAAGCTTAATAATTCATTAAAGTATAAAATATTAAGCAACCAATTATCTTGGTAGATTTTATATAAAAACCGAAATTTCATGCAGTCTCTTAACTTAATTGAAAACGTAAAACTTAAAACCCAGAATAAAAGCCCAACAAAATCCCAAAACATAAATGGTAGTCTAGTGGCCCATGGCCTTATTACAAAGAAATTTGAACCCATTAATTAAATGAAAATCAAATATTAGACTAAGTCTTTTTGTTGAATTCTCAAAGCTCACGCATGACCACCTTGCTCTCCTCTCCACCTGGTCCAATGCCCTAAGTGTCACCCGAGATGGTTAAAATTAAAGGGTGAGTCGCGAGACTCGGGTGTGCAACCCTCATGCACCACTAGATTTTGGCCTTAGGCCCATAAAATGCAGATTAATAATTCCATTTATAAAAAAATAACAAATAATATGCAAGGCTCAACCCATTTGCCTAGGTTTCCATCCGCTACACGCCCCGTACGACCCATTCACACCATTGGGGATTTCTACAATCGACCCACACCGCTACACGCCAAGATGGCGGTCATGCCGCTCATCAACATATTATGGCCGAAGCCCTTATAATGAATCACGGCATTAGCCGCTACAACATATAACGAGATCACGGTATAAACCGCTACACATATAACGTATAACTTCCTCCTTTCATCAACCCAACCCATGCGATCATAAAATCAATATGCTTTTATCATATAAAGTCAAACATTCACCGACTGGTGATTTGCTTCACCCTTTTCGGGTTTCCAATATTAAACCGAGATATCGGTATTTATCACAACATATAAACTTATGAGCATACATTAATAATCGATCTAGATGGTGGGGAAGTATTACACACCGATATCGCGAAATTCAATATTCTTAGTCGATGTCCTTGCTATCCTGATCTATTATCCTCAATGTAAAGCCTTGCTCAAAAGCCGAAAACACACAAAGATTTAGCCCTTTCAACAATCGGCCAAGGTTAATAAATCCCAAATTACACGTTAAAACTAATAGATCCCTTACCTTGAAATCCCGAAAGTAACACGATTCTATAACTTAGAGATCTATGCGATTGACTCCACTAAAGTTCCTTGATTTCTCAGCACAAGTAGGCACCACGTAGTAATTCGGCAATCACAGGAGATGGGATCTAGGGATTTCGGCTTTTAGGAAAATCCTGGAAAAGTATGAACAAGAGAAGGCTGATGTGTCTTTGGCTTTTAAAATACTTGAGTGAGGAGTTTCGGTTTACACAGAAAAGAGAAGAAGAAAAGAAAACAAGGAAGAGACATGAAGATATCGGCTAGGAAGAAAAAGAATGGAAAGAGTTTCGCTTTTGAATCAAAATGAAGATGAGGGAATAGGCTTAGAAATTTCGGCTTTTGCAGAGAATGAAGAAGAAGATGGAACTTTAGGAGTTTTCGGCTTTTACTCGAGAAGAAGAAGAAAAGAATGAGAGAAAACCCAAATGCTTTGAATTGAAGAGATATTCCCCTATTTATAGAAATTTCTAAGCACTTACCTAACCTTGCAGATAAATCCTATCTTTTCTCCTTTATCTTAATCTACTAGCTCATCTAAAAGAGACTTAATTATCTCTAACTCCTCCCTCCTTTATCAACATATTATCCACATATTTTAATCATTAAAATCCCTAAATTTTAGCTTTTATCCGCTTATTATCCACATAAAATAAATTCCTAAATAATAGCCTTTATCCGCTTATTATCCACATATTTTAAACATTAAAACCCCTAAATTTTAGCCTTGTTGCCATCCACTCCACCTAATCCTAATGCCCAAAATTTAGCTAACTTAAATTAAAAGAATTGGGCTCCATGAAACTTAAATTTGGGCCCCTTACTCCCTTGTGTGGCGTCACCTCCTAAGATTGGGCCACAAGCCCACTTTGGTATTTTAAACATAGATACTACCTTTTAAACCCTATAATGCCCAAACATATAATTTTAATCAAGGCCTCTACCTAAGCTCCTGAGCCCAATTTGGACCCCTAACACTTAAATTAACACATTAAACATATCCACCCATTAAACGCATAGGCCCAAAAATTCGGGGATGTTACGCTTCTACCCCCTTAAAGAAATTTCGTCCTCGAAATTTCCAACTAACTATTAATCATACTACCTAAGTCTCACTACCATGCTTTATTTGCGCAAGACTCCAATACTAAACCCAAAATAAACACTTAGTATTCTATGGTGAGTAGCACGCACCAGTATTCACATCTAGAGCGTCCTCGTCCCCTTGTACTCATGCTATCGGTTCACGTTTATCCGATTAAGAATTTTATGAATTAATAAGTTTCTTCCACTCGCTTAACCACGAGCAGTCTTATGAAGCGATAGTTTAAGAGTAGTTCTTTCAATTCTAAATTACATCTACAAGTTTCAGTCTCAAGTTTGTCTCCTAGTTCCATATACACATACATGCAATCATCAATCATACAAATAGAACTTACATTCATCACCTAAGGGTATTTTCGTCATTTCACTACCTGGGGTTTTTCGTAATTTATCCTACTGAGGTATTTTTTTCGTAATTTTCCAAAATAGGGTTCCTTGGTAATTTTGTGAAAGAATGGTATTTTGGTATTTTTTTCAATCCGGGGGTTTATTGGTAATTTTACAATCCAGGGGTATATTGGTAATTTTACAATCCGGGGACATTTTGGTAATTTTACAAATTAGGGGTATTTTAGTCATTTTGCAAAATAGGATGGCTGGTCCTTTTCGGGTTTTAAATTATTAATTTTGGCCCGTCAACAAATCCTCGCGGCTAGGGTGAACAGTCACTACGCACCAGGTAGGATTCCAAATGAAGAGGAGGTGAGCCACTAGGGGATCGCTAAAGTACTGTGCTCTTCCGGATCTAATCCTAGACATGCGCATGCCTGTTGCCACACCCTAGTCTTGCGGCTCGTTCACGGGTTTGTTTAGTGAAGTTAAGTCTTATGGGATTTTAGGAAGTGGTTTGAACTAAGCCTAGAGTCCATCAAGTTCTAATTCTAACTAATCTACGTCCCACTAGGCCCATTAAGCCCATATATACAAAGATCATACAATGGTTCAGAGTACTTACCTGGCGGACTTGGGCCGGAGACGCAGGTGCCATGCTGAGCTAACAGACCTGATATCACTTAAAAACATTCATGTTTTAAAAACCCTTTTTTTTCGAAAACATTTTGAACCCAAAACCCAAAGCCGAGTTTTGAATCGGGCTCTGATACCAATCTGTAACACCCCAAACCCGGCCCAAACGCTACAACCGGATCTGGTATGTCACTTAAGAGATTTTACATAACATGTCGCATTTTGGAAAACAATTACTAGGTTTACACTTTTTATTTCAAAGCTTAATAATTCATTAAAGTATAAAATATTAAGCAACCAATTATCTTGGTAGATTTTATATAAAACCGAAATTTCATGCAGTCTTAACTTAATTGAAAACGTAAAACTTAAAACCCAGTAATAAAAGCCCAACAAAATCCCAAAACATAAATGGTAGTCTAGTGGCCCATGGCCTTATTACAAAGAAATTTGAACCCATTAATTAAATGAAAATCAAATATTAGACTAAGTCTTTTTCTTGAATTCTCAAAGCTCACGCATGACCACCTTGCTCTCCTCTCGGCCTGGTCCAATGCCCTAAGTGTCACCCGAGATGGTTAAAATTAAAGGGTGAGTCGCGAGACTCATGTGTGCAACCCTCATGCACCACTAGATTTTGGCCTTAGGCCCATAAAATGAGTTAATAATTCCATTTATAAAAAAATAACAAATAATATGCAAGGCCCAACCCATTTGCCTAGGTTTCCATCCGCTACACGCCCGTACTCACCATTCACACCATTGGGGATTTCTACAATCGACCCACACCGCTACGCCAAGATGGCGGTCATGCTTTGCTCATCAACATATTATGGCCGGCCCTTATAATGAATCACGGCATTAGCCGCTACAACATATAACGAGATCACGGTATAAACCGCTACACATATAACGTATAACTTCCTCCTTTCATCAACCCAACCCATGCAATCATAAAATCAATATGCTTTTATCATATAAAGTCAAACATTCAACGACACAGTGATTTGCTTCACCCTTTTCGGGTTTCCAATATTAAACCGAGATATCGGTATTTATCACAACATATAAACTTATGAGCATACATTAATAATCGATCTAGATGGTGGGGAAGTATTACACACCGATATCGCGAAATTCAATATTCTTAGTCGATGTCCTTGCTATCCTGGATCTATTATCCTCAATGTAAAGCCTTGCTCAAAAGCCAAAAAAACACACAAAGATTTAGCCCCTTCAACAATCGGCCAAGGTTAATAAATCCCAAATTACACGTTAAAACTAATAGATCCCTTACCTTGAAATCCCGAAAAAGTAACACGATTCTATAACTTAGAGATCTATGCGATTGACTCCACTAAAGTTCCTTGATTTCGGCACAAGTAGGTACCACGAAGTAATTCGGCAATCACGGAGATGGGATCTAGGGATTTCGGCTTTTAGGAAAATCTGGAAAAAGTATGAACAAGAGAAGGCTGATGTGTCTTTGGCTTTAAAATACTTGAGTGAGGAGTTTGGTTTACGACAGAAAATAGAAGAAGAAAAGAAAACAAGGAAGAGACATGAAGATTTCTGGCTAGGAAGAAAAAGAATGGAAAGAGTTTCGCTTTTGAATCAAAATGAAGATGAGGGAATAGGCTTAGAAATTTCGGCTTTGCAGAGAATGAAGAAGAAGATGGAACTTTAGGAGTTTTCGGCTTTTACTCGTAGAAGAAGAAGAAAAGAATGAGAGAAAAACCCAAATGCTGAAATTGAAGAGATATTCCCCTATTTATAGAAATTTCTAGTGCACTTACCTAACCTTGCAGATAAATCCTATCTTTTCTCCTTTATCTTAATCTACTAGCTCATCTAAAAGAGACTTAATTATCTCTAACTCCTCCCTCCTTTATCAAAGATATTATCCACATATTTTAATCATTAAAATCCCTAAATTTTAGCTTTTATCCGCTTATTATCCACATAAAATAAATTCCTAAATAATAGCCTTTATCCGCTTATTATCCACATATTTTAAACATTAAAACCCCTAAATTTTAGCCTTGTTGCCATCCACTCCACCTAATCCTAATGCCCAAAATTTAGCTAACTTAAATTAAAAGAATTGGGCTCCATGAAACTTAAATTTGGGCCCCTTACTCCCTTGTGTGGCGTCACCTCCTAAGATTGGGCCACAAGCCCACTTTGGTATTTTAAACATAGATACTACCTTTTAAACCCTATAATGCCCAAACAGATAATTTTAATCAAGGCCTCTACCTAAGCCTAAGCCCAATTTGGACCCCTAACACTTAAATTAACACATTAAACATATCCACCCATTAAACGCATAGGCCTTACAATTACTCCAAAAGATGAGTTTAAAAATTCCTCCAAAGAAATGATGATGCTCCTAAGCATGAGCTTAAACTGTTCATACAAAACAAAAAATATGCTCCTAAGTATGAGCTTATATTGTTTAACCAAAAAGAAGTGCTCTTAAGCACAAGTTTAAATCATTCATCCAAAAAATGATGCTCTTATGCACAAGCTTAAATTATTTATCCAAAATATGATGCTCTTAAGCACTGAGGTTGACTTATTGTAGATCCCAAAACAAATGCACTATATCATGACTTAATCCTTAAAAAAAATAATAATAAGGGTACGTATACAACATGATTTCATTGCCAAATTTAGTCAAATGAAAAAAAAAAATCTTGATAATGCCCTTTAAAACTTGCAAATCTTGTCAAAACAATTCAAACATGAAGAACATCTTTGGCATCAAAAATAAATCAAAATTCAAGACTTGCCCACTTTCTACACTCAACAAAAACCGTATATGTAACTAAGTCTTAAGGGAGCATTTGTAGAATGAAAAAATTTAAGATCAATCGAAATCTATCATGTGCAATTATTATTTATCTTTAATTAAATTAATTAATTAATGAGAGATGAAATAAGAAATTAAATCCTTTTAGAACTTTTATATAAAAAATCATATTCTTTAAATATTATTTTATTTTTAATTCATTTAAATTAATATAATATAAAAGATAAATAAGTTTAATCATTGTAGGTCACTCGAATGAAGAAGTTATATTCTACATAATTTTTTTTTTACTTGATTGTCTAGCACTATAAAAGGGTATCACCTCCAAGCTATGCAAGATAGCTTCAAAAGTCTAGAAGTTTAGAAATTAAAGCCTAATGAGAAGATTTTGAAGACTAGAAGCTTTCTCTAAAATCCTAGGCATTTTGAAGAATGTAGCATAAGTTCTGAAGGAAGTTGTTTTCCAATCTTGTTCAACTAATAGAAATGAGGTTAAGTTTGTTCTTCAAGATCAAGTTTAGAAGGTCCTTGAAGTGTATTCATTTATCCAAGATCAAGTCCCAAAGACCCTTGGACAGGGGTAAAGCTAGAAAAAAATTTTAGGGGGCCCAAATTAAATTGTAATTTTTACGAATCTTATTCAACTAATAGAAATGAGGTTAAGTTTGTTCTTCAAGATCAAGTTTAGAAGGTCCTTGAAGTGTAATCATCCATCCAAGATCAAGTCTTGAAGACCTTTGGACAGGGGCGAAGCTAGAAAATTTTTTTAGGGGGGCCCAAATTAAATTATAATTTTTATGATAGTAAAAATGCAATTTCACCATTTTAATAGCCTATATTTTTATAATTTTTAAAGGATTAAATCAAATTTTTATCATTTTTAGGGGGGCCAAAGTGTAATTTTACCTTTATTAATTTAAAATTTTAAATGGCCTAAATGAAAATTTTTCCATTTTAGGGGAGACTGGGGCCCCTGCTGCCCCCCTAGTTATGCCCCTGCCCTTGGATAAAATCTTTCCCTAGTCTGATTGCACCAACACAATAGAGATAAGACTACTCTTCGAGATAAAGTCTTGACAACTCTTGAAATGGACTCAACCATAAAAAATAAAGCTCAAAGATGCTTGGATCCAAACTCTCTCCAAACCTGTTTTCAAAATCAAGTCTTAATAACCTTTGAAACGATTTTCATTGATTCGATATAAAGTTTCAAAGACCGTTGAATCCAAATTAAATCGGATTCTCAAGCAAGTCCTATCCAAATTTGTTTTCAAAATCAAGTCTTAACAACCTTGGAAGCAAATTGTATCTATTAGACATCAAGTGTAGATGATCCCTCGATCAAAACTCCATTGAAGAAAAGAATAAAGGTTTTTCTTTGTATTCAAGAAACTTCCAAAAATTATAACTCAAATTTTATAAATAAAATTATTTGATTGGTGTCCGATTATTTTAATTCTTATTTCAAGTCAAAATTTGTCTAGCACTATCTAATTTCCACGCTAAACGATGATTTGTGAATTAGGTTGCAGAACAAGTATATGAAAAAATACATCTATTTGTTACCGAATTCACTATTGTTGTGCATGAATTTTATTATATTATGGAGGTACATAAAAGCGGTGTTCTTTCCTACTTAATATAGGAAGGAGAACAAGAAAAGGATGAATGAGGTCTGACTGAAGATGTAAAATTGGATTTCATGGTTAAACAGAAGGGTAGAAAAATGATTGCCTGGTCGATTTCGGGTAAAAAGGGGAACAACATTGTGCTTACATATCATGCAACTTTATCAAAGTGCGCAAGAGCTATTCATTGATTCAACTTTCAAAAAGAGCGAAACAGCGAATAACAGGATTAGGTCACCTTCTCTTGTTTATCTCTTTTCTCCACATTTACTTGAAATATCTGCATCATTTGATGTTATTTTAATCGACTTGAAACTTGTAGTATATTTTGCATTTTAATCATCTTACCTAATCCATTTTTATGAAAGAAACAGTATTTTTTTTTTTTAAAGAAAAACGACCCAAGGGTCTACCTTATATTATTGCATCGTGAATGATAATGTTATGGATATCCAACGGATTATTCATATTGAAGTACAAATCACTTTTATTCTTAATAGCTAAATTACACAAATAATCAACTGTGGTATTTCTATTTAGATTAATCCAATTAATTTGGACCGAAATAAAATTGTTCAAAGCTTCGCACTCTTGCTTAATGCGCTGGCCCAAAACAGTGATATCCTGCTTCCTTTTGTTGACCAGCATGGCGCTGTCAGATTCAAGAATTAGCTGGGCCACATTTAACCTTTCGGCCACCTTTAAACCTTCTTTGAACGCCTCCATCTCTGCCCAAATTACGTCCATTGATTCTTCCATGAATTTATAGCAACCCCCAATACAAATCCATCACTTGAATCCCATAGGTTAACTATTTATATATATTTTTGGGATTCAATTGAAACAAAGCTGGCACACACAAAATCAGTACCTCTGTTTTGACAGAGAAACAGCAGCAAAAGTACAGAGGAAAACAAAAGAATCCCTGCTACCACCAAGCTGAAAAAAGAGAATGACAATACATGATTTAAATATATATATATATATATATATATGAGAAATTAGTAAAATGGCATACCTTTTAAATTAATATAATTTTATTAAATAAAAATCAAAGATGTGCTTGATTTTTTTTTAACTTATACCTTATTAATTATAACTATAATTATTATAACAATCATTGTGCATAAGTAAAACTAAAAAAACCTAAGATTTTAGGTTTTTGGATTGAAAAAGTTTACTAGAAGAAAAAAAACATAGTAACACAATACCAATATCTAAATTTCATAGAAATTTTTGTTCTATATGTACGGTAGGCTCTAGCAAATGGTAAATTGGTAGGAGATATGTGTCATTGTCATATCTTCTTCCACCATCTGCTTGGATTTTTCCTTTTTCTCATTTTATTCTTTATTTAGGGTCACGTCTTGTTGGTAATATTCACATTATAATTTGCGAATCCTATTTTAGCTTTGAGTTTTTCATATATAAGATTTCACGTCTTGTTGACACATGTCTCCTCTTAACACTCTACCTCTACATCGTAATTAATTCATTATTACAACTTGGTGTTATTCTTTAACAATATGACGTAGTTACTTTCTCAAAACAAAGTTTGCATCACAATGCATGAAGCAATTAAAGAAGTGTATTTTCCCAATTCCAAATCATAACCCACCAATCTCCAATATAATTCCATCTTAGGTGAAACATTATTGCTAAAGTTAACCCGGAATAATATATTTCTGATTACACCCTCACCATCCATAAATATCATCTCTATTTTTTTTTCAATTGATTTGATTTTAATTATAATTATTTACAGGTGTTTTTACTTAAAAAATAGTTTAAAAGTAAAATCGAGAGCAATTGCAAGTGTTGAAAACTTTGATTGGTTTGTCTAAGGTTATGTTTGAAGGTGCAATTAAAGTTTTTAGTGTTTACTTACATGACTTTTGATTCAAGAGAGTTTGACTGTTTTATAAATAGTTTTATTTGAATATTATTCAATATCAGATAAAGTTCAACATTTAAACTGATAATTAATCTTATTTAAAGCCTAGTTGAATGAGGACTTCAACAAGCTTATAAATAGGCAATAGTAGACGTCTTTGGGCATTGTTTCTTTTTTCAGGTTCTCGTGCTTTATTTTGCTATTTCGTTAGATTCTTTTTAGGTATTTTTTAGAGAGTTTGGAGAAAGTGATTTGTATCCGAATTCAAATTTGAAGTTAAAAGTTATAATTATTTATTATGAAAAGATCAATAATTATACCAAATAAATTGTTGAGTAAAACCCTTATCAGTAAATCCTAACTGCATCAATGAATATTAGGGATTGGTTGTTTATTATTTTGCTTCTTGTTTTGCCTTATGTCCAATCACAACTAGTTTTATGACATCAATCCAAAAGGGCATAAAAGTGATATCAATTAAATTTAAAGAAAGCATGCAGCAATTTCCAAACATAATTTAACATGATTCTATTTACATAGTCCATTCACACTGTGTTATGCATTTATCTGAATACACTCAATTTAATTTCAGTTAAGTTAATTTGATAGGTTTTCATCATTCTTAGTGAATCTAATCCCTTTTTTATATAAAAATATTTTAATTCCTATTTAATTATATTAATACAAAAACTATTCATATATATTTACAATTACAATTAATTATAAATTTTTAATTGGACCAACAAATGTGACTAGAGTGGCAAGATACATTACACTCTTAAGGAGAGAACAGGGTTCGAGCCTTGGATGACATAATTGAGAAAAATAACCATTCGACGGACATGAAGTTTGAAATAAATAAGGAATCTAAGATATGGAGAAATTTAAGTGTATATATATTAAAATGTAGGTAAAACAGTATCAATCAGTACTTTTCATAAGCTTTAAGAAAAATGAGTGGGAAAAAGATTATATATATTTGAATTTGGTCAATATTGTTGAATTTGGTTTTGATATTCTTATTTTATTACTTATGCCTGCTAATCCATATTGTACGTGTGTTACTTTACTGGTAGGGGGTGGAATCATAAGTCATAAGCCATGATTATTTAATATAATTTGTTTTGATTAATAGGACAAATGAATGTTGATTCCAGCTTTACAAGGTTTTTTCCAACCTTATTGGTTGTTTCATGAGGATGGAATTTATTCAATTTATTATTATTATTATTATTATTGCTTTTAAGCAAACCTTTGGGTTTAGAATAATATTCTTGTTTTGTTTCTGCATATTAATTAATAATAGAAATATTAGCGTTAATTAATACGTACTACCAAAATTGTGGTGACAAAAGTAGTATTCCAATTCCACAACGTCATCATTTAGAAAATTAAATAAGTTGTGGAGTCAACTCCGAATTTATTCATTCAGTTGCCACTAATTGGGCATCTCAATACAATAATATCTACAGGAATTAACATAATACGTTTTTAGATTTATTATTTTTTCTTGAATGCCATTTCACTTTTCATCTTTCTTTCTTTAATTAATTTCATAAGGATTGCATTCCATATTAAGCTAACCAATAAGTTGTTTTATGTTTCTCAGTGTGGGTTTGATATCAAATTTTATGAATAACATTCAAGTTTAATAACAACGATCAACGGATAATTCAATGATGAAGTAGTTTAAAAAGTATGTGCTAGAATTGATAGTGATAATCAACATCCGCAGCTTTTGGTATAAATATGGATCATGCTACCTATTCCTCACATCTTACATACATAAATTTTCACAAAAATAAAAAAGAGAAGAAAAAAAAACAAAATAGTAAATATATATATATAAAGATGGGATGTGACGCCTTAAGTTGTTTCCACATACATTATTCTGTTTATTTAAAAAAAAAAAAAAGAAATTGAATAAGCTTTAAAAAAGTATTCTTGGGAAAATAATTAATAATAATAAGAATAAGAACAGGATGGATGGAATCTCTCTCAGGGTCTGTGTGATGGATAGGTTTTTAGCCGCCCAATCATGTTGGGCTATGAAAGTGATTCCTTTTCTTTTTATATATAAAACAATTCCTACACAAATTTAAATTAAATCCACTCTGAAATTGATTTTTTTCCTAAAAAAAAACAATTTGCTTTCTTTTTAAGCCATTAATTTTCACTCCCAATCAGTATCCACTTTTAGCCCTTACCTAATTGGTAACACTAATGCATTTCTTAATTTTGATAGCCTTGTCTTTACTCCTCTTGGTAATTAACTTTATTCATTTTCAACAACAATAGTGTAGGGCTGGCTGTCCTTCGAGATTAATAATAAATTCAAACATTCAACTAACCACATGCTTCATTCTACTTAATTCTCTTATTCTTGCCATATTTTTTTTTTTAATTTCAAAAAATTGTTTTTAAGTATTATGTTGTAGTTACAAAAGTTTGAGTTCAAATCTAAATAATTTTATTCTCGCCCCCAATTATCAATGGTTTCATAGTTTAATAATTTAAGAGTAAGGGAAGAATTATAAATATTAAAATCAAACCTTAAACCTATTAGATACCATATTTTTATATGGTTTCATAGTTCATATTTTTATAGTTTTTAATAAGATTAAATTCAAATTCTCCAATTTTTAAGAGTCAGATTATAGTTTTATCACATATTAATTTGAGATTTTATAAATTTTTAGGGCCTAAAGAATGCAATTTCCCATTTTCGCCCGGTTTAAGTTAAGGAAGAGTGGGTAGATTCTTTTGTTGAAGATTGAAATTACTGTATGTATAGAGCCAATTGATATTGAAGTAAAGAAAGAGTGGAAGAGGACATACAGAGGTTGGATGATCTCCAAGGCACAAATTGAAGCTGGTGATGAGTTTCAGGATTAATGGTGTCCAGCTCTTTTTCGATTGTATTCTTCTCCATTTGTCATTATTTGCCTTCCAACATCTGCCACGTTTACCAGAAAAGCATCGATACCAATACACGATTTCTCGTATATCTATTTTTTTTTTACTAGAATATCGTGTACCCCTAGCCAGGAAGATGAACAGTTGCTCTAAAATAAATTCATCAGTTTTTTAACCTTTTCATTTCCCGTCCAACTAAGATGTAAAAGTAAACAAAAAATAAAAAATCCAAGTATGTGTTGTTTTTATTTTAATGAGCAAGTTTTGTGATAAGGAAAACCAATGGAGGAGTGTTTTGATGGTGGCGTAGGAGGGTCCCCCCATTGGGACTTGATTCCAAAGGGACTTTTGGCCCTCCTACTACAAATACCCCCCCTTAACACCCCCTTCTTCCCATATTCCATCATCAACCCATTTTACCTTCCCATAAGGCATCTTCACTTCAGACACTTCATCTTCTTCACTCACAGCAAAGCAACCCCCAGTGGTCTCTTTGCAGACCTCTGTTGGCTGTTGTTGCTTTTCTATTCAAGGTAATTAATCATTTCTTCTCTTCCTTAATCTATGTGCATTTGGAAGCACTTGTGTCTAGGGCTAGGCTCATTATTGTTTCCCTTTTCTTTTCTTTTTTTCACTTTTTTGCAGGTTAAATTTACTACTAGTAGTTGGAGATGTCTGGTCCCCTTAGCAAGAGCCTCATAGTATGTTCAGCTTTGAACATCAGTGAAGAAGACATGGTTACCAACAAGCAAGGCATAGGGTCGATCCTTGGATCCGACGCTGAAACACCAGCAGCAGCTTCACTTAGAAGAACTTTGTCAGCCGACATGTCCTCCAAGAAATGGCTGAATCAACATGGATTGTCTCCCCTCAAAAAGATAGCATCATCCCAGGAATTCCCACCTCCTTCCATCATCGACTCATCATCGGAAGAAGCAGAAGAGGATTGCGAAGCACCAGGTCAAACCGATATCTGGACCTTAATTCAACAAGAAAAGAACAAGAAGAAGCAACTCGAGAAGCCTGCCCAATTCGATATATGGAGCTCAATCATATCACAAAAGGCTGAGGAGGAGTCTTCTAAGTCAGTTCCAGTTCCGTATGTTCACCCTCTTGTCAAAAGATCCGCCAGCTCTTTAAGCGAGAAAAGCCTTGAAATCTGCACTGAGAGCCTTGGTTCCGAAACTGGCTCCGACGGCTTCTCTTCATACCCTCCATCAGAAACGAGTGACATGCAAGAAGAGGACCGTAAAGAGGACGATCAACAACTCCAACACCAAGAGCAAGAAAGGGTAGAGGAGCTCAGAATTGTGAAACATTATAACTATGATGCTGGCAAGAAATCAGCACACCACCACCGATCATTTCCTCCCCCAATTCCTTCACTTTCTCGCAAAGATGGAGCATCTCTTCGCATGAAGACTCGTCGAGATAACGGTAGATTTGTTCTTGAAGCTGTTTCTGTGCCTTCACACGACAACTTCGTTGCTCAACGCCAAGATGGTCGCCTTGTCCTCACTTTTTCCAATACCGCTCCTGATGTTGAAGAAGAAAATGAACAAGGAGAGTTTGAAGGCATCGGAGATGAAGAGAAAACTAACACTGATGAAGGAGTTGAAGAAGGAGGTTGTTGTGAGATGGAGCAGGCTCCTAAACTGTCGATTGGAGCAATGAATGTGCATAGGTTAGCTGTTATGATGAACAAGCCCATTTGGTTAGCAAATAGGAATCCAACATGGCCTAAAAATTTTGATGACATAGTTAAATTTGGAGAGGAAAAGGAGGCCGATAAAGTTGACCCAACCACCATCTCACCATCACCACAAATACCACCACTAGGACAGTCACTACCACCGCGGCCACCACGGACGGTCGGTAGACTGATAGCATCACCGGCGGCGGCTGCTGCATCATTCAATGCTTATGAGTACTACTGGAGGAGGTCCAATCAACCAATGTCGAAGGCAGCAATCCTTTCCAAGAATCTAATGGCTCATAATAATGATCAACAAGAATTGCTAGTGTTAATAAGGAACAAAGGTGATTACTTTGTACCTTTGCTAAAAGGATGCAAAGAACATAGGAGATCTCTTCTCTTTTGGGAGCCTTATTGCATTGCCACCTCTTGATGACCAAAATAACCCCAAAACACATAAAAATCTATGTCAAATTTGTGCCTATAATAATTGTTTTACTTGTTTAAACCCTATTTTCTTTTTTTATATATATATTTTTGTTCTCTCCTAGCTAGGTTTTCCACTTCCACTCTTTGGTGACTTGTGTATTCAATATTCTAATAATAAAAAATATCAAGAAAAAGGATGGAATTCTTTTGGAAGTTTTAACAAAGTTGTAAAATAAATGATTATCTCATTTAAATCATGCAGACTCTTTTAGGTACATATTTTTTATGAAAATAATAAATTTCTTTAAAATTGAGCACATCATTTTTTGACTTGGTGGACTGTCTTGTCTGTAGCTGTCTCTTGTCTGTCTGTCTGTCTTTGTAATATGATGGGTTTAGCTTTGCTTTTTGAAAAATATTAGCCAATAGGGTTGGAGCATAGGTCATGTCTTTGCCTAACTACTTTTAATTTTGGGAACATAATCATCAGCAAATCCAAAATTGATAATATATGGCATCCATGCAGGGTCATTCCTTTTCTGTTTAAGGTTAAGAGCATGACCGACAGTGGTAGACATTAAAAAACAAACAAAATATGATATATAAACTAAACATGTTTTTCACATAAAAAAAAAATATAATATCTTTACTTCTTTAAATTTTCGAGTTGTGTGATTTTAATTTAATTAAAAAATATTTAAAATATCATATTTTAATTTAGTTCGGGTTAAATTTGGGGGTTAAGTTTTAATCTCATGAATTTTAATATTACTACTTTATAATTTTTTGTTTTATAAAAATTAATAACTATCCTATTTATTTGTTTATTTATTATATTTATCTTATATAAATAATATGTTAAGAAAAAACATGTGGGAGTTAATAAGAAGGGAGAGAAACGTAACTCTCCTTTCCGGGGGTTAAATGTTATATAGGCGGTTCCATCTTGAACACTTGGGAGGGTTCTTCAACAGTTTTCCTTGTACCATCGCCATTGCTTGATGACCACCACCATTAATCTCTCCCACATATCACTATCTTCACCAGCCCACACTTTCAAACGAACCCAGTTCATTGAACATCAATAACGACGGCTGATGCAGTATTTTGGGGTGGTTATTGGATTGAGGTTGTCGAAATGAGGAGCAAAGCCATGTTTCATTTCCAGGGAAGGAACAGATTCTGATCTGTAACACTTGAGGTCCCTTGTTGGGTAAATATTCCTCTCTAAATGCATGTAATCTTCGTGATGGATTGAGCATTATATTACAAATTATTACTTCTGTACCATCATTAGTATTGTGCATATATATTTGTTAATGATATATGAACCTCCTAAAGCCATCATCGTTGCTTTTATAATTCTCTTGAATTGGTTAATATGCATAGATGCTTCAATATGATCTTTACGTCAACTCTAATTTAATTATGATTATATGCCAATATCTTCAATTACTTATATGAAATTGCGAATCCTTTTTCTTCAAAATAAGACAATGTTTTAGCATTAGGAAAATTGTTGACATCCTCGGTACTTTTTAAACTTAACTGAATTTTAAAAATAAATATATTTTATTTTATTTTTTGAGTTTTAAAATCAAATTCACTCATGCATGCCAACTCAAAATTTAATGAGATCATATTTAAATACCGAATTCAAACTTATAATATTTAAAATTTAAAAACAACATGTATTTAATGAGGTACCAATTTCTAGGCGTTGTGAGGGTACTACTACCTTCCTCACATGTAACCGACTCCCGGACTCAAGCTTTCTCTAATTTTCAAAGCGCAAAACAAATAATTATCTTTTTTTGAAGAATTTACAAAATTTTCTTTTAAATTGTGATTTAAGTGTTGGATCACCACCTAACTAAAAGATCGGTGGTGACTCTTTTTTTTCTTACAACAAAACCAATGTTTTACAGATAAATTTTTTTCATATTTTTATCGAATAAAGTCAAACTAATTTTGGTTCAAAAATGGTTTCAACATACATATTATGTCAATTTGATTTTAATTTTAAAAAAATATTAACCCTCAATGTTAGTGCTTATAAAAATGTTCTATATATATATATATATTCAAAAAAATTCAACTAGTACACATTTCTTCTTTGAGCTAGTTTGATTTTACATTATGATTACTCAAACATATATTTGTATTTGTATTTGAAATAATAAAACTTAAAAAAAGTTTAAAAAAATTAAAAATACATAAAGTTTATAAAAAAAATAAAAATTATAAAGTAATAAAAAACATGAAAGTTCTAAAGATTTCAAAATATTATTTTTTTTCTAATTTTTAATAAAATATTGAAAAAAAAAATAAAAAATTTGAGTTGTTGGTTGTTTTGGAAGGAGTTAGTATTGTGTAAAATACTTAATTATATTAGTGTTTCTAAAAAAATAAAGGGTTAATCATAAAATGTGTTCTAATCTCATAGGCAATAACATACTTGTTTTTAATTAAAATCGACAAAAGAATTTGAGATCTTGTTTGGATGGATTAAGCAATAGGATTTGGCATTGGAATCATTTTGGAGGATTCTCATAAATTCACCAAATAAATCCATGCTGCTCCATGAACTTAACCATCAAACTCAACAACTCCAATAACCAACCATGAATAAAATTCGACATAATTACTTTTAATAAATCTCTCCCTCACACAAAACTAACCCATGGAAAACAAATAGAGATTTCTCCTCCCACAAAATGGTTTAACTTACAATATTACTTACGTGCTCACAGTAAGGGTATACCTACACCACTACACACGCATACATTACATCTAAAGGAAGTTATTAAAATAAAAGTCTACTACTAGACTTGCTCATGAGCTGGGCCACTCATTCAAGCTCGAAGGTTCGCTCGAAAAATGGAGGGTTTTGACAAAAATATGAGGCGTAAAAAATCGACTTGAATAAAATTTAAGACCCGTGTGCTATATGGGCTGAGCCTTGAGAAAGATTTTTTTTTTATCCAAGCCCGACCTAAATATATTATGTTATAAAAAATATTAAATTAATTATATATGTTAAATAATAATTATATATTTATATTTATATTAAATCACTAGCTCAATAACAATTAAACCCATTACCCAAAACCTAAAAAAATTTTACCCAACTAAATAACCCAACCCAAAATATAAAATTTTAAAAAATTATATTTAATACAATAAAACATTTATTATATTTATTTGTATTTTTTAGTATAATAAAATATTTATTATATTTATGGTAATTTTTTAATATAAATATATTTTAATGTGTTATAAAACTTTTATTAATTTTAGCATTTTTAGTGTATTTAGTGTATTATCTTTTTAAAAAAATTATTTTTAAATAAAAACTAATCTAAATAAATCAAATATAGGCAGGTTGGGTCGGGCTCAAATTTACTTTTCTTAGATTGAGTCGGGCCTGGGCAAAAAAGTAAGCCCACTTTTTGAGCCAAGCCTAGGTTTAGAAATTTGGTCTAAATACCTTGCATGAGCTCGGCCTAGCCCATGAGCACCTCTACCTACCACTGCTCCCTTAGAAATTTGAACTCGGGTAGATTCTAGAATGAACAACCGTTGACCATCAAACCCATCATGGGAGTTCAAATTGTATAGAAATTAAACTATCACGAATTTAAAATGTCAGCGAGAAGCCATTGACAAAATGTGTCGATTTTACAACAATTTTTTAATATTTTAAAATTGATTTATATAATTGATTTATTTTAAAAAAAAAATATTTTTTTGAAATTCTTTTATGTATTTTATTAAAAATTATATTTTTAATATTTTATAAATTTGTTAATTAAAAAAACCAAAACCTAATTGACAAAATTCATAAATTTCGAGGACTAAGTTTTTCTATAATCAAGAACGAATTGATAGAATATGTATATTAAATTGGACATTATACCAATTAAAAAAGCCATGTTATCCTCATGTTAATAATTTAAGGGAGGAGTGACTAAAATATTCAATATCAATAATGTTGGTGAGAAAATTAAAAAAAAAATTGAAGTTCGGTGATCAAAATAGAAACACAATGATGGGTTAAAATTTTGGGTTTTAGTAGTTAGAATTTTTAATTTTGACTTTTTCTTATACTAAATTTATTATTAATACAAATTTGAAAAAAAAAATTAAAAATTTTCAGTAAATTAGTTTTAAATAGACCCATTTACTCAAAAAGGCTCATTTCCAAACAAAATTACGGAAATGGGCTAATTAACACATTATTTACGGAAAATGGCCAGTTCTGGCAAAATGCGCCTACGTGACCGCGTTTTAGGGGGAAAAATTCAGCAAAATGCGCCCCTTGGGGAGCGCTTTGCTGGCAGCAACGACTATTTTTTTTTGAATTTTTTTTTACCGTTGGGGGGTCCAACGGTAAAAAAAAAACTATAAAACCCCTTCTTATATTTTACACTTAATTTCTTTAAAATTTAGCCAAAAATCTCTAAAAATTCTCCCTAAAACTCTCAAATTTCTCATTAAATTTCTCAAAGCTCTTTATAATTAGTTATTTACTTTATTTTTTAAATTAATATTATTTTTTTATAATTTCAAAAATATTTGATTGTATTAGCAATGGCCAGAGAATTAATTCGTCTCGATCATAAACATATATCCATTCGAACAAATGAAAATGGTAACGATTTATTTTAAATGTTGAATATTATTTAATATTTTTTTCATTTATGTAATTTTAATTAATTTTAATTTTTGAATATTATTTAATATTTTTTCATTTATGTAATTTTAATTAATTTGTATTTTATAATTTTTTATAACAGTCTATAGATCGGGTGTTACAATGTTATATTCATAATATGTCTGGTCCGCCATCACCGTTGATAGAAAATTACTTGAGGGATGCGGGTTTTTGGCACGCGGCCACTATAGGCCGGGGGTGCAAGTTGGACCCGAAACTCATCAGCGCGTTAATAGAGAGGTGGAGACCCGAGACGCACGCATTCCATCTTCCATGCGGAGAGTGTACTATCACTTTGGAGGACGTCCAGTTACAATTAGGATTGCCAGTGGATTGGTCCGCACTCACCGGGTCCGTTCAATCTGCTGATTGGGGAGCCATATGTTACGATATTTTGGGTGCGATTCCGGATAATATTTACCGAGGTCGGATTGAGATGGGCTGGTTACGAGACACATTTTCGGAGCCGAGGAATGATTCGACTGAAGTTGAAAGAATACGATATGCTCGGTCATACATCCTTGAGATGATTGGAGGTTATCTCATGTCAGACTTGTCACGAAACCTCGTACATCTGAGGTGGTTGCTGAAACTCGTTGATTTTAGAGTAGCTGGCGAACTTAATTGAGGGTTTTCCGTGTTGGCAACATTGTACCAGGAGATGTGCGGGGCGACGCGACCAAATAAAGCCAAAATCGGAGGTTGCCTATCACTACTACAATCATGGGCTCGGTTTCGCTTTCCATTTTTATGTCCTCGAGTGAACCACCCATATACATTCCCACTCATAACGAGGTAAAATTTTTATTTGATTTTACAATTATTCCATAGATTTAAAATAAAATTGTATGCTGAAAATTTATTTAATTAGGTGGAACCATTCGGCGAGTTATATTGGAATACCTACTGCTCTTGAAGATATACGGCTTCTATTAGACCAACGGTCGAAAGCGCATGTAAGTATTAAATAAATATATATAAAATAGTCGTTTCATATTTAGTACTTAGTATTTAGCATTTAGTATTATGTATATAACTAATATTTTTATCCCGTTCATATAGTTTCAATGGACACCATACGAGGATCCGACAATACGGGCAGTAATTCCGGAAGAATTCTTTCAAAATAACATTTGGCATGTTAAGGTCCCATTGGTCAACTATGCTATTGTCGAGATGCACCAGACGGATAGAATGTTGCGGCAATTTGGATTTCGACAACCGATTCCTGAGGAACTTGAGGTGCTCGATAACCAGCACAAAATCGACTTACAACAAACGAATACGAATTAACCGGTATTCTGGTTCAAATATATCGAAATATGGGAAAACCAGTATGATCATATACCTGATCGCGAACCGATCATTGTCCCAGAGTTAGCGTGCACCCCGGATTACATGCCATGGTTTAGGATCCATGGCAAGCCATATTTGCTGTTGGAAGAGTAGAGGCGTAGGCAAATCCGTGTGGAAAAGGAACGACGAGGCCCTTTAAATCCAATGAGAAGGGATGATGGGATGGGCCCATCAACAGTGCCTACACAATCACTGGGCCCATTAATAGCGCCCACACAATCACCGGGCCCATCAACGGTACCCACACAATCACCGGGCCCAATGCCTCAATCGACGACACCAATATCACAGCTCTTTCAGATTATGCCAGGTGCGTATCCTAGCCCTTATATGTATCCTAACCCTTATATGTTTCCTTTTCCCAGTTCTATGGTAGGTTGGAATGCATGGCCCAGTGCATCTCCTTTCTCGATGACTTCGACGACTCAACCGATGATATATAGGCCATCATCGCTGGAGGGATCTCACGAGGCACCGTCGGCGAGCTCATCTCATTACCATTCCCCATTGCCTTACGGGATTCAAACACCTCTCCGTGGGTGATGCAAACACCTCCACATTCTTTATTCTACCAATGTGGGTCATCCTCCCAACACCCACAACCAGAGCAACCACAACCCCCACCAGAGTAGCCAAGGAAGAATCCAGCTCGTAATCATCGTCCATTCCCATGTGGCACTGATTCCGACCAGCATATACATTGATTTTTTTAATATATTTGTAGACGTTGTTTCTATATTGTTTCATTTAAAAAAAAGTTATTTTTAATATTTTAATTGTAAATCAATTTTATATTTTTAATAAAATAGAAGTTCTTTTGAATAAGGCGGAATAGAAATAATACAACATCTTTTCATTACAGCAATTATCAACTATTTCGGTTTGGACATGATTGAATTGTATGACCTGGGTTCCTAGACCATCCACACAAATTCTGTTGGTTCATTCTTTCCCAGATATCCAATATTATTACGTATTTTCCTCGAGCAAGGTCGACCTTTCGGTTTGCGACGCAATTCTCTATCCGGTAACAGCTTAAACGGGGCAAGCGATACAAACAGCCACTTACGTTCATCTGGGACCGGTGGGAATACGTGTCTCCACATATTGTACATGTTTTCTATTTTGTACACTTCGTCGACATATCTCATGGGATCCAAACAGAGATTCTGACAAGCTGCAATTGCATGAGCGCATATATAACGAAGTGCGTCAAACGTCCCACAGTCGCAAGTCCTATTTATCAGGTGTACACGATATTGCCCGCCGGTAATATATTGGCTCGATCTGTCAAATTTCGTCACACGAAACCATAGGTTGTCGCGATCGTGACATATTGTGTGCATGGTGTTAACCCGCGCCTTCGTCTTGTTAATTTCGTGCAATACCTTCCGGGACCATACATGGCCTCCCTACATTTGGCCTTTATAACTCATTGCTCACTTTGGAAATAGTTTCGCCAAATGAAAATATGTCTCTCACACAACCGAGGTTATCGACAAATGATGCATTCCTTTTAGAACAAAATTTATGCATTCAGCCAAGTTTGTGGTCATATGACCATATCGTAGGCCACCGTCGTATGCTTGTGTCCACTGTTCGAAAAGTATGTTACAGAGGTAGTCTGCGCCTTGATCGTTAACTGAACACAAATTCCCCAACATCTCATGAAAACAGTCCTTATTGATCTCGTACCCTGCCAATATAAGTTGATAGCGAAAATTACATACCAATATTCCATTCAGAATAAATTGAATATTACAACCAAAAGTATATTAATAGAGATTAAATACCCATGTTCGTCACTTACTTTCGTTCAGTCGTAGACCGATATTTCCTGTAATAGTTGGACGCAACGTGCCTTAGACAATACTGATGGTGTGTGCGATCCTATAGGCTTCCATGTCGCTCAATTGCGGCTAGTATTCCAGTGCCCCGATCCGATATAACGCAGATATCAAGTTGGGGGCATACATACCTCCTTAACCTAGAAAGAAAGAAATCTCAGTCATCAGCTAACTCTTCCGGTGTTATTGCAAACGCAATTGGAAGGATTCTCCCATCGCCATCCTATGCCACAGCTAGCAATAGCCGATGGGTATATCTACCATACATAAATGTACAATTAATTTGTACCAATGGCTTGCAGTACACAAATGCATCCCGACATTGCTTAAAGCTCCAGAACAGACGTTTGAACACTTGGCATCCACGGAGCAATCAGTCGTTGTAGTACGCAGGACTGTTTTAAGGTTTGTTATGCAACCTGGGACGTACCTCTCCAGCACCTGACACCACTGCCAAACCTCATTATATGAAGCGTCCCACCCACTATGCATCTTTTCCAACGCCTTTTGCTTAGCTATCCAAGCCTTGCGGTAAGATGGCGTGTACCTCAATTGGCTACGAATACTGGCAATTATGCATAACACAAAAGTCCTGGGATCCGCCTTCAACATCGATAGTATTAAGGTAGCTATCATGCCTGAATCCATCTTGGGATGATCTTGTGAAACACCTGTCAACGAAGTACGTTAAATAATACAACATTAAGTAATAACATTATTATTCAAAACCCTAAACACCCAATGATACTGTACCGGCAACACAGGTATGTGGACCTTTGTATTTTTTTTTATCTCCCACAAGCCTATCTTTTTCCTAAGAGAAGCCATGATTTTCCATGAACATATCGTTTTGCACTACACATTTGGCCTCGAACTTCTCAGATTTGGATTTAAATACGTTGTAGTTAACTCCGTGATTGATGCTATATTGTTTCAAAGCACCAAGAAAACTATCCTTACTGGAAAAATCTTTACCAACTTCCAAATCACCTGAATCGAATGACGAACTTGTACGGTCACGGGTTCTGTGTGGTAGCTCTGGAAACTCCAACGCATCATCTGCTGATAAGTCGACATTATGCATGTGGGCTGGAAGCGAGTACGCCCTGAATCGCGGATCTTCTTCTTCATCATCTGAACACCCTTCAACGTCTTCAGGTTCGGATGGAACAGGCTCTGGTTCAGAAAATAAAGCAACTTTTACACCATCAGGGCCGGGCTATCGAGGTGGATCCACATCGGACTCATCATCCAACCCATCATGATCTGCAACGTACGAGGTCCCCTCGCCGGTGGACGTCGTAGGGAGTACATCGTCCCTTCTTGTGGACATTTCGTAACGTCCCCAATCAGATGTGGATTGCCAACCACTAGAAGTTGATGTCATTCCCCAATACGTATTTCCAGCATCGAACATCGACCCTCCGATGTGCATGGCCCATCCACTAACCGAGTGTCGTGCAGGAGTTGTGTTTTCCATACTGCCACCAAACACGGGCACTTCCGTGTTCTGCCTCCCACTAACGAAGTGTCGGCTAGGGGTCGTGTATTCCTCTTCAACAGCAGTTGATGTTGAAGTCGCAAATGTTTCATTTGGCGATGAAAATTGAACATATATCTCAAGATAGGGTGATCCACTAGCGAGATGAGTCTGCACCATCGCCTCAAAGCTACGAACACCTTTGATATCAAATGCATCATATGTCACGGGATCAATCGAAGCATAAAAACGATACTTAATAGAAGAAACCCTACTTAGCGTCGTTTCAAAGATTTTGCACCTAATTCTTTTACGAAATTCTGTAAAATCTATACTCTGGTTAAAAACAATTCGCGTTGTGTTCTCTGATAAAAAAACAACACCGTTCTCGGTGTCACGGGCTTCACCATCATAGTAAATAACAGCACTAATACGTTCACTCATCTTCAATTTCTATTCTGCTTAGCCTCTCTAATTTTTCTTGCTGTAACTTATGCAACCTGAGAATGATATTTGCCTCGTTTATAGCCTAAGGCCAAGCATAAACTACTGTAGAAAAAGAGCGTCCACGTGGGAGCTTTTTTCAAAAATTTTGCTGACAGTGCATCCTGCTTGAAGCGTTTTTAACACTATTTGTTCAGAAACGTCTTCTCAAAATTATTTTTTCAGGAACTACTGTAGAAAAAGAACGTCCACGTGGGAGATTTTTTCAGAAATTTTGCTGACAGTGCATCCTGCTTGAAGCTTTTTTGACACTATTTGTTCAGAAATGTCTTCTCAAAATTATTTTTTCAGGAACTATGTAGAAAAAGAGCGTCCACATGGGAACTTTTTTCAAAAATTTTGTTGACAGTGCATTCTGCTTGGAGCGTTTTTGACACTATTTGTTCAGAAATGTCTTCTCAAAATTATTTTTCAGAACTCTCAGAGAAAAGAGCGTCCACGTGGGAGCTTTTTCTATAATTTCTTGACAGTGCATCCTTCTTGAAGCGTTTTTTACACTATTTGTTCAGAAACGTCTTCTCAAAATTATTTTTTTAGGGTCAAAATAGTCAATTTTGTTAAAAAATAAACACAATGTTATTTTTAAAAAAACTAAACCCTAATTTAATTAACTTTAACCCTAAACCCTAAACCCTAATTTAATTAATTTTAAACCCTAGAACCCTAATTTAATTAATTTGTTTAAACACCATAAACTCTAGTTTAATTTATTTAAAACCCTAATTTTATTTATTTAAAAACCTAAAATCCTAATTTACTTAATTCATTTAAAAATCATAAACCCTAATTTAAATAATTTTTATAAAATAACACTAAATCCTAATTTAATTTAAAAATCAACTAAAACTTTAAACCCTAACCTGTTTTAAAAAAATAACCACTAAACCCTAACTTATTTTAGCAAAACCCTAACCCTAAAAACCCTAAAAAACCCTAGGGACTAAACATGCAAATATCCCTAAATATAAAAACACGGAGCAAAGCGCGCCCCTCGTAGGAGCGATTTGCTGACGTGGCACAAAGCGCTCCCCCAGGGGCGCGCTTTGCTGGAAATTTCCCCCTAAAACGCGGCCACGTAGGCGCGTTTTGCCAAAACTGGCCATTTTCCGTAAATAATGGTTTAGTTGGCCCATTTCCGTGATTTTGTTTGGAAATGGGCCTTTTTGGGTAAATCAGTCTTTTAAATATATTTTTATGAATTTAATTAAATAAAATATATAAAATAACATATGTTAAAGTGTTAAAATTTTGATGAAAAATGTGACACCCGATCATTGGATCCAAATGTGTGACATCACATTACATTGCCGAAGCAACTCAAACTAACTTGACATAAAATTTAAAAAGTTAAATTCATATTTATCATTCATAACAAGTAAATCATTTATCATATTCGTACACATACATTCATAATATACAAGAATCTATTTCATCTAATTACGGGTTATGCTAGGTCAAATTCAGAGTTAGGACTCGAATCCAAACTCAATTTTCAAATTTCAATGTTATGTCTCAAGACAGACCTTATTTCATTTTTAATAATTTTAGCTTCAATGTCAACATGTCTCGAGACAGAAAACTTGTGTCTCCAGGTAAGGTCCCCCATGTCTCAAGACTAGGTCTTGAGACTGACCACTATAGTTTTATTATTTTAGCTTCGATGTTTGGATGTCTCGAGACCTGGAGCAGGGAAAAACTAATTTAGCTTTGATGTGCCCATATTATTACAGGGACTTAATTTCAACATCACACTGCAGGTGAACTGTTGATGGAATCGCAACAATCGAGAGGAGTGGGTTGCAACACCAAGCTTCTAAAGTCGTGACATCATGGGTAGTCGCCAAGGTTGAGAAATCCAAGTCATCCAAGGGTGTGAGTCATGATGCCAAGGACTAAGGTTGTGACACTAAGGCTTCCAAACATCCTTGGGAGTAGACTGTTGAGGATGTCGCAACATCAAGGTCTGGGTGTCATGACATTAAAGCTCGACAAGGCAAAATTCTACAAGGGCGTTTCTCAGTTAATTCAAGCCCAAGTCAAATGTTAAGTAGGGGTATTTTTGTCCATCTTAGGTCAACTTTGACAGAACTATATAAGTCCCTTTAAAAAATAATTTTTAAGAAGCTTTTTCATTAGATTGATTTATAGGTTTTAGTGGTTGCTATTCTTATAGAATTTCTTTGCACTTTTCATTTGACACTCAAAGGTATAGGAACCTTTTTGTATCTTTGGTTTTGCATCAAAATTAAGTAGATTTTGAGTTAATTTTTTCAATCCGAACTTGCAATTGAGTAATCGAAGCTATGGGTTTTCGTGTTACACACCATTTCAACAATCAAATCGAGGACTTCATCATGAATTCTAAACATTTTAAAACTCTATCATTTTTTTGTGTGATTTAATTATTTAAATGAATATAAAAATGATTGGGTTTTGTTTGTTGAATATGGGTATGAACTAATTTTCTATGGTAGTTGATTAATTGAAATGTTAATTAATTACTTTAAAGGTTAGGAAATAAATTAGACTAAATTGAATAAATGTAAAAACTTGGGATTAACGACTCTAGGTGAATAAATAGATAAGTGAGACCGAGAGGAGACCTTATTGAGTGTGTATTCAATTTTCCGCATTTAGTCTAAGTGATATCGAGAGATTAATTGAACTAAATCGTTAATTAGGTAAATTATTGACCGGGAGGTAAAAATTGAACCAATTAGAAAAGTAATCAATTTAGTTCCCTAATTCAAGAATTAATTATTAACACGGATATTAATCAACTGCTACATTTGTCTCTGATTATTACCATTATAATTTTGGAATTTTTACAATTTAGTCCTTTAGTCATTACATTAGTTTAATTCCACAATTTTATGGTTTGTCATACTGTGCTTTTTTGGAGAATAGCTAGCTAAACTCATTAATTTTCATGTGTTACCTTTTTAATTCGTCATATCACCCAATCTCCTTTGGGTTCGATCATTGGAATACTTAGGGTTCCATTAAAACACAAATTATTACAACTAGACCTATGACACTTGCAAAACACTGCGTTTTATATCTTTCTTTCTTTTTTTTCAATTTTCTCTGCTCAGTGTACGTACGCCGAGGCATGGTCAAATATACGCACCGAAGTGCTAATCAGGCATAAATGCATCGATCCCACCAACCACACTAGAATACACTCATATCCTCAGGGAATTTGAGTTGGCGATATGTAACACCCTTATACCCGGTTCGACCCAAGGAACCTGATATAAGAATATTACATTTGATGCCAAAGTGATTTTGGCAAACCACTAATATATTTGAACGTAAAAAAATAATAATAATAAATTTGTATAATTTATATTTTAGTCCCTACTATTTGGAACATACTTGATCTTCCTAAGTACATGCCATTCTATTCAAAATTTTGAAACATACCCTCTTGACACTTGGAGATGTGATGAGATGAATACTCACAACCTCGATTACAACTCTTCAAAATCATTGTACCTAATCTGCGCACGAAAAACAAACTGTACGCTGAGTAAAAACTCAGTGGTATTTCTATAATCTGAACATTTAAAAACAATATAATATAATAATAGGCACAATTAAATTTATAAGGACATATTAATGTCTAGTATCATATCATAACTATCATTTTTCATTTATAAAACAATATCCTAATTCACACAATTGCTATATAAATTATTATTCACATATCAACCATATTTATTCGTACAATGGCATCAGTCATGCAGTACTCAATTCATGAATACATCATTTCATACCATACTCAATTCATGAGTATATAACTCATATATTCCATGTATTGTCAACATATTTTACATTCTATTTTCAATTCACTATATCACTTCCATTTCTCATATCATTTCATTTCAATATCAATTGCAAGACTTTATTATTCATTTACCCCATTTAACAAGACTCGAACTTGGACAGATACACGGATCCAACCAAAACACACCAGTTTGACACCCAGTGCCTCATCGGATAATTCGAAGTAATAGATTGAAACCCAGTGTCTCATCGATCATGCCGAAGTAAGTTGGTATCCAGTACCTCATTAAATTTATCCGAAGAAATAGTTTGACACCCAGCATCTCATCGACTCGTGGTCGAAGTATCCCTGAACTCTTCCAACCCTATGGCATGCCAACTATATCCGACTCAGCCCGATATAGTTAATAGGGTTTCCGATTCACTTTTCAGACACAACCAATATTCAGTATTTCATTGTCACAAAATTCACATTTCAATACCAATCAATAATTTCATCAATCACAAATTCATATAATCTCAATTCAATATCAAGATAATAATAAACAACACTCACCTCAATTACTTACCATACACATTAATTTAAAATACAACAAATAAAAATTTCTAAATTCAGATTATAAAAATACAAACCATAATTTTCGAGCTACTCCTCGTTAATCTTGTCTTTTCCTTTCTTAGCCGAGGTCTCCGGTACAACGTTAGCTACGAAAATTAAAACAATTTAAAATTATTAATACACACAATTTCACATTGAATATTTAAATTTTCATTCAACTTTTACTCACATTTCAATTTAATCCTTAATCAAAACTAACTTTATTTTATTTAAAACTAATTTCATATTTTCATTCAACTCCCACTTTAGACTAATTTCAACCTTCAAATTTCACCATAAACCCTAATTTTGAAATTCTCTCAATTTAATCCCTATTACTCAAAACTTATAATTTATTTTACAATTAAATCCCTTTTTTACTTCTAACTTGAAATTCTATCAATTTAACCCCTAACACTTCAATTTATTCAACATGAACAACTTCTAAAAATTCACTAACTTCTAAAATTTCAATATAAATCAAGTAGTATTTTATTCTAGGATTCTAAAAACATAAAAATTTTAAGAAAAGGGGCTAAATTGACTTACCACTTTGAGTTTAAACCTTAAAATCCCAAATTTTCTCCTTTCTTTTTCTTTCTTTCTTTTTTTCTTCTTTCTTTCCCATGTTTCGTTCCCCAATTCTGTTCTTTCTTTTTCTTTTTCTTTTGTTTTGTTTTTATTATTATTATATTATAATATAATATATATTTTACTTATACAATAAGAAATACATGTATTATTATATACATATGATTATTATTTTTACACATGTATTTCACCATTACCATACATTTGTCATAATTTGGTTTAATTACTTATTTATTTATTTTATACTTTAATTATAATATAATATAATATAATATAATATAATATAATATAAGAATATTTTCTTAAATAATAAGTAAGTATATATAATTATTACAAGTATATGTATAATATTGTTACACATGTAATTTACTATTACCATACAATTGTAAATTTTATGGTTTATTTTCTTAATTAGTCCCTTTACTTTTCTCTATTCTATTATTGAGCTTTCACACTTTATTGAATTTAATCATTAAACCTAATTAACCTTAATTTAAACAAATTCACCTAACCAAAACCTAATTAACTACACTACTAATCGTCATAAATATTTTTAATAAATATTTACGAATTCGTTTTTCAAAAATGGAGACTTGAAAATACACTTTCCGACCCGTGACTATCGAGTCGTTACACGATACGTTCTCAAACACTTAAGGAATTAGAGAACTATCGCAATATATATACGCGCATAACGTTGAATCTCCCACCTATTGAAACAGACCATATGGCATGTCAATTATACTCGTGACTCTATCCAACAACGTTAATAAGGCATCTTCCATTATTAATATTCGTAGTATATATTCCAATAATATATCAACCAAATATCACATAGCAAGCTTATACATATCCAACTAACATATCAAATAGTAAGGTATATATGTACCTTTTGAACATTTTCAACCTCAATAGTTTTCTATTTTCATTCACATATTGAGTTAAGCATATATAAATATATACCATGAAAATGAATTATGAAAGCACAAACCAAAATATCTAATCGTCAATAGCTTTAACTTTATCTTTGTCTTGAGATGGTCCTATGTTATCTTTTGCTGCAAAATTAAATCTGAATATAGAAAACAAATTAATCATTCAATTCGAATATAGTAATTGAATCATAACCGCATACACCCGTTTCATTAACATATTCAAAAATAGTGTTTGACTTAAAAGAAAAGGTAACCGAGTTTATTTCGCAAGAGGAAAAACTTGACAATGAGCAATACATCCATTGTCCAAAGAATTACAATGCAAAGTATGCAATTTATTCAATTTTGAAAATGAGGTGTGCCCAAGACAAGCATACCAAAGAAATGTATTATCTTGAGTAGACAACAAAGAAGACTCGAAGAAGAAACACAACTATCATTGCTTATGGATGGAGAGTGAGTAGGTATTAGGAAATAAAGACCATGATGTTCCTTACCAATCCCCTTTCACCACTCCATTGCAAAGGTCCTGCACAAAAAAAAAATGAGGATAAAAGGATTCAAAACAATTATGGTCAAATGTTAACTAAGATATAAAAAGAAGGTTAAAATGAAAGTCCGGTACATGAAAGACATTAAAGAGAGCAAAGTTGGGTGAGAAGGTAACAAAACCAATGTGGGCAATAGGAGTGGAGTTACCATTCGAAAATTGAATAGCCAATGGACTAGATTCTCAATGAGCCAAAGACTTAAACAACGGATGTCCAATGTCATATGATTGGTGGCTCCAGTGTCCAAGATCCAACGTTTAGTAGACATGTGAGAGAGATTACTTGCCATATATGCAGTAGCTCCAAGTGGTGGAGAAGCGTCTACGCTATTTCCAAGCAGAGTTATAATTTTTTGGTATTATTCTTGTGTCAAAATCGGAGTTGCCAAAGGAGAAACAGTGGCAGAAGTCTTCGATCCCATAGCACTATTTGCAGTAGAGGAGGAACTGGACTTGCGTTTGGTGAATTTGAAATCCGGCGGATATCCAATCAAGCAATAACAATTCTCTCATTTGTGGCCCTTGACTTTACAATGATCACAAATGCCTTAAAAACTTTTCTTGCTCGAACCTTGACCATTAGAGGAATACAAAGTCGTAGGTTCACTCAAAACAAAAGTGGAAGAATACATTCGTTGGCTTTCTTCTTGAAGAAGCATTGAGTATGCTTGGTTTAAGAAAGACAAAGGTTGCATGAGTAAATTTTGGCTATAGGTTGTTGCATAGGAGTATAGGACTCATTTAAACCCATCAGAAACTGAAGTAAACGTTGTTGTTGTACATGAACAAGATTCTTACGTAAAATAGCATAAACATAAGTTGAAAATGGAACCAAGGCATCATACTCATCCGAAAGAATTTTTAACTTGCTGAAATAAACTGAGATTGAAGCAATACCTTGCAAATGTGTCGCTATCTCTCGGTGAAGGAAAAAACTCAAGAACCATCTACTTTATTAAATCATTCTTGGAGATCTTTCCAAACAAGGGCTACACTTGAAGCAAAGACAATGCTTGCTGATAAGTCCTTACTCACCGTGTTCAAGATCCATGAGAGAACAAATAGTGTTACATGTTGGAAATTTTGGACATCACATATATAATAAGGATAATTACATGTTATTATTTACTATCATATCCAAAAGGTATTCCGAACAATCTCGTCTATTAATTATGTTAACATAGAACCAAGGCGACTTTCGTTACATATATCGTAACTAAATCCATCCATGATCACGTATATTAACACAACCAAATGACATAGATCAAGTATGGATGTGTAGCATGGAAATTACATGCAATATGATCTAAACATGTCTATTTCCAACTGGTCCTCCTTAGCGAGATCAAACCTTACCACAATCAGAGTGTGAATAAATCAAATAAACTTTATTTTTGCAGAAAATAAACTTAATATCTTTAAACTAAAATAACTGAAAATGTGTTTAACATAAAAGCATTTAAAAATACAAACTCCCACTAAAACCAAATATCCTTTAAATGACATTACACCCATATGAGTAGTGTGCTCTTATAAAACCTTAGGTGTAATTCCTTAGTAAGCGGATCCGCAATCATGGAGTTTGTCCTAATATGCTTTATAAGCACCTAACCACTCTGAACTTTTACTTTAACAACCAGGAACTTAAAGTTTATGTGTTTTTACTTTGATGTGCTCCTGTTGCTATTGGAATAAAAGATTGCAATTTGTTTTCACAATTTGCACCTTAGTGAAAAAATCTTATATCCATAATCCATCAAAATCGGAGTCTATATACCTGATGATCTCTAACTGATTAGACCTCCGATATGTGAGCATGTAATCTTTTGTTCTCTGAAAATACCTTATAACCCTCTTGGATGCTATCCAATGGTCCAAATCAGGGTTGCTTAAAATATCTGCCTAACATCCCAACAGTGTACACAATATTCCAATGTATACAAACTTGAACGTACATTAGACTTTCCACTGCTAAAATGTAAAAAATCTAATGCATTTTTGTAATTTCAAAATCATTCTTAGGGTATTAATTGAGGATATACTTATTATTAACAAGCAGTATGTTATTAACATATAAAACCAGAAATATGTACTTACTCCCATTGAATTTGTGATACACACAATCATCAACAATATTCATCTCAAAACCAAACGAAACAATTATTTGATGAAACTTATGGTACCATTGACGGGAAGCTTGTTTGAGTCCATAGATGGATTTTGTCAATTTGCAAACCATATTCTTTGAGTCTTACGACTCAAAATTTTCTTGTTGCACCATATAAATTGTTTCTTCAATGTTGCCATTAAGAAACGCAGTCTTAACATCCATCTGATGTAACTCAAGATCAAAATGAGCAACAAGCGCCATGATTATCCTAAAGGAGTCTTTCGATGAAACTGGAGAGAAAGCCTCTGTAAAATCAACACCTTCTTTCTGAGTATATCCTTTAGCTACAAGACGTGCCTTATACCTCTTCACATTACCATTTGCATTCCTATTGGTTTTAAATATCCATTTACAACCAACTGGTTTTGCACCTTCAGGTAATGGGACAAGTTCCCAAACTTTATTGTCTCGCATAAACTTATACTCATCTTTCATGGCATCAATCCACTTTTGAGAATTAGAAATTTTCATGGCGTGATGAAATTTGATTAGATCATCTTCCATCATTCCATTATCATCCTCATGTTCTTGGAGAAATACAACATAATCATCTGGAATAGCATTTCTCATTTCTCTTGTGGACCTCCTTAATGGCACTTGTTCTTGAGGTTGTTGAGTTTTTTCTTCTAGAAAAATTATCTCATTTTGAATGGGGAGTTGTTCAACATTGTCTTACAGAGGTTCTGGATTCACTTCTTGATCAATGATAGGTATAAGAACCTGAACATCGTCAAAAGTGATAGTAGGAACTGAGTTAGAATCCAATTCCTCCTCAAAAGCAATGTCTCTAACCTTATTTCTCCCCCCAAACTCAACATCCTCAACAAATGTTGCAGTTCCCATCTCAAAAATATTCTTTATTATGGGATCATAAAACTCATAGCCCTTAGATCGCTCAGAATTTCCTTAACCCTTAACTTTATAGACATCAAAGAAGTCAGAAGTGATGTCATTTCAACCTTATTGTTTTTAGCAAAACGTTTCTTAATTTCGTCAAGAAAACCTTGGCCTGAGTAATCTTTTCAGATTCTATGCCCCTAAAGGCTTCTAAAATGCTGTGCCTCATGATCATTAGACTCTTGCAATTTGAACGATCCCACCTCTCAAAATCCCTTTTAATATAGGGGGTAATTCCCGCAGTGAGAGGTGCGAGTAGTTCTTCCTTTAGTGCAAGGTCTATGTTCATACAACCAAGCACTAAAAAAAAGTGCCTTTTCCATTCAATGAAATTAGTCCCATTAAGCATGGGTATAGAATTTATATTAGCAGATATTGTGGCAGTAGAATATGAATTAGCTGAATATAGAACAAAAAATAAATAAAAATAAGCTCACATCAATATTCATAAGTAATCAATAAATTCGGGATAATGGCTAATCCCATCTCAAGATACCAAACACAACATTAATATCAAGTCTTTGGACAAGAATATTAACAAAGAAGCGGTACTCTTGTTGTAGCAATCAAACATTGACAATAAATTATGTCAAACAATTAATTAATCTTTGGACTAACTTATTGCTCACATAAAATACCTTATAATTGTCACACATTTATCACCACAGATGTCGTTGAAATTCTGCCAAATATTAACATACCTTTGGGTCAATTAATAAACGCATGGATCACAAAAACATATAATCATCTTAATATTTCAAATAAACTAATCTACACAAAGAGGTCACTTTGGCGACATTTTGTTTCAACTAATTTATTTAAAATATTAGACATTCTTAATTAAAATCCAAAGCCAAAATCTGAATTTATTTGTTTCTAAATATTTTTCTTTTAATTTCATCTTTCAATCAAATTAAAAGATAATAGTATATATATGTATATATATTTATCCCAAAACAACATGTAATGATGTTGGCAAATATAATAATAGTTGAATAAATCATAAATCATAAACAACCTCACATAAGAATTCAAATTTAAACTAAAATAATTTGAATAAAGGTAAACCTCATCTTAATATATCAGACACTCCATTAATATTTCATCTTTGGACAAAATATTAACTTGTAAGTAATATCTTGGTGTAGTAATCAAACATTGACAATAAGAACATGTCGAACAATAAATCTTCCTTTGGGCCGATTTATTACTCACATGTAAAGCCGAATAATCGTCACATGTTTATCACCATAGTTGCACATGTAATATTATTAACCTTCATTTGGGCCGATAATATCAACATAAGTTACATGCACACAAACTTTTATATTTTAAAATAAAATAATTTATACAAAAAAAATCACTTTGGTGACTTATTGCTTTAATTAAGTTATTTTAATATATATATATAAACATACCAATATTCAAAATTAAAATTTCTCCAATAGTCAAATGTCAAAACTATATATATATATATATATTTATTGCTTTATAAACTCCGAAATAACCTAAAATAAGGTTGACTTAATAATGCAATAAAAACCGAAAACCTTAATTTTTGACTCTTTTTTTTTTTTTTTTCCAAAACCATATATATCAAAACACAAATAGAAATAATGTGGTGGTTCAAAGCCAACTAATTAACAAGCACATGTATTCATAATTTTGGCATGGAAAAAACACCAAAGCAATTCATGCATATACATGTATCCATAATCAAATAGAAAAACTTACCTTAAATTTACCATGTAAATCCAAAGTT
Source organism: Gossypium sturtianum (assembly GCA_025698515.1). Taxonomy (NCBI): domain Eukaryota; kingdom Viridiplantae; phylum Streptophyta; class Magnoliopsida; order Malvales; family Malvaceae; genus Gossypium; species Gossypium sturtianum. The sequence goes on from CM046949.1 coordinate 28,729,452, forward strand.
GTATTTATGATTAAACAAATATTCACATGAATACTTGAAAAATATTTTCAAGCCAATAAATCTCAAAAACAAAATCATAATAGTTGGCATATCCCACAATTCATACAATAAACCATATCATCATAATTTAACCAAATATTTGGAACCATAAGATGCCAAAAACTTAAGATTATAGAACCAAACTTAAAACCAAATTATTTAAACACATATTATGATTAACATCAATTTGCATCAAAATCTAATTTCATCATAAGTAAACCATAAAAATATAACCCTGATTGACTTGCCTTACATATCCCAAGTAAATCCAAATTCTATCAACTATATATTGAATTCAAGAATTAATGATTATAAAATTGAATTCAAATTTTCAATTGTTGAACCGGATTTGAATTAAAAAACGATTATAATGAAAACCTAAAATTGAATCGAAAAAAAAATTAAAACTAACAAATATTGATAAACAATCGGTATATAAGAGACACTTTACCTGAAGCAATTTCTTTTACCAACCATATATCATCATATAACATCCTGAACATAATTACTAAAGTGTCTCCAAAACAATATATATATATATATATATATAACCGTAAAATTGTAAAACAAGCGATTAGCGATTAACAATCCATCTATTGATATAATCAAATATATATCATAAAAAGTTTCTAATGAACCCAAACCTACACAGCTTTTTAAATATTTATTAAAACTGTATAAACAACATAAAATTCTCAGTTTTTTTTTTAATTCTCAATTAAAACTGTAAATCTTTCCAGTTATACGAAAATTAAAACCTTAAAACTTTATTTAAAACTTTAAAATTTTATTTAAAGAATCAAAACCCAAAAATTTATTAAGAATCTCAAAGATTCAACATAATATATAATTAAAATATCAAATCCATAAAATTAAAAAAGAAAAACGAATCAATCCAAAAATAATAAAGAATCAATTCATTCTCAATGATTCAACATGACAAAGCTCGGATGCCACTTGTTAGATTTGTAAAATAAATCTGAAATAAAACTTAATAAATTAGGATCTATCATGTCAAATCATCATGAGAACATGCGCCATCAACAAGGCCTATCTTATTTTTGGCCAATAGAGCAATACGCATCAACCTACTCCACACACTGTAATTTTCAATTTTGGTTATCTGGAGTGAAACCAGAAAAGTCCCTAGAGTGTCAGAGGGATGAAGGAACAAAGGATGGTGAAAGCCGACTATATCAAGAACTGCCATTAAAACCTAAAACAGGGGCGAAGCCAGGACAATTTTTTAGGGGGGGCGGATGAAATTTTAATTTTTTATAGTTTATATCTTTCTAATTTGTAAAGGATTAAATCAAATTTTTATAATTTTAGGGGGGGCCAAAGTGCAATTTTACCTTTACTGATTTAAAATTTTAAAAAAATTTCAAGGGCCTAAATAGCAATTTTACCTTTTAGGGGGGGCCGGGGCCCATGCCAGCCCCCCTGGCTTCGCCCCTGACCTAAAAGCTGGCAATATTGAAAAACTAGAAGTAAAGAAAAGAAGTGAAAAGAGCAACAAACCAGAACAAAAAACCAAAATCAAGAAGATGATGAATATCCAAAAACTTGAAACGAAAAACCTGAATCTGATACCATGTTGAACTGATAATCAGAGGATTATGATGAATAGAACTATATTCCATATCCCATTGACATATACTGCTATGCAGTAGAGATGACAACGAAGTAATCATTGGCAAGATCGTTGAGGATGGCGGTGGCAAGGAGGCGTAGGGTGGCGGAGGCTCGAAAAGTGCGTTTGGTGTTTGGGATGAAGTGATCGTTGAAAACGGTATTGTGGGGTGGAGTTATGTTGACGGTGGGGTCAGCATGGACGTATATGTTGTAAAGGGAAGTTTTAGAGTTTCAAAAGAAAGGGGTCCAAAGGAGGAGGAAATGGAGGTCGGAGTTGGTCAAGAAAAGGAAAGCTATTTTAGCGGAGGAGAATGAAAGGTGAGAGGAGGCGGAGGAAGGGAGGGTAGAGCGGTGGAAGAGACAGAGGTTGTCGAGTTCGTCAAAGAGGGAGATGGGTGGGAGAGGCTGAGGATTTAGAGTAGGGCCTAAGAGGAAGAGAAGGATTGGGGTGGAAAGTAGGAGAGAAAGAAAGGGGTGGAAAACATTGAAGAAACTCTCAACTGAAAAATGAAAAGAATTGTTTGGATGTTGGCTGGTAAGAAAATGAGAGTGATTATTTCTCAATCTAATCCCTGCCATTGTCCTAATAAGGGGGAGTTGTTGTTCCAATAAGTGAGAGCTTGGGATTTAGAAACTGAAGAAACTACTAAATGACGTTATATGTACGGAAACGAAGTCATTTTTGAGTTTGTTCCACCCATACGATACATGGAACAATAAAAAAGAAAAGCTGCGATTGAAATGATGTCCCCGGATTCTTTGTCTTTCTGTGTTGCAAAATTTTATCAGCATAATTTATAAATTAAAATGATTAGTGTTTTTAATCAAAGACTAGCTATTAGTATTTTTTTGGTATACATTATGTAAAATATGTTTACAATATATATTTTTTTAGTTTCACTTCCCATCGGGGTGGATTGGTGAAATCCTTAATTAATGAAAATTAATATGTATAATTTGAAGCTTGAATTGAAATTGTTTGGTGTAATTCTTTTGTTAGCATAGGACTGTAATTTAAATTAAATTTATATATGATACTAATTATTATAAAATATTATCTTATTGTAAAATAAATTTCAATTATTAAAAGAAAATGTTACTATAACATTTTTTAACAAATCTATACTATTTATCAAGTTTTTTACTAAGTTGGTGTCACCCATTAACCGGATCCCAATAGGGGTGAGCAAAATTCGATTCTATTCGAAAAAATCGAAAAAAATTTCGAATTTTGAATTATTCGAATCGAGTTAATCGAATCAACTCGAATTTTTTTTTCGAATTTCGAGTTCGAGTCGAGTTGAATTTTCGAATTCGAATAACTCGAATAAACCGAATATAAACTATATTTTTTTAATTTTTTTAATAGGCTTTTACTTAATTACTTTTAAGTCTTTAACCCAATTGCCAATTTCCCCCAAGCCCAAACATTTTATTTTTTCCTACTTCCCCAAGCCCGTCTGCCCATGCCCCAAAGATTTATTTTCCCAAATCCCAATTCCTCCCCCCAAATCACCCCCAGCAAATTCCATCGTCCAAACCCCCATTTATTTTTCTTCTTCTCTCTGTTTCCATTCCATTCAAAGTTCAAACCCTAAAATTTATTTTTCTCAAAAAACCCTAAAATAAACCCTTCTTCTTCCTTCTTCTTCTTCTTCTTAAAATAAACCTTCAAATCAAAATCCTTACCTCCAAATCGAGTTCTTTGTTCCTTCCCGACTTTAGGCGATCTGTTTCTCTTCCATTGTAAGCTCGAATTTTTTGCATCTTTAAAGTTTGTCTTGAAATATTTTTGAATTATTGAATGATTTTAGCTCTATTTGCATCTGTTTCGCTCTATTGAATGATTTTCGCTCTATTTTCCTTCTCCACTTACCTATTTGCTGTTGTAGAACGGGGCACACTGGCACAGCACAATCATCATCGGGCTAATTTTTTAAAATGAAAGAATTTAACTTATTTTATTTGAGACTTTGAGTGCAGCTGCTGGAATCTCTTGGTAAAGCCATTTTGGCTTTAAAATAATTAAAAATGGTACCTCCCTACTCAAATGAAACCTTTAATTGCTGTTTGTTTTTTTTTTTTTGGAAGATGTAAAATTCTTTTTTTATTATTAATAACTAAGCAGGAAGCACTATCTAATATAAATATATAATATTAGTAATAATGTAATATTAATAGAGAAAAAATGTTAGCCAATTAATTTCCCAAAGTAATAATGTAATATTAGTAATAATATAATATTAGTAATAACGTAATATTAATAGAGAAAAATGCATAAAATGTACTTCTTTTTAAAGGATTTTACAGCTTGCTAATACAATTCGATAAAATAACATTAAATGATGAATAAAATATTGGATTATCATATTTAAATTATAAATAAAAATAAAAATATTAAATATTAAATACCAGACCTTATAAATAAAATAACACTCCACCAGACTTTTTTAAATACCATGTTAACTAATTTTAAAGTTTAAACTATAGTTTAATAGACACCTAAATCTTTTAATAATAAATCTTTTTGGCAAGTTAGATATAAAGAAAACTAGGCTTCAATTAATTGATTTATGCTGTTGTACTATTATATTAATTTAGGCTTCAATTAACTAACTTTATAGTTTAAACTGTGGTTTAACAGACTTTTTTTTTTGTTTAATTTATGCTATTGTACTATTATATTAATTTAGGCTTCAATTAAACAACTTTAAAGTTTAAACTATAGTTTAACATACTTTTTTTTGTTTAATTTATGCTGTTGTACTTGTACTATTATATTAATTTAGGCTTCAATTAACTAACTTTAAAGTTTAAACGATAGCTTAACAGACTTTTTTTTTGTTTAATTTATGCTATTGTACTATTATATTAATTTCGACTTCAATTAACTAACTTTAAAGTTTAAAATGTAGTTTAACATATATTTTTTTTGTTTAATTTATGCTGCTGTACTATTATATTAATTAATTTTTAATTTAATCGATTTATTAAGTTTGATTTTAAACCAATTTTTTGTCATGGTTAGTGATTGCAACAAATGTTTACTTGTAGATGAGTGATCCAAAGCGAGATGGTTCAACTCAAAGTTCACAAAATTCTTCCCCAAGTAGAGATGATCAAACAACAACCAAGGAAAATGTTCGAAAAAAGATTACTCCAAGGGCAGCTTGTTGGAACCATTTCACCAAATTTGTGACTGAAGAGGGGGAGAAGAGAGCAAGGTGCAATGCATGTGATGTTACTTACACAATGGAATCAACTTCGGGTTCTACAACGAATTTGAATAACCATTTGAAAGCATGCCTAAAAAGACCTCGAGGTAATACTTCTAATCCGAAGCAATCAAAATTAACATTTGTGAAGGTTAGCCAAGAAACAACGGATTTATCAACTTGGGTGTTTGATAAAGATGCTGTTAGAAAAGCATTGGTTCGTATGATAATTATGGATGAACTACCTTTTAAAATTGTAGAGGGAGAGGGATTCAAATACTTTCTTTCTATAGCATGCCCACGGTTTAGTCTTCCATCTCGTTGGACAATTAGAAGGGATTGTCTTGATTTATTTAACTCCATGAAGAGTGAAATGAAGAATTGTTTTGAAAAAGATATAAGTAGAGTTTGTTTGACGACAGACACTTGGACTTCATTGCAGAGGATATCTTATATGGTTTTAACAGCACATCGGGTGGATGATGAGTGGAGGTTGCAAAAAAGGATTATAAATTTTTGCCCAATATCCGCTCATAGAGGTGAAAGCATAGGTCAAGCCATTGAAAAATGTCTTCGAGATTGGGGGATTGAGAGGGTCTTCACTATTACAGTTGATAATGCATCCGCCAATAGTGTTTCCATTGAATATTTGAGAAAGAAATTGAATCATCGAAATGCTTCTGTTGCAAATGGAAAATTTATTCATATGAGATGTGTTGCACACATTCTTAATCTCATTGTGCAATACGGTATTAAGGATGCTTCTGTGTCTGTGGATCGAGTTAGAGGTGCTGTGAGGTATATAAGAGCATCACCATCGAGGTTGACAAAATTCAACCAACGGGTAAAAGAAGAAATGATAGATAGTAAGGCTCAATTGTGTTTAGATGTGCCTACTAGATGGAACTCAACATATATGATGTTAAAGGTGGCCGAAAAATATGAGCGTGCATTTGAATCATATGTACGTGATGACCATAATTTTTTTCTTGATCTTACTGCTGGAGATGGAGTTCCTACATTTGATGATTGGGAAATTGTTCGAAGAGTTAATAAAAGTATTAGAGCCTTTTTATCATCTTACATTGAAGGTGTCCGGATCTTTGCATGTTACCTCTCATTCACTTTTTGAAGTATTGACTGATGTGCATTGTCTTTTTGATGGGTGGCAAGATTGTGGAGATCTAGACATAATTTCTATGACTTCCAAAATGAGAGAGAAATATAATAAGTATTGGGGTGAAGGAAACAAGATCAACATGCTAGTTTACTTGGCGGTCATCTTTTATCCGTGATGTAAAATGAGTTTTTTGGACTTTGGGGTCAACTTGCTTTTTCCTAATGTTGCTAATGACATTATGAAAATGATTGATAAAGATTTGCATTGCTTGTTCAATGAGTATTCTTCTAATGCTGGGAGAATTGAATTGTTTGAAGGTAGATCTAGTTCTTCGACAAATCTTTGCAGTTCCATGGAAATAGATCAGTCAGAAATGAAAACGGGCTTGGCCAAACAAAAATACCTTAAGAAGAAGAAACAAGTTGGATTAGAAAGCAAATCTGAGTTGGATATATATTTGGGTGAGGATGAAGAAGTAAACAATTCAAGTTCATTTGATTTACTATTGTGGTGGAAAATGAACAGTCCTAGATTCCCTATTCTTGCTCAAATGGCTCGAGATATTCTTGCTATTCCTATCTCAAAAGTTGCCTCGGAAAGTGCATTTAACACGGGTGGATGTATTCTCGATAGTTTTAGAAGTTCTCTAACTCCTCTCATGGTCGAAGCTTTGGTTTGCACACAAGATTGGCTTCAGAAATCTAATGATGCCATCAATCTTGAAGATTATGTTGATGAACTTCAAACCATGGAAGATGGTAATATATAAATTTTAATTTATAAAATAAGCTTTTGTATTCTTTATATTAGTAAGCATTCCCATAATTTAACTAACACTTTTGTTTTTTAATTTGCTAGACTTATCCAAAATACCCGAAGATCAAGAAGGTAACATACTTAGCATTAGTTTATAAAGTTAAATGTTTATTTAATTTATTTTTGCAAATTTTTTTATTATTTAACTAACTCATTCAATACTTATACTAGATGTTTCAAGATTATCAACGGTGCTTGAAGCACAAGAAAAAACTTAAATGTTTCTATAATGGTTTTTGAACTGATGTGTTATTGTTATTAGTTTAGTTTGGTTTGTTATTGTTGTTGGTTAATTGGACTTTTGTTGTGTTCTTTTGGTGTAGGTTTCGATTGTATTTTGGACTTTTGCTTATGTTTTTTTTATTTATTATAATGTTGTTGTTTATTTCGACTCATGCTATTTACTTGGACTTTTACTTAAGTTTTTTATTATAATCTTGTTGTATTATTTTTGTTGTTTATTTGGAATCATGTTGTTTATTTGGGTTGATGTTATGTTGCTTTTATTTATTCACTTATTTACTTCAATTTTTTGTTGTATGATCATGTTTAAAAACTCTAAAGAAAATTATTTTTTGAAAAATTACATAAAAATAAACAACACTAATTTTATTTTATTTTAAATTTAACTCGAACAAATATATTCGATTCGATTCGATTCGAATTCCATCTCACTCGATTCAATTTGATAAAACTTCAAATAAAGTTAGGATGATAAAATGAGATTCGAAAACTCGATTAACTCAAAAATTTTCGATTCAATTCGATTCGATTCAATCGAATGCTCACCCCTAGATCCCAACTCAATTAGGAAATTACCAAAAAAAAAATTATTTGCAAAGTAAGTTATATAATTATGAGGGTGTTTTCTTCTTTTTATATTTTTATAAATGTATAAAAATTTATTCATAATGGGATTTGAATCAAAGACATCATGCATATAAAAAATTTTCATTTATCATTCAAACTAAAGCAAATTTTAGTTTTCATTTGAAACTTTTATAAGTATATATGTGTTCTAATTTTTTTATATATTTGTTTATATACGAATAATATTGTTGATTGAGTTAGAGTCACAAATGATTCCACACGCATACGCATATGATAAGATTTCTAGTATATTTATGTTGTGTTGGTTTCACTAAAAGTAACTTTTAAAAAATTATTGCAGGAAATTTGCCAAACAACGAAAAATGTTTTACATATAATTAAAAAAAACACCAAAAAAATATAAGATTTTCCAAAAAAAAAATATTTGTCAAAAGTTATTTTCAACGAAATAAATGTAACCTAAATTCCAAATTGTCAACATCTTCACATGGGTTTTTCATTTAAAATAATTTTTAAATAAATATTTAGGAGGTAGTTGTACGTGGCAAGAACTATTTTTCACCCTTAAATCAAAATGAAGTAATCTAAACCTTAGATTCAAAATTTAATCTATTTCACTAAAATAAAAAGTACACTACCTAATCTTTCCTTTTTTTTTTTCTTTTCACCATGTTATACAAGTTTTTGGGTGAAAAAAATTTGGTTAATCTCTTTCTTTCAAATTAAAATTTGTTTTTTGAAGAAAAAATCGGAAGTAGATTTATAACGGAATGGATAGTAAGAGATTAATGTTACCAAGATTAAGCAACTTTGGTAATCGATATTTGTTATTTCTATCTTGAAAAAAATTGTAGAGAACTTCACTCTAAAAAAATTGGGTATTCGGTATTTGATGTTTGGTTGCATTGCTTGAAATTGTTCGAGTAGTTTTCATCAACCAAGAAAAAAAAAATCTCAATATTTTTAAAGTTAAATGCTCTGCATTTTTTTTTCAAGAAAGAAAAAAATACCGAATACTCAAATTGCTTCATCTTAATAACTCTAATTTCTAACCTTCAATCTCGTTGTAAATTAGCTTCCAAGTTCTTTCTTCAAAAAAAATTAAATCTAAAACTAACACTATGTTTGCTTGGATGGAATTGTGATTCCATTCAGGGACTATTTCGAGTAAGGTAGTTATTCCATTGTTTGGTTCACAAAATACCTAATCTTCATTTCAGCAGTATTCCTTAAAAAGGTTTAATGGTCATTCAACACTTAGCCCATGTAATGGCTATTCGACAAATACAAGGAATAGCTTAAAATTTTTTCCTTCCCAGCACACCCATAAAAAAAAAAAAAATTTACAAGCTTATATTTGGCAAAAACCTGGGGACGTTATTCTTTCACCATTTTCTTCGAAACTCACTTTTCATCTTTCTATCAAATTGAGAGGGAGGAAAACTCAAAAAATTCAAAGTCGTCTCTTGGTAAGCACCAATTTTCATGGGGAAGATTCAAGCTTCTTGAAAACTGAACAATATGGATCTTTGATACTTGAGTTTGATTTGATTTTTTGAGTTGTTTTTTGCCTTAAACTGTTCAGGAACTTGAAAACTGAAAAATATAAGTCTTTAATGCTTGGGTTTTTCACGCTTTTCTCTGTTAATCCCTGCTTCTCTGAATCCCTTTTTGTTAATCATCTTTTTTTTGAAAAAAATTCTGATTTTTGGGTTTGTTTTTTGTTTTCAATAATTGACAGTGGTTTGAAAGAAAACTTAGATTAAAGGATTTTCTTCAGAAGCCAAGTGTTTTCACAATCAAGATTCAAGGTTTTTTTTTCAAAATTTTTAGTTTTTGTAGATAAAATAAGCTTAATGGGTGTTTTTTGATACCTCAAAAGCTTGAATTTTTAGGGTTTTCTTGGATTTAAATGGGTTGTCTTTTTTAAACAAAAACCTCATTAATCATTTTCTAGGTTTTCGAAACTTGTTCTTAAATTTTGAGAATCAGAGTAGTCGCATTCATCTACGCCCAAATGGCACTTCAACCAAGAAAAATTGAGAACCATTCTCCATCTAGGAAGGACGGAATCGACCTTGAAAGAGAGGAGCTGTAATACCCCTACCCAACCCGATCACCGAATTCGGGTATAGGGTGTCACAACTAGATCGAGTTATTAAACATACTTAGAATTTACAAATTTAAAGTCAATCTGTATTGCCTATTTATTTAAAGAAAAATCTTTATAATGGAGACATTAATTTTAACCAAAGTTCATTGTTTCAGCTTTGAACTCTAAAGGACTACATAATTACATCGTAATGGACCTCGAGACAAAGTCTTTCATAGTACCCTCTTCCTATGTGCAAGACACCTTACCGACATCCAATCTTTAGATTAACACATTCTGGCTTAGTCCCTTCTTGAGTTCCTTAGCACACAACTCCTGCAACCACAGGTCAAACCCTTGTAAGTTCGAATTGAATTTAGTGAGTTTCTTTGTATACATAATTTATAACTAAACCCCGTCTTCCTAAGATTTTGAAATGTAAGGGAATAAATACATTACTCCTCGTTTGGCTTAGACGTTCATGTTATGTATGGAGTGGCGGACCTCAAGACAATTCCCATAATTCCTTCTTGGCGGATCAATCGCTTACAAACATTACTTGGTCAAGCTTATAACCCGTCATCATGCTGTGATGATTTTTGAGATGATTCGTCATACTTGCGAGTTCTCACTTTTTCTTACACACTTCCTATAAGGAAATACCTTTTTTAGTTTTATTTCAGCTCGTAAACACTATAACCCCGATGAATACACTGATTTTCTATTCATGAGGTCTACGTACTCATAAGTCCTAAAAAAAAGTCACGGTGCCTTGGCAGTCTAAATCATGTTCCTTTCTATTTCTATCCTACACTCGTTTTACAATGTTGTTTGGATTACCCCTAGTAATCCGCGCTACCTGCTATATCGTACCTTTATGGTGGGACATATCCATCAGCAGAGAATCGTTCTAGATGACAACTTCCATCAAACATTTATCTCAACAACCACTCGAGTTCACGGTTTCTCTTATGTGAGGGTTTCCTTTTGGAACTAACTCTGTGGCGGTTGTACTTGTGACAAATCCTCCCATAAGAGTAGTCTTGATAGGCATATTTTTCACATGGTACCCTTTATTGGTACATTTCTCTTGCATACCAAATTTATTAAACACCTTTTGGCCACCTTAATGGAGGATCCTCATTTGCGATCCTTGGATACATCTTCTCTCGTTTTCCTTTACCCTAGTCATTATTGGCACGTCATTTCCCTTGTCTGAGACTTGCTGGGTTGCCACCCATATGTTTTTTCAGCTTTTCTGATCACCGTGTTGGCAGACTATTTTCTTTTCTACTTCATTTTCCTTATTAGCCAAATTCCCCAATAATCTGCTGGCTTACTATCGTTTTGCCATTACTTATAATTTTCTTCCAACCCTTTTTTCCTTGTTTGTGGGATTTCCCACGATTACTGTCTTAATTATCCACCCGTGTTTATTGTCCTAGCAGACTCTTTTACGTTGCCAATACCGAGCTACGGTCTTACGTAACATGTACCCATGTTTACTGTCTCAACGGACTACATCGTATTTACTGTCTCGACGGACTTGATATACTGCCATAATCGAGCTATGTTCTTACAAAATATGCCCCATGTTTAACGTCATAGCGGACTTCATTGGTTCTCATAGTCGAGCTATGGTTTTACACCTTAAATATCTGGGAGGTGTCACCCCAAAGAACCTTACCGCCATCGTGGTGTCGTCCCATAGAGCTTGTTTATCATCGTTGCGATGATGCTTTATGTGTTGGGAAATGTTCTCATATTGTAGTAAACATGAAACTGTTTTCTATTTATATGAACGATGAATAAATAAATAAAATTAATTTCACATTTCACTATTATATTTTTTTTATATTTTGTAAGCATAGCAAAATTGTGATAAGCAAATATTAGTTCATTGATTGCTTAAAGTTCAAACTGAAGATAACTAGCATTGTAAGGAACATTTACATTGCAAGAAAGACAACATACTTTAGTAGATAATCTAAATGAGCCCGTAATCCCATAAAAAAATCAAAGTGAGCATTTGATTCAAATACTGAGAAGGATTATTATGTCGTCTACAATTCCAATTGGGGAGATGGCTAATATTGGCTATCGGAGCAGTTGACTCCACGAGTTGAGACATAGATGTATTTATTGGTAGAATGATACATTGGAAAAGACCCAAGATAAATTAATTCTGAATCCATTTGTGAATTAATTCACTTGTGACGTTCATGGTGTGATTTACCTAAATCTTGAGTTAGTCATTGACCGTGCGTATGCAACTCATGTGCTTTGATATAAATGGAGGCTTATACCCTAAAGATGATCGAGCCCATAGCTAGTATGTTGGGTAAATGACTTGTGTATGGCATGGTTTTACTAGCAACAATGGAATTCATAGCTCAATTAAAGAGTTAATGCTATCCTCTCATTGGAATTGTTGGATTGATAAATATGAAACGTGGCTATAGGTTGCTTGTTCTCGAACGAGCTATTTATCACAGTCATTTGTTGACAGTGATCATATTAATCATTAAGAAGACGATGAGATAAAATAGGATTGTATTAAATGAATGAATTTAACTCAAAAGAATCAAGGATATCATATGATGGTAACTCACACATAACGAGCTCATTGGACAAAGAAGTTGGGTGAATTGCTTTCGTAAAGAGTATACAATAAGGATTTTTCAATCATGGTACTTCTTGTGGACTGACTCCATGATTGAGTACTTGTGAATTATCGAAACGATGCTTCTGGATATAATTGCAATCACGAGAGCCTAATTGTATATTTCGATTGGTCCCTCCACTAGCTCAACAAAAGCTCGATCGAACTGCATTTGAATCAGAAGAAAATTTTACGACTTTGGGAATAATTTAACTGAGTCGATTTATTCGGTGTGTAATTAAATTAGGTGGTCATGAGAATTGTTCAACTAGAGAATTTGATTAAATAATTTTCTTGAAAAATAAATTTGGAAAATCTAAGTGATTTTTGGAAAAATTAATTTTGATCAAGTAAAATTAAATTAATCAAATTAATTAAAATTAATATGATATTTTTAGAAATTAATTTTCTAGTCAAACAATTGGCTCAATGGGTAATTGAACTTGAAAATTGGATCTGAGATCGTAAATTGGACCCGGGAGATAAAACCGAGATCAAGACCCAAAAACTGGTCGAACCAGGCTTGGTATGTGAAACTGGGCTGACGGTCCAACCAATGGCTAGATCGGACCGATCGGGTCATCATTGACCCGGACCGAATCGGCAGCAGCTGAACCAGCTTGGGGTGCCGTAAAGGTGTCGCATTTGCATCACCGGACATGGCGGTGCCGAACCGGTAGCGTTTAGTCATCGGTGGTTGAGCAATGGAAGAGTTACACTCCTTCTGGGACTCTACCAGAGAATTTGATTTCAGATTAATTATTACAAAAATAATATTATTTTAATAGTTTAATATTAAATTTAATTTAATACTTATCTTAATAGTATTTTATTAATTTAATATTAAAGTGATTATCTTAATATTAAATTTAATTTAATGTTTATCTTGTAGATAAACATTCTATTATTTTAATAAGATTTAATATTAAATTTAATCTAATATTTATCATTATATTAATTTAATATTAAAGTGATTAAGTTTAATCATAGTTAAACTCTCTAAGCTCTTCCTATATAAAGAGAGTCTTATGTCATTATTTACACACACTTGAATTCAAGAGAAAGTTGTAGAGAGAAAATTCTCTAAAGAGATTATTCCAGAAAATTTCTAGAGATATTTTTCTAATTTACAACTTGACCTAAAAGTTTAGAGAAATTATAAAATTACCCCACTGGTAATTTTTGTGAATTTTTTTTTATTCGAAGCGAGCCCACACTCGGCAAACGTGAGCTTGAGGATAGTGGAGAAGACTACTCGGTTGAAGCACTCATCTTAGACAAATCGAAAAAGTACAATTTTGATTAAGTGTTTATTAATTTATATATCACAACCAATATCTTGTTTTGGAAAAATTTTAAAACTCTAGTTTTTCCCTAAATTTATTTTCCACTGCGTTTTTCAAAACATTTTTTCCAACACTATGGAACCTAAATACCATCGTCATGGTGTCGTCCCGAAGGACCTGATTCACATTTTACCTTAATGCTCGAACACCGAAATGTTCCCCCCTCTGGCAAGGCCCGAAGCTTCGCACATTGCGGTTTGCTCCCAACAATCCCAGACGGTGAAATCTTAATGGAATTTTATTTTCTTCTATTCCTCCACCCATTCCTCCATTATGTCTTTCCTAACCTTGATGCTCAAACACCGCAGTGTCCTCTCCACAAGGCCCAAAGCTTCGCACATCACGGCTGCACACAACAACACTGTATGGCGGTATCTATCAAAATCACCCTTTCCTAATCCTAACTTCATCTAACCCATCAATATTTCTCACTATTACAATCATTCAATACACGCATTTCACTTGCATACCAGCATAGAGTACGCTATCTATTAAAACATGAAATCGTAACTATTTCAGGCACACTGAACTACTTTAGCGGAAACCCATATACCATACAATCCTACCCATGCATAACATACATAATAAACATGGATCATTCATCATCCTAAAACTTAACCCAAAGTCATCACAGCCACTCAACAGTTCAAATATGGTAAGTAGAAACTCATCTTATGCCTTTTCGCCCTATCAACTTAACTTTTCCAAACACTAAAGTTTCCCTTCTCCTGGAACTTAAGCATAACAACCAAAATCATGAATTAGACTCAATGCTTTTAGCTTAAAACTCAGCTCTACAAAAACATGCAGAACCTCTAGAATGGTTCTGAAAACCCTTAACTTTGTTTTCTAAATCTTACATACACAGAAGGTTTTAGAACCTTACCAGCTTATTAGATTAGCTACTTATTCGACTCAGCCCTTGTGATCACAACTCCATGCAAAGTTTTCATACTTACCTCTTCTTCAGAATAACTAAGGAAGATAAAGAAAAGGAGAGAATGAAATAGAATTGAGAGGAATCCACCTGAGAATTCACTTCTCAGCTATTTATAGCCCCTCATGCACGGTATTCAATCGTATAGAAATCATCCATTGACAATCATTTTGTCTCCCATTAACAGACCAGCTGATTTTAATCCAACCAAACCATAATTGGATCTCAACCATGTCCAATTTAGACAAGAAGTTTCCCTAAATTTTTAGTAGAAGCTTCCAGTTTATGGCTTCTTTCAATTTAACCCTCAATTATTTTCTAAATTTCTGAACTTAGTGGAAACCGAGTGTGACAGGAGTAGTTGGAACACTGTGTTGTATCTGATTTTGTTCATTGTAACTACATTCAGGTTAGTTGGTTATCATGAAATCTGTTAAGTTTGTATTATCTATTTATTATTAGGAAATAATGAGTGGCGAGTGAGGTACTGATTCATCAAATTTCATTTTATGAATCATTGAAGGTTGCCTTTTGGCTCATGCTTTTTCTTTACTCAGTAAATATAATTTAATTAGGTTGTTTTCCTCTCTTTGAAGTAAATAAATGAAATGAACCATGTAACACCCCTAACCCTATATCTATCATCGGAACAGGGTTACAGAGCATTACCGAACAAATAGAACACTAAATCATTCAATTCATTCATCAATGCAATACATATTCTGATTTCATTCAAATACATTCATAACGTCTCTTAATCGAGTCCACGAAGCCCTAAAAAAATACAATAGAAATAGTCCAGGACTAAATCGAAAATATTTAGAAAGTTTAAGAAAAAGTTAGAAAAAATTATACTGCAGGGGTCACACGGCCGTATGGCTCACACGGCTGAGACACACGTCCGTGTCTTAGGCTGTGTAACATTCGAAATAGGGACACACGGTCATGTCCTAGCCCGTGTTTGTGCCCGTGTAACTCACTGACTTGGGTCAGACGGCCAAGCTACACGTTCGTGTGCCAGGCAGTGTAACTCTTGAAATGCAACCTTTAAAAACCTACAGGGGACACTCGGCCATGTCGCGTGGCCATGTGTCACACACAGCTGAGACACACGCCCGTGTCTTAGGCCGTGTGGACAAAAAATAGGCCAATTTCAAACCATTCCTTTCACCCAAATCAACCTTGAACCTACAAGCCAAAAGCATCTATGAACAAAGCACCAAAATATGCATAATAAAACCACATTCAATATGCCATTAAAGCACCTCAAACACAATTCATCAAATTCACCCAAAACATATACATAATTGATCATTCATTTGGCATTTATATCTAATCTATTTCCATACCAAAACTTACCTCAAATAACCTCAATGAAACCTCATCATCGCATACCAAGTTTTTTCATAAAACCTTGCATCAACTTGACCAAATAAACATCAACCATTTAGCACCAAAGTACCATAAATATACCAACCACCAAGGTATGAAAATACTATTAATTCCACACTTCAAAACAACATTACAAGTTATAAACATTAACTAAACCTTAAACATAAGCCCATCTATACATGCCATTATAACCATGACCTAAACGTCAAAATCTATCGATATTATCACTGGATAGTGTGATAGATCTCCGATGAGCTTCCAACCTAATCGAGCTTCTGATAATCTGTAAAGTAAGGGAAAAACAACTGCATAAGCAATGAATGCTTAGTAAGCTCGTATAAACTTTAAACATAACATTCCATTTCAACAATGAACTTTGTAGATTAAATATAAACCTATATCAATGCCTCAAGATTTATCAACTACATAACCATCAACTCATAAATGAGTAACTCTATCAACATCATATATATTTTTCATTCCTAACTTAATAGGATTTTACAAAACAATATACACCATCATTAACCTTTTCACAAAACTATGAATTACTTCCTTTACTTACTTTCCATTCCATTTACTAAGCATAAACTTAAATAACAACATCAATTCACTAATTAGTATATTTATTGACATCATAGGTAAGTTCATCAATAACATACGTAATTTCTCATATATAAGTACATCTTTCAATTCATCAATCCCTTTTTCTTCATATCATATTTCAATAATGAACTTACTGTTTCATTACTTCTTCTTACCCGTTTCATTTGTATAATACTAGACATAAGCATAAACATCAATCATAATCTCAAGCTTGACATAAGCCTAATCACCATTGTAAGAGCCCATTTTCGCCCGACCCATTCTTTAAACCAAAAGCAAGACCAAAATTTAAAACCAAATAAATTAAATTAAATTTCCAATAAAAAATGTCCATTACAGATTTATAATAGCAGGCCCAATAACTTAAACTTGCCTCTACCCAATTACAGTGGCCCAAATTCATTTCCCAATTAACCCCAAACTAGCCCAATAAACTAAACACAAATAGCCCAAGGTTAAAACGGCCCAAATGGCCCAATTGCATTAAGAAATTCTGGAAACCCTAGAGGCTTCCAGACTGTTTGTGCGCCGCAGTAGCCTCCAGCCCTCACGCACGTGTGCGCCACGCCAGCCAGGCACTCGGGCCACCCCGCCTCCACGACGTCTTCACCTGCACACAAAGAAGCAAAACAGAGAGCAAATGGCAACAATATACAGCTATTGTAACAGAAATTTAGGGGGATTTTTGTATTTTTATTTCTTTTCTTTTCTTTTATTTTTCGAAATCGGTTATAAAAACCGAAGAAGAAAGAGTTGTAAGGGGGACAATTTTTTTTTACACTACGAATACTGAATCAAAATAAAAAAAAAATATATTAGAAAAGGTGATTTCTAGATTCTAATTTCTCTTCTGTATAAACTTTTATTCCTTTTGCATGCAAAGAAGAAGGAGAATAAACGAAAAGGGTTTTCGTACCTGTTATCGGACCTCTGTTTGCTTCGCTATCGTCGAAGCTCAAACGAGGGAGGTAAAAAGCCATCCGATATATGCTCAAATGGCCTAATCGACTTTTGGATAATCGCTCGTCGTTCATGGTGGCGAAGTGGATGTCGATTCAGTTCACTAGGCTGAGCAAAGAAGGAGACGCTTAGGTTCTCCTTTTGTTTTGGTTTCTGATTAAGAGGGCTAAGTTTGTGTGTGTTCAGTTTTTTTTTTAATTATTGGGAATGTGTTGAACGACGCCATTTAAGCCAAATTCATTGGTTTTGAAACGGCGCCATGTAAGCCTTAAACCATTTCAACCCGATGACCTGACCCGATTACAGCCAAGATCCGCGCGTTTTGGTTCTGATGAGTTATTTACCCATTTAGTCCTTCTGAATTCTAGTTGTTTTAAAATTAAGTTTATTTTGCTTTTAATTTTTCCTAGAAACTTTGCGCCGTTTTAAATTTAATCCTTCTTTAAACGCAGTGTTTAATAACTTGGGTAAATGGCACTTTTAGTCCCTTTTAATTCACGCGCGTGGCGTTTTAGTCTTCCTTTCGATTTCTTCTTTAATTTATTGCTTTTAGCTCTAATTTAGTTTGGATTTCAATATGGTCCTTCAATTATTTTATTTAATCATTTGCTTATTGTTTTTTTAAATTATTCTTCTTTTAAAAATTAATATTATATTATATATTTTAAATCATGCAAAATATTATTTATTTCCCTTTATATGTGGTTTATTTACTTAAATTATATATATATATAAACAAGATTTTTACGTATTATTTCATATGTATATTTCATTTTAAATTTATATTTTATTTCATTTAGAATTACTTATATACATGTTTTTTTTATATAATGTATTAATTTGAAAGAGTATCTATTGTATATTTTAATTCATTTCATATATTTTTATATCTTATTATTTGTATACGTTTACATATATATATATATATATATATTTAAATGCATAAATTCTCTCTTTAAAATAAGTTCTAATAAGTATATTCATAAATTATTTTATTGTAAATAATCTCATAAAGTGTTAATTTCAAAATCAACTTATTTTATTTATTTTAAATATTTTTGTTAGCATCCAAGATTCTATTTTATGTTAACTTGCCATGATCAATTTTTGTAGAATCATTACATTTTATAGCCTATTGTTAATATGATTGTTTAATTTGGGTATATTTCATGATTAATGTTTGTGCATCTTGTTGTATTATGCCTCAAATTCCAATATATTCAAGTCTCTATTAAATGTTCCATTTTATTAAAAATGCATTTTGAGCCGAATTTGAGATTGTGTAAAAACTTTTTTTCCAAAATAAGGCAATATTTGTGCGTTTGGAAAGTCGGAAAATTATGCCCTAACGTCTTCGGGTGTCAATTTTCCTTCCAACCAAATGGCCAAATACCCTTTTTAATTGCATGTTTTGAAGATCAAAGATGATCTCGATGTCGAGATATAAACGTGTTATATCCTAACGTCATCGGGTATGATATTTTTATTCCTTCGAAACGAGTTAATCTTGAGATTCAAATTCAACATTAATTTTATGTTAATTTGTCATTGTCAATTTGGTAAGATTATTCCATTTTATAGCCTTTTGTTAATATGATTGTTTAATTTGGGTATATTTCATGATTAATGTTTATGCATCTTATCATTGTATTATACCTCGATTTCTAATGTATTCAAGTCTCTACTAAATGTTCCATCTCATTAAAAATGCATTTTGAGCCGAATTTAAGATTGTGTATTTAAAAACTTTCTCCCAAAATAAGGCGATATTTGTGCGTTTGGAAGATCAGAAAATTATGCCCTAACGTACTGGGTGTCAATTTTCCATCCAACCAAATAGCCAAATACCCTTTTTAATTGCATGTTTTGAAGATCAAAGATGATCTCGGTGTCGAGATATAAACGTGTTATATCCTAACGTATTGGGTATGATATTTTTATTCCTTCGAAACGAGTTAATCTTGAGATTCAAATTCAACATTAAATTAACCTTCTTTAAAAAAGAATTATATTTTAAACATTTTCAAATTTTCAACGCAAGGACATTGATTAATCAATTTGGTACCAATTTTGGGCGTTGCAATGGTGCTAACCCTTCCTTGCACGTAACTGACTCCCGAATCCGTTATCTCGAATTTCGCAGGCCAAAATATTTTTATAGGTGATCCGATCACACCTAAACAAAAAGGATTGGTGGCGACTCCACATCCCATTTGTCATTTTAAAGTCGATCCTCATTTTTTAAACTAAAATAAAATGGTTTCGACAGCTTGGCGACTCTGCTGGGGACTGGTTGAGAGTCAGGCCATAAATTGATTAATTTTTGTCCTTTTGATTGAAAATTTTGAAAATTGTTTTGGAAAATAATTTTTCTATGCATTTATTTGTGCTATGATTGCAATAATGTCGAGTCTCATAAAATACTTTGGCATTGCATGACCGTTGTGGTTACACCTTTAAGTGGGAGTGAGAAACTATGCCTTCACGAGGTTTTCACCTCCGCATGGGCTAGTGGACTGCTTCCGGGATACATCTATACCTATGTGCTTCGTGAGATTTTCATCTCCGCATGGCCATAGGGAAATGTATTCCCCTGAACTGAACTCAATCCATATGAGCCTATAACGGGTGAAGATTGAGGAATCTGCTGGTTCAGGTACCTATTCCTTAGAACTAAACCACATATAGTAAACCCTAAAAGCCCACGCTGAATGGTGCTGCAATAAACCATAGTGGTCATCCGAATAAGTACTCTACTGGATTCTTTTTGTTTACTTTTATCTCTTACTAATGTGTTTCATTTTGTTTTGGTTGTGATCACATCACATATCATCTCATATCTAAAAGAGTGTCGATTCGTATTCGATTATCAAATTATAGAGTTTGTCATGGAGAACGAATTTCTTGATAAAACGGAATACAATACGGTTGTCCGTATATTTGTAATTTGTTTCATGTAAAGAATTTTGCTCTCTAGAAAAGTTTTCTAATGGAAATTGAATTAGAATCGATACCTTTTGCATCCATGGCATGCATTCACATGGCATTACATCATATGTATTAGATTTCATGAGAAGACCCTGATTGGTTGAAATTATTTCAACATTAACCTGGACACCGGTAAAACCAAACACCCCTACGGTACTCGGACTAAGACGAAAGATATGGACAAAAGACTAGAAAAGTTGGAACAAATGCATAAAGAAATGCAAGAACAAATGCAAGCACAAATGCAGGAGCAGCTTGCTAATATCCAGCAGGATATGATGGATCGGATGATGGAATCGCAAAAAACCATGATGTCCCAATTGACTCAATTACTGGCAGGAGGAATAGACAAAGGGAAAAGCCCTATGGATAATATCATGGAAAGTAACCAATATCCTCCTGGTTTTACTCCAACGCATGTACATGCACCACCAGAAATAAATCCACAAAGGCCATTTGTCTCTATCGCCGTAATAGTGATTCGTGACTGAGCCTCGACACCGATGAATTTCCAAACTGGTTCAGGCTCTAACCCTAGTCATAATTTAAACAATCCAATTGTTCCTGACTTGGATGAAATGGTAGGAGAGGAAGGAGTAACGACGAAAGCCCAAAGGCAACTAAAAGAGAGGTGTAAGTGGCTGGAAGAAAAGTTTAAAGCAATGGAAACTACGGATTCCTGTTGCGGGATCGATGCGAAAGATCTAAATTTGGTGCCAGATCTAATACTTCCCCACAAATTCAAGATGCCAGAATTTGAAAAATACAATGGGACTACTTACCCCGAAGCTCACATAACCATGTTTTGCCAAGAATGACTGGTATGTTAATAATGACCACCGCTAATACATTGCTTCCAGGGATGATCCAGCGGAGCAAAGATCTAAATGGTACAATCAGTTGAGCCGTACCAAAATTGGTTCTTGGAGGGATTTAGCATAGGCGTTTATGAAGCGATGACAAACCATGTGGCGCACATGACTCCCGGCTGCACTACTCTTCAAAACATGGAGAAAAGGGCGAATGAAAGTTTTAGACAAGATATGCGTGTGGTGGAGAGAGGTTGCCATCCAAGTCCAGCCACCACTTCTGGAGAAAGAGAACACAATGCTCTTTATTAATACACTGAAGGCCCCGTTTATCACTCATATGCTTGGAAGCGCTACAAAGAGCTTCTCGGATATTGTAATGACGGGAGAAATGATTGAGAATGCTGTAAAAAGTGGAAGGATAGAGGCAGGAGAGAGCAATAAGAGAATAGTTACAAAGAAGAAAGAAGATGAAGTGAATAATACAAGCATGGGATACTCAAAGTCGATTACCGTTAATCAGCCAAAAACAGTGACTACTGGGCATCAGGGTTCATCAAGAAAAGAATCTGGCACGAGGCAAAACACTGAAAAACTCCAATTTACGCTGATCCCAATGACGTATAAGGAGTTATATCAAAGTTTATTTGATGCGTACGTTGTGTCCCCCCACTACCCGAAACCGATGCAACCTCCATACCCAAAATGGTATGACCCAAATGCCCAATGTGAGTATCACGAGAAGGTCACAGGGCGTTCGATAGAAAATTGCCTTGCTTTCAAGAAATTGGTGGAAAAATTCATCAGCATGGATATTGTGAAATTAAATGACACGCCAAATGCAGAAATATGAATCTGGGAGTGTTCTGAACAATAGGACTGTGGAAGAGACATGTATTCTTAAGGCTAATCTAGAGTAATATTCGAAACACACTTATTGCTTTCAGCCTAGAGGCAATAAGAGTCCTCTTGTGAAATAGGCTTGTGTCCAGAATTTTTATTTTAATAAAATGCATCCTTTTGAGCAAATATTTTTTCCATTTTTTCTATTTATAGATTTTTTTTGTACTTTGGATTTCTATGCAAATATTCTTCTTTATTCATGATCATACCATATAAATAATCATCCTTAGAATCATTTATTCTTTGGAATTTGCTTTCGTACCTACAATAGGTACCCAGATATCAAGACATGAGTAACGCTGTTACTAACTCCCTTTTTGAATGAGATATAGATCTAAGGGATCTAAGGACTTTGAAGATGACAGAGATTGTAGTCTATCTTCTAATTTGTTAAAGGTGGTAAAACAAGATGAAAATAGACTCTACTTTACAAAGGGTCACTGGGTGTTGTGAGTCTAATAAAGGAGTGAAGATTGAAGCCTAGCTCATCGCAGAAGTAAGGCAAGACATCATTGAGATATTTTCAAGAATTCAAGATGTTTTCGCATGACCATTTTAGGGCACGCCAGTCCACTGAAACGTGGGTATGCTGTTCAGACTGGTGTTTAAAGAACCCGTGCTAATGGTTCTATAATAGTCAGGCTAATAATGAGGTTTGAGTACTACTAGCCTACCCAGAAAGGGAAATTGCATCAAATGCCAAATTGAGGAAGACAGGACTTATGTGCCTCTTCCATTTTTTCTACAGGTGGGGCATAGATGTTATAAGGCTGATCTCGTTAAGAGCATTTAGCCGACACTAATTCATCTTCGTGATCGTCAATTTTTTCACTAAGAGGGTGAAGGTCGCTTCATATGCCAATATTACAAAGTCGATAGTCATTAAAAAAAAGAAGAAGAAAAAAAAGAAAGAAAGAAGGAAAGAAAGAATGCCGATACAAAAAAAAAAGTCAAAAATATCACATTTAACCGTACAATTGCACAAAGTTTATAGTCTGTTCAAAGATTAGGTGCCACATTAGTGCAGCAAAGGTAGCCAAAAAGAAAAACAAAATATCATAAAAAGACCGAGACTTGTAAAGATTGGCATACAGAAGTTACTATTTACCCTCTATGCTTATCAAAAGGGGCAACACATTTCTCATTGGTTTCGCCCATTGAAGTCGAAGTTCTTTTGTTCCGAGTTTTATCAGAACTGAAGTTGGATGAGGCAGAATGGATCCAATCCTGATATGATCAATCAAATTTGTGAGGAAAAGTTAGTAGCTATCCGTTACAGTCAGATAATGCGGGTTTGCGATAAAGAGGTTCATCCTAGAAAATTCCCAAAGGGGGACCTGATGTTGAAGAAGGTCCTTCATATACAAAAGGATTTCAGAGAAAAATGTAGTGAAAAAGTCTGTTCTGGAAACATTGACCAAATGGGTGGCAAGGATATGCCCAATCCGGTGAATTCAGTCAAGAAGTATTTCACTTAAAAAGGAGAAGACAAGGTGAAAGCTTGCAAATGGCACCCTAAAAAAAAATTCAATCAAAAAGAAAGAAAAAGAAGAAAAAGGAGAGGCCAAGGTGAAAACCCACAAAGGGCGCTTTGAGACCAAAGGGGATTTGAGTTGAAAACCCGAAAAGGGCGGCTCAAATTGTGATCAAAACTGGGGCATATAACAGTCTTACTACGCCCAAATTAACAATGAAGAAGTATACTATGTCTTGGGGCATCGACAAAGTACTTCGGATTCCCTAAATACATATTGAACTTAAAATGGTCCTCAAGAAGTTGGAACAGAGAAGCTCAGGCTACGATATCTGGGGCACCTAGTTTCCATTTTACCCATTTTAAATTTTTTATTTGTGATTATATTATTCTTTTCAAAATATGTTCACAATAGATTTCCTTCTTGATTGCATTTGCTAGCTTTGCTTAACTTATTTGTTTCGAGCTGTGCTCTTAATTAATTTCCTTTTTGTCTATTGTTATGATCTCTTCCAAGCATTTCGCATTGAAATAACGATTAGTGGACTAATAATACTTTCATGAAAGGAGTTTCGCATATTACTCTGGAAGCTTCTGAATAATACAAGAATTTGAAAAAGGACTATTGTTTAAAACTCACCAAGTTTAAGGAAAAGTCGACTGAGACTATCTTTCCGTATTTTTGTCAAAATGGTGACAAGATATTGCGTCAGGAATACAATCTTGACAAGAAATGGGCAATGTTAACCCAAGTGTAAAAGGGGAATCATTCGCAAGAAAAATGATATTCTGCACCCATGCAAATATCATGCATACACATTTGGTTAGGTCACCTGGGAAGCGATCAGTTGATTGAACAAGTTACAGTCCTCTACCCCTGAGTTGTGATGGTATGGATGGAAAATGATACAGGTCCTGTACCTTTGAATAATAATGGGATGGGTTGAAGAAAAAAACAAATCCTACATTTTGGACTCGCAGTGGGACGGATTGGAAAAGATTCAGATCTTATACTCTAGAATCTTAATGAGATGAACCCTGAAGTTACAGTGGGGCAAATCTGTTGAGCAAGATATAATGGTTTTCTCAGGTTTTCTATCGAGAATACCCGCCGAGCAAAAGGGCAGCATATTACCCTGATGAACAATGAACGATGACACTTTAAGCAGGGATCATTCTCATAAAATTCTGCATTCATGCAAAACACATTTAGTTAGGGGCATTTGATTAATTCCGATCATTGCATCCTAATCATTCTCCTAACATTTGGCATTCATACAAGTGTCGTCCATGATACATTTAGTTAGGGACATTTGATTATTTCCGAGCATTGCATCCTGATCCTTATACATTCTAACAAAGGACTATTCTCATGACATTCTGCATTCATGTAAATGTCATCTATAATACATTTAGTTAGGAGCATTAGATTCATTCTGATCATTGCATCCTAACCATTTTGCATAAGCATAAACATAAAACTGATTTTACAGGACAGGTCCCCTAGAGGACGTTGTCGCAACATCGGTGAATTCGAAGATCTTGCCTTCCTGAGTGAAGCGGATCGAAGATAGTAGATATGGCAATCCTGAAGTTGCAGGAGCAGATCGAAGACATCAAATCTTGTCTCCCTGAGTTTGCAGTGGAGCAGATTGAAGATAGCAGATCTGGCAATCCTGAAGTTGTAGGAGCAGATCGAAGCCATACAAGTCTTATTTCCTCGAAGTTCCAGTGGAGTCGGTTGAGGTTACGAATCCCTCCTCCCTGAGTTTACAATGAGGATCAGTCCTTATTTCTTTGAAGTTTCAGCAGAGAAGATTGAGGTTACGAATCTCTTCTCTCGTAATTTCTATTTCCTCAAGTTCCAAAGGGAGTAGGTTGAAGCTACAAATCCCTCCTCCCCGAGTTTACAATGAGGATCAATCCGCATTTCTTTGAAGTTTCAGCAGAGAAGATTGAGGTTACGAATCTCTTCTCTCAGAATTTCTATCTCCTCGAAGTTCCAGTGGAGTAGGTTGAAGCTACGAATCTCTCCTCCCTGAGTTGACAATGAGGATCAATCCGCATTTCTTTGAAATTTCAGCAGAGAGAAGATTGAGGTTACGAATCTCTTCTCTCCAATTTCTATCTCCTCAAGTTCCAAAGTGGAGTAGGTTGAGGCTACAAATCCCTTCTCCCGAGTTTACATTGAGGATCAATCCTTATTTCCATGAAGTTTCAGCAGAGAAGATTGAGGTTACGAATCTCTTCTCTCTCAATTCTTATCGCCATGAAGTTTCGGCGAGCAATGCATGGTTACAAGTCTAATTTCTTTGAATTGGATCAAGCGCTAGTTCTTATACCCCTGAAGATGCAGTGGGATGGAATGAAGCTACTCGAAGAAAAGAAGCACCAAAGAAGTAGAAGATTCGAAGACCGGGAAAAATTGGGCCTTTTAAAGTCTTTGCTCTATTCTCGTTACACGACAATGAGCAAAGAAGGGTAGCCATCATCAACACACAAGTTAGTGCATTTATGTGTACAACTCATTTGGGGTCAATCACATGATAAACCATTTTATAAGAAAATACACCTTTTAAATCATACCATCTTCTCATGAACATAAGCATATTCTCATTTTTGTCATTTACCATTTCAGTGTATATCATTAATATTAAACATGATATAATGTATCCTTAAGTTTAACATAAACCTAAGCATCATCCACAGTCTCAACTGTTGAATTCATTTATGTTCAAATCAATATTCAATAAATAACAAATCTTTCAAATTCATTATATAGATTACCTTACCGAGATTTTCCATTCGAAGAACGACTTACGGATAAGAGTACATCGTTATCCCAACCAAACACACCAGATGCTCACACGAGCCAATCCCTCCAACACACCAATGCTCATAAGAGCTAATCCAACCAACACACCAATGCTTATAAGAGCTAATCCAACCAACACACCAAACAGAGAGTATAACACGAGAGTTCGCAACAAATGCTGAACCTCGATTTACTCGGGTAATATCAATATACATCACTCCATAGGCATCTCCACTCCAATCCCCCGTAACACACCAAATCACGATTATACTCTATCCCACGTTCAATCCAATCTGAACATCAATTTTCAATAACATTTCTCAAATAATCATTCATTATCATCAATTGAATAAATACTTATTGTATCATGTTATAAAATTCAACAATTCATATAGATGTTAAACTTTTAAACCGTACGAACTTACCTGGCCAAATCGCAGAAACGTTAAAGTACAGCGCTATTTGGTAATTTTCTATTCTCCTCGATTTTCCACTCGATCTTAATCTAAATTAATAATTTCATTCGATTTGTTAATTTAGGCAGTAAAAAAATGTATTTTATGCAATTTAATCATTTTTATATTTTTATAAAATTACCCCTAAAATTTTACTTTTATTCGATTTAGTCCCGGAGCCTAAAACATGCAAATTAACCATTTTTATTGAAATTTACCAAAAGCTGAATATTCATGGCATAAAAAACAGCCCATTTTTGAAATAATTCCACAACAACTACTAGTACTTTTATTATTTCAACAATTTAGCCCCTAATCAGAAAATTCATCAAAATTACTTAACAAAATACTTTTAAACATCAACCAACATTTCAAATTCATCATTTAATAACTAAAATCACATAAATTCATCAATGGAAACATTAAATATCTTTAACAGTTTCAAAATTGAAGGTACGGGCTAACTAGACCTAGTTGCAACGATCTCAAAAATATAAAAATTAAAAAAAAAAAAACCCAAATTTAGCTTACATGCAAATGAGGAATTTGGCCGAATGCTTAAACTCATGAAAAAAAAATGATAGCCTAATTGTTTTGTTTTTAATATAATTTAATTTATCAAATTACTATTTTAACTTTGGTTAATAATTAAAATAAACATCAAATTCAAGCCCATAATTGTCCACTAACTCCTTGAATGGTTTAATTACCATTTAAGTCTTTTTTCCTTTATTCAATAAGCTATTTAATCATTCAAATCAAATAGTGATC
This sequence comes from Gossypium sturtianum, assembly GCA_025698515.1. NCBI lineage: Eukaryota > Viridiplantae > Streptophyta > Magnoliopsida > Malvales > Malvaceae > Gossypium > Gossypium sturtianum. The sequence goes on from CM046949.1 coordinate 28,757,315, forward strand.
AAATTTTACATCTTTTACGATTTAGTCCTTTTTAATTAATTAACTATCGAAACGTTAAAATTTCTTACCGAAACTTTAATACAACCTTAATGACACTCCGTAAATATTTATAAAAATATTTACGACTCAGTTTATAGAAATGAGGTCTCGATACCTCATTTTCTAAGACCACTTAACTTTAGAGTCTTACCACTTTAACTTAATAAATCGTTTATAAAACATAAATTATTAGTCAAAAACCTTTTAAAAACCATATTTGACTCGTAAATATTAAATAATAATATTTACGAACTTACTCGTCAAATTTGGTGGCCTCGAAACTACTGTTTTCGACACCACTGAAAACCAGGCTATTACAAATCAAATAACATCAAATCTTTCTTCTCAACTATCTATGTTAAACCTAACCTTTTATTTATATAATAAGATGTTCCAAAACATTATAAAACTCATCATTACTTTGTATGTTAAAAAGATTAATAATAGACAGTTAAATTATAAGTGAGATGGTAAAAAAATTGATATCAAATCTTTGTTTGATATTCGTCGTGAGTTAACGCTTCAACAAATATTATCTTATCCATCGATTAAAAAAAATTAAAATAGAAATAGAAAATTTTCGTTAAAAAAGCTTGATTTTTTAAGGTTATATTTGATTTAAAGGGATTGTCTATTTTAAACAAAAACCTCCTTATTCCTTTTCTGGGTTTTTAAAACCTGTTCTTAAATTTTGAGAACTAGAGTAGCCCCATTCATCTACGCACAAGTGGTACTTCAACCGAGAAGAAATCGACCTTAGAAGAGAGGTGCAGTTGGAGCACCGTACTGTATCTGATTTTGCTCATCATAACTACATTCAGGTTAGTTGGCTATCATGAAGTCTGTTAAGTTTGTGCTTCTCTAAGATGGCACTAGCTCCCATGCATTTCTATGTACTGTAATTATTTTCTTTGTTTCAAGTAATTATATTCAACTAAGCTATAGATATTTGTTTTTTACTTTTCTAATTAGCAGGAAATACAAATTTTCTTAATTTTAAATTGAGTTGAAGTAAAATGTGCATGTTTACAATTGTACTATGTTGTGCTACTTGATTTTGCACTTATATTGCAACGTATTGACATGGTCTCTTTCTTATTTTTATTTATAATGCAAAGATTACAAGTTTGCCTCTTCATGCATGGATGTTAGTTTCGTGGTTTGAGTAAGTGTTTCAAGTCCAACATAATTGTAGTTCAAAATGAGATTAACCTGTCATGATGTTAATATATATTTTAAATGTATTTTCCTTCCTGAATTTTTATTTGCATATATGGCCTTACTTATCAACGCTTCTAACTTTTCAGTCACTGCTCAAAGGTAGATTCTTACGAAATGAAAGACATGTTGAAGATGAGAGACCATTTTCAGTAGCAGCAAGTGAATTAATTCAGTTAAGACAACGGAACACTGTATTTGGTTTGAGGTATGGATATTTTCTATTGATGCTCACGGTTAAGAAGTTTTAACTATTACTATTTTTTTTTTAATAATTTGTGAAAGGCTTATTGTTTGAAAGTAATGTTATATTCCGAGGAACTTTGGCATATAATACATACCACAATATGCATTACTTGAATAATACAAGGGATATGGTGCTTGGATTTGACAATCTTGCTATGTTTTTGTTGATGTACCATGTAGGTAGACCTCATTTAGAGAAGGGGGTTTTGTTTCCTATTATACTATGCACTTATGTATTGATTTATAACATTCTCCAATTCGTGAAAAATTGAAACAACTTAATTTGAATTTTTCCCGTTTGTGCTTTTTTGTTTGAGAAACATTAAAGCTGATATTGCCAACAAACAATGATAAAAATGTGGTGTGTATGTTTTTTTATTAAAATAAGTCATGATTCTAAGATTATAAGCTCCCTTAGAAGAAATAAGAAATCCTTCTTTGATATTCTCATCTAATAAAAACATCCTTCAATACACCCTGCTTCAATTATTGGTAGAATATAATTCTGGCAATATCTTATTTGCATTTAACTTTTTAACCTACTCTCCATCTCTTATTTATTTATTTATGTATTTACTTAGACTTTGAAAGCTTTCTAAGCAATGCTCTTTTCTTGTTATAATTATTCTTTTTAGCTTTGCATTATGTGCTTTGAAGATATATGCATCACCTTTTGTTTTGAGATTGATTTATACTATGATTTGAAGATATGTAACACTTTAATATCTTACAGTAATGACTTATTTTCCTTTAATAGCACAAAGTGAGGGGCGAAAAAGAATTGACCTTGTATTGACAATATGGTTGCAAATGTGTACAGTTGCGAGTTGGTTCTTAGTTATGTTGGGTGTCATCTCTAGGCTACATACTTATAGACCAAGAATTAGATCATATATTTTAGATTTTTATATACATCGAGATTATGTAAGAAGACTTGTATATGCTAGTGACCAAACCTGTGTTGAACAAGTTAAGATGAATAGAGTTGATTTTTTTTAATTATGTGAGATGTTAAAACTTTAGGAGGATTAAAGTCGTCAAGGAACATGCTTGTTGATGAACAAGTGGCAATGTTCTTACATATCATTTCTCATCACCTTAACAACCGAGTTATCAAGCATCACTTTACTAGGTCCGGAGAAACCATTAGCATCTCATTTCACAATGTTTTAAATGTTGTCATTAATCTGCCACAAATTCCTATGGCAAATTAGGCTCTTTCGGTATACTTAAAGAGTTTTTTCTCGAGCAAAATAATGTCTTTAGCATAGTTTTTCATTATTTTTAGATTTTCATTTTATAAGTGAAAATGTCTCGATTTTGCCTATTTTGTGACCCAATTTGCCAATAGTGTCATTGGGAGGCCTAACATGTGGTTGAGTGATGTAAGGACGTGTTGGAGGTTGAAAACGAACGAGAACGACACAGAAGGAAAGGGTATCGCGATATTTACACCTTGGAATCACAATACCTCCAACAATATGGAAGAAAGAAAATTCTCTTTAGTGGTATCGCGATATTCTCTTTAGGTATCACGATATCCACCCTTCAAAGAAGACCCAAAGGCTCTACACTGCCCAAGGTGTCGCGATATCCACTTCTAGGTATCATGACACCACCTTCGTCAGGGGGGACAAACTTGGACAAAAAGGGTAGTCGTTGTCCACCCGGTTCATAAATCACATATGGCCCGTGTAGAGGCATTTTTAGCAACAAAAAGCATTAGATGACAGCTTAAAACAACCAAATTGGCTAAGCAGGAGAAAGACACACATTAACTTAGTTTTAGGTTTAGTTTTCTCTATGTTTCTCTTAGTTTTTCTGCACCTTTTCTAGGGTTTTCATTTTTTTTCTTCTTCTTTCTTAGTTTAGAGTTTATTTTTCTGCATTTACTTCTAGTTCTTGATGGTCTTAGTGTTAGTTAAGTTAGTTATCACTGTAGCTAAGGTTTATTTACACTTTCAGTCCCTGTACCTTAGTTTCAAGACACTTTAAGCTTTAGTTTAATGTATTTTGATTTCTTTTACTTTAAATTTGTTAAAGCTTGTTCCTTTTATGTTTATTGCTTTAGATTTTCTTATTAAATGCTTTTAGTTTCATGTTATTTAAGTTTTCTTGCATAAAAATCTCAACTTTCATATTTTTCTTAAGTTTTATTTTCATGGATGTTTTATTTTCCATCTCCATGTTCATTTCTTTTAGTTTCAACATGAGTAGCTAAACCTCAAAGGGGGTTAGTTGATGGAGATGTGAGTAAACTGAAATCTTTGGACAAATGACTAAATCGTAATAAATTGGACTAAATCGAATAAACCTAAAAAATTAGAAAGTGACGCCCCTTAGGGAATATCGAGGCAAGTGAGTCCGAAAGGTAATCTTGTCACGCATCCGTTTATTAGTCTCGAATTAACCGATAAGATCGAAATATAAATCGGAGTTAATTTGTCCAAGCTGGTAAAATTAAGATCGGAATATAAAATGGAGTCACTTAGTAATTTACGCAATTCAAGTCCATTGTTCGAGGATCAATGAACCACATCGAAATCAACCAACCACCATTAGTTATTTACTAAATATTCTCTTAGTTTTATATTCTTTGCAATTTAATCCTTAGAGTAACATATTTAATTTTCTTGCAATCTTTTCTTGATATGAATTATTGTACTATAAAATCATACTAGTAGTCGTTTAGATTCTATAGTGTATGCTAGGTATCTCTTAATCGCCATCTCCTTTAGGTTCGATCCTTTGAATATTTCGGTGTTTCATTGAAACACTATAAATATTATAACTGACATGTACGTTTGTAGTAAAATCGAACTTTAAAAATTGTTTTATAAATTCATTATTTTATTGCACATGCGCAATGTCGGTCAATCATACACTTACAAGATGTGCTATTTAAAAAGGAAGAGCCAATTACAATTAATTCTACAGACCCAAGGTGGAAATGGTTCAAGGTATTGGAATGCGTTCCATATATAGCTTGTACATAATTCACTTGATTTAGATTTAAATATAGTATCCTAACTCGACATTAAATTATTTCTGTAGATTTGCTTAGGTGCTTTAGATGGAACCCACATTAAGATTAGGATTCCAAAAATTGATAAACCTAGATATCGAACGTCAAAAAGTGACATAGCAACAAATATGTTAGGTGTTTGTACACCTAATATGTAATTTGTTTATGTTATTCCTGGTTGGGAAGATTGATGTACAAGTTTTTTGAGATGCTATTACTAGGAGATATGGACTAAAAGCTTATTATGGTAAAGTGCAGAATTGGAGGAATTTGAATTAATTTTTTTAAGAGCATACTTTTTTGGGAAAGTTATTCATAATAAATAGTTTCTTTTTTTTTTATAGGTTGTTATTATCTAGTTGATGTTGGTTACACAAATTGTGAAGGATTTGTTGTGCCTTTTAGGGGAAAAAGATATCATTTGAATGAATGGCGTCAGGGTCATCAACCAAGTACTCTAGAAGAATTTTTCAATATGAAACTTGCTTCGGCGCTCAATGTTATTGAAAGATGTTTTAGGTTATTAAAACTTAGATGGGGAATACTTAGGAGTCCATCATTTTATCCTTTGAAGGTGCACAATAGAATCATTATTGCATGTTGCTTGCTCCATAATTTTATTCGAACCTATATGAGTCTTGATCCTATTGAAGTAGAGTTGGGAGAAGGATTACCTAGTAATGTGATAGAAGACGATGAACCGAATATCATAAATATTCATCCATTGGATGCATGGGCTACTTGGAGGATGGAATTAGCCAACTAAATGCTCTATGAATGGCAAGCATCTAGAAATTGGTTAGGTTTATTAAAACATAGTAGAATGTTAATTTATTTATGTTATTTCATGTATCTAGTTTATGAAACTTTGGTGTTGTCTGTATTGTCTTTATGTATTGTACTGGACTTGTTGAATTACAACTTTAATTTATTTTTTTCTGATTCATTATGTGTTATAATTTTATAAAGTGTCTACCTTCTGATTCATAATATTGAACTTAAGTTTAATTTGCATTTTTCTTATGATAGTTATGTTAGGCTTTCCACAATCAAATACAACTTATTCCCAAAATTTTCGAGGAACCAAAAGGAAATGAGTTCCAAAAGAAGATGATGTGTTGGTTGCTTGTATGGTCAACTTGCAAAATGTTGGAACTTTTAACGCAAACACGAGATTCAAGGCCGATTAATTAAATGAGTTGGAAAGAATGTTAGAAAAAAATTTACCTCATGCTATGATGAAGGCTAGTCCTAATCTTGAATTGAGGATTAGGATATTGAAAAAGGATTGGGTAATCTTTTGTGACATGCTCAGAGGAAAAAACAATAGCGGATTTGGTCGGAACGAGCATAGGTAGATGGTTATTGCTAAAGATGTTGTGTGGAACTCATATATAAGTGTAAGAATTAGTTATTGTCTTTATTATCTTGTTTTGACCAAACTTATATCTAATGTGGATTCCTTCTTTTTTATAGAGTCATAAAGAAGTCGATCAATTCAGATATCACAGTTTCCATTATTACGACCAATTTACTTCCATATACGCAAAATATCGAGCCACTGAGAAAGATGTTCAAATAGTTGTTGATACTGTTGAAGAAATAGATGTTAAGGATGTAGCTACTACAAAAAAATCTTAAAGAATGATGCAATTACCATGGATGCGAAGCTGATGTCTCCTTGAATAAGATGTATGTCTCGGTTACACAATCGCAACCGTCGAAGTCAAACCAAGATGATTCCACATTTTCAAAAAAGAATAAAATATTTATGATGTAAGTGAATAAACTTCTTTTACTTCACTTATTGATGCTGCCACATTATTGGGAAAAAATATATAGACTTTTGGCCTTGAATTAAGTAGGAGCATTACCTCCAAAGTGCTAATTCAAGAGAAGTTGGGAATGCTCATTCAAGAAAGTGCCCAAAAATTATATATGGCCTTATGTAAAGTAGAAGGATTAATTGAGGATGAGCGCTTTCAAGCGTTGAGCAAAATTCCAAACTATCCAACGCAAATGCTCGTTTTCTTAAGTCTACCTTCTTCTGTACGACCGGAATAGGTGAGAAGATTTATTTCTACCCATTAAAAATCATGGTTGTGTTGGTGATATTTTGGTAACTTTTTGTATATGTAATATTTGGATAGTGTAATGACATGGTAGAATGCCACAAAGTGTTGTAACTTTTTTATGACATATAGATTATGACATATAAGCTAATGGCATCATGTAACTTTTTGTTAATGTATGAACATTATATTTGGATGTAAAATATAAATTCTTCAGCTATTTATTACTTCTAATCTTTTGCTTTTTAGTTTAAAGGATAATTAAATTATTTGTTTCGGTAATGATATTCTAGCACATTAAATATGCATTGCAGTTTAAAAACAATAAAGTATGTTATATATTATTTTTCTAATATTATATTTTTTTATTTTTTTATTAATTCATATTTTAATAATAATTATATTGAGAATGTTATTAAATTTTTTTATTTTTATTTTTATTAAATTGTATTTAATAATTATATTAAAATATGATTAAATTATTTATTATTTTTATTAAATTATATTTAATAATAATACTATTAAAATTTAATAGCAATAACAGTAATTATCTACCTAAAAGAAAATTCTGCTAAGGATACTCTGGTCATTTCAGCTGCTTATGTTATTACAACATATATTTCATTCAATCAAGCATAAGAATACTATTACAGTTCTATTCCATTCCATTCAACCAAACAATTTAATTACTGATTACAGCTCTATTCGATTACAACTTTATTCCATTGCAGTGCACCAAATGTAGTGCAAGAGATTCTCCAAATTTTTTTCAACCTAAAACTTGTATCACACAATGAAAAGAAAAAAAAAGAAAAAAAGAGGAAAGATTGGGTGTTGTGCTCTTTATTTTAGTGAAGTAGATTAAATCTTGAATCTAAGGTTTAGATTTATTCATTTTGATCTAAGGGTTAAAAACAATTTGATTCTCATTTTAAAAGCTCTCACCGTAATTGCTTCATAAGAAATATTTATTTTTTGTCAAATGATTAGAAGTAATTTAGTTTCTATAAAAATAAAATAAAGCAATTTAATTTATTTAATTCAGTCAAAAAAATTATAAAAAATATCTTTCTGTAATTAAAATAATTTATATTATTGATTTAACTTAAAAACAATAAATAATTTGTATAGGTGAGATTTGAACTTATAATATTTGCATCAATAAAGTTTTTACCTTTTTTTTATTTATACTTCTAAAGCAGAAAAATCAAAGAAAATGAATTTTCTTTTTCTTTTCTTTTTTTCAAATCTGGAAATACCATATCTTATGAAACTAGGTTCTCACTCTAAAAATATGATTTTATTTAAAATAAATTCATTTTTTCAAACAACAAACATAAGTGGATATCCAAATATCAATTCTAATTCATGTGAAAATTTTAAAAAAGTATTTAAAATTGATTTTAAGTTAATTAAAGCAAAAATTAAACAAAATCTTATTTTGAGATAGAAAAAGGCCCTATTTCCGTTCCACTTTCCAATTTAACTTCACATCCAGAAAAGGAAAGTCATGGCCCTCCATAATTTTGAAGCTCATCGGCTGCTCAAAGTGAAAGGGAGGGATGGCCGTATATTAGTGATAACCAAAAATGATTGGGCGAATCCTCGACATAAGCAAAGATTTGATGCTTTTCTTTTATTATAATACGAAGAGTTACAAAAGCTTTCCACATAATTACTAAGCCCCCTCCTTTCCCAGTGCTATCTATACCCTCACAGTAGTCAAAACCTAGCTTTCCGGCCACCTCGATACATTTGGGAACACATAGACGCTATACCTATGGGATAATTTCATGCATTCATAAAATATCCAGAACTAACCCATGCCTCGTATATTCTAACATAAGACTCTCACTGGTCTCCAGCAGGCTCTTGCAAGCCAGCCTGCCAAAGCCTATAATCTGACACACAGGGTAATGGATGCATGCTTCAATGACTTGTGGTACCAGGTTGCCATCTTGTAGTGACCAGCATAGAGTTGATCCCCATCTGTTGGGTGGTAGAAACGATTCCAATTGTTTGCTGGCTTGGCCTAGGATCCTGCATACTAAGTCCTTGTATGCGTGCTCTGATCGTGACTTGAATGGATGGAGGATGGCTCATTTTAGATATTCGATAAAATTTATTACTTTATTCTAATTTATTTCTATTTCTAAATCATATTATATTTAAGAAGAATTATTTTCTATAAAAGTTAAATTACAGGTGTGATGAATTTTAAGTATTATAAATTCTTTTATCAAATTTATTATTAAAGTATTTTATTGAGTTGGGTTCACCCTTAATCGGGTCACTAACTTAATTATAAAATTATAGAAATACTCTCTTTTTTTAATTATAATTAATATTATTATCACAATTTTACTTCTAATATTTTTATATTATCTTTAAATAAAAAATAAAAAATAAAAAATTTAATGACTGTTTAATAATATTAAAATTTAAATTCCTTTATCACTCCATCTATGAATAAAAGTTAAAATATTTGTTAAAGAAATGGTAAAGGCTGTAGAGACTTGGAAACAAGAAAAGGGATACCAAATCTCAATAGCCCACATTAAACAGTCTGGTCGTATAAAAGGGAGTCCATCCCAATTACGTCGGAACCACGCCTTTTTGATTTATTCTTTTCTTCTTTTCCTGGTTCAGGGCTTTCTGTTGTGTTATTATTCGCTCTCTCCCCCGAAATAAAGTGAATAAGAAAGCTGTTTTGATACACTACACTGCTGAAAACAAAAAACAAAAAAAAAAAAGAAGATAAAAAAAAGATGTTTGGAAGAGCACCCAAGAAGAGTGATAATACGAGGTACTATGAGATTCTGGGTGTTTCCAAGAATGCTTCCCACGATGATTTAAAGAAAGCTTATAAAAAAGCCGCCATTAAAAACCATCCAGACAAAGGTGGTGATCCTGAAAAGGTACAATCTTTGCTTATTGTTTTTTTCTGGTTAATTGCGGGTGTAATCGTTTTATCGCTAATTTTGCTTGCTGGGTTTGTTTTTTGTGTTTTGGTTGATTGGCAGTTTAAAGAGTTAGCTCAAGCTTATGAGGTTTTGAGTGATCCTGAGAAACGTGAGATATATGATCAGTACGGTGAGGATGCTCTCAAGGAAGGAATGGGTGGTGGAGCCGCGGCTCATGACCCCTTTGATATATTTTCATCCTTCTTCGGTGGTAGTCCCTTTGGAGGTGAGGTTTAGTTTAAAATATGGTTATTTGAGTAGTACTTTCCTTCCGTTCTGGAATGTCTTCTTGGGTTTAAGGATATAGTCGATTTTATTTTTTTTTATTTAGAGGATTCTGACTGAAGAATAGGCTCCGGTATTTGAAACCATTGTTATGTTGTTTAATGTTGGATTGTCTTTTAGGAGCATAATCACTTTCGTTCTAAATTTAACACTTAAATATCGGCCTGTTTGATGACTTAGTGCTATTCTGATAAATGGTTGAGAAATTTGGTAATTGTATGGTTTTTGTGGGGTAGAATTTTATGGAGATTAGGATGATTGAATCATGGTGCTATTGTGGATAACCAGGTGCTAGCAGTCGAGGAAGGAGACAGAGACGGGGAGAGGATGTAGTTCATCCCCTGAAGGTGTCTCTGGAGGATCTTTACCTTGGGACCTCAAAGAAGCTTTCACTTGCCCGCAATGTGATATGCTCCAAGTGCAGTGGGTAAGTTAATAGTTTTCTTCTTTCCTTTTTTCCCCTATGTTTGGAACTGTTGGTAGTATTTGCTTACATGTAATTGTGTTATTTATAACAGCAAGGGTTCGAAATCTGGAGCTTCAATGCAATGCCCTGGTTGCCAGGGTTCTGGTATGAAGATTTCAGTCAGGCACCTTGGTCCTTCCATGATTCAGCAAATGCAACATCCTTGCAATGAATGCAAGGGTACGGGTGAGACGATAAATGACAAGGACCGCTGCCCTCAGTGTAAAGGTGAGAAGGTTGTTCAGGAGAAGAAAGTGCTGGAAGTCATTGTAGAAAAGGGTATGCAGAACGGACAGAAGATTACGTTCCCAGGCGAAGCTGATGAGGCTGTATGTTTTATGATTCAATAATTAGTCTAGTATATGCACCGTAACATGGGGCCTAACTGATTTTTTATTGATGTTTGGTGTGCTCTGCAGCCTGATACCATTACAGGGGACATAGTCTTTGTCCTTCAGCAGAAAGACCATCCAAAATTCAAGAGAAAGGGAGAAGACCTGTTTGTGGAACATACATTGGCTCTAACTGAAGCTTTGTGTGGCTTCCAGTTTGTGGTTACCCATCTTGATGGTCGACAACTTCTAATCAAGTCAATTCCTGGGGAGGTTGTTAAGCCTGGTAAGTAGTCGGGGACATTTAAGGCTTTCTTATTTTGCATTGCTTGGTTTTTAACTTGTGTAACATTTTATTCCAGATTCATTTAAGGCAATCAATGATGAGGGGATGCCCCTGTACCAGAGGCCATTCATCAAGGGCAAAATGTACATTCACTTCACCGTTGAATTCCCTGATTCATTGAACCCTGATCAGATTAAGGCACTTGAGGCTATTCTGCCGCCAAAACCAACATCTCATTTGACTGATATGGAGCTAGATGAGTGTGAGGAGACCACGCTACACGATGTGAACATTGAAGAGGAGATGAGGAGGAAGCAGCAGGCAGCTCAGGAAGCCTATGATGAAGATGAGGATACGCATGGTGGTGCCCAGAGGGTGCAATGTGCTCAACAGTAATGAATTGAAGCTGAGTTTTGAGTAGTATTCATATTCCTAGGTTTATGGAAGCTGATCTTCATAGTAACATAACTGGGACTGTATGGTTTTTTTTTGCAAGTCTGCTCTGTTGCAGTCCGTAAGTGTTCTTTGTTTACCAGACATTTTTATATAAAATGTCGATTTCTCTGTAGGCTATTTATTTATTTTCAATGAATGTTTTCTCAGTTAAGATTTCCACACTTTCAGTCTAGGATCCTCCACTCTTGATTTTAGCAACATGTGCACCAAATCTTCTTTAACAATAAGACTAGTACCATATTTGCATGCATTTCAATTCCATTATGTTTGAAAACAGAATGAAACAATTCTTTATTTATTGGATTTGTTCTAGTCTTGCAAAATCTCCATGAATGAATGAACTCCAACTTCGTTTCTATAAATAAAATAAATGAAATTTTTTGTACAAAACTAAACTAAACTCTGCTTACCAACACTTAATCTCGGGGAATGTGTACCTTTTTCTGCAGAAAACGAAATACCTGTGAGACCGGAAACTTTGGGTTACTCTTGGACTTTATACATAATCTTGCTACAACTAAAAGCTTCTTAAGCTCCCTAGCATCATAATTGTTCCCTAGATCTGGATCTATCATCATATGGATGGAACTGCTTAGCCGAGATCCTTGGACCCATTGGATTAAATCGGTGCCCCCTTGCTCCGATGACTGCCCTGTTATTAGCTCCAATATCAGAACCCCAAGCTGATAGACTATGTTGCCACATTCCTGATCCATGCATTCTGCAACCAAACAATGAATATTATATTCTATCAACACACATTGGGATGGAAAGCAACACTTGCTATAGTATCAACTCACCTTCCGAACACGAGGAATGAGGAACATAAGTTCCAATTGAACTGAGAAGGCCGACGTCTGATAGCTGTTTTAAAGAAAGAATAATGGTCATTACTTTTTATTAGCTTCTTATGATGTCAGTGTTAACTATACAAATGCTAACATCAAAAGGGAATGAAAGTTGACCTTTGCTGTAAAGTTTTCGTCTAACATGATATTGCTTGAGCTGATGGAGACATGATAAACAGGTGGGTTACAGAAAAGAAGCAAGTATTCCTGCAGTATAGTGTATGCATTATGTTATACAGAGATCAAACTAATATGCAGAGAAGAAATTGAAATTTTACAAAGTAACGTTGAGTATATGTCGGGTTTGAAACCCTGTATCGGTAATCTCCTCCCTCACCCACAGACTCTAGATACATGAGTTTGCGACTTACCAATGCTGCTGCCACACCTACAGCTATTTGTAGCCTTGCTTTCCAATTCAAAGGAGTCCTGAGAGGATCTATCAAGAGCCAGTGTTTAAAAACACAAAATGAAGTTTTTGCAAGTACACATAAATCATGCTTTATAGATTTACCATTAAAATGCTCCTTCAAGCTTCCATTTTCAATATTGTCAAACACTAATAACCTGCAAAGATAAAGCAAAACTATGGTGAATCTGTATGCATGATGTCTTGATTGTAGAAGCTACGGAAACACACATGAATCTTTCATTTGATGTTGTCAAGTGTCAACTGCTGCACACTTTTTATTTTTTCGAAATCAAGCCTCTACAATTTTGTCTAAAAGCAAGCAAATCAGAAAAGGGAAGGAACATGAAAGTTAGACATCAACCTCTTCTGCCCTGTGGAAAACCCCCTAAGTGCAAGAAGATGGCGATGATGCAATCGCCCCAAGAATTGCACTTCTCGATAGAAACTTTCTTTCCCTTCATCAAAAGCTCTTGCTTCTTTTACCAAAGCAACTTCACCTCCTTCAAAGTTGGCCTTATAAGCAGCCCCATGGGAATTGCTGTATACTATCCTGTGGAAGCCATCGGTTGCCCTCTTTACATCTTTGTATGAGAACTTCTTCACAAACAAGATTGGTCCTGAAAAATAACAAAAGAAAGGGGATGATGTATGATCATAATTGACAATGCAACACATCATGGACAAACTCATAATAATAACCCTCTTAAACCAAATGCACTGCCAAGTTTTCAAAATTTTATCCATTGCATTTGCTAATACCAATATATTTAACAAGTTCTTATAATGTTTCTTTTCTGATCTAATTACAGAACAATGGGACAGCATATGATCAAGATTTATTACATATATGCAGACACAAAGACGTCTTGTCCAACACATACACGGAGATATATAGATTGAAACCTAATTGATTTACATTTACCATCCTAAGCACCATTGAAACTGATAAAAAGTAAATAGATTAGCTAAGAATCTTCAGAGCTGGCAATATCATCCTTCAAGATTTCAACTTTACCAAGTTCAATCTCATTACAGTCCTTCAAAACCTCCAAAACCAAATTCACCAGAAATTATTAAACCCAATTTTAAACCAGCATGATCAAAGCTAAAAATCCACCAATTTCCATTAAAATTTTTCTCTAGGATCGTGATTCATGAACAATTACAAAAAAAAAAAAAAAAAAAAACCATTAACCCTTAGTAAAATCCCACCTAAAAATAACTATGAGTTCCCCATAAAACGAAAACAACAGTTAATCTAAAAAACATAACAGTCTTAACAGACAAAGACAGTGAGTTTGAGTCCAACGGTTATGTTTTATTTTTTTGCAATAAACAATTAAAGGAAAAGGGGGGGGGGGGGGGATTACCGGAGCGAGATCGGTGAAGCCATGCAAGAAGACGAAATCTGAGTTTGCGGATCATAGGATCCATTCCCAAAACAACAGTCTGTTTCTTTCTGAAACACCACTTTTCTTTTGTTCTCTTGGGTTAACTTATATGACCCTGGTTCTGCGGCAGTCAAATACTTAATTACTAATTGTCATGTCTTTGTATTACCCAAGAATCCGATTTTCGGTAATTAAATAAAAAGAAAACATTGAGATTCCATCTCATAATTCACAAACTTGGGAAGTAAGTGAGAGTTATGATGAGTGAGTGGTCGTTTGAATCAGTTCAACCCTTCACTGGGGGCAATTAAAAGTTTTGGGTGAAAATCTGTTAATGTTGTTGGATCAGTTTTAGTGGGTTTCATTAATTAAATTGTAGATCGGTTATTTTAATGCCAATTTTGACAGTTTTTTTGGGAGGGTATTTATGGGTGTATTAGTCAAGGCCCTTTTCGCTTCAATATACCAATTTATATATATTATTTCCCATACTACGTTTTTCTTAAAACTTACTTCTCCAAATTTGTTTCTTAACTACCTCACATACATACATTTTCTCTACAAGTACAAGTAGTTGAATAAAAAAAAAAAAAAAGGGTAAATTACACCAACAGTCACCCAACTTTGGGGTAGCTGACAAAACATTCACCTAAGTTTCATTTCAGTCACTCAACTTTCGAAAAGTTACAAAACAATCATCGATTAACGCTTCTGCGTTAGGGTGTTAACGAATTATCGACGTGGCAAGTTAACCAATGATGTGGCAAGTTAACTTGCCACGTTACGGCTTAGCGTGATGGGTGCTTGGTTTGAAGCGGGTTTAGGGAAAAAAATTAAAGGGTTATGCTTAACGTTTTAGGGTTAGAAACAGATTAAGATTAAGGGGATTTGGGGGGAAAAAAGGGAAATCGATTTGGGAAATTTTCTCTTGTTGATTTGGGATTTTTTAGGGTTTAAACTAAATTAAGAATCGATTAAGAAGGTTTTAGGGTTAGAAATCAGTTTAATAATCGATTAATAGGGTATAAGGGTTTAGGGTGCGATTGTCTATTTTGTTTGGGGAGAAAAGAAGACAAAACCAGAAACCATTCAGTGTTTTTAATTGTCAACGACAATAGGCAATAGAAGAGAAGGTACCAGTGTTGTTACATCCACTTTAACGGGTAAGTTGTTGCATTTAGTTTTAAATTTTTTGGATTTCAATGCTGTTATTTTGATTTAGGGTTATTTAGTGTTATTTCGGTTTCAATTTTAATTTCGATTCTGATTTTGATTTCGATTTCTATTTCGATTTTGATTTCAATTTTGAAACACTCACTGATTCTGATTTTGATTTTGATTTCAATTTCGATCTCGATTTAGATTTTGATTTAGATTTGGATTTCGATTGAGGGTTATTTCGATTTTGGTTTTATTTGTTATTAATGTGCAAGATAGATTAGGGTTTGGTTATTAAAGTGTATGACATATAATGTGTATTGTATGCCATGTGCATGATGTTTATTGTTTGTATCTGCCATTGTATGAATGTCATTATCAAATTGATGTTTATTGTGTATATCTGCCATTGTATTAATGCCATTATCAAACTTATGTTTATTGTTTGTATCTGCCATTGTATGAATGCCATTATGAAACTGATGTTTGTTGTGTATATCTGCCATTGTTTGTATCCAAGCTGCTATATTGTATGTGGAAAAATCAAATTTTGTTATTTACCTTCTTTATTGTACTGGTTATTGTCTGTTATTGTCTGCCATTTGCATGACAAAAATGGTTGTGTTTGTATTAAATTATTTTTGTATTGGTTGTTGTCTGCCATGTGCATGACAGAAATGGTTATGTTTGTATTAAATTATTGGGTATTTTGTATTGGTTATTGTTTGACAGAAATGGTTAAAGTGTCTGCCTATGTTGTCTGCCTTTATTGATGAGTACTTTGTCTGGCAGGTTTAATCGATGACAATCTTAATGAGAATGAAGAAGACATCTAGTAGTAATGTGTTTGGCAGTGATGTGTCTGGTAGTGATGCATCTAAAAGTGATAGTGATGATATAGGAGTTAGTTTAGATGGTTTAAACATGGATGGTATAGGAGTAGATGAACTGTATGATAGTGATGATTCTAGGAGGTTAGATAGTGCACATGAATCTGACTTAGATGGCCAAAATTGGCCTGAGTTCAACCTAGAGACTGACATGAGTAATCCTAGACTTAAGGTTGGAATGTTATTTAAGTCTAAGGACAGTCTAAAAGAAGTCACCAAGCAAGATGGTAGGTTGAACAATTACTTTATTAAGTTTCCCAAAAATGATTTAAAAAGTTAAAGGCGATCAGTGTGAAAAAATGTCATTGGTTCATATGGGCTTCTAGACTAAACCCTAATGACCCTACTCGACTGACTTGGCAAATTAGGAGTTCAAACCCTAACCATACTTGTTCTAAAGTATATAAAAATAAGAATGTAACCTCAGCTTGGATAGGTGAACATTATAAAGAAAAATTCATTGCTGATCCTGATTATTCTATGAAATCATTACAATAAGATGTCAAAAGAGATTTGCGTTGCATAGTCTCACTAACCAAATGTAGGAGGACTAAACTTAGGACACAAAATGAGAAGATTTATGAGTATTTGTTGGAGGTTAGGACACAAAATGATGGAACAACAACAATTTGTTATCTGGATAACAGGTTGTTTCAAAAGATGTATGTCTGTCTGCAGGCATGCAAAGATGGCTATAGGGTTGGTTGTAGGAGGATAGTAGGTTTAGATGGATGTTTCTTGAAGGGCTACTATGGTGGCTACTTGCTTGCAGCTATTGGGATAGATGCAAATAATGGCATCTATCCTCTTGCATATGCTGCTGTGGAAAGTGAAAACCAAGCATCATGGCTTTGGTTCTTGGAGTTGCTTGCAATAGACTTGAAAATTGTGAGCTCATACCAAATATCTTTCATGTCTGACAAACAAAAGGTAAAACTCCATTTATTTATTTTTTTATGTTGTTTCTATTTAGGGATTGTCAAAGAATTAAACTGTTTTTTTCTAATTGCAGGGACTTTTAGAAGTAATATGTATGTTGTTTCCTAATGCAGAAACAAGACACTATGTTAGACACCTACATGCCAATTTCAAGAAGGCTGGTTTTCGAACAAAGGAATTGAAATATTTGCTTTAGAAAGCTGCCAGAGCAAGCACTACAAGGGATTTTGAGGATGCCATGGATGAACTGAGGAAAACCAATCAGTAAGCTTATGATTGGTTGAAGGAAAAGAACCCTACTCACTGGTCAATGTCTCACTTCTCAGTTAGGAGCCATTCTGACATGTTGGTGAATAATCTTTCTGAATCATTTAACAAGGTAAACCCCTATGTTTTATGTTTCTTACTAATCATTAGCAATTCACTAATCATTTATGTTGTTTACTGACAGATGATACTGGAAGCAAGAGGGAAACCTATTCTGACCATGATGGAAACAATAAGGACCAAGATTATGTTGCTTATTGTCAAGAAGAAAGAAGAAGCTGACAAATGGAAATGAATGTTGTGTCCAAAGATCAAGAAAAAGCTGGATGTAAATATAAAAGATTCCTTGAGGTAAAGTTACCATTTTTAATCTTTCTGATGCCTTTATTCTAACTTCATGTTACCTTTATTCTGACTTCATGTTGCTGGTCACATGCTGTTTTTTAATATGGATGCAGTAATTGTTGGTGTGTTGACTATTTTTTAATATGCATGCAGTGAGTGTTTTTTTATAATATGCATATAGTGACTGTTTTTTAGGGGTGTGTATGTGTATCATTATTGGTGGGGCTGCTCAAAAAGTTGTTTTAGTGATTATTTTTTAACCAAGCATGCTTGACTATTTTTTAGGTGTGTTTCATCACATGCTGGTGGGGACAAGTATCAAGTTGAATGTGGTCCTGGCAGCCAGCATGTGGTAGACTTAGTTGAGAATTACTGCTCCTGTAGGAATTGGGATCTCACTGGCATCCATTGTATGCATGCATTAGCTGTCATTCATCTAAAAGATGAGTTCCCAAAGACCTATGTACAAACCTGGTACACCAAGCAAACCCAGCTTCAAATTTACTCCAACTTTATAAGTCTAGTAAGGGGTCCTAAACAATGGGCCTCTTTGTCAAACATGCTTTAATATCGCCTCCTACTCTAAGAAGACCACCTGGCAGACCTACTAAGGTGAGAAGGAAAGAACTCGATGAAACACAAACAACAGAAAGGTTGAGCAAGAGAGGGGTGGACATGAAGTGTAGTAAATGCAAAAGAATATGCCACAATAAGAGGAGTTGCAAAGGGGAAGTTATCCAAAACATTCCAGTAAGCCATTTGTCTTAAGTTTTAGTATACTTCTGTTTATGAATTTGTTTGATGATTTCTCTCTTGTTCTCAGTAGGTCAAAAGACATAAAGTTGGTGTCCCAACTCAAAGAACAAAGCTACCCCAAATCAGCAAGAGAGCACCCCAACTCAACAGTCGCCTCAACTCGGCCACCTCATCGCCCCAACTCATCAACAAGCTGCCCTAAGAGAAAAGCTCCCATTCAAGAGAAGACCAACCACTGTTAGATGGATGCCTTCTACTCAAGAGTCATCCATGACAGACCATTAATTAACCAGAAACCTTATTTTGTTAACTTTTTGAAAATGTGTAAATTTGCCTGCTACTGATCTATTAACTTAGGCAGATAATTTTTTTGTAAATTTGCCTATGATTGCTATTGTTGATAAACTTAGGCATATAATCACTGAATTTTTTTGTAAATTTCCCTACAATTCACATATGTTCACTTGTGTTGAATTGTAGGAAAATTTGGTAATATTTTGCCCCTCATTCCTTTTGTAAACAGTTTGGCATTTTAGCCTTAATATATGAGCATTGATCCATGCTATTTTTGTTATCTCTTATCTCTTATTTTTGTTATCTCTTATCCATGCTATTTTTGTTATCTTCTGCATTTTGAGTATTGAGAAATACATTTGTAATCAACATTGAAAAATGTTGTTATCTTCTGGTTTGTTATCTCTTATCTTCTGCATTTTGAGTATTGAGAAATACATTTGTGTTTTTCCATCTGTTATCTTCTAACTGTTGTAAGCAACAAAAATATTACAAAACAATTTGTAATCAACAAAAATATTCAATTTCAAGTCTTTCAAGTGTTTGTAAACAACAACATGAGTCAAGTTAGCCATGTATAACAAAGAAATTATGTATACCAAAGAACATGTATAACATATGTTAAGCAACAATATACCAGCAGCAATATTACAAAACATAAGCTGGTTTTCAATGCTAACAACAACAACATAAGCTGATTTTTAAGGTTTAAAAAAAAAAAAACAACACGGTTACAAATACAAGCACCAAAAACTAGGTTCTTTTCTCCCTTCTCCTTGCATCCTCCAATGTCTTCACTTTTTTCAGAAGACCCAACAACACAATCCGTGAACGGGGCGTCAATGGCGGATCAAACCAACTGAAAAGCCGACATGGTTTTCGAAATCTAGAGTCAAATTTGTTACACCCAAAAAACCTCCTACCTGGGTTGTCATTGGACCAAGACGTGTTCAACTTGGCTGGGTTTCCACAATAACACACCGGAATCACTTCAGGCATCTTCATTTTTCCTCTTCTCCTTCTTATTCTTCTTCTTCTCCTCTTCTTCTTCTTCTTTTTTTTTCTCTAACCCTAAAATGCTGTTGGTAGGGCTGTTCAAGTGAGAGTAACCGGCCAGCTGGACGGTTTTTTGACACCAACGATGCTGTCACCTGCCATGTCACTTTGCCGTGACGTCTGTGACGGAAAACGGTAAAAAAGACTGTTTTGTAACTTTTCGAAAGTTGAGTGACTGAAATGAAACCTAAGTGATTATTTTGTCAGCTACCCCAAAGTTGGGTGACTGTTGGTGTAATTTACCCAAAAAAATATTATCAATCTTTTAATATTTTTATAGTTCTACTTACATCAATAAAGCACATTAAATAATAGTTTTGATCGCTCCAATTTAAATTATTCATTCACATGATCTGGTGGCTTTAAACAAGTGATTTTGTTTTTATATAATATTAGGACAGGGATTAAGGGCGTAATCATTTGATAAAGAAAATTTTGAATTTTATAATAACATGAGAGACAATTCCTTTTAAAGATTGAACATATACAACTCTTTTAATTCAATTTTTATTTTATTTTTTCTTATAAAAGATAGAAATTGAATAATGGCAAAATTATTGTGTTATGTGCATGGGGCAACATCAATATATCAATATATCCAATTTTAGACATTGTAGCTTCATTTTTATTTTTTTTTTGGGGGGGGGGGGTTCAATATAGTTTTTCCAACAATGTTATTTTTGTTTATAATTTAAGACTAGACTCAACAAAATTGTTTGTGATGATTCCTAGCTTGTTGAAAGGGAATCCTTTGGGTGGTGTTTTAGAGCTCATTAACTTGTTCCAAGAGCAATTTAAGATTCCAAACAACTCACTTCCTACTTAAGATTTGGATACAGATTTTTATAATTAATATTGGTTTTACTTTTATTTAATTAATAACTAATACTCTAACATCAGACTTTGACAACCTAAACCCAACCATCAACTCCTCCTCTTCTTTTAGTTTAGCAAATAAAAAAGGGTTAATTCACATTTTAGCCCATGAAGTTGGGACTGATTATTTCTCCCAGCTTGGTACGGCTGCCTTCTTTTAACCAATCTCACTTTTAACATTTCACTTCTCTCCCATAAAATATCCAAAATTTAACATCATTAAATTAATTTTGATTTGGTAATGAAAGGACAATAAGTGTTACATCTATACGACGGCGCCAGGAGTTCCCAGGGACTTTGCCTCCCTTCAGATCACAAAATATTATTTTAATTTTTTACAATTATAAAAATACACGATTAAATTTCAGTTTAATCTCTTCTTTTTTTTAAAAAAAAAATTTAAAAATAATAAGCATATAAACTAGTATAATTATATTTTAATCTCTTTAAAATTTTATAATTTAATTTAACCTCTAAAATAAATTTCTAACTTCTTCCGTAAAAAATAAGTTGTCAAAAAATGAAACATACCTTAAATAAAAAAAAAAAGCAATTCACATCAATCCCTCTATGGTTTTTTATATCAATATTTACAAAAACCTATTTAATTTGTCCTAAAACTTTAAATTTCCTTTAATTTCCATTTGGGCTGAAGAAGAAACGCAAAGCTCCATCTCTTCACCTCTGCAACAATTGAAAACCCTATTACACTTGGATTGCACTAGAATAAGGGAAATGGAAGGAAAGGAAAATAAAAGAAGGTAACACCATTTTTTAGATACCTTTTTTATGGGTAAATTACTTTTTTAGTTATTAAATTATAGATAAGTTTTTATTTTGATTACTTAATTAAAAAAATTTATAATTTAATTATTAAATTATTTGAAATTTTTATTTAAATCGTTACATCATGCCACTGATTATTTTTTAAAGAACATTTAGCAGCTCAAAAAGAAGAGAAACAACTGAAGAGCAGGAGGTGACATGCATTTTGATTGACTAAAGATACTAAATTCACAAAAATCTAGGTTACAATTTTTGGATTAATATGCACGAGGGAAGTAATTTCTTTTTGGTTTCTCAATGTAATCATTGGAGCTGACTAATGTTGTGCGTTTTTAGACTCATTAAGGTAGACGCTGACAACGAATGAGAATCAAATCCTAAACCACTAATTAAAAAAAAATCCATAGCAAATTGAGAGAAGTGACAACTCTGGATACCAAAATGTTAATTAGACTAAGAACTAGAGTTAAAAAGGAAAAAGAAGAAGACAGTAAAAAGGAGCAGCCCTATGACAAGTTGGTCCTTGGGGGCACTAAAGGTTAGATAATGACAGTCAATTTAATGGGTATCTTTTTGTTTATGCGAGTTCTTCAATCTTGGATACCAGGTTGAGGCCCAGTGGGTTTATGTATACCCCAGACACAGGCTATGAGCCCATGTAACTGGTTTCCCACCTCTTCAATTATTATTCAATGAACATTGAACAGATTCTGGCCTCTTTCCATGTTCAATATGGAAATGACATCAAGACAAACGAGACTGTGATAGTTTGGCAGTGTTGGTTCCCTTTCAACCAAAAAAAAAAAAAAGAAGATAGTTTTGCAATGTGAATAGGTAATATATTTACAGAGCAATTATTTATTCCTGAGTAAATTGGCATTTGGAGACTGAAGCGAAGAAAACTCTCGTAAGCAATCCTGCAATGGACACTGTAGCAACTCAATTGAAGATCGCCCTTTTAGCTATATCTTTGCTTTTCTTGCCTTTTCTTCAAGCCACTGATTTCAAATATTGCGGTCCGTTTTCTTCTTTCTGCTACATTGTTGTTGGGTTCTTGTCCTTTACTTGAAATATCTACTAGGGAACTCATATATGTTAGTCCATACATTCTTAATTTCTTTTCCCCTTTTTATCTGTGTTCAATTACTTCGCCTTTTGATCTTAATATATGCATGATCTATTTCTGGATTGCAAGCAATGCAGATAATGGAGGTAATTATGTTGTGAAAGTCAATGGAATCGATATATCACCTAATCCAGTGGTTAGTGGCAAGCCAGCCACCTTTTCCATCTCAGCTTCTACTGGTCAAGAAATCTCTGGAGGCAAAGCGGTGATTGATGTTTCCTACTTTGGGTTTCATATCCATCAAGAAACGCATCCACTTTGTGAGGAAACATCCTGTCCTATTGCAGTTGGCAACTTTGTCCTCTCTCACAATCAAGTTTTACCTGGATTTACTCCACCAGTAAGTTCCACATATGGCCATACCTTTTTCTTTCTTTTTTTAAGGTTATACTAACTGTGAGGTGCCTTTATACACTAACTTGAACTTTGAGATGTTCAACTAGCCATTCAGTTAGGTAAAGCAATATGCTTGGTTGAAAGCTTCATGATTGATCTAGTATCTCACATTTCTAAGGTCCCACGTCGCCCTTTGTTTTTTGAAATAGAAAAAGGAAAAGAAACGATGAAAACAGCATATGTTTAAGACAGAATGCAAACCGGTCTTCAAAGTTATATCTATTAACGACTCATTGTCCTCAAGTCTCATGCAGGCACAATAAGAAATCTCATAGACACCTTTGTTTGACCTTATATGTGACTTCCTTTGTTAATTCCTAACCATTTTACATGTTGTCATCAAATGGATGGTTGCTTCATTTAATTCCATTTCTATGGTTAATTTCCAACTAGGTTTAGAAGTTGCTTGACACTTTGCCTTTGACCTGCTGCTCATCTGTTAAAACTGACCTGCACTATGTTTCAATATGTTAGCCTGGGATGGGAAATCCGAAACTCATCCATGCCTGATGTGCTTTGAAATATTCGACTTATTATTGATGATGGCGTTCACTGTTATTTTCACCCCATGTTTGGTTAATCTGTAATGGACGTTTCAAGGGATTTTAGTGGCTAGAACCCATTTTGTTCCAACTCTTCACATTCCTTGAAGTACCCCTGTCTGACACCCATGTACTATACATTTTCAGACATGGGTATGGAAATATGGCCCTCTAGAAACCCTCCAAATGCATGGAAACAACTTAGAAAAAATTGAAGATACCCATTTTTTAGTGCAAGTAACATAGAGTAGAACTACCAATAGCCCTTGTAAATTTTCACTTCTCTTTAGGCAATTAAATGTAAAACTCCAATGGTTTTGTTCAAATCGAAGACCTTGTTTTCACCATTGTTGTCAAGGCGTGCGCCTAGGTGCAGGACATGAAAAGCGCTTCAGACCCTTTCAAGTGAGGCCCATTTGATCAGGGTGCATGCTTGGTGTGCCTAGGCACGCCTTTCTGTAAGGCGATAGGAATAAAAGAAACCCCACCTCATTGAAGTCCTCTTTTATTTTATTTTTTTGAAATTATGACTAATTATATCAGTAGGTCTAAACAGGATCAATCTTTAGAAATAATAAACTAAATAACTTAATTCAAGTTAACTAACAAGTCCAAACATTATTTTGCACATGGTGGAACTTGAACTTGTGAATTCAAGGTCCCAAGGCCTCATTTGCTCTTTTAATATTTTTTTCTTATTATTATTATTTTGTTAGATATACCTTTAGTAGCAAGAAAGAGATAGTATCATATTCTATACATCTCAGTATTTGAATATTCAACAATAGA
Organism: Gossypium sturtianum; assembly: GCA_025698515.1. Taxonomy (NCBI): domain Eukaryota; kingdom Viridiplantae; phylum Streptophyta; class Magnoliopsida; order Malvales; family Malvaceae; genus Gossypium; species Gossypium sturtianum. The sequence goes on from CM046949.1 coordinate 28,781,574, forward strand.
CATGACCCATAAGGAAATCATGCATACTGAACAATAGAACAATATGCATGTCTTGTAGAAAAACTAGACTGCACTTCAGAGTTTATTATATATCTTAAACTTGATATGGATGTTTGTGTATATATATTTATAGGCAAATACCAAAACTAGCACATATAGATATTGCACTTCACTTCAATCCGATATGAGGGTTGTATTACCTCAGTGTACCTTGCACACTTGACAACACTGATCTTTGCATATCTTTTTCTCTTGTCTGCATTTAACCTGCTTTGCTTTCGAAGTTTTGTTTTTTAATTGTTTCTTTACAACTTGGTTTGAATTGTCATTGTTTTGAACTCTTAGATCATTTTGACAATCTGATATTCCCTAGCTTTTCGTATGTCATGAAAGTGTTGATGCACCATTTGGTTGCATATTTAAACCAATCTGGTTCTTAATTCGAGTTATATATTATGTGGTAGTTAACATAAGTGGCAATTAGCTGATATTTTCAAAGTATGGCTTTTGCAGGGTTCCTACACGCTTAAGATGACATTAACGGGTGATGGAATCCCACAATTAACTTGCATTTCGTTCGATTTCAAAATTGGTTTCGGTGCGTCTGGATTTTCAATCTCCGATGCCTAAGCCACCAAGAACATGGGTATATGAGTGTTGGCATGAATGTAGTGGGATGTTTGCTTATTTTAGCTATGGACAGATCTCAAGTTGTGAACATCTTTGTACTTTTACCGTTCTAATAACTACTAGGCTCTATCAAGGAAAAAGAAGTAGGCAATCATTCCATATTAAGCTAATCCTTTTACCCACCCCAGATTTTCCTGGAAAAGAAAATTACGAGTTAACTCACAATATGTTAGGTTGGGGATTGGATCATTCAAATCGTTGCGATATTGACAGTATTATCTGTGTGAGACTTTTTAAGGGACTAGTAGTCTCTCTGCAATGGGTTGTCCAACCTTCCATTAAGATTATTATAATTTATGAGAGGAAGGTTGAACTATTGATCTTAGCCTTAAAAGATTCTAAGTGAGTCAACATTGTGAGTGAGCCACTCAGACCGAAGACTCAGCTCTACAAGGACTAATTTTTTTAATTTTTGAAAAAAACATATTTAAAGTTACCAAAATAATGGAAGTTTTTCATTTCCAAATAATAAAATGGGAATTGCCGAGGGAGATTTTTTTAGGTTTGTGGATTAATTCCAATTAGGTGTCTTGTAGTTTGTGAAACGATTACTAAAAATGATAGTAACATAAAAATTGGTGAATTATGAATTGATTTCAAATGATAGGGATTAATGAGGAAATTACAAATGCAATTAATCCCTTTGGTTGTCATATATAGGATAGGATGCTCAGATTCTTTTCCAGTACTGGGAAACTCAAAGATTTAAGCAAAATATATTTTATATATAGACCAATTTAATGAAAAATGAGTTTTAGGTAATGAAAATTGAAAAATGAACTTTAAAGTGAAATATCCATATCCATTATGTTGTTATCACCGCTTAAAATTGAAATATTTGATGTACAATTTGATTTCTTTAAATAAGAAAATTTGTACATTATCACTATGTATTGTATTCTTTATGTCTACAAAATTTCGATTAGTAATACCCCTTAAATTCACAACCTTGTTTTAAATTCATGTAAAACTTCTTGCAACTCTTAAGTTCTTATCCTTAGTTACTCGTCAGTGTTTAAGTTCACATTTGTAGTACCCCATACCCAATCGCATCATCGAATTTGAGCTACAAAATGTCACATTTATTGCCAATTACAATCCAATATAATAGCTCAACCATAATTACCATATGTTATACAATCATGTACGGCAGCTCTTTAAATAACTCGAGGTCGAATAAGGACCAAATTGTAAAATTTTTAAACTAATGGGTTAGCGTCGCGATGCCATGGATATCATGTCACGACTTTATTAAAAAAGTCGTCACGACTGTTGAGAACTTGTCGTCACGACATTACCGCCTATTTGTGCAATAACCATTTGGTACTAATTCATTACATCCAACCTAATATTACATTTGCATATCAAGTTCATTCCAACTTCAACAATCTCAAATTACAACATATACAATACCATTCAGTCATATCAAATTAACCATTACTAACTTAAATATCAACATGATCATATATTATACAAAACCAACTCAAAACCTAGGTACATGCCATATATCAAAATGGAAAAAGGACTATACACACATTGCTGAGTCGTGGACTACTGATTGGATGTTGAATCATGTCTCGAGACTTCGGGATCTACTAGAACCTGCGCACGGAAATAACAGTTGTACGCTGAGCGATAAAGCTCAATGGTACTATCATGATTCAAGTCAATATAATAATAGCATTAGTCATATGAACACAATCAATTCAAGTTCTATATTCTACCATTTCATGTATCATTCATGTCAAGTACATCAACTAACATATCAATTATGCATATAACAACTATATATACCAATTCATTTGACATTTGTAATTAAACATACCATATCAAACTTTCTAGTCATAAGGTACTTATACTTCCATTTCACAACATACCAATTACTCATTTCATTCTCGAATATATTGATTTGTTTCATTTCCATATCGGCCTTCAGGGCTCATAATAACTAGTTCGCATGATCTTTCACATGCTTTCTCTATCATGATTCACATATATGCACATATGGTTCCATTTTATAATATCATTTCAATTCAATATCATTTATCGAGTTTATATTCATAATCCCTATTAATTAGACTCGGACTCAAGACAGATACACGAATCAACCAACCAACACACCAATCTGGCATCGGAATGCATCATCGAATAAACTGAAGCAAATATACCAGCACATAAGTGCATCATTAGCCAAGTCGAAGCAAATATACTAGCACATAAGTGCATCATCAGACAAGCCGAAGTATAAACCCATACATAATGTAATCCTATGACATGCTAACTATATTCGACTCTGCTCGAACAGTTAATAGGGTACCCAATGTCTATTTACATATCATCACATAATCAATATCACAATTCCATATCATTTTCATCATCAATCCATATTGTAAATCAGATATAAATTTATAACATACTTATTTCTATTATATTCAATTTAGTCCAATTTTTCGACAATCGATGTCATCATGTGTTAATAGAATCATGCAATAGTAATATACTTATCTCAATAGGTAGTATCATATCAAACATATATGTATGTATGTATATGTATATGTATATTTTTTACGAAGTGAACTCGAATAATAAAAGTACAAACTGAAATCATCATTACTCACCAACAACTCTTGCCTTTCCTTTCCCTCTCAACGACCCAGCGTCATTTTTAGCTACGTTCGACAATTAAAAAATAAAAATAATATCAATTTACACTCATTTCATATCCAAACACATAGTCACTCATATTTTTCATTTTATTCAATTTAGTCCTTATACTCGAGATGCTTTTTTCGATATCTAACATTAGATCAAAATCCGATTTCACATTCTTTCATTAAGGACCCTATACTTTCCATTCATAACATAATCTCATGACATGTTTTCAATTTATTCAATTTAGTCTCTAATGTTACAAAGCTATCTAACAAGTTCAATTTAGTCCTTATCAAAATCTAAGCTTAATAACTATCAAATTCAAGCCTAATTCATCAATTTCTCTATAATGACAAATTGCTAAAAGCTTAACAATTGAACAAATTGATACATGGTCTAGCTAAATCAAGCTCCCATGACCATGAATCTATAAAAATTAAAGAAAACTAGCTTAAAGACTTACTTGAAATAATGGTCGAATGAAACTTTCAACAATAGACTTTTTCTCCTTTCTTTTCTTTTTTGGTTGATTGTGGAAGAAGATGAATTGGCTTTCATCTTTCTTTCCGCTTAATTGAACTATTTATACCATGATTAAGCTTGATTAATTTAATTAATTATGGTTATTACTTTAATTAATCTTAATTCTATTCTTTAATCCTAATTACATAATTTAAATGGTCATCATCATCATAGCCCACTAACTTTAAAACAACAATGGTTTAATAACCATTTGGTCCTTCAGATAATTGCTATATAGGTCCTCAAGCCTTTTCTAAATTAAAATTCAATAACGATTAGACTTTTACAATTTAGTCCTTGAGCTTTAATTAACTATTTTCTTGGTTAAATTACTTAACTGATCTCAATATATTTTCTTAATAACTTCATTAATCTTTATATTTTGTCCTCACGGACACGGTCTACGAAAATGAGATTTTGAAACCGCATTTTTCGACACCATTGAAATTCGGATCGTTACAACATTACTTTCTTTATAATCATAACATTTATTATTATCATTAGAGGATAATTTTCTTTTTAAGACATGTATACTCAATATTAGTTTTGACCCTTAGTAACCTTTGGTGACTCACACATTAAATGTACGAAAATATAACCATTCATCACTTTAATATATACACCAAAGTGCTCCAAACTGCACTCCAATATAAATTTGCATCGTAAGGACACAAATAATCGCATCTCTCATTTTGAACCTGTTGAAAGTTACCTATTAAAGTTCTAGCTTCCAGAGGATCTAGTAGGGGTTACTTTGTGGGTGGTTATGGCGAATGGTATATCACATCCTTTAATTCTTAAAGTATCAACCATGGGGGAATAAAAATTTGTAGAGGCATCGATTTAGGCTCAAAGTATCGAAAGAAAACTCTAGAATTAGAGCAGTGACTGTTATTATTAAAGGCCCTTATGTTGTTGATGGACAAAACTTTAAAAAGGCCAAGTCCAATATCATAGCTCGTCAACCTTTTGATGTTGTTCATCTAGTCCTCGATGTCTCCTTTAACTTCACTATTATCAAAGATGCAATTTGGCTACCTATGTTCCATTCTCCTATAATTTATGATTAACTTGCAGGCTATTTCATATTGGAAGTCTAACTAGATTCTAGCATTATTTCAAACAACCCACTAAAAGTTGTAACCATGGGTTGATATGAACACGTATGCCAAGATATCGAATATTCATAAGAAACGAGGCTTGTCAGTCAACCTTTATAACCTCACCAACGATATTTGCAATGATATGGGTCACCTATGGCAAAAGGCGCTTTAGCAATAAGCATTACATTTGGAGCTAGATAGGTGCAATAAAAAACTGAATGTCTCAAGGAGCCATATTAGGTCTCCACCTACCAAAGAAAAACAACTCGCCCTCTACGGCACATGGCATTTCCTTTAGTATAAACTCTAGACCAATCATTCCTTCAAAATGTAAGACAAAAAAATTATCTTCACATCCAACCACGTTAACCCTGCCACTTAATTTCCAAAAGTTTCTAATCAGATTTTGAACAATTCTTATTGATAATTCTCTTAAAGTAAATGAGATAGGCCACAAGGTAGTGACTCCATAAGTCAATGTCAAAATGAAACCATGCTACTTCTAATATTGATAATCAGACAACTATGAGCCTGATTCCCAAGATCATGTAAAGCAAATAGTGCTTAAGTCACATTTATAAGCTCCTCATTATCATTAGATTGTCTAGACTCATCGCTCTCAATCTTGGTAGCTTTATGTTGTTGACCAAGACTATTCATTTTCATTTTCCTTTTATGAGAGGGTATATGTTTTTCAGGAGGGAGGAGGGATCAAGAAATAAGATGAGATTATGGGGTCATGCAAGGATTACTAGGTTTTATAGAAGAAAAAGGCTAATAAAAAGGAGTATTAAAGGGGGTGAGGTTGGAAACATAAACAATGACAAAACTCAAGATTGATAAAATCCATAAATATTTAATAAAGGCTAAGACCTAATCTCAATACCAGAGATAAAAAAAGGTGAAAAAGAAAAAAAAAAAAACAAGTAACTAATAAAACAAGCACTAGTGCAAGATAAACTAGTAGCAAAAAGATAGAGAAGAAACTCCAAAGACCTAAATTATCCTTCCCCTTAGACAAAGTGAAGGGCAAAACAAAACTAAATAGAAAACCACAAAAAACAAAAATGTCAAAGGAGAGAAAAAAAAGAGGCAAAAATTAAACAATAAAAAACCTAAGCTTAATCCCATAGGCTGCGAAGCAATCAATAGCTTGATATGGAAACTAAAAGAAGAAAACCTGTTAAAGAACCAATGATGAAAAGAAAAGGAGAGACTTCATTATATGCAAGGAAAGAGACGAAACAAAATATTGAGACGAGAGTAATATAAAAATTGAAAGATAGGGGTAAACACATGAAAGAAACCGTGACAAACTTTGGTGAAGCAATGCTTGATGTCGGCACAAGGCAGTGAAGAAACTCCTAGAAGGAGAGACAACGATTCAACATCCCTTCTATAGTAGAAATAAAATGCAAAGTACAATTTTGATTTCAACCCAAGTTATCGGTAAACACCCAACCAATATACCAAACTTGAGATTCATAATAAATGAATGCTAAACAAGTTTTAAATATTTTATAAAAATTCCTAAACAACTTTGTTCTTGAACATAGATGGATTAAACATAGTTTGAGTTTAATTTATTTAATATACTAATAACAATTTATTTTTTTTTGAAACTATGATATCCTCTAAATCCATTTTAAGGCCCATGAAGATTAATATTCCATTTAGGTTATTTCTAAACAAAACATGTTTAAAATTTTAAAAATAGTTTTTGGAAACAAAAGTGAAAATTATAAAACAACAAAAAGTTAGGCTCTATTTGGTTTTTAAAAGAATTTTTTATATTTTTATTTTTGATTTTTGAAAATTGAAAAACACATTTTAGAAATAGAAATAAAATTTTGTTTTTAATAATGAAACCATGTTCAATACTATTTTTCTATAATACAAAGATGAAAAATAAAATAAAATAAAAATTCTTACATTTTATGGATTGAATCAAAGTAACAAACTTGATATTTAAAAAAACGATTAAAAAATATTTTTGCACGTATGATTTATTAAAATGCTATAATTCACCAACGAGCTCCCAAATTGTTTAACTTCACCAACATAAAAGGGCAAATCTGTCACGCCAGGAAAAAAAAGAAAAAAAAAAAAGGCAAATGAAGGAATCAAAGTACCGAACTCAGCTCCACAAGATCCTTGTATTTGCTATCCATGGCCACGCTATGTTTTTCATCCCTCAATCCTCTATCCTCTCCTTTTTCTTCTTCTTCCTCCTCTTCAACTAATCATTTCCTCCCTCAACTATCCCTAACAAAGCAAGATATTTCCACACTGTCCCGTACCAACAATTCTAAACGTAGGAAGCTTCTATATCACCCCACAAGGCTCATTCTCCACCCTGTTTTGTTGCTCACCGGTTTTGATAAGCCCTTAGATACCCAAACTTTTCTTGCCACTATCAGTGTTTTGGCTGCCATTGCACTCTCTCTCTTTCTTGGCCTCAAGGTATTTCCCTTCTATCAAATACCCTTCATTTAAAAAACAAATTCGGTACTTATATATGTTGGAATTTGATGGATTAAAAATTATCTTTTTCCACTTTCTCTTGGTGGGTTTTTCAGGGTGATCCCGTCCCATGTGATCGTTGTGCTGGAAATGGTATTTTTTTTTTCACTTTTTGGTTACTTTTTTCTTTTCCATTGTTTTTGGAATGATGATAATGAAGCAAAGTAGCATAGCTTAAAATGGCCTGTGTTCCAATTAGAATAGGCAAATCATAATCTTTGGTGGTGTCAAGAACTTTACTAAATTGAATCCTTGTGTTTAAAGAATAGTTTAGAAGAAACTATAATTTGTTTCTTTTAAGTTTTGGTTCTTATTTGGCAATGATTAAATCAAGTTCCTTCCTGGCTTCCTCCATAGAGCCCTTGCATCTTATTGTGAAAAAACATGTGATTTGTTGAGGAAATGCAGGGTGTTGATAAATGTATGTGTTATTGTGATGGATGCAGGAGGTACAAAATGTGTCTTTTGCGAAGATGGTAAGATGAAGCAAGAAACAGGCTTGATCGATTGTCGGGTGTGTAAAGGTGCAGGTAAGATTTACTTAAAGGTCAGAACTCAGGCTTAGCTCAATTGGTTCTCGTACCCAACCTATCCTTAAAAGGTGACATCCTAGCAGGTCTGGCAACTCCAATCCCAGCATTGTAACACTTTCTCCTATCCTCTACCTATGATCTCCTTTGCACCAAAAAAACCGAAGGATGCTTTATTGATTGTTTAATTTTACTTGATACATGACCTAGACCTTATTTATGCTACCATTACAGTGGCTGTTTCTCAATAGACTTTACATCACCAGAATGTGCATTCACTTGGAAGTTATTGTGTATATGAGATATTGTGGATAAAAGTACCATGGAGGCACTTATACTAGAAGTCAGGTTGTATTTTACCCCCTCTACTAAAAAATTAGATAAATTAGTCTCTGTACGTTAAATCAAAGAGCGAACCGGTCCTTCTATTAAAAAATCATTCATTTTTTTTGTTGACGTACATGAATCAATTTTTAATAGTACAAATGGATGAAATTTTTAATAGAAAGGACCAATTTGCTCATTAATCTAATGTACAAGGATTAGTTTGCCCATTTTTAGAGTAGTGAGGCAAAATGCAATCCAACTCTAATATAGGGCCCCTTTTTTGTGTGACATCCTGTTTAATCATTCATTGTTGAAATAATGTTTCAATCTGTTGGACTGAGCCTCCTTGCTCTTATTTGTTAACCCCATTGCTGGTATTGTTGTAGGATTGATACTTTGCAAGAAATGCGGAGGTTCTGGATATTCAAAACGCTTATAAGCTGTGGGTTCTGCTTCCAATGATCACAATATATTTTTGCTTCCCTAAGGCTAATTTACCAATTACCAGTGCTTTTAATTCATTCATCCCAATCACTTTTTCCTTTTTTATTTTGTGTCCTCTATCAACTAAGCATGCAGTTCTATATATCTAACTCTGGATTTTATTAACAAAAGTTGTAAATTTCTATTGTGATTATCTTTTGTTTCAATAAGTTAGATGGCTTTGATGTGGAGTCATATCATATACAAGTATTATTTGAGATGATAATTTGAAAGAAAATGCATATAAACTATAACCATTATTAGAAATTAAGCAAAGTAGGTGAAAGCTTAAGAGTAAGAGTAGAAGCACTAATCTAGTAGTTTTGAGTTTTGACAAATAATAAGGCAATTGCAGGTACGTTGCATATCTGGCAAAGTAGTACAAGAACAGGTATTGGGCATTGCTGAAGCCCCATACCTGGCAATCATCACTTCAACACAATCATACTTCCCATTTTCCCCACATGGTGACCCATCCATCGTTAGCTCAATGGGGCAAAATTGGGTACCTACAAACATTAACACATTTGGACATTAGAATAAAGTTTTAAAAGTGATAACATGAATTAATTGAATTCGGGTATTTATTATGTTTTAGTAGTACCTTGGGAAAGAGAAGGGGAGAGGAAAGCTAGTAAAAGAACAAGGCAAAGGGCAATTGACTTCATTGTTTTTCTTCTATCTTTTCACTTTGAGTATTTGTTATGCTGATAAAAATCATCGGAAAAAGAATTAATTTATAGCTGCTTAACTCAACGAGTTTTGGTAAGAGAAATTAAATTTCCCAAATCAGTGATGATTATAGAGATATTTTATTTTCAAAGTAAAAAGTATTTGGATTTATGAATTTTGAAAATACCAATAAATAATTGAAAAGATGTGGAAGCATGCATTTAAATCAGTTATGAATTTTGGAGTTAACATCGTTAGGAGAAAAATTTTTTAATATCATCTCGGTTCGAATAAGATTAGATTCGGACCTTAAAATGAATGAGGATCTCCTGTGTTATAAATTTTTTTTGAAAATGTTAGTGTTTTTTTTTTTAAAATTTTTGACAGAACTTTTTTTTCTTTTAACTTTTTCTTGAAAAAAATATATAAAAAGTTTAAATTCGTATTTATTATTTGAGGACTAAATCAAATATGATTCCTTTATCTATGACTAAATGACGTCGAAATTTATGCAAATGATATCCAGATCTATTATCTAATTTGATTATTAGATTTCAAGGTGATTTTTCGCAATTGAAAAGTTTTCATGTTCTTGCCAAGTAATACTATAATAGGATCTTGTTGAAATTATTTAGAAAGACAATCAAATATAAATCATGAAATTATCTTATTCACAATGAAAGGATTACGTGAATAGGCAGATATAATTTATTGTAACTCAAATTATATTAAAAAATTTAATAATTTTTTACATATTATTTAATTTTCATTTTTTTTATTGTTTGTCAAATTCATCATAATTATTAAAAATTTTAAATATTGAAGTTCCTTGTTGAACTCTTTATCTATTTATTTATTTTTGGTGAATAAAAAAACATTACAATTTCTTTTTTCCAAGCCGTATGCTCTTTATATTTTGTTTTGCTCAGCGACGGTACCAGCCTTCGGGCCGACTATCACCCACCTTTTTCTTACTCCCATCAATTCACCCACCTTTTTCTCCCTCCCATTAATCTTTTTTTTTTTATTTATTCTTCTCATTCATTCCACATGTCTTCTCTCTTTTTAGTTTGCAGATCTATTTTATGTGTATCTTTGTTGTCTTCACAAGTTGTGATGGACAAACTAAAACTCCACCGGCCACTAGTAGTTTTTCTTGGAAAGTGGGTGGCTATTCGTCAACTTCTTAATCTGTTTCTATTTTGAGAGTATTTCAGAATAATAAATGATTTCATGAGTCGATTGGGACTTGTGTTGTCTTAAGTTTTATATATTTTTTTGTTTGTTTTTCCATTGTTTTATGAGTTTTCAGTTTTAAAAGTTTTTGTCTACTCTTGTAGCACATTTTTTAGTCTTGCTTATGCATGTAGCCTTAGTTTTACAAGTGATTTTAGGGATGTTTTTGTTATCGTCTTCTCTAGTTTGGTGAATGCTCAATTCTTTTGTCGATTTTTGCTTGCCGCTTTGGACCATCCGAGGCTGATTTCCTTATCGTATTAAGTGCTTGCAATCACTCTAGCTATATCGTGCGTGAATTATGACAAAGCCAATTGTTAACGTGTCATGATGTTCTATTGATGCTGAGGATAAAACATTTGTTCTGTTGATGGAGGTTGTCCTTCACCATCTACAACGAGTGTTTGTTATTTTTTCTCTTGAATTGTATGGTTCCATTCATTGAATGAATGACTGAATTTACCTTTCAAAAAAAAAAAAAACATTACAATAAACCTACTTTAAATTATGGCCAAGCCCCTATTGGGGGCATTCCAAATAATTGCAGGCCTCCTTTTTTTATTAATAGCCATTCTTGTAAGTTCATTTGTCTCTTTGTTGTCTTCTCTAGATACTAGATGGATTGACCGTTGCATTGGTTTAGTCAATAATTATCGAATTCTTCTAACCAAAGCGGAATTAAATACCCGTAAATAACTGCCTTGTATAGCTTGTACCATCTCTAAATTGTCCGAAAGAAATATCAAACTGTCAAATTCCCGATCAAGTGCAATCATCAAACCATCCAGAATACCCCATAATTCAACGTTCAAGATAGAACCACTCCCTAAAAATCGATTGTAGCCAAGAATCAATCTCCCATTCTTGTATTGCATGACACCCTCAATTGCAGCTAACCCGGACTCCTCCTTTACTGCACCATCAATTTTCAATTACATCCAATTCCCGAACAAAGGTAGAATTTACAGCTTGAGAATATTTGTCTTATGGGATAAGACATTATTTAACCCAAGCGTAAAAAAAAGAAACCAATTCCTCATCACCCTAAACTCATTATTATAACATCAATCGCAACATTATATTTGTGGGTGACTGTCTATGATTTGTGTATGTAATTAATGTCTTAATTATGCAGTAAATGTAGGACATTTTATATATAAAAGGAACTAGATATAAGGTGGAGTAAAAGCTGATTCATTGAGGGTAATTTTAAAGAAAATGAAAGAGTTCAAAATTGCATGAACTCTATCTTGTGATTTAAAATATTTGAAGCTGATCAGATTGTATTCAAACGGGGAGCCTTTCAAAAATTAAAGAGATAATGTTTTGAGATATTTTAATTTGAATTTTGGAGATTTGCCTCTCTCATTTTTGAATTGAGATGAAAGTTATTTGGAGCCTGCTTTATTTACACAATGAGTGTGCTTTTGGGAGTGTGTTTTATTTGGCATTTTCATTATCTTTTATCATTTTATTCTTAAACACTCTTTATTTAGAGTGGGTTTGGATAGATGATTGAGTGCAGTGCGGTGTGTTTAGCTTACTTTTTGTCTCACGTTACAGTATCGCTACAATATTTAATCTTACCGTCACTGCTGTTTTTACACTAACTGCAGTTAAACGCACCGCCCATCCAAACTCACCTTTAATATTTTTCTGAAAAGTTATTTTTTTTTGGTAACAATTGAAGAAATTTTGAGATTACAATTATTCATTAATGTGATAGTAGAGTAGATTTAACTTAAATCAATTAAGATGTTTTTATATAACAAAATGAATCCCAAAATTGTGTTAATCAAAATTTGCAAAAATTAATTTCAAGTAACAAAATATCTAAATGAGTGATGCAATTTATAAAATTTCCCTCAAACGATGCGACATTCTGGAGGTGGTGATGTCAACCTACTATTCTTCAAGTCGTAACACTGCACTTCTAAAGATATACATGCCATGCGTCACAAGAATAGCTATGGGCAGTGATATATATGAAATAGTAAAATTTACCATTTCCCGATCAGAAATAAGTGGGTAAATTGTACAGTGAGTAGAGTGTTGGAACCAACAAAAAAGAAAAGGGTACACATTGGGAGGAAAGAATCGTCAAAGATATTATAGTATAATTTCCACGTGTCAAATATAGATGTTAATATATTATGCACACGACAATATTAAAGGAGAAAAAATAAGTAGGAATTGTGGCATAAAAATATAAAAAAATAATGGAAAACAACAAAATACGATGACCGACCCAGCTTTCGGTCCTTTACCTTTACCTCGTGCCCAACTCCATCTCTTTCTTTACCACCCCGCTCTGTTAATATCCAAAAACCAAAACAATCCCAAATTCAAAAAATAAAAAAATAAAAAATAATAATAATTAAAATCTAGGGTTTTCTTCTAAAAGGCTTCTTTGTTTTGTTGATCAAGATATTGGTTGATAATTAGCAGGTTTTCTTTACTTATAAACTCTCAACCCTCAAGTGGAGGTAAAGTAAATGATATGTGTTTCTTTGATTTTGTTTTCTGGGGGAGTTTGGTTGGTCAGAGTTTTACTAGTTGGTTAATATTTATTGTGGATTTTGGAGATTCTGCTCTTGTATTAAAAAATAAAAATAAAATTATTATATATTTTTAGGGCTTAACTTTTGTTGATCTTTTGTCTAAGTGAACTGATTTATGCATCTCATCGGTGTAGTATCAGTGTCTTCAGTGTTGACTATATATGTTTCCATGGTTTAGTCTTTATCAAGATGCTAATTTCTCTTCTGGTCACTGTTGGCTCCATTTTGTACCTAGGACTTATGTTCATTATAAAAAAATGGGAAACTTTGGTGTTTGGCCTTGCAGGAGATGGAAGATACCAAGTCTGAGGCGCATATAACCTCAGCTGCAGCTTTTGTGGAAGGGGGAATTCAGGATGCTTGTGATGATGCCTGCAGTATATGCCTTGAAGCATTCTGTGAAAGTGATCCATCCACGGTATGTATGTCTTAAATTTTTTTATTCCTATTTGTTTGATATGTGAATGGACATTTCTTTGATACTTATTCGTTGCATCCCTTACAGGTGACCTGCTGCAAGCACGAGTTTCATCTTCAGTGCATTCTTGAATGGTAATCTATATCCATTTTATAAGATTCATCGTAGATGTCTTGCTGGTGTACTTTCAAGCGAACTTGAACTTGACTATACTTTTATAAATCAGTCAGTGCTAGGAAAATTCTCTAATTGATTAGACTCATAAAACCAGTCCTTTGTCAATGGGGATTAATGTAGCTTCTGTTCTTCTCTTATTGTTTAGAACTTTGGGCTTCTCTTCCCTATTCTTAAAATAGGGAGATTCACAAATTATAACAGAATAGTATAGATATGTACTTATGATGCTTAAGTGGAATCAAGCTGCATTCTACTCTAGTAAGCAGTCAGATTCGAAGCAGTACTACAGCATCACTATAAACTTTATAGCATGGAAGGGACATTATTCATTTCATTTTTATATCACCAGAAAAGAGGTAAAACCTCCATCAATATTGTTGGTATAACATCATGTTTGTGATAAGGGAGCATTGCAAATTATGGATGAGGCCTGATGTGTACTTTTGTTTGTCCATGGAATAAAAAATTAGCTATCAAACATTCCCAAATCTTTTAAATTCTAAAAGAAAGTTTCTTGGAGATAAATACTTTCTATTAGGAAAGGAAGTTGTTGTTCTTTGGATGCTTATGTTGATGTTAAGATACTGGTTGAGGAATCTGAAAGTGAGGATTCTAGGAAACCGATTAACAAATTAAAGCTGTAAATTAGATATTATTGGGTCACACTTTGTGAAATTTATCAGTATTATCACTTCACATGTTTCTCCTTAATTAGGAAAGGTTTGGATTTTGTCTTATTATTTGTCATTCTTAGGAACAATGAATTGGTAAATCCGTAAACATTTATGTTCCAAAAATGTTTCAATTTGAAAATACCTTCTTTTTTTTTTATTTTTGGATGAGCGAAAAGAATGAAAAGCAGTTGGGGACCAAGGGGACAACAATGCATGTGGAATGCTAGATTATAAAGATAGTGGTAGAATAAACCAATAACATCATGTACCTTCATAATATATGAATGGACCATCTATTGTTAATATTAAAAGAGATGGACTATTTATTTAGACCATGGAAGCTTGTGTTCGAAAAAGATGAGAACCATGAAAGCAGGAGCTTTATATGGTTATCTTTTCTCCTTCAAAAGCAGGGTCTATTTATTTCTCTCCAAAAAAGCCAAAGAGTGAAGTGTTCAAATCTAAGGTTACCACATATGCTTAAAGTTTTTTTGTGTGTCGGAGATTGGCCTTTGAAGTTTGAGATTACCACTGTCTGGTGATATAAGGCCGGAGTACAGCAAGTATTTTGGATAGATGGCAGATATTTTAAAATGCTTTGCATTTGGCATCTATGCATATTTCTTTGATGATGAAGTGGTGACTTGGTGCAAAATTATTCATTTACGCACTATTTAATTCTAATTACTGCTGCCAATTTCCTCTTATATTTTCCTCATTTTACTTTTTTTTTTTTTTTTGTGGAAAATGCTTTTATTTGAGTTATTGCTTTTTTGTAGTAATTCAGGACATTTGTTTTTCTTCATAACCTTGTTATATCTTTGGTTTGAATCTCATTAGTTGTGCAACTTCAATGGAGGAACACTGATGTTGATAGATCACCATGTTGTCTTTTGTTTGTTATTTTATGTGGCTCTAAGTTTCACCTAGTTTCACTTGCCTCTTCATTTTTCTAGTCTTTATGTACTTCTGGATAGCCCTTTTTCTTTTCTCCCCCTATGGAAATGAGGATAACCCCTAGGTTTTTGGTTGGAGTTTAAGATAGGGTCTGCAGGTTCTACCCCCTAAAGGGTGGATATAATGGCTGGTCCAGTGCTAGTAGCTCAAGATTCCTTTACTCCTTCTGCCTCCATATTTCCTGGCTAATGTTGTGCTTCATTTATGTCGTTATATTTACTATGCAAACTGATGCATTCTTATACACTTTGTTATTACTAAGATCATGGCAATTTTCTTTTGTCAAGACTTACATAAATTATGATGTGAGAATATGCATGACAAATTGCTTTATGTCTGATATGTTTATGTGATGCTCGATATCAACATGGATTTCTACAAGAGATTTTAGAAAATTCTATAAAATACGTGAAGTAAATAGCAACTTAGGCATTTATAAGAGTTATGTAGGTTGAACGAAGTGGGGTTATTGTTGGGGTTATGTTGTGTTTGTATAATATCTTTTAAGAAGTCTATGTTCTGATTGATACTTACAGAAGTACAGAATACTGGAATGTAAGAGAGTATTAGGGAGGATATGTTTCTGATGTATGAACACGTGATCTCCAGGTTAAATTGCTAGCTTCTTCCATATTGCCATAATCTCGAAGCTATAATTCTTATAGTATAGTTCTTACATATATATTACAAGAAGTACCACATGACTGGATATATAGGAATCCAAATCAGTGGAACCACTCATGAGCTTCTACATCCTAGGTCTTCCTGCATCTGGCTTATGTTCTTTATGTAGCATTCAGACAGAATGACTATGAAATTACGTTGATACTGCTGCATATCATGGGTAATGTAGGAGAAATCTCTATTTTCCTCCGTTGTAGTTTTAGAATTACCACTGCAAGAACTATGTGACCCTCTTCAGCTCCAATCATTCCATGTGATAAAAGAATCTGATGTGAATTTATTTGTTGAATGTTCTATTGATGTTCGTATCATATATGAGATATGATTGGAGTTCATGCTACTTGCTAAAAGATGGAAAGAGCAAGAAAATATTATTATCTTATTTCTTATTTTTTCTATTTTAATCTTGTAGGTGTCAGAGGAGTTCTCAGTGCCCAATGTGCTGGCAGCCAATCAGCCTGAAAGATCCAACCAGGTTGGTAGTTTATCTATGTTTTATTACTGGATCCAGATTCTTCTTCCCCATTTATATTACATTCTAATCATTTCTCTTGCTTTGGCAGCCAGGAGTTGCTTGAGGCTGTTGAACGTGAAAGGAGTTTTAGGTTTAATCCTTCTAGAAATGCAGCCATATTTCATCATCCAGCGCTGGGGGATTTTGAACTACAGCATGTTTGTATTTCTCCTCTGCTAGTTAGACGTCTAGCATCCTCATTAAATTGACTGTTAAGCCCAATTTCTAAAGAAATAACCTTACTCGTACACTTGCTTTCTATGCAGTTGCCAATGGGGACAAATGATGCTGAACTTGATGAGCGCATAATCCAGCACTTGGCTGCTGCTGCTGCAATGGGACGAGCACGTCACATTGCAAGGAGGGAAGGTATGAGGAATAGGTCATCAATTCAAGGTCGTCCACAATTCTTGGTATTTTCAACACATCCAAATGCACCTTCTACTGGACCTGTATCTTCACTAGTTGCAACTCAAGGAGAAGTTCAACCAGCCCCTACAATCACTGTTGGCACTCCATCCTCACCTTCAAGAACTGTGGGGGAAGAATCTTTGGTATCAATTACTCCTGAAACTTCTGCCCAAGCTGATCAGCAGTCTGCCTCTGCATCTCGCTCCAATGTAATTTTTGTCAATGGTCAAGGGAATTCTGTTCCCGTTAACAATAGGTAATTACTTTTTTCTACCTTGATTATCCTTATATATCTGTTATTAGGTAGTTCTCTTAGGTAAACAACACAATTTTCAACCTACCGTCATGTCAATCACAATACTATCTTCTTTTGTTGCAGGAGGTCTCCTAATCAGTCTTCTCCTAATAGTCAAGATCGAGCTGGACCTTCGGATTTCCAGTCATTTTCAGAATCATTGAAATCACGGTTTAATGCTGTTTCAATGAGGTACTGGCCGTAGGAAACATTTGAGGTTTTAACATGGGTGATATTTTGATGTTTTAATTTTACATGATTTATTATAGACTTGCACTTGTCTTTTGAAATATGGATCATTTTTAGGTACAGAGAGTCAATTTCAAAGAGTACAAGGGGTTGGAAGGAGAGATTTTTCTCGCGCAACACTTCCATGGCAGGTCTGGGTTTTGAAATTAGGAGAGAGGTTAATGATGGCAGCAATGCAAGAGTCTTGCGCACGATAGAGCCTGTAGAAACCAGAGATAATATTGCCAGTCCTACTGTATCAAGCAGTTTGGAAGATGGGCCTAATCCAGAATCAAATAACCACCAGATTGTAGATGCCGGTGTAGAAACTCCTTTGACTGAGACCAGTGCCCAAGCTTCATGTGCTGCAAGTTCTGCTTCCAAATAAGTACCGGCAATGCATCAAGTGAAAGTGGTTTTGTGTCGAAGGTAAACCAAGAGGTTGAGAATTTCTTGCATGATTCCATTATCTACATTTGTGTTGTAGATATGTTTACTTCGATGTTGGATGTACTCAGTAACCTGGCAACTGTAGTAGATGTAATTCATGAATGTCTGATGTGGGGTCAAATGTTGTGTTTCCAGATACGTTTGTGTTGGATGTTTTGCCCCTTCTGAAGCCATTTTTAATATCCTTGGAGTTAGACATCTGAAGCAAGCAGTTGGGTGATTGAGAAGAAAAGATACTGAAAAAGCTGAAAAGTTCATATATTCAAAAGTGGAGGAGGAGACTGGAGAGTATGTAAATCAGCTTATGTCTTTATTTATGATTTGAAGCCCTGTATATTAGCTAGGCACCCAAGTGTTGAAGATGTGAGGAACCTCATGAGGATCGTAATTTTTAACAAGCACACACGAATTTTAGGTGTTCTGTTAAATAAATGGTGCATTCTGATTATTTTCAACATCATTCCTACTCTATAAACTTATGCATATATAAACCGGTACGTTAATTTGAAATTTTTATTTGCCTAATATATGGGCGTTCGTTTTTTTCTTTTGGAAAATTAGGCTCCGTACAAAGGGTTTAAAATTTTAAAACAAAAAAAAAAAACATTGTTTTCATTTTTAAAAAAATCAACAACTAGAAAATTAATTTTTTAAAAATGGAAGTAAAAGATGAAATATTAAAAAAAAATAAAAAATTGAGCCTTGGTTTTGTATTTTTTTCTCCCAAACGAGTCTCAAAGATCTAAAGGTGGATGTAAGTAAAAAATTTAAAGGATGGATGAAGTAAATATTTGATTTCAATTTAAAAATCTAAAAATTTAATATTTTGAAAATTTAAATTTCTAGGGAACTTTTAAAAATTTTGGGTGTTCAAGAGAATCTTTGATCTTTTATTGTCTTTTTAGAGAGATTTTTACTTTTTTACAATGTTTTTATTGGGAAATTTGATCCTTTACATTATTACAGATTTTTTTTGTTACCTATACAATTGCTATTTTTTCTGATTATTATTATAATTGCAAAGAATATATTTTCTGAATTATAAAACTTTTGCAGGAAATTTTGTATCTTCGTATTTTTTTTGAGAGAATTTTTGTAATAATCCTTACTATTCATCTTGGTCTTTTCTTTGCATAAAATTTTTACTATTCATCTTCGTATTTTCTTTGTAGAGAATCATTACTGTTCATGTAACACTCTAAACCTGATTCTTAAGGAGGATCTAAGAATGGCGTGTCACTATGTTAAAATCATTAATTTTAGAATATTTTTGGTGCAAAAAAAAATTAAATCATTTGTCGTTCAAGATTAAATAAAATAGTACGCTTTTAAAATCATAAATACTTGAATATAATTTTATTAAATTCCAGTTTCGTAATCATAAGTTTGAATATAATTTCATTCTTCAAAATTAAACACTCTGATATCACCTCTATGTAATGCATAATATAAAACACTAGAAATCTCACGATAACAATTGTCCTCTGGCGTAGTCCAAGCACTTCCTTTACTTCAGTAGCAAGCTTGAGAAGGAAAGGTAACTAGGTAAGTTTAAAAGAGCATAGTGAGTTTCAAAAGAAAATATTCCAACAGTCATTAACAGTTCAAGCAATTTCTTTGAACTCAAACACAATCACATAGTTCGCCAGTTGGCGAGTACCAATCATAGACAGGTTATACGCCAATTTACTATTCCTTTAGCATTACATTGCGGCCATTTGACCTTACAGACCACCCTCTTCATGTTAGCCACGTACCCAGGTCCTTTTTCGTAGTAATTTCATTTACTTCATTCATATTCCTTTGTCATGATTTGTCAATCTGGTTTGCAACATACTCTTGCCCTACTAGAGGCTACACGACAATTTTCATGTATCGCGATCTGTTAGTTCAATACTTATTCCATTGAAGGCATCGCCATGAGTTTATTTCTATTTTTTTTTCAGGCCATATCATCCTTGTCAGAAGCAGTGGGTAGTGGCTTAAGCATGAATGAGGGTTCTTACTAGACTTGCTCATGGGCCAGGCCACTCGGCCCGACCTGAAGGCCCACTCGAAAAGTGGGAGGGTTTGGGCAAAAATATAGGCCCGAAAAATGGGCTTAGGCAAAAAAATAAGGCTCGTTTTAAAAACGGGTCGGGCCTCTGGTAAGACATTTTTGGCCCGAGCCCGACGCGACCCAAATTCACTAAATGACAAAAAAAACTGCTATTTTATTATTATTATTTTAATGATATTTTCTTATTTTTTTCCCTATTTTGCTACCATTTCACTATTATGTTGTTATTTTTTGGATATTGTATAAAACTTGTTTTATTGTTAATTTATTATTATTATTTTAGAGACATTTTCTTGTTAAGTTGCATCTATCTTAATATTATTTAAGCATACATATTTTTTAAAATTTACTTTCAATTTGTTCGAAAATATTTATTTTAATATTTTTAGTATTTTTAATGTATTATATATATTTAAAATTATGTAAAAAATAATATAATATAAAAATTTTAATATGGGCAGGCTGGGTCGGGCCAGGGTTTTAGCATTTTTATCTGGGCCGGGCTTGGGTAAATTTTTAGGCCCATTTTTCGTGCCCGGCTACCTAGAAAACGGGCCTAATTTTTTTACTTGGGCCTGATTCGAACCCAGCCCGACCCGACCCGGCCCATGATCACCTCTAGTTCTTACTCTTTAATACCGACCTACCAACACTTGACTCACGACTCCGAACGACCACCTTTCTTGTACAAACATTTCATCCCTTCAGAGTATGAATACTTACCTCACACAAGGTATAAACAAAAGTATTACACACACACGGAAGCAAAAAGGAACTCATTAGAAAATGCAGCAAGTTTAAACAACAGGACCTTTGCCCTTATCGCAGGACCTTCAAGATTGTTTTGAGCTAAAATATGGATAGTTAAACTTATCAGATCACTATTCCAGAAACTAAATGTTAAACTAAGCTTTATTTGATAAAAGATTTTGATATAACAAATTAAAAGTGTTTTTGAATATAAGGTAAATTTGACAAAATAATTTTTAAATTTGAATTCTAAGAAATGAAATTTTTTAAAACTTACAATAAACTCTTAGAAAATTTTGAAACAATTTTAAAATTAAGTGAAAATGGTTTTAACCAAGTCAAAATGATCTCAATTAAGTTAAAATCATTTTAGCACATCAAAATGATTTTCAAACAAGTCAGAATTGTTCCAGGCCAAAAAGTATCGATACCATTTGGCCAAGTATTAATAATTTTTGAAAATAATCGATACCCTTAGTAAAATCGAGACCAAAAAGGCATTTTGTCAAAACCTTAAAAATTATCGATACCATGTTTTCAGTATCGATACTTTTTGAAAATAATCGATACCTTTCTAAAAAACGATACCAAAATTGTATTATGTTTCTTATAAACCCTACAAGGTATCGATCCGTATCGATACCTATTTCAGGAAGTATCGATAAAATATTTTTAAAGTATCGATTATTTCATTCCAATGGTCATTGAATTAGTATTTATGACAAAAAATATTGATACATTTTTTGTAGGTATCGATACTCGAAGTTGCAGGTGAAATAAATGCTTTGGTTTTACATCCCTAACAACCATATTAACTTCTCCAGCATCCTCAACGGCTGGAAATCTATTAGGGGGTATAAATACCATCTTTTAAAGTCCTACAACATCCAAGAAAGTACTTTTAAGCAAAAGTAATCAATCAAACAGTCTTAGAGCTTAAATTTTCATATTCTTCTTACACATACTTGTGAGCCTTATCTCTTTTATTTTGCTCAAGTGTACTTCATTGTATTTGTGCTTCAATTTGCAAACAACTTTATCTTGTAAGGATTGTTTCTTTGTTTGCTCATTTGTATCTCTTTGAGAGGTTTTAAAACTTAAGACTTGGGGTAGAAATCTTAAAGAGTTGTAAGGTTAAACCTTGTCCTCAAAGGTTGAACAAATTAGTGAATTTGGGAAAAATCCTTAGTTATGGAAAGCTAAGGTAGTGGAGTAGGCAATTGGGGTCGAACCACTCTAAATTTTTTGTGTTCTTTGTTTCATTCTTGCCTTTGCTTCCACCAAATTTTTTAAAGGCCAATTCACTCCCCTCTTGGCTTTTTCGGTTTGCTTCACCGAGCTTTCACTAAACATGTTTGCAAGAAACGTTGCCAAAAAACCCAGAACCAGGAAGTTTCTTTCCTTACACTAACATATATAGCGCTAATATTATGTAAATAACCATGAAAATAACTGAGGGTTCATCAATAATTACCAAGGAGCTAAAACAAGTGAAGGAGTTGACTGAGTACAGCGAACCCAACTTAAGTAGATTTTCGATCTTAGGTTTTCAGAAAGAGCGAGTGTAGAGAAAAATTTAAAAGAGGATGAATGCCAAGAAGATGTCAAGATTGTTCAAGAAGTCACTACTTATACATCTTAACACGAAAACTAGGTTTAGTGGAAAAGTCAAATCATCAGACTAACCCTTCCTCGTTTCCCGTAATAAGTACTCTCATAATAAATTCTAGTCTTATCAACTACAGTAACTTAGTTCCGTTCAACCAGATCTTGTTCGACTAACTAAATAGTCCTACCAAATGGTACCAGTTCTATTAAACTACGAACATTAACAAAAACATCTAACCTAGTGGCGTGGCGTATACTTCACAAGAGAGTCCGCTAAACCACCAAGATCGCCAAAACACAAAATTTGCTGATTGGCGCATTTATAGAATCTTATACTTGGTCATATCTAATACCTTACTTCCTTGTAATTCACTCAAAGCACCATATCTCAATAAACAATAACCGAATATTAGAATTTCACCAGGCGGGCTGTTACAATTCATCTCCATTTTTAGTCTTCGAGGGGATCTTTACTATTTGGCTTTCTTGTCTTCTTTTAGAACAATTTCTTCAGGTATGTAGAGAATCTTGGAAGGTTGTAGACAATTATTTCAAAACAATTATTTTCTTCTTCTTCTTTTTTTTATTATTAAATTTCTTTCTTTTTAGTTTTGGTGATTATCACTGTTATGGTGTCACCTGCAATATCAACAATTTTAATTAAAGATGTTGAGGATTTCTCATCTTCTGTGTCGGAATCCATTGAGTTGAGCATTTCAGCAATAAGCTTTTTGTATTTTTTTTTTTTTTTTAGTTTTGGCCTAAGCCAACAATGCACTAGCAACCAATTTGGCTTGAAATCTTTTTTGCAATAGTTTGGCTTGAGGATCGGAGGATGGATGGAAGTAAAAATATGATTTAAATTTAAAATTTAAATTTTTTAAAAACTTAAATTTGATCTATTTTGAATTTAAAAATTTTAACACAAAAACTTAAATTTTTGAAAGTTTTTGGAGGAAAACTTTTGGAGAGAAACTTTACTCTAGAGAATTTTTTAGTCATGTATTGAGTTGTATCTTTTATTGCTAAGCTGAGAACCTTTTATAGAGGTTTGCCTCTTAGATACAAAATTTCATTTTTAAACTTTCGTTTAAAATTTTTATATATTATATATAGTTTTTTTATACTTTTAATAAATATACTATGTATAATACTAAAAAAAAGGGACATGTGGCGTGTTTTAATAGCGTCACATGGACAATCAATGCCGATTAACATCGTTCAACACCAATCAACACTTGGTAAAAGTCAAAAGTATTTTTCAATATTTAAATATTTAATATTATAATTTTCTATTTTTAATTTAAATTTTATATTTTTATATTAAATAAACCTAATTGCCATATGGCATTTTTTCATTGGCCAAAAACATGCCATGTGGCACTTTTTTATTGGCCAAAGTTGCCTAACAGTTTTTTAACGTCTATTACAAAATGGACCAAAAATAGAGGAAATTGATACTTTAGGTACCGAATTGGGACTAAAAAAAGTTTAGGTACCAAAATGGGAAAATGAATTTACTTCAAGAGCTAAATCGTGAATTAAGCCTATTTATAAAGTAACAAATATTATTATAAAAACTCTAAAAAAAAAAAAGCCATACATTATGGATTTGAACCTAAAAAGTTAAGTTTATAAAGCTTTAACTTCACCATTTCAATTAAAATTTCAATTGTTGGTAAAAGTACCATGAAGGCCTCTATAGTAGATTGTATTTTGTCCCTTTTACTAAAATAAATGGGTAAATTAACCCTTATACGTTAGAAAAATAGCAAATTGACCTTTCAATTAAAAGTTCCATTCATATGTGCTACTAAGTAATTGTTTTGACTTTTTTCAAATTTTTTTTATATAGGTCCATTCATATGTCCTGTGTTAGGAGTCGGGTTACATTTTACCCCTCTACTAAAAAAATAGGCAAATTAGCCCCTATACATTAAATCAAATAGCAAATTAGTCTTTTTGTTAAAGATTTCATCCATTTCTACTGTTAAATGCTAATGTGACTGATAGAGGAACCAAACACTAACACGTGGCATGCCACGTGTACCTCATGTTGACATGATTTAAAAAAAATAAAGTCCTAAAAATAAATAAATTTTATAATTATTTAAAATATCATCAAGATGAACCTAGATAAATGGTTGTCTTGGTTCATTTCATCCTAGACATAATTTTTCAAAAAAATAAAGAGAATTATTTAAAAATAATTTAGAGTTATAAAAATTTAAAATTATTAAAAATAACATCCAAAATGATTATGGACAAATGGTTGTCCAAACTCAAATAAAACTAGGAATCATTTGTTCAAGTTTAGTATAGAGTGATTTCTTAAATAATTATAAAAAAAATTACAAAAAATTGTTTAAAAATGATTAAGAATTATAAGGAATTATAAATAATAATTGAAAATTTTAAAAGTTATAAAACTATATGTATACCCACCTATAACATGTTTAAAGAATTCAATTATACCCATATACACACATATGTATTTTCTTAATGAAGTTGATATTTTTAGTTAATTAAGTTGAGCCCAATTTTATTAATTTCTTATAATTCTTAATAAATTTTAAATAATTATCTATATTTTTGTATATGTCGAAACTATTTTAAAATCTGTTTAAAAACGTGGATCGACTTTTGAAAACGAAAATGGGAGTCGCCACCAATTCCTTTTTATTTAGGTGTGATTGGATCACCTCGTAAAACGTTTTATTTTAAAATATTTGATTTTGGTCTACGAAAAATGAGAAAACGGGTTCGGGAGTCGATTACGTATGAGGAAGGGTTAGCACCCTCATAACGCCCAAAAATTGGTACCTAATTGATAAAATCATGTCCAAATGTTTGAAATTTAAAAAGTTTAAAATAAGATCCCTTATTAGAAAGAAAACCAAGACTTACCTATTTCAAAGAAATAAAAATACCACACCCAATAAGTTAGGATACAAAGATCTTATAACTTCAAGCCAGTGCATCTTTATTTTAGAAAATTCTTACCTCAAGACACAAAACATCACACCCAATAAGTTAGGATACAACGTTTTGAAATCCCAAGAATAAGTTTTTTTATTTGAAACCGGTAGACTTCAATTTTAAAAAATGAAGGGATATATAATATTTTAAGTTCTATAAAAAAAATCACAACCCAGTAAGTTAGGGCACGATTCTTCTCGAAGACTCCAAATATCACATATCACCGTTAAAAATTATTTAAAAAAATCTTTAATTTAAAAGGTATTTTTATAAAAAATGGTATGAATAAAACACAATATGAACATATTATAACATACATATTTAATAACAATTCTACCTAACTATGAATTATTCTAACAATAAATAATAAAAGAATATAATATGAATATAGAACTATGTTAAGCGATGAAGATTAAAAAGATATATATATAAATAAAAATTAAATAATTATTATAAAAATAATTTTTTTTTTGTAAAACTATCAATATGTATAACAATATAAAAAACAAAGTATATAAAGAAAATATTACAATAAATATATAAGTCAATACATATAAGATAATACATAATAAATAATATATAATAATTTTAAATAAACAAAATAATATAAATAATATATAATGCAATATGATATAATATAATATATGATATAATATAATACTATACAATGTATAAAATTTTTAAAATATATAATATAATAACTAATATATAAAGTATATATAAATTAAATAATATTAAACTAGATAAAATGAATAATAATATATATAAGGCTAATACATAAAAAAATGAATTTTATACAAAATTAATACATAAATCATAATATAAAAATAATATTTAAACCAAATAAAATAATAGATAATAAATAATAATTTAACATGTATAAAGATAATACATAAAAAATATCTAAATATATATATGCATTTTATAATATTAACAAAATTAATAAAATAAAATAACAAAATAGTTTAATATAATAAAATAATTAAGTATAGTATTAGAATAATTAAAAATAAAATAAAAGGTTTAAAAGGAATAAGGATTAAAATAGCAATAAAATAAATAAAAAAAGATTAAATTAAAAAACACGTTAAACCACAAGGACTATTATGGAAATTATACCAGATTTAAAACGACAACATTTTGAATTAAACCTTTGAAAAACCCGAAGGACCAAATTGAAACAAAATATGAGTTTTAGGGCCAAATTAAAAATAAAAAAATTTAAATTAAACAGAATTAAAAATAATAAAAATGAGGAAGGACCACGGGCATAAATAGCCCAATTTAAAAAAAAACGCGAATCCCTGGTGCGGATCGGGTCAACACGCGGGTCGTCCATTGAAACGACGTCGTTTTAGGCTTATTAAATTAAACCAAAAGGCGCTGCGTTTTCGCTTAACTATATAAGCCAATTTCGGCCTAAAAAAATTCATTTTAACACAGAAGTAAAAAAAAACAAACAGAGGCCTTTCAAAATTGCTCTGTCCTCTCCGGTCATCGACCTCCGTCCATCATCGCGCACGCGCCTCACGCGCCGTCGCCTACGGCGGCGCAAAGGTGAAAATCTTCGTTCTTTTTTATTTAAATACTGTTTAGTAAATCAAACATGCATGAAACGAAAATAAAATAACCAGAAAACCGAATATAAGTCACCTTTGTATTGCAAAAGATTCGTTTTTTTATTTCTGTATTTTTTTTCTATGTATTCGTATCAGTATCCCTGTGTCCCTTTTTGTACAAATATTTGGGGTTTTTATATAACCCGAAATAAGAATAAAAGGAAACAAAGATTTTTGCCACGTTTTATGTGTTTTGCTGTTGTTTCTTTCTTCTTTTGCAGGTGATTGACGAGGATCTCGGCGATGGTGCGGAGCTGTCGTACGTTGATGGCGGCGTGACTGGCGTGGGCGCGAGGAGCCGATTGCGGCGCAAGGTGGCTGGATTTTGGGGCTTGCGGCGCGAGGCTGGAACCCTAGGGTTTGGGGTTTCCAGTTTCTGAAACCTGGATTTGGGCCCTTGGGCTGCTGGTCTGTAAGGAAAATGGAAATTTATTTTTTATTATTTTGGTTTTTTTATTCTGTTTTATGGGCCCGGGCAAAAATGGGCTTTTACAGTTGCCCCTCTTTGCTCATTGTCGTGTAACGAAAATAGAGCAAAGACGATAAAAGGGCCCATTTTTGCCCAGTCTTTGTTGAGCCTCGACTTCCTGATCCTCGCCTTCTTCAAACGACTTCCAATCCCAACTGTATCTTCAGAGATACTGGAACTTCATCTTGATTTGATAGCTTCAATCTGTTTCGCTGTGACTTCAGGGAGGCGATATCCACCTGCTCCACTGCAACTTCAGGGAGATCAGACTAATGTTTTCGATCTGCTTCCTACAACTTCAGGAAGATAAGATCTTCATCGCCTTTGATCCACTTCCTACAACTTCGGAAGATAAGATCTTCTGCCTTGACCCACTCCACTACAACTTCAGGAGATAGGGCTGAAAAGTGTTTTTCGATCCGCTTCCTACAACTTCGGAAGATGAGATCTTCTGTCTTCATCCTACTCCCTACAACTTCGTGGAGATAAGGTCAGAATTCTTTTCGATCTGCTTCCTACAACTTCGGGAAGATGAGATCTTCTCATTTCGCCTACTCCCTACAACTTCAGGGAGATAAGGTGAAATTCTTTTCGATCCGCTTCCTACAACTTCGTGAAGATGAGATCTTCTGTCTTCAATCTACTCCCTACAACTTCGTGGAGATAAGGCTGAAATTCCTTTCGATCTGCTTCCTACAACTTCAGAAGATGAGATCTTCTGTCTTCGCCTACTCCCTACAACTTCAAGGAGATAAGGCTGAAATTCCTTTCGATCCGCTTCCTACAACTTCGGAAGATGAGATCTTCTGCCTCTTCGATCTACTCCCTACAACTTCAGGAGATAAGGCTAAAATTCCTTCGATCCGCTTCCTACAACTTCAGGAAGATGAGATCTTATGTCTTGATCTACTCCCTACAACTTCGGGAAATAAGGCTAAAATTCCTTTCGATCCGCTTCCTACAACTTCGGAAAGATGAGATCTTCCATCTTCGCCTACTCCCTACAACTTCGGGAAGATAAGGCTGAAATTCTTTTACGATCCGCTTCCTACAACTTCGTGAAGATGAGATTTTTGTCTTCGATCTACTCCCTACAACTACAGAGGAGATAAGGGTGAAATTCCTTTCGATCTGCTTCCTACAACTTCAGGAAGATGAGATCTTCTGTCTTCAGTCTACTCCCTACAACTTCAGGGAGATAAGGCTGAAATTCCTTTCGATCTGCTTCCTACAACTTCAGGAAGATGAGATCTTCTGTCTTCAGTCTACTCCCTACAACTTCAGGAAGATGAGATCTTCTGTCTTCAGTCTACTCCCTACAACTTCAGGAAGATAAGGCTGAAAGTGTCTTCGATCTACTTCCTATAACTTCAGGAAGATAAGATCTTCTGTCTTCAGTCTACTCCCTACAACTTCAGGGAGATAAGGCTGAAATTCTTTTCGATCTGCTTCCTACAACTTCAGGAAGATAAGATCTATTATCTTGATCTTCTTCTTGCAACTTCAAGAAGATGAGATTAGCTATCCTTGATCTGAAAACTCATCGATATTGCTACACCATCCACTGAGGGACATGTCCTGTAGACTCGATTTAGTATGTTCATGCTGTATGATTAAGATGCTATGATAAAAAATGAATCAAATGCTTCTAGCTATATATATATGTTATGAAGATAATTCCTTTTAAAGGATTAGGATGCAATGATTGGAATGAATCAAATGCTCCTAATGAGATTTGCTATGGTGCAAAAATGTTATGAGTATGATTCCTATTCTAGGTGTTATCACTCATCTGTTCTTCATTTTTGTTCATCAACCATGTTCTACTCAACCAGCTTGCCCCAATGTAATTTCTGAGTCAGCCCCGCTTGGATCTTGAGACATGAAATTTGTGCCTCTTACTTTAATAACATTTGACTTTTTCCATCCAATCTATTACCACTCAGAGGTACATAACTTGTATCGTTTTTCACCATTCCCTAGGTGTATAAATCTAAAATTTATATGAATGCAGGGTCTTCCGACAATATTCCCCTTTTACACTTGACTTGACGTTATTCGTCATTTGCCGATATGGTATCACCAACGAAATTGTCTTTATCCAATAAGAATCCGAAGAGATAATCATTTTCCAATATTTCCAATCCCTTAGGCTTGGTGAGTTCTCGAACAATAGTCTGTTTGATTCTTATATTATTTAGAAGCTTCCAGAGTAATATACTAAACTCCTTTTATGAAAGTGTTTTTAATCCATTAATCATTATTTCAATATAAATGCTTGAAAAAGAACACGAGAATGGACGAGAAAGAAATTGTTCAGGAGCATAGCTCAGAAAAAAAAATTTAATCAAAGATAACCCAGGAAATAAAAGAAAATTAATTTGGGTGTATCTCAAAAGAATAAAGCAATCAAAGATAAGGAATCCAAAATGGGTAGGATAGAAGCTAGGTGCCCCAGATATCGCAGCCTGAGCTTCTTTGTTCCAACTTCTTGAGGACTATTTTAAGCTCAATATGTGTTTAGGGGATCCGGAGTACTTTGTCGATGCCCCAAGACGTGACATACTTCCTCTTTGCTAATTCAGACGTAGCAAGACTACTGTATGCCCCACTTTTATTCAAAATTTGAGCCGCCTTTTCTGGGTTTTCAACTCAAAGCCCCTTTGGTCTCAAAGCGCCCTTTGCGGGTTTTCGCCTTGGCCTCTCATTTTTCTTTTCTTTTTCTTTTTTCTTTTTTTTAAGGCGCCCTTTACGGGTTTTCACCTTGATCTTTCCTCTTTTAGGTAAAATATTTCTTGACTGAACTTGAATTCACCGGATTGGGCAAGTCTTCGCCATTCGTTTGGTCAATGTCAATGCTCTTCTAGAATGTGCCTTCTTTACAACATAAGGTCCTTCCCGCTTTGGCATCCGCTTTTCTCAAATCCTTTTGCGGAAGAAAAATCATTTTCAACATCAGGTTCCTTCATGGAATTCCCTAAGATGAACTTCTCTAAGCTCATATCATCTGGCCGTGATAAATAACTTTTAACCTTTTCTTCAATTAGGTTCAATTGGCCAAACTATCTCTATTCCGATGAGAAATGTGTTGCCCAGCAAAGGTCCTAGCCAACGTTCGATAGAGAGAAGTGATAGCTTCTTATGCCAATCTTTACAAGTCTTAGCCACCCTTCTTTTTTTTGCAATGTGATATACTGCCTGATATTCGGACAAACTGTAGACTTTGGCTTTGTACAGTTATTTAAACGCGATCCTTTATGGCATTTGATCTTTTTCTTTATTTATTTTTTGAATTTGATGACTTCGACCTTGTAACATTGGCATATGAAGCTGCTTCCACTCTCTTAGTGAAGTAAACAATAATTATGCCGATGAGTCGATATTGACTAAAAGCTTTTGACGAGATTGGCCCCATCATATCCATGCCCTGCATATGAAAAATTTGTGAAGAACTAGAGTAAGCATATGAATCTTGTCTTCTTTAATTCCGCATTTGCAGTATGACTGATGCAATCCCCTTCCATGGTGAATCAACAGTGCCCGATCCTTTTTGTTTAGCCTGCTTCTTATTAGCCAAGGCATGTCCTGATATAATTGTGCGAAAACATCTTTGAATTCTTGAAAACAACTCAATGATGTATTGCCTTATTTTTATGGTAAGCTAGGCATCGGTCTTCTCATTTTCCCTAGGCTCATAATATCCAATGACCCTTTTTAGAGTAAGGTCCATTCTTAACAAGTCAGAAGATACGTCACAATCTCTGTCATCTTCAAAATCCTGAGATCCCCTAGACCCATATCTTGTTTAAAAAGGGAGTCAGTAACAACGTCGCTCATGACGTTGATATCTGGATACCTAGGTACGAAGGCAAACAAATCCAAAGAATAAATGATTCTAAGGATGATTATTGGTATGGTCATGAATAAAGAATGAAAGAATATTCTAAAAAAGAATGTACAGTATAAAGTAGAAAGAATAAAAGAATATGTGCTCAAACAGATGCATTTTATTGAAATAAAATTTTGAGCATAAGCCTATTTCACAAAAGAGTTCTTGTTGCCTCTAGGCTCAAGACAACAAGCATGTTTTGAACATTACTCTAGATTAGCCCTAAAAGTACAAGGATTTCTTCCACAGTTTCATTATTCAAAACACTCCCAAGTACACAAGGGTTTGGAAACTTCGTTCTTTGATTCCCTCTTTGATTTCTTCAAGGAGTAGCAGCTTTCTTGTCTCCTCCTTCAATCACTGCATTCACTACCTCATTAAAGTGATCAGGTTTTGATGGATCGTCGAACTTCACAACTCCTATTTTAATAAACCTTTCAACCAACTTTTTAAACGTATTGCAGTTTTCAATTGAGTGGCCCTTTATTCATGCGTGATACTCACATTGGGCATTCTCGTTATACCATTTTGGGAACGGAGGTTGCAACGGTTTCGAATAAAATGGGGACACCACGTGTGCGTCAAACAAACTTTGATATAGCTCCTTATACGTCATGGGGATTGGCGTAAATTGGAGCCTTCGTAGTTTTGCCTTGGGAAACCTCGATTCTTTGGTAACTACCATCCTTGGCGATTCTTTATCGAATCGCCCGAATGACTCTTGTTATACCTACCGGCATTATTCGTTTTCTTTTCCTTCTTCTTCAGGGCTTTTGAGGTCCCTTCTCCTATTTCCTTCATTTCTACCAGAGCAACCGGTTTGGCTTAATCATCGATCGGGTTAAAACCTATTGGGGAATAAATGATGTCTTCCTCCTCATCCACACTGTTGACTGCTGTGCCACTCCTCTTTTCAAATCTTTCGGCTAGTAACTGGGTTAACTGGGCAATCACATTCTTTTGGAACTTTAACATTTGTTCCCACATTTCTTGCTGAATCTCGGTCAATTGCATTTGTTCTATTCTCTCTAACCTTTGCTCCATGTTTTCCAGGTTAACTCTGAAATATTTTTACCTAATTAGGATTCTCTTGTAAAAGTCTAATGCAAATGATGCAATGTAATGCAAATGCATGAATGCAAAGAAAGAGAGGTGTTGACTCTGAATTCAGTTACATTAGAAAAACTTTACTAGAAAATAAACTTCTTTACACAAAACGGATCGCATACACGGCCTTGTCCTCATAGTCCAAGTGAAAACATCAATCCCCTTCTTCGCAAAAGTCAAATCTTGCAAACTTCTAATAGATGCCTCCTCTAGCTCCTCTTGCTTGATCTGGACCGCGACTCCTGTTCACTTGTTAGCCTCTTCAAGAAAGCCGAGATGTGGTAATTCTCGAATAGTCTTCGTCAACTTGAATCCTTGGGTGATAAGGTCTTGTATTCCTTCACGGACTATCAATCTTCTCTCGTTGTATTCACTTAGACTATATTCGGACGACCGTATTATAATCCACTTTATCAAAAAATCCATTTTCTTATGACCAACTTTTTTATTTAGCAATCGAATTTGAATCAGCACCTCTTTTCTATGATGTGAATACAATGCAATCAAAACAAAAGAGAACATGTTAGCACAGGAAAAATAAATAACATAGAACACCTATCAGGGTGACCACTAGGGTTTGACATAGTTCTACCTAAGGTGGGCTCTTAGGGTTCACTATATGTGGTTTAAGTTCTAAAGTTGCGGTACCTGAACCAGCAGATTCCTCGATCCTCACCCATTATAGGCTCATTCGGACCGAGTTCGGTTCAGGGGAATACATTTCCCTATGGCCATGCGAAAGTGAAAACTTCACGAAGACATAGGTACAGATGTATTCTGGAAGCAGTCCACTAGCCCATGCGGAGGTGAAAACCTCACGAAGGCATAGCTTCTCGCTCCCACTTAAGGGTGTGACCACGACGGTCATGCAGTGCAATGCGAAGAGATATATTTTAAAATCACATGCAATAAAAGGATCATATTTTTAAAATCAGAATTTTAAATTTGAACAAAAGGACATGAAACTATCAATTTTACGGCTTGACTCTCTTATTGGTCCCCAGCGGAGTCGCCAAGCTGTCGAAACCATTTTAAAATCTGTTTAAAAACGTGGATCGACTTTTGAAAACGAAAATGGGAGTCGCCACCAATCCCTTTTTATTTAGGTGTGATTGGATCACCTCGTAAAACGTTTTATTTTAAAACATTTGATTTTGGTCTACGAAAAATGAGAAAACGGGTTCGGGAGTCGATTACGTATGAGGAAGGGTTAGCACCCTCATAACGCCCAAAAATTAGTACCTAATTGATAAAATCATATCCAAATGTTTGAAATTTAAAAAGTTTAAAATAAGATCCCTTATTAGAAAGAAAACCAAGACTTACCTATTTCAAAGAAATAAAAATACCACACCCAATAAGTTAGGATACAACATCTTATAACTTCGAAGCCAGGTGCATCTTTATTTTAGAAAATTCTTACCTCAAGACACAAAACATCACACCCAATAAGTTAGGATACAACGTTTTGAAATCCCAAGAATAAGTTTTTTTATTTGAAACCGGTAGACTTCAATTTTAAAAAATGAAGGGATATATAATATTTTAAGTTCTATAAAAAAAATCACAACCCAAAGAAGTTAGGGCACGATTCTTCTCAAGACTCCAAATATCACATATCACCGTTAAAAATATTTAAAAAATCTTTAATTTAAAAGGTATTTTTATAAAAATGGTATGAATAAAACACAATATGAACATATTATAACATACATATTTAATAACAATTCTACCTAACTATGAATTATTCTAACAATAAATAATAAAAGAATATAATATGAATATAGAACTATGTTAAGCGATGAAGATTAAAAAGAGATATATATATATAAATAAACATTAAATAATTATTATAAAAATAATTTTTTTGTAAAACTATCAATATGTATAACAATATAAAAACAAAGTATATAAAGAAAATATTACAATAAATATATAAGTCAATACATATAAGATAATACATAATAAATAATATATAATAATTTTAAATAAACAAAATAATATAAATAATATATAATGCAATATGATATAATATAATATATGATATAATATAATACTATACAATGTATAAAATTTTTAAAATATATAATATAATAACTAATATATAAAGTATATATAAATTAAATAATATTAAACTAGATAAAATGAATAATAATATATATAAGGCTAATACATAAAAAAAATGAATTTTATACAAAATTAATACATAAATCATAATATAAAAACAATATTTAAACCAAATAAAATAATAGATAATAAATAATAATTTAGCATGTATAAAGATAATACATAAAAAATCTAAATATATATATGCATTTTATAATATTAACAAAATTAATAAAATAAAATAACAAAACAATTTAATATAATAAAATAATTAAGTATAGTATTAGAATAATTAAAAATAAAATAAAAGGTTTAAAAGGAATAAGGATTAAAATAGCAATAAAATAAATAAAAAAAGATTAAATTAAAAAACGCGTTAAACCACAAGGACTATTATGGAAATTATACCAGATTTAAAACGACAACGTTTTGAATTAAACCTTTGAAAAACCCGAAGGACCAAATTGAAACAAAATATGAGTTTTGGGGCCAAATTAAAAATAAAAAAATTTAAATTAAACAGAATTAAAAATAATAAAAATAAGGAAGGACCACGGGCATAAATAGCCCAATTTTAAAAAAAAACGCGGATCCCTGGTGCGGATCGGGTCAACACGCGGGTCGTCCATTGAAACGACGTCGTTTTAGGCTTATTAAATTAAACCAAAACGGCGTCGTTTTCAGTTAACTATATAAGCCAATTTCGGCCTAAAAAAAAAATTCATTTTAACACAGAAGTAAAAAAAAAACAAACAGAGGCCTTTCAAAATTGCTCTGTCCTCTCCGGTCATCGACCTCCATCCATCATCGCGCACGCGCCTCACGCGCCGTCGCCTACGGCGGCGTAAAGGTGAAAATCTTCGTTCTTTTTTATTTAAATACTGTTTAGTAAATCAAACATGCATGAAACGAAAATAAAATAACCAAAAAACCGAATATAAGTCACCTTTGTATTGTAAAAGATTCGTTTTTTTTTTTCTGTGTATTCGTATTAGTATCCCTGTGTCCCTTTTTGTACAAATCTTTGGGGTTTTTATATAACCCGAAATAAGAATAAAAGGAAACAAAGATTTTTGCCACGTTTTATGTGTTTTGCTGCTGTTTCTTTCTTCTTTTGCAGGTGATTGACGAGGATCTCAGTGATGGTGCGGAGCTGTCGTGCGTTGATGGCGGCGTGACTGGCGTGGGCGCGAGGAGCCGATTGCGGCGCAAGGTGGCTGGATTTTGGGGCTTGCGGCGCGAGGCTGGAACCCTAGGGTTTGGGGTTTCCAGTTTCTGAAACTTGGATTTGGGCCCTTGGGCCATTTATTTTTTTTTTATTTTAGCTTGGGCTCCGTGTAAATGGGTTTAGGGATCTGTTTTGGGTCGTTGGGTATCAGTTTGGGCTGCTGGTCTGTAAGGAAAATGGACATTTATTTTTTATTATTTTGGCTTTTTTATTCTGTTTTATGGGCCCGGGCAAAAGTGGGCTTTTACAGTATAATTTTTATAATTATTTAATAATCATTTAAGAAACAACTCTAGAATAAATTTAAACAAAATAGTTGTCTAGGCTCGTTTGAGTTTGGATTCCAACGTTGTTACTAGTAATCTTCAATAATTTCAAAAAAAAAATATTTATTATAAATTTTAAATTTTTAAATAATTTTCTATAATGTTTTTAATCATTTCTTATAAATTTTAATTATTTTTAAACAATTTTCTGTAATGTTTTTAAGAACCATGTCCAGGATAAACCCGAACAATTATTTGTCTAGGTTCGTTTTAACATAGACAACCAATTTGTCTAGGTTCATCTTGGACGTGATTTTTTAAATAATTTTTTAAAATTTATTTATTTTTGAGTTTTTTTAAATTTTTAAATATTTTATGATGTAGTAAAATGTGCCACATCAATATGAGGTACATATGGCATACCATGTATCACTATTTGGTTGCTCTATTAGTCACAACATCACTTAAAAGTAGAAATGGATGTAATTTTTAGTAGGTTATAGTTTGCTCTTTAATCTAATGTATATGGACTAATTTATGACATTGGCATAAAAAGGGGGACACACAGCTACCCATTATCAATGTTATATGACATTGGCTCAATTGGCATCAAGATTGTAGCCAGTGTAAGTGAATGTGAATTCGAGTGTGTTCAAGTGTGTTTTATCTTTCTATTTAAGTTTCGAGGAATAATTATAAGTAGTTTTAGGCATTGTATAAAAAAAAGGACCTACAACCACTCATTATCATTGTTTTAAGTATTTTTTTTTTCTTTTTAATAAAATTTCCTTTTGTAATTTCGTTCGTTGTTCTTTGCTTTTCACTTTGATATTCGCTATTTCTCCCATTTATGAGAAAAATAGGATTGTCTTATTAGTATCGTTTTGAGATGGCCTCTTGTTCGATGCTTAGAGCAGTACACTGTTGGTTAAATAACTCAATCCGTTTTATTTTATTGAAGAACAAGTTGGCATGATTTGATTGGGTACAGTTGGGTGACATCAAAAGAATTGGTGATTTGGTTTAAACGGCTTGCACAGTTGTTGACTTGAGCCGAATTCTTCTCATTCGTAAGGCTGTTGAAGAATTAAACTGTGAGAGCTAATCTCAGAGTTGTTCGTTTGGCAAGAGTTCGTTGTTGGGCCATTTTTGTAGTTAATTTACCACTACAGAGAAATTTAAAGTTTGAGACTGTTTCTCAATCTCTATAATCGACTTATCATAAAGTGAAATGAGATTCATGATTTGTGATCAGTTTAGAACCTAAACCAAAATTGTTTTCGTATTCGAAATTTTAT
Source organism: Gossypium sturtianum (assembly GCA_025698515.1). Classification (NCBI taxonomy): domain Eukaryota; kingdom Viridiplantae; phylum Streptophyta; class Magnoliopsida; order Malvales; family Malvaceae; genus Gossypium; species Gossypium sturtianum. Next base: position 28,819,059 of record CM046949.1, read on the forward strand.
TATTCTCTCTTATTTTTATTATTTAATTAAGTTATAGTTTAAACCTCCACTTTGTTTTTCACCCACAAAACGTTTTGGTTGTAAGAAATCACAAAATTAATCAAACCAATCTTTATCTCTACTACGAAATTTAATTCTGTTTATCGGTCTAACTTTATTAGAAGAAGTCTACGAAATATTGTAGAGAAAGAACTAAAAAACCTTGCACTACGATTTTAACACTAAGAAATAACAAAATGAGCCAATGAAACATCCAACTTACGGAAGAGTTTGAAGCAACAAAATGGGGCATTTCACATGCGTAACGCTAGCATGTAATTTTAATAATACTATAAAAAAAATAATCAGAAATTGTTTTTATCCTCAGCATATTTTTAATGAAGAAATGGATGTAAAAGATTTGGGATTGGGGTTGAGACTTTAAACGTTTCGATTGCAGTGAATGTGATGATATTAATTGAATAATGGTTATTTGCAACATCAAAATCTACCCTCAAACAAATACAGAGAATCAGTGATGATATTAATTGAATAATGTGACTTTTTTGCCAATCGAAGAGTCGAAAGCTTTTAGAGAAACCAACGTTAAAATCAAGCTCCGGGTTCAAGCATAACAAGCAGGCAGGCGGCGATGACTTTATTCTTTTCTGGAAAAAGTTCAAGGAGAGAAAAATGGGAAGGAGGTAGAGAATAGAGGTTGGGAGAATCGTAGTGATGGTTAGAGAAAGGAGAGGGTTTCTCAGTTTTGGAAACATTATTTTGAAATTTTTATAGATTCTTTAAAAGATTGTTGTTAAAAAATTTTAATAATTCTTTTATTTCTAAAAAAATTCTTAATTTTTCTTAGTTATTTATTTATTTATTTATAATTTTTAATATTTTTTTGAGTTTTTAAAAACGTTTATTACTTTTTGTTATTTTTTAAAGAAATCAATATTTTTTTTGAATATTTATAAAATTTTCTTTTATCTTCTTAATTTTTTTAATTTTTTTCATGATCACATGGCATATAAAATAAAATAGTGGATGTTATTAATTGTTAATCCAAATTTAACTAATTTTACCAAAATAGAACGATGGAGAACTTAAAAAAAAGAATAATGTTGATATAAAAAGAAAAAAGAATAATGATTAAATTGACTAATTAATCAAAAGTGAAGAGCTACTTTAGACATTATATCTTTTTCTATATTTGTATCATAATTTTTGGTATTGTATTTCACTCATGCATTCAGAATTTGCAAGTCCATCCTTTAAAAAGAAAAAATAAATAAAAATCCAAGTCTACTTTTTTATTATACAGTCCCATACCAATAACAAATACACACCTAGGAATGGAAAGTAGAAGGTGAATACCACAGTTTGCTGAGTTCAAATCTTCAAAACTATTTCAATGACAAACAAATACAGCAACATTCATAATGCCAAAGCTCCTGTTTTGTAGGTCAAAAGACTTGCCAAACTCAATCCAAATCATAAACTGCAATAAAGGGCATTAGAACACTCCCTAGCCAAAGTTTTCCGTCCCTCTCATCGACTTCACTAACCGCTTTCACGACCTTCCCTTCACTATCCTCCAAAATCCGTAAAAGCTTTCCCTCCGGGCTGTATTTGACGACTTGTGCATGCAGCTTACCCCCAACATGAAGCAGGACTTGAACCTTTGTTGAGATGGGGAGCTTCAGAATGAACTTCCTAACTTTTGGGTGTAATCCTAATATATGAGCGTACATGGACCTTCGAGAGTTAATTGCGACCCAAAATTCGCCATCTTTGTTTGTGCGGATGTTGTCGGGAAATCCTGGTAAGATGGCGAATACCTCCCAAGTCCCCGCTTTCTTACCTTTCAACCAGTATTTGAGTAATCTGTATTTAACAGATATCAAACCATTACATAGGAATAGTAGATAGTTATCCATTAAAGAACATTTCAATCTGCATCTCTTTTGATACCCTCACACTCAATGATCAAAGCAAACAACAGGGCAAATCCAACAAAAACAAATGTACCATGATAGGCACTTCCACAAAAAAAACAAAAGAAAACGTCCATTTTTAATGTGATCTTTCCCTATGTTACTCGAACTCAGGGTTAAGTGTCAATCATCAAATGCAAGTATGTGTCTGATACAAATATGCTTAATTTTTGTTAATCATACCCCCATACCCATCTTTAAAACGAGTCGGACATGTATACTTTAGGGAAAATGAGGGATCAGATTAACAAAGATCTTTCCAATATTCCCAAAGCAGTGATTTACATCTAGAGGAAAAACTTCTGCACTGGCTGGAGCACATCTAAGTTGATAATATTTGAGTATATTTGGAAGCAAAGCTCACCTGCCAGGACATCCTTCACAACATACAAGAAAAGTACCATCTTTGCTTAAGGATACACCATTAGGAAATTGGAGATTTGTCATAAGGATAGTGGTTTCCTTTGTGTGTGGATTATACTTGATAAGCCTCCCACCATTCTCCGAAGAAAAAATTAGCTGCTTGAAGTTCCTGAAATATTATTGTGTCAGTACTAATGGATAGTCCGGATGATGGGGTCTTTCAGAGTAAGCATCATATATACATATACATTGCAACATTACTGGTGCAAACGGAAAATTTGCACGTCTCGAGTCTCAGAAGTTCAAATGTCAATCAAAATAAGCATATATAAACTTTACACAGATGTTTTCCAGCAATGGTTGGAATATAGAAAATATGCATCCTCTACCATATCCTAGAGAATAGGCGGCAGTGGCAATTGAATGTCCTTGTGATTTAATAAAATTTATCATCAGAAACCTACCTTCTTTGGTATTTGCTGCTGCTATCAGTAAAATATACGATTCCTTCATCATCAATGTCAAGGTCATTGGTAAACCTCAGGGGCACCCCATTTGCCTCTGTTACAAGTGATGTCGCTAATCCTCCTTCCGGACCAACCTTCAGCAACCCCAAATATGCATCGGCAATATACAAATCACCAGTTTTCTTATCAAATCGGAGGCCCAAAGGCCTGCCACAGATATGCTCATTTGGTAGGTAACTCAGAGGTGATGGCTTTGGATTACAAAGTTCTGACCTGAAATCAGAATTAAATATGGTGAATGATTTTCCTAGAACTCCCCAACAAGATCTTAAGAAAAACACGTTGCAAAGCAGATAACCCGGCCAACTTTCTAGTGTCATTATTGGATATAAAATATATGCTATGCGACTAACACTTCTAAGCTTCTAAACCCATAATTTACCGACATCGAGTAAAGAAAGACTGGAAAGCTCAAAGAATCACTGTTTCTTCTCTTTTATATTGAAGAAGCACACTTCTTTAGCGATATAAATCATTTGATTGGTTTTTTAAATTCAGTGTTGAACCATTTTCTACAAACCCAAGTAACCTCTTTACTAAAGAAAACAATCATGACGATTAACTGAGCAAATGGAAAGTTAAAAAATTCCCAGGCTGATGATACTTGACACTTTGTTCATAGAAATTTCTACCAATCTGCATCAAAAAACGAACTTGAAAACTCACCTATTGCTGGAAGTATGAGCAAAATCATTCCACTTTTCACCATCCCAGAAGACAATGCGACCATCAGCAACACCAGTGTAAGGACCACGGCCAAGAGGGTCAAATGCCATGCTCTCAGGGCCTTGAACCTGGTTCAGGAACTTAATCTCTGATTTCTGAAGCAAATTATCCTTGTCCCTAACCGTTGGAACCATTTCCCATGGAGGCATATCCACCTTGTAAGCCTCAAAGTCGGGGAATTCAGAGATTGCACTGTGCTTAAAAGGGTCTGTCCCACAGTATAGTGCCAGCAGCAGAAACAGAATGCCAAGAATTCCCCCTGGCGTCATCGCTACAAAATTTGAGAAAAAACAAGAAAAAGACCAAATCCTGGAACCCAAAATGTTAAGTTTTTCAGCTTAAGTTTAAGCCTCTTACTGGCAAAAAGAAAAAAAAAAAAAAAACTTCAACCTTTATTGATTTGAAATTTGGGTGCCCAAAAATCTAAGCCTTTTTACCGATGAAGAACGGAACAACACAACCCTTTTGTTTGTTTGTGTTAAAGGATTGACAGAGACCTTTATCTTAGGTGGAGCTCAGTTTTGCTGGCTGTCTGGATCTTGGTAGAAACTGACATTAATGCCAATGTTGGGGTACTTATAGGTTTGGTTTCAACTTTTAATTTTCAAGTGTGTTTCAAGACGGATGGTACCGACATTCATTTGTTTATTTTTAGGCTTATTTGTATGTTGGTTAATATTAAGCAAATTTGTTCAGGTGAATTACCCAAAAATGTCTTTTTCTTTTGAAAAATTATCGAATTAGGCCAAGTTTTTTTTTTGAAATTTACTAGATTAGGCCGATTTTGGAGAAAAAAGGAAAATTTATCTAACTGGACGTGTTTTCAGCGAATTTGGCACGAAAACACTTCCAACTGAATGCGCTTTACTGCTCAATCAGCAAAACGCATCCAGTTGAACACGTTTTGCCTGCAATGGCTACCCTCTAACGGGTTGAATTCCAAAGGCTAATTTTTTCCCTATTTAAACCCCAAATTTCCCACTTTTTCAATTCACTCTTAGCTCTCTCTCAATTCATTCAATCCTCCTTCAATTCTTTCTTAATTCTTACTCAATTCTCTCAATTCACTCTCATTTTTTATTAAAATTGTATTAAGTTTTTTTAATTGATTTTTTATTACGATTTTTATTCGTATTTATTGAAATTAGTAATGAAAAATTCTCTTGTTTGTTTGGATGGCAAGCACATTTCAACCATTCAATTGCAAATGGTAAGATTTTTTTTAATCTAATTTAATTTAATTTAATTATTTTGTTGCTATATTGAAATTTAAGATTTTTTTATGTATTTTAATAATTAGCCGGAAGATCAGATTTGGAGATGCTCCTCTATCGTCTTTAATAGAACCATACTTAAGAGATGTGAGATTTTTGCACGTGGCCCGTATGGGTAGGGGGTATAAATTGGACCCTACATATGTAAGCGCGTTGGTGGAAAGATGGAGACCTGAGACACGTTTCCATTTTCCATGCGACGAGTATACCATCACACTCGATGATGTGCAGGTACAGCTTAGGTTACCGGTGGATGGGCCGGTAGGGACTGGGTCAGTTGTCGCTGCCAATTGGAGAGATGTATGCGAACAACTTTTAGGGAGGGTTCTGGACAAGATTTTTGGAGCCCAGATAGATATAATTGGTTGAAAAGAAATTTTGTTGAGCTCGATGCGGAATCGAGGGAAGTTGAAAGAGAACAACATGCTCGAGCATACATCTTTAGGATTATCGAGGGTCTCTTAATGCTCGATAAATCACGAAATCTTGTCCATTTAAGGTGGCTGCTAAAATTCGTGGACTTTAGAAAAGCGAGCCGACTCAGTTAGAGGAGAACACGTCTAGTTAGACGTGTTTTGCTGACTGAGCAAGAAAGCGTGTCCAGCTGGACATAGGGGTGTTCAGTCGGTTAACCGACCCGAAATAACATTAACCGAATTAACCGACCTTTCAAAATTTTTAACCGTTAACCGAACCGAAATTTTTTCAAAAAAATTAACCGAACCGAAATTTTTTCAGTTAATTCGGTCGGTTAATCGAATTAATCAAAAATTATATTTTTTTTTATTTTTGGTTAAAAATTAACCGAATTAACCGAATTACCCGAAATGAATCACTACATAATTAAAAAATTACATAATTTTAGTTTTAGTTTTAGAATTTTATTTTTATTTATTAAATTATTTGTAATTTTTATGATTGGGTTGGATTGGGTAATTGGGTTGGGTTGGATATTTGGGTTTGGATTGGGTTTAGGTGAATAGTAGGTCTATTTATATATTATAATTTTATTTATTAATTTTTCGGTTAAACTGAAAAAATTCGGTTAACCGACCGGTTTCGAACCAAATTAACCGTTAACCGAAAAATCACAAAATAATTAACCGACCCCCGACTGAAAAAATTCGGTTAACCAACCGATTAACTGAATTCGATCGGTTAACTGAATTTTTTCGGTTTTACCCGAATTTCGCACACCCTAAGCTGGACACGTTTTCCTTCTCTCTCCAAAATAGGCCTAATCCGGTAATTTTTGAAAAAACAGGCCTAATTTGATAATTTTGGTAAAAAAATAAACATTTTTGGGTAATTCACCCAGTTTGTTCTTCATCAACAGTCTTCATTAATTAAAAAACAAGGTTAATTAATAATAATAATCATCAAGTAAAAAATAAATAAATGTATATCTTATTTTTTAGATATAAAAACAATCAATTATAAATTAAAATTATATTATAAATAAATAAAATAAGCTCACAAATGATAATATTATCAACTTTAAATGATTTATTAAACAAATTTCTTCGTAACTATAAATGAATTAAAAAACACTTTGTTTATGTTTCACTCATTTAATAAACCAGTTTTAAAATACTAAAAAAACCCGTTTTAAAATCTTATTAATATTCATTCTAAATAAATAAAAATTAAACTGTTAATAAACTATTTATCGAGCTTTGCCTTAATCATAATGTTTATATATATATATATATATATATATAAACTTTTTGTATACAAAAATTAAATTTTATATTAATAAACGGAGATATGAGCCTTAAAAGTCTTAGAATTAATAACAAAAATTCTCAAAAAAAATAAAATAAAAAAAAAAGATAAATAAGTAGAATCATATTTTGGATAACGATTATATAAAAATTAAGATATGCAAAATAGTAAAATTAATATAAACACGAAAGTAATATATGAACTAATCAATTTTAATATAATATTGATTATTAAGAGATTAGAAATTATATAAGGTAGCGTTGAAAATTGGAATTTAGATTTGGATTTCAAATTTTAACTTTGAAATTCATTATTTTCAAATTCTTTATGTGGGAATTAAAATATTTGAAATTCAATATTTTGAATTAATCCAAATTTATTGTTTGGACAATTCAAATTTAGATTTGGATTTCAATAAATTTTAAGCTTAAAAATATATATATTTTTTAAATAATTATTTAGGAGGATTTTGAAAATTGTTGTTTGAACCGAATTGGATTGGTTGGTCGAATCTGGAATCAGTCAGGGTACCGGTCTAGAGAAAGGCATTAAACTGGTTGACTCGAGAACCAGTACAGATCGGATGATTGGTCGATTGAACCGGTTGAGCCAATTTTTTTTTTAATTTTTATGAATTTTTAATGATTTATTCAATAGGACCGGTTGAACCAATCATACCAGTCAAACCGGCCAAATTAGTTGAATTGATCAAACCAGTTGGACCAGCAATCCAGTGGCCTAATTATTGAAATTATAAATTAAAATTCAGGGATTTATAAATTAAAATTTTAGAAATTATGATATAAATGAAAATTTTAAATATTTATATTCTATTAAATTAAATGCATGAAGCTTCTTCACTGTTTTCAGAATCAGATCGGGGTACCAATCCAAAATTAAGGATAAAATTGGTTGACTCGTGAACCGGTTGAACTGGTCGAACCTACAAAACTGACGGTCAAACCAGTTGAATCTATTTTTAATAATTTATTCAATTGAACCGGTTGGATTTGTTGAACTGGTTGAATCAAGAACCGATAGTCTGATCAGTCCGCCTACCAATCCAATTCTAAAATCCTTGAGTTTCGTTGATGATATATTATAAATAAAATTACTTATTTATTGTTTGGTTTTTAAAGAAAGTGTGACAGAAGAGAACCAAAAAGTTTTCATATTTTTTAATCAATCTTGGATTTTGAAAATTCCAAGTTTTAAAATGGATTTTAAAATCCAAAATTTAACTCCTATGAAATTGGACTTGGATTTGCCCAAATTCAAATCCAACTTTTTTGACCCAAATCATAGGTGTAGCGCCCCAAATTCTCTTATATCTGCTTCAGTTAAATTTTGACACAAATATCTGTTTGCTTCAGTGGTTAAGTGTTCTGGGTGTGTCTAAGAGGTTTCAAGTTCAAGGTTTATCTTTGGCAAATTTTGGAAATTTTCTGATTTAAGCCTTCTATTTACTCAGTGGGCTTATATTTAATTGTTGGTAGAATTATATCAGAATGGGCCTGCTGGTCTGGTGGTTAAGTTGAGTGTTAGATTGCTGAAGGTTCTGTGTTTGAATCCCTGGGTGAGCGTGGGAGTGTGACCGAATTGGGCCGTGTGGGCCACACGGGCGTGTGAAATTTGGGCCAGGCCGTGTGATCCACACAGGCCAAGGCCAATCTGGGCGTGTGGGCCACACGGGCAAACCACATGGGCGTGTGGGCCCATTTAGCTAAAATGTCTCCTAAGGTTGCACGGGTCGTCCAAGTCGACTGTTGTAGGGTCAGTAAGCGCTACTTAGAACCTAAATCGTGTGATCTAAATATACACTGTATGTATTGAGCATGTTAAATTTATGCATGGTATATCTGCATTGAGCATGTTTAGTTGCATCTGCATTTGAGGGGGATGGTTGATTATTGGAGGAAGTGTACTGAAAGGCTTTCATGCCTATTATCTGGTAGCTCAGCTGCAATATTACTGATATGTGCCGCATTCGTGCACTTGGTTGGTGTGTAGAAATCGGGTGGGTGTTTTAAACCCCACATGGTGTGTAGGGATGGTCGGAGATGGTGTGTAGAGGCTGGTGGGTAAGATACTGATTTCTGTTACTGTATGCATACTGATGGGCTAAGGCCCTAATTTATATATGGAACTGTATCTGAATGGGCTAAGGCTTAAGCTGTATCTGAATCTTTAATGGGCTTAGGCCCAGATCGCATTTGACTGATAACTGTTGTTTGGCTGTATATATGTCTTCTGTGGGGATTACATACTGACTTTACGTAAACTCACCCCTTTTCTATTTTTTCTGTACAGGTAATCCCCATATTTAGACGGATCGGTGCGACGGAGGACTCAATGGTGACCACACGCCTATAGAACTGTTTTAATTTCATTTAAGGTTTTTAATTCCTATTATTTTGGGGGTATTTTTGATGTAATTTGGACTGTTGCCTTTATTTTGGATTTTAACTGTTTTCATGAACTTTTGAACTGCAACGAAAACTCGGTTTTATTAAACACAACGTTTTTCCTAAATGCGAACGATTTTCTTTAAATATCACGGTTTTTAAAGCTTCCGCTACAGAATATGTTTTTAAACGGGTCAAATTAACAAGAAAATAGTTTTGAAATTGACGAAAGATAAATGAAAGCTAATAAACGGAAACGTTTTTTACTTGATAAACTCGATTTCAAATTCCATTCTATGTGACATTGCCAGATTCGGCCATAACGTCTAGGCCGGATTTGGGGTGTTACAATAGATTTCCAAACAGACCATAAAAGTATGGTAGAAACATTTATGAAATTTAAAGTTCATTGTAATCTTTTTGGTTTTCAATTGTTTCAATGATACTCAAATAATATGCGGTCACACCTACTCCACTTACAGCCTGTGTGGTTAAATGGAATGAGCCATTCAATCAGGCTTGATTCAGTGGGCCCATTACAATACAATGTTTGGCCCATTGTAATAGGCTATTACAGCTGAATTTGTTTAGCTTTCTATTTCCCCAAAACGTAAAATATCATTCCTTTCTTCCACTACCAAATTGCAATTATAGCCACTGACGAATAAAGAAAAAAACCATACCTGCCATTATTGCTTTTTTACCACTCTCCCTCACCAAGGACCTCAAGCCACCACGTCCCAGTCCTGTTTCCTCATTCCCATTCGATTTCATGTATTTTCTTTTCTTTCTTTTTTTTTTTCCATTTTATATCTTCCATTTTTATTCTTTATTTTTCCTATCAGATTTGATCTTTGCCCCCCCCTTTTTTTTCCATTTTTTTAATTTTTATATCTTCTCGTTCAAATTTTTTCCTATTTTCTCATTCCCATTCGATTTGATTTTAGGTATCTTTCAATTTGTGATTTAGGGTTTGATTTTCACATTCTTTTGATTCTGGGCATCTTTCTTTTTACATCTTCTCGTTCGATTATTTTTTTCTGTTTCCTCATTCCCGTTCGATTTCAGGTATACGTTTGATTTTCACTTTATTTTGATTATGGGTATTATTTTTTAGCCATTTTTATTGTATTTGAATTTGTTTTGAAGAAAAAATAGTAGTTTTTGAGTGACTGTTTAAGCTAAATGGAATTTTTATCCATTTCAGGTATCTCCAAATATTATTACCCATGCAGTTGGTACTGGAATTTTTATATGCACATTTAACAAAACAAAACAGCTTAGGAAACAGCTAAAGCTAAACAAAAAATAGCAAGTTCCCAAGAAACATGCATGTAGCAGCATATACCAAAATACACGTATCTCTACAAGGTAGGATATAGGTGAAATTACCTTTTGTTGTTTGGTTTTAAGAGAAAATAGCTAGCAATAGCATCCAACAGAGGTCTTGAAAAGAGACCTCTGGGTAGGGGTGTTTATTCGGTTAACTGATCCGAAATAACATTAACTGAATTAACTGACCTTTCAAAAATTTTAACCGTTAACAGAACCGAATTTTTTTCAAAAAAAATTAACCGAACCGAAATTTTTTCGGTTAATCGGTTGGTTAACCGAATTTTTTCGATCGGGAGTCGGTTAATTATTTTGTGATTTTTTGGTTAACGGTTAATTCGGTTCGAAACCAGTCAGTTAACCGAATTTTTTCGGTTTTACCCGAATTTTGCACACCCCTACCTCTGGGGGAGTGCTTTTGCTTGTATTATGAGATTAGTGAAGTGAAGAAGGTGGGTTTAGAGGAAGGGGAATGAGTGTGGATTGATGTTTGATGATGGGAATGAGTGTTTTAGGTGCTTGTTTTGAGGTTTATGCCTTGTGTTAATTTTAATTTGTATTATTAAGAAGCACTTATTTTGGAGTGTTGGTATTGGTGGTGGTTATAGAGTTACATGAAGCTGATGTTTTGCGATTCAAGGAGTGATTTGGATACTGTTACTGATGCTCTTTTAAGGGAATTCTCTTTGAAAAATGAATTTTGGTGACTTTGAAAGTTCATTGTTGCAATTTTGAATCGATGGCTAGTGTGTCATGAGTGCTTGGTTGGTGTTTCTTTTATTATTCTTATTGTAAGTTTAGGTGTGTGTCTTTGCTGCAAGTTGTTAGTTGTCTTGATCAAGATGCGTGATTGTATTCTTGTAGTAGTACTGTTGTTGATGTTTCCAAAGGTGTTTGTTCTCTACTACTCATAGTGTTTTTCCTTTTATCACAAAAGTTAATGATTAAAGAAACAAAATCAAAAGTTTAAAGTGGTGGTATCCTCTATTAATTTCTTAACTATTATTTGGTTAACATAGTCAAAGTTTTTTTATTTTTGAGTTTATCATGTCACAAAAATACATGTTCAGTATTTCATATCATTATTTCACAAAAATACACACTTTTCTAAGGTTTTTCATATATTTGGAGGAATCTTGGAGGTCATATCCCCATATTCATACCCATTTACTGGATACGAGTACTTCGAGGAGTTTGAGCAGCATAGTTGCTATCTATATATGTGTGTTCTTTCCATATTGTTTTTTTCTTCGTTAACTATGATTTGCTTTTATCCATTTAGGACGATGCAATAGACGAGATCAAAGAAGCTCCCAAACGTGAGGAAGAGAAACAAGAGTGAAATTGCCAATCTTCGCAGTACGATTTTACTCCTTTGGTTATTTTGTATGGAGAAGTTGCTTGGTTCCACTATCCCCTTGATTCCCTCCAGTTACTTGTTCTTAGATCATGCCTCTCGGTTTATGAACCGTCGAAGCATTGCTAAAAGTTTCTTAAGTATTTCACTGGTTATTACTTTCTTAGGTTTCTTGTATGATTATCCCAAGAAATTGGTTACGATAGATTAGATTTATATTTGATAAACTAATTATACAAATCAAGTGATGACACATCATCAAAAGTTTTTAAAAATAAATACGAGTGACTTTATTTTTAATTATTTGACGACTCACGGGCAGTTATACACTATGAGTGCATCATGTTAGATTTTAACACTATAGTATATTGAGTTTTATATTAAGTCAAAATTTAATAAATAATAATTGAATCAAAACAAAATCATATACAAAATTAAACAAAAACAAAAAAGACCTAACTAAGTCATATTAAATATACAAGGACTTGATCTGCAATTATCATGATGCTTATAATAACTAAAAAAACTCTTCAATAAACAAAAACAAAATCATGATAATCACAATGAAATTATTACCATTAAACTACTTCAATCCTATAAGTTTTTAAATGCACTTTTGTTAATATTTTTTAAAACTATTTTTATTTTCGATATGTTTCATTTATGTTATATTTAATTTTGGTCTTTAAACAATATTTTTTATTACTTATATTGTTTGATTAAAAATTATAATTAAGACTATGAACATATTTTATTTAAAAAAAAACACTGGACATATTTGTTATTTCATAATTTGCAAATCATTCTATATTATATATACAAATAATTTTATCCATTTTTATCCACTTTTGGATTGCATACTTCAAGTTACTAAGTCAATGAAATCCTATACTTCTTGCTTAATGTAAATTCTAGAAGCAAAAATTTTATCTACAATTGTTTAGATGTTCATCATTAAATTTTCTTTTAAAACAAAAATATTTTTTGTTCAAGACATTATTATTTGCTAAACAAAGAGCCGGTTTTGTTTAAAGAAATTTGATAAAGAAATGAATTTCAAGTTTTTTACTTGCAAAAATAGTTGTAATTTCTATTTTGTGCTTTGCAAAGATTCTTAATATGTATTGTTCATTTTTCTTTGACAGTGTGTTATTGCTTCCTCTTCTTCTTTGGCTTTCTTGATTGCTTCCCCCACCCACAGCCGAGCCTCTTGTATTCACTGAATCACTGTAATTTTTTTGACAATTAAATTATTTTATTTTGTTTTATTGTTATTGAAATTAGTATTGAAGAAATGTGACCCTTTTACTATGATTTAAAGATATGTAATACTCTAATATCTTGCAGTATTGGCTCGTCTACCTTTAATAATACAAAGTGAGAGGCGTAAAAGAATTGGTCTTGCATTGACAATATGGTTGCAAATGCGTACAGTTGCGAGTTGATTCTCAATTACATTGGGTGTCATCTAAAGCCTACATACTTATAGACCAAGGATTAGGTCATATATTTTAGATTTTTATGCAAAACGAGATTATGTGAAAACACTTGTATATGCTAGTGACGAGACTTGTATTGAACAATTTAGGATGAATAAAATTACCTTTTTTAAACTATGTGAGATGTTTCAAATTTTAGGAGGATTGAAGTCGTCAAGGAACATGCCTGTTGATGAACAAGTGGCAATGTTTTTACATATCATTTCTCATCACCTTAAAAACTGAGTTATCAAGCATCACTTTAATAGGTCCGGGGAAACCGTTGGAAGATCATTTCACAAGGTTTTAAATGATGTCATACGTTTACAAAATGTGTTATTTAAAAAGGCAGAGCCAATTACAGCTAATTCTACAGACCCAATGTGGAAATGGTTCAAGGTATTGGAGTGAGTTCCATATATAGCTCATACATAATTTAGTTGATTTAGATTTAAATATAGTAACCTAACCTGAGGTTTTATACATGTGATGTAGAATTGCTTAGGAGCTTTAGATGGAACCTACATCAAGATTAGGGTTCCAACAGTTGATAAACCTAGATATCGAACGCGAAAAGGTGACAAAGCAACAAATATGTTAGGTGTTTGTACACCTGATATGCATTTTGTTTATATTCTTCCTAGTTGAGAAGGTTTTGTTGCTGATGGACGGATTCTTCGAGATGCTATTAGTAGGAGACATGGACTAAAAGTTCCTCATGGTAAAGTGCAGAATTGGAGAAATTTGAATTAATTTTTAAGATCAAACTTTTTTAAGAAAGTTAACCATGATAAATAGTTTTTTCTTTCTTTTTTATAGGTTGCTATTATCTAGTTGATGTTGGTTACACAAATTGTGAGGGATTTCTTGCACCTTTTAGATGACAAAGATATTATTTGAATGGGTGGCATCAATGTTACCAACCAAATACTCCAGAAGAATTTTTCAATATGAAACATGCTTCAGGACACAATGTTATTGAAAGAAGCTTTGGGTTATTAAAACTTAGATGGGGATTATTTAGGAGTCCATCATTCTATCCTGTGAGGGTACATAATAGAATCATTATTGCATGTTGTTTACTCTATAATTTTAGTCGAACCTATATGAGTCTTGGTCCTATTGAAGCGGAGTTGAGAGAATGATTAGCTAGTAATGTGATATATGATGATGAACTAAAATCGTAAACATTCATCCATCAGATACATAGGCTACTTAGAGGATGGAACTAGTCAATCAAATGTTCTATGAATGGCAAGCATCTAGAAATTAGTTAGGTTTATTAAAACATATTAGAAGGTTAATTTGTTTATGTTATTTCATGTATCTAGTTTACGAAACTTTGGTGTTGTTTGAATTGTCTTTATGTATTGTACTGAACTTGTTGAATTACAACTTTAATTTATTTTATTTTGATTCGTCATGTGTTATAATTTTATAAAGTGTCAACCTTCTGATTCATAATATCAAACCTAATTTTAATTTGTGTTTTATTAAGATAATTATGTCAAGTTTTTCACAATCAAGTGTTTCTTCCCAAAATTCTTGAGGACCCAAAAGGAAATGGGTTTTAGAAGAAGATGCTGTATTGGTTGTTTGTATGGTCGACTTGTACAATGTTGGAATCTATAACGCAAATATTGGATTCAAGGCTGGCTATTTAAATGAGCTAGAAAGAATGTTAGAAAAAGTTTTACCCATTCTATGTTGAAGGCTAAACCTAATCTTGAATCGAGGATTAAGTCATTGAAAAGAGATTGGGCAATCATTTACGCATGCTTAGTGGAAAAGACAGTAGCGGTTTTGTTTCGGACGAGCATAGGCAGATGGTTGTTGCTGAAGATGCTATGCGGAACTCATATATAAGTGTAAGAATTATTTCCTATATTTATTATCTTATTTTGACCAAACTTATATCTAATGTGGATTCCTTTTTTTTTATGGAGTCATAAAATAGTCGATCAATTCAGACATCACAGTTTCCCTTATTATGACCAACTTACTTCCATATATGCAAAAGATCGAGCCACTGGGTAAGATGCTCAAACAGATGCATATATTGTTGAAGAAATAGATGCTGAGGATGTAGCTACTGTAAATAATCATGAAGAAAGAAACAATTACCGTAGATGCGAAGATGATGTTTCCTTGGATGAGATGGATGTCTCGGCTACACAATTGCAACCGTCGAAGCCAAACCAAGATGGTTCCACATCTTCAAAGAAGAAGAAAAAGATGGATGATGGAATTGAATAAATTTCTACTTCAATTACTAATGCTACCATGTTATTAGAGGAAAACATTCGAACTGTTGGCCTTGAATTAAGTAGGAGCATTGCCTTCGAGAAAGTTATCCAAGAAAGTGCTTAAAAATTATATCCGGCCTTATGTAAAGTAGAAGGATTAACTAAGGATGAGCACTATCATGCGTTGAGCAAAATTCCTGACCATTCAACACAAATGCTCATTTTTTTCAGTTTACCTTCTTTAGTTTGATTAGAATGGGTGAGAAGATTTCTTTCTGACCATTAAAAATCATGGTTGTGTTGGTGATGTTTTGATAACTTTTTGTATATGTAATATTTGGATGGTAAGATGCCATTAGTAGAATGCCACAGACTGTTGTAACTTTTTGGTGTTGTAAAATTTAACATTTTGATTATGACATATAAGATAATGACATCATGTAACTTTTTGTTAATGTATGAATATTATGTTTGGATGTAAAATATAATTCTCAAGTTATTTATTAGTTCTAATATTTTGCTTTTTAGTTTAGAAGATAATTAAATTATTTGTTTCACTAATGATATTTTAGCACATTAAATATGCATTGCAGTTTAAAAATAATAAAGTAGGTTATATGTTATTTTATAAGATTATATATTATAATTTGTATTAATTCATATTTTAATAATTATATTTTATTAAATTATATATTATTTTATTAATTTGTATTTAATAAAAAATATGTTAAAATATGATTAAATTATATTTAATAATAATCTTATTAAAATTTAATAACAATAACAATAACAATAATCATCTACCTAAAAAAATTCTGTTAAGGGTACTTTGGTCATTTAAACCTTTTTCCTTATGCTATTACAACATCTATTCCATTCAACCAAACACAAGAATATTATTACAACTCTATTCCATTCCATTCAATCAAACAATTGAATTACTGATTACAGATCTATTCCATTACAGCTCTATTATATTACAACTCTATTCCCCCCAATCAAACATGCCTTTAGATTATAGAAAGCTTGTTGATGGGTTAATCAAATAAGGTGGAGGTAATGATAAGGGAAGGCGATTCATATTGTTTAGTACAAGGTAGAGAGCCACTAAACAAGGTGGCTTAAGGCTGAAAGTGATGGAATGTCGAAGTAGGAATCATTAAAGGTAAGAAAGGAGGGATAGGAGGTCTTGGTGCTAATCTTAAGCCTTGGGCCTTATATACCCTTAGCTTTGGTCCCAAGATGTCACATGTTGGGTTCTCCCAAGAGGGTTAGAAGCAAGTGGCCAAGTGATCTGTCATTATAGGAAAGGTGACGATTGGACATGTTTTTAATCATCTCGGATGGGAAATGGTGTAACGCCCCAAATTTTCGGTACAATAAATGGTACTACTTCGAGTCTTGGCAAAATGAAATATATAAGAGAATTTGAAGATAAGTTTTATAAATGAAGTCTTGAAGAGTTTTTTTTTAAAAACTTTTAGAAGAGGAAATTTAAGAGAATGATTGTAAATATGAGAAGTTGGTATAGAAGGACCAAATTGTAAATTTGGAAAAGTTAAGGATGATAGTGTAATTTGATCAAATTGAGGAAATAAGAGTTAATGATTATTGTGGTGCATAAGGATGACTTGGATTGAGTATTAATTTTATGGTATTCACTTTGGGGACTAAATTGAAAAAATTAAAAAGTACAGGAACCTATAATGCAAATTTCCAAACGATGAAGAAATGAGTTAAAGAAGGCATTAACATCTATAAAAAAATAAAAAAGGACTTAAATTTGCTTACCAATGAAGGGCCGAATGTTTTAGAATTTTATTAGGTTTTCCTTTCCATGATTGACATGAAGAAACAAAATGAAGAAGATGACATCTTTTTTTTTTCATTAATTCATGCTTTTATACCTTGATTAAACCTTAATTAACATTACTTAGTTAACTAAATCTTTAATTAATTTACTCTAATTATCATTAGCCTTATTAGTGGAGAATAACATCACCATCCACTATCTTATGAAAGAAAATGATTTATTTACCATTTTGAACATTTGCTAATTGCTATTTAAATCCTCAAGTCTTTGGCTAATTAAACTCTATAGCGATTGGACTTTTATAATTTAATCTTTGAACCGTAATTAACTATTAATTCAGAAAAATTACTCGAGCAATCTTCACCATATTTTTATATTATCTTCGTAAATATTAATATTTATTATTTACGGACTCGGTTTACGGAAATAAAGTTTTGAAACCGCATTTTTTGACACCATCGAAAATTGAGCCCTTAAACCAAGTACTGCTTGAAGAGTCTCTGCAACTCTGATGTAATCTCCCCACAAACATCATTGCGAAACTCCTTCATGCGACTGTCGAATTTGGTATCCCATTGCGGCAACTCCACCTGCAGTTAAGCCATCACTTGTTGCAAATGACCCACATCCTTTTGGAGCCAAGTGGTGATCCCATCGCCGACCATGGAGAATTGACTAAGCTTTGATACCTTTGTTGGGGTTAGATTTAGAAACAAAAAAGAAGAGAGAGAGAGAAAGAGAGAGAGAGAGAAAGAGAGAGAGAGAGAGAGAGAATTGAGAATAAAAAAAACTTAGTTCATTGAATGAAAAATATGCGCATAACCATTCCTCCCTTCAACCTACTGAAAGAGGAGACCAAGTAATGACTAAGTTGGTTATAACAGCTATTAACAGACAGTTGGTATAAGACCAAAACGCACCGCTTAAGCTAACTAATCCTTCCCTCCCCAACAGCTAACCTTTGCAATGGTAATTAATAGAAATAAAAATATTTTTAATAGAATTTCAAATCCTCCCATAACAGTAAGTTAATATTTTTTATGGTGGCAACCGTAATGAGACATGCCTTCAGTTTTGGGAAAACACCTACAAAATTTCTTGATTTCCAAGAACATCAAGAAACTATTCTTAGGACTGAGAATTTTTGTAACCTCCCCAACCCGGCCTAGACGTTAGACCCGAATTCGAAAGATTACATTAGCCACCGAAGTGACCCAAAAAGCTAACAGAGTTTTGAAATCGGTCATTTTAAAGTATCTGTCTAATTTTTAAATACCGATTAATTATGCATCAAAATTATATTTAAAGTATAGTTGCGAAAAATGATAATTTCCTAATGTTTTTAGTAAAAATCGGATTTCAGGCCTAACTACATAACAATTAAATATCCAAAAACTTTAATTAAATGACATGTAACATAAAAGAAATACAAACCCTAAGTTCCATACCACAGTTTGAATTAAAATAAGACAATTTCTAAATAAGAAAAATGTCAAATAATAAATCTAAAATATTTTTAATAAAAGCAAAGTTGAGTCCCTTCGGATGCCATGCCTACGTTTTAACCTGGTGGGTTATTTGAAAATTTAAAGATAAAAGGGAGTAAGCTATAAAGCTCAGTGTGAGTTCTATCATAAGATAATCAGTGCAACCGTTTAGCATATAAAATCACATCACATATAGTAATTTGCAATGACATATTCAGAATAACAGATTAACATATCATCATCATACACATATACATATACATATATACATACATACATATATAATTTCAAATATCTCAAATTTGTTTACACATACTTTTGTGAATGCAACACAATTACAGATTTAGCAGAAAAGATCATACCCTACCGCTTCACACCATAAGAGTTCCTCAGAACTCGTCTATCCCTAAACACCGGGTTGTGGACAAACCACCAGATGGTTGTGAATACACAACATAAATGCAGATGAAAGCTTCCAGATAATGGGTGGACGAACCACCAGTGTTACAGGTTAATACGCGGTCAGATGGTTGTAAATACACAACTTAATTGCAGATAAAAGATGCATGATAATATGTGGATAAACCACTAGAATTACAGATTAATATTCTGCTAGAACTTCCTCATTTCAAAACGTCTCATCCCATGCATTAAAATATACCATGCTTATAATAGAACAAAACGGAAACAGATAAAATGCTTATAACATATCGGGAATGGCAGTAATAAATATACTCTCATCTATGCAATATGACAACCAAAACATATGTTTTTCAAGGATTCAATTTAATAGTATCATACGACATGTTGTACGAACAATTCACAATTACAGATACAATAGGCATGCTTAATCACAATTCATGCAATCATATAAACATAACATTAATTCATGGATTTTTAGCATAATTCATATCATCAGGGGTTCAATTGAATAAAATAAAACACTAAAAATAGTTCGGGAACTATTTAAGGACTAATTTGCACAAAATATAAAATCTTGGGCAAAACAGTAAAATTTAAGAATTAGGGGACACACGGCCGTGTGACTAGACCGTGTGGAGGGGTTACACGACCGTGTGGTTGGGTCATGTGAAAAATGTAAAATCGAGGTGCAGGGGAGACGGTCGTGTGGCAGGCCATGTGGTCCACACGGGTGGCCTACACGCTTGTGTGGCTGGCCGTGTGACCCTATTCTGAGGCATGGTTTGCCCCAATTCACTTGTAAAGAACACACACCTGCTACCGGGAGACCGAGCAACATCCCTCTTGTTTAAATTTGGTCTGGGATACCTAAATCGGATCCTTCAAACAACATTTACGCAAGATTTAGAGATTATTTTCAAGATTTATCAAGATTACCGAGAAATATCGGCAAGATTCGCAAAAGATCGTTTAATCGATCTTAAAATTAACGTGAATAGGAATTATGTAGGAATTTAATATCTAAACATCGGTATTGGAAAGTTCTTACCGATTCTTGGCAACGTTCGAAGGATGTTTCTAACTATGATCTCGAATTTGGTTGAAAAACGAGTTAATATTGGGAATAGATTTCGATTTGGGTAATCAAGAACAATTTTCAGCAAAAGGAACAAAATTTTGATGAAATGAAAGAAAGAGGGAAGAAATAGAAATGATTGGAAGAAAAATTCTAAGAGAATTAGGAAATGAAGTAAAATCCTAACCTAATTAGAAAATTGGTTTAAATAGCTAGGGTTTTCAAATTTTTAGGGACTGTTTGGGTAATTAACCTTTCTTGTCAAAAATGAAAGGGGGAATGGATATGGGAGGTGTTTGCATGACTTGAACCATGGAAGCAAGAGAAAAATAGAATACACCATCTATTTAACCATCAAAACAAGGGCTTTCCTTGGTTATTTATTTTATTTAACCATATATATTTTGAAATGTTACAATTGCTACAAAATGATTTTTTTTTAGAAATAACAAAGATAATAGAATATGAAGAAAATAATTTTGCAAATATTACTTCAAAGAAGATAAGGGCCTTGAACTAAGAGCAATGTCAAACATGAATCCTGTGTTAGCATCGAACCAGTCAACACTACACAAAAACAGACTTTTAGCGGTGTTTTTAGTGGCGTTTTAAAGAAAAACGCCGCAAATATTATCCAATAGCGGCGTTTGAAGGAAAACGCCGCAAAAAAATGAGCAATAGCGGCACTTATTTCCAAAATGCCGCTATAACGTTTTTACCCCAAACGCCGCTAAAGGTCTGAGCATTAGCGGCGCTTTTGAAAAAACGCCGCTAAAGGTCTGAGCATTAGGGTTTAGGGTTAAGTGTTTAGGGTTTTAGGGTTTATGGTTTATGGTTTAGGGTTTAAGGTTTAGGGTTTAGGGTTTGTATGGGCTGACTAGGGTTTCGAGTTCAGCATTTCAAGATTTAGTGTACTATTTAGAGTTTACGATTTACGGTTAGTCTTAGGATTAGGGTTATGGCTAGAGTTTATGAGTTTATGGGTTTGTGGGTGTATGGTTTAAGGTTCACGGGTTTAGGGTTTAGGGTTTAGGGTTTATCGAATGAAGACAGAATATCAAATTTGATTTAATCATTAAAAAATTATAAAAATATATGCTATAAAATGGTGAGATTGTATTTTTTACTTACAAATTAATTTCAGCCCCTAACAAAATCTGATTGTGCATCTGTTTATCCTTAAACCCTAAAACCTAAACCTTAAATAGTCTAAACCCTAAACTATAAACCATAGATCTAAATTCTAAACCCTAAATCATAACTTTAAACACTCGACCATAAACCCCCAAACTACAAACACTATTTAAGTTTTTATTATTTTAGAGTTATGGGGTTTTGGGTTTAGTGCTTAAACCATATCGAATAATAAAGTTAGAGTCTTACTGTTTAGGGATTTAAGTATTAGGGATTTTGATAAAATAGATAAAAATCATATTATTTTAGGGTTTAGGTAAGCAATTAGATTATTTCTTTAATTACTTCTGCAATGTAATATATATATGAGTTAAGTAAGGTGTATAATTTAGGGTTGAGAAATTAAATTATAAAACTGTACAAATTAAACATATTGTTAGAAACAAAACAAAATTAATTTAAAGGAATCTAATTAATAATTAAACTTAAAAAATTATTAATATTGAAGGTATTAGCGGCGTTTTTGAGCAAAAACGCTGCAAAAAGTACATTACTAAACAAAACGACACCGTTTACTTGGGCCTTTAGCGGCGCTAGCAATAAAAACGCCGCAAATGAGTAGTATTAGTGGCGTTTTTTTTTTCTAAAACGCCGCAAAAAATCTTAATTTTAATTGAAACTGCGCCGTTTTCTATAGACTGTTAGTGGCGCTTTCTATTAAACGCCACAAATAAAAGAACCATTATATTTAAACGACGTCGTTTTTTAGGGGATTTTAGTGGCGCTTTTTGAAAACGCCACAAAAGGCCAATTTTTTTAAATAAAACGGCGCCGTTTTTCTTTATATTAATTAAAATAAAATTTATTTGTAATTTAATTTTTAAAAAATTCAAAACAATTAAGGACACGTAGAAAAAATTTAGATCTACTAACATTAAAAAAATATATGTTAAAAATGAAAAAATTAAAATACTATTATTTAAAATACTTTTAAAGTTTTTTTGGGTATATGACTTTTTTTTTAAATTATATATTAAATATTTTATTATATAATGGTAAAAGAGATAATTTTAATTTTAATATATTAAAATTATCAAGATATTTTAAATTATTTAGGAGATAGTAGGTAAACTTTATGTATAGTAAAATTTAAAAATTTGTAAAAAGTGAAATTGTAAGAAAATATTGGAATTTAAATCATAAAAACTAATTTTAGGTTAAAGTTTTAGTGGCGCTAGGGTAAAAGCGCTGTTATAAGTAAGTAATAGTGGCGCTATGTAGAAAACGCCGCAAAGTTTAAAACTTTTTTAGCAAAACGGCGCCGTTTCTTTGTGTTGGGTTTTAGTCAGTTTTATTCCCGAAATCCCTAAGTCTCCATCTATTTTCCCAATCCCTAATTTCCCAAACAATTAGAATCGTCAAATCGAATCCGACCATCTCCTGCTTCGCCCTCGATTGTCCATTCTGCCGCATCGCTTCCGCCTTCATCTGCCTCGTCGCCAGTCGCCGTCTCCATCGACAAACGGGTAATCTTGAAAATTTTGATAAAAGATTGTTTTGATTATGAATATTTTACATTTTCAATTGCTTGAAGTTCAAATGTTGTTATTTCTCTTATACGAAGTTTAATGGGAAAGCTACTAGGTTCTCTGTTCTGTTGTCTTTCTCATTTACTTGTGGTTCTCACTTCTTTGGTTTTATTTAGTTTACTGCTAATCTTATTCTTCATTTTGTTTTACAAATGTTAAGAAATGATTGTGTTTGGATAATGTTTAGTTTCCATCTCTCTGGTACACATGCACAGTCAATCAGTCTTTTTGTCCATGTCCATGTTTATATTTTTATATATCTTTATCTCTAGTTTGTAAATATTATATAAAAAAAACGTGCAATTTATCTGTCTCTTGTTTGAGTATTGGAGTTTAAGGCGTGATTCCTGCATTTCGTTATGGGAATTTTTAGGTTTATAGTCTTTGAAATATAACAAAGACGAAAGCTAATTTATAAAGTCTATGGTGCTTTCAATGTATTTGCATTCTTTCGAGTTACATGTCCAACATCTTTTCTGCTTGAATCATGCAATAAGATATAGATTTGTTTTCCCCTCTTTTTATTTTTCACTTTTCTATTCTCACTAGAGCCAATCCCAAGTGGAAATCACCTCCCGGTTTTGATCCAAGTGCTTGCCGCTTGGTGTGTGAGTGTTTGCCTAGAATTTTTTTACTTCTTTTTCCCTTTCTCCATTTTGTTTTGTTTGTATATTGTGAGTCGCTTATTTCCCCTTCTTGCTTAAGCACCTACCCTAGTCACTACATGCTTATAGCAGCATGAATTGGAGACACTTTCCTTCATGAGTCCTGATGATTGGATACGCTGCTATGACCCTCTGTGCAAAATTCTAAGCTAATGGCTCTTTTAATTGATAGTTAAATGGTTTTGGGAATGTGATAGATGCTTGCATGTTCTTGCAGCTTTTTAACAACTTAGAAAGTTACTTATATAGTTTTATTTATCTCTTCTTTTTTCTGTTTTTTCTTTACCTTTTAGTTTTTTTATTTTGAGAAACTGCAGTATGTGGGAAACATCCATTCATTAAGTGATGAACCACTACTCCAAGACGTTTTTGGAAGTACTGGTCCTGTTGAAGGTTGCAAGCTTATCAAAAAGGAAAAGGTATTATTTTCAAGATTTTCCCTTTTTTTGTTTTCCCTTTATGAAGCTGTGAGGGTGCACTAATTGTTTTAGGCACTAGGGCTGAACAGTTGCTTTCGAAAAGGAGGAGCAAAGCTAAGATTGTTACTTTAAAATTTTTTTAGGAACTTTTCTGTAAAAATACTTCTGGGGGCTCCTATTTGTTAATCAAAATTAATATTTGTTGCTAATTCCTTAGTTTTAACATGGTGTGGAACAGTTGAAACTATGTGACACTTATGGCGTGGATTGATTTATGTTTTAGATGAATGTATGTTGGATTCATACATTTTGTAAATAGACTATTTTTCTTTCGGTCAAAGAATTGAAAGTTAGTAGAATTGAAGAGGACTTAGATCGACTACTGAATTGACTATTTTTCTTTCGGTCAAAGAATGTGAGTATTAGTTTTTAGTAAATAGCATTTTGTAATTAATCAATAGCATTTGTTAATTCATATGTTGTTTGTATTTCGATTCGCTTCCTCTTTGCTCTCGCATCATCGCTTGGATTGGATTTGTTGGTAATAACTTAACAGTATGAAATCGATATTATTCTTATTTATATTCATTTTGCTTTGATTTATATTCATTTGATAGAAAAACATTAGATATCCAATTGTTAGTCAAGATTATTAATCTTTTGTATTTCGATCGATCAAATTTCTGCTTTCTTGGTGAGAGTGGAGTAGACCATCTTCTTGAAATTATTAAGGTACGCTTTAGTTCAAAATTCGGATCGATGAATGATTTATATCATGATGAATTTGTCCAAATTGCTGTCCAAATTGCGGTTTATTATCCTGCTTGGTTGGTATATATGCTGTTTTGTTCTATTGCTGTCCAAAAAAAAAAAAGATTCAAAGTATATATGCTGGAAACCTAACGGGTTGCCTTATATCTCACTGTAAGATATAACGGATCCTCCCTAGGTGTAACAATGCCACGTATGATGAATCTTAAAGAATACATAACTTACTTAATTTTAAGATCAAATTTCATAACTTACATAATTTTAAGATCAAATTTCATAACTTACATAAGTTTAAGATCAAACTTCATAACTTACATAATACATAACTTACAATGCCATGTATGATGAATCTTAAAAAAAATTTGTTTTAAAAATCAAATTCTTGTCAATTAACAATTTAGCCGTGTAATTTATTGTCAACTTTAGACTTCAACAACTACGAAATAGATAGGACTTGGATGAATTTGTCAAGGGTAAGCAACGGCTATTGAAATGGAGTAGAAACTTTTCTGAATTTCGCATTTCAAAATGCAAGCCAAGAGAATATGATTCTTTGCCTGTGTAAGAAGTGTTGCAATATCAATTGGCATTATAGTGAAGTTGTCTACGAACATCTAGTTGTTGATGGCTTTGTCCGGGGGCACAAAAAATGGATTTTTCATGGAGAGTGTACATCTAGTGGAGCATCTTCATCGATGAATTTGGGTTATCCTCATAGTGCTTACAATCAGAATGTTAGAGATGATAACATGAAAAGCATGTTGCGGGATGCTTTTAATATGCGCAGTGATGGTTTCGGGTCATTTCCACCTAACTTGGGTGCAACCGATGATTATAATTTTGGTGGAAATACTTTCACCGAAGGGGGAAGAAGTGTACCTGATGAACAACCAAATGAAGAAGCGGCGAGGTTCTACACGTTACTTGGTGAAATGAATGAAGAACTGTATGAGGGATCAAAATTTTCCAAACTGTCTTTCTGTATTCGTCTTTTTCACTTGATATGTTTGGGAGGGTGGACCGGAAACTCTTTGACAATGCTGTTAGAGTTTTTGAGAGAAATGTTCCGCCATGCGAAAATCCTCAATCTTCCAAAGACATGAAGAAACGATCAAAGATTTGGGCCTTGGCTACAACAAAATTCATAGTTGCCCAAATGATCGCATGTTGTATTGGGGCGACCGTGAAACCAACAACAAGGTCGCATGTATGCGCCAATCCCGTTGGATGAATAGAAATACAGAGAGGATGGTAACAAGGATGAAAACGATGCACATCAAGGAAGATGCCGCTTAAGGTTTTGTGGTATTTTCCGCTAATTCCAAGGCTTCAAAGGCTTTTCATGTCGTCGAAGACACCCGGAGTCAATGACGTGGCACCATGATGGACGAACCGATGATGGATTGTTAAGGCATCCTGCAGATTCTTAAGCTTGGAAATCATTTGACTCCAAATTTCCAAGCTTTGCAAGCGATCCTGAGTGTGTGAGGCTTGGGCTAGCATCGATGGATTTAACCCATTCAAAATCATGAGCACTGCGACAAAGATTTGGCCTATGGTGCTTGTTCCTTACAATTTACCTCCATGGGTTTGCATGAAACAATCATCCTTCATCTTATCTATGATTATCCCGGAGAGAAAGGGCCCGAAATGATCTCGACATATATTTGCACCACTTATTGCCGAGTTAAAATAATTGTGGGGGTGGTGTTCGGACATACGATGTAATCGAGAAAGGAGAACTTTAATTTACGTGCGGCATTGATGTGGACTATTAATGACTTCCCGCCTATGCCAATCTGGTCTGGTTGGAGTACGCGGACGTTATGCTTGTCCTTGCCGTCTTTGCAAAACATGTTCGTAATGGTTATATAATGGGAAAAAGTTCTCTTATATGGGGCATCGTCGGTGGTTACCGTAAAATCATAGATTTAGATTTCAGTACTCGGTTTGTGACTGCATCAAGAGTTCGAGAAGCTCCTTCGCAGCACCGGTGGATCTGAAATATTGTTCATGTTGAAAGATATGAATTTCATTTATGGGAAGATGAATCAACCGCCTAACACGCAAAGAAATAGAAGATCAAGGGATGAATCTGATGATGAATCTGATGAAGAGGATGATCCTAATGAGGCGGACTTGTGGAAAAAAAGAAGCATTTTTTTTGAGTTGCCTTATTGAGAGCATCAGATTTTACGACATAATCTTGATGTCATGCACATTGAGAAAAATGTCTGCGAGAACATTATTGGGACTATTTTGAATATCGATGAAAAATCAAAAGACAATTTTCAGAGTCGACTTGATTTAGTCCACATGGGAATTCGGGGTGAGATTCATCCCGAAGCACTTCCGAATATGAAATATAAGTTGCCGCCTGCTATTTTCTCAATGTCGAAGACGGAGAAAGAAGTGTTATGTATGGTATTGAAGGATATAAAGGTCCCGGATGCGTATGCATAAAATATATCCTGATGTGTGAGTCTTAAAGATCGAAGACTATATGGCTTAAAATCGCATGACTATCACATCTTGATGCAAGACTTACTGCCAGTTGCTATGCGGTGTTGTATGTCGAAAAAGGTGACGTCTTGTGTAATTGAGCTGTCCAATATAATGAAAGGCATTTGTGGCAAAGTTTTGGATGTTCAAGAACTTGAGACACTACAAGATCGAGCCGCATTGACTTTATGTAATCTGGAGAAGATCTTCCCGCCTTCCTTCTTCACAATTATGGTGCACTTGTTAATTCATCTCCCTCGTGAAGCAATACTTGGTGGACCCATTTTCTATCGATGGATGTATCCCATAGAAAGGTCTTACTTTATTTGCAAATTATTCCTCCATTCACCTCAATGCCTTTAGTTGCAACTTTTGATAATGTTGTATATCGTGTTTAGGTTTCTATCCAAATTGAAGTCTTACTGCCGCGATAAGCGTTATCCGGAAGGATCAATTGCCGAAGGCTACTTGGCAGAGGAATGTATGACTTTCTGTTCGAGGTATTTGGAAGATGTCGAAACAAGAATGAACAGACCAAGTAGAAATGCTGGGCTCACAGATCATAACTTGGCCGAAACTTTTTTATTTCAAAGTTTCAGAGAACCGATCGACAAAGTCGAAATTGCAGAATTAGACGATATATCGTGGGTCCAAGCACATCGATACGTTCTTTTTCATCACGATTCAATGGAACCATTACGCAAGTAAGTTCTAGAATTTGATAAATACTCATCAATTATAATTTGTTTGTCTTCTAACAAAGTAACCCTTTTTTTAAACATAGTGAGTACAAACAAATATTGAGAGCTCGTTCACGGTCCCGAAGATTACATCGACGAGAAATTAATAAGTTGTTCACAGAATAATTTCATGAATGGTTAAGCCAAACGGTATGCAATTGAAGTTTTCATTGACAAGTAATAATGTTTTCTCGTAACATTTATAATTACTCAATTTACTTTCGATTCAATAGGTTTGGAGTCGGAATGAAGTAAATGACGAAGTTAAATGGCTTTCACAAGGTCCAAACAGAATAGTGAAAAGATATAGTGCCTTCGTCATCAACGGATACAGATTTCATACAAGGTATCGCGAGAGATTGAGGAGAACCCAAAATTGTGCAATTGTTGTTAATTCTTCAATTACAAGTTACGCTAGTGCTAGGGACAGTAATCCTGTCGAGGGGAATCTAGAGTATTACGGACTTATTACTGACATCATTGAGTTGAATTATTACGGCAAATGGAAAATTGTCTTATTTCGAGGTGATTGGGCTGATGTGAATACGGCTCGCGGAATTAAAAACGATCAATATGGTTTTACAATGGTGAATTTCTCTCGATTGATTCACACCGGAGACCAACTGATAGACGAGCCGTATGTGTTTTCTTCTCAAGTGAAACAAGTTTTTTACTCGAAAGATCCAACTGATGAGGGTTGGTACGTTATACTTCAAAACACCCCTAGGGACTTGTTCGACATGGGCAATGAAAGTAGTAGAGATGAAATCGTCAAAAGATCAGAAACTCAGCCTTTTCCAGAACAAAACCTAAACGAAAATATCCCTAGTACTAGTACACAATTTCAATGGGTTCGCCAGGACGTGGACGAAGATATTTACGAATTATGATGTAGTAAGATTTTACGATTTTCTTTATTTATATGTAATATTATAATTTTAATCTTGGTCATTTTATATAATTTAACTATTTTATATGTACCATTATTGTTGTCATTTGTTACTAAAATTTTAACTATTTTATGTGTATTGCAGGAAAAATGAGTAGAAGAAGATTGCGAGATTTAAATATTGTAAATTCGGAAGAGGGCAATAGCGAACAGCAAATAGTAGTTGGATCCTCGAGTGTGGCTGACATAGATGATCAGCCTACAGAATTACAAAGTAGTGTTAAGTTTATTTTATATGCATGTTGACTTTAATTATTGATTCATTTTTCAATTTTAATATAACAATAATATGTCATTGTTCAGCTGAGACTGGTGGGACGCGCAGAGGTCGCGGACGTACCCTGCTTAGAGACTTATACGAATTAAATCACTTCGAGCGTGTGAAAGTAAGGAGAAACACTCATGGCCAGCCTGTTGGCCCTGAAGCTCGACTTCTAGCAGGCTATCTGGGCATTATTTCACGGAATGCAAATATGTTGCCCATCAATTACGAGTCATGTCATCACATGCCTGATGCAAACAAAAAACAAGCTCTCGATAACGTTAAGGTAACAAAACGTGAATGTAATTTATAATAATTTGGTTGAAGTTTCATTTATATTTACTTTCTAAACTTATGTTTTTTTAGGAGAGATTTGCTTTGGAGGTCTCCGATGACTATATAAAGAAGACACTAGGAAAAAAATGGAGAGACCATAAAAGCACACTGAAAAAAGAATATTTTAAGAAAGAAATCAACCTCGACGATAAATTGCGAAATGTCCCGCCGGGAATGTTGAGGTATCAATAGGAAGATGCGGTTAGATTTTGGAACTCAAAAAAAGGAGAGGTATTACCTAGTTGTAAACTCTTATAAATTTTTCGGTTTATAGTATTTACTATATACGTAATAATAATTTCATTATGTAGGACCGTGAGCGTGTTGGAACGAAAGCGTGCGTGAAAACAAAAATTCACACAAGCGGCAGGTCCGTCGAAGTTTTGCTTCAGAAGGCGATGCCGAGGTATGATAATTTATTAATTCACAAATATTAGTAACTTTATACTATTAAATTATATTTTTACTACTACAATCAGAGGAAGTCTCCACCGGGTCAAAAAGTTGGACGCAGCGTTTAGCTTTTTGACATTACGCATAGGAAGAAGGATGGGTCTCCGATGACATTCGAAGCTGGAGAGATTATGGTATATTTACTTAATAAAATTTGATTTATTATAAATATTTATAATGTTTATTTATAATAGTTTAATTATTCGTTACTAGTTTTAAATTAATAATGTTAAGTTATGTTGCATTCATTCTTATTGTATATTTCGTTTCTAACTTTTTCATTGATTTATTAGGAGAAACTAAAGGAGAAGAAGGCACAGTATGAGGCGTCTGCTTCGAGTGATAGTTCTTTTAATCTTGAGGATATCGATAACAGAATTATTACCGATGTTTTGGGTCCTGAAAGGTATGGTCAGAATTTTTATGCTACATTTGCTGTTTTTTGGCTTCATTTATATGATATATTTGCTGTTTTTTATTACTGATGTTTTGGGTCCTAAAAGGTATGGTCGGGTCCGATTTCAAGGATCTGGTGTTACCCCGACCCAATATTTTGGATCCGGCTCCCAACAGTACATGCCTTCCGGTAGTCAATCGCAAAGTCAAGTTCGTGAGGTTAAAAGACCAAATATCTCGGATGCAAGCGAGCACGGTTCAACAAATTGCTTTGAGGTTGAAAGAAAATATGAAGAACTTCGAGCGGATGCAAAGAATGAGGGAGGCGGCAACAGCAGCGGCCGAGGGAGGCAGAGCAGAGCAAAAAATACGATGAGCTCCAGCTACAGCTTCAGCAGATGATGCAGATGTTTCAGCAGTCGCAGAAGCCGCCATCTTAGTCCCTTAGTTTCTCTTTGTAATATTATTTTTAACATTGTTACATTTAACATTATTGTAAGAATTGTTTCAATTATACTTCATTCATTAATTTATATCATATATCTTTTATTAAATTTGAAGTATCGTTTAGATTTAATGCTTTTGCTGAGATTTAAATGTTATATTTGCTGTTTTGGGTTGAAATTATATGCAACTGCTGCTGTTTTTGGTTGGTTTTAATGCAGGAAGGGTAGGATATTGGAGAAAATGAGCATTGCAAATCTGTGCAAATTAGCGGCGTTTGTGAAAAAGCGCCGCTAAAAGTCCCTACTTTTAGCGGCGTTTTTTTTCCCATAAACGCTGCTAAAGTTTGCGGCGCTTTCTTTAGCGGCGTTTTTTGCGACGCTTTCCAAAGCGCCGCAAATACTATTAGTGGCGATTATAAACGCCGCTAAAAGCCAAAAAAACGCCGCTAAAAGTCTGTTTTGGTGTAGTGCAATAGTCAATATTACTTCAATACAAAGGCGAATTTAGGGGGGCTGACAGGGGCCCCGACTTTCCTAAAATGTAAAATTTTTATTTAGATCATTAATTTTTTTTAAATTTTAAATTAGTAAAGGTAAAATTGCACTTTGGCCCCCTAAAATTATAAAAATTTGATTTAATCCTTTAAAAATGATAAAGATATAAACTATAAAAAATTAAAATTTCATTCGACTCCCCTAAAAATTTATCCTGACTTCGCCCGTGCTTTAATATATCCCTTTGAATATTGAATCATTTAAAGAAGGAGAGGAGTCCACTATTTTCAGCCCTGATGCTATTCTTGTGAATTATGGCAATGGTTGGAAGGAATGAATTTTCAATTTAAATTATATTATGGTTTTGAATGCTGAGATCATGTGACTAAAACCCATGTAAGCAGTATAAAAGACGAATATTTTAGGGTTTCTTCTTGCCGGAGAAGTAAAATCAACATAAAAATTGTGTTCTAATGGAACATCGGTGAAAATGAAGAGACCCATTTTATAAACTAGCATCAAAATTTAAAGTTTTTAGCTAGCATTTGGTGCATTCCTATTTTTAGGATTTTAATAAAATGTGGTTACTAAAAATTTGATCGTCGAGAAAGTTGTTTTGCAATGTTTGTTACACTTTGAAAAGTATTGATTAAAATTCTTGAAAAGTTACATTATCACATTTGATTCACTAAATATTTTTCTGAGAATGTAATGATAATTTACAAATTTAATCTTATTAAATAAAAATAATATTTATGTATTTAATATTTTACAACAATTTTTTTACTAATAAATCTTTGGATTAAATATTTAATAACAATATTTTAATTGATATTTTAATTATTTATTTTTATTTGAATAAAATAAGATTAATTTTTTTTAGTTTAGACTAAAAACTTAATATTTTTAATTTTTAATTTATATATTTGTTTATTGAAAGCAAAAACTTAATATATGTATATATTAGGGGCATTTTTTGTAAATATCCCGGTGCGGGTTTACCTCAAACCCGACCTGATTATTTTTCTAATTTCACCAGAGCCGACCAGCCTGGAACTTGATTTTAAAAAAATATTGACCCTAATGTATCGGGTCAAGTCAAAACCTGTCAGATTCGGGATTTTTTTTTCTTTTGCCATCCCTACTTAAACTAAAATAAAATAAGGTTATTTTGTCTTCTAATATCTTTTAAATTTTCAAATTAGATGGGAAAGTAACTTTCTCACATTTTATCATGAGAATCACATTGTCATATTTATGAGAAAATAATTCTCAAGAAAAAAATAGATACGAAAGAAAGTAAAAAAAAATTTAACGTACCAAATATTGGAATTACTTTTCAATTAATTAAATTCTCAATAAAATTATAATTTTTCATCATACCAAACACTACCTTAGAGAAAGAGAAAAAAAAAAGTGTTGTTGTAACATGTTTCCATTTTTGGTATGTTTAAGGGTTTTGATTTATCTTCATTATTTCAATGGCTAAAGTCATTCCAATTCTCATAGTTGTATGAGAAAACTTCATATTATAGTTGTCACCTTTTTTATTTATGATCTTACACATTTTATTATTTTTTACAAAATTAATTTTATTTGTATGATAGAAAATTGTTAAAACATTGATTCAATATATTGTTTTGCACTGAATACTGAGCGAGAACATAAGAAAGATATCAATTTCTATATAGAATTTTTGCAGTAATTTTTATAAAATAATCTAAGAAAATAAAATATGGTAGGAAATCAGAAAGAAACTTTTTTCTATGTTTCTGGGAGTATCCAACAAATGAAATTCCTCTCTTATTTATAAGAGATCTCATGTCTCTTCATAGGGACATAATTACCCAAACAGATAGTCATATCTTTAACCACAAACATAATTATTCAATATGTATTAACTTGAATAATTATGACAGTTTGTTATTAATTAAGTGATATAACTTTTGGTGACAAGAGACATAACTGATCACTATAAATAGTAACAACTCTTGCTTAATTACCAAGTGATATTATTTTTAGATCACTTGTAACTTCTCAGTTATAACTATTAGAACATTATAAATATTTTGAAAATGTTCCACCAATAATATCTATAATATACTTCAGGTTGAGTCATTTATCCAATCAATGTCCAACATTTTATATATTCCCTTGGATTTAAAATATATATATAATTTTTTTAAAAATTAATTAAATCTATACATTTAAAAGAGTAAGGAATATATATATATATATATATATATTACAAATTGAGTTTGTATCTCAATATTTTAAATTAAAAATCTCTTTTTTTGGGAAAAAAAAGTAAGAAATTATAAATATAATGTAATAATAAAAAAGTAATAAAAACAAATTATTTTTTTAAAATAAGTATCCCATACTTGAAAAGTAATATAAATGAAATTGATGCGAAAAGTGGGGTACTTCCTCTCTTTCGCAAATAATGTTTTGCATGGTTTTGGACAGTTGACAAATTTTATGGAATCTACGCTTTCTTATCAGCCTTCCTATTATGCTTTCCCTTTTCCTAGTTTTCCATAAACTTTATTTTTAAAATAATTTAATCCTTTCAAAATCAAATCAAATCAAAATCAGCATTAATGGGTGAATGACAAGAGGGAATCGCAAAATAAAATAAATTAAATGCCAAAAAGTGGGTGTCCGTACACACATCTTTTGGCTCTGTTAGGGAACTTTCATTGTTTCTACCAACTATAAATCACTCGGTATTTTATTCTCATTCTATTCCAATTTTTTTTAATAATTCATAAGACATGGAATACCTAAATCCACGTGTTATGTCATTTCCATGTCTCCAGGATTCTGTATAATTTTAATCTTTTTTATCCTAAAACTATGGTCACATACATCCTTTCGTCTATCATTAATAAAAATCAAATAAATTAAATTTTAACATTTTTTATTTTTATTTTTAAATATAAATCTAAAAATATCCATAACAGCCCAGATATTTATATATTTTATAACAGACAAAGTACAGCCAACCCCACTTTGAATAAAAGGCACTTTCAATTTTCATAGTTGAGATTGTTTGTCTCTTTTCAAAAATCAAAATAAATTAAATGTTGAATTTAAAAATAAATATATAAATTTCACAAACTACTAGTATCATTGATATAATACAATTTTGTGTTTACATATTACATACACAAATAATTATACTTATATAATATAAAAATAAATTGATGTATTCAATTTTTAAAGGTGTGCAGTCAAAATAAAAATTTTATGTATACATTTGAACTAAAATTAAAGTTGAATGTATATAGTTGCACAAAATCAAAAATCATGTACTAAATTAAATATTGAATTAAAATTCATATATAATTTTGATATTTATCCTATTAGATATCTCAGTTATTATTAACTTTTTACTTTTTTACCAAATAAATATTTAGCCTTAGGCACTATTTAGATACAATAATCGTTCTTTTACCAAATTAATATGTATCATAAAATTAATATTTTCCCGGTACATTAAGAAAGGTGAGATCATAAAATTAATATTTTATTAACAAGTTTATTATAAAAAATTATTGATTATATAAGAAGAAGTCAAGATAAAAATACTTTAGAAAACTTGGAGCGAAACATAAATTATCATATTTTTAGATATTAATTATAAGAGTTGAAATAAAATTTAAAAAATAGAAAGATTAAAATGATATTTGCATAAAAGGTTAAAAAAGTTTTTAGCAAAAATTACAATTAAAAATAGTCATGATTATAGTTTTTTAATAGCTAGAATGTTAAAATGTACTTTCCTTTCGATTTTTAATACAATAAATTTGTATACAAATTATCGATTGAATTTTAATTTGATTGGTATTGATATTATTGTTAGTGTAGGATAACATGGAATAGAGTACGTTGAAACGATTTTAACTTCTTAATTAAATGTTAAAGAGCAGTTAAGAATAGTTCTAGATATTATATAAACTTATGTTTGTCATAATTTTAGTTCACTTATAAGATTTCCTAAAAGATAATAAATGAAAAAGAAATAGTAACAGTGTATTATAATTGTTTAAAATTGAGAAAAAAAAAAGAGTTAATAATTAATGTTTGGGTGAAATAAAAGGACTGACAACTTTATTTTGAAAAAGATAAAAAAATGTAAAAAAAAAAAAAAAAAAACATGCGAGAGGTTACAATGGCCATTAAAAATTTGCATGAGATTCGTAATTTTTTTAAAAGTAAAATATTTATATAATTCTGTTAATTGATTTTTACTTTAAAATTTTATTTTTTTCTAATTGAGTTGGTCTCAAATTACTCGTAGCATTAATCCATTTAAAATTTTTACAATTAGCATATATTAAAATATTTTATTTTGCGATTCCCTAACAGAATTACAGCTATATTGTTTTTTTTTTTTTACTTAAATCTCTATTTCAACCCATAATCCTTCTTAAACTTTTAAATTGGAGTAAAAATGTACTTAAGTGCGTTCAAATATAAATTTTTTTAATTTTATACAAAAACAAAAATATCAATTATGTTAATATTCAATTGACAAATATCTCATTTTAAAATCAACGTAATTCAATTCTGAATTAATATAAATGAAATATGTTTTTATAACTGAAATGAAAATCTCAATAACATGTAATATAAACATGATCAGTGGTTTATTGGAGGTTTTTTTTTTTCCTTCTTCTCCCTATCTTTTTAGGTTGTTAATGAAAAGATTCAATGACAGCCAAGAAGTTATAAAAACGAATTTGCATTTAACAAGAAAACAGTAAAAAGCAAACAAACAGAAAATTTTATACCTCCAACACTACAATATATCCGCTAATGTAGCCGGATTTTCTAGCAGCATGAGGCCCCTGAACATATTACGTAATCCTTTGATCATTGAGCCCTTCGTCACATAGGTAGTTCTAGCTCTCCTCTAAGAGAAAAGGAAGACTGTATGGACATAGGAGGCGACCGATGATGAATGGAAGCAACGTTGCTTTTAATTCATCTGATCTAGAATCCATCTTCTTCATATGGTCTGCGAGATTTACAAATTTTCCATCCTGCGAGAGTCAATAATTCTCTCTCAATCGTTTGTTGTCTGTCATCGTCAAGACTGATGAAACATCGAGGCCTTCGTCTTTCAGGCCCAATATGCCTGCCATTTCAGCAACTGTGATAGGAATAGTATGATCGTTCACTTTAACGGAGTAAGTGTAGGGATCGAACTAATCGATCAAGAAACCTACGATATCTCTCTTCATAGACCGAAGAATTAGTCCCACTAACGACCCCTTACCAATACTGTTTAGAATATTCTGTATATCCTTATCTTTCAACTCATTTGATAACTTTAATACACACAGACGGCTGCACCGAGTAAGAAAGCCCTGCAGAAATTTGCATATGTTATATACCACTTATATAACATGAACATGAACATGATTTTATTTTTCCATTAAACTTGTCTTTTATACCTTGACTAATAATTAATAAATCTTTAATTAATTAATTAAACTTAATTAAATTTACTTAATGACAATTAACAAAATTGGTGGATGAAAGTTGTCATCCACCACCGTTTGTTGACTTTTAAAAGGTCTAATTGCTTCATTGGTCCTTCAGGTAACTAAAAATCCATTGCGATTAACTTTTACCACTTTTACAATTTAGTTCTTGTACCTTAATTAACTATCCAAATGATCATCGAAAATTGTGTTCCGAAACCACCGCTTTTGACACCATTGAAAAACGAGTTGTTACAAAGATACCACTTGCTGCTTCCTAAAGCCCTAAGGGAGAACTTCGAGTCCAAGGACTGAACAAACTCATCCACACATGTCTTTCTATTGCCAATGACAATTATGTCATCAACATACACCAAAACATAAAGCACTATGTCACTAGACATTTTGATGAAAAGAGATGCATCAATCTTGGACAATAAAACCCTGTAGCTACTAAGTATTCTCTCAACTTGTGAAACTAGGCTCGAGGAGCCTGTTTGAGTCCTTTCAGAGCCTTTTTCAACTTGCACACAAGTGGTTGATCACCATTGTGTTGTTCAAACCCTGGTGGGTGAAGCATATAGATTTCTTCTGTTAGATCCCCATTCAAGAATGCATTGTTAATATCCACTTGTCTTAACCTGTCAACCATATGTCACAACAAGAGTCAAAATCACTCTGATTGTTGTTGGCTTAACCACTACACTAAAAGTCTCCTGGAAATCAATACCAACCTTCTATAGGAACCCCTTGGCCACTAATATGCCTTTGTAACGAGCCACAGAACCATCAGCTTTCCTTTTGAGCTTAAAAATCCACTTATAGCCTACAACTTTACTGTTTGCAGGTAAAGGCACTAGCTCCCATGTTTTGTTCTTTATAAGAACATCAAATTCTTGTTGAGTAGCCTTGGTCCATTCAATATTGGTGAAGGCCTCTTTAATGGTAATAGGTTCTCGATCACAAAACTTCGTAGAATACATCATAGGTTTAAAAATGCCACTCTTGAAACGTGTTTGCATTAGATGAGTATTGGAACATACATGTAATGATGGTGGACTAATTGCTGGAACCAAGTTAAAAATATTACGAAGAGCAGCTAGATCCAAGGAGACAGAGAGAGAATTAGTGGAGCTTGAGGCTGGAAAACCCTCAGTGGCTGAACTGACAAGAGAATAGGAAAGCTTTGATGAAGCTGATTGCCAACTTTAGAAGAACCTTGATAAAAGTCTGATTTGGCTTTGGAGGAAAAAAAAAGGAAAACATCTTTCATTAAATACTACATGTCTGGAAACAAAGATCCAACCAGTATCATTAAGACATTTATAACCTTTATAAATTGTGTTATAGCCAAGAAAAGTGCATGGCTTAAATCTAAATTGAAGTTTATGCCTGTTATAGGGTCTAAATAGGGATAACAACAACATACAAACACCCGAAGATGCAATAATCCGGTTTTGTTTTATACATCTCATTAGGAGACTTCACTTGTAGCACAGGAGTGGGAAATTTATTAATCAAATACACAGAACTGATGAATGGATGTGCCCAAAAAATGTATAGGCAGAGAGGCTTGAGCAAGCAATGTAAGACCAGTCTCAACAAGATGTCTATGCTTTCTCTCTAGAAGACCATTTTGTTCTAATGTATGTGGACATGTTAGCCTATTTTGAATACCAAACTAAGAGAGAACAATTGTGAAGGATTGAAACTCACCACCCTAATCACTTTGAAACACTTTTATCTTACAATTAAACTGAGCTTTGAAGAGGATTGAAACACACTATCCCAATCACTTTGAAACACTTTGAAACTGAGCTTTGAAACTCACCACCCCAATCACTTTGAAACACATTTATCTTACACTTTTATCTTACAAGTAAAAACTTTTATATTACAACATGTGGAACATGAAACACATTTTTAAGATGTAAAAGTCTATTACCAAAAAGAATTGAAGAGGATTCTATATGAGCAATAGGTACACAAGAACCATTTCCCATAAAATGTTTGCTATTACCTGTATATTCAGCAACATTATTGGGGTTAGAGACATCATTTGTAATGTGATTAGTGGCCCCTGAGTCTAGATACCACATCTTGTCTCCACTATTGTCAGAAACTAAAACAAAATGACACCCTGATTGACCAATTCCTGGATGAGAGAAGTTGCATACTCCTGTTTGAAATTTGGCATTCATTTGAGGCTACCACTTCTGAATTGGAGGACCATTTCCTTGCATACTTTGACCATAGCACTGATGGTGTGGAGACACATTACAACCCTGAAAAACTGTGTTGGTTGACCTTGACCAGTAAACTGATGATAGTTCACATTCATTTGCATCCCTTGGTTCATATCAAACACACCAGAAAAAGTTTGATCAAAACCATAATAACATTTTTACACCATATGTCCAATTATGCCACATAGTTGACATTGAGGTTGATTGTTAGAAAAACGACCCCCACAACCTCTTCCATGATAGAAACTTCTGCCATGTTGAAAACCACCTCTAAATTGTTGTTTGTGTCCATTATTATAACTCTTGTTATAACCATTACTGGATGCAGAATTCTTGGATTGATTCTTACCATTACTCTTCTGTTGGCGAGCCATATTGGCTTTCATTGGAACATTAGACACAAATTCTAGCTACATTGCCTCGGAATTAACTAACATCTCAACAAGAAAATCAAGGAAACATTAGAAGCTGATGCCACCACTTGAACTGACTCATACTCAATTGAGAGTCCTGTAAGAATGATGCTCACTTGCTCTTGCTCAGAAACCATACTACTAGCTGTAGTTAGAATGTCACTCATCCCTTTAATCTTGGACAAATATTCTTTAATAGTCAATTGCCTTTTTTTTTGGGAATACATCGTATGTCTTAAGCTTCAGATCTTGATAGTATACTTAGTGGCAAACCATTTCTCAATGGTTTTCCATACATCAAAACTAGTATTGTCACTAGTTAGGTAGACTAGGACCTAATCACATAGTTGACAGAAGCCATGATGTCAATAGTTCATCCTACTATCTATGCATCAGAAAATCAATATTATCAACTAATTTGCCATCTTTATTGACCATAAACTAAGGAGGGACATTAATGGTCCCCAAAACATACCTTGCAAGTCATACTCTTCAAGAATCAACATTATCTGATGCTTCCACAGAAGAAAATTGTTTTCATTGAGTTTAATAGTTTCATGCTTTGGAAACTACTGAACTCTCTTAGCAACAACACAAGAAGTTAATCTTGGTTTTAAATGATGAGAATTCACTTGTTCATTAGCATTTGAAGAAGAATTATGTTGACTACCATCGTTTCTCGAGACCACCTTGACCGCCTTCAGACGTGCCAACGTCTAGAGTAAGAATCCTTCACAAAAGATATGAAATAAGCGATGTCCGCAAGTATACGAATCAAGTTGTAATATAGTTACAACGAAGTAGGTAAGTACTCCGAGGATCGTACCCAAGGGAGGCTAGCACTAAATTAATTTTAAACTAAGCACAAATAGATCTGTAATTTAAATAAATTGTAGTACTATAAAACATAAAAGAAAATATTTTTAGATTTCATAAATAATAAAATAGAAATAACAAAAACCTAAATATCAAGAGCTTTAGATAGGCCATTACCCTATTTCAGGTTTCTACTCAATCAACTAGTCATTACCCTAACAGGATCTCTCGATCTTCCACTAAACTAATGAGTCGACAAGAACTACTTATCTATCGACCTCACAGTCCAGTCCGATTTAGGGCTAAGGTGTTCACAGATAGGTCATACTAAATTTAGGTTAGTTCCCACCTAAATGACTTCCAAGGGTTGTCAAGCCTAGGGTTTAAGTTCTTCCTCTCCCAAATAGTTGATCCGCTAAGAAAATCCTATATAAGAATTAATTAATCACACCTCCACTTGCTAATCCCCCATTAGAGGATTAGTTTATCATGGATCTCATGAACATAATAAAGTTGAATATAAAGATAAACATAAAAAATAAATAAAAATAGAGTTTAGAGAATTCTATTTGTATTTGATATATGAAGTGTAGAAAATCCACTAGCATTTGATACCATTCACAAACCACGTTCTCCGAAGAACACAAAGAGAAAAGAACTAAAAAATAAACCTAAGTCTAAAACTAAAAACTGAAATTATAAAGAAAAATTTAAAGTCTGAAAATGCTCCCCGTGACAAGTGCTAATTAAGCCTGTTTATAGAGTTAGGGTTACCGTCGTCCTCAACCCTATGTCGGTGGACACTCTCGTGTTAAATATTTGATTGTGCAAACTAAAACACTCTTGGCTCGTAAATATCTCTCGTACAAGATCGATGTCGCGACACCCTAGTGCTTGTGTCACGATATAAAAGGCAATATGCTCAGGTTCAGCGTTGCTTTAGGGCTGTGTCACGATATCCCATGGTTGTGTCGTGACACTGAAGGCAGTCTCGATATTCTTGTATTCTACTCCTTATGTTGCAACATTAAACTTCCCGTGTTGCAACACAACGACTAATATTGAGTTTATACGCCCTCTGATGGTCTCCTGCACACTTACTAAGTATATTAGCTCACCTTTAGGCCTCATTCGCCCCCTATGGTCAATAAAAGACTCATAATACACTTTTTATTGTATTTAGACTAAACTGTGAAAACTTAATAAAACATAATGAAAATGCTCGTATTCAAGCTCCTTAAGTGCAAAAACTAGTTTAATCTACCACACCGAATTACAGTAGATCATACATTTAGATCCATGAAGAACCATACTTGAATCTGCAACAATCACTTCTTATAGCAACCTTTTCAACAAAAATTAACGCCTTTTATAGCAATAAAAACACTAGCTCTGATACCATGTTTGAATTCAATCAAATCAACAGTAAAGAAGAAGAGAATACAAAAATGGTCAACTTGTTTTATTGATATAAGCTCTAATAATCCATGAGGACCAAGCCATCATAGTTATACAAGATAGTTAATGGAGTTGCAGCATTCAACACTAACAAGAAATCCTAGCTTAACCTCAGCTCATCCACTAATTGAACTGAAAATAGTTACAAACTAACAAACTAACCTAAACAGAATTAACTAACAACTAACTATCAACTAAAAAACTGTAACAACGTTACCAGCTAACTAACAATGACCATATACTTTAATACGAGGGTATACTTTAATTTAAAATGCTTTCGAGAACCTAAACTATTTTTTTGCTGGTGAGGCTTACTCATATTCGCGTAGACAGTGACGTTGTAACGCGTATGAGATGGCAGTGAATGTTCCGAAGTCATGTGGTGGTTTCAGCGTAAGTGACTATTTCAAAGTAAGATTAAGTTTAGAGATTTCCTTTTCTTTCGATGAGTCGTTTGAATGAGGACTTTTTGTGTGTGCTTGTTTTACAATTATATCTTAATGTTATTTTGTTATATCAAATTTCCTAACTGATGTAAATTATTACAAGCAATAACAAAATATCTAATATATACAAAAATATATAACCTTAAACAAATTTTTTAAAACTATTCATCGTATATTTGGTTATGCCATAATGTTAGGGTACGACAATGAAAACTCAAGTCATGTTTGACACGAACGTTAGGAATGTTGAATCGATTTATATAATTTGGTATTTAGTTACATATATTGATATACCAATATATATAACTGCATCCAGTTATTAGTTTTAGTATAACCTTAGAACTATTATCATGAATTTTGGTATGCCCTCTAAGCCCCACTAATGAGTAGGGAAATAAAAATCTTTAAAATAAATTTCATGCAAAACTAATGTTTTCTCACCGAATGAGTTAGATTTTGGATTTAATTTAGATAATTTGGTATACAAAAATATGTAAATGACCTTAGAAATTTTGTTAAAGTATAATGGGCGTCATAGACATGGTATATGAAACACTCACCGATTTGTCCATTATTTAAAATGGTAAAATAAAAAAAATGGTCACCCAACTATTATCATATTGTTGTTTAAGTCACTCTAGTTTAATTTTTTTTTCAATTTAGTCCTAGTTCTAAAAAATTTAACCAAATTTTGTTGTATTTCTTAATATTTAAAAATTAAATATTTACAAAACTTAAAAAAATTATATAAAAGTTAATTTTCTGATAAAATACTTAAGATTTTATAAAAATACAAACAATATTATAAATAAATAAATACAAATTTTATCTTTTTTACTGACATGAAATTTATTTATTAATACATTTATAAATATTTTATTATTTAATTAAAATCCCACAAACAATACTTAAACTAGATTCAAACTTTTCATTTTTTAAGTTAAAGTTTATTCTGTAAATAATAAATTGCATTATACATCTGCCTTTGCTTCTTAGATCAAACACAACTATTGCTAGTAATAACCCTTAAAACTCTTCAACTTTCACATCCTCAATCTAGTGTTCCATCGAAGTACAATTTCGATGTGGAGCTGTTAACATGGCATTTCAATTTTTAAAAATCATGTGTTAATTGACAAAATATGTAAAGTTTAGGACTAAATTTGATGAATTTTTAAAATTTAGAACTAAATTAAATAATGTGTAAACATTGCACAGATGCATTTGTTATTATGCAAAAAATAAAAATAAAAAAATAAAATAAAAAGAGGACACCATTAATGATTTATATAGGATGATCAAAATATTAAATTTAAAAAATAGTAATGACTAAAATAAAAACATTTATTTAAAGTTTACCCAATTTATAATGGTGTTTTGAAAATTTTCAAGGATTGACATCAAATATATTGTTATTGCTTCAAATTACCATTTGATTATATCATTATATGATTGTATAATGACTAAAATAAAAACATTTATTTAAAGTTTACCCAATTTATAATGGTGTTTTGAAAATTTTCAAGGATTGACTTCAAATATATTGTTATTGCTTGAAATTACCATTTGGTTATATGATCTGACAAAGAAAATCGTGGATGACCTTCTCTTTTGCGATGCTATGAGCATCAGAAATCTCAATTCTCTTTCTCAAATTTTGTAATTCTTCCATAACAGATATCTGATTTTGTCATGAAGTTGGCCTCGATTTATGCAAGGACAATGGTTTTGCAGATTCTATATGCAGATATGTTATCACATCCACAATTAACCTAATTGTATATGTCAAATGCATTTGTTGTGATATAGTCATTAAAACCATAGATGGTATTGAAAATAACATTCTTCCTAATGGATTTCCCTGGATGAATCTTCATTTTGTTACGGTCTAACTATACGTTGGATGAGAAACACAACTTTGTTGTTAAAGAAGGAAACCAAAGTGATAGAGTAGGGTTTGCATGTCTAAGTGCTACAGGACTAGAACTTTAGTCTGGCACACCGCAGGGCCTAAGACAATTTTTTTCTTCAAATTTGTTTAAGTCTACCTAAGTCTCGAAAATGAGAATTCACAAAGAAAATTTCTTTAAGGCGCCGAAATAAAGTGGAAGCAAACTCGAAGTAAAGGAGCAAAGAAATAACTAAAAAGCTACAATAAAGCAATGCACATAAGGTGTTTGAGTAAATGCTATCAAATATATTCTTTAACTCAAGAATAAAATGAAGTGATTACAAATGAAGGGGGAGGATTCTATTTATAATTGAGCTCCTTTAGATTCAACGATACAAATTGAGTTACATCAATGGCTAAGATTAATGCCTATGTACAAGATGAGAAGAGTCCTAAGGGTTCTAAACTCTATACAATTTTATCCCCTAGGATT
This sequence comes from Gossypium sturtianum, assembly GCA_025698515.1. Taxonomy (NCBI): domain Eukaryota; kingdom Viridiplantae; phylum Streptophyta; class Magnoliopsida; order Malvales; family Malvaceae; genus Gossypium; species Gossypium sturtianum. The sequence goes on from CM046949.1 coordinate 28,863,681, forward strand.
TACAGTATTCACCATGGTAACTCTAATTTAACTAGAGTGTTTCACTAGGCTACCAATGCTTCAAGTAGATGGGCTTCTCCATGTATTTACCAAATCAAGTTAGTTCAAATGGGTCAAATGAGCCCTATTTGATTAATTGACCTCAATGGAGCACTCTGTGTATTCGTCACGAGCTTTGATTTGCAGCCCGTGACATTCTCCCCCACCCATTCTCACAATTCTTTCATCGCATCCTTGGATTGAAACTAATTTGACTCGTCCTGAAACTACCTCGATGCCTCAACTGATTCCCAACTAGTCTCTCTGTCAGGTAGTTCCGTACCTAGAAACATTCGCCACGACTTATGTCTCTGTTATCGTATAACTTGAACTGTTTCTCTTTTTTGTACATCTCGATCATAAGAGGTCATCGCTCTTACTTGCACCCATTGTGACTCGCCTCGATTGTGATCCCATTAATCCTCACAAATGAGCTTCGTCACACCCACACTGAACATTGGGTTAACCATGAGTATTGTCACTAACTCTAGTCTGTAAGCCCCTCAGCTTATCTATTTCAGAACTCTGAAAGGGCCCCTATGTCTTTGCCAAGCCAACGGTAAGTCATAATGTAAAACACTAGGAATATGTTTGAGATGTACCTCGCTCATTGCATTTACTTGTTCTAACTATCCAATTTGCACCACCACTTTTCCCACAAAGTCCAATGCACAACCCAACTCTCTCAAATGTGGTAGCCCCACTGATAACTCAAAAGACTTTACATCAGTTTGTCGCCTTTCTAGCATTTCCAAAGGGGTCTTCATAGCACTCTGATTTACCAAGTCAATGTTCTTACCATAATGAACATCCTCAGCTAGTTGGACTGTCGAAAATACATTGGTTCCACCTTTCTTATCACGAATCACCGATATAATGCATTATCATTGATGAGTATCCAAGAAACATATGCAATCAGAAAAAGGAAATTCAAGACAAGGAAAAATTCATAATCATCTAAGTAAATTACCTTAAAGTCTTCCTTGCCTTTTAACTAACAGATTTGTAGATCAACTCTTTGTGATACTCCCACAATTGGGACCTATTTGGAATTAATAGTCTTGATCTTCTTAATCGATTTTCTAACTAAGAGACCAAGTTTATCCTAACTTTATCTTATATGAACAAACTAGATGCCCCTGTATCAATAAGAGCACTCCTTATTCGGCCTGCGATGTCGATGTCCGCAAACATCAAACCTTTCTACTTGCGATCCCTCTTTGCTTTTACAGAATTGAGTATCATTGACTCAATATTTAAAGTATCACTCTTTGGCTTCGCTCAATATTTAAAGTATCACTCTTTGGCTTCGCTTACTCTTTATTGATCAAGGATATTTTGGATCGCTTTGGATAGTCTTATATCTTATACGGACCACAACATAAAAAGAACTTCACTGGCTCTTTCGATTTGTTGTTAGACTTCCACTTCCCATTATGTAGCTTTCTATTACCACCATTTCCACCATTACCATTTTTAACGTGTCCTTCATTTTCCACCATTGTCCTTCTCCTCTGGCTTGGAAGACTCGAACTTGCCTTTCCATGGAAACAAGCTCAATTAAGGACTCTGCTACGGTCATGGCTTTGGTAAGTTCTTCGACACCTCGACGTTGTAACTCGTATTTTTCTCAAGGCTTTAGCTCATCCATAAAGGATAAAAATACCTCATTCTCACCCAAATCAGAAATCTGGTGCATAAATTTACTGAACTCCTTCACATACTCCCTAATTGTGCCTTGTTACATAAGATGGTGCAACTTAGCCCGAGCTTTATCCTCAGCATACTCTGGGTAAAGCTATCCCTTAAATTTCTTTTGGAACTCCTCTTACGTCCCAATTGTAGCTCCACCTCGTTTCTAATCTATGGACCTACGATGCCACCATAATAAAATGACATTAGTAAAATACATAGCAATAATATTTACCTTAGTAGCATTATCCATAATACCTTTAGCATGTAAGTATTGCTTTATTCCCCACAAGAAGTTCTCCACATTCTTTGCGAACCTCGTCCCATTAAACTCTTTTGGCTTCGGGACATCTACTTTAGGCTTGGGTGTTACAACTAACAGTCTATTATCCAAAGTAACTTTGTGAATAATGAGATCCTCATTGAGCTTCTCAATTTGTTCCCTCAAGGTCGAGACCATAGCCTCGAGAGCATCATTCTTCTCAATCAGCTCACCCAAAGTAGTATTAAGGATCCCTTATATCACATCCACATTTGTACTGAGAGTTTCTGTCATTTTCCCCTTGAGCTGATCTTGCCTCGATTCTAGCTCTATTGTGTGTCCTTTAACTTCCTCAAGGATTTCCCTCACATTACCTATGGATCCCTCAATTTTGGTGACCCTATCATCTAAAGCTGACAATATATCCCTTGATCTACTAAATTTCTTGCCTCCTCACCACGAGTCTCTCTAGGCTCAACCTACTCGTCTACTCCTTTCATCATCTTAATCGATACCTTCGAATCTCAACTTTGATACTAATTGTCACAGGGCTAGAACTTTAGTCTAGCAAATCATGCAACCTTAGGCGATTTTTTTTACTTCAAATTTGCCTAACTCATCCTAACTCTCAAAAATAAAAATTCACAAATGAAATTTTATGAAGCACTAAAATAAAACGAAAGCAAACTCGAAGCGAATGAGCTACGAAAGAATTGAAAAGTCATAAGAAAGCAATGCAGATGGAGGGCTCTCAAATATATTTTTTAACTCAAGAATGAAGTGAAGTGATTACAGAGGGCTCTATTTATAGTTGAGCTCCCCTAGATCCAACGGTACAGATTGAGTTACATCAATGGCGGAGGCTAGTACCTATCTACAAGGAGAAAGTCCTAAGGGATTTAAAATCTATACAATCTTATCCCTTAGGATTTACAATATTCACTATGGTAACTTTAGTTTAACTAGAATGTTTCACTGCCACCAAGGCTTCTCCATATGTTCCATATATTGGGCCAATTCAAGTGAGCCCTATTTAATCAATTGACCTCTATGGGACACTTTGTGGGCAATTGACATGGGTTTTGATCCGCAGCCCATGACATAAATAGTTGGTTGTTTAGAAAATGCCCCACATCTATGTTGTGTCCTATCAAAATGCTAAATTAGAAAACACTTATTCATTTTAGCAAACAAAGAGTGTTTCATTAGTGTTTCCAAAGTTTTTCCCACATGCTTCACCTATTGCTCCATGTCTTGGCTATAGATCAAAATGTCATAAATAAAAGCCAAGATGAATTCACAAGAGATTGATAACTTGTTGGGGCATTAACCAGTCCAAAGGGCATGACCTTAAACTTAAAATGCCCATAGTGAGTTTTAAAGCTTGCCTCAGGAATGACTTCATCTTTAATTTTAATCTGTCGATACCCTAACCCCAAGTCCATCTTTGAAAAATATTCATCCCCACTAAGTACATCCAATAGATCTTCTTCTACCATAGGAATAGGAAACCTATTATTCACTGTCATGGAATTAAGTTACTTATAGTCTACACAAAGCCTTCAATACCCATCCTTTTTCTTGACCAGCAAGTAAAGGGGAGCAAATGGACTTTTGTTGGTTTGAATAACTGAAGAAGGTAACATTTATACAATTTATTTTCCCATTTCTGTCTTCTAGAAATGTGAGAACTTGTAAAGCCTTAGATTAAGTAATTATGTTACTAACTTTCGAGAGATGGCATAATCATGATCTCTATTAGGTGGCAATCCTTTTGGCTCAGCACATACATCTGAATAATCTGACGAGAGTTTACTTATTTCAATTGGTGCTTCTATTTCCTTTTCATACAAGGTAAGCATGAAATGTTCCCTAACTATTTCTATATTTTCTCTACCAACTTCTGTAATTTCTTATCAGAAATAACTTTCAACTTAGTTTTCTTTCGTCCTCATTTTAGAACAATACTTTGAACTCTATGTTGGAAACTCAATTTCATAACATTGAAGTCCTTAAACAAAGGGCTAAAATTTTTCACCTAATCAACCCTTAGCACCATATCATTTCTCCCTAAAGATAAAACTCTAAAGTCATGTTCAAACTGATTCCCCAACATTAGACAATTTATTTGTCTACACTTGGTTGTGTTGTACAACTTCTTCCTATTGGTTATTATGATAGTTAGGGGATGAGTGTGAACTAACTCTGCACCTTTTTTTATCCCGATTAGGAGTTACGAAACTGTGGGTACTACCACTATCCACCAATATATGAATTGTTTTCCCTTTAATTGTTCCTTGGATCCTGAATGTCTTGAATCTCACATTCACTACCGAAGCATCAATGCAAAACTCCAAGGCATTATATATACTCTCCATTCCAGGCTAATTAGTATTCTTAATTACTTCTTGTTTTGCTTCATTTTTTTCTAGTAATATAGTATTCTCCTCCTCTATAAAGTTTAGTTATTTAACTTTGCACTGGTTCCTTGGTATGAACCTTTCACCAAACTTAAAATAGAGGTTATTAGCCATTTTTTAGTCTAATAGGGTTTGTTTGTTCAACTAAGTAGTTTGGTTGAATTTAGGAGCATAGGTGTTAAGTTTCTAGAAGTTTGGTGGAGTGACATTTCTTTAGATGACAATAGTAAGAGGTTTGGATGGTTTTCTAAGCTTTTTGCTTTCTAGTTCAAATGACATTTCATGTAGCTTGGTTAATCTGTATTGTAACGACCCGAAATTTACGGTTATTGGAAAAGAGCATTTCCGGGTCATTGTTCTCGTAAAATGGGTTCGTAAATATTTATTAAAAATATTTACGAAGTTAATTGTGAGGTTAATTAGGTTTTGGCTAGGTGAATTAGCTTGAATTAACGTTATTTTAGTGTAAGGATTAAATTGAATAAAGTGTGAAAGTTTAATTATAGAATAAAGAAAAGATGAGGGACTAAATTAGCAATTAAGCCATAGGTTCCAAGTGTGTGGTAAAAATAAAATACATGTGTATTAAATAATATACATACATGTGTAATAAAATACATGTATTTACTTATAATTTAAGAAATATAATATAATATAATAAAACATAAAATTAAATAAAGAAATAAAGAAACAAAGTTAGAAAAGAAACAGAATAGCCAAACGAAAAGCAGGGGAGAAGGAAGGAAAGAAAGAAAAGAAAGAAAGAAAGGGAAATAGGGATTTCAAGGTTTAAAGCAAAGTTAATTTATTCCCTTTTCTTGTAATTTTGATTTTTTAGAATCCTAGAACAAGATACTACTTGATATATGTAACGCCCCAAAATTTATATTTTTGGTTCTGTTAAAATGTGACACAAATGTGTATCTGATTCAGTGGTTAAGTGTTCTGGATGCGTGTGAGAGGTCCCAAGTTCAAGCCTTAGCTTTGGCAAAATCTTGGTATTTTTCTGATATAAGCCCTATCTCTGTTCAGTGGGCTTATATTTAATTATTTATGAAACCATATCAGAATGGACCTTCTGGTCTGGTGGTTAAGTTGAGTGTCAGTCTGCTGGAGGTTCTGTGTTCGAATCCCTGCGTGGGCAAAAGAGATTATTTTTGCTCGGTTTGGTGGCTGAGAGTTTGAGTTGTACCGAAAATCTAAGAAGTGGGTAGTTGAGATAGTGTAGGTAGTGGGATTTGAGTAAATCAGTTTTCCCAAAAATTTCTCTCTTTAGAAAAACTGACCATTCTCTCTGCCACTTACCCTTTTCTTTTTATTGTTGTCTCCTTTTTACCGCCGCCCCTTTTTTTCCCTTGCTGCCGTCTTTCTACTTTTTCCCCATCTACTTCTGAATTTTCGTGACTCGTTAATTCGGCTTTTGCACGTTATTGGTAAGTTTCAACTTTTGCTAATCTAAACGTTTTTCTGAACACTTTTTAAGAGGGGTTTCCTTTTGGTGTTTAGGACTTAATCAAGGGACTGTATATCGTTCCCAATCAACGATTTAAGTGCGTGGAATTCTCGTTTCGATCGAAGGTATGGTTATCGATAGTTAATGGATGAACGTCTCGTTACAATCTCATTTAAGTTTTGATAATGTTACTGAAATTGGGTGTTGGAATGTCAGTTTTTAGGTTCTGGAGTGCTCAAGGATCATTTTAGCTTCAATCAATACCAGGTGTGTACCCAAAAACGTAGAAAATAAGGATTTGGCGAAAGCTAAAAACCCCACTGTAGACGCCACACGGGCGTATGGTTACCCGTGTGGTAGGTCGTGTGCCATAACACTGGCGTATAAACGACGAGGCCAGGCCGTCCGCACAAGACACGGCTATGTGATGGCCAAGTAGGCCGTGTGCGACACACGGGCTAGACTGAATTGGGTCGTGTGGGCCACATGAGCATGTAGGCCCACACGGGTAATCTACATGGGCGTGTGGGATTTTGGGCCAAGGCCAATTTAGGCCGTGTGGGCCCACACGGGTAGGCCACATAGGCGTGTAGACCCATTTAACTGAAAAGTTTCTTAAGGTTGCACGGGTCGCCCAAGTCGAATGTGAACCTACTGTAGGGTTGGTAAGCACTACTTGGACCCCTATATGCGTAAATTGAATGCATGATGTATTTACTGATCCTGATGCTTATATGCATGTATACGGAACTATATGTGTAACTGTTAATCATGTAATAGCATGTCATTTATGGTACGTTTGCATTGCATTGGGTTAGGATGATGATATATGGAGGAAGTGTACTGAAAGGCTCTTAAGCCTAATATCTGGCAGCTCAGCTGCAAATTTATTGATTTTGTGCCGCATTCGGTACTATTTGGAGTGTAAGGATGGGTGGGTGTTTTAAACCCCACATGGAGTGTAGGGATAGACAGAGATGGTGTGTAGAGGCTGGTTGGGTAGGATTCTGTTACTGATAAATGCATATCTTATACTATTACTGTGACGGGCTTAGGCCCTAATACATATCTGTTACTGAAACTGAAATAGGCTAAGGCCCGAATTACTACTGAAACTGAGATGGGCTTAGGCCCAGACTGCATTTGACTGTTTGTTGTGACTGACGTATGCATGTTTTCTGTGGGGATTACACACTGAGTTTACGTAAACTCACCCCTTCTGTTTAATGTGATAAGGTAATCCCCAAGCTTAAACGGATCGATACAGCGGAGGACTCAGCGGTGACCACGGTTAATAAAACTTTTTGTTTTGATTTGTGGTTATATTTTACTATTATTATTGGGTAATTTTTTTATGTAATTTGGGACTTTCCTTGGACTTTTACTTTATTGAGGTTTTCATGGATTTAATAACTGCACAAACTCAACGAACAAACGGTTTTCTCTAAAATAAAGGGGTTTTCCTAAAATGGACAGATTTACTTAAATAACTCGATTTTTCATAAAATAAATGATTTTCTAAAGCTTCCGCAACGAATTATGTTTTAAAACAATCGATTAAGTAAGTAAGCGATTTTGGAAACAACAAGAGATAAATAGAAGATAATAAATGGTAAAGGTTTTAACATGAGAAATTCGTTTTCAAATTCCATTCCATGTGACATCGCCAGATTCGGCAATAACGTCTAGGCCAGGTTTGGGGTGTTACAATATAAGTCAAAATTTTGAAAGTTAGTTGATTTTAGATGTGGTTTATGTTGAATTAATTGAAGAATTTGGGTTAGAACTGATAGAATTTGTAAGTTAGAATTGAGAAAAGGATTGAATTGTAAGTTAAATCATAAGTTTTTATGTAGTAGGGACTAAATTGAGAAAATTTCAAAATTAAGGATTTAGGATGAAATTGAGGATTGAAGTTAGTTTTAAGTGAGAATTGGATGAAAATATGAAATAGTTTTGGAAAGAATAAAACTAATATTGATTTAAGGACTAAATGGGAATTTAGAAAAAAGTTGTGTATAAATTAAATTAATTAATATAAAATTTTATTTTATTGATAATTTTTAATTGTTTAAATTCGTAGCTAACGTTGAGCCGGAAGCTTCGACTAGGAAAGGAAAAGAGAAAGTCAACAAGGATTAGCTCGAAAAATACGGTTTGTATTTCTATAATCCGAAAACTAAAATTATTTGTTGTATTTATTATTATGTATGGTAAGTGAAATTGAGGTGAGTTTGATATATTAATATTGAATTGAATTGTTTTGTGAACATATGTGTATGGTTGAAAAGTGTATTGAATTAGAATTGATTAAAATTGTATATTGATTGGAAATTGAATTATGAATTGAAATACCCTATTAACAATGTCGGGCTAAGTCGGATATAGTTGGCATGCCATAGGATTGGAAGTGTTCAAAGTTACTTCGACTTCGAGTCGATGAGGCACTATAAGTGTCATTTTACTGTTATTACTTCGGATAAATTCGATAAAGTACTGAGTACCGTATTGTTACTATTTTACTTTGGCTTGGCAGATGAGGCACAGAGTGCTGTACTGGTGTGTTGGTTGGATCCGTGTATCCGTCGAAGTCCGAGTCGTGTTAATAGGGATAAGTAAATGAATTGGTTAATTTGATTGATACTGAATGATATTGAAATTAAATTGAATACATTATGGTGAAATGCTATTGAATAGCATCTATGAAATTGAAATAGAAGATGTGATAATTGAAAGTGTTATGAATGATGTGTATTGTGAAATTGATTAATTATGAATGGATTTGTTATGTATAAATATATATTTGAACTTATAAAGTTTTATTTTATAAGTATTCGGATTATAGAAATACCACTAAGTTATATACTCAGCGTACGGTTTGTTTCCGTGCGCAGGTTAGGTCAAAGTCAGACTGTTGAATCAGCATCCATAGCCAATCCCGAACTCAAATACATGGTAAAGTATTTTATCTTTTGAAATGGCATGTACCTAGGTTGTCTTTTTATGTCCTTTTGAGATGTGTTTATTATAGTGTATAAGATAACATTGTTTGATAAACATATAAATATAAGTCTTATAATATAGTCATTTACATAGTTATGGTTTGAATTGGCTGAATGATATATAAATGATTTGTTTAGATAATTTATGTTAGACATCTATGAATATATGAATTAGATTATTACAATGATAGTTCTAACATGTTTTAGAAGTATTTAATTGTGTTTTGGACTGATTGAAAGATTGAATTTTGAGTTACTTGTCGTTCAAGAATTGCAGGGTTGGTAAACTTGTTGTAAAAGGCTCATTTTGAGTCCACACGGCCTGGCACACGGGCGTGTGACCAGACCGTGTGATACACACGGCTTACACATGGGCGTTTGGGTAAACCGTGTGTCCCCTGCAACTTAAAATTTTAGAAACAGAATGCACAGGTATTGCCACACAGGCGTGTGTCTCAGCCGTGTGAGGTACACGGTCTATCACACGGGCATGTGCCCGGCCATGTGAAAACTGTACCTAAAATTTGAAAAATAAATTGAGCACACGGCCTAGCACCCAGGCGTGTGGCTTGGCCGTGTGAAGTAAGTCAAAGAGTTACACGGGGTAGGACACGACCTGAAACACGGGCATGTTTTAGGGTCACACAGGCGTGTCCCTAAACCACACGGGCGTGTGAGCCCTGTATATAGGAAAAATCTTGAAATTTCACGTAAAATCCTTAGAGTTTTCGATTAAGTCCCAAATTGTTTCTAACGTACATTTTTGGCCTCGAAGGCCCATAAAAGGGACAACATGATTAATTTCTAATTTGAATGTTAATTATTTTTGTATTATTTGTATTAAAACTGTATTGACTGGTAATACTCCGTAACCCTATTCCGGTGACGAATAAGGGTTAAGGGGTGTTACATGTATGTTGTAATAAGGGGTTAGTGCATGAGTCTTGACCCTGTTATTAATCTCCTCTCTTAATCCACTAACAAAGTTGGATACAAAATGCCATTCATACAATTGAGCTTTGTATTACAACATAAATGATCCAAGTTATTCAAAATTGTCTTGATATTCATCTACAGTTTGTCTATGCACTAACTTATTAAATTCTTCTATTATATCATTACAAGTCTTGTCACTAAATCTCAAACACAAATCAGCAACAAACTCTGGCCAAGTAACCCTATGTTTTTTGTTTAATATACCTATCATACCATGTTTTTTACCTTCCCACCAAATACATGGAAGCAATTTCAACCTTTTGTTCCTCAGTAGTTGCAAAAATGGTGAAATATTTGTGACATTTGTTAACCCAACCCCTAGGATTAGTTCTATCAAAAGTCTATAACTCAATTTTAGATCTAGGAGCAAAGAACCCTAAATTGGAAGTGAAGTTACGATTAGGGTCATGGTCTATGGTGTGTAGTTCTTTAGATATGTCTGTTATGTTATCTCCAAGTACTATAGTGATATTTCTTTCTTAGTTAAATGATATATTAGGATTAAGGCTTTGTTTAAAGGCTATTATCCCAAGTTCATTATGGTGAAAGGTATGTTTTTCATGCTTATCAATGGTAGTAATTTGCATTGGTTTATTTTTATTAGCTTTAGATTGAAAAGGATTGTATACTTGAGTTTTTTTTGCTCTTTGGCTTTCAAGAGTTGCTGAAGAAGATTCATCTATTCTCTTATTCAATAACTCCAATATCCTACTGATGTTACCCTAAGTTTCAACAAACTTAGAATCAATGTTGCCATTTTGCTCATTCTACCATTTTGAGATCTTGGATTCATCAGTCATACTTTCCAACTGACCTTGGATCACTTGTATCTGCCCCTTCAAAGCATTCAACCTAGTTCCATCAGTCATGGAGGTTTGTTTCTTCGATCTACCCAACTTCATCGATGGATCTTTGGTAGCTCTGATACCAAGTCTGTCACAACTTGAGAATGACAATGGAGAATTCAATGAATTTTTCAGAGTTGTTAAATGAGATAAGAAGAAATTAGGTTGAAGAAGAGGAAGAGAATTTGTAATTCAATTTCTGATAATTCTTAAGGTTGTTGCAATTACATATATATTTGGTAATTCGCTTGTAATGAATTGTAAGAAACTGTATTACAGTATTTATTTATTTAACATCTATCATCATTTCTCATCCTTAGATTCAGAAATTGTTTCTTCAAAATACTCCTTATCCTTAATCGACTCAAGCAACCTTCCTCTTTGGGTTGTTCTCTAGCCCATTCATCTCTAACTCATTCTTTAGCCCATCTTCACACATCAACTTCTTTAGCCTAGCTTTCATATCAAAAGTAGGTCCACCACACATGAACTAGTTACTTGGCCCAACTTTCATTGACCCACCTTATCCTTCTTCCATATTCCTCCGGTTCATTTCAACTTTACCTAATTCATTTGATTGCAATTGTAATTTAGGGTTCTCATTCTTCTTATTCACTCCTCTAGCATAGACATGAGAAGGGCGTAAAGAATATGATGTAATTGACAAAAAAAGGGTTGTTTGAAAATGTAGAATGTGGGAAGAGTTTGATTTTTAGAAATATATTAAATATATATATATATATATATATTGAATGTTGAATCATCGATGTTGAAGAAGGATGTAAATATTTTATTTCAAAAAATTATCATACGTCTATTTTTTGAATTTTTTATTTTTCATAATTTATTTTCTAAATATTTCAAAATTTTTGTGTACTTTTCCTATTTTATATTTTTTTTAAAAAATTTTAAGTATAACTTTTGAATTTTTAAAAAAAAAGATTAAATTGATATAATGTGTAACTATTGTAAGCTAAATTTATTAATTTTTTAAAATTTGAAATCAAATTAACAAAACGTGTGAATTGTGAAGGGTTAAATCTATTATATATCATACTAATAAAAAAAGTCATGACAATATTTCGTTTGATGACTAAAGACATTTTAATGGTGTAACAACTACAAATTGTAATAGACCTAATAAAAGTGACAAATCAAGAAAATTCAGTAATTAAAATAGGAATGCCCTCCAACTTTAGTGATTAGATTTCCAAAAAGAAACTTTTATCACTTATACAAAGTATTTTGTAAGTTAACGTTTAAATATTTGATAATTATACCAATTAAATTAAATTTTGATTATCTGCATCTACAATTTGTTTTCTTATTTTTTAACTGTAATTTTCTCTGTACTGAAAAAAAAATCCTCGAAAATTTTGAAGCCAACTGTTTGATGTCTACGCATTAAGTCTTTTTTAGGGGAAAAAAATCTATTCACGTGACTGTCCATAAATAATATAAATATTAGATTTGTGATGTAAAAGATATAGAAAAGTAAGATTGAGCATCAAACCCGAATTTAGAAAATTTTAATTTAACCACTTACTTATTTTAGGATTTCTTTTAAAGTTGTAATTTAAATATTTTAAAAAAAAATTCGATTAACATCTTAACTTAGTCAAAGATATTTATAATCGGTGGTGTTGATGGCACTTGGATAGGGATTATACGGACAGCTGGCCCAGACATTGCATGTGGATCCCTATGTTAGACAAGGAACTTCCCCCATGCACGACAATTGAGACATATCATATATAATTTATGTATACAACGTTTTATTTTATTTTTTATACAACAGATACTAACACATAGGATCAAATATTGGTATCAGCTATAGATTAACTCCTTTCTGCCAATAGGCTTAGTGCTTAAATTCACTACATTTTGTTTATAATATATTATTTGATATACCACTCGTAAAAGTTTTTACCTTTACAAGTAAATTTAATAAATGGGCATATATCTTATTTATTTATTTTTAATACCATTTAGGTGGTTTTTGGTACTTTATCATGGGAATTTGATTCCTATGATTATCAAAGATGTAATATTACTATATTTAATATCTCCTTAGTCCAAATAAGATTAATTTTAAACCGTAAAATGGATGAAGACATCTATAATTATACCAAAAAAATATATATGTGAAAATAACTAATTAAAATTCCAAGAAAATTACATTAATATATTTGGTTCACTTAACACTTTACTAGAAATTTTATTGTAAATTTCAAAATTTCCCTCATTGAATAAAACATAAAATTTATTAATGTTAACATTTTTCAATTTTCATTATTAACCAAGCTAGTTTATAATTAATAAATATGTAATTTAATCTAGTTATTTTTAAATAATATTTATTTAAAATACATTTATTTTGAAATTATTATAAGATGAAATTTAAAACATATATTTTAAATGAAACACCCTAAACCCGGCCCATTCGTTACAACCGAATCTGAGATGCCACTGCGGAAAAACGTTTGAAGACTGATTTCACTTTTGGGAAAAACATTAAAATTTTTGTCATTTGAAAACCATGTCCAATTAAAAATTCTAAATAATATAAGCTTGACAAAAATATCCAAATTAAAAGCACTTCCAAATAATAATTTAATGGTCGTCTAGCTTAAACATAATAAAAATGCTCAAATAGAAATACTTAAATACTTTAATCTGGGCCTTATTACAATAAATAATTAAACAAAAGTTCTTAGTAATAAATCAATAAAATAAAGAAGATGTCTTCTCAGATGGGCCACCTCGTATCCACTCCAACCCGGTCCAATCACCACGAATCATCTGCGATGTTTAATAAAAATTGGGTGAGTCATACGGACTCAAATGTGTAATTAATCCACCGAATTCCACCCACATGTTAACCACATATTAACCCATATATCGGATAACAAATATCATATTCACATGTTAACACATTCTGGCTTGGCCCATATTCATATCACATTCATCTAATAGGGTAGTTAACCACATAATTTCCACATACCGGGCTTAGCCCATTTCCACACCGATCCACATTCATATCTTGGGCTTTGCCCATTTTTACATTAATCCACATATCATATTGGGCTTGGCCCATTTCCACATATGTTCACATACGAAATCATGCAATTATGAAGCCCAACCCAAACCTAGGGTCCATCCGCTACACACCCCTTATCCAACCTACCACACACACAGGGATTATCAAATCACCCTCTCCTTTTCACTCCAAAGGCAATCACTCGCCGTCCACGTGCAATTAAGCACAATAGTCCACAACGCGACCTCGATCGGCGCCAATCCACGATGTAGCCGTAGCTAACACCAAAACCACGATGGGACACATAGTCACTCATCAACCACGATATGGCACATAGCCGATATCAACCACGATGAGGCACATAGCCACTCATCAAGCCACGCGAACTAATCGCAATTAATCCACAACGTGACCTCGATCAACGTCAATCCACGATGTAGCTCAAGGCTAACATCAAAAACCACGATGGGACACATAGTCACTCATCAACCACGATATGGCACATAGCGAGATATCAACCACGATGAGGCACATAGCCACTCATCAAGCCACGCGAACTAAATCGCAATTAATCCACAACGTGACCTCGGTCAACGTCAATCCACGATGTAGCTCAAGGCTAACATCAAAAACCACGATGGGACACATAGTCACTCATCAACCACGATATGGCACATAGCCGATATCAACCACGATGAGGCACATAGCCACTCATCAAGCCACGCGAACTAAATCGCAATTAATCCACAACGTGACCTCGATCCAACGTCAATCCACGATGTAGCTCAAGGCTAACATCAAACCACGCACTCAAGTACACCCGTGCCTTCTTTCATATCCCAACCCATGCACATGCCACATAAAATAATGATACAATGTAATGATGCATGAGCATGTTCATCAAGCATATTATCACATATTCATATTAATAATCACATATCATCGGGTTTGGTACTTACCGGATTATCGACATACCCTCGAGGGTATCCTTATCACAATTTCCACTTTGCACTAGTTAGCACATTCATAACACATACATATTTCACATACATATCATATACCCGGAAAACGGTGGGTTAATCACACACCGATCACTTGGAGAACTATGCTTTACGTCGATGCTATCACTAGCGATACTACGGCTATTTGCCTACTTTCTTGTTCGACACTGGTCCACACCCCGGTGGCCAATCCCTAACTAGAGAGACAGATCTCTTCTTAAACTTCGGATAGGGACCTTCCCTTTCCCTTCTTGAATGGTATTCGCCTCCATCAACACACTTAATCGAGAATAATCGATTTAATCATCAATATACGAATTCTTAACCAAATATCCACAACTTATCATACTTATCGAAAGGGTCTTGAAATCCCGAAAAGCTTGATCTAATGCTTAGATCCTTAATCCCTACATTTGATTAATCACCTACTACTTTAATAAAAAGCCATTCGGCCATAAATCCAAATCCTAGTAGGATTAGTATACTTAAACTTACCTTGTTGCCGTTTGACTTAAGAATCAAGTCTTGAAATCTCTCTATACTCTTCTTGCATTCGCCCACATTGAATCAATTAACTTGGTTAGTTTTCGGCTTTTGAATAATTAATGAACACATATATTTACCAAACATGGCCTTGGCGAATACTATAGACACTTACCTTGTGGATTTTAAATCCAAAACTCACCGAATAACTAGGGAACACGTGGCCTATAGTGTACCTTCGGAAAAGAACTTCTCCTTCCTTGTAGTCGACACTTAGTAAATCCCGAAAGATCTCTTCAAAGTTTTGGCAACAAGATATTAATGGGGTTAGTCCTAGATTTCGGCAAATCTTAAGAAAAAAAGGATGAAACCGAATGAGATCTTACCCTTACTTGAAGAAATCGATTGCACCTTCATTTCAACCTTCAGAGATTCGGCTATGGCTAGATGATGATCTCACAACTTTCGGCTTTTGGAGGGATTAGAAAGAAAAGAGAAGGAAGAATAAAGATGGAGGATTCGGCTTGGCAAAAATAAAAGAAGAAGAAGATTTGGTGAAGAGAATTCGGCAGAGGCTTTCAAAGAACAGATAATAATGCAGAATGGCCTCTCTTTTCCTTTTATAGCCGAAATTATCATCTAAGGTGTCCCTTACTTGGCCACCACTCTTCTATTTTAATAGCTTTATCTCTTTAATTATCACTTAAAATAAAAGATAATTCAAAGAACTATCCTTACTTAGCCGAAATTATTAAACTTAAAGTCCCTTACTTGGCCATCACTTCTCCCTTATTTTCCTCTTTATCTCTTTATTCAAATTAAAAGAATTTAATCCAACAATTATCTCTTGAAAATAATGATAAATAAATCCCTTATTTATCCACTATTTATAAAATAATAAAAGCTCCTAATTTATAGCCATGTGCCGTCCACCTCTCTCTGCTCCTTGTAGCAAAATAAAATTTCTTTTATTTGCTTCCCATGTGACTCGAACTTAGGCCCATTCCTCTTGCATATGGCACCATTTCCATAGGCCCTAAGTGGCATCTTCAGACCACTTTTCCAAGCCTGTTTGTGTGTCAAATTTCACAAACTTTTTCTTTTAAGGCCACCTTGCCTTAATTTCCCCTTTTAAACCTTAAAACTTGTCATTTCTAGGTCATTTCTAAGTTTCCAAAAATTTTCGATCGGCTCTGTAAACTTGACATTTCCTTACAAGACATTTCCTTACATTTCCAAGACATTTCCTTACATTTCCATGACATTTCCTTACAAGACATTTCCTTACATTTCCAAGGCTCTAAAAATGTTCACTTTCCTCTTTTAAACTTAACATTTCCATACATTTCCATGTTTCCAAAAGTGTTCAAAATATATTCATAACACATAAGATATGTCATTTCGTACAATTAAACCAAAAATGCATAGGCCCTATTTTAGGATGTTACATTAAATGTATTTAAATTAGAATATAATATAAAATTTAATATGATAATATTTTAAACAATAAAATTAAATGTTTTTCTATGATTTTGTGGTGAAAAAAGTATTGAATAAAAATAAGTAAAATAAATAAATAAAAAAAGGTAATTTTGTCTCAAAGAAAAAAGTTAAATTTCCAACTACATGGAAGGAACCATATTCCCAGGGTTGAGAAAAAGTAACTCCAAAAGAACCGTTACATTTCTAGGAAAGTTGATATATTTTAGTATACTAAACGTCGTTATCACTTTTCATCAATTAAATTCTCATAAAAGTAATCACTTTCCATCATACCAAATGTCCTCTTAAGAACTTATGGTCAAAATACACACATATTGAAATTTAAATTTGAGACAATATGATTTTTAATATATCTATTTTGTCATTTTAACTAAAGTCTTATTTATTTTTTTATATAATTTTTTTATAAATATATTTATTACATATTCTATTTTTAATCCATATCATGAGTGTACCATAATTTAATATGTAAAATGTGTTTTATGTTCAAACCATATAAAGTTTTTACAAAAAAATATTATTTTAATTTTAATGAAAACTTAATTATGAAGATACAAGTCAATTGACTTAATTATAAAAAAAAATTATTATTTTGTTTAAATTTAATTATAAAAATATATAAATAGTAATGTAAAAAAAATATTTTATTATTTTAATATTATAAAATATCAAATTTGAAATAGAGCTACAACAAATTTCTATTTTTGCCAAAGATTGCACTATTATTTTTTTCTTAGCTAAAATGAAGTAAAATAAAAAAATATTTGTTTTTAATAAAAAATGTAAATTAAAATAATATTTATTAAATTTATTTATTAATTATTAAAACTTAATTTTAAGAATATGACCCACTTTAAATATAAATTTAAAAAAAAAAGAAATTTTTTGAAATTCAAAAAAAAACTAACTAAAACTCAACATTTCTATATATAAGAAATAGTAGTTTAAGGAGATTAGAATGTCAAAGTCAAGTGTTGGAAGCTATTTGGTATCTAAATCATTAATGGAGAGGAATAAGTGATTATCCCGCCAACCAAATAGTATGCAAACATAAGGCATTAATGTGTGTTTATTTACATCTGAAGCAAAATTCAATTTGTCATGAAAGATTTGCAAACAATCTTTCCTTATGAAGTAGCTATTATACAAACCTATATTTTTTGAGCTTGAGAGAGAATCATTCAATCTTAAGGTTAAGTTTTTAGGTGGGATTCATCATTGTTTGAATTTTTGGACCACTAAGTAAAAGAATTAAATTTACCATATAGTTTTACTTCAATGTTAGGTTGGGATTATATATTAACAAGATATTTTTTTTCTTTATTTTTATTAACAACAGATTTCTTAGTTTTAATGGGATTTCAGTAAGTGGGTTTGAAAATTCTTCAAGTAAATACAATTGTTTGTAATTATATATGTAGTATGTTTTTTGTAATCATTGTATTTAGTGAATCCCATATTAATGTAATTGAAGCACTCTAATTACACTATATATAATAAGAAAAAAATAAAATAAAATAAAATAAACAAAGAAGAAAAAATAGTCAAAATATTAAACTAGAAACCAAAGAGAGTTGATAAATAAAGTTGAACTCAACACTTGTGAGAATCGAGGTCTAAAGTTAAACTTGCCAATTGAAATTCTCTTTCCTTGTCCACTCCCTTATCTAGAAAAAAAAAATAGTAATCAAAAGCTTACACTAAAATTTGACACCCATAGGTATCGAAATATTTCTGCGAAAAAAAAAGTACTTTGAAAAATAATTTTCTGAAGAAGTTTAGTTTGAGAAATAACATTTCAATAAGTGGAGTATGCACCACATTTCAAACAAAACAGTAACAGCCTCCCCGACGAGATAAAGCTCGACGTCGCAACAAGCAGCCGACATTACGATGAGAAGAAAACCTTCGTACCAACGACACGACACCTCCTCGTCACGACGACATTAATGTCACGTCACGTCACGACATGACGATGTGTTCCTCAAGTTTCTCGATTTTCTTCTCTCAGTTAAACTTTATTTTGATTTCCCACTTAAATTCTGATTAACCTAAGGATATTCTAATTATAAAAGCTATGAATTTCAGCCTATAAATAGGCCTTAGTTACCCTAGGTATAATAGGATAGAAAATAACACAATTAAGAGAGAATTATGTGTTTCAATTTGCAAGGGTTTTTCTTTCGGGGTTTCGAGTTTTCTTTATTTTTACTCTTTCCATATTTTACTTTTATCTTCTTACTAAAATCTCCTTTTGCCCGTGGTTTTTTATCCTCTTCGGAGGATTTTTTTCCACGTAAAATTTGTGTGTTTAATCTTTGCAATTTCTTCATTATTATTCTTTTTTATTACTTACATGGGTCGATCCCCAACAAACTGGTATCAGATCTTGGTTCGATTTCTGCATTCAACCCATCCAAAGATGGCATTGACAAGGCTCAACATTAAGAAGTTTGATGGAATCGCAAATTTCAGTCTGTGGCAAATTCGTATGACGGCAATACTGGTCCAGATTGGTCTAAAAAAGGTCGTTACATGGAAGAAACCCCATGGATGCAGACTAGTCAGAATGGGAAGAGCTTGATGAAAAAACTCTATCTACAATTCAACTATGCCTTACAAATAATGTGTTATAAACAATTGTGTTGTTGTGTTTTTTGCCCCCTTCTTACGAAACTTTCAAGGAGACCCTGATTTATGGGAGAGATAATCTTTCATTCGAAGACTTGAAAGGAAATCTTTTGAGTAAAGACAAACTTGATAACGAGTTAGGCCAAAATAAAAAGTCAGATGGGCAAGCCTCAGTTCTAGTTGCAAATGGCAGACAATAATCCAGAAAATCAGATCAAAGTAGGTCTAGGGCAAGATCAAACTACAGGAATTTCGGCAAACAATGTGGCTATTGTAAGAAGATGGGCAACATTAAATAAGAACGTTACAAACTTCATAATAAAAACAAGATGGATGCCGAAAACGATGAGAAAGGAAAGCAGAAAGCCGAAGTTGCTGATACTAGTGTAGCCAAGGACAAAATGATGATTTCTTGTTGGTGTTGTAATAGCCCGATTTTGACCCTAATCGGAATAGTGGTTTCGGGACCACAAATACGAGTCTGAAAAATATTTTAAAATTATTTTCTATGTTTATTATGTGTGAATTTGCTTGTGTGAAATTTTCTGTGTGATAATTTTATCGACTGTGTGCTGATTTATGAAAAAAGGACTTAATCGCATAAAGTATAAAAGCTGTGTGCTGATTTATAAGTACCTAATTGTGGTTGTCTTGATAATGAGAAGGACTTATGATGTAATTTGACCAAAATTGAGTGTAGTGGACGGTTTGATGATAACATATATGTTTTATATGTTAAAAATTTATAAGTTAAAATTTATATTTTATATTATATTATAATATAATAATAAAAACATGAGTTAGTGGAATTTCTTTTCATGTTCATCTTTGTTTCCATCGAAAAATAAAAACAAGAAAGGGGTTTTGAGCTTTGTAACATTCAGCCTTGGTGTAATTCAAAATTGGGTATGTGTTTTTGATCGGTTTTTGATAATTTTTACGTTTTTGTAATCGTTGCTTTGTGCTCTACAAAACCCATGCTTAAATTTTGAATTTGAGGAATATTTTGAGTTGAGCCATTGATGATAGCTTGTTGTTTATGTTGTTTGAGGATGAATTATGATAAATATGTGTTAGATTAATAAGTTTTGTCTTTGAATTTTTGATGAAATTGAGTATATTGGACTAAATTGCAAAAATAAATTTTTGAGGGACTAAAATGTGAAATAAATGAAATTAATGGGCTGCTAGGGACCTATGGAAGATTCGGCCAAGCATGGGTTTAAGGAAATTTTGTGTATTTTGTGTTGTTTTGAAATGGGACTAAATTGAAAAAATGTGAAATATTAGGGGTTAAAGTGCAAAATGCTCATTTATGTGTTTTTGGATTAAATTGAATGAAAATATGTTTGAATGAGCTTAATTTGAATATATTTAGATCAAGAACCAAAGAAATCGGACTTGGATTGGGGAAAAACAAAGTTGAATGAATAGCCGGGAAACTTAATCCGTCAATTTCCGAGGTAAGTTTTTAAGCAGTTGGGTCAAATTGAATTTTTATCTATATTGATGTGCATATATTAAATAGAAGTAAGTATGTTTACTATATGAAAGTCGAATGTGAGGTTGATATTTATATATATAAGATTTTGATTTATTTGAGTCAAATGATTACACATTATGATATAGTTGAAGGGGGAATTGAATTGGAAGATGGATATATTCGAATAGGTGAGTATATATATGTAACGATTAATGCCGAATGTGTCAATGAATTAGTATGAGTTGGCCGAATGTAAGATTTGGTATATGTATAAATAAACCTTGATTAATTGAGTTGTTTGAAGATATATGTATGGATTAAGAGATAGTTAAATGTGAGGATGAATAGAGAAAGGTGATTGTATTCGAAATGGTGGACATGTGTCTATGTGTATATTAAGTGTGCCGAATGTGATGGTAATTGATAGGAGAATGAGTTGTTGAACACGCACATAAATATATGTATATAGAATGTGCCGAATGTGATGATAGATGGCATGAGAAATGATTTGTTTGGACATGCACATATCTATGTTCATATATAAATGAAAATGAAATTATATGTGTTTTTGTGAATGAGGAAAAATAGATTAAAGAGCACTATGTGTGCGAGCTTAAATACCGAGCACTGTGCGTGCGAAATCGGTCAATGAGCACTAAGTGTGCGAACTTATATACCGAGTACTAAGTGTATGAAATCAGTCAATGAGCACTAAGTGTGCGAACTTATATACCGAGTACTAAGTGTACGAAATTGGTTAATGAGCCTTATGTGTGCGAGCTTGAATACCGAGCACTAAGTGTGCTAAATCGGTTGTATAGCTCTAATCATGTGTGAAGATTAAGTAACGACACTAAGTGTGCGATACGTTACAAGAATTTTTACATTAAATTCACAAGGTATTAATATGTCAATACTCAGCATTTGATATGTTAATATATTATAGCATGAAATACGCAGGATATCGATATTTCTCTTGTATTATGTCACGAATGTATCAAATGGAATGTATATTGAACAGGTACGTAATGATAAGCTATCCTTGGATGGTAGTAAGTGTAATTGTTAAAATGATAATACCGAATTATGGGTATTTATATAATAATTATAAGATTTGAAAGTGAGTTTGAATTTTGATACTTTATACATGTATGTGTAGTTGTTTAAGGCAAGAAGAGGATTATAAATTTAGATGAATGCAGTTATTAAATGTTGAAATAATTAGTATTATGGGTTATGAAATGTGCGAGTTGATCATATAATGTTTAGTACATTGTTTGAAATTGTTTAAAACTTACTAAGCTATGTTAGCTTACTGTGTGTGTTCATTTGACTATATTATAGATTTTTGAAGGCCAAAGTCGAGCTTGGGGATCGTTTTGGAACATCGTCACACTATCGATCGCTATTTCGGTATTTTAAAAGTTTGAAACTATGAACATATATGGCATGTATAGGCTAGTAATATTATGTTTGGTTTTGAAGTTGTATATATTTGTATAAGCCATGCGAAAATGGCTTGTCCGTCTTGTTAATCTTGGAATTTATATTTTGGCTTGATGATTATGTTTGGTTGTGGTTTTGGTTGATTTGGTTTTGGTATATATATAAGTATGGTTAATGTATAGAGTTTAAATGAAATGGAGTAAAGATGTTATAAACTAGTTATCCATATTTTGCAATGAAACAGTTTTTGGTTAGCAGCAGTGACGTGATTTTGAAAAATCACCAAAAATAGGAGAAATGGAATTAGAAATTTAATAAGATATATAATTAAATCTATTTGTGTCTATTTTTATATGAAAGAAATAGAGTAGGCAAAGGAATTTTATATTCTGTGATATTTGAAGTTTAGTGAGACAGGGTCAAGATGGTATTTGAAGTCCCTTATTTTGACTTTATAAAATCATTAAAAATTGTAAAAAATTAATTAAAAGTTATATTTTATATTTATAGATTCCTTAGTGAGTCTATTTTCAATAGAAACAAGTGGGAACATCATATGTAAACTATACAATGAGATATTTGAATTTAGGTTAAGAGAGGTCAGAACCGTTGGTCAGTGAAACATGAGAAACTTTAATGAATAAACTGTACTAATTGGCCACATGAAAAATTCTGGAAAAATTATGGTAAGAAGATATATGAGCCTAGTTTCAAGGAAAATTTACGGATATAAATTTTGAGTTTCGTAACTCGATTTATAGTCAATTTAGTCAACATGACACAGTTGGACAGTTTCAATTTTTATGCCCCGAATTAGTAGTTAAGTCTAGTAATGCCTCATGCTCGACTCCGGCAACGGTCTCGGGTAAGGGGTGTTACAGGTGTCTACGAGCGAAAGCTCCAAGCTTACATCCAAATGGATCCTTAATTTAGGGTGCTCTTACCACGTGTTCCAACAAGGATTGGTTCTCCACGTATAGTTCAGTTGAAGGTGGAGTTCTGCTGATGGTGAATAATTCTATATGTAAGATAACTAGGATCGAAACAGTACAAATCAGGATGCACGAAAAAATTGTACGGACACTGTTAGATGTCAAGTATGTGTCTTATCTAAAGAAAAATCTCATCTCTTTAGAATTTTAGACTCGAATGGTTGCAGAATTTTTATCCAGTCAAACGGCTTAAAGGCAACCTATAAGTTGTGATTAGAAGACAAAATTAGGGCAACCTATACGTTCTGCAAGGGTCGAAGATGACTAGTGCGACTACAATTATTGAAGAAATCATTGCCATGTCGCGATGAGAACCAACCTGACGTCGCAATGACGCGACATGATTCTTTTTCCATAGATTCCGATTTAACAAAACTTTGGCACATGCAACTTGGTCATATGAGCGAGAAAGATATGATAACATTGTGTAAAAGAGGTTTTCTTAAAGACACTGGAGTTGGAAAGTTAGGTTTCTACGAACACTGCACTTACAAGAAGCAGACACAAGTAAGTTTCAATTCAGCAGTGCACAGAACAAAAGGGACTCTCGACTATATTCATTTTCATTTATAAGGTTCGACTCCTGACATCTCAAAAGGAGGTAATAGATATTTCCTAACTTTTATTGATGACCACTCTAAGAAAGAGTGGGTTTATTTTTTGAAACAGAAGAATGAAGTCTTTAGAATCACAATGGAAAATACTGCTAGAAAAACAGATAGGAAAATCCATGAAGCGGTTGAGAACGAATAATGATCTTGAGTTCTATTCATCATATTTTAACTATTACTGCAAACGGGAAGAGATAGAAATACATTGCACAATTGGTCATACTCCACAGTAGAATGGAGTTGCTGAAAGGATGAATAGAACCTTGCTTGAAAAGGCCCGACGTATGATTTCTAATGTAGGTTTAAGGAAGGAGTTTTTGGCTGAAACCGTCAATTTGGCAAGCCATTTGGTGAACCGATCTCCCCATCGATCATTGAACAAAAAAATTCCAAAAGGTATATGGTCAGATAATCCTCCAAATTATTCCAACCTTAGAATTTTCAGTTGTCTTGCTTATGCAAAAGTTAGTCAGCGAAAGCTTGAACCAAGGGTTGTGAAGTTCATATTTATGGGATTTTCTATTGGTATGAAAGGTTTCAAATTGTGGTGCCCGAAAACTAACAAGACAATTGTCAGCAGAGATGTTACGTTCAATGAATCTGCTATGATTCATTTGGAAAAAGGGTTGCTTGCATTTAAAGACACAACAATCCATAGTGTCTCAAGCAAGGTAGAGTCAGAAAAAATAGTGGGTGACTTCGCGATGATAGGAAGCACGTCGTCGCAACGTCACGACAAACATGAGCGACGTCCCGACAAAAAAAAATTGAACATCGTGATGTAATGACAAAATTTTGATATTCGTGATTAGAATGTTGTTTTGGATCAGTTTGGGAATTCATCTGACCCTCAGGTACCCTTACCATCTCATTTAACAAATTATAAGTTGGCTCGTGACAAAAAAGGCGAGAAATCTGAGCACCACAGAAATACTATGAAGGAAACCTAGTGGCATACGCTCTAAGTGTTGTAGAGAGCATTGATTCAACTGATCCTTCATGTTATTTCGAGACAGTTCAGACCTCTGATTCTAACCAATGACTTGTTGCTATAGAAGAAGAGAATGAATCACTCCAAAAGAACAAGACTTGCCAGCTAGTTAAACCACCCATCAGAAAGAAAATAGTTGGTTGCAAATGGGTGTTCAAGAAAAAAGAAGGTTTAGGTTCGAGCAACACTAGGTATAAGGCAAGGTTGGTCACAAAGGGCTACAATCAAGTGGAGGGACTTGATTTTCATGATGTTTTCTCTTCTGTTGTAAAACATACGTCCATTCGAGCACTTTTGGCTCTTGTTGCATCGAATAATCTTGAGTTAAAGCAGTTAGATGTAAAGACTGCTTTCCTTCATGGTGACCTAGAAGAAGACATCTACTTGCAGCAATCGGAAGGCTTCATAACTGAAGGTAAGAAAGATCTTGTTTTTTGTCACATCCCAAAAATAAGGCTAGAAGACATAGGGATAAAATTTAGATTTTATTCTTTTTAAGCATAGGCTAAGAGAATTTAGAAGTCCTTAGAAATTAATTTTGATAATGAATTAACAAGAATGAGCCTGCTGGTTTAGTGGTAAAGTCTTAGCTCTCCTTTAGGTCCCAAGTTCGAAACCCCTTATGTTTCAGCCAAAATATTTTATTTTCTTATTTTTACCCCATAAAAGTATCAAATTTTCAAACTAGCCCAACCCAAAAATATTTTTTTCATTTTAGTCATTAATTTAAATCAACCCTAATTCTAAACTAATTACTAGTCCTATTGCAATTAGGAAAGAATAGTTTTCTAAATTGTCAATCTTTTCAAAACCTAGAATTCATATTTAGAAGATTTTTCAAGAAAATATCTCAAAATTCTCTCTTCTTCTTCTTCTTCATTACTGAAACCTTCATTGCAGTTACGGTTCTTAAAAGATTTCAAGATTTTCCAATCGCATCCCTCTCCTCCTAGTAGATTGTTGAACCCCTTATCTGATTAAGCTTTTTGTGTCTTCAAATCAAGTGTGGGATCTAAACTTTAGTCATTATGTATGATTAATGGAAATATTAAAAAGTAAGTAATCTGTATAGGTGAACCCCCTGTACATGAGCCCATGTATGCGAAACCCTATAGGCGAACCCCCTGTATGTGAACCCTATAGACGACCCTCCTATATGCCAACCCTCATATGTACCTTAGTGAATAGATGTGAACTCTACAAGTTTTAGCATGCAAACCCCAATGTTATATAGATGAAGTAGTATGTGAACCCCCATGTTATATAGTATGACGTAGTTTGTGAACCCCCATGTTATGTAGTATAGCGTAGTATATGAACCCCCATGTTATGTACTTTGTGAATTAATATGTACGAACCTTATATGTGTGAACCCTGTATCTGTGAACCCTACATGTGCAAATCCTATATGTGTGAACCCTGAATGTGAGAACCCATACTTCTGAACACTATATGTGCGTTCCTGTATGTGCAAACCCTATATGTGCGAATCCTATATGTGCGAAACCTGTATGCGCGAACTCTATATGTGCGAACCTTACATGTGAACCTGTAACATATGTGTTAGCCAAGCTAAGCATGTTAATATGCCAATGCTAATACGCACGAAGAAACTGTATATGTGAAATTGTTTTAGTTTGCATGAAGTAATTGCATATGTGCAATTGATATGAATTAATTGCATAAATACATGCCAATGATTGTTAGTACGAAAATTCACACACCGTATTGAAAGGTAAATTTTCTTGACAAGCATAGTAATCAATTAATGATTGATAAATAGCATGACATGTTGAATTTATGTGCATGATTACATGAAATCGAGTATGGAGGATAAATGAGTTCTGTAGGAGAAAGTGGCAATTTAAGTCCACATCGAAAGTTAGTACTGCACGAAGTAGGTGGCAATGTCATCGAAATCAAGATGATAGTTTAAAAAGCCATCAAAACCAGGCAACCTGGATGGTAAGTTATTGTAGTAAAAGTCATCGTCACAAATGAACAGTGAACGGCCATCATCATCGGGAAATCCGGGATGGTCAGTTTTTGACATGTGTTTTAATGTGTCAAGCAATGCTCGAGAGCGGATAGGATGGATGGGTGGGAACTTAAAACTAAAATTGCATTACATCATGAACACAAACCTGTATATGCATTGATTTTCAGAATGTTCCTTACATTATGCTTAATTGCTATGTTGCTATAAATTGAATGTTTTACTGTTAGTACGATCATATGTTGTGGTTTAAAAACTAGACTCACACTGAGCTGTCATAAGCTCATTCCCCCATTTTCCTTACATCTCAGGTAGCATAGGAAACTAGGACGCGGAGTGGCATCGAAGGAGCCTCGGGTTAGCAACTATTTTTTTATTATTATCTTAAAGGCTCCATCATAGTTTCCCTTAATCGTTTTTTTTTTGCTTGTAATTATTAATTATTTCATGCATTTATATCTTAGGTTTGGGATTGTTTAGTTTTTAGTTTTAAGCACGATACGTAGTTAATACTCTGATAGTTGCATGCTATTTGGTTTAGAAAACTATTATTCTTAATAATATTTTCCGCTTCTTTACATATACTTTAAGTTTTGAAAAGTCTTTTTAACTTTAACTATTTTTTAAAACTTCATATTAATAATGTTGTAATTGAATTGTTAAGTAAAGTCGGCTTAATAAATGAATATTTTTTTTAAAAACAGAAGGGCGATTTTCATACAATCCAACTCAAAGTAGAAGAATGGCTCTACTGGATCACTCCGATGATCAAATGTAATGCTTTTGACTTAGCTGAAACTCCTAGGCCAGGTCAGGGGTGTTACAAGTACCTAATCATCAAGCCTAATTCACTTCTTTGTTATTTATTTAATCTAACCCTATATATTTTGGATTGTTTAAAAAATAAATATAAATTAAGAACCTACACATGGTTTACAGTGAGTGATACTCAATTTTGGGATCTTAAAGTTCCTAACACCTTAGCATTGTCATTAAATTAAGGCCTCATTGACTGTGAGTATATTTTTTAAAAAAAAAATTGTTATTGATGATAATTATATTTTTCTTTGTCTTTGTCTTTTTTTTTTTTTACTCTTTCTTTCTCTTTTAATAATTTTGATGCAAATACATGTTAAATATTTTAACTTTAATTTAATTATAAAATTAACTTTGAGATGTATTTTTTTATATTTTAATCAAATTCATTTCCATTAGTATCTTCTACATAATGATAACTAACTAGTTTTATATAAAAAAATATTTAATGAATTCATCTTAAAATTAATATATAACTGGGTTATATATTACTTTAAAATATATAAATTTTTTGTAGGAAAAATATTAAATTTTAATTGAAGTTAAATATAATTTTATATGAAAAAAGTCAAGTATATTAATTTTTTTGACCTAATTAGTACTTAAACATGTATTTTGTCATCCAGGTTGGTTCCTTTCAGTATGCTACATGGCAGACATAAATTAAAAAATTTTAAAAATCTTTAAAATATATAAATTAATACATCAAGAGTCAACCTGAGCAAATGGGTGTTCATATTCATTCTAGAGGTATTTTTAGTAAACTTATATAAAATGAATTTGGATACTCGTTGGTCCATATTCATTCTAGAGGTATTTTTTAGTAAATTTATATATATTTAATTTTTATTATAAAATATCAGTTTTTATGCTGTTCTTATTTTAAAAAATATAAAATAAATATAATTAAAAATATATAAAAGCCTATAATATTTTAAAATATATAAAAATTTATAGTATATAGTATATAAAATTGATAAAAAATTAGAAAAATTATAAATTTATAAAAAAATATAAATATATAAAATAACTAAAAATCACATCCATAATGAATCTGAATGAATGTTTGTCCAGATACATTTAAATCTGGACAAACGATTTGTTTAGGTTCATTCTTGAGTTTTTTATATTTTTATTAATTAATTTATTTTAAAAAAATTAAATATATAGATTTTTATTTCAAAATAATAATATAAATAACCTGATATTTATAATGAAGAAAAAAACATATAAGCTTACTAAAAATTATATCTGGAATGAATATAAGCAAACAGTTATCCAGATTCAAATGTTTCTGGATAACCATATGTCCAAGTACATTCTTGATATGAAAAAAAATTATAAATTTTTTTATTAATTTATATATTTTTAAAGATTTTGTAATTTATGCTCATCACATGTCATACTTAAAGGCTGCCACATGTCACCATTAAATTGGCTATGAGTATCACATGAGCACAAAATAGCAGTGTGTTACTGTGGAGATACCAACTTAAGTAACGAAATACAAATTAAGTTTAAAAAAAAGTTTAGTTCTGAAACGTCCCAATAATATGAATTTTAATTTGTTAAATTTTGTCATAAAATAAGATTTTGCTTCAGTGGCCTAATACTTTTAAGTGTGTCTTTGAGGTCTTGGGTTAGAATTGTTTTTGCGAGCAAGTGGAAATATTATATATTTTGTCAAATTAAGGATGTGTTTAAATTAAATTTAAATTTGTTAGTTAATATTCGTTTAGTTGTGGGTATAGATGGCTGACTTTGTTTTTAGGAATGTATCTTGATAGTTATCTTTTTGTTTCAAAAGTAAATAATATTTTAATTTAATATTTGTTTTTCCCCCACGTTCCCTTTCTTTTTTTGGTTCCTTCATTCCCTCAATTGCGCCGTCTTTTTACCCTGCTATTGATTTCAATTTGGTTTTTGCCTTGGTTTTCTTCTGTTGTTCCTACTATTTAGTTTTTCCATTATCGTTGGGCTTCCATTTAATTTTTATTCTTAATTTTGGTTTATTCTCTTACTGCAATCCTGCTTTTCACTCTCTTGAGGGTCGTTCGTCAAGTAATTTGGTGTTCTATCTTTAATAGGTTTAAGTTTTGTATGTGGCATTAAAATTGCGATGTGCAATTGGCTTTTAGAATTGATTATAATTGCGTGCTCCTCTTTCGTGGGTGGTAAGTGGAGAGTCATAAGACGATTGGTGTTTTTCCGACAGATTAATTTTCACCATGTCGCTGTTCGTTAAGTGGTAAGGTGTTATTATATGTTCTTGAATTTTAAGTGGTTCGCTTGGTATTGTTTTTAGGATGTAATTGAGGGTTTATATTTTTTTTAACTCTCTCAGGTATGTTGTTGATTTGGGTTCTAATGGATGCGTATAGGTTCGAAAAGTCTTGTGGGTGTTTTTGCATTAGAATCAATCAAGGTGTGTAACGAGAAACTTGGAAAACAGCGAACGGAGAAAGTCGAAATTGGGCACTGTTGACGCCACACGGCCATGTGACAGACTGTATGCTGGGCCGTGTGCGACACACGGTCTAGGCTATTTTTTTAGCCGTGTGGACCACACGGTGTGTGTAGGCCACACGGGTTGGGCTATTTGGACCGTGTGGGCCACACGAGCATGCGGGCTCGAAATTCAGGATTTTTCCCTGGGGCCGTACACATCGTCTCAAACGACCGTGGGCCTTCTATAAGGTCGGTATGAGACTAAATACATTATAATACATGAAATTTGGACTTCTGTTGATACTAATTCTGCTATCCGTAAAAGTAATGGAAACGTCAAATGAGTAATAAATCTGTATACGTATGATAAGTATGTGGTTCGTATTTGTTATGTTGTGCATGTAAAGCTATGTCACGTTTAATTTCTACTTTGAATATGTATGATAATTTCTGTACTTTGTATCTGCATCTGGGTTGGGTTATAAATAACATGTGGAGGAAGTGATTCTGTAAAAGACGATAAATCACCTATTGATCCGGCAGCTCAGCTGCAACTATTCTGTAAAGTGTCCTGTGGACACTAAGTAGTGTGTAGGGATGGATGGGTGTTTTATACCCATATGGTGTGTTGCGGTTAGGAGTAAGATTATGTGTTGTATTTGCTCTGCTTTGCTATAAATCTGTTTTTGATAGATCTGTCTGATATGTATTTTACTGTGTTAAGTTTATCGTTATACATTGAGTTTCAAGACTCACTCTCTGTTTCACTGATATTTTTAGGTAATTCTAAGACTTAGGCAGGTCGGTACGACGAGAGCTCGGTTTTACTAGTATTTCGATTCTTTAACTGTTTTAAATTGGATTAAGTGTTTTGTAAAATTTGAATTGTTTGGACATTTTTGGACTGTCTCGGTTTTGGATTTTATTCCGGATTTTTGCATGACAATTGACAAAACGATTTACCGAAAACGATTATTTTTCTGCAACCAACTGTTTTCGAGAAAACAAACTTGGTTTTCCAAAATATAATGATCTAAGAATCTCTGCTGTAAAGTATTCAATTTATTTAGAAAATGTAAACAAACAATGTTTTTAATTAAATAATTATGTCAAACACGTTTTCAAATGAAACGGGCTTTTAAGTAACAAAAGTTCATGATTTTTTTTTCAATAAATGAAAGCTGGATTTATTACTGCTTTACGTAACATCTACAGATCTAGCCATAACATCCAGGTCGGGTTTGGGGTATTACAAATTCTAACTAAATACTTTTGGATAAATTTAGAGTGTAAACCACATATTAACCCATAAATAAACTACATAAAAAACACATAGATAAATAATAAATAATAATAATAATAATAGTATAATTATTATTTATTTAAAATTTACTTGATAAATAAACCTGAAAGATTTTCTTGAGATATTTGTAAGTGTCTTATCCATATTATTATCAGATATTTTCGTTTCTCGCGCAAATAATTCTGTTGCTTTCGACTCAACGGTCAACATTGCGAGGTTGTCGTGAATTTATTTGCAGAAATAACATAGGATTAACCAAGCCCTACTTGGTTTAGGGTTGACATTTGCACCCATTTCCATAAAATGCAAAATAATTGAAATCGCCCATTTACTTCGTTGTTTGGGAGTTTTGCAGTTTATTTTGACTGCTACCCCTGCATTTTATTAAAATTACATTTATTACTTTTTTTAGTCAAATTGACATGGATATTTATCTAAAATTAATCCAATTATTTCGTTCCTTAACTTTTTAAAAAATAGGTTAAAATCAATTAAGTAGAAGTTAACTATTTAATAATAAAATACATTCATCAATTTCTTTTATACAACACTAAAAATAATGTAGATTGTTAATTAAATTTAAATAATGTGACCATTGCTATTTTATTGTAATATTATTTATATTTTTAAATATCTATTTCAATTTTAATATTGTATTTAATTTCTAAAAATAGTTATAACCTTAAAATGATATTTTTTTTAAACTGTTTTAAAATTTATAATAGTTTATTGTGTGAATTTGTAAGTTGAATTTCTGAATTATTAAATATAATCAAATCGAAATGAGTTATTATGAAAATACAACCTACAAAGTAACATTAAAAAGTTATATAAAAAAGATGGAGGAGTTTATGTTGAAATTTCCCCCTAAACTTATTTAGAATGCAAATACATTGGAAACTTACTATTTATGAGTGAACCTTGTAATATATTATACTAATTTGCCTACTCTTGCGATGTACGGATTAATTATATCTATAAGTTAAAATATATTAAATAAATATTTATGTTTAATTAAACTATAATAAATTAGTTAATAAAAATATATTCAAAAGATGCATACAATTTATTATAAAAATTTAGTTTTATAAAATTGTTTGTTTAAATATAAAATTAAAACATATTTTAAATAAATTTGACAATATATAATAAATATTAATTAAAAATAATTATTATAAATTTCATTAATTTCTTAAAATTATTTTTAATATTAAGGGGGCTGAATATGTAATTTTATAAAAATACCTTTTTACATGGATTTAATTAAAAATGATGGAGAGGGATGCATTTGTAAAATGCATAAACACTAAAGTATTTATAAACGAAATTGTCCGTTTACTAACCCAAACCCAGCTATAAATAGAAAAAATCTTACCAACTTATTATTTAATAATTAATTCACTTTTTCATTATTAAATAAAATATTAGATTGTCCATTAAAATGCCACAAATTTACATTGTCCACATTGGTGTAATAAACCTGAATCAGTTAAAGGAAATTTGTTTTATTTAATGCTTAAATAATAATATGGTACTTAAATTATATTAGTTCTTTCAAATTGGTATTTAATTTTTTTTGTCAAAATTAATACTTAAATTATTAAATTGTTATCCATTTTACCTCAACGGTTAATCCCGTTAAAAAAATTTAACCAATCACAACTTGCCATGTTGATAAAAAATTTTACTAGACCAATATATACATAAAATGAAGGGAAAAAAATTATGGTACCATTGATTTTGTAAAGCAGCCGCCATTAATAAAGGGTTATTAAGAACTCAGTCCATTTGGTTTCTTCTTCTTCTTCAGTTTGTGTTTGAACCAATCCCTAAGTGGTGTTATTGGCTGAGCCACTGGTGGTGGCTCCATAGTAGAAGGGTCCATAAGAGGCGGTCATGGGTGGTGAAAATTCAGGGTTGAACCAGTTAGAGGAGAGCTTCGGTGGTGGCGGCAGCGGCTGTGTGTATTGGTGAATTGGATGATGACCCACCAAAGATGACTTGTTGCTTCCATTTCCTTGGCCATTTTCGACCTCGGAGAGTGGCTTGTGGGTGACAGGGTCGATGCCTTTCTGTTTAAGCTTCTTTTTCAAACAAGAGTTCTATAGGTTCTTGATTTCATTGTCGGTTCTTCCTGGTAATTGTGCAACAATTTGAGACCATGTAATTGAAACCAAGAAAAACCCAAAATTCTCAAAGAAAATCCCAATAAAAAAATTTTTCCAACTATTTTTAAATGTATTTATGAATTTTATTAATATTTTGAAAAAAAAATTATTTGTGTGGTAAATTGTAATTGGCTGAATTTTTTTTTCTAACAAGACTAACAATAGTTGAGGTAAAATGAGTAATAATTTAATAGTTTAAGTATCAATTTTGACAAAAAAAAAATTTTAAGTACCAATTTGAGAAACTACTTTTATTGTTTAAGCTTTTATTTAAAAATGTAATCACCTAAAGGTAAACATTAAAAACGTGAAAATCAATGTAAAGAAATTATGATTAAAAAAATAAAGAAATTAATATTTTGATTTGTCACTCAAAGGACGTACTTTTTTTTTTTAAAACGACTAAAAAAAAGTCACGTCAATTTATTGCATCCTTCATAATCAAATCGTGGATTTCCATCGGGTAATCCAAGTGAAAATCCATATTACAAGCATTGTCTTTAGCCAATTTACACAGCCTATCAGCCACTTTATTACACACTCTAGGAACCCAATTAAAGATGAAAAAGATGAACGTTTTTGTTTGTTCAGCCAAGTACCGCATATAATGGCCCATAGTAGTCATGTCAATATTTCTCTTATTAAAGCGGTTGACCATACTGGCATTGTCAGTCTCAAAAATCACCTTCTTCCATCCTTTTCTATGTGCGTAACTAATGCACTCTTCCCAGGCTCTCATTTCTGCCCATTCGACACTCATCCCCTTGTTCGTTATCCCCATCCGACCTCCAAGCACAAACCCATCATTGTCTCTTGCAACCAGGGCAAAACACACTTTGTTGCTATCCACTGCAGCATCGAAATTTATTTTTATCGTGCCCGACTCTGGCTTCTTCCAAGCATTGCCCACACTCGGTCTCGGAATCATCGGTTTCTCAGTCAAGTTATAAATCCGGAACTCGTTGCTCAAGCACGAAGCTCTTTCCCATATAGCTTTTGCTTCCTCTGTAATCCCCTTGAAAACACAATTATTCCTGCTATTCCAAATGTTCCAGAAGATCGTCACAAAATCAGCAGCAGCTATTTTGTCCAACACCCTCATTGTTTCTTCAAACCGATCGATACAGCTAGTAAAATTCTCGTCAAGTAATCTATTATTAAAACCCTCGTATTCCAGCACAGCCCTCGTCTTGGGGCAGTCTTTCATTGCGTGGATGAGGGTCTCCTTTTCATTTCCACACCTCGGACACATGCTGTTGAAGCCCTCACGGATACTCGCAATCTTATCGTAGGTTGGCAAGATATCATGACCTAGTCTCCAGCAGAAAATACAAATTTTGGGGAGCGTCTTGAGTTTCCAAATAACCCTCCAGAAGATTCTATGAGGGCCAAAACCTACCTTCTTGAGAATCAGCCAAGAGTAAGCTGTTTTAGTGGAGAAAAAACCCTAAGGGTTTTGGAACCAAACACGTTGGTCAGCATGGTTATTTTTAAGAATGGGAATTTTACAAATCCGGTCCTTCATGTTTTCCCCAAAAAGCTCCAGGATTCTGTCTTCTTTCCACCCATCTCTATCATCTCTTATTAGCTTAGAAACTTTGTTTTCATTCATCAGACTTCTCTCCAGCCGTATAGCAGAACCTGATAGACCTTCAAAACCCCAATTGTCTTCCCAAAGATCGATGCTCCTACCATCTCCCACATTCCAACCAAAACCATCGTTCAAAATACTAGCAGCCTTAGCGATGCTTTGCCAAGTATAGGAGGGTTTATCAACCTTCTTGGGATGAAAGACATCCCCGTTCGGGAAGTATTTTGCGTTCAAAACCTTGTACCAAAGAGTGTTATTACAAGTGATGAGACGCCAAACTTGCCGGCCCAAAAGGGCAATGTTAAAGAGATGAAGATCCCTAAAGCCAAGGCCTCCCATTACTTTGGGGCAGCACATCTTGTCCCATGCCATCATATTCCAACCACGGGATTTGTCGTTGTTGTTCCACCACATACGACTCATCTGTGTTTGAAGCTCCGCAATAATACCTTTTGGTGCCAGGAAAACCGATAAGGCATAGGTAGGTATGGCCTGCATGATAGCCTTTAAGAACACCTCTTTACCACCATATGACAACAACATCTTTGACCAGCCTTTTACTCTGGAACTGCACCGATTGATAATATTAGTAAAGGCTAAAGACTTTTTCCTTCCTACATGTAAAGGTAAGCCTAAATAGTTATCAAGTTTATCAACAGTGCGCATGCCAAGCATAGAACTAAAAGTCTGCCTACTATTGTGGGGTTTTAGAGCTAAACATAATCATGGATTTGTCCTTATTAATCTCTTGGCCCGAGTCCCGACTAAAAATGGTTAAAATATTGCCAATTTCCTCAACATCTCGATTTTTATTATGAATAAAAAGAAGAGCGTCATCAGTAAAGAAAAGATGATTAATACGGGGACCGTTTATGCTTGCTCGAATCCCTTTAATTCTCTTATTATTCTGAGCTCTAATAAGTAATTTTGAAAAAGCTTCCATGCAAAATAAAAAAAGATAAGACGAGAGAGGGTCTCCCTATCTAAGGCCTCTTTCTGGTGCTATTGTCTCGGATAGAATTGAGTTGCACTTGACCACATAACGAACCGATCGCACACATCTCATAATTTTCTTCACCCATTCATTTGCGTAGCCCATCCTATTCATCACCTCTTCAATGAAATCCCACTCCACACGGTCGTAAGCTTTACTCATATCAAGCTTGATGACAAACCCTTTGTTGGGACCATTCTTTGCACTTTGAAGGTAATGGATCATCTCATGAGCAATCAAAATGTCATCATGAATCATCTTTCCCAGGACAAATGCACTTTGATTTTGGCTAATGCATAACGGGAGGGTTTCCTTCAACCTATTGGCAAGCACCTTAGCAATGATCTTATACACCACCCTGCAAAGGCTAATAGGTCTAAAATTAGTCAAGTCCACAGGCTCTTTAATCTTCGGAATTAAAACAATGATAGTGTCATTTAAAAAATCCACATCTTTTTCCCCCTTAAGAATATCCTGACAAAGCTTAATGATATCTTTCCTTACAATGTCCCAATTCTCTCTAAAAAAACTCCCTGACAAGCCATCCACACCCGGGGCTTTCCTCGGGTCCATTTGGTTGAGGGCCTCCTTAATCTTGTTGTCCGTGAAGTCCTTCAGCAGCCTTTCATTTGCTTCCTTAGGAATGCATCTATCAATATAATCCAAATTGAGAACACTGTTAGTATTTAAGCTTAACTTAAATAAGGTTTGGAAATACTCCCTTACAGCCTTACAAATGTCGATAGTATTCTCTCTCCAATAGCCTTTCATGTCTTTAAGCCTACTGATATTGTTCTTTCTTTTTCTATTCGTGACCCTGACATGAAAAAACCTAGTATTCCTATCCTTTTTCTTAAGCCAATTCACCCTTGACCGTTGAGCCCAGTATTTTTCTTCGATATCCAACAGCCTGCCCAGTTTTGTCCGCATGTCTTTAAGCTTGTTGTCTTCGTCATTGCTACCCTGTCTATCAACCACTCTATTAATGCTTGCCTGCAAACTACCAATCTGATTGCGCACTCTTTTTTGCTTCTCATATTGCCACCTTCCCAGCTCAACTCCCACCCTATTAATCTTTTCCATAACGTCACTATTCCCTTTCGTCCACTCTTCCTTTATGATAGCTTTCGCTTCTTTATTGTTTGACTAGCATGCATCATATTTAAAATGGAGCCTAGGGTCACACGTTTTTTCTCTCGGCTTGCTACCTTCAGTGTCCAACAGAATCGCGTCATGGTCTGAGCTAGATTGCCTGATGACCTTGGTTTCCATAAAGGGGAAATGGTTCAGATCCGTCGCGGTCAGCAAAAAGCGATCTAACCTTTCTTTAACTCTAGCTGTGCCTTCTCTATTATTAACTTAAGTGAACCACCCATTGCTAGTCTTAAGGTCAACCAAAGAAAACTCATTAATAATCTCATGAAACTCATCCATAAGAATCTTTGGTTTTCTCCTGCCTCCATCTTTCTCTGCATTGTCGAGGATGGCGTTGAAGTCGCCCCCGATGATCTACTTTTCTCTCCCCACACCACCTACCCTTCTAAGCACGTTCCAAGAATCTTGTCTTTTACTAGGTTCGGCATTACCATAGAATCCTGTGAAGCGGATTGGATCATCGCTCTCCATATAAATCAAGGAGTCAATGTGATTGCTAGAATAGGTTTAAATATCAACCATCTTACTTTCCCGCCACATCAATGCCAAACCACCGCTTCTACCGTTTGCGTCTACTGCCAAATAGCCCTCCATTTTACACCTCCTACGAACAGAATCCATTTTATTAGTATTGATTTTAGTCTCACATAAGAAAATAACATCTGGGTCATTAGCAACGAGAAGTTGCTTTAAGTTACGAACCGTCGCAGGGTTCCCAACCCCACGACAGTTCCAGCATATAATCTTCATAGCTCCTGGCGGGGCTGGTCACCAGCCACCGCCTTAACAGGGGAAGTCCTTTTAGCAATTTTAGCTGGGCTCTCCTCAGTGTTGTCGCCATTTGACCCTTTCACTCTCTTCCTCTTATATTTAAACCTTCCCATATTTTCCCGTATAAACTTGTGGCTTCTCTTTCCCATAGGCGAAATCACTGTCGGATCTTCTTCTCCTACCTTCTCTTTGCCTTCCTGACTATTTTGTCCAATTTCTTCTATAATATTTGTTTCGCTCTCCTCCTTGTCGTTGTTTGAATGTACCAAACTTATAACCAATTCTACCCCATTTCTTCTCATACTCCTGTCTTGATTCTGGATCAGAAAGGGTGCCCTTAGCCAGCTCCCATACTGGAGATTTGAGTCGTCCTCAATGGCCCTCTCCTTGCTATTTTGACACTTTTTAATGGTATGTCCAATCATTCCACACGCATAGCAAAAGTCTGGGAGCCTTTTGTATTTTATTAATCCTATTATTTCTCCACCATCCTTGCTAGTTAGCTTCACAATTCTTCTTAATGGTTTTAGTACATCTATTTTAACTTTTAGTCTCATAAACTCAGTCCACCCTCCTTCTCTATCTTTCCAGTCAATTGCCACCAGTTCTTCAATGGTGTTTCCCACATTCACTGTCGTTTGATGGTCCATAAGCTCGAGAGGGATGTTATAGACTCTTAACCAAAAAGGCATTCTCCAAAAATCATATGAATCAATATCTTTTCCTTTCTCGAAAGGCACCATTGAGAACATACATTTATCGAATAGCCATGGCATCAGATTAAGGATTCTGCTTCGATCTTCAATACACCCAAACTTGACTATTATAGCCCCATTTTTTAAAGCAACAAAGTCCACCTCCTCTTTCGTATACCACAACGATCTGAACACCCTATACATCGCCTCTCTATTTGGTACATTTGTCGCCATTATCTTTCCCACAGCCCATGCTTCAAAACCTTTGCCATCTTTATCATCATTCATTCTTATGACTTGGTTTGATTCCTCTTCCGAAAATGTCAATCTTTCGAGGAGTTCATTTATCTCATCTGTCGCTGTTATTCTTTCAATCTCTGACTCCTCCTCCATTGAAACAAAAAGAACACGATCCCAAGAAAGCCAATAGGTGCAAAAGTAAGACCTAAAAAAATAAACAAACCCTCAAAACCAAAGAAGATAAAAAACCAAAAAAACTACGAACAAATCGAACAAACAGCTAAAACAAGAAATCAAACGAAAAACAACCAGACACCAGCTCGATACACAAAACCACTAAACGGAACATAATGTTTCGCCCCTATTTTTAATATTATTCATGAGCAACTAGTACATAATGTTTCGGTCAATTTGATAGAAATAAACGAAACATACATTATGTTAAACTCTATTAAGAGAATCCCTCAAGGAGTGGAGATAATTTATGTTATCGAAGGTCATTAGTTGCATACATGTTGTACACCTAAACATTTAGTTAAACTCTATCAAGATTCCATCAAACGGAAGAGAGCCAATGTGAAAATGAATAATAAGAATGATTTTAAATCAAATTTAGCATGCATGATTGATGATCATGATGAATCTAAATAATAAAAGGATATTGACATTGTCTCTATGATGGTGATCATTTTAAATGCTAGCAAGTTAAATTTTAGGATTTCTATAATTCATATTGAGGGTTTAGTGTGTGTCACCCATGTAGTGGTATTTGGGTTTAATTTTGTACGGTTGGAAAGTCTGTCTGGATGAGGATCAGGTAGTGGGGTTGTGGCTAGTTTGAATTAGTTTTAGTTTTTATTTTATTCTATTCTCTTAATAATAATAATAATTTGTTTTCCTTAATTTTTCCCCATTTCTGTGCCCACGTTCCCACTCCCTTTATCTTCATTCTTTTTGTTTTCCTTCCTTTCTTTCTTTCTTTCTTTTTTTCCGTTGTTTTGTTTTGTTTTTGGTTTTCAAAATTTCATTTGAAATTTTTTTCCTTACCCTTTTTCCCAAAGATGGCTATCGTTCAAAACTTTTCTTTTTTATTCTTTCTTTTTTGATCAGAATTCAATGCATATTTAAGGTTGGGTAAGTTTTTATTTATTTATTATTGATGTTTATTGTGTGATTCTTAAGTGCTTTGCAAAGAGGGTAATTTTTTATGGAAGTATTTGTGCTTTGATGCAAATAGGA
Source organism: Gossypium sturtianum (assembly GCA_025698515.1). Classification (NCBI taxonomy): domain Eukaryota; kingdom Viridiplantae; phylum Streptophyta; class Magnoliopsida; order Malvales; family Malvaceae; genus Gossypium; species Gossypium sturtianum. The sequence goes on from CM046949.1 coordinate 28,903,987, forward strand.
GAAGATCGTGAGACGGTAGAACCTTCGGCGAACTAAGTTCTCGTTTTAAGTCGCTGTTACATTCAAGGGTAAGTAGTTTCGCCATGTAGGAGTTGTTTTTTGTTCTGTAATTAAAGTTTCTTTTGACGTTGGTGTTATCAGCTCGATCAATCGGGGTTAGTAAAAAAATCTGTTAATTAATTTGTGTGAGTTATCGGTTTAGGTTACGAGATTGCTCATTCGTGAATCTTCATCGAGACCAAATCAGGTGTGTGACATTAACCCAAAAACACAATTAGAACTCGGAAAAACCTGAAAACCAGTGGTTGTTTCGAAACTGCACTGCGTCACACTATCGTGTGGCTAGCCGTGTACATCATATGGGTGTGCGGTCTGCCGTGTGTCAGGCCGTATGGAGCACACGAGCAATTCAGGTAGGCCGTATGGAGCACACAGGCATGTGTGATTACACGGTCTAAACGGGTAAACTGTGTGGGCCATAGGGGCTGACTTGTTAGGCTGTGTGGGCCTTTTTTTCTTTTTGAAAATTTCACCTAGACCTTATGACTAATTCGTGTTTAGACCTTCTGTAGGTCCGTTTGGTAAATAAGACTCGATATACGACATCTGTTGATATGTGCTATGGGTAAGGCATGTGAAAAATACATTTACGTTTCGTGTTCTGATAATCTCGAAAGCATGATTACGTATGATATGCATGACTCGTATTAACAAATTTGATATAGGCTATATAATATAATTTGTGATAATGACATTTACATAAGCATGTCATATTTCTGATTTGTTACGATTATATGTTAGCATGTTAGTACATGTGCATTGGGGTGGGATTTGATATGTGACGGAGGAAATGTATTCTGGCATTATTACTGTAATTTTGACGGTTAAACCGCAATATCAGTCTGGCAACTCAACTACAACATTTATGAGTGGCATACCACCACGACTCGGTGTAATTGGTTGGATGGACTCTTGTAGTCCTATTTGGTGTGATTGGTTGGTCAGAATTGGTGTGTATCGGATGGGGGTAGGATCTGCGTCTGCATTTGTATCTGAGTATGAATGTCCATTTGTATTTGATATATGTTTCGAGAAAATATGACATTTTGATCTGATATTTGTTTCTGGATATATGACATATTGATCTATTATTCACATATGTTAACATTATAAGAAGAAAAAAAAATATTGTTTTGATTAATTACATTTGTGCATGTTATAAGTTAAATTCAATTTGTGGGCCAAATCATACACTGGGCTTCTAGCTCACTTATTTGTTAAATACGTTTCAGTTGATCTTCAGACTTAGGATCGAACGGCGTGCAGGAGCTCAGATTGGTTTCCACATTAAATGGTCTGTTTTGGTTAGTAAATCAAGATTTCCGAACTTTTGATTTTCGGACTAAGTTTTTCAAATTTGGTTTTTTTTTTGGGCTTGTTTTGGTTTTTGCTTTACTTGTCAGTATTTAATCTTTTGGAGCATAAAACTGCAAATCACACGAGTTAACAAATTAGATTTCGGTTTTCAAAACTAAAACAAGCTAAGGGTTTTTCGCTGCAAATTTGAAATGGGTTTTATGAAAAATTATAACGAATGATTCAAAATACGCCCAATTAGCGAACTGTACGTTTTCACTTATCGAGATCACGTTTTTCAAATTATCAACTCTAAAATTTCTACTGCAAAGTTTTATTCAGAATTACGAGTTTTATGAAGCAAGCGACATAAGCACAATGATTTCAAAAAATTTGGATTTTAAGTTAGCAGATGATAAATTCGCATAAGGGTTTTAAGGGTGTCAAATTTTTCTATCAAAGAATTGTGGCGAGTTTTATAAAACTTTGATTTTCGGTTTCGTAACTAGTCACGTTTTGGAAAGTAAAGATTTCAACGTATTATTGTAACATTCCAGATTCGGCCATAACGTCTGGGCCAGATTTGGGGTGTTACAACAAGATTAACAAAAGATTTGACAAGAACGTAAAAGATTGATTAATCGAACGTAATATTAGCAAATATTATGAAAATTTGGGATCTAAACATCATAAATGAGATGTACTTACCAATTCTTGGCAAAGGTAGGGATGCTATTGACGGTAATTACAAAACCGATAGAAAGAATGATTGAATGGAGGATGATTTGATTTGAGAAAGAAAATAATTATCAATAATTAGGATGAAAATATGGTGTCAAGAAAATGGAAAAAATAAAAAAGAAAAGAAATAGAAAGATGGATAGCAAACTCTATTAGAATTTGAAAAGGGGTAATATAAAAATCTAATTAGGAAAAGAAGAGAAAAAGATGACGGAATTCTAATTTTATTTAAATTTTGAGGAAGGGTAATATATGAATTCTAATTAGGAAATAATTGGTTAAATTCCTAGGGTTAGGGGCGGCACATGCAATTTTCCCAAGTTTTGCCAAACTTGAAATTAAACTGAAAAGGGGAGGAGGCAGCAACTCGAACCTTTTTTTATACTAATTATACTAACCCTTTTTTTATGTGACAATTCTCCCTTCCTAAAAAGAAATTTCGTCCCCGAAATTTCCCTACTAACATGTTAATCACTTGGCCAAAAACAAAAATCCATTATCTCTTTTTTCAAACCAACCACCGCGCTTCTGCTGCGCAACTCCGATTCCCATGTGGTAACAATACTTTTCCTTAAACCTCCACATCATTAACCCCACTACTGTGACATCTTCACTCGTCTCACAGATGGAAAAGTTACTCACAACCCTTAAGTCAATTAAAACACAAGCACGTGCAAAGGCCTAAACAACAACCAAATGCAATATACAAGCAAAGTACATATGTTGCATCAACCTACATACAAAATTCTCCTAAGTATTATAGTTTCATGAAGAACTAGCAAGATTAACGCATTTTGCCTGAAAAAACTAACATGATAATGTAAATACTAAACGAAAAGAGAAAATAGGCAATTGAAGTGCATTCAAGTTTTTGCAAGGATAAAGGACTGAAAAGAAATTCAATAAACTTTGTGGATGAGATTAGTATTATAATGTTAATATGCAAATTGATTATTAAATGTTCAAATTAGGTTCGAATAAAATTCTATTAGGAAATTAGATTTTCTTAGATTACTTGTTATATATATTTATAATATATAATACCATTTTTTAAAAAAAAAATCACAGTAGATGAAATCGGAATCAATGAAACTTGTGTCTAACATGAGAAGATTTTAAAATTTCAATAATACTAACATTAATTAAAATCTACTTGAAATAGAGTGTCATGAGAAATTGATTAGTGTAGAATAACTTTTAATGGCAGAAAAATTGTTTAGATAAAATATGGTCATATATATAACAGCTAAATGAAACGATGATTGCTTTAATGGTCTAATAATCCAAGGATTAAAAATTGATGTTTCATATTGCAAATTTCACAATTACCCAACTTTTAAAATTTATTATAAAGGCTTTTCCCCCTAATTTATTATCAAGACTAATACAATGAAGATGCAAGTAAAACTAACTACTACCTACAATTATTTTAATTAACTCCCGTGTTATTAAAATTATACTCCTTTTGGATTTTAAATTAGCTTGTCTAATAAAAACATATTAACTCCAAAATAAAATATTTCTTTTTAGGCTAATCATTATAATTACTAAAAATTAAAAAAAATCATTACTAAATCAAATAATTCAATTTAGAATTAACTCAAGCTCATTTCTAAGATTAGATAATTGGCTTTAAAATTAAGATTTTCCAATAATGAAATTTAATAAACGATTATCAATAAATAAATTTAGAAGACAATATTAAATTAATCATGTTATTTTTCCGAGAAATGACAACTAATAAATTAATAATCAAGTTAAAAGAAATCGAATAAAATTACCCCCTTTTCAAAAATGTGTTTAATCTAAGATCAATTATTAACATATTTCATGGAGCTAAAAATATTAACCCTTTAAAAATATGTTAAAACATATTTGTTATAAATTTTAAAGTAGAATCAGATAAGGCGAACTGGGTGTTAAAAATATGGACTAATTATAGTAACTACACTAACAGTTTTCCTCTACCCCAAGTTTCCATTTTTTTTAATATAAACACTATCATTTTTTGGTTTATCTACAGTTTTCAAAAATAACAGTAACTAAGTCAGGATTGGCATCAGAGTCTCGAATTTAATTTCTTTGAAGAAAATAATTTTTCAAAAGTTTGCGGCATGATTTTACCCAAAATACCCATTTTTAAGACATGCATGCAAACTCATTCAAAAATCCACAGTCCACGTTTACTAAAATCTGTAGCTCTAATACCACTAAATGTAACATCGCAAGCCCAGCCTAGATGTTCAGCCTGAATTCGAAAGATTACATTAGCCACTGAAATGTAAAATCAGTGTTTTTTAATGTTTTCTGTAATTTTTGAAGAAAACTTAGCGTGTTTCAAAAAGACTACGATTTAGTTTCAAAGCCAATTGATCTTAATGAATGTTTCACAAAAATTGAATTCTAGTTTTATATAAATATATATTTTTCAAACCTCATTTACATAGTCAAGCAGTAGAAAAGTGATATCTAATCATAGTTTTTATAAAAATCTAAATTTAAGCATAATTAATTAAAACCCATATTTCAACATCACATAATCAATTAAATGTCATGTATGCAATATAAACCCGAAATCTAGGTCCCATGCCACAGTTCAAAAAAAAATATAGTTTCTAAATAACCAAAATTTCAAATAATAATCTTAAAGTACTTTAAAAAAAACAAACCAAGCCGAGACTTTTCGGATGTCGAGTCCACGCCCTAACCTTGCTGGTTATCTAAAAAGATGGAAATTAAAGTGGGGGTGAGCTTATGAAGCTCAGTATGAGTCCTATCACAAGTAAATCAGTACAAATAGTAGATGACTCATACAGAACAATCACACTCAAAAGCCGGTTCAGAGTATCAATTCTTTAGATCAACACATCAATATCATAATATTTCAGAATTCACAGTTTATGTATGCACATGTTCATGAACGGCGATGCAGTTTTAATTTATCAGAATAGTTCCTACCCAACTCCGCTACACACCACTGTAACATCCCGTTTTTAGTCAAATCGGAACAGTAGTTTCCAAACCTCAAATATGAAGTCAAAATATTTATTTTATTATTTTATTAAATTTTACAGCATGATAGAATTATTTTGTGAAAGTTTCGTAAAGAAATTTTACTGTTTGAATGCTTAATTTGATAAAAAGAACTAAATCGCGTAAAGCGTAAAAGTGGAGTTCCATTAGCTAAAGGTATCTAATAGATATGGAATCTTAATTTAGAGGTCCTTATGTTGTAATTGGACCATTACAATAGTAAGTGGACAATTATGGACAACCATGATATGTTTTTAATATTTATTAACTAAGGTTAATTTGGTAATTTATGAAATAAAGTTATATTAAACAAAATCAAAATAAGTCTTCATCTTTTAATTTTCTTCTCGACCAAAATTAGAATAAAACCATAGCCATTGTTGAGCTTGAAATATTCGGCCACTTCAAGATCAAATTGTAAGTCCGTTTTTGCTCGGTTTTTAATGATTTTTATGTTTTTGAGATCGTTGCTTCGTATTCTAGCTAGCCCGTACCTTCGATTTCAAAACTGTTAAAGATTTAACATGTTGCCATTGTTGAATGCTTGAGTAATTTGATGGTTGATGATGGATTTTGAATATTTGTTGATTGTTAAACTAGTTTTGTAAAGTGATTTTTGACAAAAATGTAAAAAATGGGTTAATTTGTGAAAATGTAAAATCATGTGGGTAAAAGTGTGATTAAACAAAATATATGGGCTGCTAGGGACTCCATTAAAATTTGTCTAAGCATGGGTTTTACTAAATTTCATGAATTTGCAATTTTATGTGATAAGGACTAAATTGTAAAAATGCGAAAGTTTAGGGGCAAATGTGTAAAATATCCCTAATGTGTGTTTTGGACTAAATTGAATAAATATTTGATTAAATAAGCTGGTTTTTTAATAATATATAAATCAAGATAAGCCGAGATCGAGATTAGATCGGGGAAAAAGAAAGGTTGATGATTAGCCGATATTTCTATCCGAGCAACTCGAGGTAAGTTCGTATAATTAGAATCGAACTTTTAAATACTTGTAGTTAGTTGAAATGAATGTATGTAATTGAGTAAATGATTTCTTTGAAATTCAAATGCCTTATTGATATAGTCTAATGGCTACCGAGCCTCGTTTGAACCGTAAGAATTCGTAGGATACGAGTGACATGTCACTAGGGTTACCGTTTCAGTCGAGCTCCTGTATTTGTAGCGGACTCACCACAGCTCGTATGAGCTTATCGATATATCAGCTCATAAGAGCTTACTGTTTTCAACTCGTTAGAGCTTACCGTTTCAGCTCAATAGAGCTTACTGTCCATCAGCTCAGGAGGAGCTTACTGTCCATCAGCTCAGGAGGAGCTTACTGATCATAGCTCGAAAGAGCGGAAATGATAATGAATTGACGGATTACTGATTTATATGTTATGTATATCACCCGAGTATCCCTCGATGTTCTAATAGGTTCAACGAGCATAAATTCTGTTATTGGTTATGTGAATAAGGTATGTGTTATACGGATGAATTCTTCATTATATGGATAAAATAATTGCTTTAAGCGGATGAGTTCTCATTATCGAATGATTTCTTGTTTATATGATTGAGAGTGAAATGTTACAAATGATGTACATGGTATATGAATTTGATATGATACAATGTATTGAGTATTAAATTGAGATAATGGATGATTACATGCACTAATGTGACTAACTTGTTGATGAATGCTTGTGTATAGGCATTTGGCAAGTGAATTTGATATACTTTGTTTAATTGTTTGATTATGTATAAATGGTAAGTTAAATTCTGAATTATTCGGGCTTACTAAGCTTTAAAGCTTACTCTGTTTCTTTTTCCATGTTTTATAGAGGTTCGGTAGCTCATTCGATTCGGATAAAGTCGGAGTTACGCATCACACTATCCAGTTGCTGTTGGTACTTTTGAACTCTTGGATATTTGTAAATATGGCATGTATAGGCTAGTTATAAAGATGATAGTTATGGTTACTTGAGATAATGATTTTGGTACATGTTGTGGTATAAGTTAAAGCCATGTGATTTGGCTTAACTTGGTATAATGTTTTGGTTGTGTAAAAGTATTCAAATGTGGTGTGTTTTGGCAAGTAGTAGATGGAATGGAAATATGCAAATGTTGTCTTGATATGTAGTAGACTTATGAATGGAAAATGCATGGTATTAATTAGGTATTTGAGTACTATGTTAAGTTGGTATAATATGTGTATGAAATGTTATGGATTGGCTGCCTATTGAGTTATAAAATGTTGCATATTACACTTATGCAAGTATATGAAAATAGGGTGACAAAATGGCTTTGCAAATAGCCTATTTTTGTCCACACGGGCAGAGACACGGGCGTGTGTCTCAGCCGTGTGCGACATACGGTCATGTTACACGGCCATGTGTCCCCTAGTGTTGAAATTAAAACCAAGTCAGTATGCTCCACACGATCTCACACACGGGCGTGTGACTGGCCGTGTGGTACAAGTCAGTAAACCCCCTAATTGACACACGGCCTAGCACACGGGCATGTGACTTAGCCGTGTTGTATAAGTCAGTATACCCTACGAGATTGGCACGACCTAGCACACGGCACGGCACCACGGCGCAGTGGCCACCCGCTGGAAGGCACACGGGCTGACACACGGGTGTGTGGTTGGCCGTGTGACCCAAGTCAGTATGTACCCCCTATTTTTTCACGGGCGTGTCTAGTGGCCGTGTGAGACACACGGCCTGGCCACACGGGCGTGTTTCCCCTGTTTTGAAAAATTGTTCAAAGTTTCGTGAAAGTTTTATAAGTTATCGGTTTAGTCTCAAACCGCTTCTAAAGCTTGTTTAAGGCCTTGTAGGCTATTATAAGGGACAAATTGATTGAGATGGAATGATGATTGTATGAATTGATCGAATGTATGAGAAAAGTACGATTATATGTGTTATAAGTCTGGTAATGCTCCGTAACCCTATTCCAGCGTTGAATACGGGTGAGTGGTGCTACATTTATTAGTATCAGAGCTACGGTTTAGTCGATTTTAGGACTAACATAGCGTATGTGAGTCTAGCTATACATGTCATATATATAAACTGTGATAGTGTGATGAATCCTGACATTTTCAAATGTATTTTTATATAGTAAATGGATCCTGATCGAGCTGTAGTTGATGAGGTTGAGAGTAATGCGTCTACTCCCGCTCAAGGGACAGCGCCGTCTGACTCTAGACCCTTAACGGCCAGCCAGGAAGGAGAGGCTAAAGAAGTCTTCTTCCAAATGATGAATGAGTGGTTCACACAATACATTCGTACGAACTCGGCTGCTCAACAACCTCCACCCTCACCCATTCCCCAACCGATCCCTGTAGTTCCTCAAGGTATGGATCCTTTGCGATTGAATAAACCACCTATTGATAAGATACGAAAACACGGGGCAGAGAAATTCAGAGTCACTGTTAACGATGACCCTGAGAGAGCCGAGTTTTGGCTTGAGAACACGATTCGTGTATTTGATGAACTGTCTTGCACACCTGAAGAATGTTTAAAATGTGTTGTATCACTGTTGAGAGACACTGCGTATCAGTGGTGGAATAGCTTGATATCTGTAGTTCCGCGAGAAAGAGTTACTTGGGAGTTCTTTCAAGTTTAATTCAGAAAGAAATACATCAACCAAATGTTCATTGATCAGAAACGAAAGGAAATAGGGTCGTATGTCGGTAACAGAATACGAAAGAGAGTTTGTATGACTCAGTAAATATGCCCATGAATGTGTTTCTTCCGATGCTATAATGTGAAAAAGGTTCGAGGATGGATTAAATGAAGAAATCAGACTATTAGTTGAAATTCTTGAGCTGAAAGAGTTTGTCATTCTATTTGACAGAGCTTGCAAAGCCGAAGAGCTTAGCAAAGAGAAAAGAAAAGCTGATTCTGAGGCTAGAGACTTTAGAAAGAGATTTGCGGGCAAATCACATCAGTCAGCATCAAAGAAATCTGGAGAATATCATTCTCGTTCTACAGCTTCTACGGGGATTTCGATCAGAGATAGAGATGCGAGACATTTCAGCTCTAAACCTCAGACGACATCTGTTGCCAGTGTGGGTAGTGTTAGAAATGTTGGGCCTGAATGTAAGCACTGCAATAAACGAAATTTCGGTGAATGTAGAATATTGAGCGGAGCATGTTTTAAATGTGGATCTCTTGATCATTATCTCCGGGACTGTCCAGAAAAGTCTATAGCTGAAAGAGATCAACCGGTGAAAGCAAGTAATACGGCTACTAGAGGGAGACCACCCCAAAACACTGGAAATGCGAGTGGTGATAGAGGTGCTATGAGAGATTCTGCCGTGAGATTTGAGGCACGAGCACTTGCTCGAGCTTATGCTATCCGTGCACGGGAGGAGGCATCATCGCAAGACGTTATTGTCAGTACTTTTTTCTCTTTTCGATACTGATATAATTGCGTTGATAGATCCTGGATCAACCCATTCGTATATCTGTATGAATCTAGTATTTAAAAAGAGTTTACATGTCGAGTCTACAAAGTTTATAATTAAAGTATCGAACCCTTAGGCAAGTCTGTTTTAGTTGATAATATTTGTAAGAATTGTCCTTTGATGACTCGGGGTTACTGTTTTCCGGCTAACTTGATGCTTCTATCGTTTGATGAGTTTGATGTGATTTTGGGCATGGACTGGCTAACTATGCATGATGCAGTTGTGAATTGTAGACGAAAGATTATCGAATTGAAATGTCAGAATGGTGAAATTCTTCGGATTGAGTCTGATGATTCGAGTGAATTACCTACTGTGATATCGTTTATGTTAGCTCAAAAATGTATGAAAAAGGGATATGATGCATATCTTGCATACCTACTAGATAAAAAGGTGTCTGAATCAAAGATTGAATTTGTACATGTTGTTTGTGAGTTTTCAGATGTATTTCTAGAAGAATTACCGAGTTTGCCACCAATCAGAGAGGTTAAATTTGGTATTGAATTAGTACCGAGAACAACACCGATATCGATAGCTCCGTACAGAATGGCTCCAATAGAATTAAAAGAGTTGAAAGCTCAGTTGCAAGAATTGACAGACAGAGGTTTTGCACGACCGAGTTATTCGCCCTGGGGTGCACCAGTATTGTTCGTAAAGAAGAAAGATGGCACGATGAGAATGTGTATCGATTACAGATAGCTGAATAAAGTGACCATAAAGAACAAATACCCTCTACCACGGATTGATGATTTATTTGATAAGTTGAAAGGAGCTACAGTATTTTCAAAGATTGATTTGAGAACGGGTTATTATCAGTTGCGAGTTAAAGAGTCAGATGTGCCGAAAATCGCATTCAGAACGAGGTATGGACATTATAAATTCCTGGTTATGCCTTTCGAATTAACTAATGCTCCTGCAGTTTTCATGGACTTGATGAACTGGATATTCAGAACGTATTTAGACAGATTTGTTGTTGTATTCATTGATGACATTCTAATCTATTCACGAGATGAATCTGAACATACCGAGCACTTGAGAGTTGTGTTACAAACTCTACGTGATAAGAAATTATTTGCAAAGTTCAGCAAATGTGAGTTTTGGCTCCGAGAGGTTGGATTTCTAGGGCATATTGTTTCAGCTGAAGGTATTAGAGTTGACCCGAGTAAGATTTCTGCTATTGTTGATTGGAAACCTCCAAGAAATGTGTCTGAAGTCCGTAGTTTTTTGGGCTCAGCGGGCTATTACTGAATATTCGTGAAAGGATTTTCGATGATTGCAACACCGATGACTCGACTGCTTCAAAAAGATGTGAAATTTGAATGGTCAGAAAAATGTCAGCAGAGTTTCAAACAGTTGAAAGTACTGTTAACTGAAGCACCAGTTCTGGTTCAACCTGAATCAAGGAAAGAGTTTGTGATTTATAGTGACGTGTCATTAAATGGTTTGGGATGTGTTTTGATACAAGAAGGAAAAGTTATAGCTTATGCTTCCCGACAATTGAAACCGCATGAAAAGAACTATCCGACGCATGACTTAGAGTTGGCTGCAATTGTGTTTGCATTGAAAATTTGGCGACACTACTTATACGGTGAAAAATGCCACATTTATACGGATCACAAAAGCTTAAAATATCTGATGTCATAGAAAGATTTGAATCTGCGACAACGAAGATGGCTTGAGTTATTGAAAGATTATGAATTTGTGATTGATTATCACCCGGGAAAAGCTAATGTTGCTGCGGATGCCCTGAGTCGAAAATCTTTGTTTGCATTACGAGCAATGAATACCCAGTTGATGATTTGTGATGATGTGTCTATTTTAGCTGAATTAAAAGCTAAGCCGGTATTTCTTCAACAAATCTGGGAAGCTTAGAAAGATCACCGTGAATTGCAAGTTAAACGGATTCAATGTGAGACTAACTCTAATTCGGAGTTTCAAATTGGAGCCGATGATTGTTTCAAGTTCAGGAATAGAATTTGCATACCGAGAAATTCAGAACTTATTCAGAAGATTTTGCACGAAACGCACAATAGCTGTTTATCTGTTCATCCTGGGAGTACCAGAATGTATAACAATTTGAAACAGTTTTATTGGTGGCAAGGCATGAAACGAGCTATCTCAGAATTTGTTTCTAAATGTTTGATTTGTCAGCAAGTCAAAGCTGAACATCAAGTACCATTGGGTTTACTGTAGCCTGTGATGATTCCCGAGTGGAAATGGGATAGATTTACAATGGATTTTGTGTCGGGATTACCCCTAACTCTAAAAAGGAAAAATGCTATCTGGGTTGTTGTTGATCGACAAACGAAATCTGCTCATTTCATACCGGTACGTACAGATTACTCACTTGATAGATTGGATGAATTGTACATTTCTGAGATTGTTCGATTGCACGGGGTGCCACTATCTATTATTTTTTATAGAGATCCGAGATTTACGTCGCGATTCTGGAAGAAACTGCAAGAAGCTCTAGGAATAAAGTTGAACTTCAGTACTGCTTTTCATCATTAGACTGACGGTCAGACCTAGAGAGTTATTCAAATTCTCAAAGATATGTTGAGATGTTGTATTTTAGAGTTTGAGGGCAGTTGGGAAAAATACTTACCATTGGTTGAGTTTGCGTATAATAACAGTTTTCAAACGAGTATAAAGATGGCACTGTATGAAGCTTTATATGGTCACAAATGTCGAACTCTGCTATACTGGACTGAGCTGAATGAGAAAAAGATTCACGGGGTTGAATTGATCAGAGAAACTGAAGAAAAAGTGAAAACGATTCGCGACAGTTTAAAAGCAGCTTCAGATAGACAGAAATCATACGCGGATTTGAAACGTAAAGAAATTGAGTTTCAAGTTGGGGACCGAGTGTTTCTAAAGGTGTCACCATGGAAAAAGGTTCTTCGATTCGACCGTAAAGGAAAGCTGAGTTTGCGATTTATCGGACCGTATGAGATCATCGAAAGAATAGGGCCTGTAGCGTATCGACTAGCTTTACCATCAGAACTTGAAAATATTCATAATGTCTTTCACATTTCTATGCTATGTCGATATAGATCTGATCGATCACATGTGATTTCTCCGGTAGATGTTGAGATACAGACTAATTTGACGTATAGTGAAGAACCGATCAAGATTTTAGCTCGTGAAATCAAAGAATTGAGAAATAAACGCATAGCCCTAGTAAAGATTCTTTGGCATAAACACGGGATCGAGGAAGCTACGTGGGAACCAGAGGAAGCTATGAGAAAACAGTACCCTTACCTATTTGGCAAGTGAATTTGATATACTTTGTTTAATTGTTTGATTATGTATAAATAGTAAGTTAAATTCTGAATTATACGGGCTTACTAAGGTTTAAAGCTTACTCTGTTTCTTTTTCCATGTTTTATAGAGGTTCGATAGCTCGTTTGATCCGGATAAAGTCAGAGTTACGCATCACATTATCTAGTTGTTGTTGGTACTTTTGAACTCTTGGATATTTGTAAATATGGCATTTATAGGCTAGTTATAAAGATGATAGTTATTGTTACTTGAGATAATGATTTTGGTACATGTTGTGGTATAAGTCAAAGCCATGTGATTTGGCTTAACTTGGTATAATGTTTTGGTTGTGTAAAAATATTCAAATGTGGTGTGTTTTGGCAAGTAGTAGATGGAATGAAAATATGCAAATATTGTCTTGACATGTAGTAGACTTATGAATGGAAAATGCATGGTATTAATTAGGTATTTGAGTACTATGTTAAGTTGGTATAATATGTGTATGAAATGTTATGGATTGGCTGCCTATTCAATTATAAAATGTTGCATATTACACTTATGCAAGTATATGAAAATAGGGTGGCAAAATGGCTTGTCAAATAGCCTATTTTTGTCCACACGGGCAGAGACACGGGCGTGTGTCTCAGCCGTGTACGACACACGGTCATGTTGCACGGCCGTGTGTCACCTGGTGTTGAAATTAAAACCAAGTCAATATGCTCCACACGGTCCCACACACGGGCGTGTAACTGACCGTGTGGTACAAGTCAGTATACCCCCTAATTGGCACACGGCCTAGCACACGGGCGTGTGACTTAGTCGTGTTGCATAAGTCAGTATACCCTACAGGATTGGCACAGCCTAGCACACAACCTGGCACACGGGCGTGTGTGGCCACTTCGAAGGGCACACGGGCTAGACATACGGGCGTGTGGTTGGCCATGTGAAACAAGTCAGTATGTAACCCCTGTTTTCACACGGGCGTGTCTAGTGGCCGTGTGAGACACGCGGCCTGGCCACACGGACGTGTGTCCCCTGTTTTGAGAAATTTTTCAAAGTTTCGTGAAAGTTTTATAAGTTATCAGTTTAGTCCCAAACCGCTTCTAAAACATGTTTAAGGCCTTGTAGGCTATTATAAGGGACAAATTGATTGAGATGGAATGATGATTGTATGAATTGATAGAATGTATGAGAAAAGTACGGTTATATGTGTTATAAGTCCGGTAATGCTCCGTAACCCTATTCCGGCGTTGAATACGGGTGAGGGGTGTTACAACCACAGTAGGAGTTCCCCAGAACTCCTCTACCTTACACCACATTGTGGATGAACTAGGGGTGTTCAAATTTCGATTAAAATTGAATTAACTGACCGAACCGATCTAATTCGATTAATCGGTCGATTAATCGATCTAATTCAATCGGAGGTCGATTAATGATTTTTTGGAAGTTTGATTATTGGTTAATTCAGTTCGAAATTGGGTAATTGGTTATCAGTTATATGTAGTTTTAATTCAGTTAATTCGGATAATTCAGTCAAGTGAAAATTATCAATTTTTTTTTGATATGTTTTAAACTTGTTTTTACCAAAAAAAAAACAAAAACATATAAATTTTGGTTAATTTTTTTTGAAAAATTTCAGTTTGGGTAACGATTAAATGATTAAAAAGCTCAATTAATACTAGTTCGAAATTGGTTTTAATGTTTGAACACCCCTAGGATGAATTACTAGAAATAAAAATAGTGGATGAACCACCATAGTTTTTGATAAAAAGTTTGCAAACAAGCTAGTAGTACGGTGTGGATAAACCATTCATTGGTGCAGGTAAAAGTTGCTAGTGCATTGTGAATAAACCACTCATTGGTGCAAATAAAAGCTGTTAGTACGTTATGCATAAACCACTCATCAGTGGAGATAAAAAACTGCTAGTATGTTGTGGATAAACCACTCGTCGATGCAGATAAAAGTTGCTAGTACATTGTGGATAAACCACTCATCGGTGCAGAAAACAGCTCACACTTCTTCCGTTCATATCGTCCTACCCCATGCAATGTAATATGACATGCTTATAACAGATCAATATGGTAGCAATAGACATGCTTATATCAAATCAATACGGTAGCAAAAGACATGCTTATCATGTATTCAGTTTAATGGTATCGAGAGGCATATTGAACATGCAACCAGTAATACAAAGGCATTAGGCATGTATTGTTCACATATTATGCATATAACAGTAATAATTTAGTCAATCATATCATAGATTTCAATTATACATATTCTTAGGGATTCAATTAAGAGTAATAAAACTCTAAAAATAGTACGGGGAGTATACAAGGATTAAAAAGAACAATTCAAAAATTTCTGGGTAAAACTATAAAACAGGGGTCACACAGCCATGTGAAAGATTGTGGTCGTGTGGTAAACGTTAAAATTGCCTTACAGGAGAGACACGATCTTATGGCAGGTTGTGTGGAAGGTTATATGTAGTTTATAAAATGAAGACCCTAACATAACAGTAGCACATGGTCGTGTAGTCCACACGCCCTTACCAAATACCGTATAACCTTAAACCTACATAAAGTTTTCCCCAATTCACTTGGTAAAGAACACACACCTTTCATCAAGGGTCCGATTGACGTTCCTCACCCCCGATTTTGCTCCAACTCACCTAAATTCGGTTCTTCAAATGACATAATATTTGGGATCTAAACATAAAAAACGAGATGTACTTACCGATTATGGCAAAGGTATGGATGCTATTGACGGTAATTACAAAACCAATAGAAAGAACGATTGAATGTAGGATAATTTGATTCAGGAAAGAAAAATAATTATCAATAATTATGATGAAAATATGGTGTAAAGAAAAGGGAAAGAAAACAAAAAGAGAAGAAATAGAAAGACAGAAAGCAAATTCTATTAGGATTTGAAAAGGGACAATATGAAAATCTAATTAGGAAAAGAAGAGTAAAAGATGGTGGAATTCTAATTCTATTGAAATTTTAAGGGCAACATATGAATTCTAATTAGGAAAGAATTGGTTAAATTCCTAGGGTTTGTAAACCCTAGAGGCGACACATGCAATTTTCCCAAGTTTTACCGAACTTGAATTAAAATGAAGGGGAAGGAAGCGGTAGCTCGAACCTAGGATATCTAGGAGTACTAATACTTTAACCATTGAGTCTGTTGCTCATTTCTTATTTATTTTAGAAACTTAATTGTGTATATATATGTTTTGGGGTGTATTTGAAGAAATTACGAAATAAAAAGGGGAAGGAAGGCTTAAACTTGGGTCTTTGGGGAAGGGCTCTAGCGCTTTAACCACCTATCGCTAATTTCTTACTTAATTTAGACACCTAACCGCATATAATTTTGGGGTGGCAATTTGGGCATTTAAACAAGGCTTTGCAGAAAATTAAAAGAAATGAGAGAAAGGGAACTCGAACCCATGTCCTTAGCGAAATTCTACTACTACACAACCTGTAACACCCTTCGTCTGTCTCCATCACCGAATTAGGTTTACGGGATGCTACAACAATTAACTGATCAATAATATTCAATTTCAATCCAAAATTCAATTTAATCATTCATTACTATATAAACATTCAATAATCATGCTAATTATACAAAATCGAGACTTAAATCGAGCATATGAAACTTTAGAATCAATTCAAAAACAAGCAGGGACTAATTTGAAACAAAATAGAAAAGTAAGGTAAAAATAGAAAACAAAGGTCACGCGGTTGTGTGACAGCTGGATGCCGTGTGGTGCTATTGGACATGACTATGTTGCTCAACTATGTACGATGACTAAAACCATGTAAATGGGGGCACACAGCCATCCCTCTAGACCGTGTAACAAATGGTGGCCATGTGGCCAAATTGACACCTAAATTAAATAAAGCACATGGTCGTGCTACATGCCCTTGTGAACCTGGATATGCCTTCAAATGCAAGTCATACAATTACATGCTTACTTAGGCCACAAGTATATCGTTAACCAATCATTCAACCTGTTCAAATCACAAAAAAAGAAAATACAAAAGCATGCGGTTTCCCTACTTCTAACCAATATGCCATAAGGTACCTTCACAAACAACATTTCAACCTAATGCTCAAATCCATTTTCTATCAAACTCATACCTAGAAAACCTATGTCATGTACTGTACCATAATGACAAATACCATCCATTTTTCTAAAAAGTAACAAGTTATATACTATTGTATATCTAAGCATGCATTTATCAATACATTTACCAATTCAACTATTCAACTTGAACATTTCCAAAAAAACAATCAAAGTTTACTACCATAACCATTAATCATGTATAAAGTATCCAAAGATCAATATATATAAATTTAACACCCAACCATACCATTCACCATGCAATAAACCTTTCAAAATATTTCCAACCATTATATCACCACATATCAATCAATGATCAACCACATTATCAATCTCAAACATACAACTTATATACAAGTACAAATTTTACCACTTATAGAGAACACATATAAACAAATACAAAATACTCCTATTACATGCCACTTATCCCAAAAATAAACGTTTTCAAAGTCTACTGAGAGATAATTGGATAGTGTGATCTTCTAGTTGATCCAATTGCCCAGTTTTACAAAAACGATATCTACAATAAAACAGAAAAAATGACACAAGTAAACTTTAAGGAACTTAGTAAGTTCATAGGTTGAAATGATATAACTTATTGTATAATCATAGTTTAATAATTAACAAGTTTATTAGCTAACATTAATCATGTCATTCACAACCATTCGATAGGTGAGTTTCATATATACGAAGCATTCAATCATCTCATTTTTACTATATCATTCATTACCAAGTCACGAGATAGTATCGGAAATAATGAGAATATATACAAGTCATTAACAAGGCATCATAACCAAATATCAAATACATCTCATCAACATGTCAATTAACTATTGAAAATCTGCCCAATGAACAATGTAAACATATAAGGATACGTGGTTATCCACCCAAGACATGCCAGAAAGCTCAATCGAGCCAATCCAACCAAGAACACGCTTGGGCACCAAGTGCCTAGCTTGTAGGCTAACATCCCTCCAGAAACAAGCTTGGTCACCAAGTGCCAAGCCAATAGGCTTTACATCCGCCCCTAGAAAGACGCTAGAATCATTGTAAATATAACTCGATAATCCACAAAAAATGTTCGACTCCAATATATTCAGTGTATAATACCAAGTCAAGAATCATGATCTCATCACAAGTCAATCCCATACAGTGCACAAAATAACCTATTAGCATGCCAATTGTATCATATCATATGTTCATCCGAGCTTATTACAAATCATCGTATAACACTTCACAATTCGATTACTTTCTCACCTTGTATTAATTTATAACAAATCAATTATACATATACATTCAACAATCCAAAAATCACAAATCAATATAGCATTTCAAATTATACTAAACTTACCAGGGCTAAACTACAGAGATAGTAATATCAGGGACTAGTAAGCAATTTTTTCTTTTCCACGATTTTCTACCGGTTCTTGATCTATATGATAATTTATTTCAATTATCAATCCAAAATACTTTACAAAAATTCATTTAATGCATATGAATTCTTTATTGACATTTCAAAATTACCCTAAACTTTTACATTTTATTCAATTTAGTCCCTAAAACCGAAACAAGCTTATTCTTTTCATAATTAAGTTCAAAACTATTATGTTGAATTCATTATCATCCTAAACAACCCTCAAGTCATGAAATTTATAAGAAATTCATGCCATTTTCAACAATTTAACAATTTAATCCCTAAACTCAAAACTATGCAAAATCATTTTACAAATTAGTCCAAACTCATCATCAAGCTTCAAACTAAACCATTAACAATTAAGAAGTTTCAAGAATATCAATGGAAAGTTTTTAAAACTTTGACAGAATAAAAAATTAGTTCTTGGGCTAGATAGATTAAGTTGCAATGATCTTAAAAACATAAAATTTACAAAAAAAAAAAAAAATCGATTAAAAAAACACTTACATGCAAGGGAGATAATTAACCCAATTCTCCAAACTTTTTGTTCTATGGTTTTCGGTCACAAAATGGTGATATGAAGAAGATGACACTTTTGGCTTATTTTTATTATGTTTTACATTTATTTAATTACTAATTTAACCTTAAATAAATCTTTTAATTTTCATTAATCAATGGCCTTTAACCTATCATTAACATGCATCATGGTATAATTACTACATAAATCCTCCTACTTTAATTATTTAAGTCATTTGGTTAATAAAAACCAATAACGAGTGAATTTTGCAACTTTTACAATTTAGTCCTTTTTTCTTTAATTAACTAGCAAAACGTTAAAATTACTTGACCAAATTTCAATACACTAATATTTACGGGCTTGATTTACAGAAACGAGGTCCCGATATCTCATTTTTCCAAAACCACATGACTATAAGGACAAACCACTTGTAATTAAATATTCGTTCAATTAGCAGGAACTATCAAATCAAAATTCTATATAATATCATATTTGACTTGTAAATATTAAATAATAATATTTACGGACTCACTCATCAGATTTGTGATTTCGAAACCACTATTTCAGGCACCATTGGAAAACGGGCTGCAACACGACCACTTGGCCAGATATCATTTTTATACTCAAATGTTCACAACATCACCATAAAAATCAGGCTGTGACAACTGGATTGTCAAAATTAATAAAAGTATGAAAAGGAGGGGGTTTGAACCTAAGATCTCTAGGAATAGGGTCTAACACTTAACCATTAGGCTAGAAACTTTCTTATTTAACAAACGCACAATGATAACCTTATACATCGAGGCGTGACCACTCTCAGTTTCACAAACCCTGATTCTACTAACCCTTTTTTTTTGGGGATGTGATAACCTCACAATATATGGTGTAATATCATTATGGCCTCTTAGGTAAAATAATATTATGAACGGAATTCAATTTTGAGACAAAATTACCTTTTATTTTCATTATGTTTATCAACATAATCCTTTTAATTACATTTTAAAACAAAAACCAAAATATTTTTTTCAATTTCTAGTTGTCTTCATATTGCTTTGTGGTTAAATGCATTGAGAGATATTTTTTTAATTTTTTTATTTTTTTTTCAATATCTGTTGTAAGCTTCATGATTGTTGATTGTTGTAATTTTTTTCAATTTATGTTGTAGGTTTCATATTTGTTGACTTCTTGTGTTGTTGACTGTTATAGGTTCTCTCGTTTGTCTTTTTAGAAAGGTTTTCTCGATTGTTATGAATCATTGTTTAATTACTTAAGTTGAGTATATATATAGATGGGTAGAAAGAGGATACCTTGTATAATTTCCATCATCGCCATCTCTTCCTCTGTGTTGTATTGTTTGTAAGTTTCAATTAATTTTTAATTTTCAATTTTCAAATTTCTTTTTGGCATGGATTTAATTTATTTTATCAAGAACAATTGCTAACACTTATTCAATTAATTTAATATTACCGTTATAGATTGAAGTTTGAAGCTTATTTGCTTTGATGTTTGTGATTTAAATTGTCGTTTCAATAGAAAATTTCACTACGATCATAACTTTCAATCAAATTCTTTTTTTCTTTGCAGGATTTTAGGTTTTTTTTTCCAGCTATTAGGATTATACAATGATTGGTAATTTGGTGGTCTAACTTGCTCTTTAGCATCCTCTTAGTAGTTGACTTAATTATTTGGTTCATGGGCCCATAAATTATAACAAGGACAATATAAAATTTGCATTTAGGTAATTTTACATTCCGTCAATCAAACACCTAAATTTTACATTCCAACAAAATGAACCAAACAAGGTACTCTCACATTCCACCCTTAATCTTACATTCCCATAATCTTATTACGGGACTGTCACACCCCAAAATATAGGGGTTAATTGAAATAAATTACTAAGAAATGACTTAGTCTTAATGATTATGTAGTTAATGCACTCCCTAGAGGTCTTAGGTTCTATCCACTCCTCTCTCGTTTATGTTCTTTTCATTTTCAGCAAACTAGGGTGGAAACAACACTAAAATAAATATTAGTTGTAATAGAAATTTAACAAGAGTGGGCAACAGACTAATGGTTAAGCATATATTTCTTTTGCCTTGCTTACCTGTGTTTGAGCCTCTCCATTCCCCTCCATTTCATTTTAAATTGTGACCAAATTTGGGTAATTTATTAGGCAACCCCTTAATATTTGAAAACCCTAAATATTTAGTACCTAAGATTTTGATTTATTTTCAATTTCAATTTGAATTCTCCATCTTTTCACTTTATATTCTTCTTTTCTTTTCTCCCATTTTTCTTTTCACCAAATTTTTCATTCCATTGCTGAAAATTATTTTCATTTTCTCGAATCAAAATCAATATCTGTCAATTCGTTTTTCTATCGGTTGTCAAACTCATCGTCCCTAACCCGTATCTTCATCAAAGTTTCAGTAAATAATTCCGTTTAAATTAGTAGAATCGCAAAACCTGAAAAAACATCGATCCACGTTAATCTTATTAACCGGTTACCCAATCTTTCTCGATTCTTGTCAAATCTTGAAATCAAACGTTAACTCTTGTATAATTGTCATTTGAAGGACCCGATTTAGGTACCTCGAATCAGATTTGAACGTGAGGAACGTCGCTCGATATCCTGGTGATAGGTGGTGTCTGTTCTTTTACAAGCGAATTGGGGCAAACAGTGCCTCTAAATAGGGCTACACAGCCAGCCACATGGCGTGTGGGCCACCTGTATGGACCACACGACCCCTCACACAACCATGTCTCCTTGAAACCCCAGGTTATTTTGATTCTGACACGGCCTAGGACTCTCCATACGGTCTGCCGCACGGTCGTGTCTACCTTTTAGGTTGATTTTGCAAATACCACACAACCATAGTCTGTCACACGATCTAGCCATACGGCCGTGTACCCCATCCACATGGTCCGGTCACACGGCCGTGTGTCACCTATTTTTCAGATTTTTTAGTTTTCCCCAGAAATTTTAGTATTTTATGAGTTTAGTCCCTGAATGATTTCTAAACTATTTTTAGTGCTTTAATTTATTTAATTGAGCCCCTGATAATATGAATTATGTTAGAATCCATGATTTGAAGGACTAATTTAATATGAAATCTATATATATTTGCATGAATTGTGAACAATACATATGTTTATTGTTTCAGAGTTTGTAATTGTATGTATAGTATACCTTATGTCACCGTTAAATCGAACACTTGTTAAGCATGACTTTTGCTACTGAGTTGATCTATTACAAGCATATTATTTGCTATTGTATTGAATTATTATAAGCATATTGATTGCTACCGTATAGTTCCGTTAAAAGCATAATTAAATGCTACCGTATTGATACATGTTGAGCTTGTCATAATGCATTGCATGGGGTGGGACAATATGTACGGAGGAAGAAGTGGCGGTTTATCTACAAATTTGCTGTGCACCAACAGCCTAGTGGCAATATTTATCCTTTAACTGCAAACATGATGTACATCCACAACCCATCGACAGCTCTTACTTGCAAATATGTTGTACATCTACAGCCCAGTGGCAGATTTTATCTACAATATTTTGTTGTGCACCTGCAACCTAGTGGCAGGTTTCATCTACGAATTTTGTTAAACCATAACCCGGTGTGTAGGTGGTTGGAGTTCAGGCGAACTCTCATTGTGGTATGTAGCGGTAGGGTAGGATATTTTCTATTAAACCAAAACTGTATGGCATTCATAAAGCAGGTGCATGCAAATTGGATTTTCTGAGATGACATATATATATGTATAAATTGTTGAAGTGGTCTGAAATATCGATATTCTAAAATTGTTATTGTGTATTGTTCTATGCATTGTGTTTCTGTATACTTAAGCATTTGCAGTGGTTTACTTGTGATGGAACTCACATTGAGCTTCATAGCTTACTCCCTTTTTATTTTCATCTCTACAGATAACCCACCAGGTTAGGACGCGGACACGACATTCAAAGGGACTCGGCTCAATTTTGTTTTTATTAAATATTTTAGATTTATCATTTGATACTTTCGTTATTAAGTGACTGTAATGTTTTAATTTCAATTTGTGGCATGAGACTTAGGAATTGAGTTTAAAAAGCATGCATGACATTTAATTTAATTTTAGGATACTGAAATATGGTTTTTAATTATTTATGCATATAATCTGATTAAATCTAAATTGAATATCACTTTTTCGCTACTAGATTGTAGATAAATTTTGAGTAATAATTAACTAAGTTTGTTTCGTGTTAAATAACTTATGGAAACTGTTTTATGTATTTTCCCGTGTTCATTTCATAGAAAATAACTTGGTCAATAAAAAATAATTTATTGGTTAATGGAAAATAAACCCATTTTTCTAGAAAAATGACTTTCTCTTGAAAAACGTAAGTTATTTTTTGAAAAATATTTTTTACGAGTCACATAATTTTTATATAAAAATTAACTTGAATAGAGTCAAATACTATCATATTAATAATAGATTTTAATTTAATTTTTAAAATATTAAAATATCAATATCGAATATTATAATTTTCAATATTATTCAACATACATATTTAAATTGAATCATATAATAAATTATTAATATTAGTTATTATTTAAATAAAATGATTTAATATTAATTTTTTATTTTAATAATAAGGATTAGCATTAATAATAATTTTAAATAATATTCTTAATATTTTATTAAAAATTATACTAATATTTTAATAGAAAATATATATTACAATATAATTAATAGATGTTTTATTGTACAAAATATAAATATTTTAATAATATAACTATAAGTATTTGTTATCTTGCTTAATTTTATTTATCCCTTTGAACACTAATGTGACATTATCTGCTCTCATATCTATATTCATATTATTATTAAGATTGAGTTAATGTTATCTCTCAACTGAGTTTCAACTTAGTTATGAAATTACTGAAATTTCGTTCTTTTTACAAAACAAAAAAATATTATTTTTGAGGGAATTTGTGTGTTCTTTTAATATTTTTATAAATCTAAAAAAAAATAGAGACACATAATAGAAATCACAAGATTTGAACCTAAGACATTATAATTTATACGGGCTCAAATTTACCATTTAATTAAAGCCACATTTGGTTTTTATATAATATTTTTATAAATTTGTTCCATAAAATTTTTCACATCATGGGTGTGTCATAATCTAGCTATTATTATTTAATTATTTAATTGAGTTGATGTCACCCATCAACTAAGTCCTAACTCAGTTGTGAAATTACTAAAAATACATTCTTTTGCAAAGCAAGAAATATTACAATGCGAGTATTTTCGTCTTTTTATATATATTTTATAAAAATCTAGAAAAATAATTACATGATGGATTCGAACTTAAAACATCTTAAATTTTAACATATTAACCTTACCATTTCAATTAAAGCCTTATTTTCTTTTTATATCAATTTTTACAAATAAATTTATTGCATAACTTTTTTCACCTACGTGATAACTGACTAGGGGCGAAGTCAAAAATTTTATTTAGGGGGGACCGAGATAAGATTATAAAATTTGAGGGGAAGCTAAAATATTTATATTAAAAATGCTTAAATTAAATTATTAATTTTTTAAAAGTACTAAATTTATGAATTTTTCATTTAATCATAGGTCAAAAAGGACTAAAATAAATCTTTTAATTTTTGGAGGAGGAATAAATGCAATTATCCCATTGAACCAAGGGAACAAATTAAGTTGTGATGTGGCATTGTAACTTCAAATTGAATTGTTTTCAAACACACCTAAATAAAAAAAAATATAACACATAAAATTAGGTGCAAAGCAATGGTTTATCATTAAGGCAATGCTCACCGGACTTTGAATGTCATTTGACTTTCTAATATAGCTGTAAATATTCGTTATAATTATAATTATAAATTAAGACACTAAATTTATAACATTTTCTTTCTAACTTTTTTGTTCTTTACAACGTTTCTTTTTTTTTTTAAATTTTTATGAAAAAAATAATAATGAAAAAGTTGTTAAATAAATTTAAAAAAACTAACTTGAATATTTTTTTAAGACACTTCTATCATCCTCTTCAAATTTCTTTACAGTAATTATATAAGTTTTAACCTGCTTAAGTATATTTTTAAATGATTTAAGTGTGTTCTTTTTTATATAATGTTTAGAATTATTCATAGACTTAACTATTCATAGACTTTCCTCAATTTTTAAATAGGAGAATAATGCACTTCAACGCATTCAAATCCACATCCTCCTGTACTGACAACAATATCGATGCCAATCGAGCTAAGACTCAACGACGATTATATATATTAATTTAAATTAATTATATTTATTAGATAAAATTTAATACAAAATTTGAATATATTGAAAAATTAAAAGATAAATAATAATTGTATAAGTTAAAAACCACAATTTAAAAATATATATATATATATATGTTAAGTTATAGGGAATAACTTACGTAAGATCTTAAAAATTAAGCTTTTCAGGCACCAATAAAATTTTGCCACATCATCAAATATTAAATATATGATATTATTAGTATACACTCACTTGTAAAGAAATTATTTTATGGACCTTTCTCACCATATTATTCATGGTTTCTTTTCAATTATTTAATCACATTTTAACAATTTTTTCCATGCCATTGACACATAATTTTGATGATTTTTTTACTCTAAACCCTGGATATAGAATCCTGAACCCAAAACCCAAAACTTAGAACCCTAAACATGAACCAGTAGCCCCAAATATTTAAACCATGAACCCTAAACTCATAACTCGTAACCTTAAACCCTTGAACATGAACCCATAACCCTGAATCATAAACCCCAAACTCAAAATTGAACCCTGAACATTAAATCCTAAACCATGAACCTTAAATCCCAATTCCAAACCCTCAATCTCGAGGTTCAGGGTTTAAGATTCAGGTTTCGAGTTTAAGATTTGGGTTCTAGGTTTGGGGTTCAAAGTAAAATAATTACCAAAATTATGTGTTAATGGCATAGAAAAAATTGCACAAAAATTACTAATTTTTTTAAAATTGGTTGCACAAAAATAAAAAAAAAATACTAACTTATGAAAAAGAAAAACAAAATGATTAAAATTTGTAAAAGAAGAAAAAATATTTGTTTATAATTTTAAAAATTAAATATTTTAAGTAATTTAATCAAAGTTAAATTAAATTGGAGAAGATATTAGATTCATATAGATGAATGTATAATAATACTTTGTTATCTTTAAAATTTAATGACGTGACAC
This sequence comes from Gossypium sturtianum, assembly GCA_025698515.1. Classification (NCBI taxonomy): domain Eukaryota; kingdom Viridiplantae; phylum Streptophyta; class Magnoliopsida; order Malvales; family Malvaceae; genus Gossypium; species Gossypium sturtianum. Next base: position 28,930,157 of record CM046949.1, read on the forward strand.
TATTTTATTGGTACTTAAAAACTATACTTTTTTGGATCATCCTACTATAATTTATTCCTTAAGTAATATATTAATTTAATTCAGAAAATTTTATAATTAATTTTTCCTTTTAACTTTTTTAATAATTTAATTATTGTTTTTTTAATATTCAAAATTAAACATTAATAGATTTTAAAATTGAAAAATTATTTTTTAGTATTTTTGAATAATCTAATTATTTTTAATATTTAAATTTATTTATTATTTAAAAAGTATATACTACTTTTTTATAAATAAAAATTATGTATTTCCTACTTTTGAAGACCATTTATCTTTATGATTATTTTTAGATTTTTTTTATATTATTCATATCAGTGTTTGGAATTTCCGTGATTACTCCTTCCAACAATGTTATCTTCAAGGTTAAAACTTAGATCCCCTTACAAGTATAATTTATCTTATTATTGCACCCAATCATTTATTAATTATTTTCAAACTTTTTTTTATATATTTAATGTTCGTTTTACAATTCATGTTTAAAATTCATGCTTACCTCTTTTAACAATGTCATCTCCAAAATTTGAACCTATATTTTTTCTTTGAAAATACAATTTACCTTACAATTGCAATCATCCTCTTATTAATTATTTTCAAGTTTATTTTCGTACTTTGAATTAAAACTCGAAATTGAAGATAAAACCCATTTTCTTGTATACTTTGGCTTAAAACATTCGGAAGCTAATATATATCCCCGCCCCCGCCCTCGCTAACCCCCTTCGTCCGCTACTCAAAGCAGGACGATTTTCACCCACTCATTCCATCAATCATAACACCCCCTTTCTCTCTCTCTCTCTTCCTTTCCTTTCTTTACCGTTCTTTCCATTTCCTTCCCACCATATTTACTTCACTACTTTCTTCCTAATTTCTCTCTCCCGATTGGACTGGACTTGTCATATCATATTTTTTGTACACTTCTCAAATCCCTCTGTCTCTTATAATTAATTCATATAAAATACAAGCAATACCCAATAATTTTCTTGTTCTTTGTCGTCCTACCATCTTCCCTTTCTTGTTACTATTCTTCTCCTCTTCAGCCTTGATCCATTTATGCTACTCTTTCTTTTTCTTTTCCTTCATTTGTTGTTGAGGAACATTATATAGTTAGGAGAAAAAAAGTATTGAGAAACCAAAAGAGAGGGGAAAAAATGTCAATGGACTTGACATCTGAACGTGTTTGGTATGTTCACTGCAACTTCTGCAACACCATTTTAGCGGTACTGCACTGAATTCCATTACTATATATTTCTTTCTTTCTTCGCCTCTCAACGTGTTTGGTATGTTCACTTTATTTATTTATTTTAAAAGTCTTTCCTTTCTGTAAGAGTGAGTTGAATTTGCCATGACTGGCTTGTTTCTGTTTGTTGAAATAGTTTTCGTTATTTTCTCGAAGAACAAAGTGGGAGATTTTTCTTGATTTAACCTGGAAAATGTCCCAAAAAATCCACGTTACTTACATGATTCATGGTTGATGGATCGTGAGATTTTTCTTGATTTTAACTTGAAAAATGACTAAAAGCAACGATCTAGAATTCCAATCTAAAACAAGCACAAGTGTTGTATTTGGAGCGAAGTGAAAGCATTCTGGAAGGCCCTTTCAAAATTTGATCTCTCATGAGCAAGTAAATGAAAGCTTGGGCAAGTGAGTGATAAAACTTTCCCGAGATAGCTACAGGTAGGCTAGGCCTAGGGTTCTTCCAGGTGAATGTACAAGTCAAAAAATAGACAAGTTTCTTTCATTTTCTGCATTTCAACCTCATGGTTATGGTATTTCATGTCCGATTTACTAAAGTCATCTCTAAATGCAAGTTCATGTTTATGTTTTCTGGTCAAAGCTGGAAATTAAAATAATGGTTTTTCAAAGATCTTTTCCTCTTTAAGGCAGTGTTGCTTTTGTTTTCTAACCAAGCACTGGAACAACGCGCTCATCTTTGATCGATATTCGATGATATCATCATCAACTTCTTTATTATATAACCGGTTGCATAGGCTGGGGTCGGTCTGACCTTTTAAGTACAAAAAGGGTTTTTTTCTTTTCCTTATACAAAGAGGTTGTGGAGAGAGCTTGGCCAAGAGAGAAATCATGGGGTACCCATAAACTTTTTTTTGCTTCATTCATATATAAACATGCCTCTGTTAAGCAAACCCCTTTTGAAAGCCAACAAAAAATACATTTAAAATACAATCTAGTCACGTTCTTTTCATCTTTCTCTTTCTCTCACGTCAATCATGGCTTGTACATATGCGTGTGTGTGTGTGTTTTTCCTATCTTTTATAATCTTGGTTGCGGTGTCAGGCGCACCGAAAGGAAAGCAGATATTGGAAGAAGTCCTTTAAAGTTAATAGTTATAATTATTTGCCCATGTAATATGGCATCTGATATAAAAGAGACCCATATTAAAATTTGAAAGGCTTAGTCGCTTCTGTTTCTCCTTGTGTCAAACTGATTTGGCGGGACTTGGGATGTTCCAAGTTTCTATATTATGAAACTTCAGTGTTTTGGGGGTATTCTGGGTCTGGATATGGCAGATCTGAAGACTGTATGTGGGAATTTTAGAATCTAAATAGATATGAGGCTTGGATTTCTTGCTTAGGGTTTGGAATTGTTTTAAACAGCTTAGAATGACCAAAAGAGAAAGATAGGGTTGATGGCATGCTGTGCTGACAAAGCTTAAAAGTTTCAGACATGTTTGCATTTTAAGCAGGTGTCACGATATTAATAACCATTAACAATTCCGAAATGGTAACCTTTGCAGGTTAGTGTTCCATGCAACAGTGCGTTCAACATCGTGACTGTTAGATGTGGGCATTGTGCGAATCTGCTGTCTGTAAATATGGGAACTTCACTTCAAACAGTTCCCAGTCAAGATGCTCAGGTAATTTCAGCTTCTTTTTGGTGCTCCCCGGTTTTTCGGGACATTCTTATCACTTCCTCAAATATTAATTAAATAAAATAATAATTTAATAAAGAATGTTAGCAGTAAGACAAGGAAAAATATATAATATTATATTTTCCCTTTGAGTGACCAAAGGTTCCGAAGCATATTATTTTATGGGTTTATAAGATAGGATATGAGTCAATCATTGTTTGTTTCAGATGATTCAACCTCTTTCGTCTGCTTTATTCTCAAACTTTTTAGTTTCTCCTATAGGGTTTTTTGAGGCTAAATCTTTAGCTTACGCCCCAAGTTTAGGTTCAATAGAATTTTACCTCTTTTTCTTTTCTTAAATGTTATTAAAGGCTTTGTGGGCCAATTTCTTTGGATGATTTACTTGTTTGTTTTGTCTTGTAGAAACAGCAGATAACCATTGATGAAGATCATTCAAATAAGGAATGTGGATCGTCTTCCAAATGCAACAAGTTTTCTGCAGTTGATTCAACAGAGCAAGAAGCAACTAGAATGCCACCTATTCGCCGTTTGTCTCACTCTCTCAATCTTTTATATATAATGTGTATCATTCAAGTGCATTGAGATAGGTGCCATTCAGTAAATTTTACATGCATAGCTGATACTAAAGTGTGTTAAATGCTGAACCAACTACCAATGCCTTTTTGATGATGGATAAACGTCTCCCCTCACAAAAGGCCGTAATATAGTAAATAACGAGGCTGAATCAATCACACAACATTATGATACAGGGCCACTTGAGGAGCTAGCTTTCACCTATCACAAACACCTTAAGCAACTCATTTGATTTTTCCTCTCAACCATGGCCCCTCCCAAGATGGTGACCTTACACACAACAAGTTTAACTCATTAATTATTATCAATTCCCTAGACACCACCCCTATACCATAACAAAGTTTACCTCCTATATCATCACGTATGCTAAATCATCATATTGCAGTTTTGTTATCACAAAGAATTCAAAGCAACGCTATTTGCCTTTCTGGTTTGCTTGTATGTAGATAGGCCATTATTGAATACGTCCCCAGGCTGGTATACCTACCTGTTTTGTGAAGATTTTGCTGGCCAAAGTAAAGTCGATTGCCTATCCCACCAGAAAATTTCGACCCTTTTCGATTGTATATATTGTTGAACACATTTATCTGAAAATATCCATGATCATACTGATATATGTTATTAATCAGAACCAGAATAAAAAATCAATAATATAGAGATAGGAAGCTTTAATAAATGTTTTGTTTGATTAAGCTCTATGATTTGATGTTTAATTAACTATATGATAAAAAAATGCAGCCCCTGAGAAGAGACAACGTGTTCCTTCTGCATATAACAGGTTCATTAAGTAAGTTATAACCCAAATTTCGTCGCTAATTACTTTCATTATGGATCATAACCCTCTCTCTCACAGTTTCCTTTTCTGGGTTCTTACTATTTTATATAGGGAGGAAATCCAAAGGATCAAAGCTAGTAATCCAGACATCAGTCACAGGGAAGCTTTCAGCACAGCAGCAAAAAATGTAAGTTCTTTTTTTTTTTTTTTTTAACGTTCTGCAAATACATACTCACTTGCTTTTTTGTATTTAATTAATAATACCTTTACCGAAAATTAATCCATTTAATTAATAGGGTATGCCATAATTCCTTACCATTTCAATTTAATTTTACACATGCAGAGACATTTACTTAGGTTGTTAACATGGTAGCACAATATTAAGCCTCTCAACTACCTTCAATTCTGGGCTTAATTATGCTTTCATTTCTTAAGCTACTCATGGTTACATATACATGTATGTAGAGACAAGGCAGTGATATTTTTGATATACTTATGCGTTATCCTAAATCGTATATGTATAAGACTATAATCAACTAATAATGCATAACATCAGCTAAACAAAATCTATAACCAATAATGAGAAATATTAAAAAATCCTTAATGGAATCGATGTCACAAATTTTAAAATTCAATATTTAAAAAAAATGAATATTATTATAATGATATTTTTGTCTATAAATATTTCTATATAAAATCTTTAAAAAAAAAAAGAAACTAAAAACCACTACTTAAAATAAAAAAAATGTTAAATAAAATAAATATATAGTTCAAAACAAAGATTAATGAAGAATTGCACATGAGTGCTACCACTCCAGCTATGATTAAAATGTTAAATAAATATTTCATAAATATATATTTAATATATTTTTTTTCTTTCAGCTTGATAATTAATTACCTGCTCCCTTTGTCTTAAATTAAATAAAATCATCAGGTTTTCTAATGTCAAAATTTATTTAAAAATTTTGAGAAATTAATGTGCAATGTTTAAAAAATAAAAATGGATTGGTTTAATAAAAAATAAAATCAAAATGAAAATGCTTTGAGAGATAGAGAGAAGTAAAATACTGAGAACATGTGGGATGAGGTAGAAACTAGCATAGGAAATATGGCGAGAGAGTGGTTTTATAACATATTAGGTTAGGCAATTCCTGGACCAATATATATCATTAATTGTCTAATATTCTTTTCTCTAGTGGCATAGGCAAATATTGATATGAAACCCAATTATGTAACCAACTACACTGAAGCATTTTTGGTAATATATGACCATATTTGTGTAGAACTATTAGCACGATTGCTAGAAAAAGGCTGCCAAACTCCTGCATTAAAAAATTAAGTTAAATCAATAAATAAAACATGTAATAGTTTTTTAACAATAAATATAAGAATATATCCATTAGAGAGGAGATGATATCTACATTCAAACTCATTTAGCATCCCTTTTGAGAAGAATGAAAAATAATTTAGTTAAAAGATCTCCATGAAAAAATAGCTAAGTTACCAAACCTATTAAGAGATAATATGATAATAATAATAAAAAACTTTCACAATTAGCTCATGATTGTAGACTAGTTGGTCTTCGGTTGTTAATCATAAATCATACCACTCAAAATGGGAAGAAAAAGTTTTTATTCAACAATAAAAAAATACATGAATTCAAACACGTTTAAATATGTATATGTATTTTTTTATACAATGCCTAAAACTACTAATAACTCTCCCAATCTATAAATAGGAAGATAATGCGCTTCAACATATTTAAACCTACGTTTTCTTATATTGGCAACAATAAGAAAATGTTTACCAGTTCTTTAAATATTTTTAATATATATAAATATGTACTTTTATATGTTGTAAAGAGGAGCCTCGAAGCCAATTATTTGAAGAAAATATAGACTGAAATATTAGAAATTAAAATTCTAAACCCTAAAGTTTAACTTTACCTAAACCCTAAAGCCAATTATGTTGCAGTGGGCACATTTTCCTCACATTCACTTTGGGCTAAAGCTGGATGGAAGCAAGCAAGCAAAACTTGACCAGGGATATGCAGATCAGGGTTCTCAAAAGTCTAATGGGTACTGCTGAAACACAATGGCATCCTTGTGAGTAGAAGACAGTTACCATTATCATCATATCATATCTTATATATATAATAAATATATCATATGTTTAAACACTAAATGTGTGTTGGTTTTCACATTTTATCCCTTAGATGTAATTCCTTTCTGCTGTAGTGATTGCATTTATATATGTTTAATTCAGATGGTAATTTCAAGCGGAATTATATTAAATGTGTAATTTCTTTTTATTAACAATAATGGTGAGGTCTTAACCTCTTATCCCTTTGCTCTTTTCTCTCATTTCTCTCTTTCTACTCAGAGTGGACAGCCACTTTTTTCCACTGTATCTAGCTACAAATCTAGGACCACTTAAGCAATATATGACATTTCATTGATTTAGTGCTCTGCACAAAGGACAATGAGTTCCCCCCCCCCCCTCCCCACCTCAAATATTTCAACTTCTGGTTCATTTTAAATGCACATTCTTGGCTTCTGTTTCAACCTATCTCATCACCAATGCATGCAGGGTCGAATAGTTAGGAGTTTTGTATAGTTAACTTATATTGTAATTGCAGATACAGCAATGGCATGGATGGATGAATGACAGAATGATTAGTTTTATAGTATTTTACTATTTTATTGGGTTATTTAGAAAAATATACAGAACCTGTCATGTTCAGAGCTTATATCAAATCGTTAAGAAGCTTTTGATCAGATGAACAAAAATAATTGTAGTTTATAGTATTTGGTTCGGTTATTAAGTTATTTTTTCTTTTTTCTTTTCACCGAATTTGATGGCAAAAAAATCATGTCATGCAGCAATATTTATAACAATGCAGATACCGCCTTGGGAATTGAGATGCACACAAACAACTTTCACAATGCTTTGGGGCTTGCCCAACAAACCCCTACAAATATTCTTCAAGGGACTAATCACTGCATGCTCTTCCTTGATTATTGTATCATTTACCTGCCTCAATCTCATTCCCTTTCCTAAAACACCTCCCCAGCCTTTACATGAAAACACTTTTTCTTTTTTACTTCATTTTTGTCTTCTTGGGGCATGCTTTAGATTGGATAAAAAACTTTACTTTTCTAATATACGAGAAATATTAATTTTTTTAGATTTTAAATTTGAAAAATTACGTGACAGTTTTGTAATTTATTTATGGAGATTTTAACAAGACAATCTTCTTGATAACATTAGTGTTAATGGGATATATTAAAAAAAATTATTCATAAATGTTGAGTGCAATGATAAGATACATTATACTTTTAAAAGAAAAGCAAAGTTTAAATTTTTGAGACAACATTATTAAAAAAAACGATCACAAATCCTGAACATACATAATAAAACGAATATAAAAATTAAAAAATATATAATTTTTTTAACGAACTAACAAAAATGACTTAAATACACTAACAAAATACTTTTAACAACAGTGATTCAACCATGAATGAAGTGGTAAAGTACTTGTGTTAAGATTTTCAATCATCACCGGTCTTAGATTAGATCTTTGGAAACTCTATCTCTACCTCTTATTTAAAAAAAAAATATTTGGTGACTGCCATGTTTGTCAATCTTGTCAACTGGGAATAGTTATTATCTGAGCATTAATTGAAAGAAATCCTGGATAATGATACCATCCAAATATCAATTTAAATTTTATGATGGAAAAGAATGTCTTCAAAAGGAGCCCCCAAAAGTTAGCCCTTTTGCAGGGGTAACATAGCCTATGGAAATGGAAATTTTTCACATATTTATTTCAAAGTCAAATTGAAGACCAGGGGAGCCAACCAAGAGAAATGGTAATAAAAACCCTAGATGTATTGTCAACAACGTTAATAGTGAGTGATACTGGCCATTATAGGATTGGTAAACATCAATCACTATCTCATTAGGTTAAAGGACATCAAACTTAATTAGTGCTTAACTTGGCCATTAATCATTTTTATTACCTTAATTAGTGCTTCTGTCAGGATGAGGTCATGAAATCATAGCATCAACAAACAAAAGAACAAAGGGTATGAAGCACGGCCATTATCCATTGTCGATTCCTTTAAAGAAAAATGTAGAGTTAAAAAATAATTAATTAATTAAAAATAGAAGAAGACAAAAGCAAGAAAGATTGAAAAATGGGGGTCCCTTTTGCATGGTGCAATCCCCACTAGAGCACACAGTAGTATACTCACTCGATGCCCCTCCTCCAAATGACCAAATCGAGCCCATCATAAAAGTGGGGCTACCAATTCACCACCAAATGGGCATGGTATTGTCATGTATATTTATTTATATATAAGCGCCACTACTCTACACTAAAATTGTACTCAAATACCAAGTTAGAAGGAAGTAAATGGTAATGGTTAATGGTAATGGTAATGGTAAATGGGGGTGTAGATGAAGATGGGGTTTGTCTGTTGGAAAAGAAGTTAATAGTACAGAATCTGTAATGTCAAATCATGAAGTTGGTATTTTGGATGTATATAAATGGTGGGGTTTTTGTTATTTATCTAAATTTTGATACTAAACTGGGATGTCATGTCAGATGTAAGGAGGGCCAAGTTAAATCTATATGTGTTTATATATTTCTCTGGGGATTGAATTAGAAACAGGAAAAGAAAAGAAAGAGCAGAACTGCTAACTTTTGTGCGAAGCATGCAGTAGGGGAGAGAGACATAAAAAAGTTGAATGAATCAATGTCAGAATTTCAGTCAGCCAGTCATCAGTGACATAACCTTTTCTTTCTCGTCGCCAACATCAATGCTCTGAGAAGATAATTTCAGATTTCCCACTTGTTGCCTTTCTCTGCAATTTTTATATGATAAACCCTAAGTATGCATGCCCCCACTCCCACTCCTTATATATAAATATAATAATTCCAAGAGAAGAGAGTCGACGTCCCGGCGTGCTCTTTCTCTGCTGCTTCCATACCATAATTTAGCACCGTTTTAGAAAATAAAAAATTAATTTCAAAAATTGAGGTTGTGCTTTGTGAGATTAATTCAATCAGTGATTTAAATAATAATTTAAATACATAATATCTATATTTAATACTTATGTAAGATTTATCCATAATATATATAAAAGATCGGGTTTGAAATTTTTTTTGAAACCGACGAAAATACCTTTTATTTTTCTTCATATTATTAAATTAAATTTAAAAATAATTATATACTTGAATAGAACTCAAAGCATAACATATAAAAAAATTGTTATACTTATAATCATTAGTCAAAAAATTTTATGTAAAAAAGTTTGTGTTAATTTTTTAAAATTGCGTTTATTGATGTAAAATAGAATTATTACTTGAATAGAACTCTAACTATTTTAATTATCACTTAATTAATAATAGAAATCTCATCATACATGTATGCATATGGAAACCACGTATTTAGAATACAAATGTTTGTTTAAAAACAACATACACTAAACAATGAAACGTATGGTTTGAAATAAATTAATAATAACTACAAAATATGTACGATATAAAATAAAAAACAAATCAAATTGTAAGTAAAATGTAATTTAAACACATAAATACATCATATTAAGAATACTAAATACACTACAATTGTTTATGATGGTGATGTCATCAATTTTGAGTTAATGTTGAGTTGACTTGTGACACCAACTCAACCAACAACATTATCAATATATATACAATTGATGAGGGTAATAAAATATGCTAATAATAACAACACATATGCAATATGCAATCCAATTGTTTATCATTGTATTGTCATTTTAGTATAACATATCAAAAAGTTTTCAAGTTAGTGAAAAGAAAATTCAATATTAAAAATCTATATTTTAAAAATTAAATATCAAGTTGTCTTATGACACCAATGCAATCATTGGCATTATCTATACTGGAAATTCTATCACACACGTATGTGTGTGGAAACTATGCATTTAGAACACTGCTAATTTAAAATCATATATAATAAATAATGAAACATATGATTTGAAACTAATTAATCATAATAACATATGAAATATATACGATATTAAAATAAAATAAAGTTAGACTAAATTGTGAGTAAAATGAAATTTAAACACATAAATACATCATATTAACAATATTAAATGCACTACAATTGTTTATCATGACGTTGTTATTAATCGTGAGTTAGTGTCGAGTTAATATGAGACACCAACTCAATTAAAAATATTATTAATACTAAAAATATTATCACACATATATACTTGTGAAAATCACATATTTAAAACACAAAGGTGTTTAGAAATAACATACAATAAATAATAAAAAGAATACTAAATGAAAACAATTGTTTATCATTATTTTGTCATCAATCCTGAGTTCATGTAGAGTTAATTTGTGACACTAACTCAATTAATAACATTATTAATAAGAAATCTTATAACATAGAGGCGTGTTTATAAAAATGCATATAACAAATATATTTATTTACGTTTCAGATAAATATAAAAATTGTTATAGTTCAAATGGTAAATGAAAATATTTTACATGCATGGTGTCCTTGGTTCAAAACTCATTATGGACAAATGATTATTGATTTATAAAAAAAATATATATAAAAAGATAAACACCCACATAACCATATAACTTATTTTGTAAATAAAATGATCTTTTTAGTAATTCCCTAACTGAGTTGGGACCCAGTTGATGGGTGACACCAACTCGATAAAATGCTTAATAAATTATAAGTATAGATATAATTGATAGAGATAATAAAGTGTGCATAATAAAATTAAAATATATAAATAAATTAAAATAAAACCTCAGTTGAGTGGTAAATTTAAAGTAAGAAATGTCATTTTTGTAATTTTCCTAATCAAGTTGCTGCCTAGTTGACTCATGACACCAACTCAGTCAGAATTTTATTAAGAGTACAAATTAGAGTTATATACCAATTGAAATTTAAGTTTAGCTTTATAAATAATATCCGGTAATTAAGCATATTCAATCAAACAGCATCTATGAAAAATTACCAGTACAAAATGGAGATATTTAGCATTAATAAGTTAGAATTTCAAAAAAAAAAAAAGAATGAAAAATTAAAGTCATGTGTAACCTCTCCAACCCGGCCTAGACGTTAGATCCGAATTAGGAAGATCACATCAGCCACCGAGATGGCCTAGCAGGGTTATCGAATTTTTGAAAACAACCATCTTAAAACATTTGTTTGGTTTAGTAAAAAATTTAGTTACAAACCGTTTTATTCTTCCTCAAAATCTTAATTCTAATTTAGTAGCGGAAAAGTGATCTGGTTGTTTTTAATAAAAATCGGGGTTCATGCATACTAATCAATAATTATAACATAATTTCCTAATAATTTAATATGAATGTCATGCGAAATAAAACAAACCCCAAATCCTAAGTCTCATGCCATAGTTTGAAATAGAATAATACAAACTTTAATAATAGAGTAAATCAAATAATAAGCCTTAATAAATTGAAAAATAGAAACCGAGTCGAGATCCTTTAGGTGCCACGTTCGTGTCCTAACCCGGTGGATTATCTGTAAGGACGAAAATTTAAGGGGGAGTGAGCTATGATGCTCAGTGTGAGTTCATTCACAAGAAAATCAGTGTAAACAGTTGGTAAGACACATTAAATAATATTGCATAACATAACCACAATTAGATAACAATTTAGAGTATCGGTTTTTCAAGGCAACCATCATTAATATATCGGAACTCACAATAGTAGTTTTTAGAATAACCAATTTTCAAATTTTCACACAATATACATAGATATACACACACATATATATATCATAACAGAGTTTCCAAATTTTTATGCACATGATTTTAAAGATGCCATACAGTTTCATTTTTTAATAGAATAGATCCTACCCCACCGTTACACACCACAATGGGAGTTCCCCTGAACTCCCTTCTCCAAAATAATAATTGTCATTTGGCTGTGGACACAGAGCAAGTCCTCGCAGATGGAATCTATCTTTGGATGTGGGTTCACAGCAAAAAGTCCTCCAGATGATGTATGTAACTCCCCAAAACCAGACCTGATTTACCGGGTTCAAATTTCGGGTGTTACTACATACAACTTAACCAATAACAAAAATAGTTTACAATTTATTATTTCTTTAAACATGTTCTTGGGCATTCTAATTGAAAACTTATTATATGGAAACAAGGGAAGTATTTAAAATATATTTGGTTACATCAATCCTGATACAAATCTTTACAAGTTAGAAGTTTATTTTATATAGATTCGAAGGGCGTATTCCTAACTACGCCATGCATCCACTGTATGCATAATAGCCCACTCCACCACCACCTTGGCGTACTCATGGCGTTGTCCCTTTAGGCGAAGTCTCAACACAAATATCTGAAAAGCAATAACAAATCTTTTAAGTACATGAATACTTAGTGAGCTTAACATAACAATACATTGATGGATACTTTGCAATCTTATGTGAATTATTGTGTCAACCATTATTTTGTATCATTTATTTTGACGGATACAACCACAGTTTACCATTCTCTTATACACCAGCTATCATGCTCTTGTCATATTCAATCTTCCTTAACTGAGGAACCTTCCAAATGTATCATAAACCTCTTATTCCAATAATAATTTCTTAACGAAACATACCCTTAGAAACCAATTCTAATAATCCTTGCCTTAACCCATACTCTTATTTCAAACAGTTGTTCACTATCATTTATCACGGGCGGATACATATATGTTTGGTGAATACTACGCGGAATTTAATAATATCAGTTCATACTCAGACATACCTTGATTCAATACCACACATATCCATACTGATAAATCACTTCTTAGACCATTCTGACAAATTCCTTATCATTTTATATCAGAATCTCATAACTAAATATAATATTAACTCAGATTCAGAATAATTCTAGAAGAACATACAATACTCCTCACTTTCCATATTCACAGATCATCATAACAGATACCCTTCTTAACATACAAATACACATCTCTTTTTCATGGAAACCCTTAAGACTTATTCACTCTCAATCTAGAACATATTAGTACCTTATCTTAGCTTTACTTATTACAGAACTAAAATAATTTACAATAGAGACAATCATTCAAATTCAACTCTTACCAGACCTTCTCGACAATTCACACCATATAGACCTAACAGAGTATGTCATACAGGCAATCAATCAGAGTTTCTCATTTACTGTCCCAACAGGCTTCACAGAATATATCATAAGCAAACAAACGATATACCGAATGTGCCATAAGTCCTTATTATAGAATATGCTCTAAAATAATATAATCAAAGTACGCCACAAAGGCGATCCATACAGAGTACGCCACAAAGGCTATCTATAGAGGGTACGCCACAAAGGCGATTCATTCAGAGTACGCCACAAAGGCTGACAGGATGCCACATAGGCATCCCAAAACTACTGTGTTTGCGATATGGATTTGCCTAAACTCACATTGAGTGAAGTTTGACCATCACCGCCCTGGGACACATAGAGAACCGCATTAGATAAAATACCATTCAATAGTTCTTTTTCAAACTATGCCATGGCCATGGACTTTTTCCTTCAAAGTTTCATATTAGAGTTCGTGTTTACTATCTCGACGGACTTTTTTATTTACCACTGCAGTGACTCGACTCACTTTACAAACTCTACGAACTAGACACATCCTAGACCCAAGATTTCATAATTTCATAACACTCTTCATACATCCCATAGAACTTATTTTCAAGCAGATTAATTTATATCTTAATCTAATCATAACTTTATTTCTATAGTTGTATAAGTATCATATTCATACTATACTATCCATTATTTCCATTTTCCGAGTTGATCACTTTCATATAGATATACTTCAATGTGAATAGTATATATGCAAGAGTCAGAGTAGAGACTCATCTGATTCTCACTTACTGTAGTCCAATCACCACATACAAATTTACTCATTCAAAACTTAACATGCAGAGCTGAAACACTCACCCTGATGTGAAGTAACCACTGATCATAAAAGAACCATAGCTTCTGGATCAATGATGTAGAAGAAGAAAGAAGAATCCTTTTAGAACTCATCTCTCACATATAAATATGAATACACCTACTTAGTCGAATTTAACAAGTGTCATACATTTCAGAGCTTACCTTCTTAATAGCCTACAGTTTCCGAGGAAAATATAAATAAGCACATTGTAATTACAATTATCAAGCTCGGCTAACTAGTTACATTCTAACCAGATTACTTATAATCTGATTAGCACAGTATTCCAGACAAACCAAACGTATCATACGTTTGGCGAATACTCATTCCTTACCTACCCTTATCGCTAAACATGAACTTCTCCTTAATATATATAATATCATGAAATCAAATCCTTACTTACTCATGTGGCGGTTATTATACACCCCACTAATATGCCAAAATCATCATTTGGGCAGACAACACTTCGCCAGGCAATTTGTTTACTTTAATACGCCAAAACTTTAGACCATCTACACCTGGGGTGTTACAATGTAAGCTCCCCAAACCGGCCTAAATGTTAGACCCGAATTCGAGAGATCACATTCGACCATCGAGATGACCTAGTACAATCAGAGTTTATAAAATAGTTTTTTTTTTAAAACATTAATTTATTTCTGGAAGAAGACTTAGTCTATTTTTTAAAAAACCCATGAGTTATCAAAACCAATTAATTTTAACATTTTTCTTATAACAGTGACTATTTTTGAAAACTCAGTTAATCTAATTATTCTTCCAAATTTTATTTATAATCTGGCAGCGGAAAAGTGATACTTATCTTAGTTTTACTAAAAACTATATTTCATGCATAATAAATTAAAATTTGTATTTCAACATTTTAAAATTAAATTAAAAACAACCTAAATGTCATGCATGCCATATCAAACCAAAACGAAAAGTCCCATGCCACAGTTCAAATATAAAACCATACAATCTCCTAATAATAAAATTATCAAATAATATATTTAAAATAATTTAATAAGAAAATTCAAGCCAAGTCCCTCAGGATGCCGAGTCCGCATCCTAATTTAGTAGGTTGTCTGTAAAGATGAAAATTAAAAGGGAGTGAGCAATAAAGCTCAGTCTGAGTTCCATCACAAGCAAAATCAGTGCAAATAGTCGATAAGTCATACTAAATAATAACGCATGGAATAATCGTAATCAAATAGCAAATCAGAGTATTGGTTTTATTTCATATTAACCATCTATAATATCTCAGAATTCATGATAGCAATTTTAGAATATTGGTATTTCAGATTACTCAACAATTTATACATGAGTATAAATATGTCATCACGAGAAATCCAGTTTGTATGCACATGCTTAATGAATGCCATACAGTTTTGGTTTAACAGAAAATATCCTACTCCATCGCTACACACCACAATGGGAGCTCCTCAGAACTCCAATCACATACACACCGAGTTGTGGTTTTAACCAACAATAGTTTGTAGATAAACTGCCAATGGCTGTGGACACACAACAAAAAATATTGTAGCTGGAATCTACCTATGGTTGTGGTTACACAACAAATTAATATAGGTAAAAACTACAACTAGCCATGGATGCACAACATGTTTGTAGATAATAGCTACCGTAGGGTTGTGGATACATAACAAAAATGCCGCAGATGGAATCTGCCTTTGGTTGTGGGTTCACAACAAAAACATTGTAGATGGGATCCTTAACAACCCAAACTCGGCCTAGACGTTATGGCAGTATCTGGCAATGTCACACGATAGTGTTTTTGAAACCTCGTTGTTACGATGAAAACATTCCATGTTATTATCTTTAGTAAACCTTTGTTAGAACTTAGGAAGTCGTCTTTATTCATTTAAAACATTTGTTTTGAAACATCCTCGTTATGAAGCTTTAATAAAATGATCCAAGTGATCATACGCTTAGAAATTACTTTAACTTTTTGAAAACCGAATTTCCTACGACCAAAGGCAGTATAAATCCATAAAGTAAAATAAATAAATAAAAACCCAAATTTAAAACCAAAGTCCCGCAGGGTCCTTAAATTACAACCCAAATGATCAATAATAATCAAATCATAAATCGTAAATTGAAAACCATGAAGTCCAAAAATTACTGTGGTCACCGCTGAGTCCTCCGTCTCACCGATCTTTCTAAGTCTGGGGATTACCTGTGCACATTAAACAAAAATGGTGAGTTTACGTAAACTTAGTGTGTAATCCCGCAGAAACAAACAAACAATCAGTATTCATAGTGCACAGTTGAACAGTCTTGGGCCTAAGCCCTTTTCAGTATCAGTGGCAGTTTGGGCCTTAGCCCATCTACAGTGTCAAAAATGCAGTAGGGCCTTAGCCCATCACAGTATTAGTAGCAGTAACAGTTATGCAGTAGTAAAATCCTACCCAACCAGCCTCTACACACCATCTCCGTCCAACCCTACACTCCATGTGGGGATATAATCAACCCACCCATCCCTACACTCCAAGTAGTACTGAAAGCGGCACAAAATAGTAGTTTACAGCTGAGCAGCTAGTAAATTAGGCTTAAAGCCTTTCAGTACACTTCCTCCGAATAACAACCCCCAACCCAATGCAATGTAACATACAATGGATGATATGCTATTATGCAATTTCAGTTCATAAATTCAGTTCAGATATTAACATGCTCAGTACAGATATCATTCAGTCAATTTCACACATTTAAGGGTCTAAGTAGCACATACCGACCCTACAGTAGGTTCACAGTCGACTTGGCGACCCGTGCAACCTTAAAAACATTTCGGTAAAAATGGGCCCACACGCCCATGTGATCTGCCCGTGTGGGCCCATACGTCCGTGTGGCCCACTCGGCCCAAATTGGCCTTGGCCGTGTGATCCATTTTTAAAGTAACCCATGCTAGCTCAATACTCATATATGTTTTCACTATTTACTTTTATGTTCATTCAAAGCTGTCTACTTGAGTCATTATCACTAAATTATTTATATCTTGAGCTATAGAATTCCAAATTAAGATCTGCTTAATGTTTTTGAAACTAGACTAAAATAAATTTCTACCATAAAATTTTCAGAATTTATAGTTTATCAAATAAGTACAGTAAAATCTTTAAATTTGTCCCTATTCTGCTATTTGACAGCTTCAACCTTTCCTCACTAAAAATTATTTATCTCTTAGTAAAAAATTTGGATGATGTTTCCATTTGTTTCTCTTGAAAACAGACTCATTAAGGATTTAAACATATAAATTTAAGCCCCTAATTATTGTTTTACAATTTTTGATGATTTTCCAAAGTCAGAATAGGGGAACCCGAAATCATTCTGACCTTGTCTCACAAAATTTATCATATCTCATAATTTACAATTTCATTGCTTACACTGTTTCTTCCATGAAAAACTAGACTCAATAAAATTTAATTTCATATTTTATTTAACCTTTAACTCAATTTCCACTATTTTTTTATGATTTTTCAAAGTTAAACTACTACTGCTGTCCAAAACTATTTTAGTGCAAAATGTTGATTTCCAAGTTTATAACACCCTTATTTCCTTTCTCTACAATTTTTCTCATCATTTTCTCTTATTTCTCTTATTTCTCGACAGCAAGCAATTTTAGCTTTTCGCCGAATCTCGTTTTCTGCGTTTCGGGTACACACCTGTATCATTTTCGCTGCTTACGCAATCCCGAGATCACCAAAAACCTATAATCAAAAATCCCAACTTTAGAACTGGTCTTAAACTAAGATTAAACCGTATTCACGTACCAAAAGGTCTAAGCTTGTCCGTTCATCACTTACCTTCTAACTTCGCACAATTCCACCACTACTCAACACGAGGGAGATAGCAACCGAAACGATTCGCTGCTATAAAAATAACCATTCCTCATTAACGAAGAGTTCAACAAAGTTAAGAATGAATTCAAAGCCAAAACCACTCACCCAAACAACACAAGAAAATGCATACCTTATACACTTACCAAACGATCACCACTTTGAGTCAAATCGACGAACGTTAATTCCAGCCTCACGATCGACTCCTAAACAATCAACAAAACACCCCTTAATCCCTTATCTAGAGTAACATTCGAGTTTAATAAAACAGAAACTTACCGTACAACACAATTTTACGCTTGCATAAAGGGGAAAAGATGAAGAAAGACAAAGAAAACAGAAGGGGAATTTAAATTATTTAGAAAAAAAAGAGGAAAATCAAAAATTGAGAGTGGGGGAGAAGAGAGAAAACGTCAAAAAGGTGGAAAAGAGTCCGAAATTTGAAAAAAAAAAACTAAACAAAAGATAATGCCTAAAAATCTGGTAACTCATCTCCTTAATTCTCTCCCTAACCTCCCACAACAACTCCACTACTCGAAATTTCAATTTGACTAGGACTCCACCACGCTATATGGCCAAGCAACAAAAATAATTCCCTTGCTCGCGCAGGGACTTGAACTCTAGACCTCCCACACGCCAAAACACACCTTAGCCACCAGACCAGCAGACCCATTCTGATATATTTTTACCAACTTTTAACTATAAGCCTACTGACAAGAGATAAGACTTTATTCATAAAAATACCAAAATTTGCCCAAGTCAAGGCTTGAACTTGGGACCTCACACACACACCCAGAACACATAACCACTAAAGAAGATACACAATTGTGTGTCACACATACACGAAATCAAAAATTAAAATTTGTAACACCCCAAACTCGGCCCAAACGTTACGACCAGATCTGGTATGCTACGGTTTTAAGGTTAAAAACTTTACTTGGAATGATTCTGAAAAACTTAGTCGTTTTTGTAGATAATCTTTAAATAGGTGGCACTGGTAGAAAATCTTTGAAATTTTATTTTTTTTCCAAAACAAGTGTTATTTTAAATAATGTGTGAAAATCCCATTTTTTTTCTTTTAATCATAAGTCCTTGATCATGAATGAAAAAAACATAAACATTGACAAGTATCAACTGATAACCTAAGCGATGGAGGCCTTATTACATCAAATATTTCCAAAACTAAAAACTTAAGGAAAAACCGAAATAATCTATAGGAATAAAAACTTGATGGCCCCTCGAGTCCGCCTTTGCTCCCATGTCCATGATCTACTGCTCATCTGCAAAGTTAGGGAAAAATAATAGGGTGAGTCACCAAGACTCAGTGTGTAAATCCCGAAAACACATCAAAGGCTTGGCCCACAAACACATTATGGCCTTGGCCCATATACAAGGGTAACTATATATGTATCATGGCCCATCCCAGCCTAGAAATCCACCCTCTACACACCAACCCGTACCAACCATCACACCTTGGGGATTTCTACAATCAACCCTCCAACCGCTACACACCATATCGACAATTTGTCTTTGCTACTGTCTTAAAGACCGATCATCAGTGTGACCTATGTGGCAAAGCCACCGATCGCCATGCGACCTTAATAATACATCATAGTATTTCGACAAATTGAGTCGTCATTATATAAAGACCGATCACTATGTGACCTATGTGGCAAAGCCACCAATCGCTATGCGACCTTCTTCCCCTTCATCATATCAGTACCATCCCATGCATACATACATGCAGAATCAAAACAATATACTACCTAAAAGTTCACAGTCTATCACATACATCGATACACATGGAGAAGTTTCTATGATTACATACCTGGCATCCATTGCCTACCCTTTTTGGGTAATCCGATTGTCTATACAGCCTTTTTCCGGCTTTTAGCTCATAACATATATTTAGTACAGATTACTATACAGCCTTTTTCCGGTTTTTAGCCCATAACATATATTTAGTACAGATTACTATACAACCTTTTTCCGGCTTTTAGCCCATAACATATATTTAGTACAGATTACTAGTGTGTTAGATATCTACACACCTGATTACCGTTAGAACGAGACCCTCTAAGTCGACGCTATCCGTAGCCAACACCACCGCTATCTGCCTTGAAATCCCGAAAAGTGATATGAGATCCAGGAACTAGTGTTTCCATCTTTTAGATCTAAGAGATCTTACTAGAGAAGATTCGGCTACTCCTAGAGGATTCCGACTTTTTGCGAAAAATCAGGAAGAGAAGATGATTCGAAGAAATCTATAGAGATTCAGCTTTTAGAAGGAAGAAGAGAAGAGAATAATAGAGTTTTCGGCTTTTAGAAGAAAGAATAGAAAGAAATAATAGAGTTTTCGGCTTTCGGCTTTTAGAAGAAAGAAGAGAATAATGGAGTTTTCAGCTTTTAGAAGAAAGAAGAGAATAATGGAGTTTTCGGCTTTTAGGAGAAAGAAGAGAAAAGACTAATGGGGTTTTCGGCTTTTAGAAGAAAGAAGAGAAAGAAAAGGTGGAAACCCTAAATGCCGAAAAATAAAGAAGAGAACCCTCCCTATTTATAGAAATTTCGGCACTTACCTATGAAAAATCGAAAGTGCCCTTCCTAATAACTAAAAATCAATCAAATAAAAAGGGAAAATTCGGCACCCCCTTTGCCATAAAGAAACCGATTTCTTCACTTCTCTAGGTGATGGAATTTCGGCCAACTCCTAGCCTTGTAGATAGCTCCTATCTTTTCTCCTTTTTTTTCTTCCATATTATCAACTATATTATCTACATTATCCCATTCACATAAATCCTCCTATTTTTGAGCCTTGTTGCCGTCCACTCTACCTAACCCTAATGCCAAAATTTAGCTAACTTAAATTAAAATAGTTGGGCTCCATGTAACTTAAATTTGGGCCCCTTACTCCCTTGTGTGGCGTCACCTCCTTGCTCCCTAAGTGGCGCCACTGACCACTGGGCCACAAGCCCATTTTGATATTTTAAACTCAGATACCACCTTTTAAACCCTATAGTGCCCAAACAAAAATTTAACTAAGGCTTCAGCCCAATCCTGAGCCCAATTTGGACCCCTAATGCTCAAATTAACTCATTACACATATTCACCCATTAAATGCATAGGCCCAAAAATTCAGGATGTTACAAAATTTTGGGGCATTACAGGATCTGCCTATGGCTGTGGGTATGCAACAAAATAATGCAGATAAACTGCCAATACTTCTTCCATACATATCGTCCCACCCCATGCAATGCAATATGGTATGTTCAAACAGATCAATACAATAACATTTGACATGTTTTTAACACAACAATACAGTAGCACTAATATGATCATAATAGCTCGATTCAGTAGCAATTAATATGCCTGAGACGAATTAATTCAGTAGCAAAAGTCATGCTTTTCATGTGTTCGAATTAACAGTAAAATGAGGCATGTTGTATGTACGATTGCAAATATAGATACAATAATCATATATAAATTGTTCACAATTCATGCAATTGTGTATAAATACCATGATAATTCAATCGATTATGGATTCTAACATAAATCATACTATTAGGGACTTAATTGAACAAAATTAAACATTAAAACAATTTGGGAATCAATCAAGGACTAAACTGAACAAAACATAAAATTCTGGGTCAAAATTGTAAATCTTGAAAAAGAGGGGCACAAGGTCGTGTGGCCAGGCCGTGTGGAGGGTGTTACACGGTCGTGTGGAAATTGCAAAATTAAGCTACAAGAAAGACACGACCGTGTGGCAGGCCTTCCAAGGGGATATGGTCGTGTGTCTACACGCCCATGTGGCCCTATCCTAGACATGATTTGCCCCTATTTACTTGTAAAAGAACACACACTTTTCACCAAGATTCTAGGCGATGTCTGACCATGTTTGCATTGTTGAGAAATGCGCTCATATTGTAGTAAACAGGTAACTGTTTTCTATTTATTAGAACGATGAATAAGTAAATAAAGTTAATTTCACATTTCACTATTTTGTCTTTCATATTTTACATGAATAGTGAAATTGTGACAAACAAATATTAGCTCATTGATTGTCTAAGTTCAAACTGATGATAAGTGGCACTCTAAGAACATTTACATTACGAGAAAAATAACTTACTTCAATAGATAATCTAAACGAGCTTGTAATCTTATAAAAGAATCAAACTAAGCATTTGGTTCAACTACTTAGAAGGATTATTATGTCGTCTACAATTCAGATTAAGGAGATGGGTAGTCTTGGCTATCGGAGCAGTTGACTCCAGTGGTAGAGACATAGATGTATTCATTGGCAAAATGATATATTGGACTGGACCCAAGATGAATAATTTGAAATCCGTCTGTGAATTAATTCACTTCTGATGTTCATGGTGTGATTTATCAAAATCCTAAGTTAGTCACCGACCATACTATGTAACTCATGTGATTTGATATAAATGGAGGCTTATGCTCTACAGATGATTGAGCTGATAGCCGGTATGTTAGGTATATGACTTGTGTATGGTATGACTTTACTAGCAACAATGAAATTAATAGCTCAATTAAAGAGTTAACTATATTCTCTTATTGGCATTTTGTGGATTGATAAATATAGAACGTGGTCACGAGTTGCTCGTTCTCGAACAAGCAATTTATCACAGTCATTTGTTGACAATGATCATATTAATCATTAAGAAGACATAATGGTGATAATGAGATAAAATAGGTTTGTACTGAGTAAATAGATTTAACTCAAATGAATCAATGATATCATATGAGGGTAACACACACATGACGAGGTCATTGGACAAAGCAGTTGGATGAATTGGTTTCGTAAAGAGCATACAATAAGGAGTTTTCAATAATGGTACTTTTTGTGGACTAAATCCATGATTAAGTAATTGTGAATTATCGAAACAATGCTTCTGGACATAATTGCAATTACTAGAGCCTAATTGTATATGTTCGATTGGTCCCTCTGCTAGCTCAACAAAAGCTCGATCGAACTGTATTTGAATCAAAAGGAAATTCTACAACTTTAGAAATAATTTAATTCAGTGATTTATTCGATGTGGAATTAAATTGGGTGATCATGAGAATTGTTCAACTAGAGAATTTGATTAAAAAATTTTCTTGAAAAATTAATTTGGAAAATCTAAGTGATTTTTGGGAAAATTAGTTTTGATCAAGTAAAATTAAATTAATCAAATTAATATGATATTTTTCGAAATTAATTTTCAAGTCAAACAATTAGCCCAATGGGTAATTGAACATAAAAATTGGACATGAAAACGTAAATTGGGCTCAGGAGCCCAAAACTGAGACCAAGACAAAAATATGGTCGAACTAGGCTTGGTATGTGAAACCGAGCCAACGGTCTAACAGCCCGATTTTAGCTAAATCAAAATAGTGGTTTCGGAACCACAAATTTGATGTCAAAAAATTATTTTAATATTATTTTTGGTATTTACAGCATGTTATTTGATATGTGTGAAAATTTCGTGAACTAATTTGATTGTTTGAATGTTTAATTTGATAAAAAGTACTAAATCGCATAAGATGCAAAAGTAATGTTCTCATTGATTAAAGTGCCTAATAGCTATGAAATAGAAATGTAGAAGCCCTTAAATGGTAATTAAACCATTTGAAAGGTGAGTGGACAATTTTGGAAAACCATTAAATGATTTTTAAGTTATATTACTAAGGTTAAATTAGTAATTAATAAATAATGGTAAATAAAACAAAACAAAGCCAAAATTGCTTCATCTTTTACCATTGCCGAATTTGAAGGAGAAGAAAGACATTTTAGGGCTTGAAATATTCGGCCACTTCAAGATCAAATTGTAAGTCCGTTTTTGCTCGGTTTTTAATGATTTCTATGTTTTTGTAATCGTTGCAGCTCAATCTAGATAGCCCGTACCTTTAATTTTGAAACTGTTAAAGATTTTGAGATTTTCCATTGTTGAATCTATGTGTTCTTTGGTGTTTAATGTTGAAATATGAAAGCTTGATGATAGTTTTACATGTTTTGTTAAGTGATTTTTGATGAAAATGCATAATAGGGATTAAATTGTGAAATATGCAAATTGTGTGGTTGAAATGTGAAATAAATGAAAGTTTTGGACTGCTAGGGACCTATATATAATTCGACCAAGCATGGGTTTTTTTGAATTGTGTGAATTTTGTGTATTTGTAAAATATGGGCTAAATTGATTAAATGCGAAAGTTTATGGGCTAATGTGTAAAAATGCCCAAATGTGTATTTTTGGATTAATTGAATGAATAGATAAGTTAATTTTTAATTCATATAGATCAATAAAGAAAGAATTCGAATTTAGATCAAGGGAAAAGTAAGGTTATCGAGTAGTCAACCTGATCCGTCAATTCCGAATACGAGGTAAGTTCGTATGTGATGATTACATTATAAATGTATGTTAAAATGCTTTAATATTGCATAAATTTTTAAAACGAGATTATAGATAATGTATGAATTGTGAAAATGACTTTACGAATGCATTCGATGATAGAAACGAAAAGTGTGAAAGCCCGATTGAACCTTAAGAATAGTTTTGGATACTATTGACATGTCAGTAAGTGATACATTGAGTTGGCTTCGGGCCATGATATTAGCACTTTGGGTGCGTATTTTACCGATTTGGCTTCGGGCCATGCATATCGGATGATTTGGCTTCGGGCCATGATAATACTTCTTTGGATAAGTTACCTTGATTTGGCTACGGGCCATGGTATAGGTACTTATCGTAAGAGACTCCTGAGTATCCGATTTCTATTCTGAATGGTTCAACGGGTAACGAATGATGTGGTTGAGAAAGAGGTTAGTACAAGGCGATACAGGTACGTACAGAACCTATTCGAGTATTAAATAGTGAAAGTTTGATGAGTTTGTATTTGATCATGTTTTGAGACATAGAAAGGTTTGTAGTTAATGTGTATATGGTTTTTGTCGTGTGTAATTGGTTGATTTGCATTTATTAGATGAAATAAGTTATTCACATACGAGCTTACTAAGCTATGAAGCGTACTTCGTGTTATTTTTCTATGTTTTATAGTGAATCAAGGCTAGCTCGGATCCAGGAGTCGTCGGGAACATCATCGCACTATCAAACATCTAAATTGGTACTTTTGAATTATACATTTATGGTATATGGCATGTATAGGCCAGATGTGGTATTTTGGTTGTGATCATAGCCATGAGATTTGGCTTGTAAATGATGTTAATATTGATGAGTGTTTGGCTATTAGAAATGGCTTGTAAATGTATATGTTTTGGTTTGTATATATATAGCCATGAGTGATGGCTTATTTTGGTTTGTTTTGGCATGGTTGTAACCAAGACATTATGGAATTTATAATGGTTATGTGAATTATGGTAAATGAACCATATTGTTTGATATTGTTTTGGCATGCATTTGGCTAAGTAAATGGTAGTGATTTGAGAATTGGAATAGATGAAATTATAATGGTATGAATTGTGCATTTGATTGATGATTTTGGCTACCTAATTGTATGATGAAATGGTACCATTTTGCCTTGTGTGGGTACATTGAAGTTGGGGTGGCAAATTGGCCTTGCAAATGGCCCATTTTTATCTACACGAGAAGAGACACAGACGTGTGTCTCAGCCGTGTGTGACACACGGTCATGTTACACGACTGTGTGTCCCCTGGTGTTGAAATTGAATTGAAGTTAGTATGCTCCACACGGTCTCACATACAGGCGTGTGACTGGCCGTGTGGTACAAGTCAGTATACCCCCTAATTGGCACATGGCCTAGCACACGGGTGTGTGACTTGGCCGTGTTACATAGGTCAGTATACCCTACAAGTTTGGCACGGCCTAGCACACGGCCTGGCACACGGGCGTTTGTGGCCACTTCGAAGGGCACACAGGTTAGACACACAAGCGTGTGGTTGGCCGTGTGACCCAAGTCAGTATGTATGTCTTGCTTCCACACGGCCTGAGACACGGGCGTGTCTGGAGCCGTGTGAGGCACACGGTCTGTTCACACGAGCGTGTGACCCCTGTATGGTTGAAATTTTTCTAAGTTTCTAAAAATTTTTGTATGTTACCGGTTTAGTCCTGAACCACTTCTAAAGCATGTTTAAGGCCTCGTAGGCCCTGATAAAGGACAATGTAATTGTGTTGAATGATTTATGAGAACGAATGGTTTATGTTTGATAAATGTGTAACAGCCCGATTTAGGGGCTAGTCGGAATAGTTATCTCGAGGTCACTAATTTGAGAATTGAGAAATTTATTTTCATGTTATATTATGAGTCGGAGCATGATAGTATATGTGCATGAGAATTTTGGTTCTTTAATTTTAGCGATTTCACATTTAATCGCGAAAAAGGACTAAATCGCATAAAGTGCGAAAGTTCCATTCTATAAGATAAATGTACCAAATAGCCTTAGAATGTAAATTGGAGGTCTTTAAAAGGCAATTAGACCCCCAATATATGCTTGGCCGGCCATGGACTAGCATAGGAGGCAAAGATGGACAAAAAATTGGTCAAAGTAGTTGATAGTTGGTGACTTGTTTGACTAATTTGATATTAGAATAAATAAAGAGAAAATATCATCTTTCTCTCCATCTTTCTCCACCAAAATTTACAAGAAAAATAGGGGTTTGAAAGCTCAAAATTTTCAGCAAGCTCTCCTCCATTCTAAGCAAGAAGAACCGAGGATCCGCCTCGATCGGGGAAAGAACAAAGTCTCGAACTAAATCGTCGAGCTAGCTCATTTTGAAATCGAGATAAGTTTGTATGTGATTAATGAAATATTTATGTTAGCATAATTGAAAATGCTTGGTATCAAATTGATGTATGATACTTCATTGAAATGAGGAATTGATGTTAAGTATGATGTTGAAGTCCTAGTGGACTATAATGAATATGGGATTGCTATTATCGAGATGTGAATTAGATAAAGTCCCGTATAAGACCATGTCCGAGACATGGCCTCGGCACCGAGTTAAGATCCCGTATAAGACCATATCCGAGATATGGCTTCAGAAAAGAATAAGAAACTCGTTAAGACCACATTCGGGATGTGGCATCGATAATTGATGTGAAAGTCCATATAAGACCATATCCGGGATATGGCATTGGCATTTAGAAGTAACTCCATGTAAGACCACCTCGGGGATGTGGCATTAACTTCGTCTCTACATGAACGACGTTGAATATACGTCTTTGACTATCCCTAGTGATTAAAGGGATAAGTAGATGAGTTTAGAAGTAGAAATGAGATTTGCACTAAAGTCATATGAATGAGTGAATACAGGTACTCGTGAATGAGTCACGAAGAAACGTTTACGACATGTGGCATGGTATGTGCTAAATAAGGGCAATTGTGAGTAAGTATGGCATGATGCCTATGACTTGTGTATGGTTAGTTAATATCATGGATGGATTATTTTATGAGCTTATTGTTGCTATTTATATTCATGCAAACTTACTAAGCTTTATGCTTACCCCTTTCATTGCCCTTCTTCCTTGTAGTATTGCCAAGATAACTCGAGGATCGTGGACGTAGGAGTTCAGAAATCACACTATCGACATCACTTTGGTATAACAATTTAGACTTATTTTGAGTATGGCATAGGACTCGAGTATTTTGTTAAGTTGTAATTGTTAGCCAAAGTGTTGGCTATGTATGTTACTAAAGTCATTTTGTAAATGGCCTTAAGTTAGGCAAATACTTGCCAAATTCTTTTGTTTAATGAAAGTGGTTTTTCTTGAAATGTATGCCCTTGTGTATGAATGTCGAATTGAGTACTTAGATGTGTCTTTGGGTCATGAATTACGTTGAATGGAATTGGAGTATGTATGGTTGCAATGTAGGGTGGCAAAGGGCTTGGTAGATAACCTTCTAATTTTCTACAAGGGTAGACACACATGCGTGTGTCTAAACTGTGTGAGCAGCACGGCTAGCACATGGGCGTATGCCCAGGCCGTGTGAAGTCTGCACCATGCACTTGGAATTTAAATCGCCACACGGTTGAAACACACAGGCGTATGTGTGGGCCGTGTGGATTAGTCAGAATGCCAAGGTTTGGCACACGAGCCAAGGCCACGGGCGTGTCAAGGCCGTGTGAAATTAGTCAGTTTCGACCACGGGTGGTAGACACGGGCATATCTTAGGGGCACACGGGCGTGTCCCTAGACTCACACGGGCGTGTAACCCCTGTTTTGTTGAAAAGTTTCTCGAACGTGTAAATGTCCCCGGAATAGTCTCGATACCTCTCGAAAGTATATTTAGGGCCTCTTAGGCCAAGTATAAGTAAGTGATGGGTTTAAACGAGACTTTGTAACCCTATTTGAGATGTTTTAGCAAGATTAGTTAGGTAATGCCTCGAACCCTGTCCCGGCTTGAAGACGGGTAAGGGGTGTTACATTTATTGGTATCAGAGCTACGATTTAGTCGGTTCTAGGACTAACGTAGCGTAAGTACGAGTCTAGCTATACATGCCATATGTAAGGGTGTCTGAGTAATGATAGTGTGATGGCTCCTGACGTATGAAATTGTGTTTATGTAGTATATGGATTCTGATCTAGACCGAACTGCAGCCGATGATGCTGCGAGTAATGCGCCGGCTCCTGCTCAAGGGACCGCACCAACTAATAGTAGACCCGAGACCTTGGGTCAGAGAGAAGAGGCTCGAGAAGCCTTTCTCCACATGATGAGCAACTGGTATACTGAGTATACCCGAGCAAATCCAAACGCTCAACCCCCTCCACCCCCACCAATCCCTCAACCTGCTCCAGTAGCTCCTCAAGTAGTTGAGGTGGTGAGAAGAGAAAGACCTCCGGTGGATAAGATCCGAAACTAAGGAGCCGAGGAATTCCGGGCAAATAAGGATGATGGCCCAGAGAAAGTAGAATTCTGGCTCAAGAATACCATCAGGGTATTCGATGAGTTATCCTGCACACCTGAGGAGTGCTTAAAGTATGTAGTATCTCTCCTGAGAGATTCAACCTATCGATGGTGGAACACCCTGGTGTCGGTGGTGCCAAGGGAGAGAGTTAGCTAGGAAGTTTTCCAAGAGGAATACCGGAAAAAGTACATCAGTCAGCGGTTCATCGACCATAAGAGGAAGGAGTTCTTGGAACTGAAGCAAGGTCGTATGTCAGTAACCGACTATGAACGGGAGTTCGTAAGGCTTAGCAAGTATGCACGGGAGTGCTTGTCTACCGAAGCTGTCATGTGCAAGAGATTCGAGGACGGATTAAATGAAGATATTTGTTTATACGTGGGAGTCCTCGAACTAAAGGAATTTGTAGTGTTGGTAGATAGAGCCTGTAAAGCCGAAGAGTTGGCTAAAGAGAAGAGAAGAGATGAGAATGAGTCTTGTGACTCGATGAAGAGACAACTGAATAAGTCTCACTAATCCTCATCTAAGAAATCGAGGGATTTCGCTACTCGATCAGTCACTTCAGCGGGGTTTTCAACCCGAAGTAAAGGCAAGCAATTTTCGGGGTCGTAAGGGCAGACCACATCAGTTACTAGTGTGGGCAACGTTTGACCAAGTAAACCGAAATGCCCTCAGTATGGCAGGCGCCATTCTGGTGAGTGTCGAGCTAATGAGAAAGCTTGCTTCAGATGTGGGTCCTTAGACCACTTTATCAGAGACTGCCCCGAGGTGGGCGAGAAAGAAAAGCCTCAGTATGCAAGATCGGGAAGTACTGCTAGGGGAAGACCACTGAGAAACCCAGGAAATGAGATGGTGATCATGTGTCAGAGTCTTAAAAATTTATAAAAAGAGTGATCGAGCCCAGAAACTAACTGTGACAACGATTGAGGCAAGTGCACCTATCGAACAGTAGTATAGCTTAGTGGCAAGACCGGATTGTCAAACCCAAAGGAACCAAAAGTACTAATACTGACTTTTTTTCTTATTTAACCTAAGATTTAAAGAATTTGTTGTTTAAACTAAAATTAACTAACTACTAAGCTAAAGACGCTAAGACAAAGAGAATGAATTGGGGAAAATATTTGTGGGGAAAACCAATTGATTAAGACAATACCCGAGGAAGAGTCCACCTAGACTTCACTTGTTATCTAACTCTGAACCAGACGATTTATTCACTTGACTTGATCCGTAGGATTCCCTAATGTATATTAATCCCTCTCTCAAGGCGACCAATGTCTAACCCTAGGTTGATTAATTGAAATCTCTTTCTAATTAAAACCCCTAGAATTGCATTAACTCGATCTATGGACTCCTATATTAGGTTTGACCCTAATCATCGATTTTCGTCACCCTATCTCTAGGCGCGCGAGCAACTCTCTTATATATGCTAGATCTACTCTTAGGCGGGGACTTTTGCTCCACCACCTAAGCACATCAAGACTTGAATCAATATCCTGGAATATCAAAGCAAGAATTAAGAACACATAATTAAGAACAAATCAAGTATTTATCATATAGTTCAAAGAAACGATAATAAGATTCATCTTAGGTTTCATACCCTCGTGTATCCGAGGTTTAGTTCATAATTATAAAAGAATACATCTCAGAATAAAAGATAAAATAAAACATAAGAAAAACCCTAAAACCCCCTGAAGGAATTAAAGAGAAGATCCTCCGTCTTGAGTATGACTCCGGCTTCTTGAGATGAATCAACTGGCTTTCTTCGAGTAAATTCCACAATTCTGACCTCTCTGGCTCGGCTCCTTGGCCTAGCTGGACGCCCCCTTGAAGGTTGGCCTCTAAGGTGTTTATATAGGCTTTTGGAATGGCTTTATTTACCTCTAAGTACCCTAATCTGAATAAAATTCTTCTTTGTCACGTCAGGGACACGCCCATGGAACACGCCCGTGTGAATCGTGGCTAGGCCGTGTTCGAACCTGCTGAAAGAGCATGGCCGTGTGGTCTTGGGCCCAGGCCGTGTCGATTTCTTGATATGACCCATTTACTCTATTTTAGGCCCGTTTCTCGTTCTCTTCATCCTCCAGTGCTCTCCTGAGTATAAAACATGAAATTAAAGGATTAAGAGCACCAATTTACATAATTCAAAGGATAAATCATCCAAAAGTATGCTAAATGTGGGTTTAAAATATGTTATTATTACGGTTTATCAAATACCCCCACACTTAAGCTTTTGCTTGTCCTCAAGCAAAATTCTCAACTCACAATTAAAAATGAACTTTCTCAATTCATAATATTCATCAATAGTGTTTCATCATAATTCATAGATAATTTATACATGGATAATTCAACTCAAAGAGTCCTAAAGATTCAAACAATCTAAGTCATATATTTTTGTAGCATGAAAACATAGGTGTTTCCCTTCATTTAAATAATTACCTCTGATTCAAAATCGACAAGGATTGACATCCTCACTAAAGATTCACTCAAGTCACTCGAGGTGTTTAAGGTTCAGGAAAAAGCACTCATAAGTCAAACATGAAAAGTTAATCCCATAGGCTTGCATGAAAATCAAATCTCCACCACTATAATATGAGATGATACACAAATCAAAAGGTCTTTAACAGGGTTGTAACGGGGCTTGGGTTAAAGGTGTGGATAAAGGCTGAATTAGAGGGTTAGAATCGAGATTGACTTGACAAATTACCTAACTAGAAAAATGAGCTAATAATTACATCAACTAAAAACTTGTAATACTAATAATACGAGCTTTTTCTTCAAGATGTGGAATTTAAATATGTAAGCTCACTTACTAATAAAACTAATAATGAATAAACTTCGTCGTTTTTTTTTAAGAACAAATCATTAAATATTTACAATAATAAGAAAGTACAACTGAAATATAGAACATAGTTAGGCAATCACCAAAATCAAATCTCGACAAAAAGGGTAGTCAAGAAGAATGGTGATAACAAATACAAAGGGTTTTGGTTTAAAATTAGCGGGTGAGTAAAAAAAAATGGGTTGTTAGGATTAAAGGGGTTCACTAAGGGTTAATTGTGAGGGTAGGCTTTTTATGGAGTAAGTGGGTTAAATCCTAGGTGCCTTTATCATCTTAGTATATCAAATCAAAGGTGTGGTCTCGACATGTATAATCGATGCAAGTTCTAGAATAACAAATCAATATTGACACACTCATAATCAATAAAGTGAGCAAGGAAAAGAATATATGCTCTAAAAGACTCAAAATCTAACAAAAATTATGGCTTTTGATGTCAACCTCGTAAATTTCAAACTTCAAAGTAATATTCAAATTTAGGTAGACAACCTAATTTTTTTTTTTGAAAATAGACTCATCATGCTTGATTCTCTAGTATCTTAAAGTTTAAATTATCAATGTACAATTAACTATGACTTAATCCAAAATATATCAATAAAAATCATAAATCACAGGAAATTTCATTCTAATCATGATATGAGAAAATTACTTAAGAAACAAGACATAATTCAGGATTTGAGAATAATGCAAAATGTTTGGCACTTTTAAGATTCACCCCCCCGCACTTAAGATGTACATTGCCCTTAATGTACAAAGATGGATAGAAATTCATAAAAGATAGGGAGAGATGAAACTTCCTGAATTTGGATGGATTCCTTGAGTTGGAGGTGTGAAAACTTAATTCGAAGGTGAAAGATAAGTTGACGGAGGCGTCTCTGGTGGTGGTATGGGGGCTGCCCCCTATTACTGCGCTAGATGAAGAAATTGGGTAGCCAGTGAAGAAATAGCCAAGAAATACTAAGAAAAATTCAAAATAAACTAATTATTTATTTAATGACAAGGATGATAAAGAGAAGGAAAATAAATGCGACGAAAAAAGAAAATTAAAAACTAAATGGCCTCAAATATCCTTGGCTTGTCGAGTGGATGAAGCGGCCGGCATGAACATATGTAGATCGGTCTCCCACAGGGGAAGACTGTGCTAGGATCCTTTCACTTCTTCGACATGGATATGGTGTACATCTAGAGTTTGGAAAAGGGCCAAGTAAGAAAATATGGAAGGGGGGTCTGAGAATGTATGGAGGGAGGGGAATAGGGAGTAGTTGAGAAGAAGGAGGGGGTTTTTTAAATAGAATTTTCAGGTCTGGTACACCCCCATGCCTGTGTACCATGGGCGTGTTGGGTCACACGGCCGTATCGCACGGCCGTATTGTGCTTCGTTCGTTTCTCCCACGCCCGTTTCGTGGTCACCACGCCCATGTTTGATAAAACAGTGTCGACCACTGCTGTATCGCACGGCCGTGGTGTTTAGTCGGAGCCCGTGTGACTTCCTTTAGTGTTGGCCACGGCCATATCACACGGCCGTGGCAATTTATAGTCGTCCGTGATCTGGGAATCTTTCGTCATTGGCTCGTACTATCTCTGCTATGTCAGTACGGGAGTCCGTAGCATCCACACGGCCACGGCCACGGCCGTGTGCAAGGCCGTGTGGTATGGAAATTTGTGCCTAAATATAAAGAAAATAAACTAAACTTAATTATTAGGGTTAGTGCTCGAGTTGCCTCCCGAGAAGCGCTCATTTAAAGTTTTAAGCTAGACTTACCTCTCATTCACATAATCAGGGTGGTTTGAAGAGTTGAACATCCTTCCTCATGCTATCTGTCCTATTATTAGTATATAGTTCAAGTCGAGTAGCATTTATTTTAAAAGTGCCAAATGTAGGATTACTTACCTCAACTGTTCCGTATGGGAAGACAATGATTACCCTAAAAAGGATTTCTTTGTTTGTATTCAGGTCAGGAGGAGATATTTGAGGGTCTGCTTTATCTAATAATACCTGATCTCCGATTTTGAATTTGTTAGTCCCATAGAGTGGCTTGGGTTCTGCTTCGTGTATCCCTAGTTTCTCCTTGAAGTGTGTCTTCCACTCGTCTAGTTCATCAATATGAAGCCTTCGATCCTCATGAATTATTTCCTTGTTGGCATGAGATATAGGATCTGGCTCAGTTGTGTTGTTCCGTGGTGCTTCCTGAAAAGAAGGTTTAACTAATTGGTTATCAATAGAATTTATTTTCTCACCTTTATTGCTTGATGTCCTAGCCGAGTCGAGAGCCTGAAGACTGATTGATTCGTCACCTACGCGGAGTATGAGTTCACATGTACCCACATCAATTTTAGTTCTGGCAGTTGCTAAAAAGAGTCTCCCTAAAATTAAGGGGATACTATTGTCCTCATCCATGTCTAAAACAACAAAATCTACTGGGAATACGAATTTATCAATCTTTACTAACACATCTTCGATTATACCCCTAGGAATTCGAATAGTCTTATCAGCTAATTGAATGCTCATCCTAGTTTGTTTGGGTTTCCCTAGACCTAGTTGTTTAAACATTTTATAAGGCATAACATTTATGCTTGCCCCTAAATCAGCTAAAGCGTTATTAATAGATAAACTACCAATTAAACATGGAATTGTAAAACTCCCTGGATCTTTTAATTTTTGTGGTAATTTATTTTGTAGAATTGCTGAGCACATTGTGTTTAGTTCCACGTGCGATGGCTCGTCTAACCTTCGTTTATTTGTCAACAACTCCTTTAAAAATCTCCTGGAATTAGGCATCTGCGAGAGAGCTTCAAGAAATGGTAAGTTAATATGTAATTTCTTTAAAAGTTTAAGAAACTTACCGAACTATTCTTTTGTGTCGTCTTTCTTCAACGCATCAGGGTATGGTATACGAGGTTGGTACTCTTTAATTATTGGTTTCGGCTTATCATGACTTACCTCGTTCTTACCTTCCTCTACCACATTCTCTTGGCTTACCTTAGGCTCATCTAACCCTACACTTTCCTGAGCTGTTATGGCTTGAAGTTGCTCCTTTGGGTTAGTTTCTGTGTTGCTCGGTAGGCTTCCTTGCGGTCATTCGGAGATCAGCTTAGCAAGTTGCCCTAAATGGTTTTCGATCCCTTGAATCGATGCTTGTTGATTTTTAAGTGTTGTCTCGGTGTTCTAGAAACGAGCATCTGACACCGCTATGAATTTTGTCAGCATCTCCTCAAGGTTCGGCTTCTTTTCCTGTGGGAAGGGCTGTTGTTGGAAGTTTGGAGGGGGTTGTTGCCTTTGATTTCCTTGACCACCCCATGAGAAATTGGGGTGGTTCTTCCAACCTGGGTTGTAAGTATTGCGATAAGGATTATTTTGAGATCTAAAATTATTACTTATATAGTTCATTTGTTCGCCTTCTATGCCATGTCCGTAGGGTGGGTACTCAAGATTCGCCATACCTCCACTTGCTTCGCACTGCATAACGGGTTGTACCTACAAAGAACCACATAGACCATCAACCTTCTTATTTAACATCTCTACCTGATTTGATGGCATGGTTGCTGCGTCGAGGTTGAAAACACTGACAGCTTTCATGGGCTTTGTCCTCGTGACTTGCCACTACTTGATTATTCATGACATCTCCTCTATAAATTCGTAAGTCGCCTGTGTGTTTTATTATTCGTGGTTCACTGGCGGCTGAATCAATCAACTGCCTGGTTGAAAGGTTTACACCGATATAAAAGGTTTGGACCTGTAGCCACAAGGGTAATCCATGGTGTAGGCACCTTCTCAATAGGTCTTTGTATCTCTCCCATGCATCATAGAGTGTTTCTAAATCCATTTGCACAAAAGAAGAGATATCATTCCTTAACTTGGCCGTTTTGGTCGGCGGAAAATATTTTAATAGAAATTTTTCGGTCATTTGATCCCATGTAGTGATTGATCCTCGGGGAAGAGAATGCAACCACTGTTTGGCTTTATTCCTCAACGAAAAGGGAAACAACCGAAGACGTATGGCATCATCAGAAACGCCATTTATTTTGAAGGTATCACAGAATTCTAAAAAAATTACTAAGTGTGTGTTAGGATCCTCATCCTGCAAACCATCAAACTGAACAAACTGTTGTATCATTTGTATAGTGTTAGGTTTTAATTCGAAATTATTTGCAGCAATAGTAGTTCTAACAATACTCGATTCAGTTCCAGTTAAATTAGGTTTAGCATAATCATACATAGTTCGAGGAGCCTGATTTTCGGCCACCTCTGGAGGTAGCGGATTATTCTCAGTCATCTCTTCGGTGGTATTAGTTTCGTCTTCTTGCTATTCCTCTATGTAATTTAAGCTTCGCCTTATCTCTCTACGATTTCTAGAACGGTACCTTCAATATCACTGTCGTAAATTAGGGGTCCTGTCGGGTTCCTTCTAGTCATAAACTAGAGGTACCTGCAAGAAACAAATAAAAGAAGAAAAATTACCAAAGTTAAAAACAAAATAAAAGTAAATTGCAAAAATAAAAAAAAATGGCTAAAGTAATAAAAATTTAGCGTTCTTAATATTTTGGTTCCCCGGCAACGGCGGCAAAAACTTGATCGTGTGTCAGAGTCTTAAAAATTTATAAAAAGAGTGATCGAGCCTAAAAACTAACTGTGACAACGATTGAGGCAAGTGCACCTATCGAACAGTAGTATAGCTTAGTGGCAAGACCGGATTATCGAACCCAAAGGAACCAAAAGTACTAATACTGACTTTCTTTTTATTATTTAACCTAAGATTTAAAGAATTTTTTGTTTAAACTAAAATTAACTAACTACTAAGCTAAAGTCGCTAAGACAAAGAGGATGAATTGGGGAAAATATTTGTGGGGAAAACCAATTGATTAAGACAATACCCAAGGAAGAATTCATCTAGACTTCGCTTGTTATCTAACTCTGAACCAGACGATTTATTCACTTGACTTGATCCGTAGGATTCCCTAATGTATATTAATCCCTCTCTCGAAGCGACCAACGTCTAACCCTAGATTGATTAATTGAAATCTCTTTCTAATTAAAACCCCTAGAATTGCATTAACTCGATCTATGGACTCCCATATTAGGTTTAACCATAATCCGTCAGATTTTCGTCACCCTATCTCTAGGCGCACGAGCAACTCCGCTTAATTATGCTAGATCTACTCTTAGGCAGGGACTTTTGCTCCACCACCTAAGCACATCAGTACTTGAATCAATATCCTGGAATATCAAAGCAAGAATTAAGAACACATAATTAAGAACAAATCAAGTATTTATCATATAGTTCAGCAAACGATAACAAGATTCATCTTAAGTTTCATCCCCCTTAGGTATCTGAGGGTTTAGTTCATAATTATAAAAGAATACATCTCAGAAGAAAAGATAAAACAAAACATAAGAAAAACCCTAAAACCCCCTGAAGGAATTAAAGAAAAGATCCTCCGTCTTGAGTATGACTCCGGCTTCTTGAGATGAATCAACTGGCTTTCTTCGAGTAAATTCCACAATTCTGACCTCTCTGGCTCGGCTCCTTGGCCTAGCTGGATGCCCCCTTGAAGGTTGGCCTCTAGGGTGTTTATATAGGCTTTTGGAATGGCTTTCTTTGCCTCTAAGTACCCTAATCCGAATAAAATTCTTCTTTGTCACGTCAAGGACACGCCCATGGCACACGCCCGTGTGAATCGTGGCCAGGCCGTGTTCAAACCTGCTGAAGGAGCACGGCCGTGTGGTCTTGGGCCCAGGCCGTTTCGATTTTGTGATATGGCCCATTTACTCGATTTTAGGCCCGTTTCTTGTTCTCTTCATCCTCCGGTGCTCTTCTGAGTATAAAACATGAAATTAAAGGATTAAGAGCACCAAATTACATAATTCAAGGGATAAATCATCCAAAAGTATGCTAAATGTGGGTTTAAAATATGTTATTATTACGGTTTATCAGATGGGTAGTAAGAATCCATCTAGAGAGCAAGCTGCTAGAGTCGAGGGTAGAGCACCGGCGAGGACATATGCCATTTGTGCTCGTGAAGAGGCATCTTCCCCCAACATAATCACGGGTACCTTTTCTCTCCATAATACTCATGTTATAGCTTTAATTGATCCAGGATCCACCCACTCATTCATATGCATGAAATTAGTCTCTAGCATGAGCATGCCCGTAGAGTTTATCGAATTCATAATAAGAGTGTCTAATCCCCTAGGCAAGTGTGTGTTGGTTGATAGAGTTTGCAAAGGTTGCCCTTTGATGATTAAGGGTCATTGTTTCCCGGTTGATCTTATGTTATTACCGTTTGATGAGTTTGATGTCATCCTTGGGATGGATTGCTTAGTTACTCATGGAGTAGTTATGAATTGTGGGAAGAAGCATTTTGAGTTGAGAGATGAAAATGGTAATCTTATTCGTGTTGAATCGAGATAAGCCGGATAGGCTACCAATGAGTGATGTCAACCTTGTCGACTCGTAATATTTAAAGAAGGGATACGAGGCCTATCTTGCCTTTATGTTGAACACTAAAGAGACCGAATTGAAAATGGAGTCGGTACCCATAGTATCACGAGTACCGGATGTTTTCCTAAGAGTTGCTGTGGCTACCTCTAGTTAGAGAGATCGAATTTGGGATTGAGTTAGCTCCGAGAATCGCCCCTATTTCTATTGCTCCCTATAGAATGGCTCCAACCGAGCTAAAGGAGCTGAAAGAACAGTTGTAAGAGCTATCGGATAAAGGTTTTGCAAGGCCGAGTTTTTCTCCGTGGGGTGCTCCCGTTTTATTCGTAAAGAAGAAAGATGGTTCCATGAGACTATGTATAGATTATCGACAACTTAACAAGGTAACTGTGAAGAACAAGTACCCGTTGCTGAGGATCGACGATCTATTCGATCAATTGAAGGGAGCCACGATATTTTCCAAGATAGATTTGAGGTCAGGGTACTATCAGCTGAGAGTCAAGGACTCGGATGTGCCGAAAACCGCGTTTAGGACTAGATATAGCCACTATGAATTTTTGGTCATGCCTTTTGGTCTAACAAATGCTCCGGCGATCTTCATGGATTTGATGAATCACATTTTTCGGCCATACTTGGATAAATTTGTTGTGGTTTTCATCGACGACATACTAATCTACTCTCGGGACGAGAGCGAACATGCCGACCATTTGATTATGGTTCTGCGAGTTTTGAGAGAAAAAAATTGTATGCCAAATTCAGTAAGAGTGAATTTTGGCTCAAGGAAGTGGGATTTTTGGGACACATTGTCTCGAGAGACGGGATTAGAGTCGACCCGAGTAAGATTTCAGCAATTGTTGAATGGAAACCGCCGAGGAGCGTAACTAAAGTAAGGAGTTTTCTAGGCCTAGCTGGCTATTATAGGCGTTTTGTCAAGGGGTTTTCCATGTTAGCTACCCCGATGACTAAACTTTTGCAAAAAGATGTGAAGTTCGATTGGACAGAAAAGTGTCAACAGAGTTTTGAGAAACTGAAGACACTGTTGACTGAGGCCCCTATTTTGGTACAACCTGAGTCGGGAAGAGAATTTGTGGTTTATAGTGACGCGTCCTTGAACGAATTGGGTTGTGTACTCATGCAAGAGGGTAAGGTGATTGCTTACGCCTCTAGGTAATTGAAGCCGCACGAGAAGAATTACCCGACGCATGATTAAGAGTTGGCCGCAATTGTGTTTGCGTTAAAAATTTAGAGGCATCATTTATATGGTGAAAGGTGTCGGATTTTCACCAACCATAAAAGCCTAAAATATTTGATGACTCAAAAGGAATTGAATTTGAGGCAACAAAGGTGGTTAGAGTTTATTAAGGATTATGAGTTGGAAATTGACTACCATCTAGGAAGGGCGAATGTAGTCGCAGATGCTTTGAGAAGAAAATTATTGTTTGCACTAAGAGCCATGAGTACTCAGATGACCTTGTTGGATGATGGTTCCATTTTAGCCGAATTGAGGGCTAAACCCTTGTTTCTCCAAGAAATCTGTGAAGCTCAGAAAGATGATAACAGTTTGCAAGCCAAGAGAATTTTATGTGATTCGAGCGTGGAGTCAGAATTTCGGGTAAATTCTAATGGATGTCTGACATTTCGAGATAGGGTCTGTGTACCCAGAAATGACGAGCTTATTCATAAAATATTGCATGAAGCACATAGCGGATGTTTGAATGTACACCCAGGCAGCACGAAGATGTACAATGATTTGAAGAAATGGTATTGGTGGCTTGGTATGAAGAAAGAAATTTCCGAGTTTGTATCGAAATGCCTTATTTGTCAGCAAGTGAAGGCTGAACATCAAGTACCTTCGGGTTTACTTCAGCCCATTATGGTTCCTGAGTGGAAATAGGACCGTATTACCATGGACTTTGTGACGGGCTTACCGTTGACTCTAAAAAAGAAAGATGCAGTTTGGGTAGTGGTTGATAGACTCACAAAGTCAGCCCATTTTATACTAGTATGAGTCGACTATTCGCTTGATAAATTGGTAGACTTGTACATGTCAGAGATAGTAAGACTCCATGGTGTACCGTTGTCGATCATTTCGGATAGAGATCCGAGATTCACGTCACGATTTTGGAAAAAGTTTCAAGAAGCCTTGGGCACGAAATTAAATTTCAGTACAGCCTTCCATCCACAAACCGACGGGCATTCGGAGAGGGTAATCCAGATACTTGAGGACATGCTTCGATGTTGTGTTTTAGAATTCCAAGGTAGTTGGGAGAAATACTTACCGTTGGTGGAATTCGCCTACAACAACAGTTTTCAGTCAAGTTTGAAGATGGCACCTTATGAGGCATTGTATGGGCGTAAGTGCCGCACGCCCTTGTATTGGTCAGAACTCAGAGAGAAACAGATACACGGGGTCGATTTGGTTAAGGAAACTGAAGAAAAAGTAAAAGTGATACGTGATTATCTGAAAGTCGCCTCAGATAGGCAGAAGTCCTATTCAGATTTGAAAAGAAAAGAGATAGAATTCAAAGTCGATGATAAAGTGTTCTTGAAAGTATCACCTTGGAGGAAAGTCCTCAGATTTGGCTGGAAGGGCAAATTAAGTCCGCGCTTTATCGGACCTTATGAGATTACCGAGAGGATAGGACTGGTAGCTTATCGGTTGGCCTTGCC
Source organism: Gossypium sturtianum (assembly GCA_025698515.1). NCBI lineage: Eukaryota > Viridiplantae > Streptophyta > Magnoliopsida > Malvales > Malvaceae > Gossypium > Gossypium sturtianum. Next base: position 28,971,113 of record CM046949.1, read on the forward strand.
ACCTGAACTAGAAAAGATTCATGATGTCTTTCACGTATCCATGTTGCGCCGATACCGTTCAGATCCTTCACATGTCATTTTACCAACAGAGGTAGAGATACAACCGGACTTGACTTATGGTGAAGAGCCGGTTAAGATTTTGGCGCGAGAGGTTAAGCAGTTGAGAAACAAAAGCGTAGCCCTTGTGAAAGTTTTATGGCAAAGGCACGGAATAGAAGAGGCTACATGGGAGCCCGAGGAAATGATGAGAAACCAATATCCCAACCTTTTTGCCGGTAAGATTTTCGGGGACGAAAATCCTTAAGGGGAGGAGAATTGTAATAGCCTGATTTAGGGGCTAGTCGGAATAGTGATCTCGGGGTCACTAATCTGAGAATTGAGAAATTTATTTTCATGTTATATTATGATTCGGAGCATGATAGTATATGTGCATGAGAACTTTGGTGCTTTAATATTAGCGATTTCACGTTTAATCGCGAAAAAGGACTAAATCGCATAAAGTGCGAAAGTTCCATTCTATAAGATAAAGGTACCAAATAGCCTTAGAATGTAAATTGGAGGTTTTTAAAAGGCAATTAGACCCCCAATATATGCTTGGCCGGCCATGGACTAGCATAGGAGGCATAGATGGACAAAAAATTGGTCAAAGTAGTTGATAGTTGGTGACTTGTTTGACTAGTTTAATATTAGAATAAAGAAAGAGAAAATATCATCTTTCTCTCCATCTTTCTCCATCGAAATTTGAAAGCAAAATAGGGGTTTGAAAGCTCACAATTTTCAGCAAACTCTCCTCCATTCTAAGCAAGAAGAACCGAGGATCCGCCTCGATCGGGGAAAGAACAAAGTCTCAGACTAAATCGTTGAGCTAGCTCATTTTGAAATCGAGGTAAGTTTGTATATGATTAATGACATATTTATGTTAGCATAATTGAAAATGCTTGGTATCACATTGATGTATGATACTTTATTGAAATGAGGAATTGATGTTAAGTATGATGTTGAAGTCCTAGTGGACTACAATGAATATGGGATTGCTATCATCGAGATGTGAATCAGATAAAGTCCCGTATAAGACCATGTCCGGGACATGGCCTCGGCACCGAGTTAAGATCCCGTATAAGACCATATTCAAGATATGGCTTCGGAAAAGAATAAGAAACTCGTTAAGACCACATTCGGGATGTGGCATCGATAATTGATGTGAAAGTCCATATAAGACCATATCCGGGATATGGCATTGGCATTTATAAGTAACTCCATGTAAGACCACCTCGGGGATGTGGCATTGGCTTCGTCTCTACATGAACGACGTCGAATATACATCTTTGACTATCCCTAGTGATTAAAGGGATAAGTAGATGAGTTTAGAAGTAAAAATGAGATTTGCACTAAAGTCATATGAATGAGTGAATACATGTACTCGTGAATGAGTCACGAAGAAATGTTTACGACATGTGGCATGGTATGTGCTAAATAAGGGCAATTGTGAGTAAGTATGACATGATGCCTATGACTTGTGTATGGTTAGTTAATATCATGGATGGATTATTTTATGAGCTTATTGTTGCTATTTATATTCATGCAAACTTACTAAGCTTTATGCTTACCCCTTTCATTGCCCTTCTTCCTTGTAGTATTGCCAAGATAACTCGAGGATCGTGGATGTAGGAGTTCGAAAATCACACTATCGACATCACTTTGGTATAACAATTTAGACTTATTTTGAGTATGGCATGTATAGGACTCGAGTATTTTGTTAAGTTGTAATTGTTAGCCAAAGTGTTGGCTATTTATGTTACTAAAGTCATTTTGTAAATGGCCTTAAGTTAGGCAAATACTTGGCAAATTCTTTTATTTAATGAAAGTGGTTTTTCTTGAAGTGTATGCCCTTGTGTATGAATGTCGAATTGAGTACTTAGATGTGTCTTTGGGTCATGAATTACGTTGAATGGAATTGGAGTATGTATGGTTGCAATGTAGGGTGGCAAAGGGCTTGGTAGATAGCCTTCTAATTTTCTACAAGGGTAGACACACGGGCGTGTGTCTAAACCGTGTGAGCGGCACGGCTAGCAGATGGGTGTGTGCCCAGGCCATGTGAAGTCTGCACCATGCACTTGGAATTTAAATCGCCACATGGTTGAAACACACGGGCATGTGTGTGGGCCGTGTGGATTAGTCAGAATGCCAAGGTTTGGCACACGGGCCAAGGCCATGGGCGTGTCAAGGCCGTGTGAAATTAGTCAGTTTCGACCACGGATGGTAGACACGGGCATGTCTTAGGGGCACACGGGCGTGTCCCTAGACTCACACGGGCGTGTAACCCCTGTTTTGTTGAAAAGTTTCTCGAATGTGTAAATGTCCCCGGAATAGTCCTGATACCTCTCGGAAGTATGTTTAGGGCCTCTTAGGCCAAGTATAAGTAAGTGATGGGTTTAAACGAGACTTTGTAACCCTATTTGAGATGTTTTAGCAAGATTAGTTAGGTAATGCCTTGAACCCTGTCCCGGCTTGAAAAAGTGTGAGAGATCGTAGAAAAAGATCGATGAGTAAGCCGTATCATTCTTCATCAAAGAAATCCATAGATTCGTACGCTCGCCCAAATGCTTCAAACGAATATTCGAACAGAGATCGTAGAAAATAATATTCAGGTTCTAAAGCTCAAGTTACATCAGTATCGAGTGTTGGAAGTGTGAGAGACAAGAAACCCGAATGTCAACAGTGTGGGAGACGACATTATTGAGAATGCTGGAATAAAAGTAATAAAGCTTGTTACAAATGTGGTTCACTAGATCACTTCATCCGAGATTGCCCTAAGCTGGATGAGAAAGATAAAGTTCAGAATGTGAGACCAAGTAACACGTCGAATAGAGGTAGACCACCTAGAATTGCTAGAAATGTAAGTGGTAGTAGAGGGGCGACAAAGGATTCAACTATGAGATCCGAGGCCAGAGCACCTGCTAGAGCCTACGCTATTCGCGCTCGCGAAAAAGTGTCATCTCCAGATGTTATCACCGGTACTTTCACTCTCTATGGTACTAGTGTGATTGCATTGATATATCCAGGATCAACTCATTCTTATATATGCATGAATTTAGTATCTAGTAAGACTTTGCCTGTAGAGTCTACTGAATTTGTGATTAGAGTATCGAACACCTTAGGCAAATGTGTTTTGGTTGGCAAAGTCTGCAAGAATTGTCCGTTAATGAATCGGGATTTTTATTTTCTGGCTAATCTAATGTTGTTTCCATTCGATGAATTTGATGTGATTTTGGGTATGGATTGGCTAACGATGCATGATGCTATAGTGAATTGTAAACGAAAGAAAATTGAACTGAAATGTCAGAATAATGAGACTATTAGAATTGAATCTGATGATCTGAATAGTTTGCTAGTTGTGATCTCATCTATGTTAGCTCAGAGATTTTTGAGAAAGGGGTGTGAAGCTTATCTTGCTTATGTACTTGATACGAAAGTGATAGAAACAAAGATTGAATTAGTACCAGCTGTGTGCAAGTATCCAGATGTATTTCCCGAAGAGTTACCGGGTTTGCCACCTACCAGAGAGGTTGAGTTTGGAATTGAATTAGTACCGGGAACAACGCCGATATCGATAGCTCCGTACAGAATGGCTCCGACAGAGTTAAAAGAATTGAAAGCTCAGTTGCAAGAGTTGACAGATAGAGGTTTTGCTAGACCGAGTTTCTCTCCCTGGGGTGCACCAGTGTTATTTGTAAAAAAGAAAGATGGCACGATGAGAATGTGTATAGACTACCGACAGCTTAACAAAGTGACGATCAAGAATAAATACCCTTTGTTACGAATAGATGATTTGTTTGATCAGTTAAAATGGGCAACAGTGTTTTTGAAAATTGATTTGAGATCGGGTTATTACCAGTTGCGAGTTAAAGACTCAGATGTGCCAAAGACTGCATTTAGAACAAGGTACGGACACTACGAATTTCATGTTATGCTTTTCAGACTAACAAATGCACCTGCTGTTTTTATAGACATGATGAACCAGATTTTCAGGCCGTACTTAGACCGATTCGTAGTTGTGTTTATTGATGACATTTTGATTTACTCTCATGATGAATCTGAGCATGCCGAACATTTGAGAATTGTGTTACAAACTTTGAGAGATAAACAATTGTTTGCAATGTTCAGAAAATGTGAGTTTTGCCTACGAGAGGTTGGTTTTCTGGGACATAGTTTCAGCCGCGGGTATCCGAGTTGACCCGAGCAAAATTTCTGCGATTATAGATTGGAAGCCTCTTAGAAATGTATTCGAAGTCCATAATTTTCTGGGACTAGTCGGCTATTATATTTGATTTGTGAAAGGCTTATTGATGATTGCGACTCTGATGACACGATTGCTTCAAAAAGATGTTAAATTTGAGTGGTCAGAAAAGTGTCAACAGAGCTTCGAGCAGTTGAAAGCATTATTGACAAAGGCACCAGTGTTAGTTCAGCTTGAGTCGGGTAAAAAATTTGTAGTTTTCAGTGATGCATCGTTAAATGGCCTAGGTTGTGTTTTGATGCAGGAAGGCAAAGTTGTAGCTTATGCCTCGAGACAATTGAAGCTGCACGAAAAGAATTATCCGACGCACGATCTAGGGTTAGCCGCGATAGTGTTCGCATTGAAAATTTGGCATCATTACTTGTTTGGTGAGAAATTCCATATTTATACCGACCACAAAGGCTTGAAATATCTGATGACTTAGAAAGATTTGAATTTGCGACAGCGGAGATGGTTAGAATTGCTAAAAGACTATGAATTAGTGATTGACTATCATTCGGGGAAAGCAAACGTAGTTGCTGATGCTTTAAGCCGAAAGTCATTATTCTTTACATGCTTTGAACACACAATTAGCTTTGTCTCACGACGGTTCGATAGTAGCCGAGTTGAAAGCGAGACTGTTATTTCTACAGCAGATTTGTAAGGCTCAAAAATTTGATAATGAATTGCAAGCAAAATGAGCTCAGTGTAAGGCGACTTCTGATTCAGAGTTTCAAATAGGGTCTGATGATTGTTTGGTGTTTCGTGATAGAATATGTGTACCAAGAAATTCTGAGCTTATTCGGAAATGAAGCATACAGTAGTTGTTTATCAGTACATCTGGGAAGCACGAAAATGTATAACGATTTGAAACAGCTTTATTAGTGGCACGGCATGAAACGAGATATCTCAAAATTTGTTTCGAAATGTTTGATTTGTCAGCAAATCAAAGCTGAGCATCAAGTGTCGTCAGGGTTATTACAGCCTATTATGATTCCTGAGTGGAAGTGAGATAGAGTAATAATGGATTTCGTATCCGGTTTGCCCTTACCTCTGAAAAAGAAAGATACGATCTGGGTTGTTGTTGACAGATTGACGAAATCAGCTCATTTCATTCCGGTACGTACAGATTTCTCGTTTGATAAATTAACTGAGTTGTATATTTCTAAAATTGTGAGATTTCATGGTGTTCCCCTATCTATTGTTTCGGATAGAGATCCAAGATTTACTTCGCAATTTTGGAAGAAATTGCAAGAAGCTTTGGGTTCAAAGTTGCATTTTAGCACTGCGTTTCACCCGCAAACGGATGGTCAATTGATCGAGTTATTCAGATACTTGAGGATATGTTGCGTTGTTGCATTCTTGAGTTTGAAGGTAGCTTGGAGAAATATCTACCGCTAATTGAAATTGCTTACAATAATAGCTTCCAATCGAGTATAAAGATGGCAACGTACGAAGCTCTATACAGTCTTAAATGTAGAACACCGTTGTACTAGACTGAGCTTAGCGAAAATAAGATTAACGGGGTTGATCTAATCAGAGAGACTGCAGAAAAAGTGAAAGTAATTCGCGATAGTTTGAAAGCAGCTTCGGATCGACAGAAACCGTATGCACACTTGAAACAAAAAGATATTGAGTTCCAGATTGGGGAAAAAGTGGTTTTAAAAGTGTCGCTGTGGAAAAAGATATTGCGGTTTGGTCGAACAGGGAAATTGAGTCCGCGACTCATCGGACCGTATGAGATTACTGAGCGAGTTGGGCCAGTGGCATATCGACTACCTTTACCGTCTGAGTTAGAGAAAATACATAATGTGTTTCATGTTTCTATGCTTTGACGATACCGATCCAACCCTTCACATGTTATTTCCCCGATCGAGGTTGAAATTCAGCCTGATATGTCATATGCTAAAAAAACCAATTCGAATTTTAGCTCGTGAGATCAGAGAGATGAGAAATAAGAGAATCGCATTAGTGAAAGTATTATGGCATTGACACGGGGTTGAAGAAGCTACATGGAAACCCGAGGATGCTATGAGAAAACTATACTCGAACCTATTCACTGGTAAGAATTTTCGAGGACGAAAATCCCTAAAGGGGGCAGAGTTGTAACAACCCGATTTTAGCTAAATCAGAACAGTGGTTTTGAAACAACAAATTTGATGTCATAAAATTATTTCAATATTATTTTCGGCATTTACAACATGTTATTTGATATTTGTGAAAATTTCGTGAACTAATTTGATTGTTTGAATACTTAATTTGATAAAAAGGACTAAATCGCATAAGATGTAAAAGTAATGTTCTCATTGATTAAAGTGCCTAATAGCTATGAAATAGAAATGTAGAAGCCCTTAAATGGTAATTAAACCAATTGAAAGGTGAGTGGACAATTTTGGACAACCATTAAATGATTTTTAAGTTATATTACTAAGGTTAAATTAGTAATTAATAAATAATGGTGAATAAAACAAAACAAAGCCAAAATTGCTTCATCTTTTGCCATTGCCGGATTTGAAGGAGAAGAAAGCCATTTTAGGGCTTGAAATATTCAGCCACTTCAAGCTCAAATTGTAAGTCCGTTTTTGCTCGGTTTCAAGATCAAAGCAAGGTTATCGAGTAGTCGACCCGATCCGTCAATTCTGAATACGAGGTAAGTTCGTATGTGATGATTACATTATAAATGTATGCTAAAATGCTTTAATATTGCATAAATTGTTAAAACAGGATTATGGATAATGTATGAATTGTGAAAATGACTTTATAGATGCATTCGATGATAGAAACGAAAAGTGTGAAAGCCCGGTTGAACCTTAAGAATAGTTTTAGATACTATTGACATGTCAGTAAGTGATACGTTGAGTTGGCTTGGGCCATGATATTAGCACTTCGGGTGCGTATTTTACCGATTTGGCTTCGGGCCATGCATATCAGATGATTTGGCTTTGGGCCATGACAATAGTTCTTAGGATAAGTTACCTTGACTTGGCTACGGGCCATGGTATAGGTACTTATCGTAAGAGACTCCTGAGTATTCGATTTCTATTGCGAATGGTTCAACGGGAAACAAATGATGTGGTTGAGAAAGAAGTTAGTACGAGGTGATACAGGTATGTACAGAACCTATTCGAGTATTAAATAGTGAAAGTTCGATGAGTTTGTATTTGATCATGTTTTGAGACATGAGAAAGGTTTGTAGTTAATGTTTATATGGTTTTTTTCATGTGTAATTGGTTGATTTGCATTTATTCGATGAAATAAGTTATTCACGTACGAGCTACTAAGCTATGAAGCTTACTTCGTGTTATTTTTCTATGTTTTATAGTGAATCAAGGCTAGCTCGGATCTGGGAGTCGTCGAGAACATCATCGCACTATAAAAAATCTAAGTTGGTACTTTTGAATTATACATTTATGGTATATGGCATGTATAGGCTAGATGTGGTATTTTGGTTGTGATCATAGCCATGAGATTTGGCTTGTAAATGATGCTAATATTGATGTGTGTTTGGCTATTAGAAATGGCTTGTAAATGTATATGTTTTGGTTTGTATAGATATAGCCATGAGTGATGGCTTATTTTGGTTTGTTTTGGCATGGTTGTAACCAAGACATTATGGAAGTTATAATGGTTATGTGAATTATGGTAAATGAAACATATTGTTTGATATTGTTTTGGCATGTATTTGGCTAAGTAAATGGTAGTAATTTGAGAATTGGAATAGATGAGATTATAATGGTATGAATTGTGCATTTGATTGATGATTTTGGCTACCTAATTGTATGATGAAATGGTACCGTTTTGCCTTGTGTAGGTACACTGAAGTTGGGGTGGTAAATTGGCCTTGCAAATGACCTATTTTTGTCCACACGGGCAGAGACACGGGCGTGTGTCTCAGCCGTGTGTGACACACTGCCGTGTGTCCCCTAGTGTTGAAATTGAATTGAAGTCAGTATGCTCCACACGGTCTCACACACGGGCGTGATCGCCGTGGTGGTACAAGTCGTAGATACCCCTAATTGTCACACGGCCTAGCACACAGGCGTGTGACTTGTCCGTGTTGCATAAGTCAGTATACCCTACAGGTTTGGCACAGCCTAGCACACGGCCTGGCACACGGGTGTGTGTGGCCACTTCGAGGGGCACACGGGCTAGACACACGGGTGTGTGGTTGGCCGTGTGACCCAAGTCAGTATGTATGCCCTGTTTCCACACAGCATGAGGCACGGGCGTGTCTTGAGCTGTGTGAGGCACACGGTCTGTTCAAACGGGCGTGTGACCTCTGTATGGTTGAAATTTTTCTAAGTTTCCAAGAATTTTCGTATGTTATCGGTTTAGTCTCGAACCACTTCTAAAGCATGTTTAAGGCCTCGTAGGCCCTTATAAGGGACAATGTAATTGTGTTGAATGATTTATGAGAATGAATGCTTTATGTTTGATAAATGTATGCTATATAATGTTAATTGATCGGTAATACCTCGTAACCCTACTCTGGCGACGGATACGAGTTAGGGGTGTTACAAATGGTCCATCCGATGGCTAGATCAGATCGATTGGACCGTCACTAGCCCAGACCGATCTGGCAAGAATTAAACTAGCTCGAGGTGCTGACGACTATGACGATGACATTCTGGTAGCCGACAAATGGTCGACGGCGGTTAGTTTTCACTGGTTGAGTAGTGGAAGGATTCCACTCATATTAGGACTCTAGCAGAGAATTTTATTTTAGATTAACTATTCCCAAAACAATATTATTTTAATAGATTTAATATTAAATTTAACTTAATACTTACCTTAATAGTATTTTATTGATTATCTTACTATTAAATTTAATTTAATGTTTATCTTATAAATAAATATTCTGTTAATTTAATAAGATTTAATATTAAATTTAATCTAATATTTATCTTGATAAGTAGTAGAGGTGTTCATGGATCGGGCTGGGTTCGGTTCGGGCTCAACTAAAAAGTCAAGTCCATTTGCTAGGCTTGTAACATCCCAAAAATTAGGGGTTGTGGTTTTTTCTTAAATTCATGTTGTGCTTAGTTGGCTAGCTATTTGGGTGTGTTTGGGGGTTCTAAAGAGGCCTGGGGTCGAGTCTGAGCCCTGAAAAATTTTTGGTTTTTGGGCCCTTTAGTGGAGAGGGCTAGTTGAGGTTGGACTTAAGTATATTGAGTGTGTTTTGATAACACAAGTTGTCCATGTGGCAAGGTGGCTAGTGGCATGGATTATGTTACAAGGGGGCTTGGGTTCGAAACCCCTTGCATGCAAAATGTGATTATTTTTGCTCAGGAGAAGACAAGAGGTTGTGTTGGAATCAAATACTGATGGAGAAGTATTTGAATTGGTCAAGGTTGTTGGGTGAGTTTGAATGGGAGGTGGAGAGTAAATTAAGGAGGGATTCATGGAGAAAATCATGGGATTCAAGTGGGGGAAGTGGTATGGCCGAATAAGGGGTCTTGGGTAGGAAAATTCGGCTAAGGGGTTGTGTTAGGCATTTTGGCTAGTGGAAAGTGTGGGTGCCGGATTTTTGTTCTTCTTTTCCTCTGAAATTGCCGAATCTACTTGTGAATTGAGCACTCGTGCATCTTTTCTTCTCTTTTGTCAAATCATTCTTCTTCTCTTGGCTCACTCTCTCCTACACTTCTAGCTTTGGGAAAAATACTGTTCTCTTCTCCCTCACTATTGTCCTATTCGGTTCTCTCTAGTAGTCGACACCCTTTCCTCTCCTTAACTGAATCCATTTATTTACTTTTCCTGCATTTCTGACCTCTTCTTCCAATAGCCAAATCTATCCTCCACCAATACTTCATCTCGTGTTCTCTAATTGGTAAGCCTCTACTCCCACTTTCTTTCTTTCCTCTTTGCACTATTCTTCTTTCTTTGGCCGAATACAACACTCTCTCGTCCTCTTATTATTCTTTCTCCTCTCCCTGCTTAGCATAAGCCGAAGCACTTCTTCTTTGGTGTAGGCCGAACCTATTGGAGTTTAAGCATACCCTCCTCACCGTTCATTCAGCCTTCGAATCTCGGGAAGTGGTCGATAAGTTGTGGCTATGGCCGAATGTGTGGGGTGGTTTTCTCTCTTTAGTGTTTTGTGTTCTTCAGGGTCGAAAGGCTGTTTTTCTGTCTAGTTGCCTTGTTCTAACGGGTTCTTTTTCGTTAGGGACTTGTTGCCTTAACCAGGGGAGGTAGGCCGAACTCCCTCCCACTGCAAGGAGTCTTCATTCTCTGGTAAGTAATGATAGTGGGTAAGGTATTTCGATATTTTGGGATTACCAAGGATGGAGACTAATTATTGGTTTATTCTTTATTTTAGGGGTCACGGATAGCGTCTTGAACCGCAAATCATCACAGGTGTGTAATCTCACACCTCTGTATAAACTGCTATTGCTGTGAACTATGAATCGGCTAAAAGCCGAAATGTCGAAAACCCAGAATACCGGCAATTGAGATTACTCGAACATGCGAGCGCTCATGGTGATAAAATGAGCCACTAGTGATGGCGATAGACTGTTGGGAGTGCCACGAACACTCTCGTAGAACTGAGGCCATAACGGGCCTTGTTGGGCCGAAGCGGGCTAAATGGGCCCAACGTGTAACAGCCCAATTTTGACCCTAATCGGAACGGTGGTTTCGGGACCACAAATCTGAGTTGGAAAAATATTTTAATATTATTTTATATGCTCATTATATGTGAATTGGTGTGTGTGAAAAGTTCGTATTAAAATTTGATCGTTTTAGTGCTTAATTGTGAAAAAGGGCTTAATCACATAAAAAGAAAATTTGGTGGTTAAATGTGTAAGTACTGAATTGATGATGTCTTTATAAATTGGAGGTTTAGAGTTGCAAATTGACCATAAAATGGAGATAGTGGATGGTCATGATTATGCATATAATAGTGATTGATTTTGATTGTTTTATTTTATATTATAATGAAATAATTGAATATATGTATAATAATATAATAGATAAAAGATGAAAAAAAAATGTCCATCTTCTTCTAGCTTTGACCGAAAATAAAAGAAAAGAGAAAGAAAAATGTTTAGCTCCATTCAGCCATGCTTGAGTTTGATTAAGGTAAGTGTTTAGCCCGGTTTTTAATAATTTTTACATTTTTGATATCTGTGTTATGTGTCTGAGCATGTGTTAAAATATCGTAGACTAATTTGTCTGTTTGGATGTTTAATTTTAGAAAATGGACTAAATCGCAAAAGTGGTAAAAGTAACCAATTATTAAATTAAGTGGAAAAATCGCTTTGCCTTCATTTGTATGAGCACTTAAGTTGCAAATTAACCAAATCTCATGTTAGTGGGCGGCATTATGATGATATGATGTATTTTTGTATTTGTTTTTATATATTAAGGTTATATTAATATATGTTTTATATTATAAACTTAAAATAATAAAAACATAAAAAGAAAAAGATGCATGTTCATCTTTCATCTTTCCTTTCTTCATCACCGAAGCTAAAAAGAGAAAAGAACTCAAGCTCATAAAACATCCGGCTCTTGCATGTTAAATTAAGATCAAGAACAAAAGGAAACGGGATTGGATTGGGGAAAAACAAAGTTAAATGAATAGCCGGGAAGCTTAATCCGTCGATTTTCGAGGTAAGTTTATAAGCAATTTGATTGAATTGAATTTTATTTAGTCAACATTAATGTATATATGTAAAATAGAATGAAGCTTATTTAAATAATTTAAGGCCGAATGTGATATTGGGCAATATATATAAATGTATATATATTAGCCGAATTGATGTGTTTGATTTATGTATGAAATTTAATATATTTGAATTGGATGAATGTTTATGGATTGAATAGTAGTTAAATCTGGACCTTGAAATAGATGAAGGTTGTAATTGAATAAGTAACTATGTGTATAAATGAGTGTGGTCGAATGTGATGGTAGGTCAAGATGCCAAATGAGACATGGGAATTTTTAAGTGTGTTAACCGAATGTGGTTATTATGAATATGTATATATGTATAACCATTGATAAATTGAATTAAGCATATTGAAATCTAATTTGCCGAATGAAATGGTTTGATGTAAGGAAATTGAGTTGTTGTTGGGTATTTGAATATGTGTATATATGCATGAGATTAAAATTATAAGTGTTCGTTAAGCAAAGAAAGGTTCGAGAGAAGGGCACTCACGTATGCGAACTAAAGTACCGAAACAATCGTGTGCAAAATCGGTTAAATGGTACTATGTGTGCAGATTAAATAGTAATGGCACTATGTGTGCGATACATTACTGCTAAATGGCACTATATGTGCGGATTAAATAGTAATGGCACTATGTGTGCGATACATTACTGCTAAATGGCACTATGTGTGCAGATTAAATAGTAATGGCACTATGTGTGCGATACATTACTACTAAATGGCACTATGTGTGCGGATTAAATAGTAATGGCACTATGTGTGCGATACATTACTGCTAAAAGGCACTATGTGTGTGATACATTACTGCTAAAAGGCACTATGTGTGCGGATTAAATAGTAATGGCACTATGTGTGCGATACATTACTGTCGAATGGTACTATGTGTACTCTTTTACAAGTAACGGCACTAAGTGTGCGATACGTTACATGAGTTGCACTGTGTGTGCGGATTATCGGACCTCTCAAGAACATGAATCAATGAATGAAGGTAATCGAAAGTGACATGTAGGTAAGTAATGCATGGTAGTTGAATTAGTTGGTACAAATGAGGTAAATTGTTCTTGTATACTAAATTATAAAATGTGATGTATCTATTGATCCTTGAGATTATTCGAATTGGATATAGGGCATGTGTATAATTGGTTTTGGAGATCTAATGATCATAGTTTGGTTGAAGGGTAATATGCTATATGATTTGTTGTTACCATTACATTTCTGATTAAGTTGAATTTAACAAAATTTGTATAATGGTTTATTGTTCATAATATCTTTTGCTTATAACTTACTAAGCTAAATTAGCTTACCGTTCGTGTGTTTGTTTGACTATTATATAGATCTTGAAGGCTAGCTCGTGCTCGGGGATTTTCGTCAAAGTCAATCGCACTATCATCTATCTTTGGTATTCTATAAGCTATGTCTCTTTTGAAACTTATGGCATGTATAGACTATGTCCTTTGGGTTGTGTTTGAAAGACGTGTAAATATATATGTATACATATGTCATGCGAAAATGGCTATGTTTCTTTATTTGAGTTTGGGTTGAACTTGTTAAATTAGGGATTTACTATTTAAATGTATTAGTATGTATATATTAAATGCCTAGTTTGGAAGCTATTTCATAATAAGTATATGTGAGTTTTGAGTTTCTAGAAATTGGTTGATTATGGTATATATATATATGTCATTGGGTTGATAAATTATTTTGGCATAGTTATTTGAATGTATCGAAGTGACTAGACATGGATGAAATAAGTTGCATTTTGTGTATGTGTGTACTAAAGGAGATACTTTAATAAACAAATAGAAATGTACTCATTTGTGGACATTTGGTCATGGCTTATTTTAGTTTGGAGTTTAAATTCTTTCTTTGAGTGATATTGTATGACCGGCCAAGAGTTTTAAAAGGCTAAATCATTGATGTAATAACTAGATAAGACGTATTCATGATAAATATATATATACATAATGTACATTGCTGAATGTGACAAGAAATTACGCGATATATAGTTGGTTTTAAATTTATATCTATGATATAATCGTATGTGGTAATGAAATGAGAAATGCACATATTCGAAAGTGATACCTATGTTCGGAAATGATATATGTTTAAATGTATCGTTGATAATAGAAATGAAATATATGAATAAGTACTATATGCCTAATCGGCCCTTGTTTTTGTATGACCAAATGAATAGTGATTTGCTAATTATTTGTAATTAGTCCTTAGTTGATGTTAATGAAATTTTTCATGACATATAAGTTAATGTTTTTGATATAAGATGAAATATACTTGATTATTCGTGATAGTATGAATTGGTTCGCATTTATCAAAGTAACAGTTTTTGTAAGGTACATTGACTTGTGTATGGTTTAGTAATGCCAGTAACCCTAATCCGGCGAGGGATATGGGTTAAGGGTGTTACATTTGATTGGTATCAGAGCTACAGTTTAGTCGGTTCTCGGACTAGCGTAGCGCGTGTGAGTCTAGCTATACATGCCATATTTTATAATGTGATAGTGTGATGACTTCTGACAGTGAAATGCGTTTATTTCTTCCATATAGTAAATGGATCCTGATCCTGAACGAGCGATAGTTGACGATGTCGAGAGCGTGGCGCCTGTTCCCGCGCAAGGGACCGCGCCGGAGGAATCTCAACCAGCTGCGAGTAATCCTGATGAGGGGGCTAGATCAGCCTTCTATAATATGATGAATGATTGGTTCAATCAATATATACGGGCCAACCCGGCTGTTCAACAACCCCTGAATACGAACACTTCCCCTGTAGTACCGGTGGTACCCTCGAACGTAAATCCTGAGAGAGCCAGCAAGCCTCCAGTTGACCGAATAAGAAAACATGGGGCTCAAGAATTTATAGCCGAAGATGATGACGATGCTGAGCGAGCTGAATTTTGGCTCAATAATACTATTCGTGTTTTCGACGAACTATCTTGCACACCTGATGAGTGCCTGAAGTGTGCCATATCTTTATTACGGGATTCTGCCTACTATTGGTGGAATACTCTCGTATCAGTTGTTCCTAAGGAACGAGTTACTTGGGACTTCTTTCAGATAGAGTTCCGTAAGAAATACATCACTCAGCGATTTATAGACTCCAGACGCAAGGAATTTCTCGAGCTTAAACAGGGTCGTATGACCGTGTCTAAATACGAGCGCAAGTTTGTGAGGCTTAGTCGCTATGTTCGTGAATGTGTTTCATCTGAGGCTGCTATGTGCCGAAGATTCGAAGAAGGGTTAAATGAAGATATAAAACTTCTGGTTGGCATTCTCGAAATAAATGAGTTCGTAGTACTTGTTGAGTGAGCTTGTAAAGCTGAAGAGCTAGGGAAAGAAAAGCGAAAAGCCAAGTTAGGAGCTAGGGATTTTCGAAAGAGATCTGCGGGGAAATCCCCTCAAGTGTCAACAAAGAAATTCAAGAATGATAGTATCCGGTCCAAACCTAACATAGGGATCTCTATACGAGAACGACCACCAGTGAGTTCTCGGGCTACATCGATTGCTAGTGTTGGCGTGCATGATGCGACCGAATAAGCCCGAGTGTCAACGATCGGTATGAGACGGCATTTTGGTGAATGTTGGGGTAAATCTAATAATCGCACTTGTTACAAGTGTGGTTCGCAGGATCATTTTATTTGGGATTGCCCGGTGACAGCTGAAAAGGGTATTGCTCAGAGTGCGAGACCGAGCAGCACTACAGCTAGAGGTAGACCATCTCGTAATGTGGGAGGTAGGAGTGGCGCTCAAAAGGCAATTTCAGATGCGACTTTTCGATCAGAAGCCCGTGCACCGGCTAGAGCTTATGCCATTCGTGCCAGAGAGGAGCCTTCATCTCCAGATGTCATCACCGGTATATTCACTCTCTTTGATACTAGTGTAATTGATTTGATTGATCCCGGTTCAACTCATTCGTATGTGTGTGAAACATTAGTGTCCAGCAAGACTCTACCTGTTGATTCTATTGAGTTTGTGAATCGGGTTTCGAACCCCCTGGGTCGATGTGTGCTAGTTGATAGAGTGTGCAAGAATTGCCCTTTAATGATTCGAGACTCATGTTTCCCGGTCGATCTGATGTTGCTACCATTTGATGAGTTCGATATTATCCTCGGTATGGATTGGTTAACAGTGCATGATGCAGTAGTGAATTGCGGACGAAAGACTATTGATTTGCGGTGTCAGAATAATGAGATAATTCGAATTGAACCTGCGAATTTGAACGGGCTACCAGCAGTGATATTTTTGATGTTGGCTCGTCAGTATTTGAAAAAAAAAGGTTGCGAAGCTTACTTAGCTTTTGTAATTGACAATAAAGTAACCGAAAAGAACTATCCGACTCACGATCTCGAGTTGGCTGCTATAGTTTTTACTTTAAAAATATAGCGTCACTATCTATTCAGTGAAAAATGCCACGTCTATTCAGATCACAAGAGTCTAAAGTATTTAATGACTCATAAGGATCTGAATTTGAGACAGCGATGATGGTTGGAACTGTTAAAAGACTACGAGCTTGTGATTGATTATCACCCGGGGAAGGCTAATGTGGTTGCTGATGCACTTAGTCGAAAGTCACTATTTACTCTACGTGCAATGAACGCGGATATAGCTATGACTGATGATGGTATAATTATTGCAGAATTGAAAGCGAGACCACTATTCGTACAATAGATTCGCGAAGCTCAAGGGGTTGATAATGACCTAATAGCAAAAAGGAGTCAATGTGGCTCTAGTACTGATTCAGATTTTCAGTTAGATGCTGAGGGATGTCTACGGTTTAAGAATCGGATATGTGTGCCTAAGAACCCTGAGTTGATTCGAATGATTTGTGATGAAGCTCGTAATAGTAGATTGTCGATTCATCCAGGTAGTACGAAGATGTATAACGACCTGAGACAGCATTACTGGTGGCATGGTATGAAACGAGATATTTCAGACTATGTGTCGAAGTTTTTAATATGTCAACAAGTGAAAGCCGAGCATCAAGTGCCATCGGGACTACTCCAACCGATTATGATACCTTAGTGGAAGTGGGATCGAGTTACGATGGATTTTGTATCTGATTTGTCGTTGACGCCGAGTAAGAAAGATTCAATCTGGGTTATTCTTGATAGATTGACGAAATTGGCCCATTTTATTCTGGTACGTACGGATTTCTCACTTGATAAGTTAGCTGAGTTGTACATATCTCAGATTGTACGATTACACGGAGTACCTATTTCTATTGTTTCGGATAGAGATCCGAGGTTTACATCGCGGTTATGGAAGAAACTGCAGGATGCTCTAGGTACCAAGTTACATTTCAGTACTGCTTTTCACCCTCAGTCGGATGGTCAATCCGAACGTGTTATTCAAATACTCGAGGATATGTTGAGATATTGCGTTCTTGAGTTTGAGGGTACATGGGAACGATACCCGCCTTTGAATGAATTTGCTTACAATAACAGCTTTCAATCAAGTATCAAAATGGCACCCTATGAAGCTTTGTACGGTCGTAAATGTCGTACACCTCTATATTGGACTGAGCTAAGTGAAGGCAAGATACACGGGGTTGATTTAATCAAAGAAACTGAGCAGAAAGTTATAGTAATCCGAGAAAGTTTGAAAGCCGCCTCAGATCGTCAGAAATCGTATGCGGACTTGAAACATAAGGATATAGAGTTTCAGGTGGGTGATCGAGTATTTTTGAAAGTCTTGCCGTGGAAAAAGATACTTAGATTTGGTCGTAAAGGGAAGCTGAGCCCGAGATTTATTGGACCGTATGAAGTTATTGAGCATATCAGCCCAGTTGCATACAGACTTATGTTGCCATCTGAGTTAGAAAAGTTCCACAATGTTTTCCATGTTTCGATGCTTCGACGATATAGATCCGATCCTTCTTATGTGATTTGTCCGTCAGAAATTGAGATTCAATCTGATTTGACCTACGAGGAAGAACCGATTCGTATTTTGGCTCACGAAGTAAAAGCGTTGCGTAACAAGAAAATCTCGTTAGTAAAAGTACTGTGGCGTAAGCATGGAGTTGAGGAAGCAACTTGGGAGCTTGAGGATTCAATGAGAGAACGTTATCCTAACCTATTCACCGGTAAGATTTTCGAGGACGAAAATCCTTAAGGGGGGAGAGTTGTAACAGCCCAATTTTGACCCTAATCAGAATGGTAGTTTCGGGACCACGAATTCGAGTTGGAAAAATATTTTAATATTATTTTATGTGCTCATTATATGTGGATTGGTGTGTGTAAAAAGTTCGTATTAAAATTTGATCATTTTAGTGCTTAATTGTGAAAAAGGGCTTAATCGCATAAAAAGAAAATTTGGTGGTTAAATGTGTAAGTACTAAATTAATGATGTCTTTATAAATTGGAGGTTTAGAGTTGCAAATTGACCATAAAATGGAGATAGTGGATGGTCATGATTATGCATGTAATAGTGATTGATTTTGATTGTTTTATTTTATATTATAATGAAATAATTGAATATATGTATAATAATATAATAGATAAAAGATGAAAAAAAATGTCCATCTTCTTCTAGCTTTGACCGAAAATAAAAGAAAAGAGAAAGAAAAATGTTTAGCTCCATTCGGCCATGCTTGAGTTTGATTAAGGTAAGTGTTTAGCCCGGTTTTTAATAATTTTTACATTTTTGATATCTGTGTTATGTGTTTGAGCATGTGTTAAAATATCGTAGACTAATTTGTCTGTTTGGATGTTTAATTTTAGAAAACAGACTAAATCGCATAAGTGGTAAAAGTAACCAATTATTAAATTAAGTGGCAAAATCACTTTGTCTTCTTTTGTATGAGCACTTAAGTTGCAAATTAACCAAATCTCATGTTAGTGGGCGGCATTATGATGATATGATGTATTTTTGTATTTGTTTTTATATATTAAGGTTATATTAATATATGTTTTATATTATAAACTTAAAATAATAAAAACATAAAAAGAAAAAGATGCATGTTCATCTTTCATCTTTCCTTTCTTCATCACCGAAGCTAAAAAGAGAAAAGAACTCAAGCTCATAAAACATTCAGCTCTTGCATGTTAAATTAAGATCAAGAACAAAAGAAAACGGGATTGGATCGGGGAAAAACAAAGTTAAACGAATAGCCGGGAAGCTTAATCCGTCGATTTCTGAGGTAAGTTTATAAGCAATTTGGTTGAATTGAATTTTATTTAGTCAACATTAATGTACATATGTAAAATAGAATGAAGCTTATTTAAATAATTTAAGGCCGAATGTGATATTGGGCAATATATATAAATGTATATATATTAGCCGAATTGATGTGTTTGATTTATGTATGAAATTTAATATACTTGAATTGGATGAATGTTTATGGATTGAATAGTAGTTAAATCTGGACCTTGAAATAGATGAAGGTTGTAATTGAATAAGTAACTATGTGTATAAATGAGTGTGGTCGAATGTGATGGTAGGTCAAGATGCCAAATAAGACATGGGAATTTTTAAGTGTGTTAACCGAATGTGGTTATTATGAATATGTATATATGTATAACCATTGATAAATTGAATTAAGCATATTGAAATCTAATTTGCCGAATGAAATGGTTTGATGTAAGGAAATTGAGCTGTTGTTGGGTATTTGAATATGTGTATATATGCATGAGATTAAAATTATAAGTGTTCGTTAAGTAAAGAAAGGTTCAGTTGAAGGGACTTTGTGTGCGAACTAAAGTACCGAGCACTGTGTGTGCGAAATCGGTTAAATGGCACTATGTGTGCAGATTAAATAGTAATGGCACTATGTGTGCGATACATTACTACTAAATGGCACTATGTGTGCGGATTAAATAGTAATGGCACTATGTGTGCGATACATTACTGCTAAATGGCACTATGTGTGCGGATTAAATAGTAATGGCACTATGTGTGCGATACATTCTTCGCTAAAAGGCACTATGTGTGCGGATTAAATAGTAATGGCACTATGTGTGCGATACATTCTTGTCGAATGGTACTATGTGTACTCTTTTACAAGTAACGGCACTAAGTGTGCGATACGTTACATGAGTTGCACCTGTAAAAGTGGATTATCGGACCTCTCAAGAACATGAATCAATGAATGAAGGTAATCGAAAGTGACATGTAGGTAAGTAATGCATGGTAGTTGAATTAGTTGGTACAAATGAGGTAAATTGTTCTTGTATACTAAATTATAAAATGTGATGTATCTATTGATCCTTGAGATTATTCGAATTGGATATAGGGCATGTGTATAATTGGTTTTGGAGATCTAATGATCATAGTTTGGTTGAAGGGTAATATGCTATATGATTTGTTGTTACCATTACATTTCTGATTAAGTTGAATTTAACAAAATTTGTATAATGGTTTATTGTTCATAATATCTTTTGCTTATAACTTACTAAGCTAAATTAGCTTACCGTTCGTGTGTTTGTTTGACTATTATATAGATCTTGAAGGCTAGCTCGTGCTCGGGGATTTTCGTCAAAGTCAATCGCACTATCATCTATCTTTGGTATTCTATAAGCTATGTCTCTTTTGAAACTTATGGCATGTATAGACTATGTCCTTTGGGTTGTGTTTGAAAGACGTGTAAATATATATGTATACATATGTCATGCGAAAATGGCTATGTTTCTTTATTTTAGTTTGGGTTGAACTTGTTAAATTAGGGATTTACTATTTAAATGTATTAGTATGTATATATTAAATGCCTAGTTTGGAAGCTATTTCATAATAAGTATATGTGAGTTTTGAGTTTCTAGAAATTGGTTGATTATGGTATATATATATGTCATTGGGTTGATAAATTATTTTGGCATAGTTATTTGAATGTATCGAAGTGACTAGACATGGATGAAATAAGTTGCATTTTGTGTATGTGTGTACTAAAGGAGATACTTTAATAAACAAATAGAAATGTACTCATTTGTGGACATTTGGTCATGGCTTATTTTAGTTTGGAGTTTAAATTCTTTCTTTGAGTGATATTGTATGATCGGCCAAGAGTTTTAAAAGGCTAAATCATTGATGTAATAACTAGATAAGATGTATTCATGATAAATATATATATACATAATGTACATTGCTGAATGTGACAAGAAATTACGCGATATATAGTTGGTTTTAAATTTATATCTATGACATAATCTTATGTGGTAATGAAATGAGAAATGAACATATTCGAAAGTGATACCTATGTTCGAAAATGATATATGTTTAAATGTATCGTTGATAATAGAAATGAAATAAATGAATAAGTACTATATGCCTAATCGGCCCTTGTTTTTGTATGACCAAATGAATAGTGATTTGCTAATTATTTGTAATTAGTCCTTAGTTGATGTTAGTGAAATTTTTCATGATATATAAGTTAATGTTTTTGATATTAGATGAAATATACTTGATTATTCGTGATAGTATGAATTGGTTCGCATTTATCAAAGTAATAGTTCATGTAAGGTACATTGACTTGTGTATGGTTTAGTAATGCCAGTAACCCTAATCCGGTGACGGATACGGGTTAAGGGTGTTACACAACGGGTTAACAGGCCCATACGAGTGAGAACGATGAAAATTGATAGTTGATTGATGCGGCTGCGAAGTCTACAAAATCGAGACCGAAAACGAACTGAGTGGGCCACACGAGCGTGTGGGCCCGTATGTGCCGAAATTGGGTTTTAGGCCCAATAGCACTGTAATGAACGGGAATGAAAACTGTGTTGCTCAAGGCGATGGTAGGCCTTCGGAAAGGCCATTGTAGGGGTAAAATTACCGAAATACCCTTGATGGGTAGATTACTGAAATACCCTTGATGGGCAAATTACTGAAATACCCTTGATGGGTAGATTACTGAAATACCCTTGATGGGTAGATTACTGAAATCCCCTTGATGGGCAAATTTTTGAAATACCCTTGATGGGTAAATGACCATTTTACCCTTAGGGGTAGGATCATCGATGTATGAGTAGTAACTGTATGATTGATGTCTATAATGATGCACTGCTTACATGATTTAATTGTGACATGACATACTGCATGGGTTGGGTTATGGACTTGGAGGAAGCACTGTACTGGTGGCTCTGCCACATTATACTGATTTAGTGGCTCAGCCACGTATACTGTTATTAGCAGCTAGTCTGCGTTATTGGTGTGCTGGTTGGGTGGGTTGACTTGGTCCCCACAGGTGTGTTGGTTGGTACGGGTGGTGTGTTGGATGGACTGGGATGGGCACATTTTTATTTTGCATATCATAGGGCTTCGGCCCAGACTGTCACTGAATAGGGCTTCGGCCCAGACTGATACTGTATGGGCTTGGGCCCAAATTGTGGGTGTAATAGGGGATTACACACTGAGTTCTCGTAACTCACCCTTTATCCTTAACTGTGCAGGTAATCCCCAGTCTTAGAGGATTTGGAGCTGCGAAGGACTCGGAGGTGGCCACACGCGTCCTGTATGTTCAAGGGGGTTAATTTAGTCATTTTACTTTAGTTTACTTTACTTTAATTTTGGGGTTTATATTTTCTGTAATAAGGCCATTGGATTTGCTTTAACTTTTATTTGGGATTTCTTTAATTACTGCAAGTTTATTTAACACGGGTTTTTAAATTAATAACAACTATTTTTTAAAATATCACGTTTCCGCAACTGTTTAAAACAAATTTCTAAAACAGACACGGTTTTTAAGAAGCAAGATAATACATGCATTTCTGAAAGGGTATTAATTCGAGTAAACTTCTTTTGTTAACAAGCAACGAAAAAACGGGATTTTGGACATTTAAAGTTTTGATTTGAAAATAAGTTTTCCAACGATCACAAGGTTTTCAAACAACACCTGATGTGGCACACTAGATCCGGTCATAACGTCTAGGCCGGGTTTGGGGTGTTACAAGGCTCGAGCCCGGCTTGAAAAATGGGCCTAAAATTTTGTCCAAGCCCGACCTGGATAAAAATGCTAAAACTCGGGCCCGGCTCGACCTGCCGGTATTATTTTTATATTATTTTTTATATAATTTTTGAATATATATAATACATCAAAAATACTAAAAACATTAAAATAAATATTTCCCAACAAATTGAAAATAAATTTTAAAAAATATGTATACTTAAATTACACTAAAATAGATGTAACTTAACAAGCAAATGCCTCTAAAATAATAACAAAATTAACAAATGCCTTTAAAACAATAACAAAAGTAACAATAAAATAATTTTTATACAATATCCAAACAATAACAACATAATAGTAAAATGGTAGCAAAATAGGGAGAAAATAACAAGAAAATAACATTTAAAAAAAACAGATTTTTTTGTCCTTTAGTGAATTCGGGCCGGGCCGAGTCGAGGCAAAAAATGCCTTACCCGAGGCCCGACCCATTTTTTTAATAATAAACGGGCCTTATTTTTTTGTCCGAGCCCATTTTTCAGGCCTATATTTTTGCCCAAACCCTCCGACATTTCAAGCGGGCCTTCGAGTCGAGCCGGGTAACCCGACCCATGAACAAGTCTAATAAGTAGTATATTAATTTAATATTAAAGTGATTAAGATTAATCATAGTTAACTCTCTAAACTCTCCCTATATAAAAAGAGTCTTAGTCATTATTTATACACACTTGAATTCAAGAGAAAGTTGTAGAGAGAAAATTTTCTGAAGATATTATTTTAGAAAATTTCTAGAGATATTTTTCTTATTTATAACTTGGCCCAAAAGTTTAGAGAAATTGCGAAATTACTCCACTGATAATTTTTGTGAAAATTTTTCTGATTCAATGCGAGCCAACACTCGGCAGACGTGAGCTTGGGGATAGCAAAGAAGACTACTTGGTCGAAGCATTCATCTTAGATGAATAGAAAAGGTACAATTTTGATTAAGTGTTTATTACTTTAGATATCACAATGAAGTTCTTGTTTTGGAAAATTTTTTAAAAACTTTGGTTTTTCCCTAAATTTATTTTCCGCTGCATTTTTGAAACTCGATTTTCCAACATGCACGTTCACGTAAAACAAACACTTTTATAAAAAAAATTTAAAGCACGGCTTTACTGCAAGCGTACAGGTCAGCTGTTATATTTGTGGTGTTACAATGAAACACTGGAGTATTCCAAGGATCGAACCCAAAGGAGATGACGATTGAGTGATAGATAGTGTACACTAAAGAGCCTAAGCGGCTACTGATACGATTTTAAAGTACAACAAATAATCACAAGAAAATTTTGTAAGAAAATTGAATATGCTAATCTATGGACTAGATTGCAAAGAGAACAAAACTAATAAATTAATCAAATAAATGACTAACAGTGGTTGATTGATTTTGATGCGGTTCGTCGGTCCTCGAATAAGGGACTTAAATTCTTAAATTACTAAGTGGCTTCATTTCATCTTCCGATCTCAATTTTACCGACTAAGACGAATTAATCTGATTTATCTCTCAATCTCACTGGTTAATCCGGGACTAATGAATGGGTGCGCAACAAGATTACTTCTCAGCATCACTTGCCTAGATATTCCCTTAGGGGCGTCACTTCCTAATTTTTTAGGTCTATTCGATTTAGTCAAATTTATTATGATTTAATCCTTTATCCAAAAATCAGCTTACCCACATCTTTATCAACCAACCCCTTTTTAGGTTTAGCTACTCATGCTAAAAATAAAGAGAATGAACATAGAAACGAAAAAAAAAAGAAGAAGCCATTAAAGTAATGCTTAAGAAAAATATAAAATTTTTAAGAATCCTCACCCACAACGCATCCATATCAGTCACCAACTTAAACCCAAGCTTTAAAAGAAATAAAAAATTCTAATCTTGTAGTCTCCTAACACCAAGGCCACATTTATCCACTGGTTTACAAGCATCTTTCCATCTTACTAGAGCCGCCTTTTTCTGATGGTCTCGAAACTAACTATTATTTCGACAGAGGTAAGTGCACCTATCGAACAGCAGTATAGCTTTGATGAGTCTGAAATATCGTATCCACAAGGACTAAAAGTACTAGTAGTAACTATCTTTTTATTATTTAGCCTAATGATAAATCGTAATAGTAACATATTTTAAGCCCACATTTAGCATGCTTTTGGATAATTTAAGCCTTGAATTATGTAATTTGGTGCTCTTAATCCTTTGTTTTCATGTTTTATACTCAAGAAAGCACCGGAGAATGAAAAGAACGAGAAACGGGCTTAAAACAGACCAAATGGGCCAAATCATGAAATCGACACGGCCTGGCCCAAGACCACACGGTCGTGCCTCATTGATGGACTCGAACATGGCCTGACCACGACTTACACGGGCGTGTGCCAAGGGCGTGTCCCTGCCGTGGCAAAGAGAAATTCTATTCGGATTAGGATACTTAGAGGCAAAGTAACACATTCCGAAGCCTATATAAACACCCTAAGTATGACCTAAAAATGGGGTCGATGTGTAAGCCTTACATCAGGGCGTCCAGCTAGGCCAAAGAGGGCAGATTTGTGGGAATTTACGCGAAGAAGGTCAGTTAATTCATCTCAAGAAGCCGGAGTCATACTCAAGACGGAGGATCTCTCTTCAATTCCTTCAGGGGTTTTAGGGTTTTTCTTATGTTTTGTTTTATCTTTTCTTATGAGATGTTTTCTTTTATCATTATGAACTAAACCCATCAGATACCTGAGGGGGATGAAACCTAAGATGAATCTTGTTATTGTTTTCTGAACTATATGATAAATATTTGATTTGTTCTTAATTATGTGTTCTTAATTCTTGTTTTGATATTTCCGGGATATTAATTCAAGTTTGATGTGCTTAGGTGGAGGAGCAAAAGTCCCTGCCTAAGAGTAGATCTAGCATAATTAAGCGGAGTTGATCGCACGCCTAGACATAGGGTGACGAGATTTTGCCGGATTAGGGTGAAACCTAATATGGAGTCCATAGATCGAGTTAATGCAATTCTAGGGGTTTTAATTAGAAAGAGATTTCAATTAATCAACCTAGGGTTAGACGTTAGTAGCCTCGACGGAGGTATTAATATAACTTAGGGAGTCCTACGGAACAAGTCAAGTGAATAAATCGTCTGGTTCAGTGTTAGATAACAAGTGAAGTCTAGGTGGATTCTTCCTCGGGTATTGTCTTAATCAATTGGTCTTTCCCACAAGTATTTCCCGATATTCTTTCTTCTTTGTCTTAGAGTCTTTAGCTTAGTAGTTAGTTAATTTTAGATTAAATGACAATTCCTTTTATTTTAGGCTAGATAATAAAAAGAAAGTTAGTATTAGTACTTTTAGTTCCTCTGGGTTCTACAATCCGGTCTTGCCTTAACTATACTACTGTTCGATAGGTGCACTTGCCTCAAATCGTTGTCATAGTTAGTTTCCAGGTTCGATCATTCTCTTTATAAATTTTAAAACTTTGACAAATCACAGCGATCAAGTTTTTGGCGCCGTTGCCGGGGAACTAAAATATTAAGAAAGCTCAATTTTTATTACTTTAGCCATTTTTTTATTTTTTGCAATTTACTTTTATTTCTTAGTTTAACTTTGCTAATTTTCTTTCTTTTATTCCTTTCAGGTACCTCTAGTTTATGACTAGAAGGAACCCGACAGGACCCCTACTTTACGACAGTGAAATTGAAAGCACAGTTCGCAGAAATCGTAGAGAAATAAGGCGAAGCTTAAACTACTTAGAAGAAGAGCAATAAAACGAAATTAATACTACCGAAGAGATGGGTGAGGACAATCTGCCACCTCCAGAGATAGCCGACAATCATGCTCCTCGAACTATGTATGATTATGCTAAACCTAGTTTAACAGGAACTGAGTCAAGTATTGTTAGACCTGCTATTGCCGCAAACAATTTTGAACTGAAACCTAACAAAATTCAGATGATACAGCAATTTGTTCAATTTGATGGTTTGCAGGATAAAGATCCAAATAATCACTTGGCGAATTTCCTAGAATTTTGCGACACTTTCAAAATAAATGGCGTTACTGACGATGCCATCCGTCTTCGGTTATTTCCCTTCTCTTTGAGGAATAAAGCCAAACAGTGGTTGCATTCTCTTCCACGAGGGTCAATCACTACATGGGATCAAATGACCGAAAAATTTTTATTGAAATATTTTCCGTCGGCCAAAACGGCCAAGTTAAGGAATGATATCTCTTCTTTTGTGTAGATGGATTTAGAAACACTTTACGATGCATGGGAGAGATATAAGGATTTGTTGAGAAGATGCCCACACCATGGATTACCCTTGTGGCTACAGGTCCAAACTTTTTACAATGGTGTGAACCCCTCAACAAGGCAATTAATCGATTCAGCCGCCGGCGGAACTTTGTATAACAAATCTCCTGCAGCAGCCTATGAGTTTATAGAAGAGATGTCATTGAATAACTACCAGTGGCAAGTTACAAGGACAAGGCCAACAAAAGAAAACAGAGTTTTCAACCTCGACGCAGTAACCATGCTATCAAATCAGGTAGAGGTGCTAAATAAAAAGATTAATGGTTTGTGTTCTTCGCAGGTACATCCGGTCATGCAGTGCGACGCAAGTGGAGGCATGGTGAATCCTGAGTACCCACCCTACCATCCGGGCACAAAGAGCGAACAGATGAACTATATGGGAAACAACTTTAGATCTAACAATAACCCTTATAGTAATACTTATAATCCAGGTTGGAGGAACCACCCCAATTTTTCATGGGGTGGTCAAGGAAATCAAAGACAACAACCCCCTCCAAATTTTCAAAATCAGCCCTACCCACAGGAAAAGAAGCCGAACCTTGAGGAGATGCTGAAAAAATTCATAGCAGTTTCAGAAACTCGTCTCCAGAATATAGAAACAAAACTTGAAAAACAGCAAGAATCGACACAGGAGCTCAAAGATCAAATTGGGCAACTTACTAAGTTTCTGAAATACGACCAGAAAGTTTACTTAGGGAAAAAGAGCAGGTAAAGGCAGTGACGCTAAGAAGTGGAAAGGAGTTAGTCGAAACGAAGAAAAAGATACCACACGAAACCGATGAGGTAAATGCAACCCCGGTCCGTGAGGAAAGTAAACCACCGATCCCATATTCAGCAAAGTTGAAGAAAGACCGCTTAGACGCACAATATGGTAAATTTCTTAAACTTTTCAAACAGTTGCATATTAACTTACCTTTTGTTGAAGCTATTTCGCAGATGCCAACATATGCAAAATTTTTAAAGGAGCTTCTAACAAATAAGAGGAAGTTCGAAGAAATTTCAACAGTGGAACTTAATGAAGAATGTTAGCTATCATCCAAAACAAGCTACCAACTAAATTAAAAGATCCAGTAAGTTTCACTATTCCCTGTTTAATTGGTAGTTTGAACATAGAAAAAGCATTAGCTGATCTAGGTGCCAGTATTAATTTAATGCCTTATAGAATGTTTAAGCAACTTGGTCTAGGGGAACCTAAACCCACTAGGATGAGTATTCAGTTAGCTGACAGATCTATTAAATATCCTAGGGGAATTATCGAAGATATTCTGGTAAAAGTTGATAAGTTTATATTTCCTGTTGATTTTGTTGTGCTTGACATGAATGAGGACGTAGAGGTGCCTTTAATTTTGGGACGACCCTTTTTAGCCACTGCTAGGGCTATCATTGATGTTGGTGATGGTAAACTTGCGCTAAGGGTAGGCGATGAGGAAATTATTTTTCAAATTTACGATGCTATGCGATACTCTAGAGAACAAGATGATTCTTGTTACTTTGTTGATGCCACTGATCACGCTATTCAAGAGTCTTTGCAGGAAATCATGCACAATGACACGATGGAACTGTGTCTTACACAAGGTGAGGGGATAGATGATGATATCGATGAACTGAATACTAATACATCCTCCTCTAGACAGACAAAAATAGAGGGTATTGAAATCAACGACGAACTAAAACAAAAACCCTCTATTGATGAGCCACCAAAATTGGAATTAAAATAGTTGCCAAAACACTTAGAATATGCATTTCTCGGGGATAATTCTACGCTACCAGTAATCATCTCCTCAGAACTAGAACCCAAAGAGAAAGAAGAGTTGTTAAAGGTACTAAGGGAACATAAAAGAGCCATAGCTTGGAAAATGTCTGACATTAAGGGAATAAGCCCATCGTTTTGCACCCATAAAATTTTAATGGAAGATGAATATAAACCATGTGTGCAACCTCAGAGCCGATTGAACCCCAATATGAAAGAATTTGTCAAGGCCGAGGTAATTAAACTTCTAGATGCAGGAATAATTTATCCTATTTACGATATAAGATTTGGGTAAGTCCTGTGCGTGTAGTTCCAAAGAAAGGAGGCATGGTCATTGTAGCCAACGAAAAGAATGAATTGATTCCTACAAGAACAGTCACAGGTTGGAGAGTTTTTATTGACTATAGAAAGCTGAACGACGCCACGAGAAAAGATCACTTCCCTTTGCCCTTTATTGACTAGATGTTAGAAAGATTATCTGGGCATATGTACTACTGCTTCTTTGACGGACTCTCCGGCTACTTCCAAATTCCAATAGCCCCTGAAGATCAAGAAAAGACAACATTTACATGTCCATACGGTACGTTTGCTTATCGTAGAATACCTTTTGGATTATATAATGCTCCTGCTACTTTTCAGCACTGCATGCTAGCCATCTTTGACGAACTTGTGGAAGACATTATGGAGGTATTCATGGACGACTTTTCGGTATTCGGTAATTCCTTCCATCTCTGCCTTAAAAATTTTAAATGAGTTCTAATGAGATGTGAGGAAACGAACCTTGTTTTAAATTGGGAAAAATGTCACTTTATGGTTCGCGAGGGGATTGTGCTAGGACATAAAATTTCTAGTAAAGGGATTGAGGTAGATAAAGCGAAAGTGGAAACCATAGAAAAATTACCTCCTCCTAGTTCAGTCAAGGCCATTAGAAGCTTTTTAGGACATGAAGGATTTTATAGAAGATTCATTAAAGATTTCTCTAAAATAGCTAAGCCTTTGACAAAATTACTAGAAAAAGATGTACCTTTCAACTTTGATCAGGAATGTTTAGATGCCTTTAATATCATCAAAGATAAATTAATAAATGCTCCAATTATAATTGCACCTGATTGGAATTTACCTTTTGAACTAATGTGTGATGCGAGTGATTTTGCAGTAGGTCCAGTTTTAGGACAGTGAAGAGACAAGCACTTTCACCGATCTATTATGCCAAAGAAGACATTAACAAATGCACAAGAAAATTACACCACCACAGAAAAAGAATTGCTAGCTGTGGTTTTCGCATTTGATAAATTTAGACAATATTTGATATTATCTAAAGTAGTCGTTTACACTGACCATTCAGCCCTTCGTTATCTTTTGATCAAATTCGATGCAAAACCCCGACTCATAAGATGGATTCTTCTTTTACAGGAATTTGATTTGGAAATTCAGGATAAGAAGGGAGCTGAAAATCTTGCAGCAGATCATCTCTCCAGGCTTGAAAATCCACATATCAAAGAACTAGATGATAGTGAGATAAACGACTCCTTTCCTGAAGAACAACTCTTTTCTATAACCAACTCTGAGGTACCTTGGTTTGCAGATATTGCAAATTATTTAGCTGCTAACATCTTACCAAAAAGGTTAACACATCATCAAAAAAAGTGATTCTTTGCTGATGCGAAGAACTATTTTTGGGAGGACCCCCTTCTTTTCTGTATATGCGCAGATCAAGTAATTCGGAGATGCGTTACAAAGGCAGAAGCAAGTAAAATCCTAGAACATTGCCATTCAGGACCTTCAGGAGGACATTACAGCGGGAGTAAGATAGCACACAAAACGCTCAAATCAAGTTTTTATTGGCCGACTCTATTTAAAGACGCCAACAGGTATGTCGCTTCGTGTGATAAATGCCAAAGAACAGGTAATATTTCTAAACGCGATGAAATGCCTCAAACATATATGTTATCATGTGAAATATTCGACGTATGGGGTATTGACATTATGGGTCCATTCCCTAGCTCATTCGGAAAAAAATACATCTTAGTAGCAGTAGATTACATGTCAAAATGGGTGGAAGCCCAAGCTTTACCTACTAACAATGCTAGAGATGTAGTAAGATTTCTTAAGAAACTCTTCTCTCGTTTTGGAACACCCAGAGCGATTATTAGTGATAGGGGTACTCACTTTTGTAATACTCAATTTGATAAAGTTTTAAAAAAATATGGAGTACACCACAGGACAGCTACCCCTTATCACCCTCAAACCAGTGGGCAAGTGGAAGTGGCAAATCGAGAGCTTAAACGGATCTTAGAGAAAATAGTTGAATCAAACAGGAAAGATTGGGCATTAAAAGTAGATGATGCTTTATGAGCCTATAGAACAGCGTTTAAAACTCCCCTAGGAACATCCCCTTACAAGCTTGTCTAGGAAAAAAGTTTTCATCTACCTTTCGAGTTAGAACACAAAGCTTTTTGGGCTATAAAATTCTTAAACTACGATCTTAAAACTGTAGGTGAGAAAAGGATGATGTAGATGAACGAGCTAGATGAATGGCGAGCTAATGCCTATGAAAATTCATGACTATATAAGGAGGCAACAAAACGACAACATGATGCTCGTTTAAAACAATCAAAGCAATTCGAAGTAGGAGACTTAGTCCTGCTGTATAACTCAAGGCTCAAATTGTTTCCTGGAAAGCTGAAATTAAGGTGGTCAGGCCCATTTGTGATCAAAACTATTTTTCCTTACGGCACAGTCGAGGTAACCCATCCAACTCATGGGACATTCAAGGTAAATGGTCATCGACTGAAACTTTATAATGGTGAAGATTTCAAGGAATTGAGAGAGGAGCTTCAGCTCCGTGAACCTTCATTTAGAAATGAAAACAGGGAGAGTCTAGCTTAAGACTATAAACGAGCGCTTCTCGGGAGGCAACCCGAGCACTAACCCCACTAACGTCCATATTTTTGAATTTTAGCACCTAACTGAAAACTAACCAATTTATCAAGCGCAGGATTTTCACACCACACGGCATTGCACACGGTCGTGGCCGTGGCCGTGTGGAGACCACAAATTGATACATGGGCGTGGCGGAGATCGTGCAGAAATAGGACAAAATATTCCCAAGACACGGGCCTCTATTAAACAACACGGCCATGTGACTCGGTCGTGGACGAACTTTCCAAAAGAACACGGGCTACGATAAAAACACACGCCCGTGTTGTTCACCCGTGGTTGATACTGATTAAGAGACACAGGCGTGCGGCACGCCCGTGCATCCAAACCATGGTGAACACTGAGTAACCGACACGGGAATGAGCCACGCCCGTGCCCCACGACCGTGGACGATACTGACTTACAAGCACGGGCGCGTGACCAAGGAACATGGGCGTGCGCAACATCTCAAACGCGCCCAAATTTAAAAAAATCGCTAAAAATACGGGCTGAATAAAAGAGACACGGGCTTGGTACCTGCCTGTGCCCCTTTCCCCTATTTAAAGAAAATAGTCCCCGTTCTCCCCAAATTTTTTCCCAAACTCCCAACCCTAGCCGTTTCCATCAAAATCCTCTACCCCACTCCGGCCACCACCCCAACTCTTGAATTCCCCTATCATTTATCCCCCTCCCTCTTTCACATACACATCAAAAAACCAGTACACGCCCGTGCCATCCGGATACACGCCCATACACAGACGCGACACAGTTGTGTACCCCATTTTTCTCCGCAGCACACGCCCATGTATCGCCATTCAGCGACTGTGCTCCTCCCAACTGCGCCATTTCTCTCCAATCACTACACCGGTTACCCCTATTTCTACATTTCTTAGAACTATTTTATCATTAGAATATTTTTAAGTTGCTATCTAGTTTATTATTATTGCTTAGGATTAGTTATATTCACAATTAGATTAATTAGTCATTTAAATCCTTGTTTAATATTTATGCAAAATATTAGACTATTCTTGTTGAGATTACATTTTCCTTGCTATATCTTTGACATTGTTGGATTCTTAACTGTTATGAGACATTTCTTGGCTAGAACCGCTACTTGAATCGTTGAATATATGTTATTTCAGGAACACAATGTCATCGTCCTGAAGCAAGAAAATCGCAGTTCCAAGTTCCAAAAAACGAAAGGGACCCGGTTCATCATCCGCCAGCGCATCGACCGAAGTGAGACATCCATTCCTAGGGTTCCCTCCTGGAGCCCAAGAGGAACTTTTCCAAATATTACGAGCACGATCTGTCAGTCAAGGATGATGTATCGATTGGGACGCCCTGGAACATGTTCACCTCGCTGATGATATTCGGCCACTCCTGACGACTGACCCCTAGGAACGTTTTTTGGTATAATCGAACCCACCTACCTCGAACTAACATTAGAGCTTTGCTCTACTTTCCATTTGCAAGTAGTAATGACAGACCACGACGACCCGGGCACTATTCAGTTCCGTTTAGGAGGCTTAGTTCGGGAAATGAGTATACCTGAATTTGGCGTCGCTCTGGGCCTATACACGGATGACTTCAGAAAGGAACATAATCGTGCAGAGCTTCATCGCAACATCCATAAATCTCCCGCACAATGTTGGTATGATATAGCCCCTAGCACAGGCACCTATGACCCTAGTCACTCCAAAGCGACAGCCCTCGCCCCATCCTTGAGATACCTACATGCCATCTTAGCCCACACATTGACAGGAAGATGAGAGAGCACCGGGGTCGTTAACACACATGACGCCTACTTCCTCTGGTGTATGGAAAATGGCCACGTCTTTGACCTTGCATACTTCATCGCTTTGGTCATTCAACATCAGACGGAGCGCCATCGAAAGGGGAACATTTCTATGGGGCCCTACGTAACACGGCTCGCGAGGTACTTCGGTCTCCTCAGCACCGACACATAGATCTCCTCACTCACATTGATAGGATGGATGTCCCCACAGGGCATCCAGACGATGCTACACATGAGGATGATTCAACGTCGACGTGGGACCGATCCTCCCCAATATCGGCTAGCACCTATCACCAACAAGGAGAACCCTGAGGATATTCATGACGATGTCCCCTCACCACAGGAAGCCCCACCACCGAGTCATCGCCCATTCTATGCGGCAGCATCTATTTCGGACATATCTGAGCGACTAACACGATTTGAGCAACAATACTTCCAGCGTTTCGACCATATCAACACCACCCTCCACCAGATATGTCAACACCTTCATATCTCATCGCCACCACCACCTCGTGACCCATCTGATGCAGAGGACCTCTGAGTCCCTTTCTTTTTATTTTTATTTTTATTTTTATTTCTATATTTATTTCTACTTTTATTTTCGTTTTTATTTTGCTTCTATTTTAGTTTACTGTCTAAAGACTTGAAAATTTCATTAGTCTTATTGATTTCACTTTATCACTGGCTGTATAAATTTAAGTTTCCATAACAACATCCATTCCCTAAAAATTTAATTGATGACTTCGCAAACTAATAAGATTAAATATACTACTCAAGGCAAAAAAAATTCACTTATACCTAGTCATCACATTCGTCATGGAACATGCCACAAGGAATCCGTCCAAAATTCAGGAAGTTTCACTTCTCTCCCTATCTTATGATTTTATTATACTATTATCTATCTTTGTACATTGAGGGCAATGTACATCTTAAGTGTGGGGGGTGAATCTTAAAAAGGCCTAACTTTGTGCATTATTCTCAAATCCTGAATTATGCCTTGTTTCTTAAAGTAAGTTTCTCATATTACTGTTAAAATGAAATTTCCTTTGATTTATGATTTTCATTGATATGTTTTGGATTAAGTCATAGTTAATTGTGCATTTATGATTAAACTTTAAGATACTAGAGAGTCAAACATGCTAAGTCTATTTTTCAGAAGTTAAAAATTTTTAGGTTGTCTACCTAAATTTGAATATTACTTTGAAGTTTGAAATTTACTAGGTTGACATCAAAAAGCCATAATTTTTGTGAGATTTTGAGCCTTATAGAGCATATATTCTTTTTTCTTGCTCACTTTATTGATTATGAGTGTGTCAACATTGATTTGTTATTCTAGAACTTGCATCGATTATACATGTTGAGACCACACCTTTGATTTGATGTACTAAGATGATAAAGGCGCCTAGGATTTAACCCACTCACTCTACAAAAAAGCCTACCTCCATAATTAACCCCTAGTGAACCCCCGTTGATCTTAATAACCCTTTTTATTGACTCACCCACTAATATTAACCTGAAACCCTTTGTTTTTGTTATCACCGTTCCTTTTGACTACCCTTATATCGAGATTTGATTTGATCGATTGCCTATTTATTTTGATAGTCAATTTATCATTTATCATGTATTTTTTTTATTTGTTCTTAAAAAAATGAACGACGAAGTTTATTCATTATTAGTTTTATTAGTAAGTGAGCTTACATATTTAAATTCCACATCTTGAAGAAAAAGCTCGTGTTATTAGTATTACAAGTTTATGTAATTATTAAGGATTAGCTCATTTTTCTAGTTAGGTAATTTGTCAGGTTAATCTCTATTCTAACCCTCTAATTCAGCCTTTATCCACACCTTTAACCCAAGCCCCGTTACAACCCTGTTAAAGACATTTTGATTTGTGTATCATCTCATATTATAGTGGTGGAGATTTGATTTTCATGCAAGCCTATGGGATTAACTCTTCATGTTTGACTTATGAGTGCTTTTTCTTGAACCTTAAACACCTCGAGTGATTTGAGTGAATCTTTTGCGAGGATGTCAATCCTTGTCGATTTTGAATCAGGGGTAATTATTTAGATAAGGGGAAACACCTATGTTTTCATGCTACAAAATGTATGACTTAGATTGTTTGAATCTTTAGGACTCTTTGAGTTGAATTATCCATGTATAAATTATCTGTGAATTATGAAAAAACATTATAAATGAATATTATGAATCGAGGAAGTTTGTTTTAATTATGAGTTGAGAATTTTTCTTGAGGACAAGCAAAAGCTTAAGTGTGGGGGTATTTGATAAACCGTAATAGTAACATATTTTAAGCCCGCATTTAGCATGCTTTTGGATAATTTAAGCCTTGAATTATGTAATTTGGTGCTCGTAATCCTTTGTTTTCATGTTTTATACTCAAGAAAGCACCGGAGAATGAAAAGAATGAGAAACGGGCTTAAAACGGACCAAATGGGCCAAATCATGAAATCGACACGGCCTGGCCCAAGACCATACGGCCGTGCCTTATTGATGGACTCGAACACGGCCTGACCACGACTTATACGGGCATGTGCCAAGGGCGTGTTCCTGCCGTGGCAAAGAGAAATTCTATTCGGATTAGGATACTTAGAGGCAAAGTAACACATTCCGAAGCCTATATAAACACCCTAAGTATGACCTAAAAAGGGGGGTCGACAGAAGCCTTCTGTCGGGGCGTCCAGCTAGGCCAAAGAGGGCAGATTTATGGGAATTTACGCGAAGAAAGCCAGTTGATTCATCTCAAGAAGCCGGAGTAATACTCAAGACAGAGGATCTCTCTTCAATCCCTTCAGGGGGTTTTAGGGTTTTTCTTATGTTTTGTTTTATCTATTCTTATGAGATGTTTTCTTTTATCATTATGAACTAAACCCCTCAGATACCTGAGGGGGATGAAACCTAAGATGAATCTTGTTATTGTTTTCTGAACTATATGATAAATATTTGATTTGTTCTTAATTATGTGTTCTTAATTCTTATTTTGATATTTCCAGGATATTAATTCAAGTTTGATGTGCTTAGGTGGAGG
Organism: Gossypium sturtianum; assembly: GCA_025698515.1. Taxonomy (NCBI): domain Eukaryota; kingdom Viridiplantae; phylum Streptophyta; class Magnoliopsida; order Malvales; family Malvaceae; genus Gossypium; species Gossypium sturtianum. The sequence goes on from CM046949.1 coordinate 29,007,781, forward strand.
AGCAAAAGTCCCTGCCTAAGAGTAGATCTAGCATAATTAAGCGGAGTTGATCGCACGCCTAGATATAGGGTGACGAGATTTTGCCAGATTAGGGTGAAACCTAATATGGGAGTCCATAGATCGAGTTAATGCAATTCTAGGGGTTTTAATTAGAAATCAACCTAGGGTTAGACATTAGTAGCCTCGACGGAGGTATTAATATAACTTAGGGAGTCCTACAGAACAAGTCAAGTGAATAAATCGTCTGGTTCAGTGTTAGATAACAAGTGAAGTCTAGGTGGATTCTTCCTCGGTAATTTCTTAATCAATTGGTCTTTCCCACAAGTATTTCCCCAAATTCATTCTTCTTTGTCTTAGATCCTTTAGCTTAGAAGTTAGTTAATTTTAGATTAAACAACAATTCCTTTTATTTTAGGATAGATAATAAAAAGAAAGTTAGTATTAGTACTTTTAGTTCCTTTGGGTTCGACAATCCGGTCTTGCCTTAACTATACTACTGTTCGATAAGTGCGCTTGCCTCAAATCGTTGTCATAGTTAGTTTCCAGGTTTGATCATTCTCTTTATAAATTTTAAAACTTTGACAAATCACAGCGATCACCTAATAATTAAGGGAATTTATTTTAATCTAAATTTTAATTAACTAATTAACTATGAACGCGACAGAGAGTGAAGAAAGTAATCGAAATAAACCAATGAATAAAGACAATACCCAAGGAAGAATCCACCTAGACTTTACTTATTATTCTTGACTCTGAATTAAATGATTTATGCACTTTCCTTGATCCGTACAAATCCCTAAATTATGTTAATATCTCTCTCGAGACTAAGAACAACTGACTCTAGGTTGATTAATCGAAATCTCTTTCTAATTAAAACCCCTATCGTCGCATTAACTCGATCTATGGATTCCCTTATTAGATTTTACTCTAATCCGGTAGATTTATGTCGTCTTATTTCTAGGGTTGCAATCAACTCCGCTTAATTATGCTGGATCTACTCTTAAACAGGGACTTTTACTCCACTGAATAAGCATATCAATCTTGAATTAATATTCCTGAAAACATTAAAACAAGGATTAAGAACACATAATTAAGAACAAGAACAAGTATTTATCACATAATTCAGATTTATTAAATAATAATATTCATCTAGGTTTCATCCTCCCTAGGTATTTGGGGAGTTTAGTCATAACGTAAAAGGAAAACATCTTAGAATTAAGAAAACAACAAGACATAAAGAACCCAAAAACTTTTAAAGAACTTGATGGAGATCTTCAATCTTGGAGTGAATCCACTTCCGAGATGATTCCGTCGGCTTCCTTTGAGTAATTTCTTTAATCTACTCTGTGTGCTCCCTTAGGTCTTCCTCTGGTGTGTACTTATTGACTTTAGAAGGCTCAGAATCCCAGAAAATTGGCTTTTTCTGTGTGAAAACAAAGTAGGGTGCGATAAGGACACGGGCATGTGCTCAGCCCGTGTGAGGGTGCCCAGGCCGTGTGGAAATTTACATGGCTCGCGATTGACACGTGCTGGAACACGGGCGTGTGTCCAGCCCGTGTGGGTCACACGGGCATGTGCCCTACCCGTGTGATTCTGGCTTGGCCGTGTGTGATCCTTAAGATGGCCTGTTTTGGCCAGTTTTCCATTCCTTTCGCTCCCCTATGCTCTCCTAAGTATAAAAACATGAATTTAAGGGATTAGGAGCATTGAATTCACCAAATTATATAAATAATCATCCAAAAACATGCTAAGCGTGGGATTAAAATGTGTTACTTTTATGGTTTATCAAATATCCCCACACTTAAGCGTTTGCTTGTCCTCAAGCAAAATCCTCAACTCACAATTAAAATTAAACTTTCTTAATTCATAATTCTTATCAATAATATCTTATCATAATTCAAAAATAATTCATACATTGATAATTTAACTAAAAGAGTCCTAAAGATTCAAACAATCCAAGTCACGAATTTTTATAGCACGAAAGCATAGGTGTTTCCCCTTATCTAAATAATTACCTTTGATTCAAAACTGACAAGAATTGACATCCTCACTAAAGATTAACTCAAATCACTCAAAGTGTTTAAGGTTCAAATTAAGCACTCAAAAGTCAAAAGTGAAAAGTTATCACCATAAGCTTGCATGAAAATCAAATCTCCACCACTGTAGAATAAGAAGATACACAAATCAAAAGGTCTTTAAAAAGGATTGTAATGGGGCTTGGGTTAAAGGTGTGGATAAATGCTGAATTAGAGGGTTAGAATCGAGATCGAATTGACAATTTACCTAACTAGAAAAATAAACTAACATTGGATAATTACATCAATTGAAAACTTATCAATAATAGCACAAGCTTCTTCTCAAAATATGGAATTTAACTGTTTAAGCTCAAATAACATAGAACTAAACTTTTTTTTACGTACAAGAACAAGAAAGAATTCAACAACTGAAATAAAGCACATAGTTAGGCAAATGATCAAATCAAATCTTGACAAAAAGGGAGTCAATAAAATAGGAACAACAAAGCAAAAATTGGGTTTTGGGTTAATATTAATGGGTCAGTCAAGAAACGGTTTATTAGGCTCAAAGGGGTTCACTAGGGATTAATTATGAAGGTAGGCTTTTAGTGGATTAAGTGGGTTAAAACCTAGGTGCCTTTATCATCTCAGTATATCAAATCAAAAAGTGTGGTCTCGACATGTATAATCGAAGCAAGTTCTAGAATAACAAATCAATATTGACACACTCATAACCAATAATAAAGTGAGCAAGAAAAGTATATGCTCTAAAAGGCTCAAAGTCTCACAAAATTTATGGTTTTTTTTATGTCAACCTTGCAAATTTCAAACTTCAAGATAATATTTAAATTTAGGGAAACATCCTAGAAATTTTAATTCTGAAAATAGACTTATCATGCTTGGTTCTCTAATATCTTAAAGTTTAAACCATCAATGCACAATTACCTATGACTTAATCCGAAAAATATCAATAAAAATCATAAATCAATAAAGATTTCATTCTAATAGTAGTATGAGAAAATTTACTTAAGAACAAGACATAATTCAAGGATTTTCTAATAACGATATAATTAACCTCCCCACACTTAAGATGTACATTGTCCTCAATGTACCAAAATAGATAATGACAGTATAAGAATATCATAAGAGAGGGAGAGAAGTGAAACTTCCTGAGTTTTGGATGATATCCGTGGAATAGTGAATGCAGAATTGTAGATATAAAGTGAAGTGCATGATTCTGAGCAACTATTAAGACAAATAAACACAACTGTGGAAGAAGATTAAGGGATTACTCGATTAGGAATAATTATAAAAAATTAAAATATAGTTCCAAAAATATAAAATATAAGACTTTTGGAATTATAATACGAAACATAAAGGGAAATAGACTAGAAATAAAAATAAAAGGAAAATAAAAATAAAATAAAGATAAAGATAAAAATAAAATAAATGGACTTAAAGGTCCTCATCGTCAGATGCGTCGCGAGCTGGCGGTGCTGAAGGTGAAATATGCAGATGGTGGCAGATCTGCTGTAAGGTGGCCTCGAGACTATCAAATCACTGATAACGCTGCTGCTCGAAGCGAGTGAGTCACTCGGATATGTCGTTCAAAGTAGCAGCAGAAGGAGGTCGGTGACTCGGCGGTGGAGGGTGAGGTGGATCCTCGTGAGGGAGAGCAACATCCTCAGTGATGTCCTTGGGATCATCCTGCTCATCAGGACGAGATAATCGGTACTGGGGAGGATCGAATCCACGGCGTCGCTCGATCATCCTCATGTGAAGCATGCTCGAGATGCCCTAAGGGGACATCTGGCCAACAAGGGTAAGTGTGGAGGACTGCTCCGGTGTGTCGAGAAGACCGAAGTGTCGAGCGAGGCGAGTCACGTAAGGGCCTAAGCAGATAGGGCCTTTCCTGTGGCGGTCGGTCTGATAGCGAAAGATAAAGCAATGAAGTACGCCAAGTCGATAACATGGCCGTGGGCCATGCTCCATAAGTAGTAGGAATCGTGTGTGCTCACGACGCCGGTGCTCTCTCGCTGTCCTGTCAAAGTATGAGCTAAAAGGGCGTGAAGATACCTGAGAGGTGGAGAGAGAGAAGTCGCCTTCGAGTGACTAGCATCATAAGTCGTCAGGCCGCTCGTGATATCGTTCCAACAACGCGAGGGTGAGTAATGAATATGGCGGTGGAGCTGGAGAAAGTCCTTGGTGCTCATGAACTCCTCGGTATAAAGTCCCAAAGCAACACCGAATTCTGGGACGCTCATGTGACGAACTAAACAGCCAAGGCGAAAGATGATGGTGCCGGGCTCGTCATGGACTGACATGACGCTCTGAAGGTGAAACGTCGAGTAGAATTCCAAAGTAATCTCCATATAAGTGGGCTCGATGATACTGAAGAAGCGATCACATGGTGCTGTGATGATGAAGGCGCGAACCTCGTCAGCGAGGTGGACCTGCTCCAACACGGCCTAATCAATGCAGTGACCCAAACCTAGGGGTCATACTCGTAGGAGCTGAAATAGGTCCTCCGTTGGGTCCGCGGTAAATCGGAGGTAAGGGTGGCGCACTTCGGTGGAGGCACTCGAGAAGGTCGCACCGGGACCCTTCCACTTTTTCGAAGCAGGGACGGCGACCTTCGTCTTGCCGTGAGTATTAGTCATGGTGTACCTAAGAAACAATAGAAAATTTTAAAAGTCAGTAAAATATCACTCATACCTGTTCCTATATGCGCTAATACCTAAATATGCAAGAATTAGCAGTTTATTAGTTAAACTGACAGCCTACTAACTAATCAATTAAAAACAAAAAAGATAATAGACTAAACAATTAGGGACATTAATGCATAAAAAGATAACGAAAAGCCTAATATAATTAATGAATAATCAAGCCACATCAAAATTATCAAACTAAGAATATTAATGATGTAATAATAATACTAATAATCATAATAAAGATAGCCTAGAATAACAACTAAATAATGAAATAATAACCAATAAATAAAGAAATAATAAAAAAGAATAACCAATAAATAAATAATCAAATAAGTAAAAATAATCAAAATAGAAGGGGGGAAGAGGAACCGATCGGAGGGAGAAGCGGTCGGTGACGAATGGTGGTGTGGTGGTGTCGGGGCTAGGAGGTCGGGGCTGTGGTGTGTGCGCAAGGGAGGGGGTGGCCGGAGGAAGAAAGGGTGGTCGATGGGGATGGTGGCGTAAAGGAAAGGAAAGGGAAAGGGGGAAGAAGAGGAAGAGAGAAAAGGGAAAAGAAGAGGGAAGGGGTAGTTTTGAGTTGAGGGAGAATGAAGAAGGGAGAAGCGAAGGGAGGGGGGAAAATCGACGGTGGCCGAAAGTGGCAGGGGGAGGTTGCGGCGGCTAGGGTTTGGGGGAGAAAGGAAAAAGAAAGGAGAAGAAAGAAAAGGAAAATGGGGGTTTTATAAGTGACACGGTCGTGTAACGGCCCGTGTTGGGTCACACGGCCGTGTCACACGCCTGTGTGGCCTATCCCCCAGCCCGTGTTCGTCGCGATTTGTAACAGCTTAGTATTCACACAGACTTGGACACACCCGTGTGTCCAGGCTGTGTGGTCCATACGGCCGTGTGCGAAGTCCTTCGCTTCTCCCACGCCCGTGTAGAAGTCCACACGCCCGTGTGATCGCACACACAGCTGTGTGTGTTGCCCGTGGAGCCATCTGACTTGTTTTAAATTTTGAAATTTAAAAAATTGAGCTCCAGTTTTCACACGGCCAAGGACACGCCCGTGTGGAATTTTGACACGCCCGTGTGATCACACACACGGCCGTGTGTCGTGCCCGTGGAGCTTGTTTAAATTTTGAAAAGTGAGGCTCCAGTTTTCACACGGCCTAGGACACGCCCGTGTGTCCAGGCCGTGTGGTCCACACGACCGTCTCGCATGCCTGTGTGGAGTAAATTTGGGCCGTGTCTCTATCGATTTTTGGGAATTTTAAGCTTCAGGGTCCACACTGCCAAGGACACGCCCGTGTGTCCAGGCTCGCCAAGCCGTGTAGCCTTCTGTCGCTTTCTTTAAATTTTAAAAACTAAGTCCCCACATCCACACGGCCAAGGACACGCCCGTGTGTCCTAGTCGTGTGGGTCAATAAACCTGCATTAAAACATGAACAAAAGTAAAAATAGACTAATTAGTAGGGTTAGTGCTCGGGTTGCCTCCCGAGAAGCGCTTGTTTAAAGTCCTAAGCTAGACTTACCTTATGTTCATCACTTTATGAAGGTTCACGGAGCTGAAGCTACTCTCTATTATCCCTAAAATCTTCACCATTATATAGTTTAAGTCGTTGACCATTTACCTTGAATGTGCCATAAGTCGGATGAGTTACCTCTATTGTGTCATAGGGAAAAACGGTTTTGATTATGAATGGACCTGACCATCTTGATTTCAGCTTTCCAGGGAACAATTTGAGCTTTGAATTGAATAGTAGAACAAGATCTCCAACTTGTAATTTCTTAGGTTGCTTGAAATGAGTATCATGGCGTCGTTTTGTTGCTTCTTTGTATAATCGTGACTTCTCGTAAGCATTCGCTCGCCACTCATCTAGCTCGTTCAACTGCATCAATCTTTTCTCACCTGCAAGTTTAGGATCATAGTTTAAGAATTTTATAGCCCAAAATGCTTTATGCTCTAATTCAAATGGTAGATGACAACTCTTCCCATAAACAAGTCTGTATGGAGATGTTCCTATGGGAGTTTTAAAAGCGGTTCTATAGGCCCATAAAGCATCGTCTACTTTTAATTCCCTGTAACAGTCCGGTTTAGACCCTAGTCGAAACATTGGTTTTGGGACCACAAATCCGAGTCTAAAAAATATTTTATTATTATTTTATGTGTCTACAGTATATGATTTAGTATGTGAGAAATTTCTGTGAATTAATTGGATCGTTTGCATGCTTAATTTGAGAAAAGGATTAAATTGTATTAAATGCAAAATTTGCATGCTATTTGTTAAAGCACCTATGTGTTGTGGCTTTTAAATATGAGGGCCTTATAGGCAATTAAACCACTTTACAAGTTAGTGGATGGATAAAAGACATTAATGCCCTTAATGTTTATATGTATATATGTTTAGTAATAAGGCTAAATTAGTAAAAAGATTAATAATATGTTAGTAAATAAAAGAAATAAGCATGATAGTGGATTTTATTCATCCATCTATCACCGAAAATACAAAAGCAAGAAAAGAAGGAAACCATCTTAGGTTTCGGCAACAATCAAGCAAAATTAAGGTATGTTTTGACTTTGGTTTTTGATGATTTTTATGTTTCTGAGATTGTTGATGTTTTTGAGATTGTTGCTTAGTCTACTATCAAACCCATGTTGTAATTTGAAGAATTGATGATGTTTATGAGAGGTGCCATTGATGAAATAGTGAGCTTTGTGATGAGTATTGGTGTTAAATGAAAGATATATGTTTAATGAACATGTTTTGTTCTTGAATTTTTGGTGAATTTAGCTAATTAGGGCTAAATTGTGAAAATAATATTTTGAAGGACTAATTTGTGAAATAAATGAAATCTATGGATTGATATGAGCATAGTGTGTATTCGGCTAAGCATGGGTATATGATAATTTGATATATTTTGAGATTTTGTGAAATAGGGACTAAATTGTCCAAATGTGAAAATATGAGGGCTAATTTGCAAATTGCCCTAAATATGTGTTCTTGGATTTAATTGAATGAATTAGTGAATAAAAGGGTTAAATTTGAATATGTATAGATCAAGAATTGAAGAAAACAGACTTAGATCGCGGGAAAGCGAAAGTAGTCGAATAACCGAATCCGATCAACTATCCGAATCTGAGGTAAGTCAATATACAAATAAATGTATTTGAATTAACTTATTTGTGAATATATGAAATTTGAATTGCTATGAATAATACTTGAAATGATGAATATGTGGATTCCGAGAAAGTATCGAGAGATGGTTAATGTCCGAGAAGTCCCGTCTGAACCTAGGAATAGATAGGATAGTATATGTCATGACATAGGTGTCCGTTATGTGATATCATGTAAGACCACGTCTGGGACGTTGGCATTGATTCAAGATTTCGTGTAAGACCACGTCTGGGACGTTGGCATCGATATAAGATTTACGTGTAAGACCATGTCTGGGACATTGGCATCGTATTTGATTCGTGTAAGACCTTGTCTGGGACAGTGGCATCGATATCTGGTTACATGTAAGACCACGTCTGGGACGTTGGCATTGTACGACTATTTCGAGCACTCTGAGCATCCTATTTAGTTCTGAACGGTTCAACGGGCAAGTCTGAGAAATGAACGACTATGTGATTTGTATATCGGTTTCAAGTACGTTTGATATGTACACATTGTGTGTATAAGAAGGTAAGTATATTTATAAACTTACCTAGATGAGTTATGTATTTGAATAAGAGAATATAAATGTGCTACAGGAATGGACAAGCTATGATCCAACAAGTACATGGTGATATGCAATATTGAAAGATGAATGGCTAAGTAAATGTGCCAAGAAGAATTATGGCTATGCAATTGAGCTATTAGTGAATCCATATTGATTATATGTTTTGAATGCTTATATACTAAGTTTATTTGTATATGGCTTACTAAGCTTTTGGAAAGCTTACTCTGTGTGTGTGTTTATTCTGTTTTATAGGTCGTCAAAGCTATGAAAGGCTCGGGGACCGTCGAGGATCGTCATCACACTACTCAAACTTGTTTTGGTACTTTTGAAATATGTTTATAGCTAAATATGGCATGTATTGGCTAGTCATTTTGAATTATGTTTGAAATATGTATAAATAGCCATGAGATGTGGCTAGGTAAATGTTGGTAATATGCATGACTGAATATGATATATGATGCAGGATTTGGTATGGCTTGATAGCAAATGAAATGGTCAAGGCTATGGTAAGCATATGAATGCATTATGAGCATGTATGTTTGAGCAAAGGAATGATTACATGAAAGGTAAATGTAGATGAATCATGTTTGAATATATATGTGTTTTAGCTGTGTAAATTGGCATGATTGGAAATGAGATTGGATGTAAAGATTTGTTGATTAATTTGACATGTTTTTGGATGTCAATTGTGCATGAAATGAATTGGGATATTGCTTGTAGGATTGACCCAAGTGTGGGCGGCATTTTGGCCTTGCAAATGGCTTGCTTTGCATACACATCATGTGGTACACGGGCGTGCATGGTGGCCGTGTGAATAAGTCAGTAGCTAGCCTAATTTTACACAGCCATGGCACACGGGCGTGTCTGGTGGTCGTGTGGATAAGTCAGTATACATGTTCTATTTTAGCACGGCCAGGACACATGGGTGTGTCTAGTAGCCGTGGGAGACACACGGTCTGCCCACACGGGCGTGTGACCTCTGCAGTGTTGAAAAAGTTTTAAATTTCCGAGAATTTTCATATGTGTTCAGTTTAGTCCTGGCCATATTCTAAAGCATGTTAAAGGTCTCGTTGACCTATTTAAGGGACACTTTGATCTGATTGGTTGAATTCTATTATGAAATGTCTGTAAAAGTTTTCGATCTGTCCGGTAACGCCTTTAACCCTAAATTGGCGATGGTTACGGGTTAGGGGTGTTATATGCCCAATCTTTCCTGTTTGATTCTACGGTTTTCTCTAGAAAACGCTTAAGCTCTCGGTTGGCTACTTCAACTTGTCCACTGGTTTGAGGATGATAAGGGGTAGCTGTTCTGTGGTGCACTCCATATTTCTTTAAGATTTTATCAAATTGAGCATTACAAAAATGAGTACCCATATCACTAATAATTGCTCTTGGTGTTCCGAATTGAGAGATGAGTTTCTTAAGAAATCTCACTACCACTCTAGCATCATTAATAGGTAAAGCTTGAGCTTCCACCCATTTTGACATATAATCAACCGCTACTAAGATGTATTTATTCCCAAATGAGCTAGGGAATGGACCCATGAAATCAATACCCCAAACATAAACTATTTCACATGATAGCATATATGTTTGAGGCATTTCATCGCGTTTAGAGATATTACCTGTTCTCTGACATCTATCACACGAAGTAACATACCTGTTAGCGTCCTTGAACAGAGTGGGCCAATAGAAACCTGATTCGAGCGTTTTATGTGCTGTCCTAGTCCCACTATAATGTCCTCTTGTTGGTCCTAAATGGCAATGTTCTAGGATTTTGCTTGCTTTTGACTTTGTAACATATCTCTGAATTACTTGATCTGCATATATACGAAAAAGAAAAGGGTCCTCCCAAAAATAGTTTTTCACATCAGCAAAGAATCGCTTCTTTTGATGATGTGTCAACCCTTTTGGTAGGATGTTGCAATATCTTCAAACCAAGGTACCTCAGATTTGGTTATAGCCAAAAGTTATTCCTCAGGAAACGAGTCATTTATCTCACTCTCATCGGGCTCTTTGAGGTGTGGATTCTCAAGCCTAGAAAGGTGGTCTGCCGCAAGGTTTTCAGCTCTTTTCTTATCCTGAATTTCCAAATCAAATTCCTGCAAGAGTAGAATCCATCGTATGAGTCGAGGTTTTGCATCAAATTTAGTTAAGAGATAACGAAGAGCTGAATGGTCAGTGTAAACGACAACTTTAGATAATATCAAATACTGTCTAAATTTATCAAATGCAAAAACCACAGCTAGCAACTCTTTTTCTGTGGTAGTGTAATTTTCTTGCGCGGCCGTCAATGTCTTGCTAGCGTAATAAATCGGCTGAAAATGGTTGTCTCTTCACTGTCCCAGAACTGCACCTACTGCAAAATCACTCGCATCACACATTAGTTCAAAGGGTAAATTCCAATCAGGTGCAATTATAATTGGAGAATTTATTAATTTATTTTTTAGGGTATTAAATGCATCTAAACATTCCTGATTAAAATTGAAAGGCACATCTTTTTCTAGTAATTTCGTTAAAAGCTTAGCTATTTTAGAAAAATCCTTAATAAATATTCTATAAAATCCAGCATGTCCTAAAAAGCTTCTAATAGCCTTAACTAAACTAGGAGGAGGTAATTTTTCTATGGTTTCAATTTTTGCTTTATCAACCTCAATCCCCTTACTAGAAATTTTGTGACCTAACACAATCCCTTCTCGAACCATGAAGTGACACTTTTCCCAATTAAGCACAAGGTTCGTTTCCTCACATCTCATTAGAACTTATTTTAAATTTTTAAGGCAAAGGTGGAAAGAATTACCGAATACCGAAAAGTCGTCCATAAATACCTCCATAATATCTTCCACAAGTTCATCAAAGATGGCTAACATGCAGCGCTGAAAAGTAGCAGGCGTATTACATAATCCAAAAGGCATTCTTTGGTAAGAAAACGTACCATATGGACATTAAATGTTGTCTTTTCTTGATCCTCAGGGGCTATTGGGATTTGGAAGTAGCCAGAGAGTCCGTCTAGGAAGCAATAGTACATATGCCCAGATAATCTTTCTAACATCTGATCAATGAAGGGTAAAGGGAAGTGATCTTTCCTCGTAGCATCGTTCAACTTCCTATAGTCAATGCAAACTCTCCAACCTGTGACTATTCTTGTTGGAATTAATTCATTCTTTTCGTTGGCTACAACAGTCATGCCTCCTTTCTTTGGAACAACCTACACAGGACTCACCCAAGAACTGTCAGAAATAGGATAAATAACTCCAGCATCTAGAAGTTTAATTACCTCATGATCGTGTAATGTCAGAGTCTTAAAAATTTATATAAAGAATGATCGAGCCTGGAAACTAACTGTGACAACGATTGAGGCAAGTGCACCTATCGAACAGTAGTATAGCTTAGTGGCAAGACCGGATTGTCGAACCCAAAGGAACCAGAAGTACTAATACTGACTCTCTTTCTATTATTTAGCCTAAGAAACAAGGGAATTTGTTGTTTAATCTAAAATTAACTAACTACTAAGCTAAAGATGCTAAGGTAAAGAGAACGAGTTTGGGAAAATACTCGTGGGAAAAACCAATTGACTAAGACAATACCCGAGGAAGAATCCACCTAGACTTCACTTGTTATCTAACTCTGAACCAGATGATTTATTCACTTGACTTGATCCGTAGGATTCCCTAAGTTATATTAATACCTCCGTCGAGGCTACTAACGTCTAACCCTAGGTTGATTAATTGAAATCTCTTTCTAATTAAAACCCCCTAAAGTTGCATTAACTCGATCTATGGACTCCCATATTAGGTTTCACCCTAATCCGGCAAAATTTCGTCACCCTATGTCTAGGCGCGCGAGCAACTCCGCTTAATTATGCTAGATATACTCTTAGGCAGTGACTTTTGCTCCTCCACCTAAGCACATCAACACTTGAATCAATATCTCGGAAATATCAAAACAAGAATTAAAAACACATAATTAAGAACAAATCAAGTATTTATCATTACAATTAGAATAACTGGCCTATTCTATTCGAGAAGGATCACCTAAAAGCCGATGATAGTACCCAAGGCGGATCGAGACAACCGAAGGCTGGAATCTCTCCATAAAAAAAAATCTCTCTTTTCTCAACTCTGTCTTTCATTACAATTTTAATTTTAGTTTTCATAATTTCAATTCAATCAAACTTTTAATTCTGTTTTTTTTTTATTTTTTTTCAGGTACGCAGGTTTTCTTGGGCACGACTCTGTCCGGGATTTCGAGGAACAAGCACTTGAGCAAATCCAGTCCCTGAGGATTTGACCCTACTTCCCTTATACTATTTTTTTCATTATTTTATAGGGTTAGGATATTTTTGGTGCTCTCAACGATGCATCATTCCACAACAACCAAATATCACCAACAAAACCCACGGCCTCAACCCTATATGAATAATCAAAACCCAATTTGGCAATCACAACCTCAGCCCTAGAGCCACTGATTCTAGCTTCAAAAAGAGCAACAAAGTCCAATCGAAATTATCTATTATACTCATTCAAAATCCTGTGAAAACGTGGATGCCTACAACCCTGGCAATTCCAAAATAGAAACCAAAAATCTAACCCCATAAAAAATATTAAGATAAAGATAGGAATTCCTTACCCCGAATTAAGCTTCCTCAGCATATGCCAAAGGTTCATTACTTGAACTGTCATCCTCCACCTTATCGTCCATCAATCTGGAGTTTTCTCCATTATAGCTGTGCATCCCATGAATAATTTCATTCATCACTGCCGTAATGGTTAGAGATGGTTTCTCGTGCGCTGACAAGGAGCAAGGAATCTGACCAGTATTTTCCCTTGCCTCTCCCCTAACCAATCCTTTTGACCTGTGGCAAGAACTTTCTCCCATTCGAATTTCCAATTTAGAACTATAATTTTTTTTACCAGAGTCCCCTATCGATTTTTTCCCCTTACTGGAAGGACAAGTCACCGCCACATTATTCCCCCCATATAGTTTTAGGACAGATGCTTGAAAAAAAATGCTCCCTAAGTTTTCCCCAAGAAAAATGGGTCCCATTTTAGATCCATCATCAAAAGGGTTCTGGGCCAACCCCAAAAGAGGTCCACCAAGGGAATTAGATGGCTTTAGGACCTTGTGGCCCACTTTGGGCCCACCCTCTATCAATATTAATTTCCCCCTATTAGCCGACTTACCCCGTATCATGTTCCTAGTCTTAAGTTTACCAGCAACTTGTTGTTTTGCCAATCTTTCTCTGAATTCCTCCACAAATGGCGCCTAAGAAATCTGATTCACATTCTCCACATTAATTTCCTACCCAAAATCACCAAAATTATCACCCAAATCACTACTCAAATATTCAAATTTGGACCTATTCCTCTCACCGACCACCGTGGCTCTGCCTGTTTTTGCCAACACTGCTTTAACCCACTTTCTTCTGTCTCCTCTCGACTAGCATCCAAGGGCCATACCTTTCCTCTTCAACACATTTTGGAACCCCAGACGTCTCCCTTGGCAACTAATCCACATCCATCATTGAAGTCGTATCCTGATCCAATTTGTAAGGACAAATCTCTTGGCTATGGCCATACCTTCCACAATCAAAACACACCATCGGTAAGGATTCATACTCCACGCGTTGAATTCGGTCATCAATCTTGATCTTTGATATCAAAGGTTGTCCTAAATCAACAAAAACTGGAAGTCTAGCAAATTGTCCTCTAGCTTTGCTGTCCGTAATCTGATCAATTTTGGCTACTGAACCTATCACACCACCAATAAACTTCAATAAGCTCGTATTGTACATCCCTTCCGGTAAGCCAGGCAAACGAACCCAGACCAACAGATTATTGGGCTGTGCTTGATCAGTTGAAAAGTCTGGTGTCCATGGTCTCACCATTAGATAATGTCCAAAGATTGTCCACAATCCTCCCGATATCGCAGCAAGGTACCCATTGTCATCTTGGAAACGAACCGACAAATAATCATTCTCCAGATCAAGTATGTAACAGCCTATTTTCCAATGGTGTTGGGACCACAACTTCGGCGTATCAATCCGTAAATATTAATTATTTAATTTTACAAGGTCATTAGTGTCGTATTAAAATTTGGTTAAGAAATTTTATTGTTTGGATAGTCAATTAAGTAAAAATGATTAAATCGTAAAAGCTGTAAAAGTTGTTTCTAGTAGTGGAATGTGTCAAATGGTATAAGAAAAGGATGGTAAGGGTTTTAAATGGTAAATATACCATTAGGACTTTAGTGGATGGTTTAGGTGAGTTGAATTTGAAATTTCATTAGAAATTAAAGGTTAATTTAGTAATTAGACAAATTAATTAAGTAAAATAAAAGTTAACAAAAAAATTAAAATGGAAACATCTTTATTTATTTCATCCAACTGAAACTCCATTGTCAAGGGAGAAGCAAGCTTTTAGTCATTTAGAGTTCTTCGTTTTGGTAGGTAAATCTTGCACGTTTTTAGTAATTTTTATGTTTCTAAGCTCGTATTGCTCGATCTAGCTAACTCGAGGACTAATTTGTAAAGCTGCCAAATGTTATGGATTATGCCATTGATGAATTTGGGGCATTCTTGAAGTTTTATGATAAATTATTAAGCTTGGTTGTTAAATAGTACTATTTTGTAAAGTAGTTTTTGGTAATTTTAATGTTTAAGCACTAAAATGTGAAAATAGTGAAATTACTTGTACTTGCTGTGAATTAAAAGTAAATACGGACTGTAGTGAGGTCCTAAATAGTTTGGCTAAGCTGGGTTTTAGTGGAAATTGGTTAAATTACGAGTTTTGGACTTGGGGACTAAATTGCATAAAAGGTATAATGTTAGGGGTAATTTTATAAAAATGTATAAAAGTACTTATTAGCATCAAATGAGTTATTTTTTATGTTGGAATTGGTTAATTGAATGGGATTATTATTATAGATCAAGAACGAGTTAAAAATCGAGGAAAAGAGAAAGTTGTTAAATAGTCCCTGAAATTTTGTCATTGCTACAATTTAGCTTGGTAAGTTCGTTCAGTTTAATTTAATACATTTGTTATGCTTATCTTGTAAAACTAAATTGTTGAATGTTAGTTTAATATAGTCAATGTTAAGGTAAGGAGAATTATAGATATGATTTGTATATACTGTTTGTTGGTAATGTGTACCCCTATGCAGGATAAGCGTAGGATAGAGTACAATTGGCATGTCAATAGGTTATAATGCGCACTGTACGAGATTGATATGAGACAAGATGATGGTTCCTGTATATTTCTTGTTCGCTGAATTTAAAAAAGTCCTGCATTTGTTGCAGACTATTGTGTTATATTACAGTGTTTTCTGGCGTGTTAGCGGGAGCGGATGTTAGCCTACGGGTTAGGCACTTAGTGCCGAGGCGTGTTATCGGTTGGATTGGCTCGTATGAGTGTTTGGCGCGTTTCCGAATGGTTAGCTGTGTACTCATATCCATATATCGTTCATTGACAACATTCTAGTGAAAATGGATTATTATTTGAATTGTGGTGTCAATAATGGCATATTGGTTAGGCACCTAGGTTGACTGTTTGACATGCTTTAAGTGTTTTTGAATGTGTTTTGAGAGCTTGTATGCATGTGCTTTTGGTATGTTTAGGTACCTAAGCATTTGGGAGTGAAAATGACGAGTTTTGGTTTGAATTTGGATGCACACGACCTGGGACACGAACTGTCACAAGGCCGTGTGTCACACACGACCGTGTGCCTTATTTGTATTCAGTGCAGGTTGGTTCACACGGGCACAGAGAGTTACACGGTCTGGCAATACGGCTGTGTGACCTTATATTACATGGGCACAATTATTTACACAATCAGCGAACACGGGCGTGTGAAGTAGCCACACGACCATGTCTTGAGCCACACGGTCTGGGCTTTATCACACGGCCGTGTGACCCCTGTTTGGAAATTTTTCATATTTTCACTAAATCTTCTGATTTGTTTCTAATTGGTCCCCGAATATTTCTAAACAATTTTTAAGGCCTCGTAGACCTGATTTTAGGCCCATGAGTGTATGTTTCACTTTACATTACATGATAATATAAATGATGACAATTAATTAGAAAATTTGATCTATTTGATAATAAATGTTCTACTTTGTATTGTAATACTCTGTAACCCTACTCTGGCAACGGAGACAGGTTAAAGATGTTACAAAGTATCTGTAAAGATTGTTTTGTTTTTCATATTGACTAAAGTTTATTTGACATGGCATGGTACGAAATCTTCCGACCAAGGAGCTTCACAATCACAGTCTTGGACATTCGTTGTGTAATAAAATCATGAACCCGTTCAGAAAACTTAATCGAAGGTATCCCATCAACCACTTCCTTCACGGCATCGCCTTCATTTAAGATGAAATCCTCATCCTTTTGCGACGAGCCAATATTGCCAAATGTACCTAATAACCTGTCTTTCCATGACATTGTGGTTTTCTCACCCAAGCCAATTGACATCCCCGCTCCATCCACAATAGGATCATCAAGATCCAGAGGTTCATTCGACCTCTTTCGGATCTTCTTCATTGCTCGTCCTAAGGCTCCATCGACAGTCAACACCCCGTCAACCATTTTTCCTTAAAACCTTAATTATTAGTTTTACCCTTTTTAATTTTCGAAATAAAATTAGTGGTTGCACTTCACTATAACCTCAATAATTATTTACTTGTAACTCTTTTATATACCAAAATATAATAAGAAAACAAAGAATATCTTCAAAATAATATCTTAATTATCATGATAAAACTTTATTCTCTCAATTTATTTTTAATTTAATAATACTTTTCCAATTTCGTTCGAGACCAACAATAATTGAGAAAAATTGGAACCAAATTTCACCGACTTAATTAAATGACAATAACTCAATCCAATTATGCCACGTGACAGTGTTTCAAATTGGACCGCTTCAATGTAGTTGATGTTAACGAAACATTGACTTGTCATGATTAAGGCAAGCAACTATCTGAACCTATTGACATGAATCATGACTAATAAGTCAAAAACAACTTTATTTGTTTAAAGCTTCTAGATTTGAAGGGGAGAGAATGGTTGTGAGAATAAGAGTGAAGATGAGGTTTGAGATTTTGTGGTTACACTCCTAGTGCTATAAAATATAATTCCCCAGTTTCAAGTTCACAGTTCAAATGCCATAAAATGTACTTTCCGAGCTTTGATACTTATGTCACTCTTCTTAAGAAAAGATATATAGCTTATCGAATATTTTAAGAACAGATATCTTGCGGCAACCGTAAATCTAGAAGAGTGGCCTTGATCTTAAAAAATGATAAATTGCAGTTAAATCCTTATAAAATTATAAATTAATATAACGGTATAATTGAATTTTTACCCCAAAAATTTTATTTCAATTTTATTCCCTATAATGATTTTCTAACTTTGCCCTGTCTAGCGGATTTAAATTCAAACCCCAAATGTTGAAAAAACACCCATAAAAAAGATTGTACCATAAAAGTTCCAAATTCCTTTCTTTTTTTTTCTTTTTTTGCATGTTCGTTTAATTTTTGCCCATCTTCTCTTTAAACAAATGTTAATAAATATAAAGACAACTGATAATAAGCAATCATTGAAACAAAGTAAAGGTTGAAAGTTGAAACTGAATTTCAATGGGGGAGAAAAACCAATTTCGCTAAAGTGAGTGAGAAATGGGAACCACATAGGAGGTGAGGTGAGGGAAAATTGGTCCTGCAGTTACCGAGCTCATGGTACCATGTTAATACAATTATGATTGAAGTCAAGTCACATCCTGCACAAAAAAGGAAAAGAGAGGAGATAAGGTCCACTATACTACTAAAAATCAGTAAGGAAAAAAGGTAATATAATATCTCCACCTTATCCTATGTATATATCTAATCTTTTGTCATTTTCCCTTTTCTTTTTTTATTAATCGAGAATTTACTTAGATGACAGGCATCCACAAAGTGAATCTGAACTTAAGCATGCAGGTAGGCATGGAGATATTGAAACACTTAAGTCGTGAATTGGCTATCAATCAGTTTAATTCAGTGGTCAATCACCAGTTATACAATTACAGTAAAAGAATTAGAGTACATAATTAACAACCTTTGGAAACAAAATATGATAACATAAAAGCAAGTGGTTATAGGTATAAAACAGTTTTGTTAGTACACAAGCTTTCTAATTCTACCACTAAAAAGTTCCACACACCACACACCTTGAGTTTATAAAAGATTTAAAGTTACAATTTATCATAAACTTTGAAAATAACATTATTTAAAAAAAAAACAACCATGAACCCCCATAAAAAAATAATATCACCATGACAAGGCCTACAATAGGTAGGAGAAAAAAAAAAAAGCAGTACCTAAATTGAATATCTTTATAACAAAATAGGTGTGGAAAATATTTCTCAAGAGAAACAAGAAAATGGAAAATAAAATATATCCCATTATTATGAATAAATTTGATTTACTTTGGATTACTCCGAATCATAATACCAAACACAGATTTGTATTCATATAAAAACAAGCTCACTATAAAAAGAAATCAGTAATGATTGAGATTGAGATTGAGATTGGCATTTCAGAGTTAGGCAAAAGTAGCGCAAATATAAAGAGAATCTTTAGATATAATAATAATAAGCCATAATAATAGGCTTGAAAAAGAATGGCAATCAACCATTACAAAGGGCAGCAGCTAATGCTAAATGCATCAGATGATCTACATGGACAAAATCAGGGCAACCAACCAAAGGGAATGGCAAAAATCACAACCTTCTCCCAACTATACTGTGTATACATAAATTCACTAATAATCAAAATCTTGTTTATGTACTGACAAATTACACAGGCAACTTGCCCCCATTTACGTTTTGATTGACGATTGAACCAACCAACCAAACTCGATTTAAAGACGGAAAGTAGTAGCAAAAACCTCAGCGGATCGTAATTGTCATTTGCTGATGCACACTTTGATTACGTAAAAGGAAGTAGTCCTTTGAATCGACACTAGCGAAAGAATTACATTTATCCAACAAATCAACAAGCAAAGGTCACAGATGCCATTTCAGTGCTAACTTGTTGCCTCACATGGTCATTTGCTTTTAGTTCATGTAGAGTGCCACTCTTTTGTGCAATGTCACCAAAGGGAGGTAAAATCTAAAATAGTCCCTAATTGTATATTTTAACAGGCTTCTCAAAGGTGTGCCGGTTCTGCAAAGAAGCGTGATGTTATTAGTGTCTACTATTCCGGACATCTTCAAAGGCCAGTCATTTTCATGGACTTGGAAAAAGCAGATAGATTAATCGTAGCCGTAAAGAATATCTTTATCCTTAGGGTATGTTTCTTACCAACTGATTTCTGCTGAAACTTTGGGAATACTTTTAATAAAGGGTTATTACCTGATTAGCAGCATAAGCTCTTTTCGGAGCATTGTCAGAGTGCTCCAGCCCAAGATACTGCTCCCAAGCACCATAAACATCTCGTCTCTGAGTATATGGATAGTAAAACCAAAATTAGAGTAAAATCCAAATGAAACTTGGAAAATTTTTCAAATATCTATAAGCAAAACAATGTGCACACCTGAAAACGACTAGATACAATATCAGAATCTTGAAGGTACTCTGGCCGGCCAAGTGAGAGGAATGCAAACTTCCACTGAAAAAACAAATAGGATTCATATAAATAAAACGGAGAATACATAACTGAGAAGGAAAAACAACTAGTTAAAAAGAAATATTAACAGAGGATACATCACCATCAGAGTTCCTACTATACATCAATTCAAATTTTATTTACCCAGCCAAAAAGAGGAGAGAGAAAAGGGGTTGAACACGTTAAGACTTAGGGTAAATCAGTGAGCACAAGTTCACTTAGGATTCAGGAAGTACAACAAACCTTAGCAAAGTCCTCATCAGGAACTTGCAGCTTCTTTTGTATTCGGACTTTTATTTCAGCCAAAGTCTCACCTTCATGAATCACCAAGAAAAAGGGCTCTCCAAAATTCAGAATTTGCTGTCAAAACAAGAGGCAAAAACATTGGTAAGGAAACATAATAGTGATAAAGAAGTAATCTTAGGCAAAGCAAAATGGCAACTGAAAATAAGATGATGTGAAAAAAATTTATTACCATCTGGTTCTGTGCAGTTTCTTTAGTGAAGTGGTAAACATGAATTAGGCGATCATTTGGACCAAGATTTTTCTCTTCTTCTGGAATCTGTAAGATTAAGAAACAAAGATCAAAACCAGCACTCTATAACTTAAAGAAAGCCATTATCCAAGAAATGATATTCAAAAAATCTAAACCAAAGAAATACAAGAAAAAGAAAATGATTCCTTAGATCATAGCAGGAAGCATGAGTGCATGCATAAGAGATAGAGAGCAGGGTGGAGGAACTGACCTCTTCTGCCCGTAATGTCCAGTACTGGTCATTTATATTCTCAATCTTCTCACTAGGTGGGAAAATCTGCAGAAATGTGATGGAAACAAAATTTTGTGACTAAAGGGAAGAAAAGGGAACAATAGGTGAATAAAGGAACCCCAAATTAGCAAACCAGGAAGAGCAGAAAATACAAACCACATAAAGGAATATACAATTCAAGAAACCAACCCATGAAACAATCTTTTCAACAAGCAATGTCAAGTTTTAAACAGATATGACAACTGATGGCATTAGAAGATTATGAAAAATAAGATATTAGGCAAAACATCACCTATACATCCAGATCAAATTAAATAAACATGGCTCATTCCCCATTTCCAGGGTAAACACTGATATGAGCAAAAAGTAACCATAATAACATGACATTCAAACCTTGTAGATCTTGTGATAGAAAACTTCAAGCAACCGCAGTTCTGCATCAGGATGAGACAACTCTACCTGTTTCCGAAAGATTATTCACAATTTTTACTCTATTATTTAAGAAATTATCCATAAAAAGTATACATGCCCTCAACATGATCATTTGACCCATCAAATGAAAGAAAACCTACCTTTGTCTTAAGATCATTAATCACATCGCCCACAGTGCTCTGTTTTGGAAGCCTAATTGTATGGATAACAACCTGGATCACAAAAAACCCAATTTTAGTGTACTACAACAGAACTTTTACATCATTCATCAAAACTCTTAAATATGATCCATATACTCACTTCATCCTTAGTAGCATGATGAAATGCTACCTTCAAGGTTTTCAAACCTTGTAATTCTGGTAGAGGGATGTCTAAAACTTCATAGTATAAAATATCAGAAGTCTGTCAACAAACAAAATTGGTTAGCTTTTAGCCCTATCATCATTTGGCCTCTCAATATGCATTGCTAAGGGGATTTGATTATTACCTGATTGTAGTGGACCAACATGTCAGACAAATGATCCACCCCACGATACTTAATAGGCTGAGGTTTGGGTTGCTGAGAGTAACAATTGTGAGATGTAAGCCTGATTTTTGACGGATCATTCAAACCAAGTTGCTGAGCTACTCTTTCAACAACATCATCATAGGTATAAAGCTTTGACCTAAACATTCAAAAGGAAGGAGTGTAAGGCCTTGATCATCAAATTCATATTTAAAATAGCAGAAAATACCAGTAAAAAAAGGTATGTCAATAGAAAAAAAGTACAGGAAGGCAACTTCAACTGAAATTTTGAACTTACATCTCAAGACAAAAATCATCTTCCTTGGGTTTCTCCAAAGACCGAAAGTGTACAATCTACCATAAAGAAATTTTAAAAAATGAAAATATTGCTTTAGCGAATGAAGCAAAAAAGCTTATTCAAGCTGGATATAACTGAAGGGTTGTATATTCCAAGAAACGACTGAAAGTGTACAATCAGCCATAAAGAAATGTCTTCACAAATAGGATAAAAGCTTAATATGCCTTTGGACAGCATTCAAAAGTGAGCCAAACAGTTTGAAGGCTATGTGAGTATATAGAGCTTTTACTGTATCATTAATAGACAAAAACTATAACCATACACCTTATACTTTTTCGGATAATGAAAAGACTCATAAATACATACAAATGAAAGAGCTGCACTCATCACTCATCCAAACAAGTAAAACCTCTAATAGCATTTTCTCTTGTATTTAGTTTCTTGGTGACAGTCCTGTTAAGTTTTATGTATAACGTAAGCAAACTGGAATTAATTATGCTGATAATTTTCTTTAAATAGAAAATGAAGAACAAAATGTGATTTTACTATTTTCATTCATCAAATGCATTTATTTTCAAAGAGTGGAAAGATTGAATTGTTTAAAATTAGGGAATTTAATAAAGAAATAGATGGTGCTTCTGGAACCAAACACTATTATTTATAATTGTAGATATCATGATCTTATCAACCATACTCTGAGGCCCATTGAGATGATGAAAGTAATGCCAATGCTATTAAAAAAAGTTAACTTGCTTTCTGCTTTAATCTATTAGCAATGCTTACCAGCATTAGCACATGCAACCACTAACCTAATATGTCAGATCAAAAACTGCTCATGGAATTAATGAATGCGACCAAAAAAGCAGACAAATAGTATGCAGTTAATCAAACTACCACTGAGAGAACAAAGTGCTCAATATATTGCACATTAGCTCCTGAATATCATGAGTGAAAATCTACCTTTTATAGGTCTGAATATTCGTAGAAACAAATAACCCAGGCATCAGATTGGACTGAAAAGATGCAAGACTAATCTACCTACCACACATCATCCATCACAATCATACAAACAGTAGCTAAATGACCAGACAGGTCAACCCTCACGCTTGATATCCATCAAGACTTCAGATGAAAATGCAGTGAAAACAATAGAATAACTGCAAGAAGGTAGTATATATAAAGGATAAATAGAATGTACTTGGCGATTATGCACATATTCCAAAAATGAAGGAACATCTGGATAGCGGAATTGTTCAATGCTTTCAACAGGAAGAGACTTTTGAAAGCAAACTATGTCACCATCCTCAAGCTGCAGTGGAAAATGATGGAATATCAAAACAGTTAAATAGGATCAAACCAAATAAGAACTGTCCCAAGGACCCAAAATGAGGTACAATGCATACCTGGCTAGCTCGGAATGTGATTTTCTTGTCAATGGGTTCACACATAACACTGGGCTCAAACTTAATTTCCTGTACATTAAAGCATACCCAAGGTATTATTCCTCATTAGATTTTCAAAATTTATGCAAACGCTTGGACAAAAGAACCAGATGGACATTATATCCATTTCACTGTCAAACACAAAAATATACAGGAACTATTAACTAAGTTATTTATCAACTGTTCAAGTGAAAATAACTTAGAAAATGCCTGAATAGTTACAACTAAAACCATCATAGAGGAAGGGAAAAAAAAGTCTTTTCTAGAACTATGCATTAGTTTCAATTACCATCTCCTCAAACGCAAGCAAAAAAGAGAGAAATGACAGGAAAGAGTTAAAAGAGAACTAAAAATTGCACCGCTGTAGAAAGAATAATTGGAAGCAAACCTCGTAAAGGTTGATCTCTTCATCAGGAGCATATCCTGCCATTTTGTTTAATTTTGATAAAATTTCATTCGGCTTGCCAGTGCTTTTCACAAACAGCCTTCCAACAAAGCTGATGCAACAGAAAGATAATCTCTTATAAGATTTCACATAATTCCCCGAAGATAAGGGGAAACACGCAACATGAGACAACTTACCGAAGCTCTTCTTTCTCAGGATTATAGTGCTTAAAGAAAAGTAAAATATCCTCCTTCGTCTTATCCGGTGGAGCAATTGGGCGTAAATCCTGAAAAGTAATGTTTAATTCATGAAAAGAATACAAGATGACCACAAAATTACCAAGAGGAAGAGGTCAAAACTGGATGAAACACTCATGTTTAAATGATTCATATACATAGGATTTGCCTAAAGAATTTAGCAAAAAGGAGACAGTTACAAATCCAATTTTTATTTAAAGGGTGAATAAGTTATTCTGTGCTGGACATGAGTGAAGCTTAAAACCTCATGGTCTGATTCCTACTTATTCCTTTTATATTGGAGGTTTCTGAAGCTTTGACCCATGGTCACTACTCGCTAGAACTAAGAGTTCAGCACTCTACCGAAAAACAAGGCCATTGGAAAATGCCCAACTTCTATGGTGACAACAGACAGCATTTTGCACTTGGAAGCTTTTAGAATCCCAACTATGGCCTATCCTTCAGGATCTCTCCTAGTTCTCATTTTTAAATGATTCACAGACATCGGATTTGCCTAAAGAATTTAGCAAAAAGGAGACAGTTACAAATCCAACTTTTAATTGAAGGGCGGATAAGTTATTCTGCGGTGGACATGAGTGAAGCTTAAAACCTCATGGTCTGATTCCTACTTATTCCTTTTATATTGGAGGTTTCCGAAGCTTTGATCCATGGTCAGTACTCGCAAGAACTAACAGTTCAGCACCCTACCAAAAAACAATAAGGCTATTGGCAAATGCCTAACTTCTATGGTGACAACAGACAGCCTTTTGCACTTGGAAGCTTTTAGAATCCCAACTGAGGCCTATCCTTCAGGATCTCTCCTAATTCTAATTTTGGGATTGGAGAATGAATATCCTGAATGAGATAAAAAAAACATAACTAGACACAAAATTTAAGAGATGGAAAGCCAAATTACCAGTCCAAGCTCAACTTCCAAGAACAACCTCAATTCTGCATTGTGAACTTTATTTGATACCTCCCGCAGTGTTCCAACCTACAGTGAGGAAATTCAAAGTTGGGCAGAGTTAGATCCTTGACAAACAAAAAAGGAAATTTCAGCAAATTTCTATGTTGGTCAGGTTTTTTCTGTATCTTTTTAAGAAGAAAAACATGTATAAATATATACTCATTCAACAGGAGAGGCATGCAACAATACGCATGCAAAGGTTTTAGAACCAAAAGGACCTTAACTATGCTGAACAAAAACGGAAGCTAAAACTAAACACAATTACTCCTGAAACAAGGTTTTAGAACCAAAACAATATAAGTGACGCTTAAGAATATTACAGATTGTGTTTCCTCCAAAGGTGTCAATGGTCGGTTTGGACGGTATGTATGATTTTGACGCTTGGCCCACAACCAGAAACGCTGAAATTGCACTGGTATGCCAAACTCTTTAGCAATCTCTTCCTGCGTGCACCAACAAGTGAAATCATGAACACAGGAGATAACTATTACCATAAGTGCCAAGTAAAAGCCAAGAAGAAATTTTTTTTTTCCTTTTCTCTGTTTACCATACCTTAAACACATTGAAAGTTATCTGCTTCTGAATTCGAAAACTCCTGACTTTATCATGATCCACAAGATCAAAATATATATCCTTCCCAATTTGCTCTGCAAGATCATCATCTCGTGCAACCTGGACAATCATATAGCTGTAAGAAAGTACTCTCAATATTGCTCCATCCAGCCACTAAAATAATGAATCAAACAACAACCTTTATAATAGTGTAAAGGTGTGCCTCTGCCTTCTCTTTTTTCTTATGCTCCTTCTCTTCTTGTTCTTTCTTCAACCTCTCCTAGAAACATCATAAAAAACATTGCACATTAGATTGTGAGAAAGGGAAGATCGGAAATGATCAAATTGAGAAACAACTCCTAAAACAGCTTGGTAAGAGCTCATATGTAATTCCTCTAGATAAAGCAACCCAGGAGACAATCGTATGAAATCTCATTGGTTTCTTCAAGCCAAGCTTGAGACTACTAAATATGCTGAACTATCCTAGTTGGAGCCATAAACAACCCGAGCTCAAACCCAGCTAGGGACTAGTTAATAACTCCCTTCCACCACATCTCTCGACTTGGCTCATTTTTAGCTCTAATATGTTAACAACAGAATCTTACCCTAAGATGTTCGGCAATATCCTTCTCATCCACATTACATATTATCTTGTCTTTGTCACTTTCACGTATATACACCAGCATGTATGCATTTGAGTATTTGGTAAATTTAAAAGGAGTATTATTGAATCCTGGATTTGTCTGTGGTAACTGGCACATTAGAAGAAAGAAACTTTGTTGAATCAAAACCCTGAAGATACATATAATTAAAAGAAAAAAAGATAAAACAAAAAGTTCATAAACAGTGCGTAAAACATACTAAGATAGTACCTCTTCTTCACCACCATACTGCTCCTCCAATGCCCTTTTCATATCTTCTTTGGTTACTCTTTCATCATCAAATTTATACCTGAAAAGCATACAATATCAATACAAAAGAAGTATCACCTGCAAGTCTCCGAAGCATAGCTGGCATATGTATGCTGTAAATAAAGTACCTTAAATAAAATCAGCATAGGTTAGTTTAATAGTTGTGCAGCAGACTAAGCATTTAGTAATCAATTCCTTTTCTTCTTCTTTTTTTCTCTTTTTTTTTTTTTTTTTTTTTTTACAGGATTGAATGCATTAATATGATCCATACCATTGATCAGAAAGAGTCGGCCTGATAAATGCATAATAATGTCCACCATGCACCCCACCACTGTGAACGAGGACACTGTAACCAAACTCAAAGATGTAAGCACCAGCTGTTATTATAAGCATTAAAGAAACATAAAGTAGCATGTGCTGTCACTAAATTTCTGCACAAGCACAATCAACTTGAGAACAGTTACCATCTTTCACAGTATCATTAGAGAACCCCGGTACATGGTTTCTAAACTTAATGTTATTATAAGCAGTGAAGAAACATAAAGTAGTATGTGCAACCCATGAAATCTGTGCACCAGCACAATCAACTGATATGCGTAAACAATCTTTCTACACATTATTAGAGAAACCAAGTACGTGATTCATTTCTCAACTTCTGTTTGTTTTTGCTCACCATCTTAAAGTAAGCAATTGGAAAAATAACTATGTGCAATTGTTGAGGACAGTTGAGGGGAATGTAACACAGAATCAGCATTCTCTAGCCTCTCTACATCAGGAAGGTAAAGATGCCTCAACTGAAAATTCAAAAATTTTAGGACAAATTCTTTATCCAATTATACCATCTTCTTTGGAATAGGGTCTTCACAAAGAAGACTATTCTAAGTCCAACATCTCCTTCATGGTTCATAAGTCAGTAGAAAAGTAATTATCAACCCTAAACCTTAGAATTTTGATGTCCACAGGAATACTAGTAATTATCTTCCATGCTGGATAGGACGTTAAGTCAAAGTCAATTGGGTCCCATCTTTAATATATTTTAGGTACAGTGCTTTTCCTTTATACATTAGTTTGGGTATCATTACTTTAGCCTAACCACTTACCAAACCCTAATCCTAGTAGACAAATAAGTATTTGCCCATCTATATCTCTTTGTATTGACCAAACTTGGTAGAGTGGATTTAATCAAGGATATGAATTATTTTTTCTTTTGAGAATGTTGTTATTCAGTAATAGCACTTCATGTTCTTTTCTCTTGCTAGTTGCTACGGTGTTTGAGGTTTCAGACTACCTTCCACATGATGTTGTCAAGGGCACCAAGCGCACTCAAGGCGCTAGCACCTTTATATAGCCTGAGGCGCAAGGCGCAAAAAAAGCGCTCACCCGAGTAAACCGAGGCGCAAAAAATGTGCTAGCCTGAGTAAACTGAGGCCCAAGCATATAAATATACATGTAAAATGTATATGAAAACATATGTAACTAATACATATAATTAATAAGTACTAATTAATTAAATTTCAATATAGTTCAATTTATAAATTCAAAACATTGTTCAATAGTTTAAGTTTGATGATTTACTTAATGTATTGTAAAATAAAACACCATAAGAACAAAATTATATATCATCATCAGAAACTAGCTCTAAATTTCCTTCATCTTCTGTAGGAATTATAGAAATATATTAAATGTTTTCTACAGATAGATAAATCTTGTTTATGTAGATAAATCTTAGAATAAATCATTTGAGATATTCTAGGATTATTTAATCTTATCTTTTAGTAGTTTATTAGAATAAGGGAATTATTTTCCCAATTAGGTTATGACTCTTTTCTCTATTTAAATTCAGTTCTTTAGTTAATAAAATACAGAAAAATACAGAGAATTACTCTGTTTTCTACATCTTCTCTTGAAAAGTTTTAACTTTTAAGAGTTAACTAGGTTTTTTATATAATAAAATTAGATCAATAATTAATTAAAAAATCATTTATTATATTTTATTATATTTTTCTTTTAAAAGCAAAAATAATATATACATATATATATATAAATAGGAGAATAGAACGGCTCTTTAGTGAGGCATGCTTTTTTTGCGCCTAGCTTTGCAACAAAGGCACCCAAAAGCACACCAGGCACTCGCCTGATTGAAGTCGCCTCGCCTTGAGGTGGCTGAGGCGGTAATGGCATTTGCGCTGCGCCTAGGCGCGCTTTGACATCACTGCTTCCACACACGACCCTCTTTGAGATAAAAAAGTCCCAACTAAACTAACCCAAATTGATTTAGGCCCAAAAATATCTATTTCCACCAAAATGACTTCACAAAAAAAATACAAGTATACAATTTTTGTTACAATGAAGCCTGTACCAGATCCTGAACAATAAAAAGCCTTACCATAAAACCATTAATGAATTACTACTAATGATACAAGTTCAGAAAAATATATAACAAAGATATCAAAGAAGTTATAAAACAACTAGAAAGTATTTCCACCATGAAAACGAGTAAAAACTTTTTTTTTTCAAGTCAAAAGAAAATGTGAAGGTATAAAATTTTGATATCCTTCAACTTTCCATCAAGAGCAGCTTATTCTAGCTACTGGTTACCAAAAGATGGAAATAGAAGAGCACAGCTGAGACAGGATAAATGCTTAATGTTATAGGTACCTGTGAAGCATGTAAAGATTGCGGACTCTCCTATCAGCATCTGGTGATAAGTATTTTCCACCATCTCGGTCAAGGTCAAGTTGCAAAGGGAACTCATAGCGATCATTAATCTACATAACAAATGGAAATATTAATTTTACCATTAGAATCCAGGATAAAAACACACTTAACAACTGTTAGCACAACCCAATAAAAGCATGCAAATAAAGAACTAATATTTTTCAGATAACAGAACTTGCAGCAATTCCTCACTGAGATAAGGAATGTCAATTTACGCTGAAGACATCAAATAGGCGTAATGGTGCCTCTTTAAGTTTTTGTTACTAAAAGCATCCACGGTGTGTGTGTAACATAAGAATTTCTGTTCTCTAAACAAAATGAAGAGAGGCTGGAAAGTCTACGAAGTTAGTTTTAAGTTTTAATGCAAAACTTCATCAAAACCACACAACAAATTAGCATCGCAATACAACAGCTATTAATAAGATGTAGACAACTAATAACTGTATTCTGCCAGGTGAGTTGGTTTGAACCCCACGCTTCCAAACCCAAAAAAAAAAGACTCAAATATTTTACTAGCACAGAACATGCCAACTGGTCATTCACAGAGGGGGAGGGGGAACCACTACAGGTGAGAACCAACACCCCCCAAGCTTCAATTCTTTTACATGGTCTGGGGACTGGTCCCCTATGTAGCTTTAACCCTTCATCTTTCTTGAAGTGCATGTGCCCGACACATGGATATGATGATACGACCTCTAAGTACGTGGAAAGACATAGAAATATCTGACCATACTCGTGCCGGGCACAAACTGTATCTGACACTCACACCCAAGTCCGACTAACAAAGCCAGTCAAAGGGAGCATAGCGTGCCCCTTGCCAGGCACCATTCCCAGACCTAGCTAGCACCTAGCAGCACACAGTTAGAGCTCATTACATCTGCTATTTTTTGCAACAATTGTTTGCATGTATTACGAGTTAAACAAGAACATATAACTATTTTTTTTCTCTACTTCTGCAAAAAGGAAATTTATCATGTATTATTAAGCACTAACAGTGAAGCCCCTGGACTGCACATGCACCATTGGCTATGAAGAACCACGCAGAATTAAGATGTTATAACTGCTGACCTTGACCATGGTGTCCCGCATAAAATCATATTCAAATCGCTTAAGCTGAAGCTGAAGGACCGGAGGGAAGTCAATAAACAAGACACCCTTCTTAGCATCCTGCAAGAACATCATCCAAAATGCAATTATTTAAACAGGAAAAGATATTACACAGAATCAGATATAATGCACTGAACAAAGGATAAAACAAATAAAAGAAAAATGAATGCTTGTATCAAGAGAGAACTTCAAAAGCTACCCTGTTTCAGAAATTGCAAAAGATGGCATTTTGTTACTACCATAGCAAAAATAGCCACATTTTATACACCCTGGCCAAAATAGTGGCCCTTATGCAGCTTTGTACCACTGAACAATGATCTAACTAAAGGCAAATTTGCTAGTAATCAAATAACTTATGATGTATGCACAGATCATCCTATCGGTATTGTCTTAGAAGCATGAAATTAATTGATGAAATCCTACATCTACTTTAATCAACCTCATCATAAGCATCATCTAGAATCTAGCATTTTGCAAAATACATAGAAGCTTACCTGCAAGCCATATTGTTCGGCATGATATTTATTATCACCTTCAAGGCGTTCAACCTCTACATACTTGTCAAAAGAAGCATATACATCATGACAGCCTTTAACATCAAGCTGAAGATCTGGTATAGGCAAAAAGTAAATTAGCATCACATGGAGAACAGGACATAAATTCCAACCAGTTATTTCAGAAAAAAAAAAGATACCATAAAATGACTCCTTCCTTGTAGATTTATAATCCACATTAATGCACTCAATGTAATTCATATGGTGCCCCTCAAACAACTGTTGTATGGTGCCTTCCACAACAGTTCCCTGGTGGCATAACAGAAGCAAACAAAATTTACTTCAATTTCACATTAGAATAAACTCATGGTTAAAGATCATTGAAGCTTTTTACCTTCATTTTATCTTCAAGTTTTTCACACAGAACTCTATTAAGTTCTTGAACATCGTGCTGCATGAAAGAATCATGTGTGTCCCATCCAAAAGATTTGGTCAGCTCTTTTGTTGCAACACTGCTGTCACTGTACTGGAGTTTGTAAAATAAACTCTGCAGAGCAAGAGGGATGCTTCCTGATGGCATATCATTCTCAGTTGTAGGCATATGATACACTGCCTGAAATATAACATCAGAAGCATTAGCAAAAGTGATCCATCAAGACATCAGTTCAAGAAGACATGGAGCATCAGTACTTACCTTCCTGAAGTAAGGAATGTGATACAGAGTTTGAAGCAGAGAATTCATGTAACATGTTGCTCCTTGATTTTTAAGTCCAACATAACCAGTTTCCTTCTTTGAGTCATATGTCCAGTAATCAACAATCCTGCGGACAACCACCTCTGCTTCAACAATCAAAGTGTCATTCACAAGATACCCTCTGCAAGGATCATATAACTCGCCGAGGGGCATAAAGGATGTAAAACCCCAATCACTTTCTCGTGCATTGAACTGGTGCTGTGTGTCTGTAAAATCCAAGTCAGGTGCAAATTTAATAAGCTTATCATTATTCTCTCCAATGGTATGACCAAATTCACATCAAGTTACAGAAAGATACTAGAGAAAACTAAGACATGCACATGGTACTAAAAGCTACACTAGCGCACAACCTATAGATTCGGGGGAATGGAACTGAACATTAGTCAGATGCTATACATGCAAGGAGAGTATTATGGTCACAAGGAAAAAGGGGATTGTAACAAAGAACAAGGACAAAAAATCTTAAAATCAGCCAAGTTTAGTCATGTCTTTCAATCATCAGAAATGACAATGACATCAAGAACTCCATATTGAAAAAAAGGGCATCATAAAGGCCACATTTTCTTTTTAACCTGATTAGTAATCAGAGATAACCTTCCTTTCATTGCATCAAATCTACATTAGACTGTTCACAGAGTAACAAAAGAATAACTTCTAAATCATGAAACAACATCACAAATAAGGATGTTCTAGAGCTGGTATTGATCATAGCAAAACAAAACTGATTCAACGAAATCCAGAAACAAACTAATTTGATGTTATAATACCAACGGAAGAAAATACTGAAACAGTGTACAGATAATCTACTTAAAGGGTAATACCTTTTCTGATAGAATATTTATTATGAATTTGATTAACTACTGCCAAACTGAACTGGGCATATCTACTCCACCCATAGGGTAAGCTTGCTGAGTCAGCAACATCCAAATACATAGACAAATGATCCACATTGTTTCCCTTTGGAAATAGCAGTATTCGCCTAAGCAATTCAAACCAGAAGTATCAAATCATCAATTATCATCGCCAAAAAAATATAACGAAAGAAAGAACAGTAGCAATATCAACAAGGGAAAGAGATATACCATTTATAGCCACCGACAACGAAGACTTCAGAATAATGCTTCTTAGCGTTTAACCTAGAGAAGTTTTCAATCCTCCAAGTGAATCTTGATGAAGGAGGATCCTCAACTGGTTGATTTTCCACAGTATTTGCAGCTTCGGGTTGCGCTACAACTAACAATTAAGATATAAATCACAAAGATCATAATCAAATTAAACCCTCTTTTCAGTCTACCCAAAAAAAAAAAAGTAGAAAATTTCGGAACTTGCATTGATGTAAGCGAATCAAATAAGTAAATTTCTCAAAACAACAAAAAAAAGTACCTTCCATGGGCTGGTGATTGTCGGTCAAATCAGACTGTGGGACGAGCATTTCCTCATCTTCTTGCTGCTAAAAAATCAAGGAAAATTTCAAAAAAGAAGCTATTAAAACAGAAGAATCAGATCCACCAAGAAACCAAATTGGACAAAGAAAAACCCTAAAAAAACTCCCAAAAAAAATCAATTAATCAAAAAAATCATAAAAAAGGAGTAAAAATAGAGAGAAAGAGAGAGAGAGTACATCGATGGGGGCAGGGGCCATAACAGTCATAGCTATGAAATTGAGAGGTAAACAAGCTTACGAAAACAAGAGGAACGAGAAAGGGGAAACTAGGAGAAAGATTTTTTCTCTATTTTTTGGGTTGATTTTATTTGGTGATTTTATTACAGTGAAGAGAAGCGAGGAGAAAGCAAGGTCTTTCGATGGTCTTTATTTGGGAAATGGGTAATTTTGGAATTTCATTCATTTTCTGTACTTTTCTAGGGAGATGGCTAATTGGATACGGTCAAACGCATATACTTTTACCTTTACCACTATTCGAATACGATGTATCATAATTCAATAATACAAATAAAAATTAGAAAATAAAAGCTGAACTTCCCTTTTAATCCCTTATAATAAATCTAATCTATAATTTAGTCCCTTTTTTCTCTATTGGTCAATCAAATAAAAATAAGATGAATCTTATGAAGAACCGAGGGGAAAGCTTTCACTAGAACCACTAGATCATAAAAGGAAGACATTATTTCGTCTTTTCCTTTAAATCATTTAAGTGTGTTTAAATTTTATTTAATCTTTAAATAAATTGATTAAATCGCTAATATATTTGAAATTTTTATTAAAATTTTAAAATTACTGAAATACTTATAAAATAATTTATTGATATATTTTTGTCTGAATGTCTTAAATATTATTTTGTATGAATGTCTTAACACTATTTTTAACCTTACAGTCTATCCAAACAAATCTAAAAACTAAAATAATGAAATTCTATGCATTGGATTAGATTTATTTTTCATTTTGGATTTGGTTACGGCGGAATGATTCCAAAAATAAGATTTGAATCACCACTCTGAGTAACCAAGGGAATCTGCAACTTACTGATATGATAATAAATGATGATGTAGGAAAAATATAAGGTAATTTCATTGGAAAACTCCCTTGCTTCAAATGACAAGTCAAAAGATGACTTTTCAGTTGTAATAAAAAAAAAAAAAAAAAAAAAGAGATGACTTTAAAAATAAGGTTGTTACTTTGATTAAACAATTTTGACACATTTCCTGGGGTCAGAAATATGACCTAAAGTATTAAAGAAATAGAGATTAACATAATACTCAACCAAAATGGAGATCATAAGAATATAAGAAATTCCTGGAAAGTTCAAAAACTTAGACTCAAAAACAATTCACTTGTTTGATGGAACTTTCGTCTTAAAGGTTTAGCTCAATCAAGCTAGAATTTAAAGCTTAAAGGATTACTCATAGCTAAAGAAGACCAAAATCCTTAACCCTAATCAGATATTGCAATACAAATCGAAATAAATCAGGCTTGATGAGAGTATCCTGCCAGTAAAGATGCACAAGGCTCTTCTCATAGAGTAATTTCCGAAAAATGTTGCATATGTAACTGTGATGTTTGTTTTGACGTCAAAGGGGCAAAATTAAAACCCCATCCGTAACAAAATTGATCTTAGGCTCTTTTTGAGAGCCTAGACGGCAAAACACCCACCACATTGGGGGTGCAGTTATACAGGTGTATGCAAGAAGAAGACATGTATTGTGACAACAGTAATGCTTCCCTACACATATCCGTTTGGTCTCTCTCCACTCTGTGCGGATCTCTTCTGCATGCTTGCTTCATAATGTTGAATAGCAGCATCTAGAGCCTGCACAAGTCACATTCAACAGGAGCAAACTTCAGAAAATAATTCAACCTAATTAACCAACTTTGATTAATGATATGCCCTAATAGGCATTGCTCGCTGGCTCCGGAATGTATAGGAGCTGATTTCATCCCATAGGACACGTGACTGCACCTGCATGTGCTGCTAATAACATCTGCTTATGAGGCTAATGGAATTAGAATGACCCGATCCAAAACCAGCATATGCAAGCCAGTAGTTTAACTTCGGAGCCCAAAGTTCACAAGAATAAGTGAAACTACTACTGCCTAGCAGTTTAACTCATATACTTCCTCTGAATTCTCCCTTTCATTTTTCCGGACTTGAACTAAGAAACAAGAAAAGTTCACACCTGATGCATTGGACGAACAAGGAGGGAAACCTGATGCCGAAGCTCTGATGGGACAGATCCCTTAATCTCCTGGAATTTTATGGCAGACTTATAAATTATTAAAATTAAGTGTATCCAAAAAAGAGGTAAAGCCAAAGCATCTTCAACAAATCATTCAAAGAAATTATGCTTCAGCATCACTCAAGCCAGGAAGATAAGAGAAGGGTACAGGAGGTACATTAGACAAAATAACTGCAGAAAGGATAGAATCGGAAAGTTGAGTGAAGAAACTTCTTCAATTTTTTTTTTCTGACATTTACCTCTAGCTGTGGATAGATATTTGACATGGCATCCTTTAATCTGTTTACCTGCATACAGTTACCGAATGAACAACAATTCAGAATGACAGATTTATGAAAAGAAAAAATTTATAATCAAGAAAGTCAATCACATTGAGATTAACATTCAGAATGCAATCCTTTCATTTACGGTCGTCATCAGCTTTCAGGACACTGTTAATAACAGATAAAATACACAGCATTTCTGAAAACAAAAAATGTCTGAGAAAAAAAAAAGATAGATTTTCCTTGTAAATACTCAAAAACAGCCTAGCTTCTTGTTTGAAGAAATGGTTCTTTTGTAACAATATTTTTCCTTCTCTCTGACTCTGTGGGTGTCTATCATTATATGCAGGACAGAAGGAGAGAGTTCAGGACTAACACAACCAATTTGAAATTTTATTTAAAACTTGAATTTTCATCCATTGAGAGCAAACATCATCAACCTTCATTAATAAGGTACTCAGCCAGCTCCAGGCTTTTTTATAACAATAAGTGCAGCATTTACCTTCGCATAGAGGTAAGTGGTGGTGATAGGATATGATGTCCAAAAATGTTTGAGTAGTTCAAGGATTGATGTCCAATGCTGGAAACATTCAGAAGTTCTCTATGAGCAAACCAAAGTCTAGAAATAAAATTATCAAATTAAGCAAAATAAAGATGCACAGCCATAAGGATTAAGGCAGAACAGGTAATGCTCCAAAATCCATTGTATAAAATGCAACTATATCAAGTACACTAACAAAGAAATCTCACATGCAATAGCTCCTCCTTAGTTTTCCTCGGTAGTCTGTCCAGAACACTCTCTTGAGGATTTTTCCCAATATGATATTTGGTGTTGGAGATACTATTGGTCAAAGCATCAAAAACCTGTATGATAAAGTTTCACTGTTAGTTCTTATATCCACCACTTTCCATTATTAACAAGCACCATGAAAATATTGCTGTTACTTGATGAGCAACTTCAGGTTTGACAATAGGCTCCTTCAACCCCATAGCTTTAATCGATGAGATGGACTCCCTTAAAGAACCATACACCTCCTGGGTGCTCAAACTGCATTTTATTTGTTCAATTCCACCAAGTGCATCTCCAGAAGTTCTAAGTGCATTAGCTTGTTGAGAGTCAAAATAATCCCGAGGGTCCTGGTTTTGGGCACACACAAATAAGGTATCTACAGAAAAGCATCTATTAAAACCACATGATCACAGGAGTCACCTTAATGCAAAGTGGTGCTAGTGGAAGAGTATTTGGTCCCTGAAGATCTTCTATTTCAGTCATCCTTGATAACCTATCTAACCTCTCACGGCTTGTATCCCCATCGGATTCTCCCTTATTTGATGATTCTAATGCAAAGATAGAACGTAAATACCCATAGAACGTAAATACCCATTCTACAGCATAAAACCACAGTTGTAAAATAAATTAGGAGAAAACCAATACGAACTCTGTTTTGACTGAGCAAGTGCTTCTGCTACAGCCTTCGTGTCTTCCAACTCCACATCTACATTCAAATTCATAGAGCAGATGCAATCCAATGAGACATGTATGTTTTCAAAAAGAAAAACTGGACATCAAGTATCAGAAAGCCATTACTAAACCAATATATATATGTGCAAGAAAAAAATAAATAATAAATAAATTCTGCAGTGGTAAATAAATTCAAGGAAAAGCCTTTACCTACAGCTCTTCCCTCAAGAACAACCGCTGCATGCCGGTTAATATCCTGGGATAGAGATCTTTTGTATAGCTCATTTTGTGATTCTGTCATTTCCTTATTACCTTCACGAAAAATCCCATGATCCTGCAGGTTAAGAAACATAAACAGATATGATTTTTTATTTTCCCTAAAGTTAAGACTGTAGAATTCATCCATTACAAACCTTAAACAAAAATTAATGACCCAGGGGTCAAACTTGATAAATGAAACCAAAAAATTCACTTTTATCTTCGAATTATCAAAAAGCAAACCTCCAAAAAGCAGTTACAAAATGAATTAATTCACTTAAGTGATAGCATCAAACATACCGAAAGATGTGTATAATCATCACCCTCATCAGCCTCCATGTCCAGAGTTGGGTCAACCCGCCGGATCTGCAAAGAACACATTATACAAAAGGGTAAGGACCATCCTCATTCATGGTATTATTCACAGGAGAAAAAAAAAAGAAAAATCAACGGAGAACAAGATATCCCAGTTAGGAGATTATGTTTACTAGGTATTTTATGACTTTGATTGTAATGTTTATAGCTATCAAGGCTATTCAAGGTTACTTTGAGGTTATAATTGATTTTTCTTTTTAAATTTTACTAGGGTTTTGAGGTAATTGTAAGTACCTATTTTAGTTTCAATTGGGTTTTGCAAACCTAGCTGTTCATGCATCCGCAACATATTCGTGTAACTTTTCAATTCCATGGTCAAGTTTAAAGTGTTATATATTTATATAAATTTTGACATATTAGTACATTTGTGTCACTTTTTCGTGTTATGTCATGTTTTAGTTATTTTTTCAATATCGTGTTCATGTCGTGTCCAATTTACCAGGTCAAGGTTTTGGATATTGAACATTGAATTATTGAGATTTCCCACTAAAGGTTCTGTCTGGTTCTCTTCCTAAGTTCTTCCATTTCTCCTTCAATCTCTTCTGTTTCCCTCTAATTGCTTCTATCTATTTCTGATTTTCTCTCTTGATTTCCATATTCTATCTGTTCCTCCTACTTGTCTACATCAAGGATTATTCCAGTTTAGGGAGGGGGTGAAGAAAGAACAAATAGCACCTTCTTCCGCGCCTCACTTGCCAATATGTCATCCTGCTTTAGAAATACAGCAAGTTCCTCATCTTCAGCAGCCTCTGCTGCAGCAGCAATACTGTTTTTCGTACTATGTAGGTATTCTGCTCTAAAATATTTTGTCCAGAAAGTCCTTTCTGACATCTATAAACCAAAAAAAAAAAAGACAGTAGGGCATACAGAAAACATGCAGAATGAATCATACTTAATGGTCATCTTCAAATAGCCAATATAACAATAGGGTCATTGTTTACAGGCCAACTGCTAGAAGAAAAGAATTGTTTCAATGCTCCAGGTACCTTGTTAGGAACATAACTTAAGAATGCACGGTGAACAGCTGGCTTCTCGGCAAATATCTGTCACATATCATCAAGCATTGGTTATACTTACACCAAGTCTGACAGCCAAAGACTAATGATTAAACTAATATTTTACATTTGCATATATAGTAGAAACAAAATTTAAGAAACAAGATAAGTTTAAATAGGTTCTTGGCATTAACTAAATATAATGAAAGAAAGAAAAATGAAAAAGATACCATACTTGAAGAATGACCTCCGGTGTCAAATTAAATGTGACTTTGTTTGTCTGCATAACAGCAGGATAAAGATAATATAAATCTTCTGTACCCAACTTACTTGGAAAATGACATTAAATAAACTAATATATGGTAATTGATCTTGTGAGTGAGACATAGGCACATGGAATGGGAAAGATGTAAGCAAGTATGCAATTGTTAGTGAGAGTGAAAGAGAGAAAGGTTGTACCCGACCATCAGTTGATGGTTTGATGTCAGAAATCATTGCACTTTTGAAACCCAGCCGCTGTTTTGTCTTTTTGCTGGCCTCTCTATCCAACAACTTCTGCAATTTATGCAGAGGAAGATTTTAATATTTATTCCAATATAACAGTCTCCACAGAAGAAAACAAAGGCCTAATGTGCACTTAACCTTTCGTGTTGCCCAAAACTCAGTTTCTGTGAGGACACCACTTAGCACAAATTGCTTGTGAAGTTTCTGCAGTTCACTGAGAAGAAGAAATGTCATTTAGTAAGTTCTTATCAGCTCAGGAAGTTCCATCCAGTAGCAAAGAACCCAGCCAAGCAGCAGTAGAGACTTTCAAGAAAAGAAGAGCCAATGACATATAATAAAAAAATGTTTAAAACACACATTCAGTTAAGAATTTTATTTTACATGTGAATCTGCTCAGAATACTTAAGTAGTTGTCACAACACAACTCACATGATCATTACCTTATTTATCCTATTAGGCTTAAATGATGTAGATATACATATAAAAGGCTATCATGTATGACATCCTGTGTCCATTTCAAACTAACATATTTTAC
Source organism: Gossypium sturtianum (assembly GCA_025698515.1). Taxonomy (NCBI): domain Eukaryota; kingdom Viridiplantae; phylum Streptophyta; class Magnoliopsida; order Malvales; family Malvaceae; genus Gossypium; species Gossypium sturtianum. Next base: position 29,047,504 of record CM046949.1, read on the forward strand.
GTTCCACTAATCATGCATAAGAACAAAGGAAAATTTTTTATGCTAAAATTTTCATATTTACAAAGATACAAAATGACATATCTTCTAAAAAGACACAAGGAGATTATTTCAGAGCAAACTTACTATCAACACCTTGTAATTTGTTTTAACTCCCAAAGATACAAAATGACATATCTTCTAAAAAGACACAAGGAGATTATTCCAGAGCAAACTTACTATCAACACCTTGTAATTTGTTTTAACTCCCTCTAGAAGTTATGGTTTACAATTTATCTAATATCAACATGACTTACATTTTTACAAACCACAGCCCGACTAAATGTTCCCTTATCTATCTGAAATCCTTCCAAGCAAAAACTTAATCCTGTAAACCACCACTATGTTAATTACTTCCCCTTGCAGCATGTTTTTTCCTATTTTCCTTCTCACCTTAAACTTTTTCTTATGTTTTCTTAAGTAAGCCTCTTCAAATCCTCAAGGCAACCCAGTTGGCATTCACAACACAAACTGGTATGACACAAAAAGGTAAATTTACCTATCTTCCTGTAATAACTTAATTCGCAGCTCCATTTCAGCGGCACTGAGTTGCTCATCAGGATATGCAACAGTAGGTTTTTCAGAAACTTCTCCACCCTTTGCAAGAACTTTTCCTATTCATGATAAACAAACATCACATCTTGAAACAAGTGTGCTAAAACTTCAATTAATACAATGTAACATGCAAAGCGTAGAAGAGTGAAAATAAAGGAGAAGAGAAAAGGGGATTTTTAAGTTTTGACTTAAAACCACCTCAGGCCCATAAGGGATAAAGATAGAAATTAAACAGAATTATACACTTGTTAAGAGAAGCGAAAAGAATCTTTAATGCCTAAAATCAAAAGCAAGAACAAGTTAACACCATTGATTAGCTATTCATGTTAATAAGGAGGAATAGAAAAGGAAAAATCCTTCTCAAACAATTTACAAAAAAAAAAAAAATTCAAAATTCAAAAACATGCATGACAACTGCTAAGAACAAGGAAAAACATGAAAGCAAATCCTTAATCAAATCCTAGAACCATAATGTGCCAAACTCATTTGACTTGAACATGTAACTTACCCACAAAATCTCGACATTCTTGGAGATCTGAATAATTTTCGAACTCAAAGATGAAACTCCCATTCTGAAAACAACACATAAAGAAAATTTCAACATATCATTGATCCATAAAAAAAGCATTTGGATTCAATCTAAATAAAGACTAAAATAAATCAATAACCAAAACAATGATTATCCAACCCGATACAAAACATATATTTAATCAACATAAACAAAGATACCTGATTGTTAGTAAGATTAAGCCATGGCGGCTTATTTGATCCTTCCTTCGTATGCTTTTGGCCTGCAAATTTCACCATTTAAGCAGCATTATTTAGACAGTACGATAGCTTGCATTCATACCAAATTACACACAGCAATTTACCTTTAATGTATCGAAACTCCACATCAAGCTTTCCAGCTGATTTAGGATTATGAGGCACAAATAAAATTTTCTCAAACGTCTGTACAAAGCAAAGTTACTTAGATAATTATTTCTTCGAATCATTCAATAATTATTCAACAATTACAACATAAAAATTCATATATTAATACAACAAAATACACCACGAACTTAACCTTTTTATCCTATATAATTCCAAAAAAGTGAAAATAAAATTTAAAAATATCTCAGTTAATACAATGCGTATAAATTTCAAATTTCATAAAAAAGAAAATGAATTGTAAACATCAGTTCATTATTATTTTTCAACATTGACAAATTTGAAATCCAGTAAATAAATTCAATAAAAATAAACAAAATAAAATGAGTACCATTCTAAGAGTACCGGGAGTTCCTGGATCCTTGATTGTGGTCTTATACTTAGCTCGCTTAGTCACGTGAGCGCTCGCCATCTTCGATTAATTAGGACAACAATTTACCAAAAATAAAAAATAATATTATTGATGAAAGAAAATCAAATAATTAAGCTTTACAGTTTTGTTTATATTGTAGTTAGAGAAAGAGAGAAGGGATCGAGCAGGCAGAGTGAGGAAGAGGCGACTGAAAACTGAAAAGCGAAAGATCAACCCAGAAATCCAACAAAGGAAGCATCGGAACCAGGGAGAGACAATTATTGAGAGAAAAAAAAAAACTTCAAAAAGAAAAACAATCAAAACTGGGCTGTAGAATTGGATTGTTGAGTTTCAGGCTCAAATATATGATTCAAATTTGGGCTTGTTTTAAACGGTTGGGCCCTCAGACAAACACTGCTTTTGAATTTGATTCGAAGCCCAAAAGTTATCAAATGCAAATTGAGAGTCTACTAGACCTAAAAAAACAAATATCGATGATCCAAAACCAATTAAGTAATTCAGTTTTTATTCATTATAAATATCATTTTTAAATAGAATTATTTTAATTTATTCAATTTTCGATTTTGAATATCCAAATCCAATAAATTAATTAAGCATCATATACATCTAACTCAATATTTGTACCCAACCCAATATTTAAATGCCGAATACCCTTATATAAATCACCTCAAAAAATGAAATAACCCAACCCAATTAAATTACTCAAATATACTGTTAATAAACCCAAATTTAAAAAATTTCCAACTTATTAATTTATAAATTAATTTAATCTAGAATTAAATATTCAAATATAAAAATATCAATTCAAATATACAAAATTATTCCATGAAAGACTAGAATTTTATCACAACGAGAATAAAAATATTGGGTGAACTATACTCAAGATCACTTTAAAATACAAAATGTTTTTGGTTTTTTTTTTTTTTAATAAAATTTCAATTTAGTCACTCCAAATAAAATAATTATTCAAACTAGTAATTTTGATTAAAATCGTCTGTTTTCCACTAATAGATTATTGACGTGACACATTAACAAGTTGAGTTACGACACATGATATTTTTTTATTGATTTTTGACTAAAGCTTAAGGACCTCTCTATAATTAGTCCAAAACACACTTTGGTTTCTGGGTTGCTTGTCTTTCAGCTTATTTCTTTTCCATGCTGCTGTTGTTGTTGCTTTGTATGTTATCTAATTTGAGAAGATCAAGCTCTTCAGACCACCAGCGGAAATTGGTGACTGTCATCGGAGGCAGAGCATCAAAACTAAGCGCTATCCGCTTTTCCACCAAAAATTTCAGAATGTTTAGAAGAACATGTCTTTTAATTGGAAATAGAATAAGATTTGTATTAATGTTCAGACTTCACATGTGAAAAAAGAAGGGAAAAGAATAAGCTTAGACACTCCTGGGAATGGAAAATCCAAGGTTCTTGATCCAGCATTTTCTGCCTTTTTAGTTCAACTTCCCTGCAAATTTCAAAATTAAGATTTTCATCTTATTGATTTTTTAAATTTTATTTATGGTCTTCCTTTCCACAGTTTTAATTTTAATTTTTAACTTTAGAATCCCCTTTTTATTTTTAATTGTTTTATTAACCTATGTAGATTCAACCTTGCTCACTGATATATACCATTTTTTATATTTTTGAGTAAGAATTGTATTTATTTTTTATTTCGATACCCATCAATTGGAGGTTTGGATTTTTATTTTATTTTTTGACATATGCAAAGGCAATAAAGAACGTGTGAATTTAACGTTCCACAATTCATTTCTAATGTCCAAGGTGAATTAAGGATCCCGGAAGAAGTTGAAATCTTGATTAAAGGAAAAGCAAGAAGATCAGTATGTATTTTTTAGATTAAGAACCAGTTTAATAATGCTTCTCAAAAATATTTTTAGGATAAAAATATTTCTAAATAAGTTGTTTTTTGGGAGAAAAAGTATTTCTCCTAATCCAAAAATTAGCCCAAAAATATTTTGTTTAGAAGTTCCAAAAGTATTTTTTTCCCAAAAAAGTACTTTTAAAAAGTATTCTTAAACTTGGCCTAAAAGATTTTTAAGACTTAAAGTTATTAGAGAAGCGAATAGACACAAGAGAGAAAAAGTATAGAAGATACTGCACAGATTTACTAGCCTAATGGTGAGGACTTTTACCATTACGGGCTACTTGAAACCACCTATCATGTGAATGTTGGCAAATAGGGAAAGGTAAATTTGATCATCCAGTCCCTCTAACGAGTGCTCAATGGATACCCATTTTGTTTGCATTTGCTTAATTTCTTTTATGATTTTTAGGTTGTTTTAGTGACTTTGGCTTGATTTCACATTTTATGTTTTTTTTTTTTTTTTTGCATTTTTACGATTTTTATGCATATTTTTAGTTTTTTTTTTCACATGTTTAATTTTATTAAGGTGATCTGAGTGTTATTTACGAATTGAAAAAGTTTGGGATGAAGGTTTTAGTATATAGCCGCATGCAATCAAAGGAATAAGCCCCCAAGATGATGGGAGGAAGCCTAATACTTAAAAAAATTCAAAAATCCTGTGCAGAATTCCAGTTCAGTGTTTTTACCAGATCTCAAACTCCAAAACTTGATTTTATATATATGATAAATATCGATTTCATAATTTATCAGGCTTATGAAGAAACCAAAGCCCCGAAATGACAAGAATCAAAATATGAGCCGCAAGTCCCGAATTCTATTTTAACTCATTAGAGGAATTTTATCATTTCCACCCCTTTTTTGCGATTTCACCCTTCAAACACATTCTTATGATCAAAAAATCATGGGTGGCCACCTTCTGGCTTAACTATTTTATTCTCTTAGGTTTTTTAATAGTTGTCTCTTTGTTTTTCTTTACTTTTAGATTTGTTTCCATTTTATAACCAATCGCTTGGGTATTCGATTTTGGATCTTCAGTAATATTTGATGGATTTTAATATCAATATAAGTTATCGTATCTTTTATTTTAATCTTTGATGGCGCATGATTTTCTTATCAGTTGCTAATTCTTCCATAGTGACTAGGATTTCTATAGCTTAATTTTGAATGATTGAAATTGGGTGAATTATGATTTAGGTTAATAACTAGATTAATTACTTTATTTAAAGTTATTACTAATTTGTAACACCTAATCAATAAATTATTAGGAAAAATATGAAAGTTGATTCTGGCGAAATAGTCATGTAGCTAAGATAAACATCAACTATTTGGGCTATCTTATAAGATATCCACCAACTTAGGTTAGTGGGGGCTCTGATGATAGTGTAAATGCCAAAAGAATTTTGATGTTCCGTAAGGGATTGTTCCGGTGATTTCATCCATGTATCTGATAAGAAATTCATTTTTAATGGATTTAATTATTTTTAGACTATTGAGATGTCATTAGGATGCATTTTAAGATGTTTTTAGAGTTTCAGACTCAATTGGATAAAATAAGAGATAAGGGGCACAATTATAATTTTTGCCCTTAAGGGTATTTTGGTCATTTGGGACCTAAATATAATTAAATATTAAAGATATACTGATGCATGGTAATGAGACAATATTTGGGATGGTTAAACATGAACTTAGCTTTAAAATTTAATTGGGACCACACCTTTTGCTAACCTTTTCAATCTCTCACCATTTTTCTTTGTTTTCTTGCAAAATCATCATTAAGAAATCATAATAGAGCCAAGATTCTCCACTAAACTCATCACCCACACATTTAGATTTTGGGTTCTAGCATATGAAGGTTGAGTTTGAGAGAGAAGGAAGAGCTTTGGTAAAGATTCGTGGCTTTTTATCATTTTATCATCTTATTACATGTTTAGAAGCTTTAAAATGAGTTGTTGAGCCGTTAATATCACAATTTCATGCTATTGTAACATATGGGCAATTGGAGAAAATTGTTGTTTTGTATGAAATTAAAGAGAAGAAAGTTGCTAAAGGTCATTGGCTGTGATTTTAAAGTGTTCTGTAATAGTTTCTTTTATATAATTCAGGGTTCTTTAAGCAGGTTATATGCATACCATGAATGAAGGGACTTTACAAATATTTGAAGTATTTTTGGGTGAACTTAAGGAGTTACATTGCGACTACAGAGCCCAACATCGCGACATGGCATATGTCACGTCATGACCTCGTTATTTAGTAAGGCTCATCGCGACGTCGTAAGTCCCCACATTGCGGCGTCGCGCCTGTTTCAACACTACAATATTTTTAAAGTTGTTTTGACCTTTCGAGGCCTGTTTTGGGTTCCGATCACCTTTGATTAACTCTAAATAAGTCCTAAATGATTTTAAATTGTATTTAAAACTTTAAATCTTGTCTAAAATATATTTTAATTATTTTATAAAAATGTTTCAAATTTTCAATTCTCATATAAATCTAAGATTTCCTACTCGTACATGATTCGATGACATTTCCCATCTGTACCGGTCATCTGAAATGGGTGAGGGGTGTTATAGACAATGATGATTGTGACATGCTTGAGAGGTGACAAAAAAGTAGGTAGCTTTACGTCAAAGTCCATCTAAGTTATTATGTCGAGATTAGGTAAAAGTTGGATAGATTATTAATTACCTTTAACTAAAGGAATTCAGGATCACTAGTTTGTGAATTAACATTATGATTGGTTATTTGATGTTATTTTATTTTATTTTGTTAGTTAATTTAATTATCAATCATATTTGGTTGTCGACTATGTTATTTATTTGGAAGGTTGCTTAATTTTAGTATTGATTATTTGGTTATTATTGTGAGTAGAATCGTTAAGTTGTTTACTCTAGTAGTTTGCTTTCCTTTTGGGTTTTGTCGTACCAATTAAATTCACTCTCGCCAGTGAATTCTGTCAAATGTGGTTGCAACAAGAGGGAAAACAATGAGGGAGAAACACATGTTGTTCCATAAGCTTCAAAGAGATGATCTGACTCCGGACCTTCTTCTAATCACATTTCATATAGCCTTCCCCAGTAGGCATAGGAAATTTGACTATCATGCAAAAGGTGGCTACAACCATCTTATCCATCTGCATTATAGGTTTCCTAAAAATTGCATTGTAGGCCACCGAGTGGTTTATTACCAAGAAATTTACCATCTTTGTGACTATATGTTCTCCATCCCCTAAAACCATTGGAAGAGTGACAAACCCCTTAACTGCAATCAGCTAGTTGGCAAAACCATAAACCAAGCTAGCTTTTGTCATAAGGGGTGTTTGGATTTGGGGGACCCTTCCCTTTGTTGCAAGAAGCACGAGGATCAGTGTCATTATCGTTAGAAAAGCTTGAGATATCCTCACTAGAAGCACCATTTGAAGTTGTCTTCCAGAATGGTCCTACTTGAGCTACGACATCCTTAAGATGAAGAAACGGATTCCAGTGAGAGCATTCCTAGGGGTGAGCAAAACTCTATTCGACTCGAAAAAATAAAAAAAATTCAAATTTCGAGTTAAACGAATCGAGTTATTCGAATTAATCGAATTATTCAAGTCAACTTGAATCTTCTTTTCGAATTTCGAGTTTGAATCGAGTTTGGTTTTAGAATTCGAATAACTCGAATAATTCGAATAAACCGAATACCAAACTATAATATTTTACATTTTTATATATTTTACATTTTTACCCCAAAGTCCTAAACCTCTTTACTTTCCCCCAAAACTTTTATTCCTTCCCAGTTTCCCCCCAAAACTTTTACTCCTCTCCCATTCTACCCCCTTCTACCCCAAACCCATTCCCCTCCCCAAATTTTACTCTCCCCATTTACTTTCCCCTCAAAATTTTTTATTTTCCCCCTAAACTTTTACTTTTCACCTTTTACCTCCAAATCAAAAATTAAAATCATCCAAAAAAATCTCTAAACCTATATAGTAATAATTTTATTTATATCTACTATTTATTTATTAAATTAAATTTCACATTTTTTACTATTTATATGATTGAATTGTTTAGTCATATTGAATCTTTATAAATTTTTATTAAAATTGATTTATTGATTATGCTATAAAATATTCGTGTTAAAATTTTATGTTGGTATCAATTTCACATTTTATCTTTAAGATAACTTTTATTAAAAAATCACATTTTTTACATTTAATATAATTTTTAATTTCAAAATACATAGCGACAAGAATTAGAAGATAATTGAAGCAACTAAGCAAGCAAATAAGCTAACCCGTATATAAAAGATTAATAAATAAATTATGAGGGGATGAAAGTTAATAACAAATTTGATTACGGCGAGTGATAGTGATTATAAGGACCCAAAATCATTTTTTTAATTTAACTCGAACAAATATATTCGGTTCGATTCAATTCGAATTCCATCTCACTAGACTCGATTCGAGAAAATTTCAAATCGAGTTAGGATGAGAAAATAGGATTCATCAACTCGATTAACTCAAATTTTTTTCATTTGATTCGATCGAACGCTCACCCCTAAGCATCCCCCATAATACACTCGCCTCCTAAAGTAATCTCAAACTTCTCTCATTCAAGTCCATAAGGGTAGTATACATCAAAACTAAGATGATGACCCTCCCGGAGTGTAATAGTCTGATTTTCAGTGGTGTCGGAAACAGTGGTTCGAGATCACCAAATCCAGCGAATAAGCTCGTAAATTTTATTATTTAATATTTACGAGTCAAATATGGTTTTAAAAAGATTTTTGAATTAATAATTTGTCTTATAATGAATTATTAGATTCGAGTGATAAAACCCTAGTTCAAGTGGTTTTGGAAAATGAGGTATCGGGACCTCGTTTCTATAAATCGAGTCGTAAATATTTTTATAAATATTTACGGAGTGTTATTAAGGTAGTATTAAAATTTTGTTGAAAAAATTTAACGTTTTGATAGTGAATTAAGAGTAATTAGGTATAAGGACTAAATTGCATAAAGGGTGAAAGTTGAGTTATAGATTAAAGAAAAATCAAAGGGACTAAAGAAGAAATTATGCTATTGTTTCTTTATGAGGCGGCATAAGGTAGATTTTTTGTGAATTTATTATATATATTATATTATATAATAATATATTAATGTATAATAAAACAAAATAATAAAATAAAAGAATTAAAAAGAAACAAAGCAAAAACGAAACAGAAGGAAAAAGAAAGAAAGAAAGAAAGAAAGAAAGAAAAGGAAAAGAGAGAAAGAAGGAGACGAAGGCCTTAGGGGTTTCAAAGTTCCAAGTTTAATTGGTTAGTCAATTTAGTCCCTTTTTCTTGTAATTTTTATGTTTTTGAGATTGTTACAATTAGGTCTAACTAAACATTACCTTTGTTTTAGATTTTGTTAAAGATTTTGGATGTCTCCATTAATGAATCTATATAATTTTTTTATGTTAAATGATGAATTTGAGATATTAGTTGTTAATTAAAAGTATTTTGTTAAGTGATTTTGATGAATTTTTCGATTAAGGGTTAATTTGTTAAGTTAGTAAAAATACAAGGGTTTGTTGTGAAATCATTGCAAAAATGGGCTGTATTGAATGCCATGAATATTCAGCTAGCATGGGTTTTCATTAAAAATGGTTAAGTTGCATGTTTTGGGTTTAGGGACTAAATTGAATAAAAGTAAAACTTTAGGGTAATATTGTAAAAATATAAAAAATAACCAAATTGCATGAAATAAATTGTTTTATCGTCTAAATTAATATACTGAATGAAATTATTAATTTAGATCAAGATCGGGTGGAAAATCGAGGAAAATAGAAAATTTCTAAAATGCCCCTAAACTTTGGTATTTCTGCAATTTAGCCAGGTAAGTTCGTGTGATTAAATTGTATATTTATATGTTTTAAATTGAATGTTGTGTATGTGATTTGTGTAAATTGCCATGTATGACATTAATCACATATCCGACGATGATCGATAAATATTAAGTCCCGTTTGAATAAATGAAATTCGATGGATATCGGGTTCTCGAATTGGTTGTGGTCCTGCATGTGTTGTGGACACACCACAGCTCGAAAGAGCGTCCCATTATTAGCTCTTATGAGCTTCCTGTTATATGGTTCTTGCGAGCTTCTCGTTAATAGCTCTTCGAAGCATTCCAATTGGTTGTGATCCTGCATGTGTTGTGGACACACCGCAACTCTTATGAGCGTCCCGATATATGGCTCTTCGGAGCTTCCCAATTCAAGGCTCTTTCACGAGCTTCCTGAAATATGGCTCTCCGGAGCTTCTTGATATTGGCTTGCTTGAACTTCTCGATATTGGCTCGTATGAGTTTCCCGTTAATGGCTCTCCGGAGTTTCCCGTTATACAGCTCACATGAGCTTCCAGTTATATGGCTCGAAAGAGCTTTCCGTTTATGTGCTCGTATGAACATTCCCGAATATGAATTGACGGATTTCAGATTTGTTCACTTCCTGTGTACTACCTGTGTATCCATCGATATCTTAAATGATTCAACGGGCAAAGTTCTTACATAAGACAACATGAAATTGAAATGTACTATACCAGTATATACCCGAAATATATGGAATTGATATATGAATACAATATGTGGAAAGTTTATGAACATGGAAATTTGATTATTATTGAGCTCATACATGTTTCTTGATATTTATACGAAATACATGGAAACGATGGTACATGATATATTGATATAATGAAATGAATGATATATGATTATGAAGAAACGGTAAGAGAATGATATGTATCACTATATGTACATATATGAATATTTTTTGTATGACGATATAAGGAAATTATGTAAGTTGAAACGAGTAATAAACTCAAGTGTGACATGTTGAGAAAATAAGATTATCAATGTTGAATTTATATGAAATATGTTTAAATACACTAACAAGTGTTATTGTTTGATGCTTAGGCAAGTGCCAAGCTATTGGTTAAATGGTAATATGTTTATTTATACGATGCATTTAAAGGGTAAGTACTTAAATGAAAATATGCTAGTGCTCATGAAAGAGTGGTAAGGTTTAAGTTCTGCAATTTCTTACGAAATGACTTATCATGTGATTAATTCGAAAAAGGCTATTTTTAAATACACTAGCTTGTGGCTATGGTTGAATGATATGTTTATGACTAGTGTGTTATGCATATGGAATGAGTGTGAAAAGTAAAGAAATGCAAATGAAAATAAAGAAATTTGGAAGAGTTAAAGTTGTTTAAAATCCTACTATGCTAGGAATAATATGTATAAGTGGTGCTGTGGATTTATTCACCTTGTGAGTTATTGAATATAACTTCACGAGTATTACGGTGTCAATATTGGATTATTCTTGATATGTATAAATTTCATATTTGAAATGAATTGATATGATTAAAGTTTATATGAGCTTACTAAGTATTCATTGCTTACGTAGTTGTTTTCCTTTACTTTCCAGATTATCGCAAGCTCGATCGGGTTGGAAGCTTGTCGGAGATATATCACACTATCCACCGGTTCTATCGGTACTTTCGGATGTTTTGATTTTGGTTATAATGTCATGTATAGGTATTCTGGTTAATGTTGGCCTATATGTGTTTTGTTAAAATTAGTCACTTATTTGGCTTGTGTGTTGGCACATTTTGGTTTGGTGCATATTTGCCTTATATGATTGATGTGTGATTTGGTTTATAATTGTATGGTAAAAGGGTAAAATGTTAGCTAAAAGTGTAATTATATACATTTGTTTTGGTATGTGATGAATTGATCAGGAATTGGTACCTTAATATATAAGGTATAAATATATTTAAATATATTAGTATATAAAATACATTTTGGCACCAGATGGTATGTTTTGGTAGGTAAGTGACTTGGTTTAAAATAATGCAAGTTAGTTTGGTAAACCTGGGGTACAATTATGCATATACGTTAGTTGTACATATGAACATATTGAATACATGAACACACATGTTATAATCTATCATCTGAGGTGTCTAAAGGAATATTGGTTGTATATTAAGATCTTATATATTTAAGGCTTGATTTTTACTTGTTTTGGATGCCATAATATGGCTTGTTTGTATGTATGATGATAACTATAGGTACATGCCTTTTTGGGTGAGAAAAATGGCTTATAAAATAGTCTATTTCCGTCCACACGAGCAGAGACACGAGCATGTGTCTCAGTCGTGTGTCCCCTATACCTTTTAAAGAGTATGCTCACATGGCCCAGCACACAGGCGTGTGGCTTGGCCGTGTGACCCAAGTTAGAGAACTTCCAAGTTTGGACACGGGCTAGGACACGGCTGTGTGCCCCTATTTCGAATGCCCACACGGCCTGAGACACGAGCGTGTCTCTTAACCGTGTGAGACACACGGCCTGGCCACACGGGCGTGTCTCTTGACCGTGTAAGACACACAGCCTAGCCGCACGGGCATGTGTCCCCTGCACCTTGGAAAAAATTTTGATGTTTTCCGAAAAATTCTCTGAGTACTCAGTTTAGTCTCGACTTATTTCTAATGTGTATTTTGGGCCTCGAAGGCTCATATAAGGGACTTTATGATTGACTTATGATATGAATACTATATGATGTGAAATATCTGTTTACTTGATCTGTAAATTTTGGTAATGCTCCGTAACTCTGTTCCGACGATAGATACGGGTTAGAGGTGTTACACGGAGCATATCAAAGAAAGGTTGGAAGTTCAACCCAACATGGTTTAGCGGCTAAAAAGCTACTTGCATGACAACAAGCACCCATTGCACAATGTTAACAAGGGCAACTGTTTCCACTGTATCTATGACCTTCTTGGTATCCACCTGCTTACCCATCTCTCCCCTCCGACGAGCTCTTTCTTCCCTTAAGGACTAAGCTGACTGTTCTAACCTCTCGATAGCAGTATTGAGATTGAGTTCTAAGTGACGAATCCTTCGGTCCCACTCATGGATTGACACGATAACCATCACTAATTTTGTTCCTTCAAATATTGATATATTAGCTCTTTTAGAGTTTTCAACTAATTTTGTACACTACTAAATAATTAACTCTTCTGAAGCTTTCAACTAATTTTGTACTACCAAATATTGCATTAATATTGGTTTGTTTTGCTACTTGTAAGGATAATATTCATTGTTACATTGTCAGCTAGACATATTTTTTTTCTAAAAAAAATTTTGAACAAAATATTTGGGTATTCAAAAAGTATACAAAATATTTGGGCATACAAGTATGTGACCAATGATCTTTCATATCACATTGATAACATAAGTAATCTCTACCTTTTGAAAGGTTATCTTAAGAACTCTCATTGTTCTCTCATTGATAATTTATATCCTTAATTTTTTTTTCTTGCATTCACTTCGGGAAATGTAATAGATCTAACATCACAAATTTCTAAATGTCTCAATAAAAAGAAACTAATATCACAAAAGTTTATCGTGATAGTTTAGTCAGATTTAAAACAATTAATAATCACAATCATATCTCAATTAAAAATATTCCAAATCTCTTTATCAATCTAAATTTTCCTCGATAAATCCAAGATTAAAATCCAAAATCAATATTGTAATCAAATCTTTCACCATCCTCAAAATAGAAATAAAATAAGGTAATATGTAACGGCCCATTTTCAGTGAATCAGAATAGCGGTTTCGGGACCACAAATTCGAAGTTGAAAATTTTATTTTAATATTATTTTAATATCTAAAGCATGTTAGAATTATGGTATAAAAATTTCGTTAAGAAATTTTACCGTTTGTATGCTCAATTTGTGAAAAAGGACTAAATCGCGTAAAGTGCGAAAGTTATATTCTATTAGCTAAAAGTGTTATATAGCTATAGAAATTTAAAGTGGAGGTCTTTATATGGTAATTAGACCATTAAAGGTGATAGTGGATGAGCATGGCTTGATAATTTTGTTATTTTTAAAGTTAGGTAAGGTTAAAATGGTAATTATGTAATAAAAAAATAAAACAAAAGAGATCATCTTTTTCATTCAAAAACCAACTGAAAATTACAGCAAACAAACACCATTTTAGAAGCTTCAACATTCGGCCATCTCTTCCCTTGCATATAGGTGCGTTTTTGTCTCGTTTTTGTTGATTTTTCTGTTTCTGGGATCGTTATAGCTTAACCTAGCTAGCTTGGGGACTAATTTGCAAAATGGTTGAATGTCTAGGGTTTTACCATTGATGTATATGTTAGGGTTTTTGAAGTTTAATGGAAGAAAATGAATCTTTGTTGTTAAACAACTTTTGTTAAGTGATTTTTGTTGAAATTGTCAATTAGGGGTTAAATTATGAAATATAAAAATTGTATGGTAAATGTGTGAAATTTTGATATGATTGGGCTTATATGGATGAAATTACACGAATATCATTTTACGAGCCTATGGACTAAATTGTAAAGAAGTCAAAAGTATAAGGGCAAAATAGTAATTTGCCATAACCTGATTTTTGGAGTAAATTGAATAGAATGATGGCTAAACTAGTTAAATCTGATTATATAGATCAAGAAAAGCAACATTCTGAATTAAATCGGGGAAATGATAAAGTCGTGGAATAAACGATCATATTTCTCCGTACGAGTTTGAGGTAAGTTCGTGTAAATATAATGCATAGTTATATGTTTTGATTTAAATATATATGTATGTGATTAGTTTAAATTATTATGTATAATTATTGAATACATAACCGAGAATATATGAAGATTACCGAGTCCTGTTTGAACCTTAGAAATTCGTAGGATACAAATGACATGTCATTAGGGTTACCGTTTTGGTTGAGGTCCTACATGTGTTGCAGACTCACCACAGCTCGTATGAGCTTACCGATTTTTAGCTCGTAGGAGCTTACCGATTTGTAGCTCAGAGGAGTTTACTGTTTATAGCTCGTATGAGCCTACATGTATAGGAATTGACAGATTACAGTTTAGTACACCTCGTGTGTACTACCCGCGTATTTAACGAGATTCTAAGTGGTTCAACGGGCATAGTGTTATTATGAGATTATATAAGTTCAATACAAACCAGTACAGGTATTTACATAAAAATGGTTCATATATATATATGATATACAGATATACATTATAAATGTTACATGTACATGGAATTTTAATAGTTGTTGAATTCATACATGAATTCCTGATTTTTACTTGTATACTTGGCTAACTTGGTGAATGGTTATGTGATAGGCTTTTGCCAAATTGAATTGAGTTATGCTTTGAGATTTCTTACCTAAATTGTGATTATATGGTAAGTTTAATTCTATGTTTTACGAACTTACTAAGCTTAATTGCTTACTCCGTTTATTTTTCCGTGTTTTGTAGTATCTCGGAAGCTTGTTTGGATGGGAAGCCATCTAGGATCGCATCACACTATCAAACTCTTATTTTGGTACTTTGGACTTTATATTTTGAGTTAAATGGCATGTATAGGTAATTTGGCTAATGTGGCCTATAGGTTTGGTTGTGTATTAGCCAATTGATTTGGTTTGAAAATGGTATATGTTTTAAGATATATATTTGTATAAATGGCCTTATGATATGTGGTGTATAGTTGCTATATGAATGTCTTGTTTTTGCAATTGTGTTTGGGTACGAAATGGTTGGAATTGAGATGAGTATGCATGATAAGTTTTAGACACAAAGTCTTATATATGTATTTGACTCTTAAGGTAGACTTTGGAAGTATGTTTGATATGTGTTGAAGTGGTTAAATGAATGTGCTTATGGATATCATGTTGTATGTGTGAAAGTACATGATATAAACTTGGTATTGGTTGGTTTTAAATGCCTATTTATGCTTTGGTTATATACAAATTGGTGTGTATAGGTGGGTACCAATGTGGGTGAGGAATATGACTTGAAAAATGGCCTATTTTTGTCTATACGGGCAGAGACACGGGCGTGTGTATCAGCCGTGTGTGACACACGGCCAGGTGACCCTTGATACTTCTATAGAAAGCAAGTCAGTAGCTTTACACGGCCTAGCACACGAGCGTGTGGCTTGGCCGTGTGGCACAAGTCAGTATACCCTCTAGTTTTTACACGGCCTGGCACACGGGCATGTGAGGCCATTTCGAATGGTACATGGCCTAGCCACACGAGCGTGTGGTTGGCCATGTGACCTAAGTCAGTGAATTACACGGGGTCGGGCACGGGCTGGGACACAGCCGTGTGATTCAATTTCGAATGCCCACAGGGCCTGAGACACGGGCGCGTGTCCCCTGCACTTTGAAATTTTCCATATTTTTCTAAAAAAAATTCTTTAATTTCTAGGTTTAGTCCCGAACCACTTTTAATGTCTATTTGAGGCATCGAGGGCTCGTATTAGGGACCATATGAATGAATTTGAATGGTTTTATTATTATTTTAATTTGTATGAGAATTGAATTCGAATTGTATAATTGTTTGAAGTATAAGTCTGGTAACGCTCTGTAACCCTGTTTGTCATTGGATACTGGTTAGGGGTGTTACATTTATTGGTATCAGAGCTACGGTTTAGTCGATACTCGGACTAACGTAATGTATGTGAGTCTAGCTATACATGCTATTTATAACCTATGATAGTGTGATGACTTCTGACAGTTTAAAATCATGTTTTCATATAGAAATGGATTCTAATCGAACAGATTCTGATGATGTAGAAAGTAATGTGCCAGCCTCCGTTCGAGAAGCGGCTTCTTCTGGATCGAGACCCATATCTGAGGGTCGTGGAGGAGAGGCTAATGAAACATTCTTCAATATAGTGAACGAGTGGTTCACTGAGTTTGTCCGAACTAATCCGACTGCTCAGTAACCTCTACCCTTACCTTTTCCCCAACTGATCCCCGTAGCTCCTCAAGTTTTAGAACCGGTACATATGAACAAATCGCTTGTTGATAAAATTTGGAAATATGGGGCCGAAGAGTTTAGGGCTACAGTTGATGATGACCCTGAGAGAGTTGAGTTATGGCTAGAGAATACGATTCGAGTTTTCGATGAGTTGCCGTGTACACTGTTAGAATGTGTTAAATGTGCTGTGTCTCTTCTTAAAGATGCCACATATCAATGGTGGAATACTTTAGTATCTGTAGTACCAAGAGACCGGGTCACATGGGAATTCTTTTAGACAGAGTTCAGAAAGAAGTATATAAGTCAGCGGTTTCTTGATCAAAAGCGCAATGAATCGTTAGAACTGAAACATGATCGTATGATCATATCTGAATATGAAAGAGAATTTGTCCGATTAAGCAAGTATGCCCGAGAGTGTATTCTAACTGAAGTGGTTATGTGCAAACATTTTGAAGACGGGTTGAATGAAGACATTAAGCTTCTAGTTGGAATACTTGAATTGAAAGAGTTTGTTGTATTAGTCGACAGAGCACACAAAGCTGATGAGCTTAGCAAAGAAAAGAGAAAAGCTGAATTTAAAGCTAGAGATTCGAAGAAGAAATTTACGAGAAAGTTTCATCAATCAACATCGAATAAATCTAAAGAATATCACTACCGTCCTACTGTTTCTACGGGGTATTCTAGTCGAGACAGAGATGCGAAACACTTCACTCCTAAACCTCAGGCTACATCTGTAGCTAGCGTGGGTAGTGTTTGAAATACTAGACCCGAGTGAAAACATTGCAATAGGCACCATTATAGCGAGTGTCGGGTGAAGAGCGGAGCATGTTTCAGGTGTGGTTCCTTCGACCACTACCTTAGAGATTGCCCTGAGAAGTCCGAGAAAGAAAAAGCTCAATTTGTTAGGCCGAGTAATATAGCTGCTAGAGGGGGACCACCCCGAAATACTGGAAATATGAGTGGTAGTCGAAGTACAACTAGAGATTCAGCAGTGAGATCCGAGGCACGGGCGCCAGCTAGGGCTTACGCTATTCATGCTCGCGAGGATGCTTCGACTCTAGATATTATTACCGGTACTTTTTTCTCTTTATAACACTGATGTAACTGCTTTAATTGATCCCGGGGCAACCCATTCTTATGTGTGTATAAATTTATTGTCTAGTAAGAGTTTACTTTGTCAAGTCCACTGAATTTGTGGTTAAGGTATCGAACCCCTTAGGTCAGTATGTCCTAATTGATAAAGTTTGCAAGAATTGTCCTTTGATGACTCAGGGTTACTATTTTTCGGTTGATTTGATGCTTTTACCGTTTGATGAGTTTGATTTGATATTGGGTATGGATTGGCTGACTCTACATGATGCTGTTGTAAACTATAGACAAAAGATTATTGAGTTGAAATGTCAGATTGGTGACACTCTTCGTATTGAAACCGATGATTTGAATGGTTTACCTATTGTAATATCGACTATGCTAGCACAAAAATATGTGAGAAAGGGTTGCAATGCTTACCTTCTGTACGTACTTGATACAAAGATGTCTGAACTGAAGATTGAATCAGTGCCAGTGGTTTGTGAATATCCAGATGTGTTTCCAGAAGAGTTACCTGGATTGCCATCGATCAGAGAGGTTGAATTTGCTATTGAGTTAGTACCGGGAACATCACCGATATCAATAGCTCCGTATAGAATGGCTCCGACAGAGTTGAAAGCTCAGTTGCAAGAGTTAACATATAGAGGTTTTGCACGACCAAGTTTCTCGCCCTGAGGTGCACTAGTTTTATTTGTAAAGAAGAAAGATGGATCAATGAGACTGTGTAACGATTATTGACAACTTAACAAGGTTACGATTAAGAATAAGTATCCTTTGCCGAGAATTGATGATTTGTTCGATCAGCTGAAAGGAGCAACAATATTTTTAAATATCGATTTGTGATCTGGTTATTATCAGTTGAGGGTTAAAGATTCAGATGTGCCAAAAAATGCGTTCAGAACCAGGTACGAGCATTATGAATTTCTTGTTATGTCGTTTGGGCTAACTAATGCTCATACAGTTTTTATGGATTTGATGAATAGAATTTTCAGACCGTATTTAGACAGATTTGTTGTTGTAGTTATTGATGATATACTGATCTATTCCTGAGATGAGTCTGAACATGCCAAGCATTTAAGAATTGTGTTACAAACTTTGAGATATAAACAACTATTTGCTAAATTCAGCAAATGCGAGTTTTGGCTCCGAGAAGTTGGATTTTTGGGACACATTGTTTCGGCGGAAGGCATCAGAGTTGATTCGAGCAAGATTTTAGCAGTTGTTGACTAGAAACCACCAAGAAACATTTCTGAGGTCAGAAGTTTCTTGGGGTTAGCGAGCTATTATCAGAGATTTGTTAAAGGTTTCTCAATGATAGCTACACCGATGACTCGTTTATTGCAGAAATATGTAAAGTTTGAGTTATCTGAGAAATGTCAACAGAGTTTTAATTAGTTGAAAGCACTGTTAACCAAAGCACCAGTTTTAGTTCAGCTTAAGTCGGGTAAAGAGTTTGTGATTTTCAGTGATGCGTCATTGAACGGTTTGGGATGTGTTTTAATGCAAGAAGGCAAAGTGATAGTGTATGCTTCCAGACAGTTAAAGACGCACAAGAAGAATTATCCGACACACGATTTGAAGTTGGCCGCAATCGTGTTTGCATTAAAAATTTGGCGACATCAATTGTTCGATGAGAAGTGCCACATATTTACCGATCACAAGTGCTTGAAGTATTTGATGTCACAGAAAGATTTAAAATTGAGACAGCGAAGATGGCTTGAATTGTTGAAAGACTATGAGTTAGTGATTGATTATCACCCGGGAAAAGCGAATGTAGTCGCAGGTGCTCTGAGTAGGAAATCTTTGTTTGCTCTGAGAACGATGAATACTCGATTGACTTTGTCTGATGATGGTTCGATCTTAGCTGAGTTAAAAGTTCAATCGATGTTTTTACAACAAATTTGTGAGGCTCAGAAATGTGATAAGGAATTGCCAGCTAAAAGAGTACAATGCGAGTCGACTACTAATTCAGAGTTTCAGATCGGATCTGATGATTGTTTGTTGTTCTGAGGTAGAGTTTGTGTGTCGAGGAATCTTGAGCTTATACAGAAAATTTTTCACGAAGCACACAGTGGTTGCTTGTCCGTTCATCCGGGGAGTACTAAGATGTACAGTGATCTGAAACATGATGTACAGGTGGTTAGGCATGAAATGTGAAATTTCAGAATTTGTGTTAAGATGGTTGATTTGGCAATAGGTTAAAGCCGAACATCAAGTACTGTCAGGACTATTACATCCAGTAATGATACCGAAGTGGAAATGGGATAGAACTACGATGGATTTCGTATCGGGATTACCCTTATCTCTGAAAAAGAAAGATGCTATCTGGGTTGTTGTTGATCGTTTGACGATGTCTGCAGATTTTATTCCGGTACTTACAGACTTCTCACTTGACAGATTAGCCGAATTGTATATTTCAGAGATTGTGAAATTGCACGAAGTGCCAGTCTCCATCATTTCGGATAGAGATCCGCGGTTTATATCACGATTTTGGAAGAAATTGCAAGAAGCTTTGGGTACGCGGTTGCATTTTAGCATCGCATTTCATCCTCAAACCGATGGTCAGTCTGAGAGAGTGATTCAGATTTTTGAAGATATGCTTCGATGTTGTGTATTAGAGTTCGAAGGTAATTGGGAAAAATATTTACCGTTGGTTGAGTTCGCATATAATAATAGTTTTCAATCGAGCATTAATATGGCACTGTACGAAGCTTTGTATGGTCGTAAATGCTGAACTCCATTATACTGGACCGAACTTAATGAGAAAAAGATACACGGGGTTGATTTGATCAGAGAAACTGAAGAGAAAGTGAAAGTGATTCGTGACAGTTTGAAAGTCGCTTCAGATCGACAGAAATCGTACGCGGATTTGAAGGTAAAGATATTAAATTTCAAATTGGTGATAAAGTGTTTCTGAAAGTGTCGCCTTGGAAAAGGATTTTCCGATTTGGTCGCAAAGGAAAATTGAATCCGCGATTTATCGGACCGTATGAAATTATCGAGAAAATTGGGCCAGTGGCTTATCGACTTGAGTTACCGTCAGAATTTAAAAAGATTCATAATGTGTTTCATGTGTCTATGTTACGACGGTACAAATCGGATCCTTCGCATATAATTTCTCCAACCGAGGTTGAGGTTCAGCCCGACATGTCGTATAACGAAGAACCGACCAAAATTTTAGCTCGAGAGATCAAAGAGTTAGGAAACAAAATAAAAGCCTTAGTAAAGGTTCGTTGGCATCGTCACGGGATTGAGGAGGCTACTTGAGAACCCGAAGAAACCATGAGAAAACAATACCCTAACCTATTTTCTGGTAAGATTTTCGGGGACGAAAATTCCTAAGGGGGGAGAGTTGTAACGACCCGTTTTCAATGAAATTGAAACAGTGGTTTCGGGACCACAAATCTGAAGTTGAAAATATTATCTTAATATATAAATCATGTTAGAATTATGGTATAAAATTTCGTTAAGAAATTTTACCGTTTGTATGCTCAATTTATGAAAAAGGACTAAATCGCGTAAAGGGCAAAAGTTGTATTCTATCAGCTAAAAGTGTTATATAGCTATAGAACTTTAAAGTGGAGGTCCTTATATGGTAATTAGACCATTAAATGTGATAGTGGATGAGCATGGCTTGGTAATTTTATTATTTTAAAAGTTAAGTAAGGTTAAAATGATAATTAGGTAATAAATGAATAAAATAAAATAAAACAAAAGAGATAATCTTTTTCATTCAAACACCAACTGAAAATTAAAGCAAACAAACATCATTTTAGGAGCTTCAACATTCGGCCATCTCTTCCCTTGCATATAGGTGCGTTTTTGTCCCGTTTTTGTTGATTTTTATGTTTCCGGGATCATTGTAGCTTAACCTAGCTAGCCCAGGGACTAATTTGCAAAATGGTTGAATGTATAGGGTTTTACCATTGATGTATATGTTAGGGTTTTTGAAGTTTAATGGAAGAAAATGAATCTTTGTTGTTAGTTAAATAACTTTTGTTAAGTGATTTTTGTTGAAATTGTCAATTAGGGGTTAAATTGTGAAATATAAAAATTTTGTGGTAAATGTGTGAAATTTTGATATGATTGGGCTGCTATATGCATGTATAGAATTTGGCAAGGCTTTTATATAGATGAAATTGCACGAATTTCATTTTACGAGCCTAGGGACTAAATTGTAAAGAAGTCGAAAGTATAGGGGCAAAATAGTAATTTTGCCATAACCTAAATTTTGGAGTAAATTGAATAGAATGATGCCTAAATTAGATAAATTTGATTATATAGATCAAGAAAAGCAACATTCGGAATTAAATCGGGGAAAGGATAAAGTCGTGGAATAAACGATCGTATTTCTCCGTACGAGTTTGAGGTAAGTTCGTGTAAATATATTTCATAGTTATATGTTTTGATTTAAATATATATGTATGTGATTAGTTTAAATTATTATGTATAATTATTGAATACATAACCGAGAATATACGAAGATTACTGAGTCCCGTTTGAACATTAGGAATTCGTAGGATACAAATGACATGTCATTAGGGTTACTATTTTGGTTGAAGTCCTGCATGTGTTGCGGACTTACCACAGCTCGTATGAGCTTACCGATTTGCAGCTCGTAGGAGCTTACCGTTTATCGCTCGTATGAGCCTACATGTACAGGAATTGACAGATTACAGTTCAGTACACCTCGTGTATACTACCCGCGTATCTAACGAGATTCTAAGTGGTTCAACGGGCATAGTGTTATTATGAGATTTTATAAGTTCAATACAAACTAGTACAGGTATTTACTTGAAAATGGTTCATATATATATATGATATACGAATATACAGTATAAATGTTACATGTACATGGAATTGTAATAGTTGTTGAATTCATACATGAATTCCTGGTTTTTACTTGTATACTTGGCTAACTTGGTGAATGGTTATGTGATAGGCTTTGGCCAAATTGAATTGAGTTATGCTTTGAGATTTCTTACCTAAATTGTGATTATATGGTAAGTTTAATTTTATGTTTTACGAACTTACTAAGCTTAATTGCTTACTCCGTTTACTTTTCTGTGTTTTGTAGTGTCTCAGAAGCTCATTTCGATTGGAAGCTATCTAGGATCGCATCACACTATCAAACTCTTATTTTGGTATTTTGGACTTTATATTTTGAGTTAAATGGCATGTATAGGTAATTTGGCTAATGTGGCCTATAGGTTTGGTTGTGTATTAGCCAATTGATTTGGCTTGAAAATGGTATATGTTTTGAGATGTATATTTGTATATATGGCCTTATGATATGTGGTGTATAGTTGCTATATGAGTGTCTTGTTTGAGCAATTATGTTTGGGTACGAAATGGTTTGAATTGAGATGAGTATGCATGATAAGTTTTAGGCACAAAGTCTCATATATGTATTTGACTCTTAAAGTAGACTTTAGAAGTATGTTTGATACGTGTTGAAGTGGTTAAATGAACGTGCTTATGGATATCATGTTGTATGTGTGAAAGTACATGATATAAACTTGGTATTGGTTGGGCTTGAATGCCTATTTATGCTTTGGTTATATGCAAATTGGTGTGTATAGGTGGGTACCAATTTGGGTGAGGAATATGGCTTGGAAAGTGGCCTATTTTTGTCCACACGGGCAGATACACGGGCGTGTGTCTCAGTTGTGTGTGACACACGGCTAGGTGAGACGGCCGTGTGTCCCCTGATACTTCTATAGAAAGTAAGTCAGTAGCTTCACACTGCCTAGCACATGGGCGTGTGGCTTGGCCGTGTGGCACAAGTTAGTATACCCTCTAGTTTTCACACGGCCTGGCACACGGGCATGTGAGGCCATTTCGAATGGTACACGGCCATGCCACACGGGCGTGTGGTTGGCCGTGTGACCTAAGTTAGTGAGTTACACGGGGTCGATATAGATCAAGAACCGAAGAAAACGGACTTAGATCGCGGGAAATTGAAAGTAGTTGAGTAGCCGAGTTCATTTCTATTTATCCGAATCTGAGGTAAGTCGATATACATATAAATGTATTTTAATTGAGTATTTATGCATCTATGAAATTTAGATTGCTATGAATAATGCTCGAGAGGTTATGCGTATGAAATCCGAGAAAGTGTCGACAAGTTATTAATGTCTGAGAAGTCCCGTACGAACCTAAGAATAAATAGGATTACATATGTCATGACATAGGTGTCCGATATGTGATATCATGTAAGACCACGTCTAGGACGTTGGCATTGATTCGAGATTTCGTATAAGACCACGTTTGAGACGTTGGCATCGATATGAGATTTACGTGTAAGACCATGTCTGGGACATTGGCATCGTATTTGATTCGTGTAAGACCCTGTCTGGGACAGTGGCATCGATATCCGAGTACATGTAAGACCTCGTCTGGGACGTTGGCGTTGTACGACTATTCTGAGCATTCTGAGTATCCTACTAGATTTTGAACGGTTCAACGGGCAAATCTGAGAAATGAATGTCTGTAAGAAATGTATAAACGATTCAGGTATGTTGAAAAGTACACTATGTGTGTATGAAAGGTAAGTGTTATATGAGCTAACTAAAGTGAATATGTGTATAGATTTGATGAGATAATAAGTGAATATATGCTTGATTGAGCTATGAGTATAAGTGATATTTGAGTTGAGGAATGTGGGTAAGCAATGGCTAAGTAAATAAGCCAAAGAATATGAGATGAGTTTGCAAATGAGATACATTGATGAAATTGTATCATTATGATTATGTGCATTATATGTTAAATTTATTTGTATATGGCTTACTAAGCTTTTGAAAGCTTACTTTGTGTGTGTTTGTTCTGTTTTATAGATCGTCAAAGCTACGAAAGGCTCGGGGACCGTCAAGGATCGTCATCACACTACTTAAACTTATTTCGGTACCTTTTGAAAATGTATATACTAAAGTATGGCATGTATAGGCTTAGTCATTTTGGTTTATGTTTGAGATGTGTATATATGTACATAGCCATGTGATATGGCTAGATATATGGTTAGTTATGACATATGATGCTAGTTTTGATATAGCTTGATAGTAGATGAAATGGTCATATGGATAGTAAGTTTATTGATGAATAACTAGCACATTATTGACGATAAGTTTGTGATGGATTTTGTCTTGAAATGCTTGTGGTAAAGTTGAGTTGAAATGGCTATTAAGTTGGTATGGATGTAAAGCTCATAAGTGATTAGAAATGATGTATATTTAGGCATGTTTCGGTTGCCTTTGATGCTTGGATTGGTGCTTAATTGTGTTTGGAAGAATGACCCTTGTGTGGGTAGCAATTTGGCCTTGAAAATGGCCTATAATTGCCCACACGGTTGAGCACACGGGCGTGTGGCTCGACTGTGTCCCTCGTGGTTGTATTTCAAAACAAGTCAGGCTCGACCACGGGCTAGACACACGGGAGTGTGACTGGCCGTGTGGTGCAAGTTAGGCTCGACCACGAGTGAGGCACACGGGCGTGTCCACGACTGTGTGGACAAGTCAGTATGTATGCCCTGTTTTAACACGGCTTAGACACACGGGCGTGTCTGAGGCTGTGTGAGGTACACGACCTTCCCACAAGGGCGTGTGACCTCTGTAACTTTGAAAATTTTTTAAATTTTTGAGAATTTCTGTATGTGTTCGGTTTAGTTCCGGCCCCTTTCTAAAGTATGATTAAGGTCTCGTAGACCTATTTCAAGGACACTTGGATTTGATTCTTTGAATTATATTATGAAATGTCTGTAAAAGTTTCTGATTGTCCGGTAATGCCTCTTAACCCTAAACCGGCGATGGTTACGGGGTAATGTGTTATATTTGGTTGGTATTAGAGCTACGGTTTAGTTGATTCTCGAACTAACGTAGCGTGTGAGAGTCTAGCTATACATGCCATATATTCGAACTGTGATAGTGTGATGAATCCTGACGTGTAAAATGTGTTTATGGTATAGTAATGGATCTCGATAGAGCCGTAGCTGATGATGTTGAAAGTAATGCGCCTGCTCCCGCTCAAGAGACAACGCCATCTGATTCGAGACCGACTACTAGCGGTTAAGAGGGAGAGGCTAAACAAGTCTTCTTCCAAATGATGAGTGAGTGGTTCACTTAGTTCGTAAGAAATAATCCGGCTGTTTCATAACCTCCGCCCCCGTCTAACCCTCCTCAGACTTCAGTTGCGCCTCCGGTTATTAATCTGAATCTGTTGAATAAGCCTCCGATCGACAAAATCCGTAAATATGTGACTGAAGAGTTCAGGGCCACTAATGATGACGATGCCGAGAAAGCTGAGTTTTGGTTAGAGAACACAATCTGGGTATTTGATGAGATGTCGCTGAGCCCCGAAGAATGTATAAAATGTGTTGTTTCCTTGCTACGAGATGCAACTTATCAGTGGTGGAAAACCTTGATATCCGTGGTTCCAAAGGAACGGGTTACTTGGGATTTCTTTTAGTCTGAGTTTCGAAAGAAATATATCAGTCAGAGATTCATTGATCAGAAATGAAAGGAATTTCTGTATTTGAAATAGGGCCGCATGTCTGTCACTGAATACGAACGAAAGTTTGTGAGATTAAGTTAGTATGCTCGAGAATGTGTATCGACCGATGAATTAATGTGCAAAAGATTTGAAGATGGCCTTAATGAAGATATCCATTTGCTTGTTGGGATTTTAGAGATAAAGAGTTCGTTGTGCTTGTTGATCGAGCATGCAAAGCTGAAGCACTCAGGAAAGATAAAAGAAAAGCTGAGTCTGAAGCTAGAGATGTGAGAAAGAGATTTTCGAGTAAATCATTTCAGTCTGCATCAAAGAAATTCAGAGATGAACAAAGCCGTTCAAGAGTTAATGTGGGACATTCGAATAGAGATCGAGTTAGACCACAGTTGAGCTCCAAAGCTCCAGCAACATCGATGACGAGTGTTGGAAATGTCCGATCTGAGCTACCCGAGTGTAAGCATTATGGTAATTGAATGATTGAGCTTGTTTCAGATGTGGATCGTTATATCATTTCATCTGTGATTGCCCTGAGTCTGTTGAGCAAGAGATCATTCAGAATCCGAGATCTGATAATGTCTCAGCGAGAGGTAGACCTTCCCGAAATGCAAGAAATGCCAGTGGTAGTCAGAGAATTACGAAAGACACTGTTGCGAGATCTGAAGCTAGAGCGTCTGCCAGAGCATATGCCATCCGAGCTCGTGAGGGAACTATATCTCCGGATGTTATAACGGGTACATTTACTATTTATGATAATTCTGTGATTGCATTGATAGACCCAGGTTCTACACATTTGTATATATGCATGAACTTAGTATCCAGTAAGACTTTGCCTGTAGAGTCTACTGAATTTGTAATTAGAGTATCGAACCCCTTAGGTAAAAGTGTTCTGGTTGATAAAGTATGTAAGAACTGTCCGTTGATGTTTATAAATGTTTGTTTTCCGGCTGATTTGATGCTATTACCCTTTGATGAGTTTGATATAATTTTGGGTATGGACTGGTTGACACTTCATAATGCTGTTGTGAGTTGCAAAAGAAAGACTATTAATTTGAGATGTCAGAATGATGAAATAGTTCGAGTTGAGTCTAATGATTTGAACGGGTTACCTGCTGTGATATCTGTGTTAAAAGCTCAAAGTTATGTGAAAAATGGGTATGGAGCTTATTTTGCTTATGTAATTGATTTGGAAGTAACTGAAAAGAAAGTTGAATCAGTGCCGGTTGTTTGTGAATTCCATGATGTGTTTCCTGAAGAGTTATCGGGATTACATCCGATACGTGAAGTTGAAATTGGTATTGAATTGTTACCGGGAACGACCCTTATTTCGATAGCTCCGTATAGAATGTCATCAACAGAGTTGAAAGAGTTAAAGTCACAGTTGCAAGAATTGACTGACAGAGGGTTTGCAAGACTGAGTTTTTCATCTTGGGGTGCTCCTGTATTGTTTGTGAAAAAGAAAGATGGCACGATGAGAATGTGTATTGACTATTGTCAGTTGAACAAAGTGACTATAAAGAACAAATATCCTCTGCCCAGAATTGATGATTTGTTCGATCAGCTTAAAGGAGCCACTGTGTTTTCAAAGATAGATCTGAGATCGGGATACTACCAGTTGAGAGTAAAAAACTCAGACATTCCGAAAACTGCTTTCAAAACGAGGTATGGGCATTATGAGTTTTTAGTTATGCCTTTCGGACTAACCAATGCTCATGCTGTTTTTATGGATCTGATGAATAGAATTTTCAGACCGTACCTAGATCGATTTGTTGTTGTGTTCATTGACGACATTTTTATTTATTCTCGAGATGAAACTGAACATGTTGAACATCTGAGAATCGTGTTGCAAACTCTGCGAGAAAATAAATTGTATGCAAAATTCAGCAAATGTGAATTTTGGTTGCGAGAAGTTAGTTTTCTGGGACATATTGTATCAGCCTCTGGAATACGAGTTGATCCGAGTAAGATTTCTGCTATTCTGGAATGGAAACCTCCGAAGAATGTGTGTGAAGTTCACAGTTTTCTGGGACTAGCTGGTTATTATCATCGGTTTGTAAAAGAATTCTCGATGATAGCTACTCCGTTGACGAGATTACTTTAAAAAGACGTGAGGTTTGAATGGTCTGATAAATGTCAGAAAAGCTTTGATCAATTGAAAACTCTGTTAATCGGAGCTCCAGTTTTGGTACAACCAGAATCGGGTAAAGAATTCGTGATTTACAGTGATGCTTCGTTGAATGGTCTGGAATGTATTCTGATGCAGGAAGGCAAAGTTATAGCTTATGCCTCGAGACAACTAAAGCTGCATGAAAAGAACTATCCGACACATGATCTTGAATTAGCTGCGATTGTGTTTGCGTTAAAAATTTGGTGCCATTATCTTTTCGGTGAGAGATGCCACGTGCTTTCAGATCATAAAATTTTAAAGTACTTGATGACTCAGAAAGACTTGAATTTGCGACAGAGAAGATGGTTAGAGCTGTTGAAAGACTATGAGCTGGTGATAGATTATCATCCGGGTAAAGTAAATGTTGTTGCTGATGCATTGAGCCAGAATTCATTATTTGCATTATTTGCTATGAATGCTCATTTGGACCTGTCCGATGATGGTTCATTTTTGGCGAAATTAAAAGCTAAATCGTTGTTCTTACAGCAAATATGTAATGCTCAGAAAGTTGATAACGAGTTACTAGCGAAAAGAGCTCAGTGTGATTTGAACTCTGATTCTGAATTTTGAATCGATGATGATGATTGCTTGAGAGTTCGAGATCGAATATGTGTTCCGAGAAACCCAGAGTTGATTCAGCTAATTTTGAATGAAGCTCATAAAAGTCGTCTATCTGTTCATCCGGGAAGTACAAAGATGTATCATGACTTGAAGCAACACTATTGGTGGTCTGGTATGAAAAGAGATATCTCTGATTTTGTATCGAAATGTTTAGTCTGTCAGCAAGTTAAAGCTGAACATCAGGTTCCATCTGGTTTGCTACAATCGATTCTGATTCCCCGAGTGGAAATGAGATAGAGTGACAATGGATTTTGTTACAGGTTTGCCTTTGACTCCGAGAAAGAAAGATGCAATTTGGGTTGTGGTTGACAGATTGACGAAATCTGCCCATTTCATTTCGGTACGATCTGATTACTCACTTGATAAGTTAGCTGAGCTTTATATTTCTGATATTGTGAGATTGCATGGAGTGCCACTGTCTATTGTGTCTGATAGAGATCCGAGGTTTACATCACGATTCTGAAAGAAATTGCAAGAAGCTCTAGGTACGAAATTGCATTTCAGTACAGCTTTTCATCCGCAGACGGATGGTCACTCTGAACGGATTATTCAGATACTCGAGGATATGTTGAGATGTTGTATCCTTGAGTTTGATGGCACGTGGGAACAATACTTGCCATTGATTGAATTTACATATAATAATAGCTTTCAGTCGAGTATCAAAATGGCACCTTACGAAGCTTTGTACGGATGTAAATGTCGAACACCTCTGTATTGGACTGAGCTTAGTGAAAATAAGATACACGGGGTCGATTTGATAAAAGACACTGAACATAAAGTGAAAGTGATCCGTGACAGTCTGAAAGCAGCGTCTGATCGTCAGAAGTCCTATGCAGACTTGAAAAGAAAGGACATTGAGTTTGAAATCGGTGACAAAGTGTTCTTGAAAGTGTCTCCATGGAAGAAAGTACTCCAATTTGGACGTAAAGGCAAATTGAGTCCGAGGTTCATCGGACCGTATAAAATTATCGAGCGTGTTGAACCTGTTGTTTATAGATTGATGTTGCCTCCTGAGCTGGAAAAGATTCATAATGTATTTCACGTGTCAATGCTTCGTCGGTACAGATCTGATCCCTCTGATGTGATTCCTCCATCTGAGATTGAAATTCGATCCGATATGACTTATGGGGAAGAACCGGTCCGTATCTTAGCTCGCGAAATAAGAAAATTCTGTTAGTTAAGGTATTGTGGCATCGACACGGAGTGGAAGAGGCTACGTGGGAGCCTGAAGATATATTGAGACAGCAATATCCGAACCTGTTTAACGGTAAGATTTTCGGGGACGAAAATCCCTAAGGGGGAGAATTGTAACAGTCCGGTTTAGACCCTAGTCGAAATAGTGGTTTCGGGATCACAAATTTGAGTCAGAAAAATATTTAAATATTATTTTTTCGAGCTTATAGCATGTGAATTAGCATGTGTGAAAGTCTCGTGATTTAATTTGGTCATTTATGTGCTTAATTTGAGAAAATGATTAAATTGCATAAAAGGTAAAAGTGACATACTATATGTTAATGTGCTTATTTGAGTTGGATTTAAAATGGAGTGGCCTTATGAGGCAATTAAACCATTTTAAAAGATAGTGCATGGTTAAAGGACATTAATGGCCTTATATTTATATGTTTTATATGTTTATTCATAAGGTTAATTTTGTAAATGAATTAATAATATAAGTTATAATATAATAAACATAAAACATGGCCATTATTCATCTTATTTGGCCGAATATAGCAAGGAAAGAAAGGAAGAAAACCATTTTAGGTTTCGACACTCATCTAGTTCAATTAAGGTATGGATTTTGATCGGTTTTTTTATAATTTCTACGTTTTTGTAATCATTGCTTTGTATACTTCAAAACCCATGCTTCAATTTTGTGAATTGATAAATATTTTGAACTGTGCCATTGATGAACATGTGAGTTTTTGGATGTTTGATGGTGAAATATGAATTATATGTGATAGAATAACATAGTTTGTCTTTGGAGTTTTGATGATTTTGAGTAATTTGGATTAAATTGAAAGAATAATACTTTGAAGGATTAAATTTTGAAATAAATGAAATGTATGGACTTGTATGAGATACATGAACATTCAGCTAAGCATGGGTGTATTGAGATTTTGTGTATTCTGTGATTTTGAGAAATAAGGACTAAATTGTCAAAATGTGAAAATGTGAGGGCTAATTTGTAAATTGCCCTAAATATGTGTCATTGGAATGAATTGAATGAATTAGTGGATAAATGAGTTAAATTTGAATATGTATAGATCAAGAACCCAAGAAAATGGACTTAGATCGCGGGAAATCGAAAGTAGTTGAGTAGCCGAGTTCATTTCTGTTTATCCGAATCCGAGGTAAGTCGATATACAAATAAATGTATTTTAATTGAGTATTTATGCATCTATGAAATTTAGATTGCTATGAATAATGCTCGAGAGGTTATGTGTATGAAATCTGAGAAAGTGTCGACAAGTTATTAATGTCCGAGAAGTCCCGTACGAACCTAAGAATAGATAGGATTACATATGTCATGACATAGGTGTCCAATATGTGATATCATGTAAGACCATGTCTAGGACGTTGGCATTGATTCGAGATTTCGTATAAGACCACGTCTGAGACGTTGGCATCGATATGAGATTTACGTGTAAGACCATGTCTGCTACATTGGCATCGTATTTGATTCGTAAGAGACCACATGCGGGGACAGTGGCATCGATATCCGAGTACATGTAAGACCTCGTCTGGGACGTTGGTGTTGTACGACTATTCTGAGCATTCTGAGTATCCTACTAGATTCTGAACGGTTCAATAGGCAAATCCAAGAAATAAATGTCTGTATGAAATGTATAAATGGTTCGGGTACGTTGAAAATTACACTATGTGTGTATGAAAGGTAAGTGTTATATGAGCTTACTAAAGTGAATATGTGTATAGATTTGATGAGATAATAAGTGAATATATGCTTGATTGAGCTATGAGTATAAGTGATATTTGAATTGAGGAATGTGGGTAAGCAATGGCTAAGCAAATAAGCCAAAGAATATGAGATGAATTTGCAAATGAGATACATTGATGAAATTGTATCATTATGATTATGTGCATTATATGTTAAATTTATTTGTATATGGCCTACTAAGCTTTTGAAAGCTTACTTTGTGTGTGTTTGTTCTGTTTTATAGATCGTCAAAGTTACGAAAGGCTTGAGGACTGTCAAGGATCGACATTACACTACTTAAACTTATTTCGGTACCTTTTGAAAATGTATATACTAAAGTATGGCATGTATAGGCTAGTCATTTTGGTTTAGGTTTGAGATGTGTATATATGTACATAGCCATGTGATATGGCTAGATATATGGTTAGTTATGACATATGATGCTAGTTTTGATATAGCTTGATAGTAGATGAAATGGTCATATGGATAGTAAGTTTATTGATGAATAACTAGCACATTATTGATGATAAGTTTGTGATGGATTTTGTCTTGAAATGCTTGTGGTAAAGTTGAGTTGAAATGGCTATTAAGTTGGTATGGATGTAAAGCTCATAAGTGATTAGAAGTGATGTATATTTAGGCATGTTTTGGTTGCCTTTGATGCTTGGATTGGTGCTTAATTGTGTTAGAAAGAATGACCCTTGTGTGGGTAGCAATTTAACCTTGAAAATGGCTTATAATTGCCCACACGGTTGAGCACACGGGCGTGTGGCTCGACCGTGTCCCTCGTGGTTGTATTTCAAAACAAGTCAGGCTCGACCACGGGCTGGACACACGGGCGTGTGACTGGCCATGTGGTGAAAGTCAGGCTTGACCACGAGTGAGGCACACGGGCGTGTCCACGGCCGTGTGGACAAGTCAGTATGTATGCCCTATTTTGACACGGCTTAGACACACGGGCGTGTCTGAGGTCGTGGGAGGTACACGGCCTGCCCACACGGGCGTGTGACCTCTGTAACTTTGAAAATTTTTTAAATTTCTGAGAATTTCTGTATGTGTTCGATTTAGTCCCGGCCCCTTTCTAAAGTATGATTAAGGTCTCGTAGACCTATTTCAGGGACACTTGGATTGGATTCTTTGAATTATATTATGAAATGTCTGTAAAAGTTTTCGATTGTCCAGTAATGCCTCTTATCCCTAAACCGGCGATGGTTACGGGTTAAGGGTGTTACATAAGACCTCAAAGAATAAATTTGATCTTCAATCCTTAAATGAATCTGATTAGGGTTTATAATTGTCTTGAAGCAAAAAACTTAAAAACTTTGAAGTAGTTGAGTGGATAAAAGATTGCCAAAGCCCATAAAGTGTAGGTTCGACTTTTCTTCTCGTCTGTTTTTACTTTCCTTTCTTTTCTCATGTGATGATGGTTTTATAACCTTCTTGACACAAAACAATAATAATCGTTTGGTAGTTGATTAGTCGAAGTTAATTTATTCATTCTTAGGTTGCAGGATCAAATCCCACTGTAGGAGTTGGGGCTTTTTTTCTTATGAGGAAAAAAAAATAAGTTTTATAATTAAATTGAGAAAATTTTCAAGTGATAAAAGTGAACGAATGGTTGAGGGAGATGAAAAAAAAAAGTTTTGTTTTTGTGACATGGGTTTGAAATTAACTTTGGGTGTGTGTGATAAAAGTGACAGAATGGTTAAGGCCCTTTGGGTGTGGGTTTGAAAAGAAGTTTGGGTGTGATAAAAGGGAGATGAAAAGAAGTTCTAGCTTTGTAATGTGGGTTTGAAACTTTGGGTGTGTGTCAGAATTTTTTCTCTATTGAGAATCATGAAAAGTTTTGAAGAGAGACTAAAAGGGAGTAGTGTAAGTAAAGAGAACAAAGATTAGAAGAAGTAAGAGAACTCTACTATAATTAATGAGTATGGATTGTATGAAATTGTGATTTCATGTTATTTATATCACTTTCCAATACGAGAATGACAAATCAAATTTTTTCTCATGATTTTCAGCTTTTTCCTCCAGAAAAAAATTAAATCCAACTAAAACTGCTAAAAATCAAAAAGAAAAATCTGATTTGTCATTCTTTTATTGGAGAGGGATATAGATGACATGGAATCACAATTTCATATAATCTTTTTTCATAATTAATATATATCAATTATGTCATGTGTATTGCACGTGAATATGTGTATTTAATGTTTGAAAGATGAACATGTTGCAATTCAATATTTTTTCTCTTCAATCTTTATTATTTTGATCACTAGAAAAATATATAAATAAAATAAATATTTAACTAAAAACAATTAAACATAAAAAATTTAGAACTACATAATATAGTAATAACAATGTGCAACAAATTTAATAATTCATGATGAATACGAAAAATATTTACACTAAAGTAATAAACGCATTAAACACATTTAATAAGAATGATTAAAAATTATTGTTGAAAACGTTTTTCAACTAAACCAAACAAATAATAATAAGATAAAAGAGTGTTTGCTTCACATAATATAAATAACTTAAAAAAATGATAATAAATATAGAAATCATAAAAAAGATGGAAAACTCTCTGGAAACTGGTGAAAATGTTCCTCTTCTGGAAGTCGATTATGGTGACGAGTCTCGGACAGAGACTGATCGTATCACTAAGAAAGTCCGGTTTAAAGAAGGCATAGGTGAAGAAGCCACAGATATGCTGGTTGAACCTGTGTCGAGGACAAAGATATCCTGGAAGGATAAACTTTTAGGGGTTAAACCGGGTGCATCAGTTGAGGAAGAAGGGGATCCCCGTAGAGCCAATAATGATGAAGAAGAACTTGAGATCTTGGAGGGAGATATCCACAGATCTATAGTGAATGGCATCCCTACTATTGATTTTTCGGAGAGGATTCAACAAATCTTGTTCAAAGAAATAGAGTTAACAGTTATTGTAAAACTTCTCGGAAGAAATATTGGATACGCAGCTTTATCTAACCGAATTAATATTTTATGGAATCCTTCCAAACCAGTCCATCTCATGGACATTGAGAATGGATACTATTTAGCAAAATTCCACTCCATTGATGATTACACCAAAGCTTTGACTCAAGGGCCGTGGTTGGTTTACGGCCAATATTTGACAGTCCAACCTTGGACAAGAGAGTTTAGGCCTGACCAACCTTATCCCAGTGTTGTTTTGGCCTGGATACGATTATTAGGTCTCCCGGGTTTTCTATACAAGAAGAAAATTCTTGAAGAAATAGGAGGGATGATCGAAAAAGTCGTTCGATTAGATTTTAATACCGACAGTAGCACTAGAGGCCGCTTCACCCGGATGGCCGTATATATCAACCTTGATAAGCCATTAACTGCTCATGTACTGGTTAATGGTATGAAGCAGAGGGTAGAATATGAAGCGTTGCTGACGATTTGCTTCAATTGCTGGAAGTACGGGCATACAAATGAGCTTTGTCCCTCCGTGCAAAAAGAGGTCACACCAGAAAATTTTCAGACGATGGCCAACACGACGGAGGTTGAGAAAAGAGCAGAGAATGGGGCGTATGGACCTTGGATGGTGGTAGAAAGGAAAGCACGGTTTTCACGGGGTAACAAAGTTTCCAAAAAAGATAACAAGGGGAAAGAAACCTTGGGGTCCAGATTTGAAGTTTTAACCGATTTGGGAAGCAAAAGAGATTTGGAAAGTGAGCAGAATAAAGGGGGAGAGGAGCAGCTAGCAGATTTTCGGGTCAACCTTAATGCTGGAATAAATGGGATAAAGAAAAAACAGCTAGCTCGGGGTAGTCCGAAGGATAATAATGGATTACAGCTGGAAGGTGCATTTAAGAGCAGAGTAACGGTAGAAAGTGGACCGTTGGAATTCTTAAATTCGGCATCCCCAAATGGCTTAACAGATCGGTCTCTAAGGCCTGACGATAATGGAGGAGGAAGCCCATCTCTAAGTAAAGTTATGGAAGGCCCATTAAGAACTGATGGGATACAACACAACAAGGAGACGGGTCCAACTAGCTTAAAGTCAGACCACTTCCTTCACGAAACAGGAAGTTCTTCTAATCACCCTTTTATTCCTGTTTTTAAAGATAATATGATTACTGATTCAGTACTGCTACTTGAAAATGATTCCACTTTATCGCATTTACATAATTCTTGCATTAACCCAATTTTTGAAAGTCACGAGCTTAATGCTGCTAATGGCCACGTGAAGGAAACCAAGGTTGCTTCAGCAAAGGCGAACATGGTCGAAGCTCAGACGGTTACTTCTCTTGGTGAATTGAATAGCAATAGGCACACGGCGGTTTCTTTCAAAGAAAAAGGCTCAGCTGATGGTGTTATCAGAAATTGAACTTCCGCGAAATTAATAGGAGGAAAGGAAGGTGGTTTTCGGGCCACAAGGAAAATTAAAAAAAAATACTCATGGAAAGGGGAATAATTTTAAAATTAAAAATTCCTCTAAAATTCCTTTGAGTGATTCTATTCATAGGTTGGTCAAGTCTGTATCTACGCCTAACAAGGAGGATTCAGACACTTCGGTTCTAAACACTGGTAAAACAATTTAATTTATTCTGGTTATTCTGGTTCGTTGAGGTTAGGGTTTTCTCTCTGTTTTTTTCTTAATATTTTCCTATGAATTTTAATTTGTCTATTTTTTCTTGGAATTGTCAAGGGTGTGCCAGTAACAAATTCCTCCGGGCTTTTCGTGAGTATGATTCTGAATTTAAACCAGACATTGTGTGTCTTTTGGAACCGAGAGTCAGTGGCCAAAAAGCTAATTCCATTATTGATAAATTGGGATTTGATCATTCTCACCGCATTGAGTCTGTTGGTTTTTTAGGAGGCATATGGGTCGAATGGAAGGACTATATTTCCATTAGCATTATCCATAATCATCCTCAGTTTATGCTTCTTCATATTAAGGGCATTAATTTCAATGAGGACTTTTTTATTTTTGTTGTTTATGGCAGTCCTGACAGAGCTAAAAGAAAATCTCTTTGGAATAATTTAATGGACGTCTTGCCTCAGGGATCTTCGCCATGGTTAATTATAGGAGATTTCAATGCTATTCTCTCACCAAAGGACAAAAAAAGTGATCGAACAACAGGTAAAAGATGTAATTTTTTTGGAAATTTTGTTGATTCTTGTAATCTGCAGGATCTTGGATTTATAGGACCTTCCTATACTTGGCAAAGAGGAAATACGTCCGAGCGATTGGACAGAGCCCTGGCAAATGATGCTTGGATTTCTACCTTCCCACATTATCTTGTTCATCATCTCCCTCGTATTAAATCGGATCATAGGCCCATTCTTCTCAAGACTAATTCTATGTTCAGTGCTCCAAGAGGAAGACCGTTTCGATTCCTTGCAGGATGGATGAAGCACGCAAATTTTAAGGAGCTAGTCTCAAGCAAATGGAGATATTCAGGTAACATGGCTGATTCGTTATCTGATTTTACTTCACATGTTAAAAAATGGAATAGGTTCACTTATGGCTTCATCGGCACTGTAAAAGACATCTTCTGAAATCTCTTGGGACCATCCAAAAAGCCTTGGATTAGGCAAATTCCAGAAGTTTAGCTAAATTGGAGATGGAAGTCCGTGATGAGTTGGAAAGTGTGTTAAACCACGAGGAGCTCTTATGGAGGCAGAAAGCTAGGTGTGATTGGCTTCAATTTGGGGACAGGAATACTAAATTCTTCCATAGTCGTACGATGCAAAGAAGGATATCTAACCGTATTTTGGCTCTTCGCATCAGCAATGGGGAATGGTGTGCTGATCAGTCTATTCTCAGTGATGAAGGTGTCAATTTTTTTGAGAAACTTTATGGTGATGACCCTAGTCCCATGTCTGATATTCCGTCAAATATCTCTCATCGCCTGAAGGATCATGACATTGATTTTATCAAAAAACCGGTTTCAAATGACGAGATCAAGAAGGCTCTGTTTGATATGGCTCCCCTTTAAGCTCCGGGGAGTGATGGATACCATGCACATTTCTTCCAAAGCCAGTGGGACCTAGTTGGAGGAGCGGTTTGTGAGTGGGTCCAAGGAATTTTTGCGGGTAATAAAATTGAAGAGGAGTTGAATAACACTCTTATTGTGTTGATCCCAAAGACTGATCGCCCGGAAGACTTCAGCCAATTTCGGCCAATTAGCCTTTGTTCGGTAATGTATAAATTGGTGATGAAAGTGATTGCTAATAGATTTAGAGTAGTTTTTCCGAATTTCATCTCTCCTGAGCAAGCAGGGTTTATTTCTGGTAGGAACATATCTGATAACGTCATTATTGCACAAGAAATTATCCACTCCATGCGTAGTAGGAAAGTGGGTAAAAACTGGATGGCGATTAAGTTAGATTTGGAGAAAGCGTACGACAGGGTCAGTTGGGAGTTTATTGATGTCTCCCTTATTGCAGCTGGAATTCCCGAGGGACTCAGGAATGTTATTATGCATGCCATCTCCTCTTCCACTATGCAACTTCTTTGGAATGGAGTTCCCTCAAGCTCTTTCAAGCCTGTAAGAGGCATACGACAGGGTTGTCCATTATCGCCTTATCTTTTCGTTCTCTGTATGGAATGGTTAGGGAATCTTATCAGAGCAGAGATGAAATCCGGGAGGTGGTATCCTATTCGGTTATCTAGATCAGTACCGGCTATATATCACCTTTTCTTTGCAGATGACCTTGTCATTTTTAGCAAAGCAGAGATGGATCAAGCTCACTTGCTTAAGGATATTCTTAGAAGATTTTGTGATCTTTCTGGTCATAAAATTAGCGCGAGGAAGAGCAACATGTTTTTTTTCAAAGGGAGTTGATATCAGTCTAAGCGATCAGATCAGTCAGTTTTTTGGCTTCCAGAAGGTTCTTAATCTAGGAAAGTATTTGGGGGTGCCTCTGCTTCATGATCGTTTTACCAAGAGTACACTGAATTTTGTTATTGAGAAGGTGAGAAGTAAACTTCAGAGTTGGGACGCTCGAAAATTATCATTTGCAGGGCGCGTTACTCTAGCTCAATCAGTCCTTCTGGCTATTCCTAGTTATTTTATGCATTCTTTAGTAATTCCGAAAGGGGTGTGTGATGAGATTGAAAGGATAGTTTGACAGTTTATTTGGGGGGGATCTGCTGGTAACCCGAAAACGGCCTTAGTTGGATGGAATTCCATTTGTCAGCCCAGGAACTGTGGAGGACCTGGTCTTAGACATCTTCATGATCATAATACTTCTTTCCTCATGAAGATTGGTTTTAATCTTGCCTCTCAAAAGGATGATTTATGGGTTCGAGTGCTTCGTTCGAAGTATGGTTGGAAGAGTCAACTCCCTGAGTCAATTCATAAAAGTCACTGTTCTCATCTTTGGGGTTCCCTTTCTAAAGTGTGGCCTCTTCTTCGTGGAAATCTAATGTGGTCCGTTGGGGATGGAGCTACTATACGTGGATGGAAAGACAATTGGATACCTAATTCTGGGCCTCTATTGTCTTATGTATCTGCTCATGATAGACTTAACTTGGATAGCACCTTGAAAGACTGGGTCTTACAGGACGGCTCCTGGAATATAGATATGCTTCGTATTTGGTTACCTGCTACTATATTAAAGCGTATCATAAGTATTCCCCCGCCTCATCCCGCTGGTGGTGAAGATAGAATCATTTGGGCTCGTACCGGGTCAGGATCTTTCTCAATCCGAAGTGCCTATTGGGCGTTAAAAGAAAATTCTTGGAGCTCTATTGATGACATTTGGAAACTCATTTGGAAATACCAAGGACCTCAGCGTGTCCGTCTTTTCCTTTGGCTCGTGGCTAATCAGAGGATATTCACTAATTCGGAAAGGGTAAGGAGAGGATTTGGGCAAAGTAGTGCATGTCCACGATGTGGGCATGACTTGGAAGACATCATGCATGTTCTCCGAGATTGTTCGTCTGCAAAGGAAGCTTGGATGTTTGTTGTCCCTTTAGAGATGCAACCCAGGTTTTTTTCTGACTCTTTACAAATTTGGTTATCAACTAACCTCTCTTGTCACCTTAAGTTGCAGGATAAAGGAATTACTTGGTCATGCCTTTTCGGAATTCTAGCTTGGAGAATTTGGAAGAACAGGAACCTTTT
Source organism: Gossypium sturtianum (assembly GCA_025698515.1). NCBI lineage: Eukaryota > Viridiplantae > Streptophyta > Magnoliopsida > Malvales > Malvaceae > Gossypium > Gossypium sturtianum. Next base: position 29,087,512 of record CM046949.1, read on the forward strand.
CATCTTTCAGAATATTGACGGGACGTCCCTCGAGCTTGTTAAATCCTCTCTCAGTTGGGCACAAAACTTTGAAGCTTTCACCCTTGGATCTAAGGCAATCGCAATTCCCTCCGGGATTCAACATCATTGTGCCGATGATTGGGTACACTTATTCACGGATGGAGCTGTTGCTAGAGACTCAGGAAATGCTGCTTCGGGTGGAATGGTTCAAGATCGGGAGGGCAATTGGATACTAGGATTCACTCACTATCTAGGAAGTTGTTCACCGTTAGAAGCAGAACTTTGGGGCAACCTGGATGGTGTGCTCATTTTAATGAACAAATGGTACAAGAGGATTAAAATTCGGAATGACAATCTTGAAGTGGTTAGGCTTTTGTCCATAGAGGACATGGCGGACTCTGGCATTACACTACTTAGAAGAATCAAAAGACTTCTGCTTTCTGAAGGTCAATGGGAAATCAAGCATGTTCCTAGGGAGTACAACTCAATTGCTGATCAACTGGCGAAGGTTGGGCTCTCTTGGCAGAATTCTCTTCAAATTTTTGATGTTCCGCCTGCGATGGTGGCCACAGTTTTACAACAAGACAAAGCTTTTAATGTCTCTTAGGAGTCCTTAAGTTGTTATTTATTTTTCACCAAAAAAAAAATGATAATAATAACCACACCAATAATATCTAGCAAAAAACAACACAAAGTAAATAATAAAATATTATAGATTATACAAAGTAAATAATATATATTTAATACTAAGTGAAAATAAAATTTTACTAATTTGCTTGTCCATGTGCTCTTTTAGATCATAAAAAACAAACAAAATCATAAAATAAAATACTTTTGTGAATGGGAGAAATTGCTTCTTTAACAATAGTATAAGAAGTCAACGACAATTCATATTTGTTATGAACATTATTATTCTTATCATAAGGATTTTTTTACTACACTATTTGTAATGGTATCAGTTTTTTCCTGACGAAAAATATCTTTAAATTTTGTCATAGCTTCATTGAATATCGATGCTTCAATTTTAGTTCCTTAAAATAATTTAAATCAATAAAAAGTTAAATATAATAAAATAGAAATATTATTATATTACCTCCTCATCAATTAAAATAATTTTTCATTTCTTTTCACTGCCATTTATATTTGAATATAATTTGATATTTTCTATTTGAAGAATCATTGCTTTAATGCTCCTTTCTTTTTGAGATAATTCTAATTTATTAATACTAACAACCTCTATTATTTTTACTGACAATTTGTTAATGCAATTTAATTGAATATGACTAATTACTAAATGCTATTTATAGAGCTAAACTTGATTTTTAATTGATATATAACTCTAATATATTTTTCTATATTATGATTAAAATTCAATTGAAATAACATTAATATGTTGATATAAATTACAACTTTAAAATATTATAAATATATTATATTATTAATAAAAATTATGAATTACCTATATCAAAGGGATTAATTTTGAATTTGAAATAATCAAAACCTCTAACAACTTCAAATATAATCAAGTTTTGTTTGAAATAAAAAAAATATATTTTTGATGTAAATTATATTTACTCCGAACTTGAAATATTATAAATACATTATGTTATTAGGACACTGAATTTGAACTTGTCCTCCTTGAATTTGATATATTTTTAATATAATTGTGTATATAGAAGACACAAACTCTCAACTTGATGTAAGAAAATATACTATATAAAATAACTCTGAACTCCATGTAAAATATATAATCTACTCATGCTTTTATCAACAACTTAAAAAATTTAAATAAATTATATTATTATATTTAAAAATTATATTATAATTACGATGTCAATTTAATAATATGATAGAAAAAAATATTCTTATCAATTTAAAAGTTTTTCTAAATTCGTTTCTCTCTATATATTAGAGATGAACCCACTTGGCCATTACTATAAAACTTATTAGTTTTTAAGATTTTCATTTTCATTTTTTAATTTCTGTTTCATTATTTTTGAAAAAATTATTTTTTGAATTTTTAGGAAAAAATAAATACAATTTTCATTATTAATTTTTTTTAAAAATTTTTGATAGCTTTTTATAAATATTTTTATTTTGAAGAGTTTTTTTTCATAAATTTTAGATATAAATTTTATTTATGATTTTTAACTATTTTAATTTATTGATTTTTTATATTTTTAATTACTTAGTGATTGGTAACAATGAAAGGATGAAAACCAATTTGCTCAAAATAAAAAAATAAAAGTTAAATTAAATAAATATATAAAAATTGAAGGCTTAATTTATTTTCACTCTTTATATATAAAACATTAAGATAAGGGTATAGGTATTTTAGAGATCCCTCTATTATAAGAGTTTGATAAATTAATCTCTTTATTATTAAATAAATTAATTTAATTTTTATGCTATAAAAAATTAAATAATACCAAATTGAAACAGAGTTAACGTTTACAATATACATAATGTCATTTACTGTTTAATAAAATTAATATTTTTAAAGTTTTTATAATTGCATAAATAAAATATTTTCATTAAAATTGAAATAATAATTGATAAAAATTAATTTTCAAGACATACTAATTTATTCCCCAAATACTTTAACCTCAAAATAATTAAATAATAGATTGTATACAAATTATTTCCTCACATTTTCAGCCAAATCTCGACCCTAACCCAAATGAAATCAAAGCATCAAACCCCACCGTTGAAGAAACACTTTTTTGGCCTCATCAAAATTCAAAACTTCAAAGACCAAAGACCAGAAAAATCTGTCAAAGCTTTCTTCTCCCCTCTCCCTTGATTCTTCCGTGTCTTTACTAAAACATTTAAAACCCCTAGAATTCTTCAAGAGGAAGAATAATTGTCCACTTTTGTCCTTTTGTTTTTGGGTTCCTTCATGGTCTGACCAGTCGTTTTAGTTTCTCTGATCGGGTTTGGTCCCCAATGTCAGACGATATGTTGCTACATTTCTCTTCGAATTCGTCAAACCAATCAGACCATTCTTTGCCCACCAAGATTGCAAAGCTCGAAGCTCGCTTGGTAGGCAAGGCCTCTTCTGCATCTGCTGCTCAGCAACCGCAACAACAACAGCAACAGCCGCCTTGGTCTTCTCTATCATCGGCTTCGAAATTTGTTTCCGCTGAGGACTTGCCTGAGGCTTCTAGTTCTAGTGATTCTGATGATGAGGTAACAAGCCCTTACGATGCTTTCAGCAATCACCATTGCTTCCTTTTGTTTTGCAAATGCGGAATGGTAAAAAATGACTGTAAGTTTTGGCTATTACTTCCTAGCAACACTTCATTTAGGTGGAACAATTGCGTTGCATTTTTTTATGTTGTTCTTTATTGATATGAGAAGTAGTGGTTCAGCATGGCATTTTGGCATTAGCTTACTTTCATTGCGAATTTTTATATGCTAAAGGATTGGTGGATAATTGAAATGGATAAAATTTTCAAGCCATTGTTCCATTCGCACTTGAAGCTGTTACCTGTGGCCAAAATTTTAAACCATTTGATCAAAAGAATAACCATAGCCATAATATAGTTGTCCGGTTTCACTATCTATGCATACTATTTGAATAATATGATCTCCATTCCACTGTCTCAAGTGTTGTAGATTTCATTGATGTCTTCCAAGCTTTAAAACTGGATTAATTAAGTCTTTTTACATTTCTTGCGATGATAGAATGGAGGAGAGTTTTTAATACTGGCCAATACTCAAAAGCGGCAGAAGGTGCAAGGAGATGATAATCTGCTAGTTCTTAAACATGCTGAGGTAGGTATCTGATTCATGATCTAATCTTTTTGGAGGTTAGGAAATAATTGCTTTGCTCTTGAGCTCCTTAAGGTAATTCAATGACTGTTTTGGTGAAGCAATTTGTTGGATAACTTCACCGTCTCTATGACTCTGAGCACTGTTAAGTTTTCCTTTTTTTCCTCTTGAAAAAAGGGTTGCGTAAATTTACCTTTGTATGAAAAATGAATCAGGCAATTTCTGAAGGGAGGCAAAAGATTGTGGAAGCTGTGGATGTCAAGGCAAGTTCTGATGGGAATAGGAGAAAACAAGGCCGTGGAAGGGGCCATTCTGTTTCAAACAGAGGCCGTGGGTCTAGGGCTAATGATCAGACACGACAACAAACATCTACGTCAATAGTAACGGCCTCAAATAGTCAACTTGATAACTCATATCATAAGGTGCTTTCGCCAAAGGATATTGAGTTTTTTGTTGGCTTCTTAATTATAATTGAAAGTCAGAAATGACAAAAATGCTCTTTTTGATTTCTCTAGTGGCCTTTGCACCCCAAAAAAAAAAAAAAAAAAGAGAAGAAAATGAAGAAGAGTGCTATTGTACTTCCTTTGCTCAAGTGGCAGCAAAGATTGGGCTAAGCTTGGACCATTTAGATTTCAAAATTAAAGTTAAAAAATGTTAAAGATGAAATTTAGATCTCAAGGACATGACTCAAATTTTCTTCTGTTTCAGTATTTAAGATTATTTTCCACGGGCCCTTTATATTCTCATCGTATGCTGATTAAGGGAAAGGAAAGTAAAAAAAATAAGTTTCTTTTTAATAGGAGAAAATGTATATACCTTAAAATGGAGCTTAAACTTATGGGATGCTGGTGCCCAAGTGTCTGTCATTTGTCCTTCCACATTTAACTGGTTTATTCAGAATGAAAACCTTTCTTAAATTTTGAAACAATAACGGTTAGCTTGGAAAAATAAAGAAAAAAATTATTCTCCTTCTTTATGGCATGCAGGGTTAATTTTCAAAATTAGGTAATTAGATACCCGACTAACTTTATAAGTTGAATAATATAAATAACAGGCCTTTGGATATTTATATCATCCTGCAGGATAATAGGCTTAAAGAGCAGTTCCAGACTTATGACCGCACTTCACTAGAGGTATGTGTTTCGGTAAAGTTTATCTTCAATTTAACAATTTGATTATCTTCTTCACTTTTTGGCAATACATTTTACTTCTTTTTAGTCCAGAAAATGTGGAGTAGAAAGAACTAAGGTTTGCTTTTGCAACTATTTTTTTTCCTTTCTAAAATATATTTTAGTGATTTTCCTTAATGTGCAGCAGATTTTAACTCACTTTCTAATCCTTTTGTTTTGTAACTTAACTTAGGAAGAGGTGACATCTCTACATTCCAAAGTTGCAGCACTGGAGGAGGACCTTCAGAAATGTCGTCAAGAAGCTTCTGATTATCAAAATCATTGTCGGCTACTAGAAAAGGTTATCTAGTATTTCTTCTATCTGAGGGTCCCCTCCCCCGATCTGCAGGGTATGGTTCTTTATGTATTTACTACTTACCTTTTAGTGCTTGTTGTGCTTTGGCAGGAATTGAAAGATATTAAAGATTATGACCAGAAAATGAAGCCAAAGGTGTTTATTATGCTTTATTGATTATTCTCAGTATGCTGCAAGTTCTAAGTTTTAACTGCATTCAATAAACAAATATATGGCCTTATGTACTGTCTGCATCTTAAATAAACATTCTTTTCTTGGTGTGTTTTTCCTTCCCTAGTGGGTGGATTAAAATGATTAAAATGTGAAATACCATATATTCTCTGTTCCTGTCATTAACTAAACCTGGGAAGGGATCCAGAAACTATTTTCTTTATGCTCAGAAGCAAATGGATTTCTTATGTTCACCCGTTGTAAAAAGAATAAAATTTAACATATCTTTGCTCGAATATTAGATTGTGCAAGGTTTTTACCTGTTTTCAATTTTTTGTCTTTGATTGGAATATTGCTGCTGCAAGTTCTTGAACTGCATTGTGAACTGAAGTTCTAGCAGCAGATGTCCTGGGTTAGAAACCTCTTTGATGCGTGGAATTTATTTTTTAGGGCGATGTCAGAAAAAAGTAATCACTTTCCCACCTATGATTCTGATGGGAGCTTGCGGTATTGGAATCTGAGGCACCTGGATTCTTATTAGCTATAATTAGGGGCTTGCTCTTTACTTCACTCTGATATATGAAGTTTGCTTAATATTCCTGAACATCTATGCCTCTTCACAAGCCTGTTTCTGTAATACTCTTGTGAAGTATTAATTTATGCGCATAACTGAACTTCTAAAATGTTGTTTGTTTCACAAGACAGAAAATCAAACTATTAATATGTTCTCTAATACCTAACATGTAAAAGGAAAATAACTAGAAAAGAGAAGTATTTGTTAAGTATGCTTGATATATATGGTATCAATTTTAATTCTGGGCCTCTTATCTGACTGTGATTCAGAGGCAAAAAATGATCTCTGATCTGTTGATAGCTGTTTCAAAAGCCGAGCGACGGGAAGCTAGGATGAAAGTGCGGCAGGATTCCTTGAGACTTGGGAATGTCGGTGTAATCAGGTATACAAAGAGCTTTTCAAATTTGGTTAATGTGCTTGGAACAGATTCAACATACTTGAAATGGTGCTCAGTCCAAGTGGGAGAAAGTGAATTGAAGAAAAAATTTATGAAGAATTTTGATCACACTACATTAAGTATCTAAATGTGTTTCATAAAAGCCAAAGCATGGCAATGGTTGTATGCCACAAAATCCTTGAGATTTGGCAATGTGGGTGTAATTGAGTTTTTAAAAGAATTATCTTTGATAATGTGCTTGCTAAGGACTCTTCATGCTTGGTATAGTTTTTGGTCAAAGCAAGAGAAAAGCAAAACGAAAAAAAATTGATGATATCTTTGATTGCATTATCGAATGCAAACGAATGGGAACCATGTCAAGTATGTTCGGTGTAGGAATGTAGATAGTGATGGACTCACAAAGTTGATACATGTTATTTAAGAATGTTACCATGCAACTTATTATGAATATCACATCCTATGGTGCTAAAATAATTCATGGATGGTTTGATTCCTCACAGGGAGTTTTACTAGTATGAACAGGCTGCTGCACATTATAAATTGAAGGCAGTCTTTACTATTAATAATAATAGGCCACCATGTTGTCCACGATTCTAAGGGATTGCAAAGCATGCAATCCTGACATTATACTTAAAAGTGGGAGCAAGAATGTGCATTAGTGAATTATACAAATGTAGCATCATAATTGTTTAATTCCCTCTACACACTGCTGAAGTTATATGGTTTAAGTATCCAAGTGCTTAATATTTTTCTGTCTTGTTGTATCATGGGCCTCATTGTGAACTACGATGTTAGTATTACTACTCATTATCGCTTTATTTATGAGTTGCCCTTGTGTTCTTTTGCCTTTAGAGCTGGAACACTAATATCTGAGACGTGGGAGGATGGGCAAGCACTGAAAGATCTAAATGCTCATCTTGTATGTTCTTTCTCTCTCTCTCTCTCTCTCTATATATATATATATATATATGTATATAATTAGCCTTGAAAGGAAAAGTTAATTGATATAATTATTAGGCCTGAGGATACTCTGTTTTTTAATATGCTGGCATGATTCTTTTTTTTTTTAATGTTTTGATTTCATTTCTTTTCTTTAGAGACAATTGTTGGAAGCTAAGGAGGCTGTTGAGCGACAGAGGAAACAATTGAAGAAGCGACAATCTGGTAAGGCTTAATTTCAGCAATTACAGAGTTTAAGAATTCTTACCGTCTGTATTAATTGAAATGCTGATACTATAAGGAAATAGATATAGGCATCAGTTGATATGTTCCAAATGTTATGGGATTATAGACAGGAAAACTTAAGGAGGTTAGTTGAAGTGTTTTCCAGTCACAAAACCAACTACTAGGCTGAAGCTGGTTTTTTCGTTGCATGTTGGCAGCATCCTGTGCCTCTTTTTTAGGACCATAAAGGCCTCTTTGTCGCTGGAGGATCCATGATCTTAGGCCTTTGGCTTTCGAACTGGATTTCATTTTCTAACCAAGCAATTAATGTGGCATCAACTTGCCTTTTGGTCCTTGTTCTTGTTGAACTGTTTTTTTTGTGTGACCTGTCTTAAAAAAGTCAAGTAATTCTGCCATCAAGAGCTAAGGGAAGAAAAGAAAAGCAAAGAAAGAAAGAAAAATAAAAAAGAGAAAATAAAATAATATAACATGACATATTCTTATTAAATAAAGATAATATGAAAATTTGACATAAAATATATAAATGATATGTTTAAAATACTTAATTATTAATATACTTGATAAAACTGTATGGGTTCTAAAATAAAGAGCATAAAATCAACTGTTAATTTCATGATGGTAAACTATGAAATATAATTAATAAATAGAACTGTTTTTATTAGTTGCCCATGAGGCGAGAAACAAGCCTCAAGCTAATAGGCTTCAAAATTTTGAGAGTCACTCATAAAATATGAAGTTAGTATTGACAATAGATATAGTTATAAACTGTCTTTAAAAATAAGTTTGAATTACGTGCACATAAAATAGTTTCAATGTCTTATATAAATGATTAAATAGCTATTATAAAAGATAAGGAAAGGAAAATATGTTAAAGTTGTGCTCTTTGCAGCAAGCTGCTGTTTTACTAATTTCTCACGAGTCAGTGCCAAAGAAGGGGAATAAGCTTTTGGTGAGCTATCATATTACAAAACAGATGCCATGCACTATAAAGTCTCTTTACTGCATGTTGAAGGCCGAAGGTTCAATATGTGTGAATGTGCTATTTCAAGATACCAAATTAAAGAAGCATGTGCTAACCTGTGGTCTAGTTTTAGCTATACCTTGCACAGGTGCGCATAAAAGAGATTTTGACCACACATTTGACTCATTTAACAGCCATTGGCTACAACCGACTTGTACATGTACCTAACTTGGAGGTTTTACTTAGTTTATGTGCACCTGATATATTGCTACATACACTCACAAATAAAAAGTCATTCATATGGAACATGAATGGGTGCACACACACATCCAACATGACTCAACAGACAAACAAATATGAAAGAGTTTATATCTGAAAGATCAACTTTCTCTTACTTTAAGACAAGGGTGATGCAACCGATGCGGAATCAGGTGTACAAGAAGAAGATATCCTCTTCCAGGACGAGATACACAAATCACGTCTAGCAAGTATTAAACGTGTAAGTTTAGCTTCACACATAATTGTTTCTTATTCTATTTGATATTATTAAAGGGCACAGTGGTTTTGTTGATTTTTTCCCTTGCACATTTATTATTGAGTTACGAATGTTATATAGGAGGAGGAAAGTATTCTCCGTGAAAGAGATCGCTATGAACTAGATAAGGGAAGGCTTATACGTGAAATGAAGCGCATTAGAGATGAGGATGGTTCCCGTTTTAACAATTTTCAAATACTAAATAATCGATATGCCCTTTTAAACCTTCTTGGCAAAGGAGGATTCAGTGAGGTTTATAAGGTCAGAACTTTAGCAAGCTTTTATCTTTTGAGATTCAAATGTTTTTCTAAGCATGTTTGGCCGAGGCCTATTTGCTATGTCAAAAGTCTAGAATTCCTTTGCCAGAGTTGGCAATTGTGAAAATATATCATTTTGCAGTGATTTGAAGTAAGAAATTTCCGGCAGGCTTATGACTTGGTAGAGCATAGATATGTTGCATGTAAGCTGCATGGTCTGAATGCTCAGTGGAGTGAGGATAAGAAGCAAAGTTACATACGGCATGCAATTCGAGAGTACAACATTCACAAGACATTGGTTCACCGTCACATAGTTCGGCTTTGGGACATTTTTGAGATTGACCATAATACTTTCTGCACTGTCTTGGAGTACTGCAGCGGTAAACTCTCCCAACCACTTGGTTTGTTTGGCAGTATTATATTTTTTAGTCAGTAGAGAATGGTGGTTTATAAATCTGCCTTGCAATGGTTACCTTTAATTTCCTTTTGTCTTTTGTTTCTTTTATTTGTTTCAGGTAAAGATCTCGATGCTGTTTTGAAGGCAACACTGGTATTACCTGAGAAAGAAGCTAGGATTATCATAGTTCAAATATTTCAAGGCCTTGTATACTTGAATAAAAGAGCACAGAAGATTATCCATTATGACCTGAAGCCTGGGAATGTTCTCTTTGATGAGTTAGGTGTAGCAAAAGTGACTGATTTTGGTCTTAGCAAAATAGTAGAGGATGATGTTGGATCCCAGGGTATGGAACTTACATCCCAGGGAGCCGGAACATACTGGTGAGTAATGCAGTTTGATGCTCTTCCTTGGAACCTTGAATTTGAAATGTCTAAGCCTTCTGCTTTCTCTCATTTTTTCTGCAATTTCGTCGTATCTTATAATAATTTTCTGGCCTTAAGAGGACTTGAGTAAAGAAAACTCTTAGGTTCTTTGTGCTGTATGTTATTGAATTTGATGATGTAGAAATGACTATATGATTTTGAAATATTCTCAGAAACAAGAGGGCTGATGTCATGAGAACATATTTTGTAAATTTATTTATGAGGGTAAATTATTGGAAATAAAAATATCCTTTTCTGTGGTTCTGATCCTTAGTGCTATTTGCATTTCATTTATGTTCAATGGCTGTCATAAAGGCTCTCTTTCCATAAAGGTGGAATCGTAGGAAGGCTTTTTTATCCTTTTGCCCCCTTTTCTTTATTGCTTTTGAATTATTTGGTGAAATCTAACTTCCTATATTTGGACATAATCTCTTCTGCTTGATTTATGTTTGTTTTATATTGCACGGTCATCTTCTCTATTTCTTTTCACAAGCGACTTTGTGTTGATTTTTGTTTTCTAATTTCAGGTACTTGCCCCCAGAATGCTTTGAGCTCAGCAAGATACCTCTGATTTCATCGAAGGTCAGTGACTCTGCCTCCAATATTTTCCTTCTCTCTGTTTTTGTTGCCAAGTGAGGGTGAGGGCATGCATACAGAACATGATAAGTTGGCGGTTTCTTTTTTGGATAATTAATAAGTCAGTGGTTTCATTACCATATGGAGTTTAATTTTTTGTGCCCTTACAAATCTTTATTCTAGTTTCCAAGTACGTGACCCTGTGCACCATGATTGCATATGATTTTGTACGAGTCTTCAGCTTCTTTTATGTTATATTCCTTTTCGGACAGGTGGATGTTTGGTCTGCTGGTGTTCTATTTTACCAAATGCTTTTTGGTAGGCGCCCCTTTGGGCATGACCAAACTCAAGAACGAATATTGCGTGAGGACACAATTATCAAAGCACGCAAGGTTGAATTCCCTTCAAGACCCTCTGTCTCCAATGAGGCAAAGGTTAGTTCTGCCCATCTTAGGTAGTTGCTGCTGCATATTTTGTCTTGATCGATGAATCAACTTATGGACCTAAGCAACAAAAGCAGAATCACTTATTATTATTATTTTGAAATTACACATTATTATTTTCATATGACAGTTCGACTTTGACTCGATGCTCATTTGTTTATTGTAGAAATACCGCCTCTTAATGTTGATTTAATAGCTGCAAAGTTTAGTTATTCTCATTTCCCGTCTTAAGAAGCACAGAAGTTTTATTGATGCATGCACAGTAAAGGCATTTGCTATCTGTTTATATCTATATGCTGCAGATTTGCTGGGTTCGGTATTGTACTTCTGCAGTTTCTAACTTTGGCCATCATGAAATGCCACCATATGGGGAGAACTTTTGGTTGATTAATGATGACATAATCTTATTTTCAAATGTGCAGGATTTGATTCGCCGATGTTTAACATATAACCAAGCTGAAAGGCCGGATGTTTTGACAATAGCACAGGATCCATATCTTACATATTCAAAGAAGTAAAAAAGGTAGCACAGTCGCAGCAAACGGGCCCAAAAATAGCAGGGGGAGATTGAGAATGTGTGAATTTCTTTTGAAACATCCACAAGGAATTTTGTATAGGTTGTAAAGGTTACCTTGCTTGTTTTGAGCTGGCAAAATTAGTGTTTTTGTTTGTCCTTTTTGGTTTAAGTTCAATTCAATCTCTGTTTTATGCATGTTGTGCATATGACCATTTCATTTCTCTTGCTAAAAGAATGTGTAAAAGATAACAGCATTTGCAAATCTTTCCTTCCTCTGTAAGGTTTGGTTGGGAGACTTTTATACAAAAAAAGGTTCAATTAAACTTGTCTGGCAGTCGAGTTGGGTCATGGCTTGATTTTTTCTCGTCTACACTTTTTTTTTGTAACATTCAAAAACCGGGTTAGTAGAATCGGGTTAGTAGTTGAGGGTTTGAGTTGGATACAAGAATTAGGATCGTAGCTAGTAATAATTAAATAAAATATTAAAATAATAATTGGAATTAAAAATTTAGGCGAGAAAATTAAAATTAGGTGCTTGGTAATTAATTAAGTTAAAATGGATTTTAAAAACGAAACTCTATCTGAAAATAATTAAGGAAATAAGCTTTAATTTTAAATAAAGACATATTTGGAAAAAGGAAGGAACTAAGGAAATAAGCTTTAATTTTAAATAAAGACATATTTGGAAAAAGGAAGGAACTAGAAGGGGCAAAAAGGGTAATAGCTCAAATTTTTAAAAACCAGTTGCCTATTTAAACACCTAACTTCCCCTTCCCTCTCATTTGATCTCTCCTTCAAAATTTTCCCCTTATCTAAATTTGAGATTTTCTCTCGAAATCAACTTACCCTTAAAGATTTTTTAGCTTCCCAAACACCTAAACACCTTCCAATAGAAAAATCACAAAATTCTCATCAAATTCGTCATTATTCTTCAAAAGTTGATTTTCAAATTAGCTTGATAGCTTGTTGATTTCTTCAAATTGAGGTAACATTTTGACTTATTATGATCAAATTAAGGTTGCTGTTTCTTTCATTTAAAATTTAATAGAGTATGTTGAGATTTCTTAAGATCTGGAGTTTTTAATAGAGTATGTTCGATTGTGTGGTTAATTGGGTAAAGGACTAAATTGCATAAAATGCAAAAGTTTGATTCTAGTAGCTATAGGTATTAAATAGCTATGGAATTCAAAACTTAAGGTCCTTATATGATAATTAGACCATTGAAAAGTAGTTAGTAGATATTTTAATGACTCATCCATGGAAAAATTAGAAAAGGAAAGGGACGAAATTGAAAATCACAAAAATTAAAAGATGTTAATTAAATAAAAAGAAATAATCATCTATTTTCATATCATCTTCCCCAATTTTTCTATGGAAACCCTAGGAGAGAGCAAGAATACTTTTCAAGCTTAAAAATGTATGAAATCAAGTCCCATTTTTAATGATTTTTATATTTTTAGAATCGGGATAGTCTAATCTCTCTATTTAGGGGATTAATTAGAAGTTATCAAGGTAAGACATTTGGGTCATGGATGAATATTTTTAGACTCTTGAAATATGGAAAGGTAGAATTAATGGAAGTTTGTATGTAATGAGCTCATCTATGTCTACTTGATATTCCTATGAGATTATGTGACTAACTTGTTTGAATAAGAGTATGTGCTTAGGTAACTTACCCAAAATTGATGGATTGTGTTTTGTGTATGCTTGTATTAATAAATATAACCAGTAAGTTTATTTCTTGTTATACGAACTTACTAAGCATGAAAATGCTTACCCCGTTTAATTTTCCCTTGTTTTATAGTGCTCGTAAGCTCGCGAAGGTTGGAGGATCGGTCAGAGCATAATCACACTATCCACTATCTCTTTTTTGGTACATTTAGAAACCTCATTTTGGTATAATGGCATGTATAGGCTTATTTGGCCAAATGATTACTTGTAAGTGATGTTTTGTAATCTAGCCATTGGAATGACTAGTAATGATTTGTTTGGTATGTTTATAAGTTATCTCATGTTCAATGCTTGTGTGTTAAATGTGGATGAATAGAGTATGTTTATCTTGAATATTCACTAAAAGTATGATTATAAACATGAATTGCATGTGATATTTATGCCATAATGGATGTTAGTTTAGGCTTGATTTTAATGCTTGATTTGGCTGATATATATATGCAAATATTGGTGTAGGTTGTTGGCAAAATTAGGTGAGAAAATGAAGATAATAAATGGCTTCATTTTGTCCACACGGGTAGACACATGTTTGTCTACGCCGTGTGTGACACACGATCGAGTACATGGGCGTGTAGCCAGGCCGTGTGTCCCCTGCACCTAAATTTTGAAAAAAATAGAATGCCCAGAATTGAGCACACGGGCAGAGACACGGGCGTGTGTCTCAACTGTGTGTGCTACACGGCCTAGAACACGGGCGTGTGTCTTGGCCGTGTGAAACCTGCACCTAATTCGAATTAAATTAATTAATTTTGCAAAAAAATTGGGCCTCGAGGGCCCTTACAAAAATTTTATAATTTTGCAAAAAATTCTTAGAGGTTCCGATTAAATCCCGATTCGATTCTAATACTCGTTTTGGGCCTCGAGGGCCCATTCAAGAGACAATAAGGAAAATTTTAAGTATGAATGGTATTGATAATACAAATTGCATGTGAATGTTCTGTGAACTTCGGTAATACTCTGTAACCCTGTTCCGGTGACGGGTACAGGTTAAGGGTGTTACATTTATTGGTATCAGAGCTACGGTTTAGCCGATTCTTGGACTAACGTAGCAAGTACAGGTCTAGCTATACATGCCATTATATAAATCATGATAGTGTGATATCTCTTGACCACTTTTAAATGTATTTTCATATAGTAATGTCTTCTAACCAAGCTCGAGATGAGTCTGAGGAAGCTGAGAGCATTGCTCAAGCTTCTATGCAACGAGTAGCAACCAGTAGTAGTAGGAGGCCCATGTTTGAGGGCCGTGAAGAGGCAAAAGCTACCTTTCTTGAAATGATGGATGAATGGTTTAGTGAATATATGAGAACACGCCCTGCTGTTCAACAACCTCTCCCACCTGCTCCATAACCCGATGAAACACCACAGGATACTGGACCCGTTAGAATTGGTAAGGCTCCGGTTGATAAGATTAGAAAATATGGGGCTGAAGAATTTAGAGCTACAGCCGACGATGGTCTAGAGAGGGCCGAGTTTTGGATGGAAAATACTATTCGAGTTCTCGATGAATTGTCATGTACTCCCGCTGAATGTTTGAAATGTGCGGTATCCTTGCTGAAAGATACAACTTATCATTGGTGGAAAACCATATCTTCTACTATACCGCGAGAAAATATTACGTGGGAATTCTTCCAAACCGAGTTCAGAAAGAAATATATTAGTCAGAGGTTCCTAGATCAGAAAAAGAAAGAATTTTTAGAACTCAAATAGGGAAATATGGCAGTAGCTGAGTATGAATGAGACTTTGTTAGACTGAGCAAGTATGCTACTGAATGGGTTCACACTGAAGCCGATATGTGCAAACGATTTGAAGAAGGGTTGAATGAAGACATTAAGTTGTTGATTGAGATTCTGGAATTAAGGGAATTTACGGTATTGGCTGTGTAACAGCCCGATTTAGGGGCTAGTCGGAACAGTGGTCTCGGGACCACTAATTTGAGGTTGAAGAAAAATATTTTGATATTATTTTATGTGTTATTAAATGTTTATCAAGAGGCATGAGAATTTTGGTGCTTTAATTTTAGCGATTGAGGGCTTAATTACGAAAAAGGACTAAATCGCATAAAGTGCAAAAGTTCTATTTTATTTGCTAAAAGTGCCAAATAGCTATAGAATGTGAATTGGAGGTCTTTAAAGTGCAATTATGCCTTCCTATAAGTGATGGACGGTCAAGGGGACAAGAAATTAAAATTTGACAAGGGTTGGTGACATTAGTTGACTAAAGGAATAAAATAAAGGGAAAAATAAAGAAAAGAAAGCTATCATCTTTTCTCCATCTTCTCTCCACCGAAAATGAGCAGAAACAAGGGGGTTTTTGAAGCTTAAAATTTTAGCAAGCAATTCTCCTCTCTAGTAAGTGATCTTGATGATTTTTTTTGATAAAAATTATACTTTTGGAGTCCCCAAAGCTTAAGCTTTCTAAAGAGGGGACTAGTTTTCATTATGGTTGAAAGTCTAGGGACTTTCCATGATAGAGTTCATGTTGTTTGATGAGTTTTTATGGAAGAAAATGAATGTTAGGATGTTGATAAACAACTTTTGTGAAATGTGTTGTCATGAAAACACCTAATTGGGACTAAAATGCAAAAGTTGTAATTTGTTCATTAAGGCATGAAATTGATGGAATTGAGAATAGTTGTAAGAGGATTAAATGTTCATCTAGGCTTTTTAACAAGAAAATGTGATGAAAATTTATTTATTTAGCCTAGGGGCAAAATCGTAATTTTGCCAAAGTATAGGGGCAAAATGGTCATTTTTGCCTAAGTAGAGATTATGTTGTAATACGATCATTAAGTGATTAAATGAGTGAATTTCATTGTTCTAGATCAAAGAAAATGGGTTTTAGACCTAGAACGGATGAAAAGAGAAATATGGACAAAAAGTCCTTTTCGGCTCTTTCGACATCGAGGTAAGTTCATGTGCAAATGTTGAAATTACGTATGAGCTTATTTAGTATTCCAATGTTGTATGGAATGTATATTACTATATGAATGTATGAAATGTCTCTTGATGAGATGTCAATGGAATTGAATTTAGAGTAATGAGAAAGGTGTATATAAAGACGATAGGATGATGGGTAAAGGCTCGAGTAAGACCATATTGGGATATGGCCTCGGTGTAAGAATTCGTATAAGACCATGTCAGGGACATGGCATCGATATGTTAGTGTATGTAAAACCCAATTGGGGTAGAGTGACAACGAGAACTATGTGCATGAGACTCAAGAGAGTTATTTAACAATTCGAATGATTCATTGTATATGTGAATGTATGTGGTTGTACCATGAGTAGCACAAGTATGTGTAGAATTGAATTGAGATGAATTCAATAAATGACGAACCCCTAGTGGGGTATGTGTATTTGATGCACTGTGTGAATGATAACGAATATCGTAGAAAGTTAAGTAAAAATGGAAACATGTGAGAATGTTCTTGAATGAACATTTGAAATAGAGTTATACTTGTGAATTATTATCCATGAATGTAAATAACGGTAAGCTATGTGCGATATCACCTTATTGATTGTTGATCGATGGGCTATGTGTGATACCATCACTTATAAATGATTGGTGGGTTATATGCGATACCTCTTTATTAGAGATTCAATAGTGGGTTAAGTGCGAAACCACCGAGATATTAGTAGCATGAGCGGCTTATTGAAAATGCTTGATGTGTTGTTATATATGACCTTGTGACGATCAGTGCAGGAACGTATACTAATTAAACGAACGAATTGGCTTGTGATATGGTAAGAATGTGGTAAGAGATTGAATGAGTAAGTTTCAAGAATGGTTGAGTAAGTAACCATGAGTTGATGAGAAAAATTCAACATATTGCCTTGGGGTTATGTATATTCAGTGAATATCAATATTTGTCAAATTATACAGATGAACTTACTAAGCATTATTGCTTACTATTTTACTTTTCTCATCTTTTATAGGTTTTATTACTTAGCTCGGGTTGGAGACCGCCAGAGATGTTTCACACTATCGAGCAGACACACGGTATGAGGTAGCAAGTCCTTAAGAGTCATAGCATGTATAGGGATTCGTTTAAAGTTGATGAAGTCTATTTGTAGTAGCCAAATGTTGTTGGCCAAAGAGTATTCATAGTATGGTTCTGTATAGCCATTTATGATGGTTTAAGTTGTTGTAAATGTTGTGGGAACAATTCTCCCAAGTGTACGAGAGGAAAAGTTTATTTTCATGAACCAAACGTGTTAATTTATGTGTTTCAATTGATGATTTGAGAATGTATTGAAGTAGTTTATAAATGTATGCAAATGGGAGTGGTAAAAGGCTTCGTAAGATAGCCTCTAAGTGCCCACACGGATAGACACACGGGCGTGTGTCTAGGCCGTGTGTCTCCTGCACCTTAGTATCTTAAGTCAAATTAGACCACGGGCTGATCACACGGCCGTTTGTTCAAGTCGTGTGATACGCACGACCAAAGACATGGGCGTGTGCCTGGGCCGTGTTGAATAAGTCGATATATCAAGGTATAGCACACGGTTTAGGCCCACGGGCGTGTCAAGACCGTGTGTGATTAGTCGATGTCGACCACGGGTTGGAGGCACGGACATGTAATAGGCACACACGTGCGTGTTCCCAAACCGCATGGGCGTGTGCCTTAACCGTGGGGCAATTGGCGTAATGCTTGGGTTTTTAAGCACGGTTGTTGAACATGGGCGTGCGTGTCTACACACGGGCGTGTCTCATTCTACACGGGCGTGTGGCCCCTGTTTCAAAGAAAAGTTTCTTTTAACTCGTAAAAGTTTCCGAACGCAAGTTTAAGGCCTCGTGAGGCCCACGATACTGAATGACTTGACTAAGAAAGAGAAGTTTTTAATTCGAACGAAATTTCATAGCCGTAAGTACATGTATAAGAAAGTTCAAGCATAGTAATGTCTCAGATCCGATCTTACTTCGCACTCTCGGTATGGGGTGTTACATTTAGTGGTATCAGAGCTACGGTTTAGTCGGTTCTAAAACTAACCTAGCGTGAGTAAGAGTCTAGCTATACATGCCATATGTGGACCGTGATAGTGTGATATCTCCCGCTCTAACGAAATGGTTTTGTTAAGACAGAGACGATTCCCAACCGAGCTAATTTCAAAGAAGTTTGTATGATTTTCAAGTTTCATGAATATTTCGTTGAACGGCTTGTGATGTTGCTATGTGCACATTATTTCTATGAAAATGTTCAATGATCTGATAAACAAAGAAATCAATGAGATTAAGTATTAGTAAGTCCCGATTGAAGATGAATTTTCTAGGATACTCGATCTACCACTTGAGATAAGAAAGTTCGTATAAAACCAAGCCAGGGCATGGCATCGAAAATTGAGCAAGTTATCATGTAAGTCCAAGGTAAGCTTGGCATTGATTCAAGAAGAGATATTCCATGTAAGACCATATCTAGGATACGGCTTTGGCATCAAATTATGTGGGACAAGATTTAGTATCCTCGGTTATTCATAATAATTCATTGGGCAAAAGAGTAAAGCTTAAATGAAATAGCAAGAAAGTTAGTAGTAAAGTTGATATTATGTCATGCTAGTTAAGGCTGACTAACAAGTATAATTCATGTTATGAATGATGATGCTGAGATTATGTTTATTATAGTAAAGCATACTGATCTATGTGATCAAGTGTTACAGGTACTTTGTTTACCTTACAAGCATTAGACTAGTAAGTGCCATGATGTATGTGAAAAGCAGTAAGAGTAAGTAAGCACTTGTGATTTGTGATGCCATTGTTTATTATAAATATGTTCACATGATTAAAAAACTAAAAAGTTCGATTTAGTAGAATGCAGGATATGAGTACTGCCGTTCAACGATGAAAAGATGAATAAGACCATGGTTGGACCATGGCAATGAGAAGGTCAGTGTAAGACCATGTTTGGAACATGGCATCGACCGTATTATGAGGGTTAGTGTAAGACCATGTTTGGAACATGGCATCGACCGTATTATGAGGGTCAGTGTAAGACCATGTTTGGAACATGGCATCGGCTGTATTATGAGTGCCAGTGTAAGACCATGTTTGGAACATGGCATCGGCATTAAGACAAAAGCTGGTGTAAGACCATATCTAGGATATGGCATCGACATTGACATGCATTCCATGTAAGACCGTATCAGGGATATGGCATTGGTATTGGTATGAGATTTCATGTAAGACCATAGCGAGGCTATGGCATCGTGATGACATATAAAGAAGTAGCTAGACTATGCTGTTGTGATACGAGTAAGACCATAGTTGGACTATGGCAATCAGGTAGACGACGTACTCAAACCCGTACAACATTCATTAATTGATAAGTGATTGTAAGAGAAAGTAGGGTTAAATGTTGAGTACTCGAGCAAATATTAATGTGGAACTTGAATTATTAAAAGTTACAGTTCAAAAGTATAGGGGATAGAAACAATTATAGAGTGATAAATGTGAAAACCCACTCGAGATGAGTTATATGACTATGATGAATATTAAGTCATATGTATGTAGTCACGAGAGCCAAGTTAAGGGGCTCTGTGACCTCACTCTCCTTACCACTGTTGAATTATGATTAGATGTTAAGAGAGTTAAATTGAGTAAGTTTACATGTGATTAATGCAGTATTTATGTTAGCACTTTAAGAATGCTTTGTATCACATTGATACATGATACTCCATTAGATAGATTAATCGTTGTTGAACATGAGGTTGAAGTCCTAGGGGACTATAATGAAAAGGCTATCATTGAGATATGAAATAGATAAGGTCCCGTATGAGACCATGTTTGGGGCATGGCCTCGGTACCGAGTTGAAGTTTCGTATAAAACCATATCTGTAATATGACATCGGTAATGAATATGAGAATCGTGTAAGACCATGTTCAGAATATGGCATCGATACTTGATGTAGAAGTCCATATAAGACCACCTCAGGGATGTGGCATTTGTTTCGTACCTACATGAATGACGATGAGTATGCGTCTTTGATTATCCCTAGTGATCAATGAGACACATAGATGAGTCTAGAGGTAGAAATGGAAATTGTACTAAAGCCATGTGAATGAGTAAATATAGACACTCGTGAACGAGTCAAGAAGAAATGAGTACGATGTGTGGCATGGTATGTGCTAAATAAATGGCAAGTTTGAATAAGTTGGCTTAAAGCCTGTAGTTTGTGCATGGTTAGTTGATGCCATGGATGGATTATAATAATAATCCCCTTGAGTATTACGTATAAATAGTCATTTACCTTTCAAGGTCGATGTAGTTGTTCTTTTCATAAATTGTGATTGTGTGAGAATGTTAGCTGATAGTAAAATCGTGACAAAACGGTTGTCGATTTGGTTAATTGAAATCGACATTCCTTTATTTTCTCGTAACCTTAATTGGGTACTTTGAGGAGGAAGTTGGTGATGATTCGTGTATAAGAGGTGAAATCGCAAGTTTCACGTTATGTGATGGGTTTTCGGGTGTTTCGAATAGAGTTAATGAATTCAATCGAGATGTCTCTCGCTATCGTGTGATATGACGATAGTAAAGGTCTTAGATTAGCATAACAAGAGCAACTCAGATGAGAGTGTGCTTGAAATACGTTTTTAGCATGGAGAAAAGAGTAGATTAATGTATTGAAAAATGATTCAAGTTCGAGTATATTCAAGCATGAATCAGTAAAGAGAATAAAATTCTGTGTGTACGTGAGTAGAGAGCATGATACAAAGATATACTCATCAAAATGTTCAAACCGTGATGGTTGAGTTGAAGGCTATAGAGGGAACTGTTAACTAAAAGTTTTAGCAATCGAGTTCAAAGACGAATCGAGAAAAAGAGGCAGATGTGTTGGTGATCCGAGACGATCACTTTTGTGTCTTTATTGTAAGCTAGATGTTATGAAATGATCCATGGGATCATCGATGCGTATTTTATGAATTTTTTTATGATGAAAGAGTATCATATACTACAGGAGATTTTGAAAATGAAATATAAAATGGCTAGAGCTAATACAATGACAAGTATAGTTATTGTAATACTTTCGGATAGTAGACATAGTACAGATGTCTGAATGAATGATCCATGTTAAGCAATGCGAGTTGGTTACTCGATTGACCTTAGTTGATAAATCCAGATTGAATAAGATTACCGTTGTTTAAGTTTCCTCGAGATAGAATTTGAATGATGATGAATCCAAAACTTATACAGAAGTTTGGTACGAGATTTAGTAGTAGCATAACTACTAATGCAAGAATAAGGAAATGCAATTATGTGCATAAATGTTTTTACAATAGAGTACATTTCTCGATATGATTGAGTTTATGGTCAGGAGTAGTTGACCACTAAAAGCCGAGTTTTTAAAGCGTACAAGTCAAGAGTATTAAAGTCGGTGAATGCTTTAATGAGAAAGTGAGATGAAACTTTACAGATTTCAAATTTGGTTTGACAAAATTTCCAAGAAAAAGGAAATGTCATTCGAATTGTAGTAAATCAACCAGTGAAGATCCAAACGATCATTTGGGCATGTACGGAGTTCCAAATTAGTGGATTTCTGGATATAGTATAAGCCCCAGAGGAAGAATAACCTAGGTCTCAAGTTACGTTTCGATCTTATGTATCACAGCTTAAGAGTTATCGGCAAGAGGAATTTGAGGATAAGTGGATTTGCGATTTTGAAGATTAGATGGAAACATTTTTTTTAGAATGTTAGTAGCTAACCCTCCTGATAAGATTTTCGGGGACGAAAATCCCTAAGGGGGGAGAATTGTAACAGCCCGATTTAGGGGCTAGTCGGAACAGTGGTCTCGGGACCACTAATTCGAGGTTGAAGAAAAATATTTTGATATTATTTTATGTGTTATTAAATGTTTATAAAGAGGCATGAGAATTTCGGTGCTTTAATTTTAGCGATTGAGGGCTTAATTGCAAAAAAAGGACTAAATCCCATAAAGTGCGAAAGTTCTATTTTATTTGCTAGAAGTGCCAAATAGCTATAGAATGTGAATTGGAGGTCTTTAAAGTGCAATTATGCCTTCCTATAAGTGATGGACGGTCAAGGGGACAAGAAATTAAAATTTGACAAGGGTTGGTGACATTAGTTGACTAAATGAATAAAATAAAGGGAAAAATAAAGAAAAGAAAGCTATCATCTTTTCTCCATCTTCTCTCCACCGAAAATGAGCAGCAACAAGGGGGTTTTCGAAGCTTAAAATTTCAGCAAGCGATTCTCCTCTCTAGTAAGTGATCTTGATGATTTTTCTTGATAAAAATTGTACTTTTGGAGTCCCCAAAGCTTAAGCTTTCTAAAGAGGGGACTAGTTTTCATTACGGTTGAAAGTCTAGGGACTTGCCATGATAGATTTCATGTTTTTTGATGAGTTTTTATGGAAGAAACTGAATGTTAGGATGTTGATAAACAACTTTTGTGAAAGGTTTTGTCATGAAAACACCTAATTGGGACTAAAATGCAAAAGTTATAATTTGTTCATTAAGGCATGAAACTAATGGAATTGAGAATAGTTGTAAGAGGATTAAATGTTCAGCTAGGCTTGTTTAACAATAAAATGTGATGAAAATTTATTTACGAGCCTAGGGGTAAAATCGTAATTTTGCCAAAGTATAGGGGCAAAATGGTCATTTTTGCCTAAGTAGAGATTATGTTGTAATACGATCATTAAGTGATTAAATGAGTGAATTTCATTGTTCTAGATCAAAGAAAATGGGTTTTGGACCTAGAATGGATGAAAAGAGAAATATGGACAAAAAGTCCTTTTCGGCTCTTTCGACATCGAGGTAAGTTCATGTGTAAATTTTGAAATTACGTATGAGCTTATTTAGTATTCCAATGTTGTATGGAATGTATATTACTATATGAATGTATGAAATGTCTCTTGATGAGATGTCAATGGAATTGAATTTAGAGTAATGGGAAAGGTGTATAGCACGATAGGATGATGGGTAAAGGCTCGAGTAAGACCATATTGGGATATGGCCTCGGTGTAAGAATTCGTATAAGACCATGTCAGGGACATGGCATCGATATGTTAGTGTATGTAAAACCCAATTGGGGTAGAGTGACAACGAGAACTATGTGCATGAGACTCAAGAGAGTTATTTAACAATTCGAATGATTCATTGTATATGTGAATGTATGTGGTTGTACCATGAGTAGCACAAGTATGTGTAGAATTGAATTGAGATGAATTCAATAAATGACGAACCCCTAGTGGGGTATGTGTATTTGATTCACTGTGTGAATGATAACGAATATCGTAGAAAGTTAAGTAAAAATGGAAACATGTGAGAATGTTCTTGAAGGATGAGGCTCAGAAGGATGATGATAAGTTACAGGCCAAACGAGTGCAAAGTGAGTCAGATCCTGATTCAGAGTTTTAGATTGATTCAAATGGTTATTTGTTGTTCAGAGACAGAATATGTGTACCGAAGAATTCAGAACTAGTACAGAAGATTTGCATGAAGCGCACAATGGTATTATATCTGTGCGTCCTGGTAGCAACAAAATGTATAATGACTTGAAGAAAATGTACTGGTGGCCGGGAATGAAAAGAGATAATTCTGAATTTGTATCTAGAAGCTTGATATGTCAACAAGTAAAGGCTGAACACCAAGTGCCTTCGGGATTATTGTAGCCAATTACGATCCTGGAATGGAAATAGGAAAGGATTACCATGGACTTTGTATCGACATTTCCCTTGTCGCCGAAAAAGAAAGATGCTGTATGGGTAATTGTCGATCGTTTAACGAAGCCAGCACACTTTATCCCGGTACGTAAGGATTTTTCTTTGGATAGGTTGGTAGAATTATATGTCTCTGAAATTTTAAGATTGCATGGAGTGCCAACCTCCATTATTTCAGATAGAGATCCTCGATTCACCTCCTGATTTTGGAGTGAATTGCAAGAAGCTCTGGGCACTCAGTTACGTTTTAGTACTGCATTACACTCTCAAACAGATGGACAATCGGAACGTGTGATACAGATTTTGGAAGATATGCTTCGGTGTTGTGTACTTGAATTTGAGGGTAACTGGGAAAAGTATCTGCCTTTGATTGAATTTGCTTACAATAATAATTATCAGTCCAGTATTAAAATGGCACATTATGAGGCTCTATATGGTCGCAAATGTAGAACTCCATTGTATTGGACAGAGTTAAGCGATAAAAAGATACATAGAGTTGACTTGATCCGTGAAACCGAAGAAAAGGTGAAGATAATTTGAGAAAGTTTGAAGGCCGCCTCAGACCGTCAAAAGTCCTATGCCGATTTGAAACAAAAAAGATAGAATTTCAGGTTGGTGATAAAGTATTCTTGAAAGTATAACCATGGAAGAAAGTTCTCCGGTTCGGTCGTAAAGTGAAATTGAGTCCACGGTTCATCGGACCATATGAAGTCATTGAAAGAATCGGGCCGGTTGCATATCGGTTAGCATTACCACCTGAGCTTGATAAGATTCACAATGTTTTCCATGTATCCATGTTACGATGATATTGATTGGATCCTTCACATATTATTCGTCCAACATAAGTTGAGATTCAGCCTGATATGACCTACAATGAAGAACCGATCAAAATAATTGCACATGAGACGAAAGAGCTAAGAAATAAAAAAGGTGACATTGGTAAAAGTGCTCTGGCAACGGCATGGTTTAGAGGAGGCTACCTTGGAGCCGGAGGATATCATGAGGAGGCAATACCCTAACCTCTTTTCTGGTAAGAATTTTCGAGGACAAAAATTTCTAAGGGGGAGAGTTGTAACAGCCCATTTTCAGTGAGATCAGAACAATGGTTTCGGGAACACAAATCCGAGTCAAAAATAAAAATTTATTTTATTTTATTTTATGGTTGGTATTATGATAGGAAGGTCACATAAAAATTTTGATACAAAAATTTTATCGATTGTGTGGTTAATTGGGTAAAGGACTAAATTGCATAAAATGCAAAAGTTGGATTCTAGTAGCTATAGGTATTAGAAGCTATGGAATTCAAAACTTAAGGTCCTTATATGGTAATTATACCATTTAAGAGTACTTAGTAGATATTTTAATGACTCATCCATGGAAAAATTAGAAAAGGTAAGAGATTAAATTGGAAATCACAAAAATTAAAAGATGTTAATTAAATAAAAAGAAATAATCATCTATTTTCATATCATCTTCCCCAATTTTTCTATGGAAATCCTAGGAGAGAGGAAGAAGACTTTTCAAGCTTAAAAGGGTATGAAATCAAGTCTCGTTTTTAATGATTTTTATATTTTTAGAATCGGGATAGTCTAATCTTTCTATTTAGGGGATTAATTTGAAAAGTTATCAAGGTAAGACATTTGGTTCATGGATGAATATGCTGAAAATTAGAAGTTTATGGTAGAAAATGAAAGGTTGTTCGTAGATAAACAACTTTTACAAAGCAATTTTTTATGAAAACTTGATTTAGAGACTAAAATGAAAAAGTGGTAAAACCCATGGAAAATCTGAAATTTGTGAATTGTGTGTGCTGTAAAAATTGTTATTAAATTTAGGTTAGGCTTTGAAAGAGGACTAGATTGCATGAATTTCATTTTCCGAGCCTAGGGACGAAATTGGAATTTTTTTGAAAAGAGTAGGGGCAAAATGGTAATTTTGCCTAGGATGTAATTGAATGCTAATGTATTTGAAATGTGATAGATTAATAGTTAAATTTATTCATATAGATCTGGAAAGACCAACTACCGAACTAGATCGAGGGAAACAGAAGGTTTCGGATAAATATGTATGTTAAATGCTTGAATTGAATTGTATGTTCGTGTAACTTAAATATGTATGTTAAATGCTTGAATTGAATTGTATGATTGTGTTAATATGTATGAGATGATATACATAATGAAACAATCATAAGTTGTGAAATGTGGACAAATTGTCATGTTCCGGTTGAACGTTGAGATTCGACGGAGTAAGGTGATATTCTCGGGCGAGAATAACATTACACATGTTGTATAAAGGATTTAGCCCGGATGGGTAATCCTAATGTAAGCCCTCTTGAGCATATACTATAGATTGGATTTAGCCCGGACGGGTAATCCAAATTAAGCTCTCTAGAGCATATGGTACGGATGAGATTTAGCCTGGACTGGTAATCCTGTTGTAAATATGTGGCTCAAGAGTGTGCCTTTATTTATGTACCCTAATGGGTTCTTTTGCAAGTGAAAATACTACTCGAACATCCATCGAAATCTCATTAGTTCAACGGAAAAGACTCTTGAAATATGGAAAGGTAGAATTAATGGAAGTTTGTATGTAATGAGCTCATCTATGTCTACTTGATATTCTTATGAGATTATGTGACTAACTTGTTTGAATAAGAGTATGTGCTTAGGTAACTTACCCAAAATTGATGGATTGTGTTTTGTGTATGCTTGTATTAATAAATATAACCGGTAAGTTTATTTCTTGTTATACGAACTTACTAAGCATGAAAATTCTTACCCCGTTTAATTTTTCCTTATTTTATAGTGCTCGTAAGCTCGCGAAGGTTGGAGGATCGGTCGGAGCATAATCACACTATCCACTATCTCTTTTTTGGTACATTTAGAAACCTCATTTTGGTATAATGGCATGTATAGGCTTATTTGGCCAAATGATTACTTGTAAGTGATGTTTTGTAATCTAGCCATTGGAATGGCTAGTAATGATTTGTTTGGTATGTTTATAAGTTATCCCATGTTCAATGCTTATGTGTTAAATGTGGATGAATAGAGTATGTTTATCTTGAATATGCACTAAAAGTATGATTATAAACATGAATTGCATGTGATGTTATGCCATAATGGATGTTAGTTTAGGCTTGATTTTAATGCTTGATTTGGCTGGTATATAGATGTAAATATTGGTGTAGGTTGTTGGCAAAATTGGGTGAGAAAATGAAGATAATAAATGGCTTCATTTTGTCCACACGGGTAGACACACGTGTGTCTACGCCGTGTGTTACACACGGTAGAGTACATGGGCGTGTAGCCAGGCCGTGTGTCCCCTGCACCTAAATTTTGAAAAAAACAGAATGCCCAGAATTGAGCATACGGGTAGAGACACGGGCGTGTGTCTCAGCCGTGTGTGCTACACGGCCTAGAACACGGGCGTGTGTCTTGGCCGTGTGAAACCTGCACCTAATTCAAATTAAATTAATTAACCACACGGCTTAGCACACGGGCGTGTGGCATGGCCGTGTGGCGTAAGTTAGAGAGCACCCTAAATCAAACACGGCCTACAACACGGGCGTGTCCCAGGGTCACACGGGCGTGTCCCTTGGACCACACGGGCGTGTGAGCCCTGCACCTTACAAAAATTTTGTAATTTTGCAAAAAATTCTTAGAGGTTCCGATTAAGTCCCGATTCGATTCTAATACTCATTTTGGGCCTCGATGGCCCATTCAATGGACAATAAGGAAAATTTTTATTATGAATGGTATTGATATTACAAATTGCATGTGAATATTCTTTGAACTTCGGTAATACTCTGTAATCCTGTTCCGGTGACGGGTACGGGTTAGGGGTGTTACAATTCTATATGCCCATAATAGAGAAATGAAGGGAATACATGACTTGCATAATGTACTAATGGCCATAATTGGAACTCATATGAGAATAATTTAAAAGGATAAAGCCAAAAAGGAAATAAAATTTGGATTAAGCAATATTGTTACCCCCAATGAGAGTCCTAAATATAAATTCCCAATGTGAATGACTATTGGATTATTAAAGGGTGAGTTGAGTACTTAAGTTTTGGTAATAAGGAATGAATTCATTTGCAACCTTAAAATGTGATATGAGTATGTTTTGTAATAGACATGACTAAATAGGGCTCAACATTAATAACAAAATAGAATATCCTTGTGTACTTGCTGAGCTCATTGAACTCACTCATTAGTTGTTTTAAAATGTGTAGATTTTGCATTTTTCGAAAAGATGGTGTTTTGACTTGGGAGCAACACCTCAACATTTAAGGTTAAGGTTGTAGTTCCTTAATTTAGTTGCAATTAATTTTGAATCTTGGCATGTATACAAATGAATTTATTGTAATTGCATTTGTAAGGTTATTTTTTAATTTTAATTATTTTGACAACTCTTTTATAAGCTTTTGTTCCGTTGCTCACTTTGAACACACTTATGGCTTGTATTCTGGCCTAATTTTTAACTTTAGGGGTCTAGGGTTCAGTACCCTTACCATAGGTATCGGGTTGGAGCAAGTCTGTAGACAAAATGCTACAGTTCCAAGATTAGGTATCGATACCTATGCCCAAGGTACTGATATGTTGTTGCCTAGATAGGCCCCCTGTACTGTTTGGTTGTTTTGAGCTCCCCGAAGCTCGTATTTGACCTTAGACATCTTCGATCACTCACAAAAATTTTCTAAATGATTTTTAAGTTAATTTTAAGGCCTTACAAAAAGTTTTTAAATTATTTCTATGATTTTATTTAAAGTTTTTAAAGTTTTAAATTATAGTAAAACTACTACTTTTTCCAACCAAATGACCTTGATTTAAGCTAAATAACTTCAGCTACTTGTGTTATGATTTGGACAGATCCCTATTTTTACTTAATGACCCATAATTTTTTTAATCATATTGAATCTTTCTAAACTTGGTAAATTGGATTCATAGAACATTAAAATGTTTCGAAATGAATACTTCGATAAAAAAAATTGGTTTAAGTTTGAAAGTGCTCTGGTAGCACTTTCCATTCGTATCATAAATCAAGATGGGTGAGGGGTGTTTCAAGAACCCGCTACATAAGCCTGGGTGCACAAGGGAATAGGGGATCCTTCTTCTTCTTCTTCTTCTTCTCTTTCTTTTCTGAAGAACGTCACCTTTCCTCCCTCTTCTCCCTTTAGCTCATCATACCCATTGCCGACTCTCTATTTAACGTAGGTGAACCAATGCTCTCCTCCTCCGTCATTCTCTTTCTATTGGTACTTGGTATCAGGAAATATAGTTAAAATTTTAATATTCACTTGTACTTTGATGGCATATATACTTTTTGTTGACCATTGACAGAATTGTTACTCAAGATTGATCTGATTTCTTAAGGCTAAAGTATTGGGATTTTATTTATTCTATTTATTATGAAGATTGTATTTCCTTAAGTAGTTCAACATAGTTGTGTACATATATCCATGTAAATACATAAGTTAATTGACAAGGAAAAATAATTCTTATTTTCAACATGGTATCAAGAGCTTGAGAACTTAGATTTAGGAGCCTTTTTTTTCGAAATTCCCAAACCCTAGAAAATCAAATTTTGTACTTTTCTTATTCTGGCCAATTTTTTTTCACCGCCCTCTTCAACAAAGTTGTAGTCTAATCTCCAATGAAACCTTAAAATATGGTGCCCAAACTCCCTGCACGTGGTCCTCACGCACCACCCATACCTTTGGCATCCTTGCCCACGTGCCGGCGCGTACAGCCCACCTCTGTCAACTTTGATTCTCTGGCCACCATTGTTGGATTTGTTGGTGTTTCTTCGATATCCCTTGATGTTATTGGCTCTAGTGGTGTTTTTTAAGAAAAAAAATGGCCGACAAAAAAAAGTTATTTATGATAATCCTCATTACAAATCAGTTCAGTAAAACTTGATGGGCACAATTACCTCACATGGTCACGATCGTGCTTATTGTTTATCAAAGCTAGAGGACTATAAGGGTATATTACTGGTGATTTTTAAAAACCTGATGTCAATGGTTCCACTTACTACCAGTGAGACTCTGATAACTCTCTTGTTATGTCCTGGCTTATCAATTCTATGCAACCCCAGATTTTTAGAACGTACCTCTTACTTGACCTTGTAGAAAAAAATATGGCATGCAACTGGTCTCATCTACTCACAAGTTGGGAATGATGCTAAGGTTTTTGAAATCCGCAATAAAGTACACAACACTAAGCAAGGTGATATGTCAATTTTTCATTATTTTTCTAAATTGAGTGATTTATGGCAGGAGCTATATTATTACCAAGACTTCCAAGCCAACTGTACTAGAGATGCAGTAAAGTTTGAAAAGCTTGTGGAAAAAGAGAGGGTTTGTAACAGCCCGATTTTGACCCTAATCGGAATAGTAGTTTCGGGACTACGAATCCGAGTTAGAAAAATTATTTTTATATTTTATTTAATATTTATGATATATGTTTGAACATGTGTTAAAATATTGTGGGTAAATTTGTCTGTTTGGGTGTTCAATTTAAGAAAAAGGATTAAATTGCTTAAGTGGTAAAAGTAACCTTTATTTAAATTGTGTGGTTTAATTGACTTGTTTTCTTTTAAGGGTGGACTTGCATTGTAAATTACCCAAAAACTAAGTGACTGGACGGCATGATGATTGCATAATGTATTTTATTATTTGTTTTAGTAAGTGATATTATATTAATATATTATAATATGATTAAAATAAAGAAAACATAAAAGAATAAGTGGATGTCCATCCTTCATTTTTGGTTCTTCATTGTCGAAACTCAAAGAAAGAAGAAGAAAACATAGCCTTCATCCATTCGGCCATTGCATGTTAAACTAAGGTTAGTAATTGAGCTCGGTTTTTGAAAATTTTTACGTTTTTGAGTTCGTTGCTTCGAGTACTACTTAACCCATGTTGAAATTTTTGAGTTTGAGGCATGTTGATGATTCGGCCATTGATGAATGTTCAAGCTTTGAAATGTTGATGATAGAATATTATGATTATGTTTTAAATCAATATGTTTTGAATTGGAGATTTTGATTAAATTGAGTATTAAGGATTAAATTACAAAAATTAAATAGTTGAACGATTAAAATGCTAAATAAATGGCTTGTATGAACTTATACAAGCATGGTGAACATTCGGCCCTTAGGGAGTGAACTCAAATTTTGTATATTTTGTGTTTTATGCAATTGGGACTAAATTGTAAAAACTGTAAATGTCAGGGGTAAAATTGTAATTTACCCAATTATGTGTTGTTGGATTAAATTGAATGAGAAAATTTTTGAATGAATCCATTTTTGAAATGATTAGATCAAGAACAAAAAGAAACGGGATTGGATCGGGGAAAAGCTAAGTTGAACAAATAGCCGGAAAACCTAAACCGTCAATTTCCGAGGTAAGTTTTAAGCAATTGGATGAAATGAAATTTGAATATATATTTAATGTGTGTATGAATAATTGAATTAAGCCTATTAAAATACATTTGCCGAGTGTGAAATGGAATGGGATCAAATATTTATAAATTAGCCGAATGTAAAGTTGGTGTATATATAAATGTATAAATGTTGGTTCATGGAGTAATGTGAGTATATGAATGAGTAAAAAGGTAGCTAAATGTGAATATGAAATGAGAGAGATGTTTGTTTTTGAATAGATGGATGTAAATATATATATACATGTATATTAATTGTGCCGAATGAAATGGTATGACATAATGAAATTGAGTTGTTGTTGGATATTTGAATATTTGTGTATGTATGTATGAGAATGAAATTTTAAGTGTTCGCATAAATAAAGAAAGGTTCGGGTAAGAGGCACTATGTGTGCGAGCTTAAACACCGAGCACTGTGTGTGCGAAATCGGTTGAATGGCACTATGTGTGTGGAAAACGAGTAATGGCACTATGTGTGCGATACATTACCGGAAGATGGCACTATGTGTGCGAGAAACGAGTAATGGCACTATGTGTGCGATACATTACCGGAAGATGGCACTATGTGTGCGAATTATTAAGTAACGGCACTAAGTGTGTGATACGTTACATGAGTTGCACTGTGTGTGCGGATTATCGAACCTCTCAAGGACATGAACCAATGAATGGATATAATCAAAAGAGACATGTAGGTAAGTGATGCATGGAAATTGAATAACGTGGTGCTAATGAGGTAAGTTGCTTTTGTATACTAAATTATGGAAATATGATAAATTCATTAACCTTTGAGCTTGTTTGAAATGGATATAGGGCTTGTGATCATTCGGTTTTGGAGATCTAATGAATATGATATTGTTGTATAGTAAAATGCTATATGTAATACTGATACGAACCGGTTAATGATCAAGTTGAATTGATTAAAATTGTATGATGATTTGTTGTATATATTTCCTTTTGCTTATAACTTACTGTTAGAGTTGTGTGACCCAAATTCTAAGATATTGCTTGCAAGTCAAGTTAAACAAAATATATCTTCTTTCTAGAAGATTTAGTATTTATGAGTATAATATATTTAGCATTTATTAGCATAATATATTTTTACTTTGATTAGAATTAGGTTTTACAAGCCTATAAATAGACATAGTCTATTCCTCTTGTAATGGATTCGAATTCGACATAGTGAATTTTCTTCTCCTCTGCCCGTGGTTTTTTCCCGAAAGGGTTTCCATGTAAAATCTGTGTGTTCTTTATTTTTTTCTCTTTTCTTTGCGATATATTTGTCATTACTGACATTATATTTTTTACAAATTGGTATCAGAGCTTCCGGGTTTTTCATCTCGATCACGGTAATGGCGTCTTTGAAGTATGAAATTCACTGTTGGATCGCAACACCGCATTCGCGTTGTGGCGCGTATAAAGATGCAGCGCTTTTTTAGCACATATGGATTTAGAGGAAGCCCCGCTAGGGTAGATAAGATGCCTTCGACATTGACGGAGGAAGAGAAGAAGCGCAAGGATCGAAAGGCGCTAACACGCTTACATCCGCATTTGTCTAACGAAATTTTGTAGGATGTGATGAAGGAGAAGACCGCCACGCATTATGGAAGAGGTCGGAACAAATATGTATGTCGAAAACTCTAACCAGCAAGTTGCATATGAAGCAACGTCTTTATGCTCATCGCTTGGAGGAAGGTGCGCTCAGGCACCTAAACACTTAACAAAGTTGTTTAAAGAAATTCTCTCAAACTTGGAGGCCATGGAGGTTCAAATGATGATAAAGAAGATCTAGGGTTGATTCTACTTTGTTCGTTGCCCCGCCTTATTCAACCTTCAGAGACACGATTTTATATAGCCGAGAGTCTCTCACAGCTTGATGAGGTTTATGATTCTTTGACCTCGTATGACAAGATGATGCATCTTGTGGTTAAACCCGACTCTTAGGGAGAGGGTCTCATTGTTCGTGGGAGACAAGATCGGAATACTTGATGATGATCGTGGAAGGACACAGAACGGAATCCTCGCGATGAAATCTAAGGGTAGATCAAGTCTTCAAATAGAGGAAAAACTTGCAACTTCTACAAGAAGAAAGGGCACATTAAATCTGAGTGCTATAAGCTACGAACAAGATTAAAAGGAGGTCGCGAATCAAAGGGAAAACAACCGAGAAAATTCTCGTGAAGTCGATGTTGTAGAAGACTACAAATGATGGTGAACTTCTAGTCGCTCACAACAATTCTAAAGTGAGCAAGGAGTGGATACTTGATTCAGCCGCACCTTCCACATGAGTCCCAATTGGGTTTGGTTTACAACTTACGAAACAAAGATCTCAAGGTGTTGTTTTGATGGGAAATAATGCTTCGTGTAAAATCGCAGTGTTGGAACAATTAAAGTTAAGATGTTTGATGGAGTTGTCGAAATACTTAGTGACGTCATTTACATGTTCCAAAATTGAAGAGAAATTTAATTTCGTTAAGTACTCTTGATTCAAAAGGGTACA
The DNA here is from genome assembly GCA_025698515.1 of Gossypium sturtianum. Taxonomy (NCBI): domain Eukaryota; kingdom Viridiplantae; phylum Streptophyta; class Magnoliopsida; order Malvales; family Malvaceae; genus Gossypium; species Gossypium sturtianum. Next base: position 29,121,541 of record CM046949.1, read on the forward strand.
AATACACAAATGAAAAGTGGGATTTTGAAGATTTTCAAAGGTTCCTCGTTGTGATGAAAGGGCGGAGAAAGACCGCCAAGTTATATGTTTTGCGGTGGTTCTATCATTATTGGTGATGCAAATTGCCGCTTCCTCTTCCTTGTCGATGATGATATTACTAAACTTTGGCATATGCGTCTAGGGCATATGAGTGAGAATGGCATGGTAGAATTGAGCAAAAGAGGACTTCTTGATGGGCAAGGAATTTGCAAACCGAAGTTCTCAGAGCACTTTTTTTGGGAAGCAAAAGAGAGTTCGATTCACCAGAGGAATCCATAACACAAAGGGAACGTTGGATTATATTCATTCGATCCGTGGGGCCATCAAGAGTGCCTTCAAGAGGTGGAGCTAATTATATGCTAACTTTTATTGATGATTTTTCCGTAAAAGTTTGGGCATTCTTCCCAAGCGTAGTGCGATGTGTTTTCCGCATTTTAAGTCTTGGAAAACTATGATTGAAAAAGCAGACGGAAAACAAATAAAATACCTCTGCACAGGCAATGGCTTAGAGTTTTGTTCTGATGAGTTTAATAAACTATGCAAGTCAGAAGGGATCGTGAGACACTTGACAGTTTGTCATACTCCACAGCAAAACGGCGTTGTAGAACGAATGAATAGAATGATCATGGAGAAGGTTCGATGTATGTTGTCAAATGCCAACTTACCAAAGTCGTTTTGGGCCGAAGCAGCCTCTACTGCATGTTTTTTGATCAACCGATCTCCATCCGTTGCCATTGAGAAAAAGACTCCACAAGAGGTATGGTCTGGTAATCCTGCTAATTATTCTGATTTAAAGATCTTTGGGTGTCCTGCGTATGCTCATGTTGATAATGGAAAATTGGAACCGAGATCCATTAAATGTGTTTTTCTTGGTTATAAAGCTGGTGTAAAAGGGTATAAGTTATGGTGTCCTGAAAATAGAAAAGTTGTGATTAGCAGAGATGTTATTTTTGATGAAACTGCTATGCTACCTAACTTATCTCTTAAAGACTCTTCCAATAAAGAAAATCAAAAGCGGTGGAGCATCGATTAATACAGTCGATTCCTCAAGCCAGTACAAAAATTGAGAATAGAGTTGCTTCTTCACCATAATACTCTATCGCCAAAAACAGAACTAGAAGAGAAATTAAGCCTCCAAAGAAGTATGCTGAGGCTGATCTAGTTGCTTATGCTTTAAATGTGGCTGAAGATATAGATGCAAACCAAGAGCCGTCTAATTATTCTGAGGCGGTTAGCTATGAAGACTCGGAAAATTGGATGTTTGCTATGCAAGAGGAGATGGAATCACTCCACAAAAACAGAACATGGGATCTTGTGAAACTTCCTAAAGGTAAAAAGGCTGTTCTCTATAAATGGGTGTTTAAAAAGAAAGAAGGGACTCCAGGAGTTGAAGAACCCAGATATAAAGCAAGGCTTGTTGTAAAGGGTTACAGTCAAATTCCAGGAGTGGACTTCATAGATGTGTTCTCCCCAGTTGTGAAGCATAGTTTGGTTTGTGATATTATTGCTCGTGGTGATATTGTTGTGAGCAAAATTAGTACTCACGAAAATCCTGCAGATATGATGACTAAGTCACTTCCTATAACCAAGTTTGAGCATTGCTTAGATTTGGTTGGTGTTCATTGTTGAAGTTAAACCCTTAAGGGGTTTTATGGAAGAGGTGAAGAACTTGTTCGTTGAGAGTTCGTGATGAAGAACTTGTTTGTTGAGAATTCGTGTCAAGGTGGAGATTGTTAGAGTTGTGTGACCCAAATTCTAAGATATTGCTTGCAAGTCAAGTTAAACAAAATATATCTTCTTTCTAGAAGATTTAGTATTTATGAGTATAATATATTTAGCATTTATTAGCATAATATATTTTTACCTTGATTAGAATTAGGTTTTACAAGCCTATAAATAGACATAGTCTATTTCTCTTGTAATGGATTCGAATTCGACATAGTAAATTTTCTTCTCCTCTGCCCGTGGTTTTTTCTCGAAAGGGTTTCCACGTAAAATCTGTGTGTTCTTTATTTTTGTTTCTCTTTTCTTTGCGATATATTTGTCATTACCGACGTTATATTTTTCACACTTACTAAGCTATATTAGCTTACTGTACGTGTGTTTATTTGACTATTGTATAGATCTTGAAGTCTAAGTGTGCGAATTTTAAAATACCGAGCACTAAGTGTGCGAAATCGGTCGTTATGCACTAAGTGTGCGAAATCGGACAAGGAGCACTAAGTGTGCGATTAATTTTTATATCTTGGATTTAATTTTGGGTAAGTGGATATTATGAGATGATATTAATTGAAATCAAATAAGAGTGATAAATTAGTTTGGATGGAATGTATCAATTAATTTTATAGTTCAATTGATATGAGTTGACATGGAGTATTGCTTACAAAATCTCATTGATTTATTCATGAATTTTATATATTGTATTCGACAATGTGGAAGTTTGTATAAAGAATTCATTTGATTAGTTTTAAATTTTGAATATGTGATTTATATGGGTTTGAAGTGCAAGTATAAGTTCGGTAAGTAAAATATATATATGCATGTGAAACCTATTATCGAAGGTTTGGAAGTTCGGCCTTTGGGATATGAAACGAGAAAGATTTCGAAAGGTGATATGAACTAAAGTCATGGTTATAAACCTTGGTTGTGAGTATATTATTCTGACTTTGCTAGTGTAGTGTTATAATGCATTATTGTTGTGAAATTGCTTATAACTTACTAAGCTTTCGCTTACTTTGTGTATTTTTCTTATGATTATAGAGTTTCGAGACTTGCTCGGGTTGGAAGTCGAAGGAGATCTCATCACACTATCTAGTTTTCGCTTCGGTAAATAAATGCTTGAAGATTTGGTTATGTGGCATGTGTAGACTGGTTATGATATGGTTGGTTTTGAAATTATATATATATAGCCATGCCAAAATGGCTTGATTATGATGTTAATGGTTGCATATTCGGTCTTGTCTTAAGTTTAATTTGGAAGTATGCTTCATGGTAAATATGTTTGTAATGTGGTTATATGATTTTGCAATGAAACAGTTTTTGGTTAGCAGCAGTGATGTGATTTTGAAAAATCACCAAAAATAGGAGAAATGGGATTAGAAAGTGAATAGGATATAGAATTAAATCTTATTGTGTCTATTTTTATATGAAAGAAACAGAGTAGGCAAAGGAATTTTATATTATTAGATATTTAAATTTTAGTGAGACTGGTTCTGAATGACTTCGTGATCCCCTGTTCTGTCTTGGAAAAATTATTAAAAATTGTAAAAAAATAATTATGGAGCATAGTTTATATTCTTAGAACCCTCAATGAGTCTATTTTTTATTGGAATAAACGAGAACATGAATTGAATTCTGTACAATGTGATAACTGAGTTTTTGTAAGGATAGGTCAGAACCATTGAACAGTGAAACAAGGGAAATTTTAATGAATAAAATGTACTAATTGGCCACATGGAAAATTCTGGAAAAATTACAGTAAGAAGATATATGAGTCTAGTTTCAAGGAAAATTTACGGATCCAGATTTCGAGTTTTTTAACTTGAGTTATAGTCAATTCAGATAATATGATGCAGATGGACAGTTTCAATTTTTATGCCCCGAATTAGTAGTTAAGTCTAGTAATGCCTCATGCTCGACTCCGGCAACGGTCTCGGGTAAGGGGTGTTACAGGGTTTACGACTTTTTGGCTGATTTAAACACCGAGTATGATCAAATTCGAGTTCAATTTCTAAAAAAAATATTCATTTTCCTTCTCTTAAAGAAGCATACTCCAATGTCCAATAAGAAGGAAGAAGAAGAGGTGTTATGCTTTATACAACACCAACTGAGAAGGGTGGGTTGATCGCTAGTGGCTCTCAAGAGCCAAAGAAAGATGGTAACATTGATAAAGATAATATACAGTGTGATTATTGTGGAAAGCTACAGCATACTAGGGAAACGTGTTGGAAATTACATGGTCGATCCATCAGAGGCCGTGGAGGATAACAAAATAAGTCAAATCAGGGTCGAGCAAACTTGTATGAGGCTACAGAGTCATTTACAGAAACTACATCCACTGGACCATTTTCTTCGGATGAAATTCGACATCTCAAACGTTTCTTGTCCCAACTTGACAGGTTCCTTTAAAAGTTTTTTAGACACATGACAGGTTCCTCTAAAAGTTTTTTAAACTACTCCCCAAGTCAAACAAAAAGATAGTGTTAGGATAGCCAATGGGTCTTTTACTCTTGTAACCGGATCAGGTTCTATCAACTGTACACCCAATATTAAACTATCCTCTGTACTACATGTTCCTTGTTTTTTGATTAATATTTTATCTGTTAGTGTCATCACAAATACCTTGAACTGCAAAATTAAGTTTTTCCATGATTATTGTGTATTCCAAGACATTCAAACAAGGATGAAGATTGGCAGTGGTAGATTGCATGATGGTTATATATGTTGGAGGTTAGTAGTGGTTCTGTTCAAGCTTTTTTTTAGATAATAAGGTTACCAATCAAGAAATAATGCAGTGGCATAGGCGGTAAGGACACTTGACCGGCTGAGCTCGTGTGCGTTAAAACAACAAATTTATATAACAATTTTGAAAGCTCGGTTTTGCTGCAAACGTACAATGTTAGTTGTAAAATTTATAGTTCCGATGGAACACAAAGTATTCCAATGGGTCGAACCCAAAGGAAAAGGCGATTGATCGATAACTAACATACACAATAGAGTCTAAACGGCTACTAATACGATTTTATAGTACGACAATTCATAAAAAGATGAGTTTGCAAGAAAATTAAATATTCTACTCTAAGGACCAAATTGCAAGAAATGTAAAATTAGAGGGATTATCCAGCAAATAACTAGTGAGGGTTGGTTGACTTCGATGTGGTTCACCAAATCTCGTACTAGAAATATAAATCGTGTAAATTACCAAGTGGCTCCATTTTATCTTCTGATCTCAATTTTACCGACTTAGACGAATTAAGTTTGGTTTATCTTCTGATCTCGCCGATTAATCTGGGACTAACGAACGGGTGCATGACAAGATTACTTTTCGGTCTCACTTTATCTTAATATTCCCTTAGGGGTGTCACTACCTAAGTTCTTAGTTCTAACCAAATTAGTCCAATTTATTACAATTTATACATTTGTCCAAGAGTTTTATTTTACCCACATCTCCATCAGCCAACCTCTTTAAAGGTGTAGTTACACATGCTCAAAGCAAATAAAATACACATAAACATGGAAAAAAAAAAGCATCCACGAAAGTAAAGCTTGAGAAAAATGTAAAAGTTAAAATTTTTAGGCAAGAAAACTTAAATAGCAAGAAACCAAAAGCATCTAATAGAGAAATCTAAAGGCAAAAAACATAAAAGGAACAAGCTTTAACAGATTAAAAGTAAAATAAATAGAAATACATTAAACTAAAGCTTAAATAGTTTTGAAAGTAAGGTATAAGGACTGTAAATGTAAATAAACCTTAGCTACAATGTTAACTAACTTAACTAACACTAAGAACAACAAGAATAAGAAGTAAATGCAAAAAAAAAAAAAAAAAAAAACTCTAATCTAAGATAGAAGAAGAGAAAAATTAAAACCCTGGAAAAGTGCAAAGAAAAACTAAAAAGAACTTAGAAAAAACTAAACCTAAAATTAAGCTAATGTGTGTCTGTCTCCTCCTCATCAATTTTTGGTTGTTTTGAAGTGTATTCTGATGACTTTTCGATACCAAAAAGGCCCCTACACGAGCCTTGTGTGATTGGTGGGCCGAGTAGGCAAATGTTGCCCTTTTTGTCCAAGTTTGTACTCTTAAAAAAGGTGACATCGCAATACCCAGAAGAGGGTATCACGATATCTCAAGCAGTGTTAAAACTTGGGGTTTTCCTTGGGAGGTGGATACCGCTATACTTAAGGGGATATTGCAGTACCACTGAAGGGAATCCTTGATCCTTTACACTGTCAGAGGTATCGCGATCTCAAGGGTTGGATATCGTGATACCCTTGCCCTAGGTGTCGTTCTCGATCATTTTTTACTTTCAACATGTCCCTATAGCACTCAAACACATGTTAGGCCTTCAAATGGCACTATGGCCAATTTCGGTAAAAAAAAAGACAAAAAAAAAGACATTTTCACTTATTACCCAAAAATATGAAAATAATAAAAAATTATGCTAAAAATTCTATTTTGCTCGAGAAAAAGCTCCTTAAGTGCGTCGAAAAAGCCTAATTTGCCATATCAATTTGTGGCAAATCAACTTCCCCACACTCAAGTCTTTGCTTGTCCTCAAGCAACACACAAAACTTGCAAAAAGACAACCCTTGGACTAAATTAGGTAATTAAGTTATATAGTTGTACAACATCAAATTTGAACAAGAATTAATTCACATGTAATTTAAGAATGATATCTAGCTAATTTACCTACTCCTAATGTAAACATTATTAGTTAAAGAAGTTAAAGTGCCTATACAGGTAGAGGCAATGTAATGAACATATGTACAAATGTTATCCATCAAAATAAATTATACGGATCACTCATATATATTTAAAAGAATTGTTCATGTTTGTTACAACAAATACAAGCTATGTACAAATTAATGCGTCGATGACTTATTCGGGTCCAAAAAGCCTTTTAGGCTTGTAACGTTTTAAGGTTGAGGTTGGTACGGATTTAAAGAAAGTTCATCTCAAAATGGTTCAAGCACTATGAATAGTATAGCACACTAAATTATTCCTAATTCCCCCCAGATATGATCATTACATCTCACTACCTTATTTCTCCTTCTTTCATCTTCCTTATTTCTCCAACAATGTGGAAAAGGATGATTGATATTAGCTCGTTTTTGTGCACTATGATTTCAAGACTATTTTATGCTCCTTTCTTTTTTTTTTTTGTTTTTTTTTAAGCATCTATATACTTTGTTTATTATTTTTTTCTCAAAATGCTTTTGATTATCACTTTTATCTCTTTCAAATTTTCCTTTTATTTTTAAGCATTATTTCTAGGAGGAATAAATTACGAGCTAATTCAATCCCTTTTCACTAATCACTCGAGTACACTTTTGTGAGAAACCTCCATAATGTTCCTACCTAACCCTCGATGTCCATGGCCTGACGTCCATTCAATAGTGCGTTACAAAGTTTAAGGACTGAGAAAGGTTGAGTTTCAAACTCAATTTCGGCTCAAGGTTTCAAACACAGAGGCTTATTAAGAAGGGCAATGTAAGGCTCAAATTCGGGAACTAGGGATAATGTAATGTTTAAGGTTGGTCCTTTAGGCTCAAGGCTATAAAAACAATGCTTAAGGTCTTTCCCAAATTATCACCTAGCAACAATCTATTAAGCATGCATCTATTTAAACGAACAATTAGCAATTCGAATTATTTATCTACAATGATCCATATATTTTATTCATCCTACGATACATTTTATACATTTTCATTTCGGTTATTGCCTCTAATATATTATACCTATTAACTAAGTGAACTAATTAATCTACAATTAAGAGCAAGAAATTATCTAGTATCATTAAAAAGTTACAAGTTTGGCAACTCTATATATGCATTTGATAAGTACAACTTAATTACAGTCCAAGCACCAAGCAATAACAAAAATTAAAAATGAAAGTAAGAAATATTTTTGGATTTTTGAAAAATAAAAAAAAAAACGAAAAATATTTTTGGAGTTTTTGAATTTTTTTTGAAAAATGCATAAAAATTAAAATAAACATAAAAAAACATAAAAACAAAAATAAACGCACATAAAAACTTATGTGCACCCCCACACTCAGACTACACATTGTCCCCAATGTGTTTAAAAGAAAGGATATGAGGTTACCGAACTTCCCTAGAATTGAGCATCAGACTATCTCGGACGTCCACCTCCTCATTGAAACTCTATCTGTTGTGTAGTCTTTCAGGGTAAATCGCTACACATAAGAAAAATAAAGAAAGAAAAACAAAAAACACACCGAACACAAAAATAAAAAATAAAAAAAGAGTCAAAAGTGTTTAATAGTTTACATGCCGCATAAAATTAAATAAAATTAAAACGCGAAAGCATGTAACTAAGAATTGGACGTATCGTCCCCTAAATCAGTCTCAGCGACTCTCGATATGTTTTTTCCTTTAGGAGCGATCTTCTTCACTTTCATTCGTCGGAGAGGCGTGCTCTGTTCTCTTGGATCTACACCCTTGGACATAGGACCTGTAGATATAGTATCGTCTTCCATAGTCTCATCTCGAGGCGTTGTTTCACGACCCTCAGATGCCTCGTATTCTGCTGCCTCAACTTTTTTGTTTCCTTTTGTAGGCTCTACTTCCTCTTCGTTATCGTCACTTCTGTAACACCCCTAACCCATAACCAACACCGGACTAGGGTTAGGAGCATTACCAGATAGATCGGAAACTTACATAACATTTCATACATTACATTCATCATTAACGATCATAGTGTCTCTTAGATGAGTCATCAAGACCCAAAGCATGCATATAAATCGAGTTGGGACTAAACTGAAACACATATGAAATTTCATGAAAATTAAAAACTTTTCTAACTTTCAGGGGAGACACGCCCGTGGGAGGAGACCGTGTGCCCTCCACGGCTTCTAGACACCCCCGTGTGTCCATCCGTGTTTACATACTGACTATATCAACACGGTCACTAGGCACGTCCGTGTGCCATGACCGTGTGCTACCAGACCATATACTGACTTTTCCAACACGGCCACCAAGCACGCCCGTGTGCCATGGCTGTGTGCTCTTAGCTAGCTACTGACTTGTACACCACGGCCAATTGACACGCTCATGTCGATGCTGTGTGCTATTTAAGCTACATTCTGCCAATTCAACCACGGTCTTAGGCACGCCCGTGTACCACAACCGTGTGACATTATAGGCCATTTACAAGGCCAAAATGCCACCCATAAGGGTCAACCTACAAGCAACATATATCATCCCATCTCATTCACATATAACCACCAAAATATACCAAATAGCCATCCCAAATCATGCATATTTGACAACTAAGAAAATCACACAATAATACATTCAATATCCATTCTATCTTTACATTCAAAACCAATTCCAACATACCAATTTGCATGACCAAATCACAATTATGCCCAAACACCATTCATCTATATACTTACCATATCATAACCATTTCATATATCAACTAATCTTACCAAAACAACTTCACATATCACATTCCTTTAAGCATATTACCAAAACATAACTAGCCAAATCACATGGCTAAGTTCACATAACAATTCATACCAATGACTAGCCTATACATGCCATATCTAGGCATATACAATTTTCAAAGTGTACCAAAATAAGTTTAGTAGTGTGATGACGATCCTTGACGGTCCCGAGCCTTCAGTAGCTTTGACGACCTATAAAACAGTGAAAACAAACACAGAGTAAGCTTTCCAAAAGCTTAGTAAGTCATATACAAATAAACTTGATATGGAAGGCATATATGCAAATAAATACATTGACACATATCAATCACTTAACCATTTTCACCATTCAAGAATCATATAAACATATAGCTCATCTAGCCAAAATAATTCTTATCATATCATAAATTCCATATACATCTCATCATAGTAAGATCACTTAGATGCTTACCTTATATACACAAATAGTGTATAATCAACGTACCTGAATCAGATTTAATATCACCTAATTGTTCATAGCTCGGATGTGTAATTCGTCTCACAAACTTGCCCGTTGAACCACTAAGAATTTAGTAGGATACTCAGAAAGCCCGGAATAGTCATACAATACCAACGTCCCAGACGAGGTCTTACATGCACTCGAATATCGATGCCACTCGTCCCGCATGTCTTTACACGAATCAATACGATGCCGATGTCCCAGACATGGTCTTACACGTAAAGCTCATATCGATGCCAACGTCCCAGACGTGGTCTTACTCATAAAGCTCGTATCATTGCCTTCGTCCCAAACTTAGGTCTTACACGAAATCTCAAATCAACGCCAACGTCCCAGACGTGGTCTTACATGATAAAACAGAACAGATACCTATGTCATGACATATCTAATCCTCTCTATTCCTAGGTTCGTACGGGTTTTTCAGACTTTATCGCTATATCGGCCTTACCTCGTAATTTATATGCACAACCTCTCATAAGAATTCATTATCTACAATAGTCATATGAACAAATACAATTGCATACATATACGTTTATTTGCATAGTGACTTACCTCGGATTCGATATGTCAGAATGAAAACGGCTACTCGGTTACTTTCGCTTTCCCGCGATCTATGTCCGTTTTCCTTGGTTCTTGATCTAAACATTTTCAAAATTAACCCTTTTATTCACTAATTCATACAATTCAATCCATGGACATACATTTAGGGCTATTTGCAAATTATCCCTCATATTTGTACACTTTATCATTTTAGTCCATTTTTCTCAAAACATCAAATTCACAAAATCCACACATACACATGCTTAGCCGAATGTATATACATCTCATACAAGTCCATATTTTCCATCAAATTTGCCATTTAGTCCCTCAAGTTACCATTTTCTCAATTTAGCCCTATTTAGCTAAATTCATCAAAAATTCAAGAACAAAGTATGTTCATCTAACTTATATCTTTAATTTAACACCAAAAATCATCAAAAAGCTTGACATATCATCAATGGCATCTCATACAAACATTATCAATTCATCAAATTGAGACATGGGTTTTAAAGCTCTCGAAGCAACGATTACAAAAACGTAGAAATTATTAAAAACCAACCGAAAACATACCTCTAATTTGGCTCTCAAATGGCCGAATATGACAAGCTCAAACCTTTTCTTTTCTTTCTTATTTTCGGTGATAAAAAGATGGAGAACATGGCTTATTTCTTTTATGTTTTATGATATAATGAATAAATTTTCATTTTACAATTTTAACCTTTAATACTAAATGTATAAAACATGTAATTCAAGGTCATTCTTGACCAAAACCACCCACTAACTAAATAGTGGTTCAATTGCCACTTAAGGCCATAACTTTAGAAAGCCACAACACAAAGGTGCTTTAACAAATAGCAAGCAACTTTCACATTTAATGCAATTCCATTCTTTTGTCAAATTAAACACACAAACGGAAAAATTAACTTACGAAAATTTAACACATGCTTAGTCACATATCAACGGCACATAAAATAATATTAAAATATTATACGGACTCGGATTCGTGGTTCCGAAACCACTGTTCCGACTAGGGTATGAACCGGACTGTTACAACCTCGGATGAGTCACTCGATCTAGTGGGCCATTGTATGGTTCCTACCCCCTGACTTACCATGAATGAACTCATAGACGACTTCATCGCCTCAAGCATCCGATTGTTGTAGCGTATATCATGTCCTAATCTGCATTGCCATCATGTAGGCTCACCCTTAGTTTCCTTCTTGACACTCGTCCTTTTTGTAGATCGAGGTACTTCCCTTCTTTCGCTACCTCGTTGATTCCACTCCTGGATTTTTTTCCTATGAAGCTCTTGAAATTGTTGGAGCAAGGAATCTCCGATGATGCTACGTGTTGGACGCTGAGTTTGCTCAGTGGATGCTATGTCAACACCAACCCTGCGACAGAGGTTAGTGACTAAATATGGGAAATAAATACTGACCTTACCACCTGCGATGCAACATTTTATTTGTCGATTCACCAAAGTACCTACACAAATTCTTTTTTGCTGTAAAATGAAATACAACAGGGCTGCTCTAAGCACATTTACATTGTTAGTATCCAATGCAAGGCAAAGACGCGTGCATATGAATTGCATCCATATTTTCGCAATGGGGAGCATGATTGATTGATTAAATGAGAGAGGTTGCCTCGAGGAAGCTTCGCGCTTCCATTTGCCTCTACCTTCCGTAAGGTAGTTTAGAATGGCGTCCATGTCTAAATTAGTAAAATGGTTCAAATCGAGGGACGACGGATCATCCTTCTCGTAACATGGCACGCCATAGTATTCGCAGATGATGGTAGGGGAAATATCAATATGTTAACATCTGACGTATACCCTATTATGTGTAGTAATTTTTAAATTGGAGTAGAATTCTAGCACTATGGGTATAACGGCAGCTTGCCTGGAAAGCAAGCAAAAGTTATCCCAGCAGTGAAAATGAACATCATATCAGATTTCATCACTAAGAGATAAAGCCGAACCTAAACCATGTTCAAGGATAAACGTACGTCCCTGAATGGTTTGATAGAATTCTACAGGATCCTTTTGGGCAAATTTGACGCCACTGAATTTCGGCACCGGAACCGAGGCAACTTGGGAACATGATTGTTTTTGCATTCTCGGGGGCATTTGTGCCACCCCAAACCCGGCCCAAACGCTACAACCGGATCTGGTATGTCACTTAAGAGATTTTACATAACATGTCACATTTTGGAAAATAATTACTAGGTTTACACCTTTATTTCTAAAGCTTAATAATTCATTAAAGTATAAAATATTAAGTAACCAATTATCTTGGTAGATTTTAAATAAAAACCGAAATTTCATGCAGGTCTTAACTTAATTGAAAACGTAAAACTTAAAACCCAGTAATAAAAGCCCAACAAAATCCCAAAACATAAATGGTAGTCTAGTGGCCCATGGCCTTATTACAAGGAAATTTGAACCAATTAATTAAATGAAAATAAAAAAAAATAAGTCTTTTTGCTTTGAATTCTCAAAGCTCATCGCATGGCCACCTTGCTCTCCTCCTCTCCCCTGGTTCGATGCCCTAAGTGTCACCCGATATGGTTAAAATTAAAGGGTGAGTCGCGAGACTCAGTGTGCAACCCTCATGCACCATTAGATTTGGGCTTTAGCCCCATAAAATAGAATAATCAAAATATAAATAACAAAAATAATATGTAAAGCCCAACCCATATCCTAGGTGTCCATCCACTACACGCCCTGCATGCTCACCATTCACACCATTGGGGATTTCTACAATCAACCCACACCGCTACACGCCTTGATGGCAGTCGTGCTGCTCATCATCAGATCATGGCCATAGCCACTACAATAGATCACGGCAGAAGCCGCTACAACAGATCACGGTAAGGAACCGCTACAACAGATCACGGTAAAAACCGCTACAACATATAACTTCCTCCTTTCATCAAACCCAACCCATGCAATCAGAAATAATCAATATTCTTAAATCATTTAATAAGCATTCACTAACTTGGTGATTTGCTTTTACCCTCTTTGGGTTTCCGTCATTATACCAGGATTTCAGCATTTAACAAAACATATAAGACTTATAATTATATACTAATCAAACAGATCTAGATGGTGTGGAGAATTACACACCTGATATTGCGAAATCCAATATTCTTAGTTGATGTCCTTGCTATCCGGATCTATTATCCTCAATCTATAGCCTTGCTTAAAAGCCGGAACAATTGTGAAAATAGGCCACTCCTATATTCGGCCATGGTTAGTATTCTACCCGATTTTATATATAAATAAACAAATCCTCTTACCTTGAAATCCCGAAAGTAACACGATTCTATAACTTAGAGATCTATGCGATTGGCCTCCTTCTTCAAATTCCGGAATGCCAAAAAGAATATTGAAATAAGAGATTAGTTTCTAATAGCCATTCGACTAAGGACTTTTGAAAAGCCGGAAGAACATTGAAATCCTGAAATCAATACTTACCTATTGTTTCCTTCAAGATTCGGTACAAGCAAACTCCTTTGAAGAGAATTCGGCAACTTCAGGAAGTGAGATCTAAGAATTTCGGCTTTTAGAAGATGTACGAATTGAAGAGATGGCTAAGAGAGATTCGGCCAATGAATATTAAGGAGAAGAATAGAATAATAGAGATGTGATTTCGGCTTTTAGGGATTAAAAGAAGAATAACAATAGAGGTTAAAAGATTCAGCCAACCAGAAAATTTTAGAGAGGAAGAAAGGGTGAAGAAGATGGTGATTTTCGGCTTTTGAGAGGAAGAAGATGAGAAAATAAAATAAAAGAGAGGCTTCAAAATTTTAAGACACCCCCTCTTTATATAGAAAATTGATTCCTCCCTTTAGCAGAGATTGATTTTCGGCCAACACTGCCACACATGATAGCTCCTATCCCTTTTCCCTTATCTTAATCATATCTCCTCAAAAATAGCCTTTATCTCGCTTATTATCCTTAAAGACTAAATCCCTAAATAATAGCCTTTATCTGCTTATTATCCACATGAAATAAATATAATAAGATTCCCAAAAAAATAGCCTTGTGCCGCCCACCTCTACTAATCCCTAATGCCAAATTTAACTCACTTAAATTAAAAGATTTGGGCCTCATTAAACTTAATACTTGGGCCCCTAATTCCTTGTGTGTGGCATCACCCTCTCTTCATTTAAAGTGCCGAATTTGGCCTAAAACATGGGCTCCTTGTGACCCAAAACTTGTTCCTTTTAAGCTCATTAATGATGCCACTCTAATCTGGGCCTTTTTGCCTAATTCTAAGCCCAAATTTAGACCCCTATCAATTAAATTAACATAGTAAACCGATCCCTACACTAAATGTATAGGCCCGTAATTTAGGATGTTACAGCATTCTTATAGTTTTCTCAATTAAAAGTAATAAAAATCAATTAATTACCCAATCACAAGCATACTTATTCAACTCTTAACTCTGAGCATATCAATACCTTCTATTAACCATACTTATTATAGAACTAAAAGACTTATTCATATCTTACCATAAATACAAACATTCAAATCTTACCAAACTTTCTTGACAGATCACGCCATACAAGTTTCATACAAAAATCTTGTGTGTACTGTCCCTGCGGATTTCACGAAAGATGACATGTGTCTCTCTCTTATGGACTTATACAGAGTTTCATGTATTGTGATATTCCATTTCGATTTACACATTATCAAAGGCTACACCATGAACACATATACAGACATATCATATCATGCCATGGGTCTTAACCACATGTGTAACACCCCCTACCCGTATCCGTTGCCGGAATAGGGTACAAGGTATTACCGGAGTTTACTGAACATTTTCAAATAATTCCGAGTCATTTATTATTCATATTCTGAAAATAATCATAACGTCCCTCTATTGGGCCATCGAAGCCCAAAACATACATTAGGAACCAACCGGGATTAAATCGGGATCATAGGAAATTTTTCGCAAAATCCTAAATTTTTTCTCAACTACAAAGGTCGTACGCCTATGTGGTTCGGGGACACGCCTGTGTGGTCAGGCCGTGTGGCCAACACGCCCATGTGACTTACCTCGCTCCAGGCCGTGTGGCTTCACACGCCCGTGTCCCTAGGCCGTGTAGTTAATTTTTATTTTCGAATTAGGTGTAGGATTCATACAGTCGTATCACATAACAAATCATTTCATAAGAAATTGCATAACTGAAACCTTTCCACTCTTTCATAAGCTCAATTATATTTTCATCTAAACACTTACCATTTCAATGCACCTTATAATTAAACATATTACCATTCAACCAGTAATTTGGCACTTGCCTAAACTTCAAGCAACAACATTGGTTAGCATACTTTAATATTGACAAACTTATTTTCTCGACATGTCTCACTTGAATTTATTACTCGTCTTAATATACATAATTTTCCTTGTATCAACGTATCAAAGATAGTCTCATATTTACATGTCGTGATACATATCATTCTTTTGCTGTTTCTTCATAAATATAAATTATTCAATTCATTATGACAATATTTCATGTACCATCATTTTCATGAGTTTAGTGTATATTTATTCCAAAGAGTACTTCATAATCTTGAATATGCATAATTATCAGGCAAGTTTCACATACATGTATTTTCCATGTCATATTTCAATATATCAAATAATTATCATTTCTATGTATTTCAAGTTTAGTTTCATGATTTCAAGTACTTACCACTTTCTATATTTATCCCGTTGAATTTCTCAAAATTTCGATGGATTTCGATAATACACTTATAGTGTACAATCTCATTAACCACAATTCGTACATATATATACATAAGTCCTTTTCGTAGAGAGCACACTCCATGAACCTCATTTCTTACAATGGGATTACCAGTCAGTGCTAAATCCCAAGAGAGAGCACTCTCCAAGCAAACCTCATTTCTTACAACGGGATTACCAGTCCAGGCTAAATCCCTTGTAACATATGCTCAAAGAGTATTGTCGGGATTACCAGTCCAAGCTAAATCCAGACTCACATTTGCTTCGGATTACCCGTCTGGGTTAAATCCTTTTCACACATATTCTTCGGGAGGGCTTATATCAGGATCACCCGTCCGGGCTAGATCATTTTCACACATATTCTTCGGGAGGGCTTATATCAGGATCACTCGTCCGGGCTAGATCCTTTTCACACATATTCTTCGGGAGGGCTAATACCAGGATCACCCGCCCGCGCTAGATCCTTTTTACCGTCAAATCCTTTTCAGTGATCCATCGAATTCCATTCCATCCAGTCGGGATTTATTTCTCTTTTTATCAAGTATTATCAACATTTCATCTATACATTAAACATTCAATTCACATTCATGTTACATAAATATACAATTCAAGCATTCAAGAATTCAATTCAAGTTGCACGAACTTACCTCATTGCTTGTTTGTGTTTATAATTTCACTAATTCGATGTCTTTTTTTTTTCCACATTCAAGTCTCGTATTTGATTCATCCAGATCTTTATAAATAAATTTGATCATCATTTTCATTCATTTCATATTCTGATACATTCAATTAATGCTCTAGGCAAAATTACCATTTGCCCCTAAGCTTTTAATTAATGACGATTTCATCTTTAGGCTCAGAAAAATAAAATTCTTGTAATTTAATCATTGTTTCAAGCCTAATTATTCTCATATATATATTGATAACAGCCCATGAATTCTATGAAATATCAGAATTTTTCATAATTTCAACACTTTTCAATTTAATCCCTAAAATATGTTTTCACCCGATCTTGATCTAAATTAATAATTTCATTCAATTTGTAATTTAAATAATAAAATAATCCATTTCATGCAATTTGGTCATTTCTGATATTTTTACAAAACTGCCCATAAAGTTTTACTTTTATTCAATTTAGTTCTTGAGCCTAAAACATGCAAATTAGCCATGCTAGTTGAATATTCATATATATTTTCCTCTTCCTCCTCTCCATTCCACATCCTTAATTTATATAACATGCTTATAAGTAACATTATTTATGATTTCACTATTTACTTATAAATTTATTCAAAGTTGTCCATTTGAGTCATAGTCACTAAATTATTTATATCTCGAGCTAAAGAATTCCAATTTAAGATATGCTTGATGTTTTAGAAACTAGAATAAAATATTTTTCTACCATAAAAATTTCAAAATTTATAGTTTAGCCAATAAGTACAGTAAAATCTTCAAATTTGACTCTATTCTGCTGTTTGACAGCTTCTACCTTTCTTTACTAAAAATTAATTATCTCTTAGTACGGAATTTGGATGATATTCCCATTTGTTTCTATTAAAAATAGACTAATTAAGAATTTAAACATGTAAATTTAAGCCCATAATTATTTTTCTCCAATTTTTGATGATTTTCTAAACTCAGAACAGGGGAACCCGTAATCATTCTGACCTTGTCTCACAAAATTTATTATAACTCATAATTTACAATTCCATTGCTTACATTGATTCTTCTATAAAAAACTAGACTCAATAAAATTTAATTTCATATTTTATTCATCCTATAATTCGATTTCCACAATTTTTGGTGATTTTTCAAAGTTAGACTACTACTGCTGTCCAAAACTGTTTTAGTGCAAGATATTAATTACCATGTTTATAACACCCTTATTTTCTTTCTCTACACTATTTCTCATCACTTTCTCTTATTTTCTCTTCACTAACATTTCAGGAACATAGGACCATATATAATAAAACTTTACATTAACATCATTTCCATACTTTTTCAATAATATCAAACTTAAAAATATATTAAAATCTTGATGTTCTTACCTTGTCATATTGATTTCAATCTTTAACTTGATTTCTCTCTCTCCTCCAACTTCTATTTCTTGAATCCAACTTGATATTCTAACTCCCCATAGTCTCCTTAACATTTTTCTCTCTTGGTAGCTATGGAAATTCTTTTGATCTCTAGGTAAAAATGGTGAATTTTTTTTGGTAGAAGGACCAAATTGCGAAGAAAGCAAAACTTAGGACCAAATTGCGAAGAAAGCAAAACTTTCTTTCTTCTCTTCTCTTCTAACGTGAAGTGCATGGAAAGATGATAGAAATTCTTCATCTTTCCTTCCTTATATACTAAATAAATAATAAAATAATAATAAAATATCTCATTAAAATATTAATAAAATAATATTTATCTAATTAA
This sequence comes from Gossypium sturtianum, assembly GCA_025698515.1. NCBI lineage: Eukaryota > Viridiplantae > Streptophyta > Magnoliopsida > Malvales > Malvaceae > Gossypium > Gossypium sturtianum. The sequence goes on from CM046949.1 coordinate 29,139,969, forward strand.
ATAATTATAAAATATCATCAACATCATAATTACTTTTTAGATTTCTCTCTCTTCCAATTGACCATTTTGTCCTTTGTGATCTTTTAAAATTCCATCCTTGAAGCATCACATAATTTGGTAAAATTATGATTTAGTCCCTCATAATTCTTTACCTATTCAATTTGGTCCTACTTCATCCATTTTCCTTAGTTTCTAGATCATTCCACCCTTAAAATATTTTCACTATTGGTCCTTCAATTTTTTTATATTTACACTTTAACCCCTCAAGTTTTGAGTATTTACTCTTAGGCAACAAAACTTTTCTCACTTTTACCATTTAGTCCTTTCTTGAATTAATATATCATAATATACTTCTCAATGTTATCATAACTCCAAAATTTCCCTTTTTTTCGCTTTATTTCCTTATTTTACTATATCAAAGATAATATCTTACTGTAAATTTTTTTGAGGTATTACAACATGGTCTTTCACACATTCATGTATCGTGTTCTGTCTTTCCAGTCTCATCCTACTGGAGGATACACCATGAATGGTTCCAAGTCATAACAATCTGCCATGGGCCTCTACCTCATGGTCTTACACTCGTTTTCAATCAGTGACAAGCCAGTCTCGTTAGCATTATTATTGCCCTACCAGAGGCTTCACAATAGAACATTTCTCATTACTTACTTACCCAGATTTGAACATATTTATGACTGACATTCTTTTCATATCACCACTATACCTGCATTCTTACCAATCAGTATTCTTCTCAATAGAATCTTACATAGATCATCTTAACACCTACCTCATCTTTATTATGATCATACATTTACTGTTTTCTATAGATTTCATTATCCTTTATATATAAATACTTCTACTTTAAGAGTTTACACAAGAGATAGTCACTGTAAAGACTCACCTAGTTCTCACCTACTGTAGTTCTAAGCTCCAGACTTAACATTCTTCTCAAACTAGTAGCAACCATTGCTTAGAAACATAATTTCACTATTACATGTCCAATACATACAATTTACTTATCATCTCAATTGTTAACAATCTCATGCAAAACCTTGCACTTGCAATTTACTGTTCAAATTCCACATGTAGACTTATTCATTCATAACTTAACATGTAGAGTTGAAATACTTACCCTGAGATGGAATAACCACTGATTGGCCTTATAATCTTAGATTCTAGTTTATTGAGGAAAAGATACATTCAAACTTAAGGAAGAAATCAGTGAATTCAATTTAAGGAAGAAGAAAAAAAGAAGAACCCCTTTCAGAACTCATCTCACGCATATAAATATGACTCAACTTACTTAGTGGAGTTTAACAAGTGTCTACGTTTCATAATTTGCCTTCTTAATGGCCTATAGTCTCCGAGAGAATATAAACAAGTTCATTGCATTCACAATTATCAAATTAGACTGTACAGTTGTGTTCTAACCAGATTACTTATAATTTGTATAGCACAATATTCCAAACAAACCGGATGTACTATACTTTTTAGCGAATACTCATTCCATACTTACTCTTTATCAATTATCACAAACTTTTCCTTAATATAATAGATTATCATGAAATCAAATCCTTTCTTTCTTATGTGGACGATATTGAACGCCAACACGTATACGCCAATATAATCACTTGGGCGAATAACACTTCACCAGACAAACGGTTTACTACGATTCGCCAAAACCTTAGACTCGCCAGACCTGGGGTGTTACAACTTTCCTCCTCGAAATTTTAAAGTTGAAAGACTCTGAATGCCTAATTGAAATCATTTGTTTGCTCCAAGCACGTGACAATGTTTAGGCGATTTTTCCTACTTACCCATCAAAATTTTTCCGTCTATTGACCCACTTCTTTGAAAACCTTAATAAGAAATTTCCACCGGTCTACTTCTTTAGACAAAATCAGAATTTTGGCTGTTAATCACCTAGGTTTGAACGTTACGCTTTTAACAGATGTCAAACTCGCATTAGAGAACCCGAACAATTTTCACGGAATAAACTTCTTACACACATTTGTTTCTATAAAACAGAGACTCAAACATTTCCTTAACACTTTCGCTAAACCATTCAAAATCCCTAACATCTTTTCTGCTCAATCCTTCAGTTTCTATCGTCTTTAATCTCATATTTCTTAAAGGTAATCTTTTCTTCTTTTCACTTCCTTTCTTTTTCCCAATTACATTTAGTGATGTCTAAAACAAATACTCGAAGTAGAGGTTGAAGCCAAAGTAGTCGAACCATCACTCCCAAGATTCCCTTTCTCTTTCGATCCCCAAGGTCCTGATGATACTCCCCCACGCGTATCAGCTCCCTCATATGAATGTAGTACCACCCAAGACGAAATTCATAAGTATTTAGGGTCTCGAGGCATTAGAGACCCAAATTTTTCTTGTGATTTCAGACGACAATACCCAAGGTTTTATCCTTCCTTTGATTTTACTAGAGGCTGGCTTCTACTTACCACTACACCCATTCTTTTGCTCGATATTAACTGAGTATGGCATTGCACCAGGACAACTATTAGCCTTGTCTTGGTGGACTTTGGTAGCCTATTTTATTGACTGTTGCATGGGTAATGAACCACCACTCCTGGGAGTTTTTAGAAATTTTATCAATTAAAAGTCATAAGACAAGGGGTTGGTGTTGGAAATGCTCATTTTAGTGTACGCCAAGGTTATGAGCCACTTATCAAAACATTATTTCCAACCTGCACTTAAAGAATGACAAGTTCATAAGAGTTATCTACAAACTTGGAAGTGGTTTTGTTTTTCCTACATGTTGGTCTCTTCCTCGAGAATCCATTTGTGCCTACTGTCAACCTGTTGATTCTAAAGTTGCTAAGAAACAATTTAAACATCCGATGAGAGGGCGTACAGTTACGAATGTTTTCCAGAATTGTTTACTGAATCAAAGCCCAAATGAACGTCGAGATATTGACCCTATCAGTTGGTTAGATAACTATAATGTGGCTTAAGCATCGGGGGCCTAGCTATTTAATGGCACCAGTAATCTTGCACAAGTCTTGACCAGACGTGCATGAGAACCTCATTTTTATTTCTATGAAGTTTGTAGGATTCGATCTCGCAACTGGGTTATCACTCCTGGTATTCCTCATTTTTTCTTCGTCTTCAAGTGAGGCTAATACTCACATTGATGGTGTAGGATCATTTTCAAAATCTCATACCGCGCCCAACCAAGCATCTGGTATGGACATCACTGCTTTATAAAATGAAGCTCGCACTAAGGAGAGAGTTACATTTGCCCCTTCAAAGAAACCAACAATAAAGAAATATCAGAAGAGACCCAAGTAGGAGTGTGTAAAATATGGTTAAGTTGATTAAATTGAATAAATCAAATTGAATAAACCCAAAATTTTCAGTTAATTCAATTAATTATTTTGATTTAAATGATTAGTTCATTCAATTTCAGTTTTAAAAATTTAAATTAAAATATCGATTGAGTCTTAGTTCAATTGGTATGGATATTGTTGCCAATGCCAGAGGACGTGAGTTTGAGTGCGTTGAAGCGCATTATCCTCCTATTTATGGATTGAGGAGGAACTATCGGTAATTCTAAATATTATCTAAAAAAAACATATATGATTAAAACTTATAATAAAATTGTTAAAAAAAATTTAACCAAAATAATTAAGTAAATCAATTTTTTAAAGATTAAAATATAATTTTATAAATATACTCAACCTAATATAAATCCAACTCAAATACCCAATCCAAATATAAAAAATCAAACCCAAGTCCAATTTAACCATTATACTTCTAATTTAATAATTAATTTAATTATAATTTTAAAGTTAATTTAAAAATCCCTAAAAGGCCTTCCCTTCATTTCTCCCTAAAACTACAATGTAAAATCCCTAAAACTAAGAGTAGCACCAGCCGGTAGCCACCACACCAGCCCCTCCCGGACGTTCACCCACTACCGGAGGGCCTCCGACGTCCACCACGTCATTCGTCCGCCACCCACTCCCCGACGGTACGAAGATAACTCTATTCATTTGTTCTTTTCCTTTTTTTATTTTTTATTTATTTGTTCCTTTCTTTGGTTTATTCTTCAAGTGAGTCCTTTGTGAAGACCAGTTTGTACTTTAAGTATTTTTTGGTGTCTTTCAGCCATTTTTTGGTGTATTTCTTTTTGCTGTTTTTGGCATTTTTTATCTGTTTGGACTGTTTGTATTAAGCCAAGTAAATAAATAGCAAAAGCCGAAAAATTGAACCGAATCGATCAAATTCGGTTCGGTAATTTTGATTATCTCCTAAATTTGGAGTTAATGGAGTTGACCACTCCTATTTTATTATCGTAATTCGATTTTAATAACTTTCTTTATATATTTTTTTATTATGACCACTCCTATTTTATTATCGTTATCAGTAAAATGTTAAAATTTTAATTTTTTAACTTTCTTTATATTTTTTTAGAATTTTTTTTGAAATTTTTATAATTTTTTAAGAAATATGAATTTTGGAGTTTTTATAAATATTTTGATTTTTGAAAATTATTTTGAATTTTTGAAAATTATTATGAATTTCTTTTTTGTAATTTTTGTTGAGAATGAGATCAATTTGCTCATTTTTAAACTTGACAGTGACAAAAGTTTATTTACACCAATTTGTTATTCGAGATATTCAAATTGTAAAATCTAATTTGATTCGAACTCAAAACTTGAATTACTTATTCGAGTTGATTCGAATAATTCGAATAACTTGATTCGATTAACTCGAAATTCGAATTTTTTTCAATTTTTTCGAATCAAATCGAGTTTTGCTCACCGCTAACCTAAAGTCATCTTCGTAGAGAAAATTAACAGTGTCCTAAATTCTGGGTTTCCCTTGTTCCATCATATCTTCATGCTTGTTACTTCTTGTAGGTGAAGTAGTGTTCTTCTGCTTGTTTTTTGCTTTGAAAATTTTTGGATCTGTTGATTTTTCCCAAGTTATATGCTCTTCTGCTGAGCCTTATATATACATATGTACATATCAAATAAGGTTGAGAGGTTCAGTCTTCTCACCATAACTAGGGTTTTTTTTTTTCTTCCTTTTTGGCCATTTTTTCTAAGTTTAGGCAAAGGAGAGATTTATTGATGGTTAAAGGTGAACAAAGGGGTGGAGCTTTGTACGAAATCCAAAATGCTTTTTTAAAATTATATAATTCGTGGGAAATTAAAAAAAAAAAAACTCGAAAACGCTCTCACATCTCTGTTTAACTGATTTGAGTGCTCTTTTAGATGATTTATGGATGAATTTCTGATGATTGCTTATTATCTTTGCTAAACATAGGTGTTTGGTTCATGGTTGGATGGTGGGACTTTCGATTTTATATATACTTTGGGGATTATTTGATGATTTCATGTGGTTTTGTCTATTAATTTTATTCAATTAAAGTCACTTTAAAATCTGTTTAGTTCTTGATTAATTTCATGAGCTGCATTTATTAATGTATCTGTAAGTGTGTTGTTAAATATGTATTTGTAGATTTGCTGAATCAAGCATAATTTTCTGAAGGTTTTTTTCCCCTTTTTTGTAGCCTGTTGGGTTATGGATCCAGAAGCTGCACGAACTGCCCGAGAATCTCTAAATCTGGCATTTCACATGTCAAATATTCTCGATACGGGTCTTGATCGGCATACTCTTTCGGTCCTCATTGCTCTCTGTGATTTGGGTTTAAACCCTGAGGCTTTGGCTGCTGTTGTCAAGGAACTTCAAAGAGAACCTCCACCATCAACCCCGTTGTCATCTTCTTCATCACAAGTACCTTAACTTCAGAGTTCGGTATTTTCTAGTAAACTTACGAGTAATGCATTAGAAGCTGTTTGAGTTTTAATTTGTTTTGATTGATGTCTTTCAGTAGAAACTTTCTTAGGTTTTCTCATCTCGAACACGATTGTGCTTAGTGTTCACCTTGTGCTTAGTCTCTGTATCTAATTTGATCTTACATACTATGTTTGATCAATTATATATTCACTCTGGTGAACTGTCTTTTCTTCTTTATCTTGGAGCTTTTGTTACCGGATGTTGTATTTGGTGTGGGATTTCATAGAATTTGCTGCTATAGTGTATTTTAATTAAAGGAATGTTTAAACTCACGTCCCATACTCTGTTTGCTGAGCGTAGCTGGGTTTATTTAATTTTTAGTATTTTCTAACTGCTGACATGCTATTGATGAAGGAGAGGACCTATGTAGAAAGAAAATAATTACCGAACTATATAGCTCACCGAAAACTTTGAGATATTTTGGTTATTTTTAGCTTTCATTTTTGCATTTTTGAGATAATTTTCTCCAGTTTTCATCATTGGTGTCACTAAAAATTATCTTTACTGTCATAGTCTACAATTTGAGTGTCTTTAGTTCCTCTCTTCTTCCAGGGAAAATTTGTTTAGTGTCTATTCTTTGCAATAATATTCCACTTATTATATAAAAGCAGTGGTGATTAATTTCATTGGAAATGTATAACTCTTTAACAATAAGTCTTAAATCATTACACTAAGGGAATATTGGTACTCTAATCACAAGTTATGCAAAATAGTTTTTGTGTTTATCTGCTATTTGAGTTAAAGAGTCTTTTATTCTCTGTTACTTGTGTACTTAATTTTATCTACCTTTTCCTTTCAATTTTAATTGCTTGTTGATGATGTTCAAGAGGCTAGTATTGGCTAATGAAGTCTGCAAAGTCCTTATTGCATGCAAGGTAGCAAAAATTTAAAAGCAATTGGCTTTGCATGTCAGTTAGAGGGAAAATGACCAAAAAACAACTGGGAAAACACAAAGAATGACTTGAAAAATCATAGGGTATTGATCTCTTTTGCTATCGTTTGATGGGAATAAGCTTTGCTGGTTCTTATGCCATTTAGAAGTTGAATAACTGACTAGAAAAAGGAACAGAGTTTAGCTGCTTCAACATGCATGCTTACACAGACACAGACACAGACACATGCACTTGCATATGCATACATACATGTACCGAATTTGCCAATAAGGGCTCAGTAGCTTTTGTTTTTTTGGTATATGCTTTCCATTATGTTATCATTGCTTAAGCACTTAAAGCTTTTGTGTGTGTGTGTGTGTGTGTGTTTCTATTTGTTCTTGTGTTTATTTTCAATTTTAACTGCTTGTTGATGATAATACAATCACATTGTAGGTAAATCCATGTACTTGAAGGTTCAAATGGATGAACAAATTTACCTATTTGTATTGTATTGTTATTGTTTTCTTCCAGCTAAGGGCATTATGTTACTCACTACCTCTGCATCAAACAGGTACATTTAGAGGTGAGCAAAACTCGATTTGACTCGAAAAAATTAAAAAAAAGTCGGTAACTTGAACAAACAAATATAATGTATTCCCTTTGAACTAACAAAATAAAGTTTATATTTACATTATAATATTGCAATACTTCTCCTTCAACTTGAACAAACAAACTAATATAATGTATGAAAATAAAGTAACTTGGCATCTTATGTTGAGCTATAATGAAAATAAAGTCTTATGTATAAACTATTTGTTTATTTTATTTTCAATCAGATCCATTTCAGTTTGTTTTATATAATAAAATAGTTTTAAAAAACTTAATATAGGCTGGGCTGGGCTCAAGGTTAGCATTTATAATTTGGGTTGGGTTTGGAAAAATTTTAGACCTATTTTTTTGGACTGGGTTTGAGCTTATCAAGTGGGCATAAAATTCTGCTGTGGCTCAATTCACGATCACCATTATTGATTAATTCAGTCAGTATAAAATTTTTAGTTTATTCGGTTATTGTCATAAAAGGACCTAACTGATTGAATGTACACCCGTTTCAAGACATTTTCTCTCTTGACTATATTTATCCATTTTTTTTTGATATTTTTCATATCCGTTTTATTGTCGATTGTCGATGTTATGAGTTTCTGATTGTCTCTCCTAACAAGTCATTTTTAATGTTCGAACTTGCATTTTTTTTTGGAAAAGCAATATGTTCTATCATTGCATACAACATTTATTATTATTTAAATATTTTACATATCATTATATTAAATTATTTAAATATTATTAATTATTATATTAAAATAATAATTTATCATTATATTTAAAAATTTTAAAATATTTCATGCACCATTAGTTATATAAATATTTATATTAATTACTTGAAAGGTAGTTAAAATGTACATTTCATGTATGTTATATTAAATAATTTAAATTAATTTATTTTTTGGTCTCTAATATCACGTCTAAAATTAACATTACAACATTACAACTTTTTACCACAATTTTTTACACTAATGTTAACACTTGATATTACAACCCACACTTTTCCATGACAATTGTTTTCAGAAGAGCAATAACTAACCTTCCGTAGGTTTACTAGTCAGACCAAATCCAAATGGAAAAAGAGGGTCGTAGTGCGGATCACCAACGTTCATGGGGAGCTGGTCAACAGTCTTGAACCATGTCCTTGCAAGCTTGCCGGTGAACCCATAGTCACCAAACAGCACATCAGCAACACCTTGGCCTTCGGTCCCTGGAAGCCATGCTACTACAAGTGCATTAATTGACGAGAGATAGGGTTGCAAGACAACTGGCCGGCCAGAGATGACAACAACAACACATTGCACAGCCCCACAAACATTGTAAATAGTACGTGGACCAGGCTCGGATAACGTAAGATTCAGGCTGTCACCAAATGTTTCTGCATACGTGGGTTCTCCCACAACAACAATGGCAAAAGAGAATTTGTTGGATTTGACAAAGTCTGAATCAGGGTTCTCACTGTAGACAACTCGAGTGGTCGGATCAACCGTATTTTTAATTGCCTGGAGGACAGTGGTGCCTGCGATCATGCAGACTGTCTTAAGTCGAATGTAGAATATTTCGATTTGATATACACTATCACCGATCAATCTAAAGCTTCCATGATACCAGAAACCATACAAGACATAAGAAAATAAGGACGTCAACAAAGCTTAAACTACGCCCTTAAGATGAATCATTAATAGCACTAGCAAAGTTTGCACAATGATTTTTACCAATTGATTCATTTCAGATGTTGAAAACCAGTGCCTGATATGTGACCATGTTCAGATTTTGGAGGCCACCGCCAGATGAAAACTTGAATGCTTTTCTGGGTCATTCTATTTGTCAAACTGAAGCCTATATGCTTGAATATATTTTAAAGATTGAATTCAAGACGTACCACTAGTGAGATCATTGCCACCAAGACCCTGCCATGTGATGGTCCAGCCTCCGCATTGATAGCCCAAGTTATCAGCATGAGTTCCGGATACTAGTATCTTAGTTGCTTTCTTGGGAAGGGGTAACAATGGCTTATCAGCAGATTCACCGTTCTTCAGCAGGACAAGGGTTTTCCTCACAGCTTCCGTTGCTAACTCCCTGTGCTCCTGTTCAAAGCTCGATATTGTTTAATAAAGCCCATGTCTGACAATAAATGGCAAGCATCGAAGTCCATTTATAACAACAGAATAGGTTCAATGGAAGGTACCTGACTCCCTAGTTGGTTCACCAGGCTGTAATCAGCCATCGGATTCTCAAAGAGACCCATGACAAATTTTACTCTCAAGATCCTCTTTACAGCATCATCAATCCTGCTCATTGGAATGATATTGTGCTTAACCTGATAGGTTAGGACATCAATGAACTCCGTGAAATTAGAAACCATGATCTGCACAATACCCAGAGATTGCGTATAAAAATCTTAAATGCTCGAGGGGATGTCAAAGGAAATGCTATATAAACAAGAAATGGTACAGCGTGTGCATCAAATATTTGAATAAATGACGTAGATAACAATAGTACTAAATATTCACCGACCATATCAATACCAGCACCAACTCCAGCTTCTACAGAATAAGAGTAGTTAGCATGTGGAGGAGAGGTGATCTTATCAATACCGAGCCAATCTGATACAACAAAACCCTGAAATACACCCAAAGAAATATATCAAACGAAATGCTATACACTGATTTTTGTAGGTAGATACACATTTAGTTCAAGTCATTTTGTTACCCTGAACTTTAGCTTGTTTTTCAGGAAGCTGGTCACAAGATCACGATTAGCATGCATCTTTTTCCCATTCCAACTAGAATAGGATACCATAATTGTTGCAACACCCTTTCTAATAGAGTTTAGATATGCTGGCATGTGAATGCTGAGTAGTCCATTCAAGCTAATCACAGTGTTGTTCTCATTTATGCCCTTTGTCGTACCTCCATCTCCCAAAAAGTGTTTAGCACAGGCTGCCACCTTTTTTCTAGTAATGGAAATCAATTGACTAGTTAAAAACCAAGACTTAATCCGACCAATTTGATTAACTACTTCAAGCATGCATTATGAGAACCTATAAAACTTCATATTTATCATTTTTCCTAGAAATGAAATTTCAGCAGCTATACTTACACTGAATCAGGTGAAAAAGTGAAGGGAATTGTCTACTTTATGCTAACCTGGAGCTCATTTTTCCAGTTAGAATGCATAACCGAAGAAGAAAAAAAACAAAGAAATAGATGCATATAACTGGAAAATACTTAGATGTTCAATATATAAGCTGGGGCTAATATTTTGCTTGATCTGTACCTACCCTGCCTTCAGCATAAAGCAGTAGATAGCTGAGCTGACCACTATAGAAAAATGTTATACATCTAAAGGAGGCAGACACTTTCCAATTATCTTATTCGAACTTGGTTGCTTCCACTTTCCAATTATCTTATTCGGACTTGGGTGTGAGTTATGGGTATGTTCAACCTTTTATTATTATTATTATTATTATTATTATTATTATTATTATTATTATTATGTATTTTCATATATTTGGAGGATCCTTGGAGGTCATATCTCCATGCACATGTCCGAAAATCTTTCGGATATGGGTGTTGGGTGTAGAAACTTCGAGAACAATGAAATAGCTTTCCAATCAGCAAATCAGATAATTTATCCTCATCCAACTAATGAGGTATCATAATGAAGAGTTTGGTGGACCTAGTACTTTGTTTCCATTATTCAAGTCATGTTGTATATTTGAAGACTAAATGGTCTGCAATGCAACCCTGCAACATGATTACACCTAAACACGTACAAAAGATTTAAGAGAAACTCAGGAAACTCGTGATTTGGGAATTTGCCATCATAACTGTGTGTTTATAGTAAAGACTTACTTTCCAGAAACAAAGGGAACACCCTTTTTAGAATTGCCAGGGATGTCTCCTTGTAAACCAGGTATAATCTCAGTCATTAACTGAACAATCTTATGATCCTCACTGTAGCTTTCATAGCATCGACCCCATCTTGGATCCCTGCAAACCTATTAAACATCGACAGCAGAAGTAAAAACAAACGCACTATTAGTACACATGGTCTAGGCTTCTCACAATATTCAGCATTACCGCAATGCATGGAGCAAAAACATAGGAGATTCCTGTAGCTCTAACTTCGAGAGCAGTTGCATCTCCAATCTTCTTGATAAGCTGAGGATCCCTGCGGAGCAAATGAAAAAGATAAATAATCCCAAAAAAGAAATCTTTGAACTATTGATTTGACTTTAGTTCCAAGTCTCACCATCACCTGCTTGATTGATAGGGTATCAAAACTCAAATAGTCAAATGTAACTTAAGCTATCTCGTTATTCTTCATTCTGTAAATTCCCAGAATGTTGTCCATTTTGATATTTCAAAAACAGAGTAGAATAGAACACCAAATTCATGGAAAGATTACTCTAATATTTCAATGAGAATGCAATTTGCAATTGTTCAAAATTTCATCCATTAAAGTTGGTACTATTACAATTTCTACCTGAAAGCACCATTCCACTTTAACAATAAGACACTTAAGACAACATAGGATAACAACTTTCTATATAACAAATCAAAAGGGGAAAGTCCAAACCTCAGGCAAAATGTATAACCTTGAACAATAAGAAAAATAGAAAATCAAATAACATGTTTACCTCAAAGATATAGGCCTTACCTGGTCACTCCAAGACCAACATTATGAGGAAAAATAGTAGCTTTGTACACATTATTGTGGCCATGAACTGCATCAATCCCATATATCATCGGAATCTGAAGACGGGTGGATAAGGAACCCTTTTGAATTGTGTTCACCATCTTAATCCAAGTCTCAGGAGTAGCTTTTATGGCCGGCACACTCCCTCCGCCACTCAAAACACTCCCTACAAAACCCATAGAACCTCCAATTACCTCACAATTCATTAAAGAATACCATTAAGTGAGACAACCATTTAGGCAAATTATAAGAGAGAAAAAAAAGATTACTGCATTACACATTGGTAGTAAAGTTAGAAACCTTTATAAGTGGATTTATTTGCTTATCAAATGTCCATTTTACTATAAGAAAATGAGAAAAGTTAACCAATAGAACAAATCATAGTGTATTTTCCAATTAAGGAAGACAATCATAGAAATAGAACAAATGAGATATCTAAACGATTTAATCAAAACATGTGAAAACTAAAATGTTGGCACATCAAAGATTGTTCGAAAGGTGATTCTGTTTATACCAATAAAGTACTTCTTCATCACATCTGGGGTAGCAACGCTGCGCTCGATCTGAGTCATTTGGCCAATCTTTTCAGCCAAAGTCATCCTGCTCATTAAGTCTTCGATTCTAACACCCACTGGCTGTTTTGGGTCTTTGTACTTCGCATATGTTGCTTCTGAAACAGCTGCTAAGCAGCATAACAGTAGAATTCCCAACTTGGGTATTGAAAATCTACCCATTTTTTGAGTTCCCGGATCAAGTCTTTGCTCTGAAAGCCTGAAGATATAAAGATAGTTGGAATGGTAGTAATTATGCTAAAAGGTATAATTTCAGCATGAAAGCCAAATATTGTTGCTAAATAAATGGCAGAAAAACAATTAAAAAAACAAATATGAAAGCTAAAAATCAAGTGCTTTGAAGCATTTTCACTTTTCTGTGCTATCAGGTATGTTACTGACAAAAAGAAAGCGTGGAAAACCCCCGGAAGAGGATATTGTGAGAAAAAGATTGAAGTGAAGCACGTAGCAGGATAATGAAGAAGAATGCAGAGATTAAAACGATAGAAGCTGTAAAACAAAATGAAGGAAGGGTTTGAACTTAAAAAATTACTAGGAATCGATACCATGAAGATGTAGATAGCAAGCTGCATTTGGGACGAGGAAATCTCAGATTTCAGGTGTTTCTGAAATGCTATTTCCCGTTTAAATTTCAAAGAAGATTTTGAGTAGTTACCTTATCCACCTCGATAATTTCAACATAACCCCTCGGTGTTTTTATTTAATCGGTTTTTAATTGAATAAAGGGTAAATTACACCAACAGTCACTCAAATTTGAAGTAGTTAGCAAAACAGTCACTCTAATTTTAATTAAGTTACTCAACTTTTGAAAAATAACAAAACAATCCTTTTAACCATTTTCCATTATAGACGTAATGGAAAAATGACATGTAGTTAATCGACCACCAAGTTATTTCCAACCCAAATAATATATAAGGGTAAATGACAAAACAGTCACTCTAATTTTAATTAAGTTACTCAACTTTTGAAAAATAACAAAACAATCCTTTTAACCATTTTCCATTATAGACGTAACGGAAAAATGACATGGTAGTTAACCGACCACCAAGTTATTTCCAACCCAAATAATATATAAGGGTAAATGACAAAACAGTCACTCAACTTTGATATCAATGAAAAAATAGTCACTCAACTTTTAATTCAGTCACTCAACTTTCAAAAAATAACAAATCGATCATACTAAATTTAAAAAACCAGACACCCAAAAAGAAGAACAAATAAAACCCTTGAATGAATTCTTCTTGTTCAGGAAGAAAGTAGAGAACCATGGCTAACTCATTGTCATTAACCCAAAATACCATTTTCGATATCCTTTCTAGATTACCTCTTAGGTTCGTGACTCGACTCAAATCCCTTTCCAATAACTGGGCTTACCTCATCTCGACCCCAACTTTCGTTGCCGACCATCTCCGCCGCTCTTCTTCTGATCTATCTCTCATCCTTCTTTGCTACAATACCTAGTTCAGTTTCGACTTTGGGATCTTGCTAATCACTGACCCGACCCAGAATTTCACTTGTCGACATTTGGTTGTCCCTTTGGAGGAACCGCTTCCTTTGTTCCCAAAAATCATGGGTTTAATCGATTGTTTGGATGTTCCTCTTATTTTGTTTTTTATTTTGTTTTATGCAACTTGATCATGTTGGCAATGGAGTTAGTGTTGCTTAGCTTAATCAACGGCTCTTTTGTTTATATCATCATATCCCATGAAGATCTCGACAAATCCGAGTCGTTTTAGTTTTTGAATCGCTTGAATGTTGCTTTGGAGGATTTTCTCCTCACTGGTTTGGTTGTGGGTACTGATAGTTTGAACTAAAATTATCTTCAATCCCATTTCGATCTAGTTTTTTTAGAGTTAATGACTTTGGGCAAAAGAAAAAGACAGTCGAATCCCAATCGTGTGGCTCCTCTATTGGGGGGGTTGAAAAAGAAAAAAAAGATAGGGTGGTGGTTTGGAGGTCAACGATGGTAACGCTAAAGATGGTTGTGGTGGAGACGGTGACAACAAGATTGTTAGGATATAAAGAATAAGTATAAACATATTGAGCCATTTACGTAAAAAATTAAAAATATTGGGCCATTTATGAAAAACAAAAAAAGAAAGACGAAAAAAATAGTCACTCAACTTTACCTCGTCTAACGTGGCAAGTTAATTAACCACATTAGCTAATTTACTGGCCACATCACATGTCTCGTTAGGCCTGTAACGGAAAATGTTAATGGGTGACTGATTTGTCACTCGATAACGTTAGTGATTGATTTGTCACTTTTCGATAACGCTAGTGACTAATTTGTTATTTTTTTAAAGTTGAGTGACTGAATTGAAATTTTGCCTTGTCCAATGTGGCAAGTTAACTGGCCACGCCATTAGGCCTGTAACAAAAAATGTTAATGGTGACTGATTTGTCACTTTTTGATAACGTTAGTGACTGTTTTGTTATTTTTCAAAAGTTGAGTGACTGAATTGAAACCAGAGTGACTGTTTTGTCAGTTACTTCAAAGTTGAGTGATTGTTGGTGTAATTTACCCTTGACTAAATTTACATATTAAAACTTAGATTTAAACATTAAACCTTAGATTTCTTAAAAGTTTAAATATAGGTGGACAAAATCACATTTTTTACATTGAATATATATTTTTTAATTTCAAAATACATTGTGACAAGAATCAAAAGATAATTGAAGCAACTAAACAAGCAAAGAAGCTAACCTGCATATAAAAGATTAATAAATAAATTTGAAGGGGATGAAAATTAATAATAAAATTGATTACAGTGGACAAATTTAATTTTGATGAGTGACAGTGGCTACCAAAACCTAAAGTAAATTTTTAAATTTAACTTGAACAAATATATTTGATTCGTATTCCATCTCACTCGACTCGATTCGAGAAAATTTTAAATTAAATTAGGATGATAAAATAGGATTTGTCAACTCGATTAATTTAAATTTTTTATTTGATTCGATTCGATCGAATGCTCACCCTACTTAAATCCATTAAATTTTAAAATTTAATGCCCATTAATATTTAAAACCCTAATTGATAATTTAATTTTTTTATGATATTCATTTTAATATATATATATATATATATATATAACCCAAATTCTTGCTTGCATGTTTACATATCGATTATTTCCTCAACGTGATCTTTTGAATTGTATAGCAACTCAAACACTTCAATCTCATTCATTTGGGACGGAAATTGTATGAAATGATGAGAAATTTTGGAAGTACCTGGTTGGATTGCGAGAGGCCAAGTGAGTCGTAGACGATAAGAAAATACAGTTGTACGAGCCCATTTGCCCGGCCCATTAAACCCAACCCAAATAAAAAAAACCATGGCCCAACACAAAAAGAAAAAAATAAAACAACAAGAAACCCTAAAAGCTTCGCCTCCACCGCCCATGTCGATCATTGCCACTTGCTCGACTGTCCGACTGCTCCACCGCCCTTCAGCACTGCAAAACAAGACAGAAGCAACACCACACGCAAAAGCAAAAGCGTAGGAATACTAATATATTGTAACATTTCAGAGGGATATAAAAAGGGGGATTTGAAAGAAAAGAAAAAGAAAGAAAGAGAACAAAAGATCATAACAAAGAAAGGATTCGGACCCATCCACAATCGAATGTACAAAAGGGGGTCGATTTTTGACGAAATTTCAGTAATACAAAGCAAATAAAAAAAACTGAACTGAAACATCAAGGTTTTCGTTTTCTCTTTATTCTCTATTGTTATTTACTTTCGATTTTATTTTATTTTTACTACTTCAAATCTTTGAAAACAAAGTCGAAAAAAAGAGGAAAGGACCTTACAGATCCGCCTCCCGAACGCGTAGTCGGAGGTCTCACACCGTCGTCGGGGTTGGATTCGAAAAGGGGGGTCGAGAGCCTTCGACCTTGGTGCCCATGGTGGTTCAAGGGCCCAGCTTCGAACGGGGCTAAAACCCCCTCTCCGCGCGGCGTTGGCCACCAATTACGAGGGTGGCGCGGAGATTGGTCGGGGAAACCTACTCGTCGGAGATAAGGAAGAGATGGGAAAAGAGAGGTTTTTGGGGCTGCTGAGTTAAGGAGATTTTAGGGTTCTGAAGTCTGATTTTTTTGGAAAAAAGGAGGGTTTTATGAATATTAGACAAAACGGTGCCGTTTGGTGCAGGTGATATTGCGCATATCCCTTAAAAAGGGATATTTGCGCAAATGGTCCCCTTTCTTCGCAGCCCCGTTCGATTAAGCCCTATTTCGTGTCTTTTTTCTGTTCTTTCAAATTTGGCCCTCAGGTATCATTTTGTTTTCGATTTGGTCCCTAAAGCTGCCAACTGGGTGTGCGCATGGGAATTTAGGGGGTATTGTCCACTTTAGTCCCCACAAGTCCGCGCGCGTTGTATTTTGGTCCTCATCCTTTCTTTTATTTTCAAATCTAACCCCAGAATTCCATTTTAATTTCAATTCAATCCTTTTTAGTTAATTTGCGTTTTTGTTCTTTTATTATTATATACTATATTTTTACTTTATGATTATTATTACTATATTATTATTGCTATATTTTTATTATATCATCATTATTATTATTATTTAGCATTTATTATTATTATCATCCTATTATTATTAGTTATATCTTTATTATTACTATTATCATATTAGAGTTTTTACACATATATATTTTGTTTGTTCCCTTGTATATATATTTTATCTACCTCTTAATTACTACCATGATTAACCTTATTATCATTTTATTATTTATTATTATTATTAATGTTATTTTTATCATCATTCTCTATTCCACTTTTATTTCCACCATTATTATTATCATTGTTCTACTATTTTTTTTTGTTTTCTATCATTTTTGTTATATTACTATTACTACTATATTATTATTATACTATGTGATTTGTTATTAGATTATTATTATTATCACATCATATTATCATCATTATCATGTTATTATTGTTATCATTTCATCGTTATTTCTATTACCTTTACTATACGTAATGCCTTCAATATATTATATATCCTCCTTATTTATACGTATATGTATGTGTCCTTTTATTATTCTTTTCGCGTATAACATCATGTTTTCACATTTTCGCGCTAATTTTTCTCGACATCTCAATTTTTATAACAACCAATATCTCGTATTAGCAATTCGAGAGAATCGAGCCCTAACTTACTGGGTTTCGGTTTTTCTCGTTTAAGTTAAAAACGGAATATCCCTTTTGAAATCGCAATTCAAGTTTTAAACAAAACACTTAATCTCGGAAATTCAAAATGTTGCGCCCTAACTTACTGGACTCGACATCTAGATATTTCGGGATAAGTTTTTTTTTTCTTCTAAAATAGAGGCAATATTCCTAATTTGGATTTTCGAGAGAACGAGCCCTAACTTACTGGGTTCTGGTTTCTCGTTCGACAAATGACGGAAGATCCTCTTCAAATATAAGACTAAGTTTTTAAAGGCGAGCTTGGTTTCGGGAGTCCAAAGCGTCGTACCCTAACTTACTGGATACAATACTTTATCTCTTCGAAATAAGAAGGTCTTATCGTCCCTCTCGATTTGTTCAATGAAAAGTATCTATTTTCAAACCATTTCAAAGTTTTCAACATTAGGACATCAATCAATCAGTTTGGTACCAATTTCGGGCGTGACGAGGGTGCTAATCCTTCCTCGCACGTAACCGACTCCCGAGCCCATTTTCTCAAAATTTGCAGACCAAAAATATTGTTTTAGTAAATTGAAATATTTATTAAAACAAAGGTGATCCGATCTTACCTAAATAAAGATCGGTGGCGACTCCCTTCCTTTTCATTTTTAAAAAAAACCACGAGTCGACCGGCGTCGTTTCTTCAAGCTTTTATCAAAAATGGTTATTCACAGCGACTTAGCGACTCCACTGGGGACTTATTCGTTGAGAGTCAAGCCATAGATTGATTGATCCTTGTCCTTTTGATTGAAATTGGAAAAGGTTTCGAAAATCATGCTTCTTTTAATGCACTTTCAATATTGGGTCTCGTAAATATTTTGGCATTGCATTGCATGACCGTTGTGGTCGCACCCTTAAGTGGGAGCAAGAAGCTATGCCTTCGTGAGGTTTTCACCTCCGCATGGGCTAGTGGACTGCTTTCGGGATACATCCGTACCTATGTCTTCGTGAAGTTTTCACTTCCGCATGGCCATAGGGAAATGTATCCCCAACCGAACTCGGTCCGCACGAGCCTATAATGGGTGAGGATCGAGGAATCTCTTTGGTTCAGTACCTCAAACTCTAGAACTAAAACCACATATAGTGGACCCTAGAGCCCACCTTAGATAGAACTACATCAAACCTTAGTTGTCACCCAGGTAGGTGTTTGTTCATTTTCACTTGTTTTACTTTGCGATACTGACTCGTTGTATTTTATTTTCGTGCATTCATCTCATTTTCTTTGGAGGTATCGATTCACGGTCGGTTCGAGTTAGAAAGTCTGGTTATGGAAAACGGATTCCTTGATAAAGTGGAAGACAATGCGATCGTTCGTATAGTTAGAACCTAGGCGTTAGAAGGGTATGGATCCATTTGAGCAAAAGGAAATGTGGCGATGCTAAAATCGTGGTCACCACAGTGAGCGACACAAGGGTGTTGGAAGGAAAGTGATTGGCGAGGGCAATGGACCTCGTGACAATGAATTGGCTGGAAAGGACTTTGCTTACGACGGGAGAGAAGTTTATTTCTATCGTTGGTACTCTTCCAAATAACAAGCATGAGTTTATAGTTGTATTTGAGGATGTTACATCTAATGTAAAACAATGGTAATGCAAGACTTGATGTCTATGATGACTCAAATGGGCAAGATAGGAAGAGAATTAAACGGCCTTATCAATCGAATCGACTTTGTTGCATAGACACCCATCCGAGCAACTCAAAATGCTTGGCGCGGACAGAATCAAAACTCTCAAGAAGCATTGAGGGTGATAGATGTCATTTTAAGATAGTATGTTTGCGAAACAGGGATGCCTCTTGGTTTGCCAATCTTTCAAGATAATCGAATGACTTCACGGATATTGGAAGAGGTGCCCTTGGCAATAGGGGCATCCATTCAAATTTCATGGCCACTCAAAGAGGCCTTTCCTCGAATATTGATATTCGTCCCTAGCCCGGTTGTGGATCCGTTCCAATCGTAACGCCACGGATCTGGATCGACCATGGCTAAGCGAAGCTTTAAGAACTCGAGGACAAAAGTCACCCATCCAATCACGAGTACAAGATCACCGGATTGAGCGGCGGTTGTGCAAAGATCCGTTGTTTTCATTAAAGGAGAAAAGTGTGAAAAAGTTAATGGTGAAGTGAGAATCTAGCGATTCGTCTATAATCATTTTGTCGACCATCACAACATACAATGCGCGCTTCTCTGCAAGACTTGCCATGCTTTAATGTCGAGAGCCGAAACAACCTACGTACATTCCTTTGGAGCTCCATTCCTTGATGTATTTGCAATTGATAAAGTGCTAACTAGAGAGCTTCTTTGGTTAAGACAGAAGTCTCAGGAAAGAATGAAAGCCTTATTCTATGCTTCACAGGGGAGCAACCATAGTGCCGAGCCAATGCTGTGTTCTTGTGGTGTCTCTTTCAAACTAATTTCACCCAAGTCGAAGGTCATGCTCTGTCAGGGGCAATGATGGAAATTTCTTTCCAAAGAATGGGCGTTGGAATTTGTGGAACCATCTAGGATGGAAGGATAGGCTGTTGTGAACTTCCAGGCTCATCGTGGTGATCCAAACAACATTGCAAGGGATTTGATTCATGTGAAGAAATGGAAGGAATTTATATTGACCCGGTTAGATAGATTCAAAAGAGACAAACCAGAATAGACGACTTTCACCTGAGGTTAGAATTGGAAAAGCTATCGAACAGATACAATCTAAAATATCTGGAACTCCGTAGTTTCTTCTTTGTCTAGAAAAAACTCTAATCTTTATGAGCCTTGGAAGCGGAAGAATCCTTCGGGGCATGGCGCTAGCTAGAGTGAATGATCAATACTTTTCTGAAGAATTGATGCTAAGCTTGGATAGCCTCTTCACTACCATCGAAGCTATAACTCTGCAATCGAGTTGAAGTTAAGCCTGAACAAGATTAAGGAAATGAAATGTGGGATCGAAAAGTTAGAACCAAACATTACACAATTGTGAATCATGGATCGAGCTTCTTGAAACAAGAGAGGAGTAGGAGACCTTCATCATTCTTATGATCATCAATTTAAAGAGTCGAGTTACCTCGTGAGGAAGCAATAGTGCGATTCAAAAGGTAGCTGGTCATCTATAGATTTTGGCATTACAGGTGAATATGTTAAGCATAAAATTCGGGCCGCAAGCTTAACCATAGTCAAGAGCTAGATCCACTGCTTGGGAAACCAAAAACCTTTAGGACTTAGGACGAAAAGCATATAGTAGTCCGTTTTATGTAAAAGAACTTGTTTTCTAATAAAGTTTCCTAAAATGAAGTTGATCGAGAATCGATACCTCTTTGCATTCATGCATTCGTACTACATTGCATTCGCATTACATTGCATTCATTTGTATTAGACCTTTACAAAAGGACCCTAATTAGGTAAAATGTTTGATTAACTTTGGAAAACATGGAACAAAGGTTGGTGAGGATAGAGCAAAGGCAAATACAGATGCAAGAGCAATTGACCCAAATTCAACAAGAAATGCGAGAGCAAATGCTAGACTTCCAAAAGAACATGATGGGCCAACTAACTCGATTACTAGCCGGAGGACTTGAAAAAGAAGTGACCAGTGATCGACAATGTGGATAATGATGAAGACATCGTTTATTCCCCAATAAATTTCCCAACTCAACCAGACGCGCACTCGCGTGGTACCTGTCATTATTGGATCTCAATATAGGGGCGATACTTGGTCTTCTTGAACTCTCCGATGGGCCCTAGTAATGAGCAAGTCAATCGTGTTGTTTTTGGTCTACTGCAGAGCGAGAGAAAAAAGGAGAAGGGCTTCAAAAGCCCCAAGAGGAAGGACAAGGATGTGGCTAGCACGCAGTGGGTATACTAAGGGTTATTCGAAGCCGTTTTACTGACAAACCACCAAAGAAGGTAGTTACCAGTCACCGGTCCCCAAAGCAAAAACCCAATCCAAAGAGCGTATTCGAAAAACCTCGAGTTCACTCCTATTCCCATGACGTATATGGAGTTATACCATAACTTATTTGATATGCATGTTGTAGCTCCTTGTTATATAAAACCACTGCAACCTCCATACCCAAAATGGTATAACCTAAATGTCCGGTGTGAGTATCATGCGGGGATACAGGACACTCAATAGAAAATTGCACAGACTTTTAAGAAGTTGGTGGAAAAATTCATCAAAATAGGTGTTGTGGAGATAGGCGACGCACCAAAAGCGAAGCATGAACACAGGAGCATTTTGAGCAATGAGATCATAAGAAATTCCTATAGTATTTAGAAGCTTACCTAGAGTAATGTACGAAATATCTTTGGTTGCTTTAAGCCTAGAAGCAATGAGAACTCTTTTGTGAAATAGGCTCGTGTTAAAAATTACTATTTCAAGAAAATGCATCTTTTTGAACCAATATTTTTTGTTCTTTTTCATGCTTTAAATTCTACTGAATATTCTTTTATTCTTCATTCATAAATAACCATTCTTGGAATCATTTATTCTCTGGAAATTACTTTCATCATCGACAATGGGTCCCGGATATCAATGACATGAGCGGCGTTGATACGGACTCCCTTTCTAGTGAGATATGTGTCCGTAAGAATCTAAGGACTTAGAAGATGATAGAGATTGCAACTTATTTCCAACTTGTTAAAAATGGCAGATCCTACCTTGCGAAATGTCAGCCGACACTGCAAGCCAACGAGAGAGATGAAGATGGAAACTTAGCTCACCGCAAGAATAAGGCAGGACATTATCGCAGGATCACAGCCAGACATGTTGGGGCCACTGAAATGTGGATTCCTATATGTGAGGCATGGACGCTATCAAGCTAGTCTCCTCATAATCTTTGAACCAACATCGATTCATATTCATAGCCTTTGATTACCTTACCTAGAGGGTAAAGGTCGCTTCACATGTCAAAATTACAAAGTCGTGATGCGTCGACTTCAACTTCAAATTCAAATTCGAAAAAAACAAAAACAAAAAAAAAAAAAAAAAAAAGAAAAGAAAAAGAAAAAGAGAGTGGTGATAAAGGATACCGAAAGGAACGTGTTTAACGTGATAACACGAATTTATAGTCTGTTCAAAGGTCGATACACCACATCAGTCAAAGAAAAGAGCCAAAAACCATCCAAATTCTTTACGAGGGCAACCGATATTTGTAAAAGTTGGCATCGAGAAGTTACCATTTACTTTCTATGTTGGCTAAGATCCTCACCGGTAACGCTTTTCTCATTGGTTCATCAAAATAAGAGCAATTATCGAAGTTAAGATTCCTTTTTGGACAAAGTTTAACATCTACAATAAGTCTAATTGAAGCATTCATACAAAGCTTATTTACGACAAAAAGGTCCGTTCAAAAGACTGCATTAAGAAGGATTCTTCATATCCAAAAGGACCCAGAGAGGAAAAGTAAGTGCCCTATGCAGCAAAGAAGGCCTGGGCTTGGAAAACATAGGCACTAATCAAGATGGATGATAAGGACTTGCCCAATCCTATGAGTTCAGATTTGCAAAAAAAAAAAAAAAAAAAAAAAACAAAAAGGAAAGAAAAAGAAGAAAAGGAGAGGCCAAGATGAAAACCCGCAAAGGGCGCCTTGAGACCAAAGGGGATTTGGGTTGAAAACCCGAGAAGGGCAGCTCAAATTTTGACCGAAAGTAAGGCATATGGTAGTCTTGCCACGCTTGGGTTAACAATGAAGAAGTATGTTGCGTCTCGAAGCATCGACGAAGTACTTCGGACCCCCTAAACACATATTGAGCCTAAAATGGTCCTCAAGAAGTTTGAACAGAGAAGCTCAGGCTGCGATATCTGGGGCACCTAGCTTCTATTTTACCCAATTTTTGGTATTTATTTCCCTTGCAAAATACTGCCAATAAATTTCCTTCCTAATTACATTTGCTATTTTTGCTTTACCTATTTGTTTCGAGCTATGCTCCTAACTAGCTTCTCTCTTATCCGTAGTTATGGTCTCTTTCAGGCATTTTGCATTGAAATAATGATTAATAGAATAACGACACTTTCACAAAAAGAGTTCCGCATATTACTCTAGGAAACTTTTGAGTAGTGCCGGAACCTGAAACAGGACCATTGCTTAAAACTCCTCGAGTTTAAAGGATCAGGAATAATGATGGAGGAAAATTCTGAACTGAGGCTATCTCTTCGAATTTGGTTGAAAATAGTGATCGAACAAAATGACGAGGTATTACGTAAGTAGTATCATCTCGATGAAAAAGGGCGATGTATGAATGGGCAATCATTCGCGCGAAGAATGATTTTGTATCCATCATGCGTGCACACCTGGTCATGAAACTTAGGGAATGGAAGGTGCGATGACCAAATCATTTGAATAAGTTACAAATTCTATACCCGGAGTCGTAGTGGGATGGATCGAAGATGGCATGCATCCTACACCCCACGAAGTTGAAGAGGGGATCGAAGATGGTATAAGCCTTGAAGTTCTATCGGTGCCGTGGAATGGATCTTGAAGTTACATTGGGGCAAGTTATTTGAGCAAAATATGATTGTTTCTTTGAGTTTTTGGCAAAGGTACTAGCAGAGCGAGATAGCAGCGTAATACGTCAGCAATAAGACTCTGATGGACGACGAGCAGAGACAACCCTAAGCATTAAAAAGGGATAATTTCATTTTACATTCATACATCATCATTAGGGGCGTTTCGATCATCGCATCCTGATCCTTATATGTTTTTTTAACAAAGAATCATTATCATGACATTCTGCATTCATGTAAATGTCCCCTATAATATCATTTAGTTAGGAGCATTCGATTTATTACGATCATTGTATCTTAATCATTGAAAAAATCATCATTCTCATGACATTCTGCATTCACGTAAATGTCATCCATAGCACATGTAGTTAGGAACGTTTGAGTCATTCTGATCATAGCATCCGCATCATTTGCATAAGCATAAGCACATAAAACTGAGTTTACAGGATATGTCCCCAGAGGACAGTGTAGCAACATTGTTAAAGACCATCCCATTGTCACTGACCAGTAGTGGAATAGTTTGAAGATTGTCCTATTGCCACTAACCAGTAGTGGAATAGGTTGAAGATTGTTCTATTGCCACTGACCAGTAGTGGAATAGGTTGAAGATCGTTTCTATTGCCACTAACCAAAGAGTGGGATAGGTTGAAGATTGTCCTATTGCTACCGTCCAAAGAGTGGAATAGGTTGAACACTTTCCTATTGCCGCTAACCAAAGAGTGGAATAGGTTGAAGATTGTCCTATTACCACCGACCAAAGTGAGTGGAATAGGTTGAAGATTGTCCTATTACCACTGACCAAAGAGTGGGATAGGTTGAAGATTGTCCTATTGCTACTGTCCAGTGGTGGAATAGGTTGAACACTTTCCTATTGCCACTAACCAGTAGTGGAATAGGTTGAAGATTGTCCTATTACCACTGACCAGTAGTGGAATAGGTTGAAGATTACCCTATTACCACCGACCAAAGAGTGGAATAGGTTGAAGATTGTCCTATTACCACCGACCAAAGAGTGGAATAGGTTGAAGATTGTCCTATTGCCACCGACTCAAAGAGTGGAATAGGTTGAAGAATGTAGACCTTGTCGCCTCTAAACGATGAGTGGGGCAAGATCGAAGACATCGGTCTAGTAATCCCCGAGCTTGCGGGGATCGATTGAAAATAGCGATTGGACCTTTCGAAGTTGCGCAGAAGCGGATCGAAGATATCGACCGTGATCCCTGAGTTTGCAGGGATCAGATTGAAAATAACAGATTTGACATTCCTGAAGTTGCAGGAAGCAGATCGAAGACATCAGTCTGGTGATCCCTGAGTTTGCAGGGATCAGATTGAAAATAGCAGATTTGACCTTTCTGAAGTTGCAGGAAGCGGATCGAAGACATCACCGTGATCCCCGAGTTTGCGAGGATCGATTGAAAATAACAGATTTGACATTCCCGAAGTTGCGAGAAGCGGATCGAAGATATCGATCCGTGATCCCGAGTTTGCGGGGATCGATTGAAAATAACAGATTTGACATTCCCGAAGTTGCGGGAAGCGGATCGAAGACATCGATCCGTGATCCCCGAGTTTGCGGGGATCGATTGAAAATAACAGATTTGACATTCCCGAAGTTGCGAAGCGGATCGAAGACATCACTAGTGATCCCCGAGTTTGCGGGGATCGATTGAAAATAGCAGATTTGACCTTTACGAAGTTGCGGGAAGCGGATCGAAGACATCACCGTGATCCCCGAGTTTGCGGGGATCGATTGAAAATAACAGATTTGACATTCCCGGTTGCGAGGAAGCGGATCGAAGACATCACCGTGATCCCCGAGTTTGCGGGGATCAGTTGAAAATAACAGATTTGACATTCCTGAAGTTGCAGGAAGCAGATCGAAGACATCAGTCTAGTGATCCCTGAGTTTGCAGGGATCAGATTGAAAATAGCAGATTTGACCTTTCTGAAGTTGCAGGAAGCAGATCGAAGACATCAGTCTAGTGATCCCTGAGTTTGCAGGGATCAGATTGAAGATAGTGGATTTGACGTTCCTGAAGTTGCAGGAAGCAGATCGAAGACATCAGCCGGGTGATCCCTAAGTTTGTAGGGATCAGATTGAGGTTAGCAGACTTGGCGATTCCTGAAGTTGCAGGAAGCATATTGAAGATATCAATCTGGGGATCCCTGAGTTTGCAGGGATCAGATTGAAGATAGCAGATTTGACCTTCCTGAAGTTGCAGGAAGCAGATCGAAGACATCAGTCTAGTGATCCCTGAGTTTGCAGGGATCAGATTGAAAATAGCAGAGTTGACCTTCCTGAAGTTGCAGGAAGCAGATCGAAGATAGCAATCTGGGGATCCCTGAGTTTGCAGGGATCAGATTGAAGATAGCGATTTGACATTCCCGAAGTTGAGGAAGCGGGTTGAAGACATTAGTCCGGTGGTCCCCGAGTTTGTAGGGATATCTGAACGACGTTGCAAGGAGCAACGCTGCAAGGAGCAAATCGAAATGAGCGGATTAAAAACGAAAAACCCTATACCTCAAGAAGTTGCGGTGATAGAGTGGATCAAAACAACAAGATGCGATGGATGAAATGAGGCTACAAAAGAAGCGGGGCTTAGCGAGCCCGGCAAAATGGGCCTTTTGAAAGTCTTTGCTCTATTCTCGTTACACGACAATGAGCAAAGAGGGGCAATCAGATCGAGCCCATTTGCCCGGCCCATTAAACCCAACCCAAATAAAAAAAACCATGGCCCAACACAAAAAGGAAAAAAAAATAAAACAACAAGAAACCCTAAAAGCTTCGCCTCCACACCGCCCATGTCGATCTGTTGCCACTTGCTCGACGGCCCGTCTCCGACTGCTCCCCACCGCCTAGCACTGCAAAACAAGACAGTAGCAACACCACACGCAAGCAAAAGCAGTAGGAATACTAATATATTGTAACATTTCAGAGGGATAGAAAAAGGGGGGGATTTCGAAAGAAAAAGAAAAAGAAAGAAAGAGAACAAAAAGATCATAACAAAGAAAGGATTCGGACCCATCCACAATCGAATGTACAAAAGGGGGTCGATTTTTGACGAAATTTCAGTAATACAAAGCAAATAAAAAAAACTGAACTGAAACATCAAGGTTTTCGTTTTCTCTTTATTCTCTATTGTTATTTACTTTCGATTTTATTTTATTTTTACTACTTCAAATCTTTGAAAACAAAGTCGAAAAAAAAGAGGAAAGGACCTTACCTGAATCCGCCCAACGCGTAGTCGGAGGTCTCACACCGTCGTCGGGGTTGGATTCGAAAAGGGGGTCGAGCCTTCGACCTTGGTGCCCATGGTGGTTCAAGGGCCCACTTGACAGGCTAAAACCCCTCTCCGCACGGCGTTGGCCACCAATTACGAGGGTGGCGCGAGATTGGTCGGGAAACCTACTGCGTCGGAGATAAGGAAGAGATGGGAAAAGAGAGGTTTTTGGGGTCACTGAGTTAAGGAGATTTTAGGGTTACGAAGTCTGATTTTTTTGAAAAAGGAGGGTTTTATGAATATTAGACAAAACGGTGCCGCTTGGTGCAGGTGATATTGCGCATATCCCTTAAAAGGGATATTTGCATAAATGGTCCCCTTTCTTCGCAGCCCTGCTCGATTAAGCCCTATTTCGTGTCTTTTTTCTGTTCTTTCAAATTTGGCCTCGGTATCATTTTGTTTTCGATTTGGTCCCTAAAGTCGCCAACCTGGGTGTGCGCATGGGAATTTAGGGGTATTGTCCACTTTAGTCCCCACAAGTCCGCAGCGTATTTTTTTCCCTCATCCTTTCTTTTATTTTCAAATCTAACCCCGAATTCCATTTTAATTTCAATTCAATCCTTTTAGTTAATTTGCGTTTTTGTTCTTTTATTATTATTATATACTATATTTTTACTTTATGATTATTATTACTATATTATTATTATTACTATATTATTATTGCTATATTTTTATTATATCATCATTATTATTATTATTTAGCATTTATTATTATTATCATCCTATTATTATTAGTTATATCTTTATTATTACTATTATCATATTAGAGTTTTTACACATATATATTTTGTTTGTTCCTTGTATATATATTTTATCTACCTCTTAATTACTACCATGATTAACCTTATTATCATTTTATTATTTATTATTATTATTAATGTTATTTTTATCATCATTCTCTATTCCACTTTTATTTCCACCATTATTATTATCAATCGTTCTACTATTTTTTTGTTTTCTATCATTTTTGTTATATTACTATTACTACTATATTATTATTATACTATGTGATTTGTTATTAGATTATTATTATTATCACATCATATTATCATCATTATCATGTTATTATTGTTATCATTTCATCGTTATTTCTACTACCTTTACTATACGTAATGCCTTCAATATATTATATATCCTCCTTATTTATACGTATATGTATGTGTCCTTTTATTATTCTTTTCGCGTATAACATCATGTTTTCACATTTTCGCGCTAATTTTTCTCGACATCTCAATTTTTATAACAACCAATATCTCGTATTAGCAATTCGAGAGAATCGAGCCCTAACTTACTGGGTTTCGGTTTTTCTCGTTTAAGTTAAAAAACGGAATATCCCTTTTGAAATCGCAATTCAAGTTTTAAACAAAACACTTAATCTCGGAAATTCAAAATGTTGCGCCCTAACTTACTGGACTCGACATCTAGATATTTCGGGATAAGTTTTTTTTCTTCTAAAATAGAGGCAATATTCCTAATTTGGATTTTCGAGAGAACGAGCCCTAACTTACTGGGTTACGGTTTCTCGTTAGACAAATGACGGAAGATCCTCTTCAAATATAAGACTAAGTTTTTAAAGGCGAGCTTGGTTTCGGAGTCCAAAGCGTCGTACCCTAACTTACTGGATACGATACTTTATCTCTTCGAAATAAGAAGGTCTTATCGTCCCTCTCGATTTGTTCAATGAAAAGTATCTATTTTCAAACCATTTCAAAGTTTTCAACATTAGGACATCAATCAATCGGTTTGGTACCAATTTCGGGCGTGATTTAGGGTGCTAATCCTTCCTCGCACGTAATCGACTCCTTGAGCCCATTTTCTCAAAATTCGCAGACCAAAAACATTGTTTTAGTAAATTGAAATATTTATTAAAACAAAGGTGATCCGATCTTACCTAAATAAAGATCGGTGGCGACTCCCTTCCTTTTCATTTTTTAAAAAAACCACGAGTCGACCGCGTCGTTTACTGTTTTATCAAAAAATGGTTACGACAACAGTAAAATATAAGTTCAAAAATGAGCCATGAAAACGAAATCTATGTGGAGCTCAGAGAAAGTTCAGTTCAGTTTGGAAGTTGTTGATGGATGGGCTTGCTTGACTTTAAGCGGGTCACATTCTGTCAATCATCACTGGTTTGGTTTTTCAAATTCACTATGATTTTGTTTGGTAAAGTTACCACAATTACGAAACGAGCATTCAATTATTCAAAATTTTTTATTTAAATCACGAGATTATTAAAATTATTGATGTATGATCTTTGTTATTTACATTATTTGTACAAATCAAAAGTTCTATTTTCCTTTATCTCTCATAATTTAATGATTTTTTTTTTCATAAAACAACTTTAAATATCACGAATCTACGAATTAAAATCTAAACAACTTTTTTTTTTCAATATCCAACACTAGTCGTCCAATCAAGTTGGACCTATGGTACATTTTTTTTACTTGTTGATTGGTACTGATCTACTGTACCGATCATCGAATTATAACTTAGAGCTTGTTAGTTAGATTTTTTTTAAGAAAAATTTAATAAACAAATAATTTAAATAAAAAATTTCGAATAATTCAATGACTTATGTGAAAATTTTCAAATAGTATAATCTTATGTAATTTTTTTTTAAAAATTAAATGATGAAAATAAAAACTTATTAATACTTTAATAAGCTGCATGAGTGTTTTAGAGTTCAACTCTAGCTTGGATCCAAATTTTATGTCATAAATATTATTATCTATATTATTTATACGAGGAATTTATTGACACAAGTTTTGTTTGTTCTTTTGTATATAAAACTTTCTTTTTCTTTCTTCTCAATTTCCATTTCAGCTTTTAATAATAATTTTTAATCAATTAATTATTATGAATATTGTAAACAATAAAACATTCTTTTTTTTGTCTTGGCCTTTCTTTTCTTTTAATTGGATTGATAATTCTATGTTAATCCATTAATTATTATTATATAGTGGGTGGAAAAACACATGTTTTAAAACAGAATTAGTTGTTAATTACATTTTTATGTCAAGTGTATATTGAATATTAAACATAAAACGTTCTGATTTTTTTTTTAAAAATTAGAATATTCAACATAAATATACAACTAAGATTACAATATGATTATTGATCCAAATTTGTTAAAAAAAATGAAAATCTTAAACTTATGGAATTTAAGTTGGGTAATCTGTATAAATAGTGAACCAATGTATCTTTGTTTTAATCATTCAGGTTTAAAATTTTCTATTTCAATTACTTACATTATTGAAATTTAATGTTTTATTCACTCATTCATTAAATCATTAAAGAAGTGTTGACATAATTATCTTTTCATTGGCATAATAATAAGTTTAGCCATTTAATATTTACAAATTCTATTAATTTAATTTTAATTCTAAATATTCAATTAATTTAACTTTCAATTTTACACATTATATCAATTTAATCTTAATTCTTAAAAATTCAAAACTAAAAATAAACAACTTTAAAAAATGATTTAAAAGTTCACTTTTCAATAAAAAATATAAGATTTTATAAAAATAGGTACAAAATATTTATAAATAAATGAATATTTATTCTTCTCATTCTCTAACATGGTGTTTATTAATTAAAATAATAATTTTATTAATAAAACAATTTAAGGAGAAAAAATTGAAAAAAATTTAAGCAAATTCAACTTTTTCCTTTTATTTTTTCAACAGTAATGACCACTATTTTAGGTTGAGTGAAAAACTACAACCTGAGGTCAAAAAGGATAAGAATCAATGTTTTTAGATTGTTGCTCAAAATGAGTTTGTTGCGTTTAATGTTGTGCTTGGGGGCAAGCATGATTCGAGATTATATAGCTGAGGATGAGGTCTTGTAAACTCTTGAAAGGTCATGATCGATAGCTCCACGACCAATTCCTAATTCGATGGCATGATGACAGAAAATGTGAAAATCTAAAGTTCAAAGTAAGGATTATTAGTGCCAATGGTTATAGGTGAAGGTAATGCCTAGTGCTCAAAATTTTTTACTAGAATTAAGGAATAATGTCAAACGTATAATAAATAAATTATTATTATAAAATAAAACTAAGAAAAAAAGAAAAGTTTGAATCTTGTGGATTTTTAAAAATATTTTATTTATAAAATTATTATTTTAATAAATAAATTTCAAGTAAAAAAAGTGTATTCAGTTATTTATAATTTTATAAAATATTATATATTTTTATCAAAAAATAAACTTTTGAATAAATTTTTATTTAAAAGTTTTTTCAGTTTTTATTTTTGAAATTTTAAGAATCAAGACTAAATTGATACAAATGTGTAAAATTGAGAGTAAAATTTGTTGATTTTTTTAAAATTAAGATTAAATTGATAATATCTAAAAATATTAAAAATATACATTTTTTATTATGCCAATGAAAAATAGCAATGTCAACACTTTATTAGTGATTTAACAAATAAATGATAAAAAATAAATAAAAATGGAATATAGAAGTAATAGATAATACATAGTTTTGTTGGTTAAATGGAATAGACAAGTAACAGTATTAGGTTCTTTGGTTAACGATTAGATCAAGAATAAGTGTTAAATGACATTGTTACCCTTAAAATAATTATAATATTTTTATTATATTATTAAATATTTATATAAATTAAATTAAATTAATATAATTCATAAAAAATAAAAAAATATATGTAAACAATTTAATATTATTGTCGAAACTATTTTTAAGTTTTTATGAAAAACGGGAATCGACTTTTAAAAAAAAAACGAAAATGGAGTCGCCACCGATCTTTTTTACCTAGGTGTGATTGGATCACTTTATAAAATGCTGTAGAAACCTATAACATCATGATCGTATCCAAACTAACTATGGCAACGAATAAGGCAAGCGCACCTATCGTTCGGTAGTATAGCTATGGCAAGACCGGAAATATCGTATCCTCAAGGATCAAGAGTACTAGTAGTTACTATCTTTTTATTATTTAGCCTAAGTATTAAGAGAATCGATGTTTAATTAACTAATTACTAAACTAAGGATGCTAAGACACAGAGAGTGAATTGGGAAAATACTTGTGGGAAAAACCAGTTGATTAAGACAATACCCGAGGAAGAATCCACCTAGACTTCACTTGTTATTTAACTCGAACCAGACGATTTTATTCACTTGACTTGATCCGTAGGATTCCTAATTTATATTAATACCTCTTTCGAGGCTACTAACGTCTAACCCTAGGTTGATTAATTGAAATCTCTTTCTAATTAAAACCCTAGTGTCGCATTAACTCGATCTATGGACTCCCATATTAGGTTTGACCCTAATCCGTGATTTTAGTCATCCTATCTCTAGGGTTGCGATCAACTCCGCTTTAACTATGCTAGATCTACTCTTAACAGGGCTTTTGCTCCATTGCTAAGCACATCAATACTTGAATCAATATCCTGAAATATTAAAACAAGAATTAAGAACACATAATTAAGAACAAATCAAGTATTTATCATATAGTTAAGAAAACAATAACAAGATCCGTCTTAAGTTTCATCCCCCTCAGGTATTTGAGGGGTTTAGTTCATGTTTAATAAAGAATACATCTCAGAAGAAAGTAAATAACAAAACATAAGAAAAACCCTAAAACCTTCTGAAGGAAATTGAAGGGAAGATCTTCCGTCTTGAGCATGATTCCGGCTTCTGAGATGGATCAACTGGCTTTCTTAGAGTAATTCCCTGTGTTCAGCCCTCTCTGGCTTCGCTCCCTTTTTAGGTCATACTTAGGGTGTTTATATAGACTTCGGAATATCTTTCTTCGCCCCTAAGTATCCTTTTTTGAGTAGAATTACAATGGGTCACGGCAGAGACACGCCCGTAGAGCACGCCCGTGTGAATCGAGCCTAGGCCATGCTCGGGCCTGCTAAGGTGGCACGGCCGTATGATTCGAGCCCAGGCCGTGTTGATTTCTTACTTTGGCCCATTTTCTCTGTTTTCGGCCCGTTTCTTGTTCTTTTCATCCTCCGATGCTTTCCTAAGTATAAAACATGAAATTAAAGGATTAGGAGCATCAAATTCCACAATTCAAGGGATTAAATCATCCAAAAGTATGCTAAATGTGGGATTAAAATATGTATATATTATGGTTTATCAAATACCCCCACACTTAAGCATTTGCTTATCCTCAAGCAAAATTCTCAACTCACAATTAAAATTGAATTTCCTCAATTCATAACCTTCATCAATAACCTAAAGTTTAAATCATCACTGCACAACTAACCATGACTTAATCCAAAACATATCAATGAAAATCATAAATCAAAGGAAATTTCATTCTAACAGTAATGAGAAGATTATTTAAGAACAAGATATAATTTAGGGATTTGAGAATAATGCAAAAAGTTAGACATTTTTCACGATAAAATTTACCCCCCACACTTAAGATGTACACTGCCCTCAATGTACAAAGAAAGATAATAACCATGTAGTAATAGATCATAAGAGAGGGAGAGAGGTGAAACTTCCTGGATTTCGGATGGATTTCTTGAGTTGGGAGTGTGGAAACGTGATTCGGAGGTGAAAGATAAGTTGGAGGAGGCGTTTCTGGTGGTGGTATGGTGGCCGCCAACAATCACTGCACTAGATGAAGAAATTGGGCAACTTGTGAAGAAATAGCCAGGAAATAATAAGAAAAATTCAAAATATACTAAATATGTATTTAAAGATAAGAAAAATAAAGAGAAGGAAAATAAAGGAGAAGAGAAAAGAAGAAGAAAAAAATAAATAGACTCAAATGTCCTTGACTTGTCGGGTTGATGAAGCGGCTGGCATAAACTTATGTAGATCGGTCTCACACGGGGAGACTGTACTAGGGTCCTTTCGCTTCTTCGACATGTCGATGGTGGTGAAGATGGTGAAAGAAAAGGAATGAGGGGAAGGGGAACGAAAAATGAAGGGAGAGGATAGTGAGAAGAGAAAGGGGTGTGGTGGCTGGGGGTTGGGAGAAGAAGAATTTGGGGAGAAAGTGAGAAGAAGAGGGGGTCTTAAATAAGGATCAAGGACACAGTTGTTTGCCCACACCCGTGTCTTTGTGGGCGTGTGTTTGGGTCACACGGTATATCGCATGGCCGTGTGGTGGCTCGTTCGTTTCTCCCATGCCTATGTAGAGGTTTCCACGCCCATGTATCTTTCTCAGTGTCGGCCACGACCTCAAGGCACGGGCGTGGCTTATACCTGTGTGACTTTCTTAGTGTCAACCACGACCGTATCGCACGGCCATGGCTTTTTATAGCCGTTCGTGATTTGGGGATTTTTCATCCTTGGTTCGTACGACCTCTGCCATGC
The DNA here is from genome assembly GCA_025698515.1 of Gossypium sturtianum. Lineage (NCBI taxonomy): Eukaryota > Viridiplantae > Streptophyta > Magnoliopsida > Malvales > Malvaceae > Gossypium > Gossypium sturtianum. The sequence continues at coordinate 29,174,812 of CM046949.1, forward strand.
TAGGGTGTAAATCCGCGATGTCCACATAGCCACGGCCACGCCCGTGTGCAAGGCCGTGTGGTACGAAAACCTACGCTTTATTCAACTTAGTTAGTCTTTAGTTAGGTGCTAAAAATCAAAGATATGAAAATTAAAGGGGTTAGTGCTCGGGTTGCCTCCCGAGAAGCGTTTGTTTAAAGTCTTAAGCTAGACTTACCTCTCATAATCATGGTAGTTTGAAGAGTTGAAGCTCCTCATTCTTGCTATCAATTCGGTTATCGATATATAGTTTAAGTCGAGTGGTATTTACCTTAAAAGTGCCGAATTCAGAGTGAGTCACCTCGACCGTTCCGTATGGGAAGACATTGAGTACCTTAAAAGGGATTTCTTTATTCGTTTTAAGGTCTGAAATGGCGATTCGAGGGTCTTTCTCATCCAAAAATACATGATCTCCTATTTTGAAGTGATTTGCTATTCCTATAAGCTCGTTTGGGGGTTCCCTCAATTTTGCTCCTTATGTTCCTAGTTTCTCCTTGAAATGTGTCTTCCAATCGTCTAGTTCCTCGACCTGAAGCCTTCGTTCCTCATGAATTACTTCCTTGTTTGCATGAGATCTAGGATCTGGTTCAGTTGTGTAGTTCTGTGGCACTTCCTGTAAAGAAGGTTGAACCAATTGGTTATCAATAGAATTTATGTTCTCACCTTTTTCACTTGACGTCCTAGCCGAGTCAAGAGCCTGAAGAGTGATCGTTTCGTCACCTATACAAAGCGTGAGTCTACCTGTACCAACGTCAATTTTAGTTCTAGTAGTTGCTAAAAAGGGTCTTCCTAAAATGAAAGGAACATTGTTGTCCTCATCCATGTCTAAAACGACAAAGTCTACTGGGAATATAAATTTATCAACTTTCACTAGCACATCTTCGATTATACCCCTAGGGACTCTAATGGTTTTATCAGCTAATTGAATGCTCATCCTAGTTTATTTGGGTTTCCCTAGACCTAGTTGTTTAAACAGTTTATAAGGCATGACGTTGATGCTTGCCCCTAGATCTGCTAAAGCATTATCAATAGATAAACTACCAATTAAACAAGGAATCGTAAAACTCCCTGGATCTTTTAATTTTCGTGGTAGTTTGTTTTGTAGAATTGCTGAGCACACTACGTTTAGCTCCACATGCGACGCCTCGTCTAACCTCCGTTTGTTTGTCAGAAGCTCCTTTAAAAATTTCCTTGAATATGGCATCTGCGAGAGAGCTTCAAGAAACAGTAAGTTAATATGTAATTTCTTTAAAAGTTTAAGAAATTTACCAAATTGTTCTTCTGTGTGGTCTTTCTTCATCGCATTGGGATATGGCACTCGAGGTGTATACTCTTTAATGACAGGTTTCTGTGTATCGTGGCTTACCTCAACCTTACCTTTATTTACCACGGGTTCTTGCCTTGTCTCAGATTCGGATTCTATTATCCCTTCACTATTGTGATCAGTAATGGCATGAAATTGCTCCTTTGGGTTAGTTTCTGTGTTGCTTGGCAAGCAACCTTGTGGTCATTCTGAGATTAGCTTAGCTAGCTGACCTAACTGGTTTTCGATCCCTTGAATCGATGCCTGCTGATTTTTGAGCATTGTCTCGTTGTTTTGAAAACGAGTTTTTGACATCGCGATAAATTTTGTTAGCATCTCCTCAAGGTTCAGCTTCTTCTCTTGTGGGTAGGGTTGCTGTTGAAAGCCTGGAGGGGGTTGTTGCCTCTGATTTCATTGACCTCCCCATGAGAAATTTGGATGGTTCCTCCATCCTGGATTATAAGTGTTACTATAAGGGTTATTTTGAGGTCTAGAATTGTTACCCATATAGTTCATCTGCTCGTTTTCTATGCTAGGGTTGTAGGGTGGGTATTCTGTATTGTTTGTCCCTACTCCATTTGTATCACACTGCATCACTGGATGTACCTACGAAGAACCATACAAACCATCAATTTTCTTATTAAGGAGTTCTACCTGTTTTGATAGCATGGTCACTGGGTCGAGGTTGAAAACACTAGCGGCTTTTGCTGGCCTTGTCATTGTAACTTGCCACTGATAGTTATTCAGTGACATTTCCTCTATAAACTCATGAGCCGGTTCAGGAGTCTTGTTATTTAGGGTTCCACCGGCGGCTGAATTAATTAACTGCCTAGTTGAGGGGTTCACACCGTTGTAAAAGGTTTGAACCTGTAGCCACAAAGGTAACCCATGGTGAGGGCATATTCTCAACAAATCCTTGTATCTCTCCCATGCGTCGTAAAGCGTCTCTAGATCCATCTGCACAAAAGAAGAGATATCATTCCTTAACTTGGCCGTTTTAGCCGGCGGAAAATATTTTAATAAAAATTTTTCGGTCATTTGATCCCATGTAGTGATTGATCCTCGTGGTAACGAGTTCAACCACTGTTTAGCTTTGTTTCTTAACGAAAAGGGAAACAACCGAAGACGAATGGCATCATCAGAAATGCCATTGATTTTGAAAGTGTTGCAGAACTCAAGAAAATTTGCTAAGTGATTTTTTGGATCCTCATCCTCACGAAACCATCAAAGCGAACAAATTTTTGAATCATCTCAGTATAGTGTTAGGTTTCAGTTCAAAATTATTTGCAGCAATAGCAGGTCTAACAATACTTGATTCGGTTCCTGTTAAACTAGGTTTAGCATAATCATACATAGTTCGAGGAATAGGATTTTGATTCACCGGGTTTGCGACAATCACAGGAGGTAGCGGATTATTATCAGCCATCTCTTTGGTAGTGTTAGTGTCGTCCTCTTGCTCTTCTTGTATGTACTGTAGGCTTCGCCTAATTTCTCTTCGGTTTCTACGAACGGTACCTTCAATATCACTGTCAAAGAGTAATGGTCCTGATGGGTTCCTTCTAGTCATAAACTAGAATTACCTGCCAGAAGCAAAGAAAAATTAGCAAAGTTAAAATAAAATAAAAAAAATAAATTACAAATAAATAAAATGGCTAAAGTAATAAAAATTTAGTTTTCCTAATATCTCGGTCCCCGACAACGGCGCCAAAAACTTGATCGTATCCAAACTAACTATGACAACGAATAAGACAAGCGTACCTATCGTTCGGTAGTATAGCTATGGCAAGACCGAAAATATCGTATCCTCAATGACCAAGATTAATAGTAGTTGCTATCTTTTTATTATTTAGCCTAAGTATTAAGAGAATCGATGTTTAATTAACTAATTACTAAATTAAGGATGCTAAGACACAGAGAGTGAATTGGGAAAATACTTGTGGGAAAAACCAGTTGATTAAGACAATACCCGAGGAAAAATCCACCTAGACTTCACTTGTTATTTAACTATGAACCAGACGATTTATTCACTTGACTTGATCCGTAGGATTCCCTAATTTATATTAATACCTCTTTCGAGACTACTAACGTCTAACTCTAGGTTGATTAATTGAAATCTCTTTCTAATTAAAACCCCTAGTGTCGCATTAACTTTATCTATGGACTCCCATATTAGGTTTGACCCTAATCCGGTAGATTTTCGTCATCCTATCTCTAGGGTTGCGATCAACTCCGCTTAACTATGCTAGAGCTACTCTTAAACAGGGGCTTTTGCTCCACTGCCTAAGCACATCAATACTTGAATCAATATCCTGAAATATTAAAACAAGAATTAAGAACACATAATTAAGAACAAATCAAGTATTTATCATATAGTTCAAAAAACAATAACAAGATCCGTCTTAGGTTTCATCCCCCTCAGGTATTTGAGGGGTTTAGTTCATGTTTAATAAAGAATACATCTCAGAAGAAAGTAAATAACAAAACATAAGAAAAACCCTAAAACCCCCTGAAGGAAATTGAAGGGAAGATCTTCCGTCTTGAGCTTGATTCTGGCTTCCGAGATGGATCAACTGGCTTTCTTGGAGTAATTCCCTGTGTTCAGCCCTCTCTGGCTTCGCTCCCTTTTTAGGTCATACTTAGGGTGTTTATATAGACTTCGGAATGTCTTTCTTCGCCCCTAAGTATTCTTTTTCGAGTAAAATTACAACGGGTCACGGCAGAGACACGCCCGTGGAGCATGCCTGTGTGAATCGAGACCAGGCCGTGCTTGGGCCTGCTAAGGTGGCACGGCCGTGTTATTCGAGCCTAGACCGTATTGATTTCTTACTTTGGCCCATTTTCTCCGTTTTCAGCCCGTTTCTCGTTCTTTTCATCCTCCGATGCTTTCCTAAGTATAAAACATGAAATTAAAGGATTAGGAGCATCAAATTCCACAATTTAAGGGATTAAATCATCCAAAAGTATGCTAAATGTGGGATTAAAATATGTATATTACGGTTTATCACATCACATTGTAACAAGTCTGATGCTCACACTGAGTACGATTTAACATATATTTAGCTGTAAATAAGACAAATAAGAACACACATAATGACACTCACTAGCATCGCTTTTTTGGCCTTTCCACCAAATCCTCCCCCAACCCTTCTTGTTATCACACGAACATTGTGTCCAGGTACACCAAGGCATTTAGCTATTGTACTGTGCGCGAGCTCATGGCATTGACTAGAACTGTATACGATCATGCAGTTGTCTTTATTTGGCACAACAAGAGCTGCTTGCGTCTCCATGTAGAAATAATATTGTGATCCAAGTTTGATCTAGTCCCATGAATTCAAGTTAGAATGTCTTTAAAAGAAATAAGCCTATATGAATCTATTTTCTTGGTTATGTTTCAGGAAAATGCAAAGTACGGTCTCTAAAAAGAGAATTAAGCTGAGGAGTTAAGCTTTGGCCTGCAATGCAACAGCAGACCTGTATTGAAGCTGAACCAGTGGAGCAGCATCATTTTTTTCATTTTGTTCATTTGTAACTTGCCTTAGTTGCTTTGTAATTTGACTTCAAGTTAGTAAGATTTGTTGTTGATTTGAATTTGATGTAATGGCTGATATGTCATCTTCTTTTGTGTGTAATTTAAGCTAAGTTTTAGTCAAATATTAGTGGGAGTAGTTACATATTAGGTAATTATCTTGTATCATATATGTTTCTCAACTCAATGAGAAGGTGTGAGATCATTTTTTCAGTTTTTCTTCTTGTTCAATCTTTCTTAGCATCAGTTCTTAGTTTCATTTCTCTTTTTTTTTCTATCAAAAACACCAACAAATGGTATTCAGAGCCTGTCATCTTTGAGGGCCTCTGTTGTTGGTAGCTTTCTTTGTGAAGAAAACTTGAAAAGGAAGAAACTAAAGCTATTGTTGTTTGTTGTTGCAAAATGAGCTTTACACCACCACCATCACCTGTTTTTGCTAGAGAGAACTACCACATTTGGGTAGTAAAGATGAAAACTTACCTACAAGCACATGACTTGTGGATCATGGTCGAGAATGACACAGAACCAGCTCCATTAAGGGCCAATCCCACCATTTTACAAATTAGGCAGCATAGTGAAGAGTGTGTCAAGAAGCACAAAGCAATTGCATGCTTGCAAAATGGTATATCTGATGTGATTTTCACTTGGATAATGGCTTGTGACACACCAAATCAAGCATGGGAAAAGCTGAAGGAAGAGTTTATGGGGTCATACAAGACAAGGCAGCAATGACTGATCAACCTCAGGAGGGATTTTGAGAACTTGAAGATGAGGGAGTCTGAAACAATCAAGTAGTACTTTGATAGGATAATGGCCACAGTCAACAACATTAGGTTCCTTTGAGATGGTTTTAGTGAGAGCAGAGTTGTTGAGAAGGTAATCACAACTCTCCTTGAAAAATTTGAGTCAAAGATCTCCTCATTGGAGGACTCGAGAGACTTATTAACCATCTCTTTGTCTGAGTTGATAAACTTTTTATATGCACTCGAGTAAAGAAGGGTCAATAGGCTGGAGGAGCATTCAGAAGGAGCTTTCCAAGCAAAAGCCAAATAAAGTTCGAGCTACAAAGGGAAGAAACCATGGCTTGATAAAAGGGAGAAACCAAAGAGGGATGCAGGAAAGAAGAGATTTCCACCATGCATTCACTGCAAAAAGTCGACACATTTGGAGAGATACTGCTGGTACAGACCTAATATTCAGTGTAAGAGCTGCAAACAATTTGGTCATATTGAGAATGTGTGCAAGAACAAAGGAAGGGCACAAACTCAGCAGCAAAATCAAGCTCATGCTACTGAGGATATTTAAACTCAGGAGGAGCATGTTTTCACTACATCCTGTTTTGCAACCTCAAGCAAAGTCAAAAGAGATTGGTTAATAGATAGTGGCTGCACTCACCATATGGCATCTGATGAAGAGTTTTTCAAGGATCTCGATAGAAGTTTTGCTTCCAAAGTCAAAATTAGAAATGGAAATCTAATTGAAGCCAAAGGCAGAGGCAATGTTGCAATAAGCACACGGTCAGGTAACAAAATAATCTCAGATGTCCTTTTTGTGCTTGATATAGGCCAAAATCTGCTTAATGTTGGTCAATTGATTGAGAAGGGTTATTCACTTATTTTCAAGAACACCTCCTGTGTTATTGAGGACTCATTTGGTCAAGAACTAGTCACAGTGGCTATGATTGATAGGTGCTTTATGCTGGATGTGAATTAGTTGGAAAAGAAAGCCTATACTAGTTTTACTGATAAAGCTAGTTTATGGCACAAAAGGCTAGGCCATGTCAATTATAAATCACTTGATTTGCTGCACAAAATTGAACTTGGTTGAAGATATGTCCAAGATTAAAGTTAGAGACAGTGTGTGTGAAATTTGCCAGCTTGGGAAGTAAGTGAGATTGTCTTTTCCAGTTAACAAGGCATGGAGAGCTCGAGATAAGCTTGAATTGGTCCATACTGACATTTGTGGACCAATGAAGACCTCTTCTTTGAATGAAAGCAGATACTTTATGCTGTTCATAGATGATCTTACTAGGTTCTGCTGGGTCTATTTTTTGAAACTAAAGTCTGAAGTGTTTGAAGCATTCAACAAATTTAAAGCCTTAGTTGAAAATCAATTAGGCTGCAAGATTAAGGCTTTAAGATCAGATAATGGGACTGAGTACTTGTCAGAGAAGTTTCAGAAGCTGTGTGAGCAGGCTGGAATTCACCATCAACTGACAACCATTTATACTCCTCAGTAGAATGGAGTGTGTGAAAGAAAGAATAGAACAATACTCGACATGGTTAGATGCTTACTGTTTGAAAGCAAATTGCCAAGCAAATTTTGGGCTGAGACTGTGAACACTTCAGTGTATCTGCTCAACAGGTTGCCAACTAATGCTATCAAAGATAAAACTTCTTTTGAAGCTTGGTATGAACTCAAGCCAACAGTGTCACACCTAAAGGTGTTTGGTTGTGTCTGCTATACTCTCATCCCAGCTGATAAGAGAACCAAACTTGAAAGAGGATCTGTGCCAGGGATCTTTATTGGTTACAGCAGCACAAAGAAAGGCTATAGGGTGTTTGATCCCTTGACAAAGAAGATCATGGTGAGTAGAGATGTGAAATTTGATGAAGGAAGAGTATGGAATTGGAATGGCACAGATGCAAGCTTGAGTGAGGAAGATCAGCAAGACAGAAATTTGCAACTAGCTGAAGAAGGGCCAATTGATGATAATTTTGATGATGTACCTATGAGAGGCACAATAAGCATCACTGACATCAATCAAATATGTGATGTTGCAATACTTGAGCCTACTAATTTTGATGAGGCTGCTAGAGAAGAATGTTGGAAAAGGGCCATAGAAGCTGAAATAGAGATGATACACAAGAATGATACTTGGATATTGGTTGACAGACCAGACCAGAAGAGGGTTATTGGTGTGAAGTGGGTGTTCAGGGTCAAATACAATGCTGATGGGACTCTAAACAAACACAAGGCAAGACTTATGGTGAAGGGATACAGCCAATAGTATGGGATCGATTTCATGGAAACCTTTGCTCCAGTTGTAAGGTTAGATACAATAAGGCTTCTGTTTGCCTTGGCTGCTCAGAAAAAATGGAAAGTGCACCAATTGGATGTCAAGTCTGCTTTTCTGAATGGCTTCCTCAAGGAAGAGATCTTCATTGAACAACCGGATGGATTCAACGCTCCTAATGAAGAGCATAGGGTCTACAAGCTGAAAAAGGCCTTGTATGGTCTAAAGCAGGCACCAAGGGCCTGGTATGACAGAGTTGATGAATATCTATCTAGGCTTGGGTTTGAGAAGAGTATCAATGAGCCTACTCTTTATGTGAAGAAGTCTGAAAGTGAGACCCTGTTGATTGTGTCACTTTCAGCAAAGGGGAGCTGATTGAAGAATTTAAGATGCAGATGCAAGATGTTTTTGAGATGACTGATTTGGGGGAAATGACTTACTTCCCTGGCATGAAAGTAAATCAATCTGACCATGCCATCTTCAAAAGTCAGCAGGCTTTTGCCTTGAAGATCTTAAGCAAATTTTGCATGTCCAACTGCAAAATTGTTAGCACACTAGTGGCTCAAGGTGAAAAATTAACCAGCAATGGCAATCATGAAAGGGTTGATGAGAAGGAGTATCGAAGCCTGGTAGGTTGTTTGCTCTACTTAACAGCTACAAGGCCTGATATGATGTTTGCTGTTAGCCTCCTTTCCAGATTTATGCATTGCTGCGATGTTGTTCACTTTAAAGCAACCAAAAGAGTTCTCAGATATGTGAAAGGGACTTTAAATTATGGAGTGAAGTCTAAGAAGACAAAAGAGCTTAAGTTGATAGGGTATTCTGATAGTGATTGAGCTGGATCAATTGATGACATGAAAAGTACTTCTGGCTATTTCTTCACTTTTGGCTCAGGGGTCTTTTGTTGGAGTTCAAAGAAGCAACAAACCGTTGCTCAATCAACAGCAGAAGTAGAGTACATTGCAGTTGTTGCAGCTGTTAATCAAGCCATTTGGCTTAGAAAGCTCTTATGTGATCTAAATGAAAACCAAGTTGAAGCTACTGAGATCAGAGTTGATAATCAGTTAGCGGTTGCCATAGCAAAAAATCCAGTATTTCATGGCAGGACCAAGCATTTCAAGATTAAATTTCATTTTGTTCGAGAGGCTGAACAATCAAGGGAAGTGAATCTGATTCATTGCAGCTCAGAAAACTAGATAGCTGACATTCTAACTAAGTCTCTCGGTGCTACCAAGTTTGATTCCTTAAGAAGAAGGATTGGTGTTTGTTGCATACAGTCCAAGGAGGAGTGTTAAGCCTTGGCCTGCAATGCAACAGCAGACTTGTATTGAAGCTGAACCAGTGGAGTAGCAGCATTTTGTTCATTTTGTTCATTTGTAACTTGCCTTGGTTGCTTTGTAATTTGACTTCAAGTTAGTAAGATTTGTTGTTGATTTGAATATGATGTAATGGCTGATATGTCAGCTTCTTTTGTGTGTAATTTAAGCTTAGTCAAATATTAGTGGGAGTAGTTACATATTAGGTAATTATCTTGTATCATATATGTTTCTCAACTCAATGAAAAGGTGTCATTTTTTCAGTTTTTCTTCTTGTTCAATCTTCCTTAGCATTCTTAGTTTCATTTCTCCTTTGTTTTTTTTGTCAAAAACACCAACATGAGGCCTATGGTACAGAAACGTGTTGAACTTAGGCTGAAAGAAGGGTGAAATATTATAATTACCTCAGCCGAGTGAATTTGATGATCAGCTTCAGCCATTCCTTTAGAAAAATCGCCAACCTGTTCAGGGTAAAGGGAAGAAGGGACCTCAAAAAAGCTACATCTTTCAAAAGCCTCTTCAACAGATAATATTGGATCTAGATTCTCCTTGTCATAATCAATCACTGCAAGGTTGGCAGCCATGTCTGCATTTCTCTGTGTATCTGCAACCTGAGATGATCATTTAAATGATCAAGCTTTTTAAAATGTCATTTTGATGATGATATTAGACATACAAAAGGCTTAAAACATGGAATTACCACCAAGGCAATGCGTTGACCAGCGCATTCAGTGAGCTCATCTGCATATAATGGTTCAGAACCAAACATGGTCTGAGCCCCTATATTTTCCCCAGGAATGTCTTTGGAAGAAATGAGCTTGATGACTCCATCCATTGATGATCCAGGCTTAAATTTTATGTCCTTCACCCATGCTAATGGCTCCGTGCTGTAAATAAATGCTCCGTGCAGGCAATTGCTTGGAGATGGAATGTTATCCACATAAACAGCTTCACCTACAAATTTATGTTGGGTGAGCAACATTGACAATATTCTATTGTAAAGTGCATGGAGAAGGTAAATGAACCTCAGGTATGAAAGATAAAACAATAGTGACTTTCACTGGGAAAACTTTGGAAACATTTGATCAATAGTATCCACTTGTGAGTGTCAGATAAATGTGTCCAACATGGATACGCTCAAAATTTTTAAAGTTTTTCTATATATTTGGAAGATCATATTTGGACATGAATACACATATTCGGAGTAACCTAGCAAAGCAGCAGTTACGTTTAACATTTAAATAACAAGGTATTATCACAATAAAGAATATATATAATTGAAGGATTAAAGAGTGAATCATTTTTATCAAAAAAGATTTTCGTGTTCTGCTTTCTAACCATTTTTGAAGAAACATAAAGCAATTAAAAACAGTAAGGAACAAGAAGCAGCAATGTAAGAAAACCAAAGTTGGCCCTGAAAATTATTAATGGTCAAACTATGACTGCTAGTGCTAGATCATTCAAGGAATAAGAGCTAAGATGTGACAAACCAGAAGCTTGGAGGGTAGCTCCAACTTTTTTAATAGGCTCTCCAACAGGATTATATTCTTCACTTAACTGAACCACCTGCTTTGCAGATGATAACAAAGTTGAGAATTTGGTTTGATCAAGCTGGTTAGAATCCTGTTTTCCTTTGAAATCACTGAATGGCAAAGCTTTATTATCTCCATCAGACCAAAAGCTGGAAATCTCAGCAGGGTTCTCAAGTAAGGGGTATAGAAAATCGAAGAGAAAGCCAATGGCCAAGCTCAACCGATAAGCCGGATGGGAGGTACCATCATCAGGCACCACAGTAATTTCAAGTATTTTAATGGCCTCATATAGAACACTGGTGTTTAGAAACTTTGCTGATAGAAACTCTTCAACGTTCCTTGCACTAATGGCATGTTTTGTTCCATAAGCACCAAATGTCAATCGACAGTGATTTAGCATAATTCCAGCCTTACTAAGAGAAACCTCAGCCAGGAAAGCGCTATTCATATAGGGAAGTGCATTTCCAATAGGGGGTGGTGCGGCTCGATACGTCTCAAATAGCAACTTAGTGTAGCCTTGGGAAGAAATATCCACACTTAACCTCCAGCATGGAATTTTAATGGCTAAAAGAACACTTTTGGAATCCAACGGAGGCCTCCCAAGAAACTCCTCCAGCATGATACTTTCATGCCTTTGATCAGTCAAGATATCAACCATTGCATCCACAGAAAGTAGTATTGTTGCAATATCTGATGGAAAGTGTTTCCTTTGGGCCATCATCAGGTTTCCACCTATACTAGCTGAATTCCTTAGGAACCCTGAGGCAATCTTTTCCATATGATCCGCAAGCTTTTTGAACACAAGTTTACCTTCTTGGCTGAACTGAGGTTCATTTGCTTCCTTCAAAGTTTCAATGGCCTTGGAAATTGTCACTGCTGCTCCAATTTCAATCCCAGTATGATCTTTCTTAATGATTGAAAGCTCTGGAATGTATCTTAAATCAATATACTTGTTGAAACGTATTAGTTCCATATAATAGCCCATTCCCGTGTTTCTGACAACTATCTTCCTTGACGTTTCATTGTTCTCATCATCCATTTGCAGTAACCTTTGAAGCTGCTGAAGACTAACTGGACTATACCAATAACATGCTTCAGATTCCATATTGAAACCAGCCTTGGTTTTATTCTTCAGAAACTCAGGAAACACACAAGTTCCATTTCCATGGCTATATGGAGGTAATCTCCTCAGCTTTACTTCATCACATTCTCCTTTTTTCCAAAACGAGTTAAGTCCCAAATCCTCCATATCAACATCGGTTGCGAAAGTTTTACAGGCATCGACAATGGGACGGTACCCGGTACAGCGACAAAGATTGCCTGCAATAGACTTTTCAGCTTCAGGAACTGTTAGCTTGGAGAATCCAGGACGTGGTTCAGGCCTATCAGACTTATCGGCATTGACGAGGGCTGAATAAAGAGAAACACACATTCCTGGAGTGCAATAACCACATTGAGAAGCATGGAAACCACTGAACCTTTCCTGAATAGGGTGGAATCCATCCTTGCTATTTCCAATTCCCTCAGCTGTTGTGATTGAACATCCATTGACACTGCAAAGTAGTGTCAGGCATGAACTCACAGTAAAATCCTCAACCTTGTCAAGGAAAGGGTCGTATTTGGACAGCAGAACAACACAGGCACCACATCCTCCTGTCAAACAAGAAAACAGTCGGATGTTAATACAGAAGTGACTCAAAAAATGTGCTCCAAGAGTGAACTTTGGAAGCGTAGAAGTAAGTCAGGGATAAAAAGTTACACCCAATGCAGCAAAACCATGGCAACAATCGAACTATGAAAAGCGATCAAGCCATTAAAGATGTTTAGGAACTTTTAACATCCATAATTGATAAAATTTTCCAATAAGAAAGAGAAAGACAGACCTTCACCGCAACCAAGCTTGGGACTTTTGAAAGATGTCTGAGAACGCAAGAACTCGAGCAAAGTAGTAGAAGGGTCTACTTGGAAGAGCTCAAACCTCTCTCCATTAACAGCAAAAACTAAACTTTGCTCTGTTCACTTAGTTGTAGTTCGTGTATGACTATGCTCACCCATTTTTCTCTGAGCCCTCCTGAAACTATCACTCAACTGATCATGCATGAAAGATACCTTAATTATAAAACAAATAAACAAACAAAAGTGCGAGAAAGGTGCTATAACATCTGGTAAACAAAATACCCTTTTAAGAAAATTGAAATTTAAGATGCAGTTTGCCGAAACCAAATATAAATAGAAAGAGGTCGAATAAATATATATTTTAGATTCAAAATCACACGCAACTTGTTTTTAAGAGAAGTACCAAAATATAATCCAGTTTGTAGTTGTAATACTTGTGTTGATGCAACTAAATTGGGGAGAGTTTTGATCCAAGGGTCGTTTAGAGATGATTCTGCTTCAAGGGCTTTCTAGACTTAATCTTGAAAAACAAGTTTAGCCATTTTCTGTCAGCAGAACAAAATCATAAGGCACTTTTCTTCAAACAATCTCTTTTCTTCAATTGAAGAAGATCAACAAGATCAAAAGGTGACTTTCTTTGAAACTAATATGGTGTTTTTCCAAGATTTTTTCAAGTTCTTAGATTTCTTCTTCAAGTTCTTTAGATTTTGGAGAGGATTTTGAGTATTAAATCTTTCTATCAGAAAACTTTTAGATTTTTGAACTTCCGTAAAGTGATTTAGAGATACTAGTCACTTGGATAAAAGAGAGTTGTTGTGAAATGTAAACTCTTCATATTTGAAGTGATCTATAAATGTTTGAACTCATTTATTTATTATTTATCTAATATTAATATAATTAATTAGAGATAAAATAATCATTTAATATTATCACTTAATTAAATTAAATTTTACTATTGATCTATTAATTAATTTAAATTAATGTCCAAATATTTTTTTTCGGTTTGCAATATTATAATATTATATTTAACAAATATTTTTTAAGAATTTTAAACCAGTAATAAATTTATTTAAAAAAGTAGTTTTTATTACTATAATTTTATATCTCTGCGCTTTCTCTTCTAAATTCAAACATTTCATTTTATGGTAAAGGCAGAGTGTAATAGCCAATTTTGGCCCAAATCTAAAGACAAATTAGAACCCGAAAAGTCTAAATTTAATAGTCCAATTACAGTAAAAAACACAACCCAAAATCTGAAAGGCCCAACTAGCCCGAATTAGGGTTTCAGCTTTTTTGAAACCCTAAGTCTGCCGCCTCCTCCCCATCCGCCTCCTCGCACACCTCTCGTGCGCTTTGCAAAACGAAAACACACAACAGATCACATGCAACAACAAGACAAAGAACAAAAAACAAAGAATGACAGAAAAAAAAAATAGAAGCAGCCAAAACCGAATCTGTAAAATCGGTTATAAAAACCAAAACGAAAGCCTTGTATTTTTTTTACGAACATCAGAAATAAAAAACGAGAATAGAAGCCTTAAAGGTTGATTTCATTTTTTGGTTTTATTTTTATCTACTGCTTTTTATTATTATTATTTATTATTTTAAATTTTTTTCTACAAATGAAATAAAGAATAAAGGAAGGAAAGGTACCTGAATCGTCCCCCGATCGTCGGAACTCCCCGCTCCAGTGTCAAAATCGGGCTAAAAAGGGATCGATGGCCCCTTTTCTTTTGGGTTTTTCTAGCCAAGAAGGCTAGGCCTTCAAAACGACTTCAAAGCGGGGGCTTGAAAAACCCATGTTCGCAGACCACCAACCACCGCGTCACGGTGGCTTTGCAATGATCCCCTTCACCGGAATCTGGGTTCTTCCTAGAGAGAGTAGAGAGAATTGAAAGGAAAAGAGGGGGGAGAATTTCTTTTCTTTTCTTTTTTTTTTGAGGATGGTAGCAGAAATGAATAAAAAAAGAAAAAAAATTGCTTTTATAAAAGACCCCAAACAGTGCCGTTTAGGGCCTATTTCAATGGCATCAAAACGGCGCCGTTTAGGCCGACTCGCGCGATCCGACCCGCTCCAACCTCAGGATCCGCATGTTTTTTAAAAAGATGGTATTTACTCGCGCGGTCCTTCCGCTTTTTCCATGTTTTGCAATCAAGTTTTATTTTTTTTGTTAATTTGGCCCGATAATTTTTTTAATTTACATTTTGATCCCCCCTCGTGCTGCGCATTTTAGACGGGAGGGAATTTTGCTCTTTTGGTCCCTCCACTTCTTTTGCGTACCACAATTTGGTCCTTTTACTCTTATTTATTCCTAATTTGGCCCCAAAACTTTGCTTTTAATTTGATTTTAGTCCTTTTAGTCATTTTGACTACTTTATTATTAAATTAATTATTTTTAACATTATTTTTTATTTCCTCTAATATTAATATATTATTCATATCAATGTATTATTATTATTTTTACTTTAATACTATTGTGTTATTACTATTAATATTATTAGTATCATTTTTATTACTATTATTATTATTATCATCATCATTATTATTATAATATTATTACTATTATTATTATTTGTCATTTTTTTTTAAACTGTCTTAATATATTATTTGTATAAATTTCCTCTTTTATATATTACTTATTCTTAAATCTTTTATACATCATTTGTTTTTTTTGAATATGTATATGTATTATTTATTTTCAAATTTTTGTATGTATATTATATAGTTTAAATGTTTATATATTACTTAGTATAAATCGTTTTATATGTTATCCATTTAAAATATTTTGTTTTGTTTATTTTAAACATTTTTATTATTACTTTGGATTTTTTTATTTATTTTTTTATTTTATTTTAAATCATTATTTACTTTAAATTGTTTTGCATATTATTTATTTCACATTTCTTTGATTATTAATGTTAATGTTTAAATGGTGCATATTGTGAGATTATTGCCATTCTGTGGATTTTAATTCGTTTAATTCGTTTTTTTTTTGTATTATAGTTATTCATTCGTATAATATTATTGTCATGTATTACTATTCATGCTTGTAACTACGTTTTTTTGTTATTGCATCATGATTCAAATTCCCACTTTACTTGGATATTGATATTTTAACAAGATAAACAAATATATTTTTGAGTCCATTTTATAATCACTTAGTAAAAGCTTTCAAAATAAGGCAATATTCTGTGATTGGAAATCCAGGAAATCGTGCCCTAACGTGCTGGGTTTCGATTTTTCGTTTGGCCAAATCATCGAATATCCTTTTGATATTTTCAATGCATGAGTCTCGGGAATCATGAGATGATCTTGGATTCGAGGATTTAATTTTTCGTATCCTAAGGTGCTGGATGTGATATTTTATTCCTTCGGAGCAAGAGAATCCTAATATCCAATTCGAGTAAATTCAAATATTTTTAAAAGAGATTGTATTTTTAAAATCTTTTTCAAATTTTCAACTTTCGACATTAAGACACTAATTAATCAATTAGGTACCAATTTTGAGCGTGACGAGGGTGATAACCCTTCCTCGCACGTAACCGACTCCCGAACCCGATTTCTCAAAACTTCGTAGACCAAAAATCATCGTTTTAGTAAATTTAAATTTTATTAAAATGATTGAATAAAGAGGTGACCCGATCACACCTCATCAAAAAGGATTGGTGGCGACTCCCGTTTTAATTTTCATTTTCAAAACCAAAGTCGACCCCGTTTTACAAAAAAAATGGTTTCGACAGCTTGGCGACTCCACTGGGGACTGGTTGAGAGTCAGGCCATAGATTGATTAGTTTTGTCCTTTTGATTGAAAATTTGGAAAATTGTTTTGAAAAATCATGTTTCTTTTGATGCATTTGTTGGTGCTATGATTGCAATAATGTTGAGTCGCATAAAATACTTTGGCATTGCATTGCATGACCGTTGTGGTCACACCTTTAAGTGGGAGTGAGAAACTATGCCTTCGTGAGGTTTTCACCTCCGCATGGGCTAGTGGTGTAACATCCTAGATTAGGGGTTATGCGTTCGTGTGTAATTCATGAGATAGTGGGCTCAGTGGGTGTGTTGGATGTGTTCTGAGGAGTTCTAGGAACCCTAAGGTGCATGGAAATGTATGGAAATGTAAGGCAATGTATGGAAATGTAAGGAAATGCTTTGGAAACGTTAAGTTTAAAAGAGGAAAGTGAACATTTTTGGAAACTAGGGGATGTAAGGAAATGATGTGGAAATGATTCAAAAGAGGAAAGTAAACATTTAAAAACTTGGAAATGTAAGGAAATGTCAAGTTTAAAGAGCCAAACGAAAATTTTTGGAAACTTAGAAATGATGCCGAAATGTCAAATTTTAAAGTTCAAAATAGGAAATAAGGGCTAGAGGGCCTTAAAAGAAAAAGTTGGAGAAGTTTGACACACAAACAGGCTTGGAAAAGTGGCCTGAAGATGCCACTTAGGGCCTATGGAAATGGCGCCATATGCAAGAGGAATGGGCCTGAGTTCGAGTCACTTGAGAAGCAAATAAATAAGTTTTATTTTTGCTTCCATAGGAAAATTGAGGTGGACGGCATGGGTTTCTAGAAAAGGAAGAGTTTTATTTGCATAAATATGTGAATAATAAGGGATAAATAATGGATTTATTATTTTCAAGAGATAAATGTGGATATTATTTCTTTTATTTTGATAGATAAGGAAGAGATAAAAGAGGATTATTATTAGTATTATTTTTATTAAGAGATAATTATTGGATTAAGTTTTATTAAAGTGATAAATCAAGGGATAAAGCTATCAAAATAGAAGAGTGGTGGCCAAGTAAAGGACTCTAGCTAGTAATTTTGGCTATAAAAGGAAGAGTAAGGCTATTCTTCATTCATTCTTTTCTTTTCAAGAAAACCTCTGCCGAAATTCTCTAAAGTTTCTCCTCTTCTCTCTGCCGAATTTTCTCTGCCATTATTCTCTTTTTCTCTTTTCTTTTCTTCTTCTATTACAAACACAATCAAAAGCCAAGATACCAATAGCCCTAGTCGATTTCTCACTAAGCCTCAAGAGCCGAAATTGTTATCCACATCAAAGCCATAGCCGAATCTTGCTAAGGGTTCAAGCAAGAGTTCCATCAAATTCTTGATGAGGGTAAGATTAGGTTAGATTCTTATTCTATCTCTTTTAAAGTCATTTGAAATTAAGATTCTAATACCCTTAATATCTGTTGTCAAAGAGATCTTTCGGGATTTACTAAGTGTCGACTACAAGGAAGGAGAAGTTCTTTTCCAAGGTACACCATAAGCCGCGTGTTCCTAGTTATTCGGTGAATTTCGGGATTTAAGAATCTAAGGTAAGTCATATTTAACATACTGGCTAAGGGTTATTTGTTGTGAATAAATGTTAGAAATTGATCTAACATGTAGTTATAGGGATTTCAATGAGAGGGATACAAGGATTTTGGGATTTGAGAATTTCAAGGTAAGTTTTAAGAATACTAATCCTACTAGGATTTGGATTTATGGCCGAATGGCTTTTTATTAAATTAGTAAGTGATTAATCAAATGTAGGAATTTGAGATCTAAGGCGATGATCGATTTCTGGATTTCAAGGAATTCGTTAAGCAAATCAGTGTGTACCCTACCCTAAGTTTTGATAGGTTCATGGCTATGTTTAAATTAAATGTATTATTAAGAATGTGTGTACTCACACTAACTTTCAATATATCATATGGCAATTATTTTAATATATGAATATGCATAAGAATGTGAATGTGGCTAAGTACCACAAATGTGGTAAGAGTACCAGTGCACGTTTCCTACTTTCGATAGGATTACGAATATGTTATATTGTTAACATGTGAATAATGAGAAATTAAGTATGTTATGCATTTATGGGGCATTCGGGATATATGAGAAAGGGGAAGAAGGTGTTGACTTCGGTCTCACCAACGGAATATGGTGACTACGGTCACAAAATTTGAATATGGTAACCGGTTACATTATCTCGAATCTGTAACTTCGGTTACATTATTTGAATATGGTGTCTAATGACACAAATTATATGGGCGATGAGCACGTCGATCGCAAATGATCGCTTCTGGATGGTGTGTAGCGGATGGAGGGTTGACTTAGTAGTCCCACGGTGTATTTGGCGAGTGCGGGTGGTGTGTAGCGGATGGTTAATTAGGTTTGGGTTTGGGAATGCATCATTAATTGTATTCCATGATTTGAATGTGTATCATTTGCATGCCTGATTCTATTATGACTTAGTCTTTGTGTACACATTGAGTCAGTTGACTCACCCCGTTTGGGAATATTTTTCGTGTGATGAGCGATAATGGACCGGGTCGGCGGGAGCTTAAAGGTGGCCATGCATAGCAAGAAATTTATGATTTGGACTTTCAATTTATTTTAAGTATTTTAAGTTTTACTTTGGGATCATTGATATAATAAGGCCATTGTGGTTTACTTTATTTTTCTCTTATTTATTATGTTTATGGATTTTTATCAATTAAAGTTTAAGTAAATTCCTTTTTAAAATTAACTCTAAATGTTTTGTCACCTTAAATAAATGGGTTTTAACATAAGATAAACTTGTTTTCAACTCAAGCCCAACCCAAACAATATTTTTTAAAAATCATACAAGTTTTTCTTAAGTAACAAAAGAATTTTGAACCGGTTTACTTGAGGAACATACCAAATCTGGTCAAAGCTCGTGGGCCGGGTTTGGGGTGTTTCAGTTTGGTGTCAGAGCCCAGTTTTAAACTCTCGGCCTGTGGTCTAAAGCCCAAAACATTTTCAAATCGAGCCCAAATGATTTTCTTTGAACATAAGCAGGTTTTATGGCATGGCACCTAAGTCTCCGACCCGCAGTCCACCAGGTAAGTACCCCTAACATTATGTGTGATTCTGTGATTTATGAACTGTATAAGGGTAGAACAGGAATGGAACGTAGATTAGTGAAGTAGAATCTATTGAACCATAAGACTAGTCTATTCAAACACAAGTGCATAAGACTTAAGGACCATTAAACAAACCTATGACTAAGTCGCCGAGTTAGGGTGTGGCAACCATTGTGCGCATGTCTAGGATTGGATCCTAAGAGCACTCGTACTTAAGCAGTCCTAGTGACTCACCTCCTCTTCGCAGAATCCTACCTGTGCGTAGCTTCGGTTCACCCTAACCAAGAGGACTTATTCATAGGCTAAACCCCTAACTAAAACCCGAAAGGGAACTAGCCGTATTTTCAAAAAAAAAACCTAGTTTTAAAACTCTTAAAATTATCCTTTTGAATTGCAAACATGATTCTATAAAATTTTCTGAAGTATTCTTGAATTATAAAAATTACTAAAATACCCCTATTTGTAAAATTACTAAATTGCCCTTGGTTTATGAAATTTCCAAAATACCCACAGCCTTATCAAAAATTCATTACTTTATAAAATGTCCAAAAACCTAATTTGCAAAATATCAAAATACCTTGATTTTGGAAAATTACAAAAGCGCCTCTAACTTACAAAATTACCAAAATGACCCTAATTTCCAAATTTTTGTAACATCACCGTTTTGGAAAGTACAATTCTCAAAAAGAACCCTCAAAGTTTTGCAAAATTTGGAAATACCCCGAAAATATTAAACTCTACAAATTTACCATGGTTTATTACCAAAATACCCCCGAGCTCCAAAATTACCGAAATACCCCCGGATTTCAAAATTACCAAAATACCCTTATTGACAAAATCACCAAGGAACCTTATTTTGACAAATTACGAAAATACCCCTGGGTAGTGGAAAAACAACAACAATGAAAACTACAACATTTCTCTGAATGAACGAAAGTTCATAATTGGTTGATGAATGTGAACGTGACTTTCTGAATAGTGAATTTGAGTTGAGAGCTTTGTTTGATCGAAAGAACCACTTTTAAACATCTCTTTTCATAAAACTGTTCGCGGTTAATAAGTGGAACAAAAAAAAAATTCTGATGCATAAAACTCTTTAATCGGATTAAATCGCGACGTTAGAAATGAGTTCTAAGGGACGTGAACTTAGGGATTGTGCCTAGAAAGTATGATGGTTCTATTAAGATCGAGAGTGCGCAATGAAAGCATAGTGCGGTGAGAAGGATTGTGCAACAGCATTAAGTAATTTCGAGGACGAAATTATTTTTAAGGAGGTAGAACCTGTAACATCCTAGATTAGGGGTTATGCGTTAGTGTGTAATTCATGAGATAGTGGGCTCAGTGGTGTGTTGGATGTGTTCGAGGAGTTCTAGGAACCCTAAGGTGCATGGAAATGTATGGAAATGTAAGGCAATGTATGGAAATGTAAGGAAATGCTTTGGAAACGTTAAGTTTAAAAGAGGAAAGTGAACATTTTTGGAAACTAGGGGATGTAAGGAAATGATGTGGAAATGATTCAAAAGAGGAAAGTAAACATTTCTGGAAACTTGGAAATGTAAGGAAATGTCAAGTTTAAAGAGCCAAACGAAAATTTTTGGAAACTTAGAAATGATGCCGAAATGTCAAATTTTAAAGTTCAAAATAGGAAATAAGGGCTAGAGGGCCTTAAAAGAAAAAGTTGGAGAAGTTTGACACACAAACAGGCTTGGAAAAGTGGCCTGAAGATGCCACTTAGGGCCTATGGAAATGGCGCCATATGCAAGAGGAATGGGCCTGAGTTCGAGTCACTTGAGAAGCAAATAAATAAGTTTTATTTTTGCTTCCGTAAAATTTTGAGGTGGACGGCATGGGTTTCTAGAAAAGGAAGAGTTTTATTTGCATAAATATGTGAATAATAAGGGATAAATAATGGATTTATTATTTTCAAGAGATAAATGTGGATATTATTTCTTTTATTTTGATAGATAAGGAAGAGATAAAAGAGGATTATTATTAGTATTATTTTTATTAAGAGATAATTATTGGATTAAGTTTTATTAAAGTGATAAATCAAGGGATAAAGCTATCAAAATAGAAGAGTGGTGGCCAAGTAAAGGACTCTAGCTAGTAATTTTGGCTATAAAAGGAAGAGTAAGGCTATTCTTCATTCATTCTTTTCTTTTCAAGAAAACCTCTGCAAAATTCTCTAAAGTTTCTCCTCTTCTCTCTGCCGAATTTTCTCTGCCATTATTCTCTTTTTCTCTTTTCTTTTCTTCTTCTATTACAAACACAATCAAAAGCCAAAGATACCAATAGCCCTAGTCGATTTCTCACTAAGCCTCAAGAGCCAAAAATTGTTATCCACATCAAAGCCATAGCCGAATCATCGCTAAGGGTTCAAGCAAGAGTTCTATCAAATTCTTCATGAGGGTAAGATTAGGTTAGATTCTCATTCTATCTCTTTTAAAGTCTGTCAAAATAAGATTATAATACCCTTAATATCTCATATCAAGAGATCTTTCGGGATTTACTAAGTGTCGACTACAAGGAAGGAGAAGTTCTTTTCAGAAGGTACACCATAAGCCGCGTGTTCCCTAGTTATTCGGTGAATTTCGGGATTTAAGAATCTAAGGTAAGTCATATTTAACATACTGGCTAAGGGTTATTTGTTGTGAATAAATGTTAGAAATTGATCTAACATGTAGTTATAGGGATTTCAACGAGAGGGATACAAGGATTTTGGGATTTGAGAATTTCAAGGTAAGTTTTAAGAATACTAATCCTACTAGGATTTGGATTTATGGCGAATGGCTTTTATTAAATTAGTAAGTGATTAATCAAATGTAGGAATTTGAGATCTAAGGCGATGGATCGATTTCTGGATTTCAAGGAATTCGTTAAGCAAATCAGTGTACCCTACCCTAAGTTTTGATAGGTTCATGGCTATGTTTAAATTAAATGTATTATTAAGAATGTGTGTACTCACACTAACTTTCAATATATCATATGGCAATTATTTTAATATATGAATATGCATAAGAATGTGAATGTGGCTAAGTACCACAAATGTGGTAAGAGTACCCAGGTACGTTTCCTACTTTCGATAGGATTACGAATATGTTATATTGTTAACATGTGAATAATGAGAAATTAAGTATGTTATGCATTTATGGGGCATTCGGGATATATGAGAAAGGGGAAGAAGGTGTTGACTTCGTCTCACCAACGGAATATGGTGACTACGGTCACAAAAATTTGAATATGGTAACCGGTTTACATTATCCGAATCTGGTAACCGGTTACATTATTTGAATATGGTGTCTAATGACACAAATTATATGGGCGATGAGCACGTCGATCGCAAATGATCGCCTTCGATGGTGTGTAGCGGATGGAGGGTTGACTTAGTAGTCCCCACGGTGTGGACCGGCGTGCGGGTGGTGTGTAGCGGATGGTTAATTAGGTTTGGGTTTGGGAATGCATCATTAATTGTATTCCATGATTTGAATGTGTATCATTTGCATGCCTGATTCTATTATGACTTAGTGCTGTGTACACATTGAGTCCGTTGACTCACCCCGTTTGGGGAATATTTTTCAGGTGATGAGCAGTAATGGACCGGGTCGGCAGGAGCTTAAAGGTGGCCATGCATAGCAAGAAATTTATGATTTGGACTTTCAATTTATTTTAAGTATTTTAAGTTTTACTTTGGGATCATTGATATAATAAGGCCATTGTGGTTTACTTTATTTTTCTCTTATTTATTATGTTTATGGATTTTTATCAATTAAAGTTTAAGTAAATTCCTTTTTAAAATTAACTCTAAATGTTTTGTCACCTTAAATAAATGGGTTTTAACATAAGATAAACTTGTTTTCAACTCAAGCCCAACCCAAACAATATTTTTTTTAAAAATCATACAAGTTTTTCCTAAGTAACAAAAGAATTTTGAACCGGTTTACTTGAGGAACATACCAAATCTGGTCAAAGCTCGTGGGCCGGGTTTGGGGTGTTTCAAGTGGATTACTTCTGGGATACATCCGTACCTATGTCTTCGTGAGATTTTTATCTCCGCATGGCCATAGGGAAATGTATTCCCCTGAACCGAACTCGATCCATATGAACCAATAATGTGTGAGGATTGAGGAATCTGCTGGTTCAGGTACCCCCTCTTTAGAACCAAACCACATATCGTGAACCCTAGGAGCCCACTTTAGGTAGAACTGATTGAATCCTAGCAGTCACCTGGATAGGTGTTTAACTATTTTCTGTTTGATTTGATTTTTACTATCTGTATATAATACTAACGGCGTTTTCTTTTGTTTATGACTACATTGCATTTCATCATCATAGAAAGGAGGTGTTGATTCATAATTCGATTGCTAAATAGAAGAGTTTGTCATAATAAAATGGATTTCTTGATAAGGTGGGTTATAATACGTTCGCCCAAATATAGTCTAAGTAAACACAACGAAAAAGGTTGATAGTATATGACCTTGCCTCGTTGCCTGGGGATTCAAGCCAACAAGGATTATTCGAGAGTCATCACGTCTCAATTTTCTTAAAGAAGCTTATGAGCATCGTGGAGGATAAGTGAGTGAAGAGTCACGGCCCGGATCAAGCAACAAGGAGCTAGAAGAGGCATCTATTGAGAAAATTCACGGGACATGACCATAACATCCGGATACGAAGAAAAGGATTGGTGTTTTCACCTGGACTATGAGGACAAAGCCGCATATGTAATCCATTTTATGTAAAGGAATTTATTTTCTAGAAAAGTTCTTCTAATGGAATTGAATTCAGAATCAACGCCTCTCTTTCTTTTTGCATTCATTCCATGCATTTGCATTGCATTTCATGCATTTGCATTACATCACATCATATGCATTAAAATTTGTAGAAAGACTCTAATTAGGTAAAATTATTTCAGTTAACTTGGAAAACATGGAACGAAGGTTGGAGAGATTAGAGCAAAGGCAAATACAGATGCAAGAGAAATTGGCCGAAATCCAACAGGATATGCGAGATCAAATGAATGTGATGAGCCAATTAACCCAGTTACTAGCCGGAAGGCTTGAAGAAAGGAAAAGCCCGGTGGTCAACAATGGGAGCGATAATGAGGACCTTATCTATTCCTCATATTTTACTCCAATAAGTGTCCCAGCCAAACCAGACGCGCATTCGCAAGGTGTACCCATCATTATCAAACCCCGATATCAGACTGATACCTCGGCATTGTTGAAGTTCCCAATGGGTTCGGGTTTTAATTCAGGGGATGATCGAGTCAATCCTGTGATACATGGCTTAGCCGAAATAAAGGAAAAGGGAGAATAGACCTTAAAGGCATTGAAAAAAAAGAAAAAGAAGTGAATAATACGAGTAAGTATAACAAGGGTAATTCGAAGCCGATTACGGTAAGCCAGCTAAAGACAGCAGCTACCAGCTATCAGGTCTCCTCAAGACAAGAGCCCAATCCAAAATCAAACTCGAAAAAACTCCAGTTCGCGCCCATTCCAATCTCGTATAGGGAGTTGTACCAAATTTTGTTTGAAGAGCATGTTGTATCCCCTTTTTACTTAGAATCGATACAGCCTCCATACCCTAAATGGTACGATGTGAATGCCCAATGCGAATACCATGCATGAATCACAGGGTATTCGATCAAGAACTGCGTCGCTTTCAAAAAAATAATCAAAAGACTCATCAAAATAGATATTGTAAAGTTCGATAATCCCTCTGGTACAGAAGATCCGTTACCCAACCTTTCTGTTAAAGGGGTAAATATTGTGAGGGCCACGATGGATAGCAGTATGAGATCCAAGAATACGTCGAGTTCAGGGCTCTAGTGCAAGACCAGATATTGGGGAATCTGAGCATTAACGACGTATCCGAAGGGGGAACCGGGGAATAAAAGTTTCTAAGCCCTTGCATACTTAGGAGCGTTCTGAACAATGGGACTGTCGAAGGGATCCCTGTATTTTTAGAGCTAATTTAGAGTAATATTCAAAACACGCTTGTTGCTTTAAGCATAGAAGCAACAATGATCCTTTTGTGAAATGGGCTTATGTCCAAAATTTTTATTTCAATAAAATGCATCTTTTTAAGCAAATATTTTTTCATTCTTTCCATTTCATACTATACATTCTTTTTTTTTTAGAATATTTTTTATTCTTTATTCATGACCATACCATACAAATAATCATCCTTAGAATCATTTATTCTTCGGATTTTTTTTACCTTCGTACCTAGGTACCCAGATATCAACGACATGAGCGACGTTGTTACTGACTCCCTTTTTGAATGAGATATGGGTCTAAGGGATTTAAGGACTTTGAAGATGACAGAGATTGTAGCCTATCTTTTAATTTGTTAAGGATGGTAGAACAAGATGAAAATAGACTCTACCTTGCAAAGGGTCAGTGGACGTTGTGAGCTTAGGAAAGGGGTAAAGATCGAAGCCTAACTCACCACAGAAATAAGGCGAAACATCATTGAGCTATTTTTAAGAATTCAAAGATGTTTTCGCACGATCATATCAAGGCACGCCATGTAACATCCCAGTTTAGACCCTAGTCAGAACGGTGGTTCGAGACCACAAATCCGAGGTCGTATAAATATTTTAATGATATTTTCTAAGAATAGTATGTGAAATAGCCTGTGTGAAAATTCTGTGTGATAATTTGATTGTTTGAGTGTCGAATTAAGAGAAAGGACTTAATTGTATCAGGTGTAAAAGCTATGTGCTGAATTATAAGTACTTAAATGTTGATGGCTTTTTAAGGAAGAGGCCTTATGTTGTTAATGAACCATTTTTAAGATAGTGGGGTGTTAAATGACAAACTAGCCTTAAAATGTATTTGTTTTATATGACTTATAAAAGGGCAAAGTTGGTATTTGATTATTAAGTTAATTTATAATGAAACAAAAGGAAAAAGAGTGCTCATCTTTGTTTATATCACCTGAAAATGAGAAAAGAAAAGAAGGAAGAAAAGCTTTGAAAATTTCAGCTAGGGTTAAGCTTGAATTAAGGTATGTTTGAGCTCGGTTTTTAATAATTTCTACGTTTTTGTAATTGTTGCTTTGTGCTCTACAAAACCCATGCTTGAATTTTGTGAATTGATGATGTCTATGAAATGTACCATTGATGAAATGGTGAGCTTTATGACGAGTGTTGGTGTTAAATGAAAGATATGTGTTTAATGAACATGTGTTGTTCTTTAATTTTTGATGAATTTAGTTAATTAGGGCTAAATTGTGAAAATAGCAAATTGAAGGGTTAAATTGTGAAATAAATGAGATGTATGGGTTTGTATAGACACTAGTAAAATTTGGCTAAGCTTGTGCTAGGTGGAATTTGATGAATTTGATGATTTTGTGAATTAGGGACTAAAGTGTCGAAATGTGTAAATGTGAGGGCTATTTTGTAAAATGCCCTAAATGTGTGTGTGTGGACTAAATTGAATGAGTTAGTGATTGAACGGATTGAATTTGAATGTGTATAGACCAAGAGAGAAGAGGTTCGGATCGAGATCGAGGCAAAGATAAAGTACTCGATTAATCAATCGTATCGATAGTCGACGTCCGAGGTAAGTTCGGATATAATACATGTTAATGAGATATGTTTTAGTACTATGAATTGAATAGGTATATGAGTATGAAATTGAGATGCTATGTGCAAGATTTAGTGATGGCACTAAGTGTGCGAAAATGTAAATCGAAATAGAAATGAAAGGCACTGTGTGCGTTACCGAGATAAGTCGGTTAAAAGATTAGGCACTAAGTGTGCGATGACAAATATGCTACGAGCATGTATATAGCACTGAGTGTGCGATCAAATTGAATGAAAACTAAAGGATGATCGGCAAATAATATCGAGCATTGAATAGCTTGGATGTTTAATAACTATGTGTGGTTAAGGTACGTATTGAACCTTTGTGGTTGATGGGTATAATCGAGTTATGATTGAGGAAATAAGTATTTTAGCTATGGATGAGAAGGCAAGAATATGAGATAATAGACCTATGTGATTGTTTATTTTATACATTAGTTTAATTTGATATGATAATTGTATTATGTTATGAACTTACTAAGCTTTATAAAGCTTACTGTGTGATTTGTTTCTCTGCATTGCAGTGTCAGTGAAGCTTGCTCGGATCAGGGGATCGTCAGCATCTCAGTCACACTATCGGCAAATCTATTTTGGGGTATTTTGGAACAATGTATATAGTTAAATATGGCATGTATAGGCTGGTCATTTGAATCATGTTTGATGTTTGTAAGTAGCCATGAGATATGGCTAGATATGTGCTAGTCTTAACATGAATGGATTTGATATATGTGATGCATCTTTTGGCATGGTTTGTGGGTTGAGAAATTAACTATTGAATGGCAAATTTTGTGTTGGTAAGATGCTAGTATGAGTTAATGAAATTGAGAAGGAATGGTGTTTGATATTGAATGTTTTATGCTTGTGATGAGATAAGTTTTGGTATTGAATTTGTTATGGTTGGAATGGGAATTGAATGCATAAATTGAATGGTCATTTTGGTAAGTTTTTGGTTGCCTCATGTGTATGATATGTTTTGGTATGTGTTGCTTGTAGGTTTGACCCTAAGTGGGTGGCATTTTGGCCTTGTAAATGGCCTATAATGTCACACGGTTGAGGCACACGCGTGTGCCTAAGACCGTGGGTAAATTGGCGAGAATGTAGCCTAGTATTACACGGCTGGGCACACGGGCGTGCCTAGTGACCGTGTTAAAATAGTCGATATATAGACACGAACGGGCACACGGGCGTGCCTAGTGACCGTGTTGAAATAGACAAAGATATAGACATGGATGGACACACGGGGTGTCTAGTAGCCGTGGAGGGCACACGGCCTCCTCCCACGGCGTGTCTCCCCGTATCCTAGAAAAGTTTTAAATTTCTGAGAAATTCGTATGTGTTTTCAATTTAGTCCCGACCCCTCTATAGCATGTGAATTAGGTCTCGTAGACCTCGATAAGGGACACCATGATTGTAATTGAATGAGATTGAAGATAATTAACTTTGTGTCGTAAATTCTAGATGTTAAATGTTTTGATTGATCGGTAATACCTCTTAACCCTGTTTCGATGACGGTTTCAGGTTAAGGGTGTTACATTTTATTGGTATCAGAGCTATGGTTTAGTCGATTCTCAGACTAACGTAGTGCGTGCGAGTCTAGCTATACATGCCATATATGAAATTGCGATAGTGTGATGAATGTTGACAGTTGAAAATGTGTTTTCTTATAGTAATGGATCCCGATCAAGCAGTTGCTGACGACGTAGAGAGTAATGCGCCTACTCCCGCTCAAGGGACAGCGCCAGCCACATCTAGGCCGAATGAAGGTAGTGAGGGAGGAGAGGCTAAGCAAGCCTTATTCCGTATGATGAGTGAATGGTTTACGGAGTTCGTTCGAATGAATCCGACTACTCTACAACCTCCACCCCTGCAAGCACCTGTTGTGCCTCAAGTTGTAGATCCGAACAGATTGAATAAACCACCTGTAGATAAGATTCAAAAATACGGGGCTGAGGAGTTTAGGGCCACATCTGATGATGATGCTGAGCGAGCTGAGTTTTGGCTTGAGAATACAATCAGAGTATTCGATGAGATGTCGTTGAATTCTGATTAGTGCGTTAAGTGTGCAGTTTCTTTGTTGAGAGACACGGCTTACAACTGGTGGAAAACGTTGATATCTGTGGTTCCGAGAGAGAGAATCACCTGGGATTTCTTTCAAGCTGAGTTCAAAAAGAAGTATATCAGTCAACGTTTCGTTGATCAGAAACGTAAAGAGTTTCTAGAATTGAAACAGGGCCAATTGTCTGTTACTGAGTACGAGCGAGAATTTGTAAGATTGAGTCAATATGCGAGAGAATGTGTCTCGACCGAAGCTACTATGTGCAAACGTTTCATAGAGGGATTGAATGAAGACATCAAGCTATTGGTTGGGATACTCAATATAAATGAATTTGTTGTGTTAGTTGAAAGAGCGTGTAAAGCTGAAGAGCTCAGTAAGGAAAAGAAGAAAGCCGATTCAGAAGATCGTGATGAAAGAAAGAGATTGATGAATAAATTTTCTCAACCTTCTACTAAGAGATACAGAGATGCAAGTAACCGTTCAAATGCTTCATTTGGACATCCAAGTAGAGATCGTTTGAAACAAAGTACTGGTCCACGAATTCAAGCTCCAAATGAATCAAGTGTTGGCGGTGTTAAGAGTAATAAGCTTTGTCTGATAAAGTGTGGAAGGCGACATGTGGGAGAGTGCTGGGGCAAGTACAACAATAGAGTTTGTTATAAATGTGGATCCCGAGATCATTTTATTCGGGATTGCCCAAAGATGGTCGAAGAAGAAAATGTTCAGAATGAAAGACCGAGTAATGTGACAGCTAGGGGTAGACCACCCAGAAGCACCAAAAATATGAGTGAAAGTCAGAGATGGACAAATGACACAGCTGTGAGATTAGAAGCGAGAGCACCTACCCGAGCCTATGCTATACGTACACGAGAGGAATCATCATCTCCAGACGTCATCACCAGTACTTTCACTTTATTTGATACTGATGTCATTGCATTGATAGATCCAGGATCAACTCATTCCTATGTGTGTATGGATTTAGTATTGAATAAGACTCTACTTGTTGAGTCTACTGAATTTGTGATTAGAGTATCGAACCCCTTAGGCAAGTGTGTTTTAGTGGATAAGGTGTGAAAGAATTATCTCCCATTATGTGCCTCCTCCATTTTTTCTATATGTGGGGCATAGATGTTATGGGGCCGATTTCGTCAAAAGTATCTAGCCGACACCAATTCATCTTCGTGGTTGTCAATTACTTCACTAAGAGGGTGAAGGTCGCTTCATATGCCAAAGTTACAAAGTCAGCAGTTATCAAATCCAAATTCAAATTCAAGTTCAAATTCAAATTCAAATTTAAGTTCAAATGCAAAAAAAAGGCAATAAAGAATGTCAGAAAGGAACATGTCTAACATAATTGCACAATGTCAAAGATTTGATCTGCTTCAAGATCGGACACCATATCGATCAAACAAAGGTAGCCAAAAAAACCATTCAAAATTTTTGAAAAATGACTGAGATTTGTAAAGGTTGGCATAGAGAAGTTACCATTTACCCTCTATGCTTCTTGAACGTTGGCCAGGACCTTCACCGGGGCAACATCTTCCTCATTGGTTTATGAAAAAGGAAGCAATTGTTGGAAGTTAAGATTCATTTTCTCCAAGCTTTGATTGAATTAAGAATTGGATGAAGTAGAATGTCTCCAATAAGCTTGATTTAAAGTATTCATCATGGTCGAATGTACCAAAAATGGATGATACGGGCTTATGACAAAAAGGTTCGCCCAAGAGAATTTCATGACGGGGACCTGGCATTAAGAATGATTCTTCTCATACAAAAGGACTCCAGAAGAAAGTAAATGCCAAATTTGGAAAACCTTATGTGGTGAAGAAGGCTTGTTCTGGAAGATCATTAACTTTGACCAAGATGGATGGCAAGGACATGTTCAGGCCAGTGAGTTCAGATTTCATTTAAATGAGAGGCCAAGGTGAAAACCCGCAAAGGGCGCCTTGATCCCTTAAAAAAAACAAAAAAAAAAAAAAAAAATCAATCAAAAAAAAGAAAAAAAATTTAATCAAAAAAGAAGAAAGAAAAAGAAGAGGCAGGGCGAAAACCCGCAAAGGGCGCTTTGAGACCAAAGGGGATTTGAGTTGAAAACCCGAAAAGGGCAGCTCAAATTTTGATCGAAAGTGAGGCATACAGTAGTCTTGCTACGCTTGAATTAACAATGAGGAAGTATGTTACGTCTTGGGGCTTCGACAAAGTACTCCGGATCCCCCAAACACATATTAAGCTTAAAATGGTCCTCAAGAAGTTTGAACAGAGAAGCTCAGGCTGCGATATCTGGGGCACCTAGTTTCCACCTCACCCATTCTGAATTTGCTATCTTTAATTATTTTATACACTACCAATAAATTTCCTTCTTGATTGCATTTTTTATCTTTGCTTAACTTATTTGTTTCAAGCTATGCTTCTAATTAATTTCCTTCTTGTCCATTGTTATGATCTTTTTCGAGCATTTTGCATTGAAATAACGATTAGTGGACTAATAATACTTTCATAAAAGGAGTTTCACATATTACTCTGGAAGCTTCTAAATAATACAAGAACTTGAAACAGGACTATTGTTTAAAACTCACCAAGTTTAAGGAAGAGTCTAAACTGAGACTATCTCTTCAGATTTTTGTCAAAAATGGTGGTTGAACAAAATGACAAGATATTGCGTCGGTGATACAACCGTGACGAAAAATGGGCAATGTTAACCAAGTGTAAAAGGGGAATCATTCGAGAGAAAAAATGATATTCTGTATCCATGTAAATATCATGCATACACATTTGGTTAGGTCACCTGGGGAGCGATCAATTAATTGAACAGGTCACAGTCCTCTACCCCTGAGTTGCGGTGGTATGGATGGAAAATGATACAAGTCATGTACCCTTGAATAGTAATAGGATGGATTGAAGAAGAAACAAATCCTACATTTAGGAGTCGTAGTGGGATGGATTGGAAAAGATTCAGATCCTATACCCCTAAGTCACAATGAGGTGAACCCTGAAGTTACAATGGGGCAAATCTGTTGAGCAAGATATAATTGTTTTCTTGGGTTTTCTGTTGAGAATACCAGTCGAGCAAGATGACAGCATAATACGTCAGTGATAAAGCCCTGATAAACAATGAGCGATGACACCTTAAACATTTAAAAAGGGATCATTCTCTTGAAATTCTGCATTCATGCAAGACATATTTAGTTAGGAGCATTTGATTTATTTCGATCATTGCATCCTGATCCTTATACATTTAACAAAGGATCATTCTCATTCTGCATTCATGCAAATGTCATCCATAATATCATTTAGTTAGGAGCATTCGATTCATTCTGATCATTCCATCCTAATCATTATAAAAAAGACCATTCTCATGACATTCTGCATTCATGCAAATATTGTCCATAGTACATTTAGTTATGAGCATTATATTCATTCTGATCATTGCATCCTAACCATTTTGTATAAGCATAAACACATAAAACCGATTTTCCAGGATAGGTCCCCCAGAGGACGGTGTTGCAACATCGGTGAATTCACAGATCTTGTCTTCCTGAGATTGTAGTGAAGCAGATCGAAGATACTAGTCTGACATCCCTGAGTTTGCAGCGGAGCAGACCGAAGATAGCAGATCTTGTCTTCCTGAGTTTGCAGTGAAGCGGATCGAAGATACCATCGCATCCCCGAGTTTGCGATGGAAGCGATTGAAGATAGCGATCTTGTCTTCTTGAGGTTGCGATGAAGCGGATCGAAGATACCACCGCATCCCCGAGTTTGCGATGGGAGCAGATTGAAGATAGCGAGATCTTGTCTTCCCGAGGTTGCGATGAAAGCGGATCAAAGATACTAGTCCGGCATCCCCGAGTTTGCGATGGAGCGGACCAAGATAGCGATATTGTCTTCATGAGTTTACATGAAAGCGGATCGAAGATACCATCGCATCCCCGAGTTTGCGATGGAGCGATTGAAGATAGCGGATCTTGTCTTCCCGAGGTTGCGATGAAGCGGATCGAAGATACCATCGGCATCCCCGAGTTTGCGATGGAGCAGATTGAAGATAGCGAGATCTTGTCTTCCCGAGGTTGCGGTGAAGTGGATCGAAGATACCACCGGCATCCCCGAGTTTGCGAGTGGAGCAGATTGAAGATAGCAGATCTTGTCTTCCCGAGATTGCGATGAAGCGGATCGAAGATACTAGTCCGCATCCCCGAGTTTGCGATGGAGCGGACCAAAGATAGCGAGATATTGTCTTCCCGAGTTTGCAGCTGCCGGTCGAAGATACCATCGGCATCCCCGAGTTTGCAGTGGAAACAGATCAAGATTACAGATCTTGTCTCCCTAAGCGATGAGGGAGCGGATCGAAGATGGCGAATCTTATCTCCATGAAGCAAATGAGTAGATTTAAGCCATCACCTTATCTCCACAAGCGGCAGTGAGTAGATCAAGATTATAGATCTTGTCTCCTAAGCGATGATGGAGCGGATCGAAGACGGCGAATCTTATCTCCATGAAGCAGCGGAGCAGATTGAAGCCACCAGCCTTATCTCCCTGAAGTTGTAGCGGAGCAGACTGAAGACAACAAATCTTATTTCCCTGAAGTTGCAGTAGAACAGATTAAAGCTATAAATTACGGTGGATCTTATCTTCCTAAAGTTGCAGTGAAGCAGATTGAAGCCCCAACCTTATCTTCCTGAAGTTGCAGTGGAGCAGGTCGAAATTACCAATTCTTATCTCTTTGAAGTTCCAGTGGAGTAGATCGAAGCTACAAATCTCTTCTCCCTGAATTTACATTCAAGTAGATTGAAGCCAGCAAACCTTATCTCCCTGAAGTTGCAGTGGAGCAGGTTAAAATTACCAATTCTTATCTCGTAGAAGTTCCAGTAGAGAAGATTGAAGTTACAAATCTCTTCTCCTTGAAATTACATTCGAGCGGATCGAAGCATTAATTCCTATACTTTTGAAGTTGCAGTGGGTTAGAGCGAGGTTACTTGAAGAAGAAGAAAAGAAGCACCGAGATTCAACAAGACCGGGCAAAATTGGCTCTTTTGAAGTCTTTGCTCCATTCTCGTTACACGACAATGATCAAAGAGGGGCAGCTGTAATAGCCAATTTTGACCCAAACCCAAAGACAAATTAGAACCCGAAAAGCCCAAATTTAATAGTCCAATTACAGCAAAAAACACAACCCAAAATCTGAAACGCCCAACTAGCCCAAATTAGGGTTTCAACTTTTCTAAAACCCTAAGTGCCGCCGCCTCTGCCCATCTGCCTCCTCGCACACCTCTGACGTCGCCTGCAAAACGAAAACACGCAACAAATCACATGCAACAACAAGACAAAGAACAAAAAACAAAGAATGACAGAAAAACAAAATAGAAGTAGCCAAAATCGAATCTGTAAAATTGGTTATAAAAACCGAAACGAAAGCCTTGTATTTTCTTTTACGAACATCAGAAATAAAAAACGAGAATAGAAGCCTTAAAGGTTGATTTCATTTTTTGGTTTTATTTTTATCTACTGTTTTTTATTATTATTTATTATTTTAATTTTTTTTTACAAATGAAATAAAGAATAAAGGAAGGAAAGGTACACAATCGTCCCCGATCGTCGGAACTCCCGCTCCATTGTCGTCAATCGGGCTAAAAGGGATCGATGGCCCCTTTTCTTTCGGGTTTTTCTAGCCAAGAAGGCTAGGCCTTCAAAACGACTCGAACGGGGCTGAAAAAACCCATGTTCGCGTACCACCGACCACCCCATCACGGTGGCCCGACAAATGTCCCCTTCATCGAATCTGGTTCTTCCCGAGAGAGTAGAGAGAAGAGAGGAAAAGAGGAGAGATTTTTTTTTTTTGAGGATGGTAGTAGAAATGAATAAAAAAAGAAAAAAAATTCTTTTATAAAAGACCCAAAACGGCGTCGTTTAGGGCCTGTTTCAATGGCATCAAGACAGTGCCGTTTAGGTCGACCCGCGCGATCCGACCCGCTCCAACCTCAGGATCTGCGTGTTTTTTAAAAAGGGGTATTTACGCGCGCGGTCCTTCCGCTTTTTCCATATTTTGCAATCAAGTTTTATTTTTTTGTTAATTTGGCCCGATAATTTTTTTAATTTACATTTTGATCCCCCCTCGTGCTGCGTGTTTTGGACGGGAGGGAATTTTGCCCTTTTGGTCCCTCCACTTCTTTTGCGTACCACAATTTGGTCCTTTTACTCTTATTTATTCCTGATTTGCCCCCAAAACTTTGCTTTTAATTTGATTTTCGTCCTTTTAGTCATTTTGACTACTTTATTATTAAATTAATTATTTTTATCATTATTTTTTATTTCCTCTTATATTAATATATTATTCATATCAATGTATTATTATTATTTTTACTTTAATACTGTTGTGTTTTTACTATTAATATTATTAGTATCATTTTTATTACTATTATTATTATTATTATCATCATTATTATTATTATAATATTATTACTATTATTATTATTTGTCATTTTTCTTTAAACTGTCTTAATATATTATTTGTATAAATTTTATCTTTTATATATTACTTATTCTTAAATCTTTTATACATTATTTGTTTTTTTTTTTTGAATATATATATATGTATTATTTATTTTCAAATTTTTGTATGTATATTGTAATAGGCCAATTTAGCCCGGGCCCATAAAACAGAATAAAAAAAACCAAAATAATAAAACAAAGTCCAAGTTTAGTCCACAATATATCATTTGGCCCGACCGGAATGACCCATTACTTGAAAAGGTTGAAGGTCCATCTACAAGCTTGACGTTTATGGAAATACAATCTTCAAAGATCTGCAATCTTAGATATGATACACAAATCTTAGATATGATATGCAATCCTAGAATATATGGTATGCAATCTTAGATATGATATGCAATCTTAGAAGATATGGTATGTAATATTAAAAGATATGATTTTGTAATCTTAGAGATTTAATTTGTAGATACCTTTTAATCTTAGCCGTTGATGTAATTGATCTGTACCGTTGGATTTAGGGAGGCTCAACTATAAATAGAGGTCTCTCCCTTCATTGTAAGGGACTGGAGTTTGAAAGCAATAAGAATTCTTGAGAGCATTCACTCAAATTTCTCTCCCTTTTGCGTTCTTATTTTCTGTGGCTTGTTCTTATTTTGTTCTTCGCTCACCTTCTTTTTTTTTTTTGAGTTGCTTCCGTTCGAGTTAGATTTTGGTGGAGGAATTTCGTTGAATCATCACATTGCGGGAGTTAGGTTGACATATGCATTTTTTTAACTTTTTTTTTTTACTTATCCATATCATTTTTATACTTTTTTTTTTTTTAAAAATTGTTATAATATTCGTTAATTGTTTTGAGTATATTATTTACCTTATTATTCATTAATTGTTTAATTACTACATTTTATCCAAAAGTTTTTTTTCTTAAATTTTAATTATATTAAAGTTTTATTTTTTTTATTTTGTTAATTTCGTTAAAAAATACATATTTATAATTTTTTTTATCTTTATATATATTTGGTTATTATTATACATTATTTCACTTAGTTTAATAATTTATATATTATTTATTATATTTTATTATATTTTGTATATTATATAGTATTATGTTATATTATATAAAGCTTTATTTTGTATAAAATTTATTTATATTATCTAATCTATTTTATTTATATTGTTTATATTATGTATATAATTTCATAATTATTGTACTACATATATACATATATTTTCATTATTTATTATTTTATTTAATATAATTTTTATTACATATTTTTATATTAATTATCGTATATATATTCAAAAAAAGTTTATACATTGTTTAATTATTCATTTTATATATATGTCTTCTTTTATTAATTATTTTATTATTTAATCTTGTATGAAAAGTTTATATTTACTTAGTATTTTTAATTATATTGCTTTATATATTTTATTTGTTTATACAATACCCTTTTATTTATTTATTATTTTATAATTACCCTAGTGTAATTATCTTAGTTGTATTTTATATTGTTTATATTAAATCTTAATGTATTATAATTGCTTTTAATATGTATATCGATAGTATATAAACACAATGTTGTTACATGGTTATTGTTTAAAATAAAAAAAAATTCATTTTTTGCAAAATTATTATATTTTTAAAAAAGTTTTTTAAAATAAGGCAATGTTTTGGTATTTAGAAATTCGGAAAATAGTGCCCTAACGTACTGGGTTGCGATTTTTCGTTTGGCTAAATAACTAAATACCTTTTTACAAGTTTTGTAAATCATGAGATGATTTTGATTACGAAGGTTCTTAAATATCGTGTCCTAACGTACTGGATGTGATGTTTATATTCCCTCGGAACAAAGAAATCTCAAGTTTTAACTTAAATGGCTCAAAGTTTTTTTTTAGAAATCATATTTTTGAATACTTTTAAACTTCAAACATCTGGACATGATTTTATCGATTAGGTGCCAATTTTTGGGCGTTATGAGGGTGTTAACCCTTCCTCATAAGTAACCGACTCCCGAACCCGTTTTCCTGTTTTTGTAGACCAAAATTGAATGTTTTTAAAATAAAAAGTTTTACAAGGTGATCCAATCACACCTAAGTAGAAATGATTGGTGGCGACTCCCACTTTCGTTTTTCAAAGTCGATCCCCGTTTTTTTTAAACGATTTTAAAAATTGTTTCGACAGCTTGGTGACTCCACTAGGGACCAATAAGAGAGTCAAGCCGTAAAATCGATAATTTCATGTCCTTATGTCCGAATTTTAAAATTTGGTTTAAAAATTATGATCCTTTTATTGCATGTGGTTTTAATATATATTTCTTCATGGCACTACATGACCATTGTGGTCACACCCTTAAGTGGGAGTGAGAAGCTACTCCTTCGTGAGGTTTTCACCTCCGTGTAGGATAGTGAATCGCTTTCGGGATACATCCGTACCTATGTCTTCGTGAGGTTTTCACCTCCGTGCAGCCATAGGGAAATGTATTCCCCTGAACTGAACTCGATTCGTATGAGCCTATAATGGGTGAGGATCGAGGAATCTGCTGGTTCAGGTACATCAACTTTAGAGCTAAACCACATATAGTGAACCCTAAAGAGCCCACCTTAGGTAGAACTATGTCAAACCCTAGTAGCCACCCTGATAGGTGTTCTATGTTATTTTTTCTGTGCTAACGTGTTTTCTTTTGTTTTGGTTGCATTGCATTCACATCATAGAAAAGAGGTGTTGATTTCAAATTCGATTGCTAAATAGAAAAGTTTGTCATAAGAAAATGGGTTTTTTGAGAAAGTGGATTATAATACGGTCTCGTCCGAATATAGTCTAAGTGAACACAACAAGCGAAGACTGATAGCCGGCGAAGGAATACAAGACTTTATTATCCAAGGATTCAAGCTGACAAAGACAAATCGAGAATTTCCACGTCTCGACTTTCTTGAAGAAGCTAACGAGTATTATGGAGCAGTGAGTCGCGTCCCAGATCAAGCAAAAAGGAGCTAAAGGAGGCATCTATTAGAAGTTTGCAAGACTTGACTTTTGCGAAGAAGGGATTCATGTTTTCACTTGGACTATGAGGATAAGGCCGTGTATGCGATCCGTTTTATGTAAAGAAATTTGCCTTCTAGAAAAGTTTTTCTAATGTAACTGAATTCAGAATCAACGCCTCTCTTTCTTTGCATTCATGCATTTGCATTACATAACATCATATTCATTCAAGTCTATAGAGAGAGTCTAATTAGTTCAAATTATAGGAGAGAGAGAGAAAGAAAATCTGGAAGCAGAACACTCTTACAGTACACGAGCTAAGTCAAGGAAAATAGACCAGAGAATGGAGCAATTTTAAAGAGATATGCAGGACCAGATGCAGGAACAGATGGCAAAGCTCCAGCAAGAAATGAGGGACCAACTATTGGAGGCCCAAAAGAACATGGTGGCCCAAATGGCCCAGATACTGAGTGGGGCAATGGACAAAGCAAAAGGTCCCATAGTCAATGCTGAAGACAATGAGGACTTTCCTAGGGGATTCACTCCACCACACGTGCAAACACATCCTGAAGAGTATCCCCAGAGGCCATCTGTCACAATAAGGCCTCAACAAGGGCAAGCTGATATTAGACCGCCCATGAACTTTCAAGTCGGCATGGGATCCAACTCAAGGGACAACCCCGCTAATCCTGTTGTCCCTGACTTAGACACGGCAGAGGGAGAGGGAATTAGAGCTGAATCTGCAAGACAATAGGAGGATCGCTATAGGTGGTTGGAGGAAAAATTCAAAGCTTTGGAGAATACTGACTATCATCACGGTATTGACGCCAAGGACTTGAGCCTGGTCCCGAATCTGGTACTTCTTCATAAATTCAAGATGCCAGAATTTGAGAAGTACAATGGAACTACTTGCCCTGAAGCCCACATCACTATGTTCTGTAGGTGCATGACTGGTTATGTGAACAATGATCAACTCTTGATTCATTGTTTTCAGGATAGTTTGACGAGAGCAGTATCTAGGTGGTACAACCAACTCATCCGCGCTAACATTAGCTCATGGAGGGACTTAGCTCAAGCCTTCATGAAGCAATACAACCATGTTACGGACATGACACCTGATAGAATAACTTTACAAAATATGGAGAAGAAACTAGGTGAAAGTTTCAGGCAGTATACGCAAAGATGGAGAGAGGTCACCATGCAAGTTCAGCCACCACTCCTAGAAAAGGAGACCACAATGCTCTTCATTAATACCTTGAAGGCTCCATTCATCACTCATATGATATGAAGTACTACTAAGAGCTTTGTGGATATAGTCATGGCGGGTGAAATGATAGAAAATGCCATAAGGGGTGGCAAGATTGAAGCGGGAGAAACTACTAGAAGGTCTACTCCTAGGAAAAAGGATGACGAGGTGAATAATGCGAGTACATACAACAAAAGGTACTCAAAGGTAGTCACTGTTAGCCAACCGAAAGTGGTTACGGCTGGGCAACAAGGGTCGACGAGACAAGAATCAGGCCCTAGACAAAATTCTGAAAAGCTCTAATTTACGCCAATTCCAATGACATATAAGGAGCTATATCAGACTTTATTAGAGGCACGTGTAGTGTCCCCATATTATCTGCAGCCGTTACAACCCCCATATCCTAAATGGTATGACTCCAATATTCAATGTGATATCTACGCAGGAGTAACGGGGCATTTAATAGAAAATTGCACTGCCTTCAAAAAGGTAGTTGAGAGACTTCTTAAGATGGGAGTTGTCAAGATTGATGATACACCCAGTGTGGAGGACCCATTACCCAATCATGGAGACAAGAAAGTTGTGATCCCTTGAAGAAATTGAAAGCGAAGAGGGAATCAGAGAACGAAGTTTACAAGCCCTTGTGTACTTAGGAGTGTTTTGAATAATGAGACTGTGGAAGAAATCCCTGTACTTTTAGGGCTAATCTAGAGTAATGTGCAAAACATGCTTGTTGCCTTAAGCCTAGAGGCAATAAGACCCCTTTTGTGAAATAGGCTTGTGTCCTAAATTCTTATTTCAATAAAATGCATCTTTTAAGTACATATTCTTTTATTCTTTCTACTATACACTTTTACTCTTTCATTCTTTATTCATTACCATACAAGTAATCATCCTTAGAATCATTTATTCTTTGGATTTTTTGCCTTCATGCTTAGGTACCCAGATATCAACGTCATGAGCGACATTGTTACTGACTCCCTTTTTGAACAAGATATGGGTTTAGGGGATCTCAGGATTTTGAAGATGACAGAGTTTGAGACATATTTTCTGGCTTGTTAAGAATGGTTTAACAAGATGAAAAATAGACCTTACTCTACAAAGGGTCATTGGATATTATGAGCCAAGGGAAAAGGTGAAGACCGAAGCCTAGCTCACCACAAAAATAAGGTAAGACATCATTGAGTTGTTTTCAAGAATTCAAAGATGTTTTCGCACAATTATATCAGGACATGCCTTGGCTAATAAGAAGCAGGCTAAACAAAGAGGATCGGGCACTGTTGATTCACCATGGAAGGGGATTGCATCAGTCATACCGCAAATACGGAATTGAAGAAGACAAGATTCATATGTGGGGCATGGATGTAATGGGGGCAATCTCGTCAAGAGCTTTTAGCCAATATCGACTCATCGGCATAGTCATCGTTTACTCCACTAAGAGGGTGGAAGTAGCTTCGTATGCCAATGTTACGAAGTCGAAGTCATCAAATTCCTCAAAAAAAGAAAAAAAAAAAGAAAAGATCAGTTACCAACGAAGAATGCCAAAAAGGGACAAATGTCAAAAGTTGTTAGTCTGTTCAAAGATCAGATACCATATCACAGTCCAGTAAAGGCGGAAAAAAAAAAGATCATGGGAAAGATGACCGAGACTTGTAAAGATTGGCATAAAGAAGTTACTATTTACCCTCTGCCTTATGGAACGTTGGCCAGAACCTTCGCTGGGGCAACATCTTACCATTGGTTTGTGTAATGAAAATGTTTTTGCCAATTGAACCTAATTGAAGACAAGGTCAAAAGTTATCCATCACGGTCAGATGATACAATCTTACGACAAAGATGTTTATCCTGGAAGATTCCAAAAGGGGAACATGACCTTTCTTTTACAAAAGGATTTCAGAGAAAAGCAGATGCCAAACTGGGAAGGACCTTATGTTGTAAAGAAGGCCTGTTCTAGAAAAGCATTGACATTGACCAAGACGGACGGCGAAGACTTGCCCAATCTGGTGAATTCAAGTTCAGTCAAGAAATATTTGACCTGAAGGAGGAAATACCAAGGTGAAAACCTGTAAAGGGCCCCTCGAAAGAAAAAAAAAGAAAAAAAAAGGAGAGGCCAAAGCGAAAACCCGCAAAGGGCGCTTTGAGACCAAAGGGGCTTTGAGCCGAAAACCTGAAAAGGGCGGCTCAAATTTTGATCAAAAGAAGGGCATACAGCAGTCTTGCTACGCTTGAATTAACAATAAAGAAGTATGTTACGCCTTGGGGCATCGACAAAGTACTCCGAATCCCCTAAATACATATTGAGCTTAAAATGGTCCTCAAGAAGTTGGAACAAAGAAGCTCAGGCTGCGATATCTGGGGCATCTAGCTTCTATCTTACCCATTTTTGAATTCCTTATCTTTGATTGCTTTATTATTTTTGAGATACACCCAAATCAATTTTCATTTATTGCCTTGGTTATCTTTGATTAGCTTATTTGTTTCGAGCTATGCTCCTGATTAATTTCTTTCTTGTCCATTGCTGTAATCTTTTTCAAGCATTTTATATTGAAATAACGATTAATGGACTAATAATACTTTCATAAAAGGAGTTTCGTATATTACTCTAGAAGCTTCTAAATAATATGAGGAATCTGAAACATGAGTATTGTTCAGAACTCACCAAGCCTAAGGGCTGGAAACATTTAAAAATGATTATCTCTTCGGATTCTTATGGGATAAGACAATTTCATTGGTGATACTATATTGGCAAATGACGAACAAGGTCAATCCAAGTATAAAAAGGGATCATTGTCGGGATACCCTGCATCCATTCAAACACATACATCTGGTCATTGCACCCAGGGAATGGTGTAACAGATTGAAAGTGATACAAGTTCTGTACCTTTGAGTGGTAACAGAAAAATGAAAGAAACCAAATGTTATTCTCCTGAAGTTGCAGTGGGAGGTACAAACTTCATGTCCCAAGGTTCGAGTGGAGTGGACTCAGAATTACCACAGGGCAAAATAATAGAGCAAGAAAATGATACTTCAAGGGAAACGAAGATGAAACCTTGACAGATAAATGAGTGATAACACCTTAAGCAGGAATCATACTCATATCATTTTTACATTCATAGCATGTCTAATTAGGAGCATTTGAGGCATTTCGATCAAGGCATCCTAATTATTAGACATAATCATATACCCATTCTACAGGTTGTGGTCCTCTAAAAGACAATGTAGTAAGGTAGAAGATAGCCAATCTGCATTCCTGAGCTTTGCAGGAAGTAGATTGAGGATAGCAAATCTGGCATTCCTGAGCTTTGCAGGAAGCAGATTGAAGATGACAAATCTGGCATTCCTGAGCTTTGCAGGAAGCAGATTGAAGATAGAAAATCTGGCATTCCTGAGCTTTGCAGGAAGCAGATTGAAGATAGCCAATCTGGCATTCCTGAGCTTTGCAGGAAGCAGATTGAAGATAGCCAATCTGGCATTCCTGAGCTTTGCAGGAAGCAGATTGAAGATAGCCAATCTGGCATTCCTGAGCTTTGCAGGAAGCAGATTGAAGATAGCAAATCTGGCATTCCTGAGCTTTGCAGGAAGCAGATTGAAGATAGGAAATCTGACATTCCTGAGCTTTGCAGGAAGCAGATTGAAGACATCAGTCTGGTGATCCCTAAGTTTGTAGGGATCAGATTGAAAATATCAGATCTGGTCTCCCTGAGTTTGTAGGGATCAGATTGAAAACATCAGATCTGGTCTCCCTGAGTTTGCAGTGGAGCAGATAAAAAGATAGTGGATACTGCCTTCATGAAGTTGAAGTTATCAAACTCACTGAAATCAAGATAAAGCTCCAATGCCGTTGAAGTTGCAGTTCAGATTGGAAGAAGTCGAGGACCAAGAAGTCGAGGCTCGGCAAAGACCGGGCAAAATTGGACCTTTTATAGTCTTTGCTTTATTCTCGTTACACGACAATGAGCAAAGAGGGGCAGCTATAATAGGCCAATTTAGCCCGGGCCCATAAAACAGAATAAAAAAAACCAAAATAATAAAACAAAGTCCAAGTCCAGTCCACAATATATCATTTGGCCCGATCGGAATGACCCATTACTTGAAAACGTTGAAGGTCCATCTACGAGCTTGACGTTTATGGAAATGCAATCTTCAAAGATCTGCAATCTTAGATATGATACGCAAATCTTAGATATGATATGCAATCCTAGAATATATGGTATGCAATCTTAGATATGATATGCAATCTTAGAAGATATGGTATGTAATATTAAAAGATATGATTTTGTAATCTTAGAGATTTAATTTGTAGATACCTTTTAATCTTAGCCGTTGATGTAATTGATCTGTACCGTTGGATTTGGGGAGGCTCAACTATAAATAGAGGCCTCTCCCTTCATTGTAAGGGACTGGAGTTTGAAAGCAATAAGAATTCTTGAGAGCATTCACTCAAATTTCTCTCCCTTTTGCGTTCTTATTTTCTGTGGCTTGTTCTTATTTTGTTCTTCGCTTACCTTCGTTTTTTTTTGAGTTGCTTCCGTTCGAGTTAGATTTTGGTGGAGGAATTTCGTTGAATCCTCATATTGCGGGAGTTAGGTTGACATATGCGTTTTTTTAACTTTTTTTTTACTTATCCATATCATTTTTATACTTTTTTTTATTTTTTTTAAAAAATTGTTATAATATTCGTTAATTGTTTTGAGTATATTATTTACCTTATTATTCATTAATTATTTAATTACTACATTTTATCCAAAAGTTTTTTCTTAAAGTTTAATTATATTAAAGTTTTATTTTTTTTATTTTGTTAATTTCGTTAAAAAATACATATTTATA
The DNA here is from genome assembly GCA_025698515.1 of Gossypium sturtianum. NCBI lineage: Eukaryota > Viridiplantae > Streptophyta > Magnoliopsida > Malvales > Malvaceae > Gossypium > Gossypium sturtianum. The sequence continues at coordinate 29,219,476 of CM046949.1, forward strand.
ATTTTTTTATCTTTATATATATTTGGTTATTATTATACATTATTTCACTTAGTTTAATAATTTATATATTATTTATTATATTTTATTATATTTTGTATATTATATAGTATTATGTTATATTATATAAAGCTTTATTTTGTATAAAATTTATTTATATTATCTAGTCTATTTTATTTATATTGTTTATATTATGTATATAATTTCATAATTATTGTACTACATATATACATATATTTTCATTATTTATTATTTTATTTAATATAATTTTTATTACATATTTTTATATTAATTATCATGCTATATGTATTCAAAAAAGTTTATACATTGTTTAATTATTCATTTTATATATATGTCTTCTTTTATTAATTATTTTATTATTTAATCTTGCATGAAAAGTTTATATTTACCTAGTATTTTTAATTATATTGCTTTATATATTTTATTTGTTTATACAATACCCTTTTATTTATTTATTATTTTATGATTACCCTAGGGTAATTATCTTAGTTGTATTTTATATTGTTTATATTAAATATTAATGTATTATAATTGCTTTAATTATGTATATCGATAGTATATAAACACAATGTTGTTACATGGTTATTGTTTAAAATAAAAAAAATTCATTTTTTGCAAAATTATTATATTTTTAAAAAAGTTTTTTAAAATAAGGCAATGTTTTGGTATTTAAAAATTCGGGAAATAGTGCCCTAACGTACTGGGTTGCGATTTTTCGTTTGGCTAAATAACTAAATACCTTTTTACAAGTTTTGTAAATCATGAGATGATTTTGATTACGAAGGTTCTTAAATATCGTGTCCTAACGTACTGGATGTGATGTTTATATTCCCTCGGAATAAAAAAATCTCAAGTTTTAACTTAAATGGCTCAAAGTTTTTTTTAAGAAATCATATTTTTGAATACTTTTAAACTTCAAACATCTGGACATGATTTTATCGATTAGGTGCCAATTTTTGGGCGTTATGAGGGTGTTAACCCTTCCTCATAAGTAACCGACTCCCGAACCTGTTTTCCTGTTTTTGTAGACCAAAATTGAATGTTTTTAAAATAAAACGTTTTACAAGGTGATCCAATCACACCTAAGTAGAAATGATTGGTGGCGACTCCCACTTTCGTTTTTCAAAGTCGATCCCCGTTTTTTTAAACGATTTTAAAAATGGTTTCGACATATATTATATAGTTTAAATGTTTATATATTACTTAGTATAAATCGTTTTATTTGTTATCCATTTAAAATATTTTGTTTTGTTTATTTTAAACATTTTTATTATTACTTTGGATTGTTTTTTATTTATTTTCTTATTTTATTTTAAATCATTATTTACTTTAAATTATTTTGCATATTATTTATTTTACATTTCTTTGATTATTAATGTTAATGTTTAAATGGTGCATATTGTGAGATTATTGCTATTGTGTGGATTTTAATTCGTTTATTTAATTCGTTTATTTCGTATTTTTTTTGTATTATAGTTATTTATTCGTATAATATTATTGTCATGTATTACTATTCATGCTTGTAACTACGTTTTTTTGTTATTGCATCATGATTCAAATTCCCACTTTAGCCCGATATTGATATTTTAACAAGATAAACAAATATATTTTTGAGTCCATTTTATAATCACTTAGTAAAAGCTTTCAAAATAAGGCAATATTCTGTGATTGGAAATCCGGGAAATCGTGCCCTAACGTGCTGGGTTTCGGTTTTTCGTTTGGCCAAATCATCGAATATCCTTTTGATATTTTCAATGCATGGGTCTCGGGAATCATGAGATGATCTTGGATTCGAGGATTTAATTTGTCGTATCCTAACGTGCTGGATGTGATATTTTATTCCTTCGGAGTAAGAGAATCCTAATATCCAATTCGAGTAAATTCAAATATTTTTAAAAGAGATTGTATTTTTAAAATCTTTTTCAAATTTTCAACTTTCGATATTAAGACACTAATTAATCAATTAGGTACCAATTTTGGGCGTGACGAGGGTGCTAACCCTTCCTCGCACGTAACCGACTCCCGAACCCGATTTCTCAAAACTTCGTAGACCAAAAATCGTCGTTTTAGTAAATTTAAATTTTATTAAAATGATTGAATAAAGAGGTGACCCGGTCACACCTCATCAAAAAGGATTGGTGGCGACTCCCGTTTTAATTTTCGTTTTCAAAACCAAAGTCAACCCCATTTTAAAAAAAAATATTTCGACACAGAGCTTTATGTATTTCAGTAAACCAATGTTGAAGAACAACAATTCAAGTCGGAGCAGACTATTTAGGTGTTATTGAGTTGCCCACACATGATAATTATTTCGCTAATTGGTCCAAATTCAAAGAGAATTTTAAAACCTCATATGATTTTCTTTTATTATGCTGTTACTTTTTATGAAAATATATTTTGATTATTAAATCGCTAAGTTTGTTGGGTTTTGCCTTGCAAGTGAATAAAATAACTGTTACAGTTGCATAATATTATCTGGGGAGTAATCGATTATTAACAAGTACAATTTACTATTTATGTTCAACTCACTCACATACTTTAATGTACACCACACACTCTCTAAATCTTTCCCCTTAAAAGTTATTAACAAGTACAATTTACTATTTATGTTCAACTCACTCACATACTTTAATGTACACCACACACTCTCTAAATCTTTCCCCCTAAAAGCTATTAACAAGTACAATTTACTATTTATGTTCAACTCACTCACATACTTTAATGTACACCACACACTCTCTAAATCTTTCCCCCTAAAAGCTTAGACATAAATTGATTGACTTGATTTAATTTACTCACAAAATTTGAACTCGATAATAATTTCTAATTGAACAAGTAACGTATTTACTCATTCGTACATCAAATCTAAACAAGTTATATATAATAAAAGATATTTTAAGATACAATCCATTAAAATCATTATTTGTATGTGTTGCACATGAAATCTTCTCCGATGAGCTGCTACTAATCTTCAATATTCGAAATTAATTAATTAAAAATATGCCAACCAGAAATGGTAAATTATAATATTTTATCAACTTTTTCCTCAAATGCAATTAGAGTTGTAGCTAGCATTAACATTCTGATCCCCTTGACATTTTATAGAACAAAAACTTATCACCACGTCAAGTAATCTCCCTCTTGACATTTTGCAACAAAAACTTATCACCGCGTCAAGTAATCTCCCCCTTGTCATTTTACCACAAAAACTTATAACCGCGTCAAGTAGGAGTAAGCAACTCAATACTTCCACATATTTGATGTCCAAAATTAGAGTAAATCTAATTATTAGTGTATTTTTATTTTGGTTACTAAATTACAAAAAAATTCAATCTCATCATTAATGTTTTAGATCCCCTTTAAATTATCAAAGGAAAAGATGATGTGGCCTTTTTTAAATTGGTATAACAATATATTTAGTCATTAACACTTATATATTATATCAATTTAGTCGTAATTTTAAATAATCTAACAAATTTAACCCCCTATATTTGTAAATTCTATCAATTTAATCCTCAAACACATCTTCATCATAAATTTATCCAAACAAGAAATAATTTAAATAAAATTTTATGAACCAAAATAATTGTCTTGTAATTATGAATTGAAAAAGAAAGAAAATATAAAAAGCAAAAGAAAATATAGAACCATGTTTATGTTGTCCTAAAAGAAATAGTTATCAAATTAACAGTCTATGAATATGAATTGGTTCAGTGTTGAGATACTCTTGAATGCATTGCTCCAAATCTCATTTTAGCTTTGGATTATATAAAAATGAAAAGAAAATATAGAACCATGTTTCTACTATAATGATGGTAAATGTATTTCCATATAAGCTGAAATTGTTTGCTGCTTTGAAGTTAAAAAAAGAAGAGAAAAATGGTGGAAAACAAATTCGACGATGCTAATCTAAAATGAAGCTTTTAATCAATGAAACTATCCATTGCTATTTTAATGATGTTTAAAATCTGGGTTTAGTCTTTGATTTCTAAATAACAATTATGAAGGGTTAAATTTATTGCATCATTAGAAGTAGGATTAGATTGATAGAATGTGTAATAATTAATGATTAAATATGTTATTATATCAATTTAAAAAAGACCACGCCATAATCTTTTATTTAACAGAAAATGACTAAAACAAAATTGATTAAAAATATTAGTGACGAAATTGATAATTTTAATAATTTAATAACTAAAATAAAAATAAACTAATATTTGAATTGCAAAATTATCAAATAGTCACATTCTTCACGCAGACAACTGGAGTCGAGACAAATTTTGATTTATTGGATACACGTTAGGCAGAAATAAGGGTACATGTGGATTTCAAGAAAAAAAAAATTAAAGATATAGATTATAGAGTGAAGTTTTGATTATTTTAAAAACTGGAGTATTTTTAGTAAATGGATAAAAATGCATTTAAGAAAAATACTTTTTTAAAAAATACGTTTTAAAAAAACCGCACTTTTCTCAAAATGCGTTTTTATCACATCCACAAATTTCCTAAATAATTAAAATTTTTACCTATATCTTTAATTTTTTTTTTTGAAATTGACATACCCCTAATTTTACTTTTATTAATGTCAATTATCTTTCAAATTGGTCCCGATTATTTAATAGCCAGTCCATTTTGTAGTCGCAACATGACAATTCTTTAATTACACTTATTTTATTTTTAGTTTTTATTACGTTGTAAAACAATATTTATTTCAATAACAAGAAAATAAATTATATTTATTTTTAACTTACCCCTAAATCAATAATATCTTGATTTCTTATTATGATAGAAATTTTTTATTATTGCAAATTATATTATATTGTTTATATTTTTTTTTTCACTCTAAGCGAGTGAATTTAAACTATTTTTAAAAAATTGCTTAATGTGAAAGTGATATTTCGAACCCCCGATATTTGTCTTATTGGTAAAGAGTTTACCATATTCTCAATCTATAAGTTGTGTTTATATGATAGTTTAAATAAGTGTTGTATAAATGTGTAAGTTTGAAATTCTATTATATATATATAAATATAAAGAAGAAGCAATATTTAAGTGTATATATATACACACCCCTATTTTCATTAACATGAACATGTGTGGTGTAAAGCCAGCCTTTGGACGGTATTTTGGGAATTTGGATTGTCCTAACCTAATCCAAATTCAAAGATTACATATATTACTAGATTTTGTCGCATTCATTATATGAGTAAAAGAAATATAACACCCCTTCTCAACTCGAACATCGGGTCCGAGCTACTGGATGTCATATCCGTTATTAGAGAAACTATCGTCAATTGTACAACGAATAAATCATTTAAACATTCAAACATACCACTAACACATTCATATCATGATATACAATCCTTTCCGAGTCTCAATCAAGCTTATGAAAGCTTTTTTGTCTATCCGAGCATGAAATAGGACCAAATTGCAAAGTTTCAAAAATTCAAGGCCGATGTCGTGACATCACCTCCTCCATGTCGTGACGTCACCAAAATAGTTTGTCACAACGTCACATACTGCCGACCTGCGTTGCGACGAGAAAATGTGGTCATTGTGACGAGGACTCTATTTTTTATACAAATTAGGCCATTCGGTACCTCTTTCATGTCAACCTTTCAAACTCACCATTTGGTGCATTTTTCACAACATTTTCCTACACAAAAACATACCAAATACATGCCAAAGCATAACATTTAACCAATTCCAACCATCCATTCTAATCTTTCCACAATTTGGCATCAAACATATCAATTCAACTTATACCAATTCAACCTACTCAACCATGTCTTTTAACCATTAAATACCATCATTTTAACCTTGTAATTCATACTTAATTATGCCATTTATAGTGCCACAAGCATAGCTCCAAGTGTTACCAAAACATTTATACTCAATAGGCATTAACCTTATTAAAACTTAAGCATTATAAAGGATTCAAACTAAAACTATCATTTTCAGTTAACATATCAAACACTTATGTACATGCCACATAACCGAACTTTAACACGTTTGAAAGACTACCGAATTGATAACGGGATAATGTGAGCTTCTCGTAGATTTGATCGACACGTTCCGTAAGTTGGCAATTTACAAGGAAAAGGGAAAACAATCGGGTAAGCATTTTGAGTGTTTAGTAAGTTCATATGAAAATTACTCAACTCACCTTGACATTACAACAAATTAAGTAGTTAAACACATTGATATATAACATGGCATCCTTATACTTTCATATGCAATTCAACATTACAGCCAATAAGTTAGTCCATTTGCATAATAAGGACATATAACTCAGTTCATATACATATTCAACATTTTCATCATATATCAAATACTATCCATTTTATATTCAATTTGCATACATAAGTAATTCATTTCATTCAAATCATATCCACAGTTTTCATTTTCATCACGTTACCATGTTCTCACCCAATAAGACTTTAGTAAATTGAAATTGGATACACATAACTATAGTGCTCACACAAGCTGACAGTGATCAGGGCTGCTTACACAAGCTTTCATTGATGAATTGGCTCACAAGCTTTCGTTTATAAATTGAGAATCCAAAAAAAATATTGGATCTCAAATAACCATGTAAATCCCTGATCGTTTTCATATTTGACCCTAATGGCATGTCATATGTATTTCAATCTTTTACTAAGTTCACCAACATACATGCACTGATAGACCTTGGCTCTACTCATTCTTACATCTGTGATAAGTTTGTGGTTGGGAAGAGTCTTAGAGTTGTCCCCACTAAGGCTAGCATGATACTTACCAATCCACTTGGTCAGAGTACTATGGTAAACAGGGTGGTAAAGGACTGTTCTTTGAGTTTTGGCAAACATGTATTTTTGGCGAACTTAATGCTACTGAGTTTCCATGATTTTGACGCCATACTGGGATTGAATTGGTTGACAAGACATAGTGCAACAGTTAAGTGCAAGTCCAAAGGTGTATGGTTACTATCTATCAATGGCAATAAGGTGTTCGTTTCAAGGGTGAAGTGTGATGTCAAAAACATTTTAGTCTTAGCCGTTACAGCTCAAAAAATAATTGCAAAAGGTGGAGATGTTTATTTGGCGTATATCTTAGACTCTAAGATGGTAAAGGAAGACTCCGAGCAAGTACCAATTGTGAATGAGTTTCCAGATGTTTTTCTAGAAGAATTACCGGGGATACCGCCAAATAGAGATGCATAGTTCTCTATTGATGTAACGCTGGGAACTGTTCTTATATCAAGTGTGTTGTATAGAACGGCGCTAGTCGAATTGAAGGAGTTGAAAGCTTAGCTGCAAGAATTATTAGATAAGGGGTTTATCGAACCAAGTGTTTCACCTTGAGGTGCGCCAATATTGTTTGTTAAGAAGAAGGAGGGGACCTTCCAATTATGTATTGATTATAGATAGTTGAACAAGGTGACCATTAAGAATATGTATCTGCTGCCCAGGATTGAAGACTTGTTTGATCAATTAAGTGAAGCTAGAGTGTTCTCAAATATTGATCTATGATCGAGGTATTATCAAGTCTAGATTAAAGGGGATGATATTCCTAAGGCTGCATTTCGCACTCACTTTGGGCATTATGAATTCCTAGTGGTAGCAGTGTTTATGGATTTGATGAACGGAGTATTCTAGTCCTACCTCGATCGTTGTGTGGTTGTATTCATTGATAAAATTCTAGTTTATTTAAAGAGTGAAGTGGATCACAAGGAACACTTGTGGATAGTTTTGAATGTTCTCTGAGAAAACAAATTGTACGCCAAGTTCAACAAGTGTGAATTTTGGATAAAGAAAGTTCACTTCTTGGGCCATGTTATCTTTGCAAATAGGATTAAGGTAGATCCTGAGAAGATTCAAGTTGTACTAGAATAGAATCCGATGAAGAATGTTACAGAGGTGTGCAATTTCCTTGGTCTGGTGGGGGTACTATAGAAGGTTCATAAAGGGGTTTTTCATGATTGCGACACCATTGATGCAGTTATTGAGAAAATATGAGAAGTTTTTCTGGTCCAAAGAGTGTCAACACAGTTTTGATGAACTAAAGAAGAAATTGATTGAAGCCCTAGTGTTGATTCAACCAGAATCGAGAATAAAATATGTAATGTTCATAGATGCATCTTTGAATGGATTGGGGTGTGTACTCATGCAGAGAGGAAATGTGATTACTTATGTGTCATGCCAGCTCAAGCCTTATAAGAAGAATTACCCAACTCATGATCTGGAACTGGCCACCATGGTGTTGGGAGAAGTGACTTATATTTTCAAACCATAAAAGCTTGAAGTATCTATTCACTCAAAAGGAGTTGAACCTACACCAGCGATTATAGATAGAGTTGTTAAAGGATTATGACTTGACCATTAAATACCATCTGGGAAAAGAAAATTTGGTGGCTGATGCGTTAAGTAGAGAAATTGTTGCAACTCTGGCTTTCTTGAGAGTAAGAGTATGTCTAGCGAATGATGGGTCACTTCTCGCCAAGTTAAGGGCAAGCAAGACCTATTTTCCTTTCCCAACTCAAGGATGCACAATATAATAAGATAAAGGAAAGTATAAAGTTTGGCAATGCAAGGAATTTCAACCTGAGAAATGAGGGAAAGCTACATTTTATGGGAATGTTATATGTTCTCGATGAGGAAATTTTGAGGTAGGAAATCATGAAAGAGGTACACCAATAACCTTTTTCACTTTACCCAGGGAGTGTAAAGATGTATTGAGATTTGTGGAGCTTATTTTGGTGGCTAGGGATGAAAAATGAGATTTCATAATTATAATAAAGTGTTTAACCTATCAGAGAGTTAAAGCTGAACATCAGGTTCCCTCTAGAAAGTTGTGTTCCCTTGAGATTCCAGAATGGAAGTGGGATAGGATCAAGATTGATTTTATTTCGAGGTTTCCCCTTAGTACATCAAAGAAGAATTTTGTATGGGTAATCGTTGAAAGGTTAACAAACTCAACACACTTTGTAGTAGTGCATACACACTACTCATTGGAAAAGCTGGCGGAGTTGTACATTTCGAAGATAGTTCGCCTCCATGGTACTCTCTCATCAATTGTATCTGATCGTGACCCCAGATTCACATCAAGGTTCTAGAAGCAGTTGCAGATGTCTCTTGTAACCAAGCTTTGTTTTAACACTGCCTTCCATCCTCAAACTAATGGAAAATCAAAAAGGGTGATCCAAGTATTGGAAGATATGCTTAGAAGTTCTGTGATTTACTTTGGATGAACTGGGAGAAGTACCTGGCTTTGGCGGAGTTTTCATACAACAACAATTATCACGCCAGTTTAGGCATGTCACCTTTTGAGGCACTTTGTGAGAGGAAGTGTTTGTAACGCCCCAAAATTTCTATTTTTATTTCTGTGAAATCTTGATACAATTGTGTATCTGCTTCAGTGGTTAAGTGTTCTGGGAGTGTCTGAGAGGTCCTAAGTTCAAGCCCTACCTTTGGAAAATTTTGATATTTTTCTAATCTAAGCCTTATGTTTGGGGAGTGGGCTTATATTTAATTATTTGTAGAATCATATCAGAATGAGGCTGTTGGTTCGAGTGGTATGGGAGTCTGAGTGTTGAGTGAAGGTTCTGTGTTCGAATCCCTGCGCAAATATGGGTATTTATTTTTGTTCGGTTCTGCGCAGGTGTTTCAGTGGTGTTGGGTTTCTGAGAAGTGGTTGAGATTAGGTAGTTAGTGGGATAAAATTTTGTTAAGTTTATTTTATTTTTATTGTTTTTCCCAAAATTGTTCTTTCCCTAGTTCTGACTTTTTTTTTGTGTGTCCTCCTTCCCTTCAAGATTTTTCTTCTCTTTTCTTTAATCTACCAAAATCACTTTTCCCAAAACCTTAGAGTTGTAATTTTCTGAATCCTTCGGGTGTCCGGTAAGTGAGCGTTGTGAACTTGTTCTATTTGTGGGTAAGTATTCTAATTGTTTAGATAATTTTGGCCCTCTCGTTAATGTGGATCGGGGTTTTGGCAGCGAATCGTGTTGAACGGAGTTCTTTCCCTGTAGGACTGTAGTCGGGATTGTTCGTGAGGTTGGGTAAGTAGCGAGTGCTTGAGTTTCTTCATTGTTGTTCTTTGATAGTCCGGTTTAATTGAAGTTTAATATTGATTTTTGGGTATGGTTGTGTTGAATTTAGGTTCTAGAAGGCTCGGGACAGTTTTCGCATAAAAAAGATACCAGGTGTGTACCCAAAACACAGAAAAACGAGGTTTAGCGAAAGCAAAAAAAACCCACTGTCGTTGCCACACGACCGTGTGATCGACGAAGGCCAGGCCGTGCGCAAGACACAGCCGTGTAAAGGCTGAAGTGTGGCCGTGTGGGCCACACAAGTGTATGGGCCCACACGGGCGTATGGTAACTCGGCCAGGCCATGTGATCCACACGGGCAAGGCCAATCTAGGTGTGTGCGCCACACGGGTGTGTGGGCCCACACGGGCAACCTACACGGGCGTGTGGTCTTATATTACTGAAATTTTTCGTAGGGTTGCACGAGTCGTCCTAATCGACTGTGGGTCTACCGTGGGGTCGGTAAATGCTATCTAACCCTATAACCAAATGATCTGTTAGACTGAAATATGGTTATGAGCATGCCTATGTTTGTTTATCTGTTATCTGATTATGAAAGCATGTTAAGCATGATTTATTTGTTAATTCTGTATGCATGTTCTGTTACTGTAATTGGGGTGGGTTAATGTATATTGGAGGAAGTGTTCTGAAAGGCAGACTATGCCTAATATCTGGCAGCATAGCTGCATTATATTTGATATGTGCTGCATCAGTACAGCGTGGTGTGTTAGGCTGGGTGGGTGTTTTAAACCCCACATAGTGTGTAGGGATGGTCGGAGATGGTGTGAAGAGGATGGGGGTAGGATTCTGATATCTGATTTGCATATCTGTAACTGTATCTGTATCTGAAATAGGCTCAAGCTCGAATCTGTATATGTATCTAACATGGGCCTAGACCCGATTGTGAATCTGACTGATTTGTGATATTCTGTATGTGTACATGCTTAACTCTATTGGGTTACACACTGTGTTTACGTAAACTCATCCCTTTTTTGTTTGTCTGTACAGGTAACCTACAGTCTTAGGCAGATCGGTGCAGTGGAGGACTCGACGGTGACCATCTATTTTACTATTTTATTTTGTTTTTGGGTTATTAAGTTTTGGCATTGATGTTGTATTTTCTAGGACTCTGGACTCTTTTAAGATTTTGAAGTTGGTTTTGGGTTTTGGGTTTTTACTTATTTATAACTGCGATGGTTTTTCAAAATCTTGAACGGATTTTCTGGACACAATATTTTTTACAAGCTTCCGCTACAAACACGTTTTATCTCTAAATGATTAAATGAAAGAAAGCTTTAAAATTAATAATAACTCTAAAGGCTAATGAACTGAAAAGGTTTTAACTTAACGACAATGGTTTTTCAACCCATTTTACGTGACACTTCCGGATTCAGCCATAATGTCTAGGCCGGGTTTGGGGTGTTACATTTAGTGGTATCAAAGTAGGGTTGAAAAACTCGGCTGTGAATTTTGGGTTCCAAAATATGTTTTAAAGAATTGGTTTGCAAATGGTTTAAAAATATTTTGATAAAGTATGTGGTACACCGAGTCTCCGACACCGATCCTATAAGTATTTTTGTACTTGGTTAAACTGTTCTGAAACACTGTAGTTAGTACTCTTTGAAATTGTACTAAGATAGTTAGAAAGACCGAAACCTCTAAAAACACTTCTGAATTTCTGATAAATTGTGCATAAAATATCTGTTAATAAACATTGAACTAATGCATAAAACTCTTAATGTAGATAACTTTGAAATTACAATGAGCGCACGAGGTATCCGAGGACGTGGTACTCGAGGACGAGGTAGAGGCCGTAGGGGGACTCAAGCTGAGTCCTCATCTCTAGGTAGCATGCCAAATCTGGACACTAGTGAGACACCAATGTCGCTTGCTACTGAGACTGGGTCTCAGAGTCGTTCGGCTGGGGATGACGCGTTGTCCCAGGCCATGCTGAGGATTTTGGAGAGGGTCGCTGGACCCATTCTGGTTCTGGGGGCCGTGGGTCGGTAACTGAACGAATCCGGTCTAATGGTGCTGAGCTGTTTAGGGGTGTCACTGGAGTATTGGTTAGAGGCCATGGAGAGGATTATGAATGATTTAGACTGCACTCCTGAATAGAAACTGAAAGGTGCAGTCTCTCTGCTTCGTGATGAGGCGTATCAGTGGTGGCTGACAGTTGAGGAGGGTACTCAGCCTGATCGATTGAGTTGGGACTTCTTTAAGACCACCTTCTAGAGTAAGTACGTGGGGGCGAGTTATGTTGATGCTCGTAGGCGTGAGTTTTTGAATCTCATGCAAGGTAACAGATCTGTGGTCGAGTATGAGGCCGAATTTCTGAGGTTAAGCCACTACGCTCGAGGCATGGTGGCATCTGAGCACTAGAGATGCGTCCGGTTTGTGGATGGTTTGATAGATAACTTGAGGGTCTTAATTGCTCCACAGAGGGAGCGAGAGTTTACTATACTGGTGGAGAAAGCTAAGATCGCTGAGGATGTTTAGCGCATGGAGCGCCAGAATAGGGATCAAGAGAGAGGCAAGAATAAGAGGGAGTCAGAGCCCTCTAGTTCTGTTCTGAGGCCTAAGAAAAAGGTCAAATATGATGGACCAGTTAGAGTGGGGCCCCCTGTTGTTCCTACTGGGTTATAGCCATGCAGTGACTGTGGGAGACGCCATCCGAACGAGTGCTGGAGGAGGACTGGGGCATGTTTGGGGTGTGGGTCTCTTGAGCACCATATTAGAGAGTGTCCACAGCGTACAGATTAGATGCAAGCTCCAGCTCTGGGTACTGTACAGCCTCAGAGAACAGTTCAACAGCCACCTAGGGGTCGTGGACAGGCTAGGGGTGGTAACGGTTTGGGTCGTAGACAGAGAGCACCAGGCAGAGGTACTGGTCAGACTGAGGTGAGGCAGCCTGCTTTGGTTTACGCTGCACGTCGCCGAGAGGACAGAGATGCTCTTGACATTATCACCGATATGTTCTTTATATTTGATGTACCTTACTTTTCTCTGATAGACATAGGATCTACTCATTCCTATATGGCTTGTTCTGTTTCTGAAAATTTAGGGTTGTCGATTGAAAGCACTTCTAGTGATGTTACCGTGATAAGTCCGTTGGGGCAGTTTGTTCGGGTTAGTAAACTATATAAGGATGTTCCATTAGAGGTGTAAGGGGAGATATTTCTGGCTGATTTAATAGAGCTTTCGTTTGGGGAGTTCGACCTAGTTCTGGGTGTGGACTGGTTGGTGGAGCACCGAGTCAGTTTAGACTGCGCATCTAAGAGGGTCGTTCTGAGGACCAAGGATGATATGGAGGTGGTTATGATTGGTGAGCGTCGAGACTATCTGTCACATGTGATCTCCGCATTATTAGCTGAGAAATTGGTACGAAAAGGGTGTGAGGCGTTTTTGGCCTATGTCGGTATTTTTGAATCTGGGGGTTCTTCATTGGGAGATATCAAAACTGTGAGGGATTTTTCGGACGTCTTTCTTGAGGAGTTATCGGGATTACCACCGAATTGGGAAGTGGAATTTGGGATTGAGGTTCTTCCGGGTACAGCTCCAGTGTCTATTGCTCCCTATCGAATGGCACCAAAAGAGCTTGCGAAACTTAAGGTTCAACTGCAGGAGTTGTTGGACCGTGGCTTTATCCGTCCGAGTGTGTCTCCATGGGGAGCACCAGTACTATTTGTTAAGAAGAAGGATGGGACCATGAGGATTGCATAGACTATCGTCAGTTGAACAAGCTGACTATTAAGAATAAGTATCCACTTCCGAGGATCGATGACTTATTTGATCAGTTTCGAGGGGCTTCTATGTTCTCTAAGATCGATATCTGTTTAGGGTATCATCAGTTTAGAGTTAAGGAGACTGATGTGCATAAGACTACATTTAGGACTCGTTATGGGCACTACGAGTTCCTAGTAATGCCTTTTAGTCTGACGAATGCTCCAGCTGCATTCATGAATTTGATGAATCGAGTATTCCAGCCATATCTGGATCAGTTCGTTGTGGTGTTCATCGACGACATTCTAGTTTACTTTAAGACTGAGGATGAGCATGATGAGCATATTAGAGTAGTGTTTCAGATTCTGCGTGAGAAGCAGCTTTATGCTAAGTTCAGCAAGTGTGAGTTCTGGCTACGTTAAGTGACTTTTCTGGGGCACGTAGTTTTGACTGAAGGGATTTGAGTCGATCCTAGAAAGACCGAGGCTGTTTTGGATTGGAAACAGCCCAAGAATGAGTCTAAAATTCGTAGTTTTCTGGGTCTGGCGAGTTATTATCGGCATTTTGTGGAGGGTTTCTCCTTGATCGCTGCTCCATTGACTAAGCTGCTGGGTAAGGGGGTTCCGTTTGTTTGGACAGATGCACAACAATCGAGCTTCGAGAAGCTCAAAACTATTCTGACTCAGGCTCCTGTTCTGATACAGCCTGAATCTGGTAAGGAGTTTATGGTCTACAGTGATGCATCGCATGTTGAACTGGGTTGCGTCCTGATGTAGAAGGGTAAAGTTGTGGCTTATGCATCTCGTTAGCTTAAGACACACGAAGGGAATTATCTGACGTATGATCTCAAGTTGGCTGCTGTGGTCTTTGCACTGAAAATTTAGAGGCACTATCTGTATGGTGAGAGGTGTATCATCTATATCGATCGCAAGATTCTCAAGTATCTTCTTACTCAGAAGGAGTTAAATCTTAGGCAGCATCGTTGGATTGAACTGCTTATCTCTAAATGATTAAATGAAAGAAAGCTTTGAAATTAATAATAACTCTAAAGGCTAATAAAATGAAAAGTTTTTAACTTAATGACAATGGTTTTTTAACCCATTTCATGCGACACTTTCAGATTCGGCCATAATGTTTAGGCCGGGTTTAGGGTGTTACAGTGTTGGTCACCAGTTTACTAGTTAAAGCTTAGTGAGGAGAAGCTGGTTGGTCCAAACTTATTCTGCAAAGTAAAAGAGAAGGTGTTGGTCATCAAGAACCAGTGCCAAAGGGAAAGAACTCGTAAAGTAGAAAAAGCTCTAAGTGAAGATTTCTGGTGAGTTCCTTCATATCTTGAGTCTGTTATCTGTGTTATTTTGTTAAACCTTCCTCACTGTACAATGTAACAACCCGAACCCGGCCCAAACATTATGACCGAATTTGGTTTGTTACGGAGAAAACTTTTTGAAAACCATTTTAAAAACCAATTTAAGTTTTGTTGAAAACTTCTCGTTTTTGGTTATCTTGCCGAAACCATACTTAGATTTAATTTGGAAATTTAATTGATTCCGGTTATTATACAAATTTCAGATGTGCCCGATGGCACGATAAAACATTTTCGTGTTAATTTAAGAAAAACATGTGATTTTAATTTAATTTTAATAATATAGTTTAAAACAAAGTATCCAACATATGAGAAATAACAAAAGTAAAGTATATGGAGGCCTTATTACATCCAAAATAAAAATAAACCAATAATAAAATAAAATAGCTAAGTTTAAAGTTCAATTTATTCAAGTCCACTGCATGGCCACCTCGAGTCCAACCGGCTCCTCAACCGCCATCCACGAGTCACCTGAAAAATGTTAAAGGAGAAGGTGAGTCACCAAGACTCAGTATGTAACCCTTCCCCCGTTTTAAAAACATTTCCATACACAACATATAACAGTTAATATGCAGAATATTATGTGCCCCCAACCTAGCCAACCAAACGCCTTTGTCTACCCCATGTGGTACCAAACCACTGGTGACCGTAGTCACAATGTGTTACCAAAACACTGGTGGTGCCAAACCACTGGTGACATATAGTCACAGGTGTGATGCCAAATCACTGGAGGTGCCAAACCTCTGGTGTCCATAGACACAAATCGGTTGATGGGGCCAACCCATCGTGTGATACCAAATCACTGGCAGACGATCCCATATCTCAAGTGGGGCCAACCCACGGTGGTGTTAACCACAGGGACGAGTCGCTATGAGGTACCAAACCTCTGAGGTACCAAACCTCCGTGACCGTAGTCACAAAGTGTTTACCAAAACACCGGTGCTCGTCGGACAAAATATCACTGCCCCTCCACTCATTTAACCCACAATAGTCAAATAATCATGAATAGATCTCATACATTTATCACATGTAACATATGAACCATGCTTCCCAAAAGCATAATAATCTCGTATTAACAGAGACTTACCGGAATCCTCGCTTGTACCCTTGAGGTACTAGATCCGTATCTATATCAAGCAGATTTACAGGCAACACATATGTTTAACACAACCATTAACTGCTATAAGTGTGTATGTACACACCTGATGTCGATGAGAAGTCTAAATCCCGCAAAGAGATGTCGGCCACCTAGATCTACTGGTCCCTATATTCGGCCAAATACATGAGTTAGTACCATGGCCTATTCGGCCAACCCAAACAATCTTAGGGGTTACCAATTGAACCCAAACCTCACCTATTTGCCTCTAAGCACTCACTTCGGCACCTGGTTCACAAATCTGCTTCACTTCCTACAATCGGCCATCATCATTATTAGTAGCCCTTGGCTTAATCGAATCCCAAAAAGAATAGATCCTTACCAAAACCGATTTACAGGGACTGAGGCTTGGATCAAATACTTCAAAATCCCGGGTACCTAAATAGAACCGATTCTATCATTGATTAGCCAAAAATAATTCAGCTTTTCTATTAACCAAGTCGTCAGAGAGAATGGGACATGGAAAAGAGTTTCGGCATACTTACCCTTGCTTTAATATTCGGCCAAGACTTGAAAATATGGAGAGGGGAAATTCGGCTATGGCTAGGGAGTAGGTTCGGCTAAGGTTGGTTTCAATATCAATCAAGGCTTGACTTTGGGTGAAAAATAAAAAGAATGGAGAAGAAAATATGGGAGGAGTTTCGGCCAAGGTTTTAAGAGAATGGAAAAAGAAAACCAATAAGGAAGGGTTGAGAATTTCGGCTATTTGCATAAATGGCTAAAAAAAAAATCAAGAGGGTAGATGGGTGCTTATAAAGGAATTCGCACCCCCTCCTTATGCTTGCCGTCCAAAGAGTTTAAACTCTAGCCAAATCCTTGCTTTTCTCTAGGCCACTAATTTGATTTAATTCAAATAATTTGAATTAATCCCAAACAATAACCCAATAATCCACTAATATCTCCTTTATCTTTTATTATCCTTAGAATTAATAATAAAAATCCAATTTAAAAACTAATTATTATCCTCATATTATCCCATCAAATAAAAAAAATAAGGAATCCATGTGCTTGCCAAAACTCCACCAATGCTCAACAAAGAAGCAAAACCATGTGCAGAGCCACTCCACTTTCATGCCAAAGAAAATAAAATAAAACCCACCACATCTTTTGCATGCTGGGTTCGAACATGGGACACTGGGGAATCCAGCAGACCAAGTAGCGCCTGAGCCATTCGCCACCGCCTTTTATGTTAAAAAGCCCCAACATTTATTTTTAAATCCTTCCTTCTTCAGCCCATCACCACATAACAAAATTAAAACGCCAAAATGCCGCTCCAGGCCCTCGAAACCGCGCCCTCTCTCCCCTCCAGCGTCTAAGTGACGCACGCTAGCCACTCCGCCAATTGGACTTTCATGTCCACCAAGCCACACCATTAATTTTTAAGGCATACTTAGCCCAGTCCTTTGACGCACAAAAATAAAACAAAATTGCTGCCCCAGCAGAATCTCGAACCCTTGCTCCCCTAGGCGTCACCTTCCAAAGACCCCAAGCAGCGCCTCCACGCCACTTTGCGAGATCCTTTCTTGCGTTTTAAACTCCCCCAATTTATTTTTAAGGCCTTCCTGCCCATTTTCCCCTTTATACCCTAAAAATCAAAAATTTTCCAAAGCCTTTCCCTTTCATCCAAGCATTCTTAGAACCTCTAAAACTCATCCAAGCACTCCCAAAAACCTACTAACACTTGATTTGTACCCAATATGCACAAATTTCCTAAACCAGGGGTGTTACAATTCTACCCCCTTAAAAATAATTTCGTCCTCGAAATTACTTATTATCGCTCAATCGTGCATCCTTAACTCGTCATCCTCACGTTCTTTGCTGCGCACTCGATCTTAAAGAACTATCATACCTTCTACACATTCCCTACGCTTCATAATCCGGGTTCCATACTCTTTACTAGCAATCATAAGAATGAACTAACGTAACCATAACCAAGACAATTGAGGGTATTCCAAAATTAAGAAACTTACCCGTTGTCATGTCCGCACATCCTCCTCCTCACGACGACCAACCGCATAAACCAACCTTGGTTGCCTCGCCTCTGCACCTTCAAAGCACCTCGGCCACGCCTGCTACCATTTGCATTACCTCTAGCCGCACCTCGACCCTCTGTGGTGGTCCTTCATTTCTAACTGCGTCACGGTTCGACCCTCTGGTTGGTTCCTAGCTCGCTTTCGAGGACAATCCCTTACACGGTGATCGAATGACCCACATTCAAAGCACCCTTTACTTCCGACCAAACATTCTCTGAATGGGGTTTCCCGCATCTAACACACCGAGGTGGCCACGAAAGCGAGCTTTGTGGTTCTTTCGATTCCCCAAATCTAGCCCTCTTTTCCACATTCTTTGCCGATCCAGTGATCCAAAGCCTCTCTTCTCGTTGTTCCTATCATGCTTCATCTTACGGTCTCCTTGATCCCTTCGGCTACCTTAGCCTTTTCCACTAGAGACGAAAACTCACGAACTGTTTGTGGGGCAATCAAAGAACCTCAAATCATCTCCAAGCCCGTCCTCAAAGCGGACACACAGCGCTCATGTTCGATAGCCACAATGCCTCGAGCATATCTACTCACCTTAAGAATTCCGCCTCATATTCGACGACGACTTAGTTCCTTGCACTAACCCCGAAAAAGCTTTCCTCCGAGCATCGGTATAGCCGGTGCCCACATACTTCTTCTGAAAAGCAACTCTAAAATAGTCCCATGTAAGATCATCCGCCGTGGCACCATCTCGAAACAGTGAGCCACCACCGATATGCTTCATCCTTCGAAGCGACACGGCTCCTTTCGGCTTTCTCCTCATTAGACAGTCAAGATCGTCCATAATCCTTTCCGTAGATTCTAGCCAAGATTCCACAGACTGGGTGCTACGCGGACACACCCCGGAATACCTCGGCTCAGTTAGGCCGACCGCTCGGGGAACAGATTTTCGAGCTCCTAAATTTCCACCCACCCCACCACAATCTCGTAACTCGCAATACGACGCGATACCGCCTCACCACCGGTCCGATCCGGTTCTCACTCTAAAAGTAGGAGGTGGTGGCGGTGGTACTTCATTTTCGTAACCCCGTCTCCGACCGACGGCGTTCTCGACACGGTCATCCTACCCCTACCGCGTCCACGGTGTCCACAACCTCTAGAACTCATTCTATCTATCTGCGCTTTTAATCGATTAAGAAAAATTTTATGCATTAGCGTTTGTTCCACTTGATTAGTCGCAAGGAATTTTATGAAAAAAAATTTTAATTAGAGATTCTTTCGAGCAAACAAGGTTTCAGTTTCCTATCCTAGTTCGCACAAAGAAGTTCATGCATCCATTCCTTAATACCTTCCATACCTATTCGCTCATCGGACATTTCTGCCCATTTCTATCCCAGGGGTATTTTCGTCTTTTTCCTACAGGGGTATTTTCGAAATTTTCTAGAACCAAAATATTTTGCTGATGATTTCCAAAGCTAAGTTGTTGAATATTTGTAAAATAGTTGAAATTTTGAGCAAAACCATTGAACTGATATTTTATGAACTGAGGGCATTTTAGTAATTTTACTCCCCCCTAAGGGCATTTCTATACTTTTCCACAATCAAGTTTTTCGAAAAAACGTTGTAAAAATAACGTTCCCAAATTTGAAAAAAGTTATTGCACAAGTTTTGAAAACATTAGGGTTTGTTGTTTCATTCTTTTTCGAAAACATGGCTAATTCCCTTTTCGGGTTTTAATCATTGTGTTTAGCCTATGACCGAGCCCTCCCGGTCGTGGTGAACCAAAGCTACGCACTGTGCAGGCGAATTCGAGTGAAGAGGAGGTGAGTCACGAGGACCGCTTAAATACCAAGCTCCCACCGAACCTTTCTAGACATGCGCACGCAGAGTTGCCACACCACCGAGCCCTCTCGAGTTAGGGTGAACCGGTTACGCGCACTGGTAGGATACTGCGAAGAGGAGGTGAGTCACGAGGACCGCTTAAATACCGTGCTCTTCCTGATCCAATCCTAGACATGCATACAGGGGTTACCACACCCCTAGCTCGAGTGACTAAGTCATAGGTTGGTTTAGTTCATTAAGTCTTATGTCCTGCTTGTGTGTTTGAGTAGTCTAAACCTAGGGTCCAAGTCCTATAAGTCTATCTACGCCCAAGCTTCCTACCCTTCTACGAATATAATTCACCAAGAGGTTTAGATGTACTTACAGGCGGATTGGTGCCGGAGACTCGGGCCATGCTGCTTAAAACCCAAAAACAATTCAGAATGCCTACTAAAACATTTTTGGGCCTTGGGCCCCCACAGCCGAGCTTTGAACTGGGCTCTGATACCAATTTTGTAACAACCCGAACCCGGCCCAAACATTATGACCGAATTTGGTTTGTTACGGAGAAAACTTTTTGAAAACCATTTTAAAAACCAATTTAAGTTTTGTTGAAAACTTCTCGTTTTTGGTTATCTTGCCGAAACCATACTTAGATTTAATTTGGAAATTTAATTGAGTCCGGTTATTATACAAATTTCAGATGTGCCCGATGGCACGATAAAACATTTTCGTGTTAATTTAAGAAAAACATGTGATTTTAATTTAATTTTAATAATATAGTTTAAAACAAAGTATCCAACATATGAGAAATAACAAAAGTAAAGTATATGGAGGCCTTATTACATCCAAAATAAAAATAAACCAATAATAAAATAAAATAGCTAAGTTTAAAGTTCAATTTATTCAAGTCCACTGCATGGCCACCTCGAGTCCAACCGGCTCCTCAACCGCCATCCACGAGTCACCTGAAAAATGTTAAAGGAGAAGGTGAGTCACCAAGACTCAGTATGTAACCCTTCCCCCGTTTTAAAAACATTTCCATACACAACATATAATAGTTAATATGCAGAATATTATGTGCCCCCAACCTAGCCAACCAAACGCCTTTGTCTACCCCATGTGGTACCAAACCACTGGTGACCGTAGTCACAATGTGTTACCAAAACACTGGTGGTGCCAAACCACTGGTGACATATAGTCACAGGTGTGATGCCAAATCACTGGAGGTGCCAAACCTCTGGTGTCCATAGACACAAATCGGTTGATGGGGTCAACCCATCGTGTGATACCAAATCACTGGCAGACGATCCCATATCTCAAGTGGGGCCAACCCACGGTGGTGTTAACCACGGGGACGAGTCGCTATGAGGTACCAAACCTCTGGAGGTACCAAACCTCTGGTGACCGTAGTCACAGTGTGTTACCAAAACACTAGTGCTCGTCAGCACAAAATATCACTACCCCCTCCACTCATGTAACCCACAATAGTCAAATAATCATGAATAGATCTCATACATTTATCACATGTAACATATGAACCATGCTTCCCAAAAGCATAATAATCTCAGTATTAATGAGACTTACAGGAATCCTCGCTTGTACCCTTGAGGTACTAGATCCGTATCTATATCAAGCAGATTTACAGGCAACACATATGTTTAACACAACCATTAACTGCTATAAGTGTGTATGTACACACCTGATGTCGATGAGAAGTCTAAATCCCGCAAAGAGATGTCGGCCACCTAGATCTACTGGTCCCTATATTCGGCCAAATACATGAGTTAGTACCATGGCCTATTCGGCCAACCCAAACAATCTTAGGGGTTACCAATTGAACCCAAACCTCACCTATTTGCCTCTAAGCACTCACTTCGGCACCTGGTTCACAAATCTGCTTCACTTCCTACAATCGGCCATCATCATTATTAGTAGCCCTTGGCTTAATCGAATCCCAAAAGAATAGATCCTTACCAAAACCGATTTACGGGATCATGCGGCTTGATCGAATACTTCAAAATCCCGGGTACCTAAATAGAACCGATTCTATCATTGATTAGCCAAAAATAATTCAGCTTTTCTATTAACCAAGTCGTCAGAGAGAATGGGACATGGAAAAGAGTTTCGGCATACTTACCCTTGCTTTAATATTCGGCCAAGACTTGAAAATATGGAGAGGGGAAATTCTGCTATGGCTAGGAGTAGGTTCGCTAAGGTTGGTTTCAATATCAATCAAGGCTTGACTTTGGGTGAAAAATAAAAAGAATGGAGAAGAAAATATGGGAGGAGTTTCACCAAGGTTTTAAGAGAATGGAAAAGAAAACCAATAAGGAAGGGTTGAGAATTTCGGCTATTTTCATAAATGGCTAAAAAAAAAATCAAGAGGGTAGATGGGTGCTTATAAAGGAATTCGGCACCCCCCCTTCCCCTTATGCTTGCCGTCCAAAGAGTTTAAACTCTAGCCAAATCCTTGCTTTTCTCTAGGCCACTAATTTGATTTAATTCAAATAATTTGAATTAATCCCAAACAATAACCCAATAATCCACTAATATCTCCTTTATCTTTTATTATCCTTAGAATTAATAATAAAAATCCAATTTAAAAACTAATTATTATCCTCATATTATCCCATCAAATAAAAAAAACAAGGAATCCATGTGCTTGCCAAAACTCCAAATTAATGCTCAACAAAGAAGCAAAACCATGTGCGAGCCACTCCACTTTCACGCCAAACAAAATAAAATAAAACCCACTTCTTCTTTGCATCTTGGGTTCGAACATGGGACACAGGGAATCCAAGACCAAGTAGCGCCAGAGCCATTCGGCCACCGCCTTTATGTTAAAAAGCCCCAACATTTATTTTTAAATCCTTCCTTCTTCACCCATCACCACATAACAAAATTAAAACGCCAAAATGCCGCTCCAGCCCTCGAAACCGCGCCTCTCTCTCCCCCCAGTCTAAGTGACGCACGCTAGCCACTCCGCCAATTGGACTTTCATGTCCACCAAGCCACACCATTAATTTTTAAGGCATACTTAGCCCAGTCCTTTGACGCACAAAAATAAAACAAAATTGCTTTGCCAAAGAAACTCAACCCTGCTCCCCTAGGCGTCACCTTCCAAAGCCCCCAAGCGGCGCCTCCACGCCACTTTGCGGATCCTTTCTTGCGTTTTAAACTCCCCAATTTATTTTAAGGCCTTCCGCCCATTTTCCCCTTTATACCCTAAAAATCAAAAATTTTCCAAAGCCTTTCCCTTTCATCCAAGCATTCTTAGAACCTCTAAAACTCATCCAAGCACTCCCAAAAACCTACTAACACTTGATTTATACCCAATATGCATAGCCCCTAAACCAGGGTGTTACAGTACAACCAGGTAAGTGGCTTTAACATTTGGTTCCAATTCTCGTGTTTAAGGAGTCGATGCATGTAAGGGTAAAGCCAATGAAACAAAATAGAAGTCATGCATGTTCATGGTATAAATACTCCTTCTTTGGTGCACAAGTTTCGTATCCAAAATGGTGTAAGGAGGTATCGGAGGGTTGTTACGTATATGAAAAAAATAAAAGGATATTATATTTTGCCTCCGGTATGTCACTCTGGTGTAAACCGTGACTGGTGAAAACTTGGTCTTGCGGGGGAACACTTATGTGTTCAAAATAAAAAGAGGGATGAAGGGGGTATGAAGGTTATGACTATTAAATAGATCTGATGAGTGGTATGAAGATACAGGAAAAATGGTTCTTTAGAACTATAATTAGAAGCTAACATAAGAAAGAGAGTATGTGGGAAAAAATGGTGCATTTGAGTAAAACAAAAATTTTACGTTGCATGAAGTGTAAACAATATGTTTAACTGTTATAAAAGGGTAATCTGTGAAAGTGGCATACACGCAGAGTAGTTGTGATCAATAGATAGTGTTCGCTAATAGGTTGCGTCTAATTGCGAGAGTATTTTTCAGTGGATACTTCGGATGGAGAGAGAATTGTATCTGCCATATATGGAGTACTATTTTGTCACTTTAAGTCTTGATCTCTTAATGTCTAATGGTTCTTATTGTGGAATTATACTTCCTAGGAACTCACTAAGTTCTTATGAACTTACCTAGTTGTTTTCTTCTAATTTTCAGGTTCTTAGGTTGGACATTATAGTAGTAGGGAATCAACCAAATTAGCGGCCGATTGTGAGCCTTCTCTTATCTTGGTGTAACATGAAATTATTAGAGTGTTAAGACTTCTGTTAGTTGCCACCAGTTGAAAATCATTAGCCTGTATTTTGGAAAATGGTATTTTGTAACTTTGAATGCTTATTTGTAACCTTGCTGGCTTATTGACAAAGTTGGTTTTATGTGACACTGGAACGAAAAAATTGTCCAAGTATACACAATCGTGACAAGTAATAAAGTGATAAATTTCGAGTATCGTCTCCACAGGGACTGTTAAGCACTTCTTTGTGAAAAAAAATTAGAACTTAAACAAATTGGTGATGGAAAAATAATATAGGTTGAAAGTGTAGTGCAATTAAATAAAAGTGAATTAACTAACTAATTTAATAAGCTAAAAATTATCTTAGTATGTAGTTTAAATGAACACAGGAAATTATGCTAGTATTAAGAGTTTATCACAATGGCATGCTTGTGTTAAAATAATCATCATTCCTAGTTTAGAATTATTCATATTGTTAAAAGATACTGCGGAGATTTCGTGGCTAAATTGATTATTTATTAACCCTAATCAAATTTAGTAAAATATTTAACTTAATCAATTATTAAACCTATCTCACATATTTCTATATTTAATAGAATTAAAATTTCATAAGAAAAACATGTTATAAGGTTATGTATGGTAATAATAGTTTTAGTATTATTACAAATTTAATATATACATGATTAAACATTATACCATACAAGTATTTTGTCAATTAATTAAAATCTTATTCAGATTAATTAATTAATTCATACATTTCTTCACATTACACATGCATAAGAAACTTAATCATGATTTTACTTGCATGAATAATGCAAACTATGGAAATCAGATCATTCTAACAACAACGAATTTAAGCTATCATGATTATATTGAAAAGCAAATACTTGTTTGAAATCTTGTTTATGAATTGAACAAAAACAAAGATAAAAAGGGAAGAAGAAACTCTAGCCAATTCTAGACGTTCCCGAGGCATAATTGCTTGCTCCTTCACTGGTTCTTTTGTCTTGCCGTCACAACTAAGCCAAAGTACCCTTAATATAGCTGAAATATGGCTGCTCTCACGACTATGCAAAGCTCTTTTTCAAGAGGAAGAAATAAGGAATGAAAAAGGAAGAAAAGAGAACGCAAGTGGAGAGGAAATGAAAAGAGAATGAATAATGAATGAGATGATTTTGAAAGGAAAAGGGTCTTATTTATACTAGTATGAGACGAATAAAAATAGCATAGGAGAGTCTTGGTTTTCTCCCTCAAGTGGCAGGCCATGAATTGAGGAGAGAGTGGTTGATTGCTTTACTAAAACTAGCTAGGTGCTTAAATTTAGAAGGCTTGAAAAGTGGAGGGATTGGAACGATTATGAGGAGAAGTTTAGGGATCGTTTTTTAATTATTGAAATCAACTTAAAATATCTGATTTTGGTAGTAATTTGGGACAGTTTGGGCTGCTTTCCCTCTTTGTGGATCAATCCTCTTCATATTAAATATTCTGGGCCTCTTTCTTTGCATCAAGCTGTCTAATTTAATCATCCCAATTGAGAGCTGGGTTAATTGAATTGTAAGGGTCCAAAACTAATCTTTTTGGGTGCCCATGACTATGAAATAATCATCTATCCTTGTGTGACAAATGCTTTTGGAAGATGCTTCAGCAATTTGATCTTCTCAAGGTGCCTCCAAGATTAGTTTTTCTTTTGTTGCATAAAACTGCTGAAAATTGGCAAAATTTTGTAAGTTCAACATAAAAAATAATTAAAAATATAAATTTGTCTCTAATTTTTCCAATTTAGATATTTTGTAATAAAATTACAAAAATATGCTAAAAAGAGCTTGAAATTTGCACAAAAAAAAATTAGTCAGAAAGTGCTGAAAAAGTCTATAAAATTTTGAGTTTCCACACCCTCAAACTTAATTCATTGCTTGTCCCTGATAAACCGTAAAAGTAACATATTTTAATCCCACATTTAGCATACTTTTGGATGAATTATCCCTTATTTTATGTCATTTGGTGCTCTTAATCCTTTGTTTTCATGTTTTATACTCAAGGAATCACCGGAGGATGAAAAGAACAAGAAACGGGCTTAAAATGGGCCAAATGGGCCACATCACGAAATCAACACGGCCTGGGCCCAAGACCACACGGCCGTGCCTCATCAACAGACTCCACACGGCCTGGCCACGATTTACACGGGTGTGTACCATGGCCGTGCCCCTGCCGTGACAAAGAGAAATTTCACTCGGATTAGGATACTTAGGGGCAAAGAAACACATTCCAAAGCCTATATAAACACCCTAAGTATGACCTAAGAGGGGTAGCCCAAGGCTGTTGTCAAGGGGCGTATTGCTAGGCCAAAGGAGGCAGATTTGTGGAGGTTTACTTGAAGATAGCCAGTTGATCCATCTCAAGAAGCCGGAATCATACTCAAGACGGAGGATCTCTCCTTCAACTCCTTCAGGGGTTTTAGGGATTTCTTATGTTTTGTTTTATCTTTTCTTCTAAGATGTTTTCTTTTATTGTTATGAACTAAACCCTCAGATACCTGAGGGGGATGAAACCTAAGATGAATCTTGTTATCGTTTGCTGAACTATATGATAAATATTTGATTTGTTCTTAATTATGTGTTCTTAATTCTTGTGTTGATATTTCCGAGATATTAATTCAAGTTTGATGTGCTTAGGTGGTGGAGCAAAAGTCCATGCCTAAGAGTAGATCTAGCATAATTAAGCGGAGTTGATCGCGCGCCTAGAGATAGGGTGACGAGATTTTGCTGGATTAGGGTGAAACCTAATATGGGATTCCATAGATCGAATTAATGCAATTCTAGGGGTTTTAATTAGAAAGAGATTTCAATTAATCAACCTAGGGCTAGACGTTATTCGCTTCGAGAGAGGGTTTAATATACATTAGGGAATCTTACGGATCAAGTCAAATGAATAAATCGTCTGGTTCAGAGTTAGATAACAAGTGAAGTCTAGGTGGATTCTTCCTCGGGTATTGTCCTTATCAACTGGTTTTTCCCAAAAGTATTTCCCAAATTTATTCTTCTTTGTCTTAGAGTCTTTAATTTAGTAGTTAATTAATTTAGATATAATCAACAAATTCCCTTTATTTTAGGCTAGATAATAAAAAGAAAGTTAGTATTAGTACTTTTAGTTCCTTTAGGTTCGACAATCCAGTCTTGCCTTAACTATACTACTGTTCGATAGGTGCGCTTGCCTCAAATCGTTGTCATAGTTAGTTTTTAGGTTCGATCATTCTCATTATAAATTTTAAGACTTTGACATCGCAAAAAACAACGATCAAGTTTTTGGCGCCGTTGTCGGGGAACTAAAATATTAAGAACGCACAATTTTTATTACTTTAGCCATTTTTTTATTTTTTTGAAATTTACTTTTATTTCTTATTTTGTTTTTAACTTTGCTAATTTTCTTTCTTTTGTTCCTTTTAGGTACCTCTAGTTTATGACTAGAAGGAACCCGACAGGACCCCTACTTTACGACAGTGATATTGAAAGAACAGTTCGTTGAAATCGCAGAGAAATAAGGCGAAGCTTAAACTACATAGAAGAAGAGCAAGAAGGCGAAACCAATCCTACTGAAGGGATGGCTGAAAATAACCCACTACCTCCAGAGATGGTTGAAAATAATGCTCCTAGAACTATGTATGATTATGCTAAACCTAGTTTAACAGGAACTGAGTCAAGTATTGTTAGACCTGCTATTGCTGTAAATAATTTTGAACTGAGACCTAACACAATTCAGATGATACAACAATTTGTTCAG
Source organism: Gossypium sturtianum (assembly GCA_025698515.1). NCBI lineage: Eukaryota > Viridiplantae > Streptophyta > Magnoliopsida > Malvales > Malvaceae > Gossypium > Gossypium sturtianum. The sequence goes on from CM046949.1 coordinate 29,247,590, forward strand.
TTTGATGGTTTGCAGGATGAAGATCCAAATAATCACTTGGCAAATTTCCTAGAATTTTGCGATACTTTCAAGATAAATGGCGTTACTGACGATGCCATCTGTCTTCGGTTATTTCCCTTTTCTTTGAGGAATAAAGCCAAACAGTGGTTGCATTCTCTTCCCCGAGGGTCAATCACTACATGGGATCAAATGACCAAAAAATTTTTATTAAAATATTTTCCGCCGACCAAAATGGCCAAGTTAAGGAATGATATCTCTTCTTTTGTGCAGATGGATTTAGAGACACTTTACGACGCATGGGAGAGATACAAAGATTTGCTGAGAAGGTGTCCACATCATGGATTACCCTTGTGGCTACAGGTCCAAACTTTTTACAATGGTGTTAACCCTTCAACAAGGGAATTAATCGATTCAGCCGCCGGCGGAACTCTGAATAACAAAACTCTTAAAGCAGCTTACGAATTTATAGAAGAAATGTCACTGAATAACTATCAGTGGCAAGTCACAAGGACAAGGCCAACAAAAGCAGTCGGAGTTTATAACCTCGACGCAGTAACCATGCTATCAAATCAGGTAGAGATGTTACATAAAAAAATTGATGGTGTTTACGGTTCCTCGCAGGTACAACCAGTTATGCAGTGCGAAACAAGTGGAGGCGTGGCGAATCCTGAGTACCCACCCTACGGACAGGGCATGGAGAGCGAACAAATGAACTATATGGGTAACAATTTCCGATCTCAAAATAACCCTTATAGTAATACTTATAATCCATGTTGGAAGAACCACCCCAATTTCTCATGGGGTGGTCAAGGGAATCAAAGGCAACAACCATCCCAAAATTCCCAACAACAGCCCTACCCACAGGAAAAGAAGCCAAACCTCGAGGAGATGCTGAAAAAATTCATGGCAGCCACAGAAACACGTTTTCAGAATACGAAGACATCCTTTAAACATCAACTTGACAAATCGACACAGGAGCTCAAGGATCAAATCGGGCAACTTGCTAAGTAGATCTTTGAGAGACCACAGGGATGACTACCGAGCAACACCGAGACTAACCCAAAGGAGCAAATCCAAGCCATAACAGCTCAAGAAAGTGAAGGGTTAGATGAGCCCAATTCAAGGCAAGAGAATGTGGTCGGAGAAGGTAAGGTTGAGGTAAGTAATAATAAGCCAAAACCGATAATTAAAGAGTACCAACCTCGCATACCATATCCCGAAGCATTAAGGAAAGACGACACAGAGGAACAGTTCGGTAAGTTTCTTAAACTTTTAAAGAAATTACATATTAACTTACCGTTACTTGAAGCTCTTTCGCAGATGCCAAATTCTAGAAAATTTTTAAAAGAGCTGTTGACGAAAAAGTGAAGGATAAACGAGGCATCACATGTGGAACTAAACACAATGTGCTTGGCAGTATTGCAAAATAGACTACCGCGGAAATTAAAAGATCCAGGGAGTTTTACAATTCCATGCTTAATTGGTAGTTTATCTATTGATAATGCGTTAGCTAATTAAGGGGCAAGCATAAATGTCATGCCTTATAAAATGTTTAAACAACTAGGTCTAGGGAAACCCAAACAAACTAGGATGAGCATTCAATTAGCTGATAAAACTGTTAGAATTCCTAGGGGTATAATTGAAGATGTACTCGTAAAAGTTGAAAAATTCGTATTCCCAGTAGACTTTGTCGTATTAGACATGGATGAGGACAATAGTATCCCCTTAATCTTAGGAAGACCATTTTTAGCAACTTCCAGAGCTAAAATTGATATTGATGCAGGAGAACTCATACTTCGTGTAGGCAATGAGACAGTCACTCTTCAAGCTCTCGATTCGGCTAGAACATCGAGTAATCAAGGTGAGAAAGTAAATTCTGTTGATAACCATTCGGTTAACCCATCTTCTCAGGAAGCACCACAAAAGAATACAACTGAACCCGATCCTATACCCCGTGCCAACAAAGAAATAACTCATGAGGAACGAAGGATTCAGAACGATGATCTAGACGAGTGGAAGACGCATTTGAAGGAAAAATTAGGGATACACGAAGTAGAACCAGAGCCACTCCACGAAGCAGACAAGTTCAAAATCGGAGATCAAGTATTGTTAGATAAAGTTGACCCTCGAATATCTCCTCTTGACCCTAACACAAACAAAGAAATCCCTTTTAGGGTAATCAGTGTTTCCCATACGGAACAGTCGAGGTAAGTAATCCTATTTTTGGCACTTTCAATATAAGCGCATCTCGACTTGAACTCTGTCATGATAATGAAACTGATAGCATGAGGAAGGACTTTCAACTCCTCAAACCACCCTGATTATGTGAACAAGAGGTAAGTCTAGCTTAAGACTTTAAACGAGCGCTTCTCGGGAGGCAACCCGAGCACTAAATCTACTACTCTTTATATTTTATTTTCATTTTTATTTCTCCTTTTTAGCAACTAACTATAAACTAACCTAAGACCAATTTTCTATACCACACGGCCTTACACACGACCGTGGCCGTGGCCGTATGGATGCACCGAATCTCCGTACTGACATGGCAGAGATGGTACGAGTCAGGATGGATTATATCTTCGAGTCACGGACCCAACTACCCCGGCACGGTCGTGCGATGCAGCCATGGCCAACACTAATAGATTATACACGGGTGTGGCAACCTGAACATGGGCGTGGGAGAAACGAACGAAGCACAACACGGCTGTGCAAGGCGGCCGTGTGATTCAACACGCCCATGGTACACGAGCGTGGGGTCGTGCCAGGCCTAAAAATCTATTTAAACCCCCTCCTTTTTATTCTCCCCTACTCACTTTCAACCCCCCACCCCTTTTATTTTTCCTATTCTTCTTCTAACAAAGCCCCTGATCTACAACATTTATGTCAAAGAGGCGGAAGGATCCAAGCACAGTCTCCCTGTGGGAGACCAATCTACATAAGTTCATGCCGGCCGCTTCATTTACTCGACAAGCCATGGGTCTTTGAGATCATTTAATTCTTCTTCTTCTTTACTCTTCTCCTTTATTTTCCTTATCTTTACTTCTCTTCTGCTTAATTTAGTTTATTTTATTGTAGTTTCTTGGTTTTAGGTTCTATAGGCTGCTAGGGAATCACACCTCGAGCACGACCACCACTTCACCGCAGCCTTAGAAATCACGCCCACCTCGCGAACCATCCAACAATAAGGACTCTTCGATCCATTAATATTTTCTTTTAATCTTATTTCACTTTTTATTTTCCTTCACTTTAGCTTGCTTTTCTTTAAATATATAATTAGTATAGTTTGAATTATTATTATTATGTCCTGACTAATTCTGCACGAGCTACCCAATTTCTTCATATAGCGCAGTAGACTGTGGGAAACCACCACACCACGACCATCGCCAACTCCAAGCTCAAATTGAAATTCCATCGCTTCTTTTCTTTGACTCCATCCAAAATTCAGAAAGTTTCACTTCTTTCCCTTCCTTTTTATTTTCTTACTATAACATTTATATTTATCTTTGTACATTGAGGGCAATGTACATCTTAAGTGTGGGGGGGTGAATCTTAAAAGTGCCAAACTTTTTGCATTATTCTCAAATCCTGAATTATGCCTTGTCTTAAAGTAAGTTTCTCATATTATGATTAGAATGAAATTTCCTATGATATATGATTTTTCTTGATATGTTTGAGATTAAGTCATTGATAATTGTGCATTGATGATTTATACTTTAAGATACAATAGAATCAAGCATGACAAGTCTATTTTTTCAAAAATTAAAATTTTCTAGGTTGTCTACCTGAATTTGAATATTACCTTGAAGTTTGAAATTTACGAGGTTGACATCAAAATACCCATAATTTCTGTGAGATTTTGAGCCTTATAGAGCATATATTCTTTTTCTTGCTCACCTTATTGATTATGAGTGTGTCAACATTGATTTGTTATTCTAGAACTTGCATCGATTATACATGTCGAGACCACACCTTTGATTTGATATATAGAGATGATAAAGGCACCTAGGTTTTAACCCACTTACTCCACTAACAGCCTACCTTCATAATTAACCCCTAGTGAACCCCTTTTAATCCTAACAACCCTTTTATTGACTCACCCACTAATTTTAACCTGAAACCCTTTGTTTTTGTTATCACCATTTCTTTTGACTACCCTTATATCGGGATTTGATGTGATCATTTGCCTAACTATGATCTTTATTTCTGTAGTTAAATTCATCATTTATTAAATATTTGATTTATTCTTAAAAAGAATAAAAATTCAAAGTATATTCGTTATTAGTTCTGTGATCAAGTGAGCTTATACATCTAAATTCCAATTGTTGAAAAAGAAGCTCATATTAGTAGTAGTATTATTATTACAAGTTTTCAATTGATGTAATTATTTATATTCAGTTCATTGTTTCTGGTTAGGTAATTTGTCAGGTCAATCTCGATTCTAACCTTCTAATTCAGCCTTTATCCATACCTTAACCCAAGCCCCGTTACAACCCTGTTAAAGACCTTTTGATTTGTGTATCATCTCATATTATAGTGGTGGAGATTTGATTTTCATGCAAGCCTATGGGATTAACTTCTCATGTTCAACTTATGAATGCTTTTTCCTAAACCTTAAACACTTCGAGTGATTTGAGTGAATCTTTAGTGAGGATGTCAATCCTTGTCGATTTTGAATCAGAGGTAATTATTTAGATGAGGGGAAACACCTATGTTTTCATGCTACAAAATGTATGACTTAGATTGGTTGAATCTTGAGGACTCTTTGAGTTAAATTATCCATGTATAAATTATCTGTGAATTATGACAAAAAACTATTGATGAATATCATGAATCGAGGAAGTTTGTTTTAATTATGAGTTGAGAATTTTGCTTGAGGACAAGAAAAAGCTTAAGTGTGGGGGTATTTGATAAACCGTAAAAGTAACATATTTTAATCCCACATTTAGCATGCTTTTGGATGAATTATCCCTTATTTTATGTCATTTGGTGCTCTTAATCCTTTTTTTTCATGTTTTATACTCAGGGAAGCACCGGAGGATGAAAAGAACAAGAAACAGGCTTAAAACGAGCCTAATGGGCCACATCATGAAATCGACACGGCCTGGGCCCAAGACCACACGACCGTGCCTCATCAACGGACTCCACACGGCCTGGCCACAATTTACACGGGCGTGTACCATGGCCGTGCCCCTGCCGTGACAAAGAGAAATTTCACTCGGATTAGGATACTTAGGGGCAAAGAAACACATTCCAAAGCCTATATAAACACCCTAAGTATGACCTAAGAGGGGAGCCCAAGGTCATTGTCAAGGGCATCTTGCTAGGCCAAAGGAGGCAGATTTGTGGAGGTTTACTTGAAGATAGCCAGTTGATCCATCTCAAGAAGCCGGAATCATACTCAAGACGGAGGATCTCTCCTTCAATTCCTTCAGGGGGTTTTAGGGATTTCTTATGTTTTGTTTTATCTTTTCTTCTTAGATGTTTTCTTTTATTGTTATGAACTAAACCCTCAGATACCTGAGGGGGATGAAACCTAAGATAAATCTTGTTATCGTTTGCTGAACTGTATGATAAATATTTGATTTGTTCTTAATTATGTGTTCTTAATTCTTGTGCTGATATTTCCGGGATATTAATTCAAGTTTGATGTGCTTAGGTGGTGGAGCAAAAGTCCCTGCCTAAGAGTAGATCCAGTATAATTAAGCGGAGTTGATCACACGCCTAGAGATAGGGTGACGAGATTTTGCCGGACTAGGGTGAAACCTAATATGGGATTCCATGGATCGAGTTAATGCAATTCTAGGGGTTTTAATTAGAAAGAGATTTCAATTAATCAACCTAGGGTTAGACGTTATTCGCTTCGATAGAGGGTTTAATATACATTAGGGAATCTTACGGATCAAGTCAAATGAATAAATCGTCTGGTTCAGAGTTAGATAACAAGTGAAGTCTAGGTGGATCTTCCTTAGGTATTGTCCTTATCAACTGGTTTTTCCCAAAAGTATTTCCCAAATTCATTCTTCTTTGTCTTAGAGTCTTTAATTTAGTAGTTAATTAATTTAGATATAATCAACAAATTCCCTTTATTTTAGGCTAGATAATAAAAAGAAAGTTAGTATTAGTACTTTTAGTTCCTTTGGGTTCGACAATCCGGTCTTGCCTTAACTATACTACTGTTCGATAGGTGCGCTTGCCTCAAATCGTTGTCATAGTTAGTTTCCAAGTTCGATCATTCTCATTATAAATTTTAAGACTTTGACATCGCAAAAAACAACGATCAGTCCCGAGTAATGCTTAACTTACAAGAAAAAAATTCAAGAAATCATTTTTGATAGAATCCTTTCGGAATATCAATTTTTCCTATGGTTATACATTTAGTGAAATTATTCCTAGAAATAGAAATTTTGCTACTATGCAACTTAAGTATATATATACCTTTCAAGTATTTTCAATTATTAACATGCTAACAAAAAAAATTAACTAAATGTATTCTCTTAATTAATGTGTATTCAATATTTTCTGATCAATTTATTTCCCTAATTTAGCTAAGTAGCAATCCCTAGGTCTAAATAATACCTTCATATGTTAAATTCAACAATTTCTCTCCATTAATGCAGCAGACATATCAATTTAAATCAATAGGTCTTTCGAGGGGTTGTAATGGGGCTAAGTTTTAAGGTATGGAAGAGAGATAGACATTTTAGGCTAAATACCATTAAACTTAGGTTACATCAGGCCTTCGAAACTACACAATCATCCCTTTTGACTATCCAATTCTTTGTTTTTCAATTTCGGAACCATATTCTCATTTTTTTCATAACAGTTGATTTTTTTTTCGAGCATAAAATCTCCCTTTGAATTTTAGGTTCCCAATACTCCTTTTGAACCCTCCTAAACTTAAAGACAGAAAATATCCTAAAATAAGCTTAGTTTAAAGTTCAGTGAGAAAATTCAAGATGAATAATTTTTCAAATAAGGGATGGTTTGTTTTAATGTAAGGATTAAAAATAATAGGTCATTCGGCTTAGAAGTGGGCTTCAAAGGATAAACTATAATAGGGTAGGCTAAAAAGGCTCAAATGATTCAAACAAAATTTGCCTAAATTATTTTTAAAATGCTATGCCTCTTAGGATTTTGCCTCAAGAAAGTTATTGAATCAATTCTAAAGGCTTAAAACTTCGTGCATACTTAATTTTAATAAGGGAATAAAATTTCATGGTTGATTTATACACATTTATTAAGATTAGTACTTTTGTAAATTAAGGTAACATAAAAATAATTGAGATAATGAAATTTTATATTTACAAAGGCTAATATAATTAGACAAAAATTTAAATGTTTTAGCAAAAATTTACTTAATCATAACTTGATGAAAAAAATTAATTTTCGTCAAAAATCTCAATTTTTTTTCTTTTTTGCAATTTTAGTGATCCTAGAAAAATAAGAAATTTTAATTCCTGCCCCCCCCCCCCCCCCCACTTAGGTGAAACAATGTTCTCATTGTAAAAAAAATGAAAGATAGATGGAACGAAAATAAAGAAGTGAATGGATACTGTACACTAGGTAGGATCCTAGTAAAGGGAGATGAGTCAAATTTGATTGCTTATATATCAAGCCTTTCTTAGGTAAATCCAATCCTAGACATGTACATACTCATTATCACACTTCTTATTTTTCAAGAATTTTAAGAAATAAAGCGCATTTTGTTCAATTTTATTAATAATTCCAAGTTAGTGTTTATTATGTGAGAAATAAAAATAAAAGTAAAAATAGCCTATAAAGAAATAAAAACTTAAAATGTCTTAAAAGAAAAGTAAAGTAAAGACCCCTCATCTTTTAATTTATTTGCAGACCCCTCAGTATCCTACCCAACTTTTGCTTCATCATTCTTGTCCTTGCTTGAGTCATCTTGTTCCTTCCTCGATAGTGGAGTCCATGGCTCAAATATAAAGTCTGGAAATTCAAGCACAAAAAAAAAGGTTATGAAATATTTTCTTAAATGCACCTCTGAACGAGTCATCCCGTATTTTTATGTATCTCCAATAAGCTTGTTGCTGTCAATGCATGTGCTACAGCATGTCCATTATATTTGACTATTCACTCCATGGAATAGTGCTAGATGAAGGGACTCTAAGTGTTGGAGTTACCATCTCTGGTTCAGGAATCGGTTCAGTATGCTTTGACAAGTTAGGAATTTCAATCGGCTGTACTGGTTCTGGTTCTGCAGGAATCTTCTGCATGAATTTTGTCAGCATCTCTTCAAGGTTCGACTCCTCTTCCTGTTGGTAGGGTCTGTCTTTGGCTACTTTGATCATCCCACGAGAAATTAGGATGGTATCTCCAACCTGCATTATAAGTGTCACTATAAAAATTATTTTGAGGTTTAGAATAGTTACTCATATAGTGGACTTGTTCGCTTTCCATGCCATGTCCGTAGGGTGGGTACTCAGGATTCGCCACGCCTCCGCTTGTTTCACACTGCATAACTGGATGTACTGCGAGGAACCGTATAAACCATTAAATTTTTATGTAACATCTCTAAGCGGTTTGATAGCACAGTTCTTGGGTCGAGTTCGTAGATATCTACCGCTTTTGTTGGCTTTGTCCTCGTAACTTGCCACCGATAGTTATTCAATTACCATCTCTCTATCTGTCAAAATCAAATAAAAGAAAATTTAGCAAAGTAATAATAATAAAAAAAATAATAATATAAATTGCAGAAAATAAAAAAATGGCTAAAGTAATAAAAATAGAGCTTTCTTAATATTTTAGTTCCCAAGAACAGCGCCAAAAACTTGATCATTTGTAAATCGAGTTTTAAAATTTATAAAAGAATGATCGAACCTGGAAACTAACTCTGACAATGATTAAAGGCAAGTGCACCTATCGAACAGTAGTATAGTTTAGGCAAGACCGAATTATCGAACCCAAAGGAACTAAAAGTACTAATACTAACTTTCTTTTTATTATTTAGCCTAAAATAAGTGAAGTTTGTTTATTAATATAAATTAATTAACTACTAAACTAAAGACTCTAAGACAAAGAAGAATGAATTTGGAAAATAACTTTGGAAAAACTTAGTTGATTTCGATGATACCCTAGGAAGAATCCACCCAGACTTCACTTGTTATCTAACACTGAACCATACGATTTATTTACTTAGTTTGATCCGTAAGACTCCCTAACGTATATTAAACCCTCTCTCGAGGCGAATAACGTCTAACCCTAGGTTAATTAGTGGAACTCTCGTTCTTTTATAATAACCCCTAGAATAGCAAGAATCGATCAGGGATTCCCGTGACAGGTTTCACCCTAATCCGCAAAATCTCGCCACCCTATCTCTAGGCGTGCGATCAACTCCGCTTAATTATGTTGGATCTACTCTTAGGCGGGGTCTATTCCTCCTCCACTTAAGCACATTAAATTTGGATTAAGCTCACATAATTAAGAACAAACTAAGTATTTATCATATAATTCAAATAATCAAATAAAAAGATTCATCATAGGTTTCATCCTTCTGTATCCGAAGGGTTTAGTTCATAACAATAAAGGAAAACATCTCAAGAGAAAAGATAAAACAAAACATAAGAAATCCTTAAAACCCCTGAAGGAATTGAAGAGAGATCCTCCGTCTTGAGTAGAATTCCGCTTCTCGAGATGGATCAACCGGCTATCCTCGAGTGAATCCCCACAAATCGCTTCTCTGCCTAGCACGACGCCCTCGGCAAAAGCCCCCGCGTAAGGCTTCGCCAACTCTCCCTCTAAGTTGCTACCTAGGGTGTTTATATAGGCTTTGAGATGCTTTACTTGGCCTTCAAGTATCCTAATTTGAGTGCAATTCCTATTTGGGAGTTTAAGTAGACTTAGGAATGTGTTTCTTTGCCTCCAAGCATCCAAATCCGAGTAAAATTCCTCTTTCCCGCGACAGGGACATGGCCATGGCACACGCCTGTATGAATCGTCTTCAGGCCGTGTTTGACATCATTGAATGAGGCACAGCCGTAAGTCGTGGTAAGGCTATGTTCTAGTAGGAATGGTGGCACGCCATGTGGCTTGAAGTCCGTGTCTTGATTTCGTGGCTTGGCCCAATTTGGTCCGCTTTAAGCCCGCTTTCGCTTCTTTTCGTCATCGGGTGCTTTCACGAGTATAAGACATGAAAAGAAAGGATTAAGAGCACCTTTTACATAAATTGGGGCTTAAATCATCCAAAAGAATATTAAATGTGGGCTTAAAATTTGTTACTTTTACGGTTTATCATGCCCCTAAACTTTGACATATTTATGTTTTAGTCCCTAGGCTCGTAAAATGAAATCTATTCAATTTCATCAAGACCCAAGCCTAGTGGAACCTCTTTCATGCTTATAACAGCTCACATTTTCCATTTAATCACACTTTTATACACATTTTGAAATCTTTTTACAAATAGGTCCTTTTGACATTTTCATCAAAAATCACCTAGCAAAAGTTGTTTATCTAACATTAAACTTCCATAATCTACCATTAGACATCAAAATACACAAATGTATAACATGGTTCAAACCCTATACCTCAATCATCTCTCAAATTAATGGTAGAAATAGATAGATCGAGTGATAACGACTTCAAAAATGTAAAGAGCATTAAAAACGGAGCAAGAACGGACTTATAATCGAGCTTGAAAAGTGGCAAAACCCTAGATATGTCTTCCTTATAATTTTAGGCACAAGCATGAAGAATATGGACTAAAATTTGGCTTGATTTTTTTGTTTTTTATTCATTTAATTACCAAATGACCAAAATGCCCCTAACTTAAAATATAAAATTTCTCTTACCTCATGTCCATTTTTGTCTAATAACTTAAAAAATGGTCTAATTACCATCTAAGGACCTTCAATTTAAAATTTCATAGCAATTGGGCACCTCTAGCATGTAGAACTCAACTTTTGCACTTTTAACAATTTAGTCCTTTTTGCTAAATTGAGTGCTCAAACGTCAAAATTTCCTAACAAAATTTTCACAAAATCATTCCATAAAATTGTAGACCATAAAAATGAGATAAAAACAAGTTTTTCTAAGTCGGATTCGTGGTCCCAAAACCACTGTTTCGACTAGGCCCAAAATCAGGCTGTTACAACTCTCCCCCCTTTAGGGATTTTCGTCCCCGAAAATCTTACCAGAAAATAGGTTTGGGTACTATTTTCTCATAGCCTCCTCGGGTTCCCACGTAGCCTCTTCGACCCCATTTCGTTTCCATAACACTTTCACTAGGGCTATACTTTTATTTCTCAACTGTTTAACTTTTCGAGCTAAGATCTTGATCAGTTCTTCACCATACGTCATATCCGGTCGAATCTCAATCTCTGATGGAGAAATCACATGTGAATGTAACAGTCCAAATTTAACCCTAATCGGAACGGTGGCTTCGGGACCACGAATCCGAGTCCAAAAAATAATTAAATATTATTTTTTGTGTTAATTATATGCGAATTATTATGTGTGGAAGTTTCGTATAAAAATTTGATTGTTTGTGTGGTTAATTTAATAAAAGGATTTAATCGCATAAAGTATAAAAGTTACAAACTATAGTGAAAAGTGTCTATTTGCTAGTGGTTTCTTAACATGAAGTCCTTAAGGGCAAATAGCCCATTATCTAAGGTAGTGGACGGTTTAAGACACCATTACCCTTAGTATATATGTCAGTTTTATTTTAAGTAAAAGGTTATTTAAGTAATTGAAAAATAAACATAATATATATTAAAATAAAACAAAATAAAGCCATTATCATTTTGGCTTCTTCCTTGGCCGAATGTGAACAAAGAAAAGAAAGGTTGGAGCTTTGTATATTCGGCTACTTACAAGCCAAATTAAAGGTTAGTTTTAATCGGTTTTTGATAATTTTTACGCTTTTGTAGTCGTTGTTTGCTTGAGAACTTCAAAACCCATGTCTTAATTTCATGAATTTATGATGTTTGTGTAAAATGCCATGGATGTTATGTTGATTTTCATGATGTTTTATGGTGTTAAATGATAGATATATAATTGATGAACATACTTTGTTCTTGAATTTTTGATGAATTTGGCTAAATAGGGCTAAATTGAGAAAATAAATCTTTGAGGGGTTAAAATGTGAAATTAATGAAATGTAGGGACTTATAAGACCATGGGGAAGATTCGGCCCTTAGGGATTGAATTTAAATTATGTGTATTTTGTGTTTTGTGCAATAGGGACTAAATTGTAAAAGTTGTAAATGTCAGGGGTAAAATGGTAATTTGCCTATTTATGTGTTTTGGGACTAAATTGAAATGAAATATGCTTGAATAAGCTTAATTTGAATATGTTTAGGTCAAGAACAAAGAAAAAGGGACTTGGATCGGGGAGAGGCGAAAGTTATCGAATAGCCGATTCTTGTCGTCCGACGATACTCGAGGTAAGTCTATAAGCAATTTAATATCGTTAATATCATTTATAACCTTGATTATATGCTGAATTATGAAATTATGGTTATAGAATTTGTTAAAGCCGAATGTGGATAGTGATTTTGTAATGAAATGTTGCTAAATTTTGATTGAAATGATATGTTTAAGTGATATGAATAATGTGTGATTTATGTAATTTTGGGCAGTATATAATGTGAATGAGATGGTAATAATATCGTTATTCGGGCTTTGAGCCTAGCAGGCCTTGTGCCGGTGAATTATATCGGGCTTATTGCCTAGCAGGCTAAATGCCGGTGTTTAAACTTCAGACCTCAGGTCTAGCAGGCTTAATGCCGATTTGTATTTCAGGCTTTGATGCCTAGAGGCTTAATGCTGGTGATTTATAATACGAGTGTAAGCTTAGAAAATGGTGGAGTTATGGTGATAAATGAACAAGCTAAAGCTTATTCAAGGGAATTAAATAATTTGGCCACAAGGTATGTATTGACTTGAGTATATATTTATATGTGATGTTAGCGATTGAGTAAATTATAGATAATGTGTTATGCATTTGGTATCTTGGACATGTGGAATTTGATATTGATTAGATGTTGTTCATTGACCAACATTTGAATATTGAATGATTATATGAGTATGGATACATAAGTATATTTGGCTATATGGAAATTTTATGGATAGATAATCGGTCATGTGGAATTAACCCTATAATTATGTGTATATTCGAATGCATGGGATTAGGTTGAACCTAGTACCTATTAAATGAGTGATATATGGCTTCGATGATTAATGTGTACTATGTGTTTAAATTAAGATTATATAAAGAGTAGAGTATAATAGTGAATAGTTGATTATATTGTTTTAATTGCTTAAGGCTTACTAAGCTAAGTAGCTTACTTCGGGTGTTTGTTACTTTGTTTTATAGATTTTGATCAAGCTACGAGCTCAGGGGATCATTAGCAAAGTCATCCACACTATCATCCTATTTGGTACTTATAATCTTAGTTTTTGAATCAAAGGCATGTATAGGTTAGACTTAGTTTTTAAACCCATGAATTTTGTCTTGTACATAAGTAAAGCCATACGAAAATGGCTAAGTTATGATACTCTAATCTTAAATGAATGTGGCTTTGATGCATGTTCTTTATGGCTGTATATTCTGTAATATGAATTGCATGGATGGATGTTTAGTTAACTATCATGACATTCATGTCTTCCATTTAATTAGTCATTTACTCATTATGTCAATAAAGTGAGAAATACATTTTAGTTTAGTATAGATATTCATAAGGTTGACCTAAATGTCAAGTTTGCCATTGAACAAGATTGATTTTGCAAGGTACGGTAGTTGATTACAATTGAGTAGTTAATATTTGTGAATATATGTGAATGTGTTTGATTCACTAATTCAGGAAAAAGAGTTATTAAAGTGAGATATATACATTCAAGTTTACATCAAAGAGAAAATGCTATAATGCATATAGCATATTCGGTTATGAATGGCATTGGTGCATGTGTATCAAATTCGATTTAAGTGGTTTGGTAATGAAATGGTCAAATTATGGTAATATGGTCTTGATAGTAAATGGGCTATGATGATTGGTTTCTATAAAGATACAACCTAGTAATGCATGTATGCATAAGTTGGTATTTTTTATGGCATTCGTGTATATTATACCATGCATTTTTGGTTTAGTAGATGGCTAATCGAGGTTGAACTTATTATGCATTTTGAATTGAAAGATATTGCATTTGGGAATTGATATGTTCGAAATTTCTTTTAATGGGGCTATGGTTGATAAATGTTAAATTCAATTACACAAGATTTAGCATGTCTACATAGATATATATATTCACGCATATTTAGCTTTGATGTTAGTTATTTTGTTTAGGTTTATTAATAACGGATATGTGCATATTCAGTCATTGCATATTAGGTGACCAAATAAATAGTGGTAAGGTTATTTAATGAAACATGCTTCTATGTGAATTCAGCTAAATAGTTATAATATGTCTTTGCTTTTCTTTTCTTTAAAATGCTAAGTAGATTATGAAGTTACATTACACTTTATGTATTTGATTATGTCTGTTTGAGTCGTAAAAATTTGATATGTTTTTTATTATGTGTAGTAATGCCCTTTAACCCTAATTCAGCGACGGATACGGGTTAAGGGTGTTACATTTGATTGGTATCAGAGCTTACGGTTTAGTCGATTCTAGGACTACCGTAGCGTGTGTGAGTCTAGCTATACATGCCTTAACTTTATAAAACGATAGTGTGGTGATTTCTAACATTTAAATTGTGTTTTATATAATAAATGGATCCTGACAGAGTCGTAGCTGATGATGTAGAGAGCGTAGCGCCTGATCCCGCACATGGGTCAGCGCTGATAGACTCTCGACCTATCTCGGGTAGTCATGAGGGGGAGGCTAAGCAAGCCTTCTACCAGATGATGAATGAATGGTTTACCCAATTTATTCAGACTAAACCGGCTGTACAACAACCTCTACCCCCGAATAATCCAACTCTAATACCTTCAGCACCTCCGATGATAGATCCGACGAGATCTAGCAGGCCTCCCGTTGATAAAATCAGGAAACACGGGGCCGAAGAATTTAAAGCTAATGATGATGACGATGCGGAACGAGCTGAGATGTGGCTTGATAATACTATTCGTGTGCTTGATGAGCTGTCATGTACTCCAGACGAATGCTTGAAGTGTGCTATATCCTTATTACGGCACACTGCATATCACTGGTGGAATACACTAGTATCGGTAGTTTTGAGGGAGAAAGTGACCTGGGAATTTTTTTAGATAGAATTCCGTAAAAAGTACATCAGTCAGAGATTCATTGATCAGAAACGAAAAGAATTTCTGGAATTGAAACAGGGTCGAATGACCGTGACTGAGTATGAACGAAAATTTGTCAGACTGAGCCGATATGCCCGTGAATGTGTGTCAACTGAATCCATTATGTGTAAAAGATTTGAAGACGGTCTGAATGAAGATATTAAGTTGCTAGTCGGCATACTCGAGATTAAAGAGTTCGTGGTACTTGTCGAATGAGCTTGCAAAGCCGAAGAGCTTGGAAAAGAGAAAAGAAAAGCCGAGTTTGAAGCTAGAGACATTCGAAAAAGATCATCAAGTAAGACCTTTCATTCCGCATCAAAGAAGTTTAAAGATGAATCCAGTCGACATAAGGCTACTTCAGACTTCTCTAGACAAGATCGACCTCCTGTGGGTTTTCGAGCCACTTCGATGGCTAGTGTTGGTAATGTTCAGCAGAATCGGGCTGAGTGCAAGCATTGTGGAAAATGGCATTCTGGGAGTTGTAGATTTTGTGATCGATCCTGCTTTAAATGTAGATCATCGGATCATTTTATTCGAGAGTGCCCGATGCTAGCCGAGCAAGATACGACTCAGAATACAAGACCGAGCTACGCGTCAGCACGAGGCAGACCACCCAGGCATTCGGGAAATGTAAGTGGCAGTCAGAAAGGAACCAAAGACACTGCAGTTCGATCAGAGGCTCGTGCACCTGCTAGAGCATATGCTGTACGTGCCAGAGAGGATGCTTTTTCCCCAGATGTTACCACCGGTACTTCCACTCTTTATGATACTACTGTGATTGAATTGATTGATCCGGGTTCGACTCATTCATATGTGTGTGAAACTTTAGTATCCAGTAGGACTCTACCTGTTGAGTCTACTGAGTTTGTGATTCGTGTATCAAACCCCTTGGGTCGATGTGTTCTGGTTGATAAAGTGTGTAAAAGTTGCCCGTTGATGATTTGGGATTCATGCTTCCCAGCTGATTTAATGTTGTTGCCTTTCGACGAGTTCGATATAATTTTGGGGATGGACTGGTTAACTTTGCACGATGCTGTTGTTAATTGCAAAAGAAAGACACTTGATTTGAGATGTCAGAACGGTGAAGTTATCCGAATTGAATCTAATGACCTGAATGGGTTACCGGCAGTAATCTCCTCGATGTTAGCTCATAAGCATGTGAGAAAAGGGTGTGAAGCTTACTTGGCTTATGTGTTGGATATTAAAGTTACTGAGAAGCAGATTGAATCCGTACCAGTTGTGTGTGAGTATCCAGATGTGTTTCCTGAAGAACTACCGGGTTTACCACCTGTTCGAGAAATAGAGTTTGGTATCGAATTAGTACCGGGGACGACTCCAATTTCAATAGCTCCGTATCGGATGACACCTACAGAATTAAAAGAGTTGAAAGCACAGTTGCAAGAGTTAACAGATAGGGGCTTTGCACGACCGAGCTTCTCTCCTTGGGGTGCACCAGTTTTATTTGTGAAAAAGAAAGACGGGACTATGCGAATGTGCATCGATTACCGACAGCTCAACAAGGTAACTATAAAGAATAAATATCCATTGCCACGGATTGACGACTTGTTTGATCAGTTGAAAGGGGCTTCAGTGTTTTCAAAGATAGATTTGAGATCGGGCTATTATCAGTTGTGAGTCAGAGATTCCGATGTGCCAAAGACTGCTTTTCGAACGAGGTACGGACATTATGAGTTTCTGATTATGCCTTTTGGGCTTACTAATGCACCTGCTATTTTTATGGATCTGATGAATCAGATTTTTAGACAGTATTTTGATCGGTTTGTGGTAGTGTTTATAGATGATATTCTGATCTACTCCAGAGATGAAACCGAGCATGCTGAGCATCTCGAGATCGGTGCTACAAACTTTGCGAGATAAACAGCTTGTATGCAAAGTTTAGTAAGTGTGAGTTCTGGCCGAATGAGGTCGATTTTAGGTCACGTTGTTTCAGTCACAGCATTCGGGTTGATCCGAATAAAATATCGGCTATACTTGATTGGAAACCACCAAGAAATGTTTCTGAAATTTAAAGCTTTCTGGGACTTGCTTTACTTACTCTGCATTTATTCGTGAAGGGTTTTTCTATGATAGCCACACCTTTGACAAAGCTATTACGGAAAAGATGTCAAGTTCGAATGGACGGAAAAATGTCAGAAAAGTTTCGATCAGTTGAAAGCTCTTTTGACCGAGGCTCCAGTGTTAGTTCAGCCTGAATCGAGTAAAGAATTTGTTGTGTATAGTGATGCTTCTTTGAATGGTTTGGGTTGCGTTTTAATGCAAGAAGGCAAAGTAGTAGCCTATGCTTCGAGACAGTTGAAGCCTCATGAAAGAAATTATCCAACACATGATTTGGAGTTAGCAGCCATTGTATTCGCGTTAAAGATTTGGAGTCATTATCTATTTGGTGAGAAATGTCATGTCTATTCGGATCACAAAAGTTTAAAGTATTCGATGACTCAGAAAGATTTGAACTTGAGATAACGCAGATGGTTAGAGCTGTTGAAAGATTACGAATTAGTGATTGACTATCATCCGGGGAAAGCTAATGTTGTTGCGGATGCCTTAAGTCGAAAATCATTATTTGCTCTTCGTGCGTTAAACACACATATGGTTATGTCTGATGATGGTTCGATAGTAGCCGAATTAAAAGCAAGACCATTGTATATTCAACAAATTTGTGATGCTCAGAAAGTTGACAAAGATTTGATGGCAAGACGAGTTCAGTGTGAAAGTAATGCAGAGTCAGAGTTTCGAATTGATGAAAATGACTGTTTGAACTTCAAAGGCCGAATATGTGTTCCAAGGAATGTGGATTTGATTCAGATCTTGTTGAATGAGGCTCATAATAGTCGATTGTTGGTACATCCGGGTAGTATGAAAATGTATAATGATTTGAAACAGTTCTATTGGTGGCCTGGTATGAAATGGGACATATCAGAATTTATCTCGAAGTGCTTAATTTGTCAGCAAGTAAAAGCCGAACATCGTGTGCCTTACAGGTTACTTCATCGATCATGATACCCGAATGGAAATGGGACAGAATTTCTATGGATTTTGTATCCGGTTTGCCTCGACACACGAGCAAGAAAGATCCAAATCAGGTTATAGTGGATAGACTAACCAAATCACTCACTTTGTTCCAACCAGATGCGACTATTCGCTCGATAAGCTTGCAGAGTTATATGTATCTCAAATTGTGAGATTCCATGGTGTGCCGATTTCCATTGTATCGGACAGAGACCCGAGATTCACGTCGCGGTTTTGGAAGAAATTGCAAGATGCTTTAGGTACCAAACTACATTTTAGCACACTTTTCACCCGCAGACAGATGGTCAGTCTGAACGAATCATTCAGATACTTGAGGACATGTTGAGATGTTGCATCCTCAAGTTTGAAGGTATGTGGGAACGATACTTACCTTTGATTGAATTTGCTTACAATAATAGCTTTCAATCTAGTATCAAAATGGCACCTTACGAAGCTTTGTACGGTCGCAAGTGTCGTACACCATTGTACTGGACCGAGCTCGGTGAAAATAAGATACACGGGGTTGATTTGATTAAAGAGACTGAACAGAAGGTTGCAGTGATCCGAGATAGTTTGAAAGTTGCATCAGATCGGCAAAAGTCATACGCTGATTTGAAACGCAAGGACATTGAGTTTCAGGTTGGAGACCGGGTATTTTTGAAAGTTTCTCTGTGGAAGAAAGTAATTCGATTTGGTCGAAAAGGCAAATTAAGTCCAAGGTTCATCGGACCGTATGAGATCATCGAACGTGTTGGGCCTGTTGCTTATAGATTAAAGTTGCCCTCTGAACTAGAAAAGATACACAACATATTTCATATTTTGATGCTTCGTAGATATAGATCAGATCCGTCACATGTGATCGCCCCGTCTGAGATTGAAATTCGATCCGATATGACGTACGAGGAAGAATTGATCCGTATCTTAGCTCGTGAAGTGAAAGAGTTGAGAAACAAGAAAATTATGTTATTAAAAGTATTATGGAATCGACATGGAGTAGAAGAGGCTACGTGGGAGCTTGAGGATTCAATGAGGCAACAATATCCAACTTTGTTTAATGGTAAGATTTTCGGGGACGAAAATCCCTAAGGGGGGAGAGTTGTAACAGTTCGAATTTAAGCCTAATCGGAATGGTGGTTTCGGGACCACGAATTCGAGTCTAAAAAATAATTAAATATTATTTTCTATGTTAATTATATGCGAATTATTATGTGTGAAAGTTTCGTATAAAAATTTGATTATTTGTGTGCTTAATTTAATAAAAGGATTTAATCGCATCAAGTATAAAAGTTACAAACTATAGTGAAAAGTGTCTATTTGCTAGTGGTTTCTTAACATGAAGTCCTTAAGGGCAAATAGCCCATTATCTAAGGTAGTGGACGGTTTAAGACACCATTACCCTTAGTATATATGTTAGTTTTATTTTAAGTAAAAGGTTATTTAAGTAATTGAAAAATAAACATAATATATATTAAAATAAAACAAAATAAAGCCATTATCATTTTGGCTTCTTCCTTGGCCGAATGTGAACAAAGAAAAGAAAGGTTGGAGCTTTCTATATTCGACTACTTACAAGCCAAATTAAAGGTTAGTTTTTAATCAGTTTTTGATAATTTTTACGTTTTTGTAATCGTTGCTTCGAGAACTTCAAAACCCATGTCTTAATTTCATGAATTGATGATGTTTGTGTAAAATGCCATGGATGTTATGTTGAGTTTCATGATATTTTATGGTGTTAAATGATAGATATATAATTGATGAACATACTTTGTTCTTGAATTTTTGATGAATTTGGCTAAATAGGGCTAAATTGAGAAAATAAATATTTGAGGGGTTAAAATGTAAAATTAATGAAATGTAGGGATGTATAAGACCATGGGGAAGATTCGGCCCTTAGGGATTGAATTTAAATTATGTGTATTTTGTGTTTTGTGTAATAGGGACTAAATTGTAAAAGTTGTAAATGTCAGGGGTAAAATGGTAATTTGCCTATTTATGTGTTTTGGGACTAAATTGAAATGAAATGTGCTTGAATGAGCTTAATTTGAATATGTTTAGATCAAGAACAAAGAAAAACGGACTTGGATCGGGGAAAGGCGAAAGTTATCGAATAGCCGGTTCTTGTCGTCCGACGATACCCGAGGTAAGTCTATAAGCAATTTAATATCGTTAATATCATTTATAACCTTGATTATATGCTGAATTATGAAATTATGGTTATAGAATTTGTTAAAGCCGAATGTGGATAGTGATTTTGTAATGAAATGTTGCTAAATTTTGATTGAAATGATATGTTTAAGTGATATGAATAATGTGTGATTTATGTAATTTTAAGCATATATATAATGAATGAGATGGTAATAATATCGTTATTCGGGCTTGAGCCTAGCGGGCCTTGTGCCGATGAATTATATCGGGCTTATTGCCTAGCAGGCTAAATGCCTGTTTAAACTTCGGACCTCGTGTCTAGCGCGGCTTAATGCTTGGTGTGTATTTCAGAGCTTTGATGCCTAGCGTGCTTAATGCCTGTGATTTATAATACGAGCGTAAGCTTAGAAAATGGTGGAGTTATGGTGATAAATGAACAAGCTAAAGCTTATTCAAGGGAATTAAATAATTTGGCCACAAGGTATGTATTGACTTGAGTATATATTTATATGTGATGTTAGCGATTGAGTAAATTATAGATAATGTGTTATGCATTTGGTATCTTGGACATGTGGAATTTGATATTGATTAGATGTTGTTCATTGACCAACATTTGAATATTGAATGATTATATGAGTATGGATACATAAGTATATTCGGCTATATGGAAATTTTATGGATAGATAATCGGTCATGTGGAATTAACCCTATAATTATGTGTATATTCGAATGCATGGGATTAGGTTGAACCTAGTACCTATTAAATGAGTGATATATGGCTTCGATGATTAATGTGTACTATGTGTTTAAATTAAGATTATATAAAGAGTAGAGTATAATAGTGAATAGTTGATTATATTGTTTTAATTGCTTAAGGCTTACTAAGCTAAGTAGCTTACTTGGTGTTTGTTACTTTGTTTTATAGATTTTGATCAAGCTACGAGCTCGGGGATCATCAAAGAAAGTCATCCACACTATCATCCTATTTGGTACTTATAATCTTAGTTTTTGAATCAAAGGCATGTATAGGTTAGACTAAGTTTTTAAACCCATGAATTTTGTCTTGTATATAAGTAAAGCCATGCGAAAATGGCTAAGTTATGATACTCTGATCTTAAATGAATGTGGCTTTGATGCATGTTCTTTATGGCTGTATATTCTGTAATATGAATTGCATGGATGGATGTTTAGTTAACTATCATGACATTCATGTCTTCCATTTAATTAGTCATTTACTCATTATGTCATTAAAGTGAGAAATACATTTTAGTTTAGTATAGATATTCATAAGGTTGACCTAAATGTCAAGTTTGCCATTGAACAAGATTGATTTTGCAAGGTACGGTAGTTGATTACAATTGAGTAGTTAATATTTGTGAATATATGTGAATGTGTTTGATTCACTAATTCAGGAAAAAGAGTTATTAAAGTGAGATATATACATTCAAGTTTACATCAAAGAGAAAATGCTATAATGCATATAGCATATTCGGTTATGAATGGCATTGGTGCATGTGTATCAAATTCGATTTAAGTGGTTTGGTAATGAAATGGTCAAATTATTGTAATATGGTCTTGATAGTAAATGGGCTATGATGATTGGTTTCTATAAAGATACAACCGGTAATGCATGTATGCATAAGTTGGTATTTTTTTTATAGCATTCGTGTATATTATACCATGCATTTTTGGTTTAGTAGATGGCTAATCAGAGGTTGAACTTATTATGCATTTTGAATTGAAAGATATTGCATTTGGGATTTGATATGTTCGAAATTTCTTTTAATGGGGCTATGGTTGATAAATGTTAAATTCAATTACACAAGAT
Source organism: Gossypium sturtianum (assembly GCA_025698515.1). Classification (NCBI taxonomy): domain Eukaryota; kingdom Viridiplantae; phylum Streptophyta; class Magnoliopsida; order Malvales; family Malvaceae; genus Gossypium; species Gossypium sturtianum. The sequence goes on from CM046949.1 coordinate 29,269,856, forward strand.
TTAGCATGTCTACATAGATATATATATTCACGCATATTTAGCTTTGATGTTAGTTATTTTGTTTAGGTTTATTAATAACGGATATGTGCATATTCAGTCATTGCATATTAGGTGACCAAATAAACAGTGGTAAGGTTATTTAATGAAACATGCTTCTATGTGAATTCAGCTAAATATTTATAATATGTCTTTGCTTTTCTTTTCTTTAAAATGCTAAGTAGATTATGAAGTTACATTACACTTTATGTATTCGATTATGTCTGTTTGAGTCGTAAACATTTGATATGTTTTGTATTATGTGTAGTAATGCCCTTTAACCCTAATTCGGCGATGGATACGGGTTAGCGGTGTTACAGTGAAGGATCAAAACGATATTGTCACAACATCGACACATGAAACACATTATGAATTCTTTCTAACTCTATCGGTAAAGCTAACCGATATGCCACTGGCCCTATTCTTTCAATAACTTCATACGGCCCAATGAAACGTAGACTTAACTTGCCTTTACGACCAAATCTGAGAATTTTATTCCACGGAGACACTTCCAAAAATACTTATCACCAACTTGAAACTCAATCTCTTTTCTTTTTAAATCTGCATATGACTTCTGTCGATCTGAAGCTGCTTTCAAGCAATCACGGATTACCTTTACTTTTTTTCGGTTTCCTAACCAAGTAAATCCCATGAATCTATTTCTCACTAAACTCGGTTCAATACAGGGGTGTTCGACACTTGCGGCCATACAATGCCTCACAAGGTGCAATCTTTATACTCGACTGAAAACTGTTGTTATAAGCAAACTCGACTAATGGTAGATATTTCTCCCAACTACCTTTGAATTCTAGAACACAACATCGGAGCATATCTTCGAGTACCTGAATCGTTCTTTCAGACTAACCTTCTGTTTGCGGATGAAATGCGGTACTAAAGTTCAAATTTGTACCCAAAGCCTCTTGTAACTTCTTCCAAAATCTCGAAGTGAACCTCGGATCTCTATCCGAAATAATAGACATAGGCACTCCGTGGAATCTCACAATCTCTGAAATGTACAATTCGGCTAATTTATCAAGTGAGTAGTCAGTATGTACCGGAATAAAATGAGCCGATTTCGTCAGTCTATCAACCACAACCCATACGACATCTTTCTTTTTCGGAGTCAAAGGCAAACTCGTTACGAAATCAATCGTAATTGTAACACCCCTTACCCGTATTCGACGCCGGAACAGGGTGCGAGGCGTTACCAGACTTATATGCAAGCAATAAAACAAAACCGAGACATAACTTCCCACTCAAATTTAAAACTTTTCATAAACATTCATATCACCCCTTAAACGAGCCTACGAGGCCCAAAATAGACATAAGGAGTGATTCGGGACTAAATCAAGAATTTTAGAAACTTTTGGGGAAACTTAGAAAAAATTTCATCAAAACGGTCCACACGCTCGTGTGGGAGAAGGGACACGCCCGTGTGGCATATCGCATGCCCATGCTTCAGGCCGTGTCAAAAATAGGGGACATTCTGTTTATGACGTCATCACCCAAATAAGGTCACACGGCCAAGACACACGCCTGTGTCCTTAGGCCGTGCGGCGAATTAAATTCCTAAAATCAAGTGCAGACTTCACACAGCCTGGGCACATGCCCATGTCCTATGGCCGTGTCTTCCACACGGTTGAGACACACGGTCGTGCCTCAGCTCGTGTGGTTACTACTGGACATTCTGTTTTGCCAACTTAGGATGTAGGGGGACACACGGCCAAACCACACGCCCATGGGGCAGACCGTGCGTCACACACGGCCTAGACACATGCCCGTGTGCCTACCCGTGTGAACAAAATAAGGCTATTCACCAAGCCTTTTTGCCACCCATACTTGCACCAACCTACACAACATCAAAACCACACTAATCCAAATATATACATATAAACTCAAAGCACTTAATGTAGCATAACTAAGTGCTTCACCATTATCAACCATCCATAATCACATGCAACATATCATCATTCAACCATCAATAATCATAGGCCGTAACATAATGGCAATGACACATACATGCATATATGAATAGATTTACATCCAAATAATCATTATGAGCCACATCTCATGGCCTTATACAAAATGAATCAAATATCATCCTAAGCCAACACATTTGGCTAAACCAATATGACATATAACCAAAAAGATCAAGTCCCTATACATGCCATAATTCAATGTAAATCTCAATATACCAAAATGTGTAGATAGTGTGGGTGATCCTCCTACGATCTCCGTATCCTGAGCTGGCTTCTTGACACTATAAAACAAGGGAAAAGAGAAGGGAGTAAGCTTTAAGCTTAGTAAGTCTATATGTAAACAATAAACATCATACCACATACTTATCAATCAAGAACATTACATACTAATTAAGAACAATTCAGATCCCCGTAGTTGTACTTACTCATTTCAAATCTTACCATATTCCAAATACATATCATAAACATTGATCACATTTACATGCACTTATACCCTGCACTTGTCACCACATAACCACAATTACTTAGTTAAAGTTTCTCGATGAACACTTCGGAGTAATACTGGATACACGGTGGTTTCGCACACAGCCCACCAATAATCACATATCCACGGTGGTATCACACACAACCCACCAATTATAAGAAATACAGTGGTATCGCACACAGCCCACTAACAATCACTTATTCACAGTTTTTATCAGTATCGTTTTCCTATTCCGAAGGTTCATCCGGGAATTTCTTCACTTTCTATCATTTTAATAGATATCAATAATATTCATTCACATTTCACATAATACATTAATATGTAAAAACATAAGTAAAAAGGATGTATCATTTACATATAAACTTACCTCGATACAAAATATGTCAATTTGAAGTTTAGTCCGAAACCTTGCCTTTTCCTCGGTCAAGGTTGATTCCACGTTCTTCTTGATCTATAATGACATATTTAGCTTATTAAATAACCACATTAATCAAATCACTCCAAAAATTCCTATTTTGGCAAAATTACCATTTTGCCCCTAAACTTTCACAAAATTATGATTTTGCCCCTAGGCTTGTAAAATGAAATGTGTTCATTTTTTTCACACCCAAGCCTAGCCGATTCATATTTTCTCTTATAGCAACTCACAATTCCAATTATTTCACACATTTACTATCCATTTTATAACTTTTACAAAATAGTTCTATTAGGTGTTTTCATGCAAAAATCATTTCACAAAAGTTGTTCAATAAACAACCAAGATTCATTTTCTTCCATAAAATTTCAGCAAACACATGAATACTCACATGTCAAAACCCTAGACTCTCAACCACTTTGCAAAATAATCCCCTCACTAGCTAGATTATGCTATAAGGGTCCCCAAAGTACAAAAATTATCAAGAATGATCACCAAAATCACTTACTTGCAAGGAGTGTAAGTTGCTGAAAATTTCAAGTTTCCAAACCCCTATTCTTGTTGATATTTTTGGTGGAGGAAGAATAAGATGGAAAAGATGATATGTAATGTAACAGTCCGGTTTATACCCTAGTCGAAAAGTGGTTTTGGGACCACAAATCCGAGTCTGTATAATATTTTAATATTACTTTCTGTGTCATTGGAAGTGATTGAGCATGTGGTAAATTTCCGTAAGCTAATTAGTCTGTCTGTATGTTTAATTTGACAAAAGGATGAAATTGCATTGAATGTGAAAGAGGTATGCTATTTGTTAAAGTGCTTAGGTGTTGTGGCTTTATAAATGTGAGGACTTATGTGGAAATATAGCCATTTTTATTATTAGTGGACGGAAATGGGTGGTAATATGTATATATTATATGTTTAATTATATTTACTTTAAATGTTTCATTAATATTATTATGTTATATGTTATATATTATTATAATGAAAACAAAAAGGAAGCATTATCATCATTTTATCACCTCATTCAAAAAAACACCAAAAGAAAAGAAAGAAAACTTTGGCTAAGCATTCGACACTTGCAAGCCAAAATTAAGGTATGATTTGGGTTCGGTTTTTGATAATTTTTACGTTTTTGTAATCGTTATTTCTCCTACTATCAAACCCATGTATTAATCTTGTGAATTGATGATGTTTGTGTGATATGCCATTGATGATATGTCAGGCTTTTTGATGATCCTTGGTGTTAAATGAAAGATATGAGCTAGATAAACATGTTTTGTTCTTGAAATTTTGATGAATTTAGCTAAATAGGGCTAAATTGAGAAAATATTATTTTGGAGGACTAATTTGTGAAATTGATGAAATATTAGGACTAATATAGTCCTTAGGAAGATTCGGCTATGCATGGGTGTGAACAAATTATTTGAATTTGATGTTTTGTGAAAAATGGACTAAATTGATAAATTGTGCAAATGTGAGGGCTAATTTGCAAATAGCCCTAAATATGTGTGTATGGATTGAATTGAATGAATAAGTGAATAAAAGAGTTAATTCTGAATATGTTTAGATCAAGAACCGAGGAAAACAGACTTAGATCGTGGGAAAGCGAAAGTAAACGAGTAGCCGTTTCCATTTTCGTAAAATCGAATCCGAGGTAAGTCACTATGCAAATAAACGTATATGAATGCAATTGTATTTGTTCATATGCCTAATGTAGATAATGAATGCTTATGAGAGGTTGTGCATATGAATTACGAGATAAGGCCAATATAGCGATAAAGTCCGAAAAGCCCCGTACGAACCTAGGAATACAGAGGATTAGCTATGTCATGACATAGGTATCTATTCTGTTTTATCATGTAAGACCACGTCTGGGACATTTGCGTTGATTTGAGATTTCGTGTAAGACCTCGTCTGGGACGAAGGCAACGATATGAGCTTTATGAGTAAGACCACGTCTGGGACGTTCGCATCGATATGAGCTTTACGTGTAAGACCATGTCTGGGACATCGGCATCGTATTGATTCGTGTAAGACCTTGTCTGGGACAGTGGCATCGATATTCGAGTGCATGTAAGACCTCGTCTGGGACGTTGGCATTGTACGACTATTCTGAGCTTTCTGAGTATCCTACAAAATTCCTAGTGGTTCAACGGGCAAGTTTGTGATACGAATTACAAATCCGAGCTATGAACAACTAGGTGATATTAAATCCAATTCAGGTACGTTGATTATATACTATTTGTGTATATAAGGTAAGCATCTAAGTGATCTTACTATGATGAGATGTATATGGAATTTATGATATGATAAGAATTGTTTTGGCTAGATGAGCTATATGTTTATATGATTCTTGAATGGTGAAAATGGCTAATGTGGTTAAAATTGTATGAACCAAAGTAAATAAGTGAGAGTTTGCTAAGTGATTGATATGTGCCAATGTATTTATTTGCATATATGCCTTCCATATCAAGTTTATTTGTATATGACTTACTAAGCTTTTGGAAAGCTTACTATGTGTATGTTTTCTCTATCTTATAGGTCGTCAAAGCTACTGAAGGCTCGGGACCATCAAGGATCGTCACCACACTACTAAACTTATTTTGGTACACTTTGAAAATGTATATGGCTAGATATGGCATGTATAGGCTAGTCATTGGTATGAATTGTTATGTGAACTTAGCTATGTGATTTGGCTAGATATGTTTTGGTAATATGCTTAAAGGAATGTGATATGTGAAGTTGTGTTGGTAAGATTAGTTGATATATGAAATGGTTATGATATGGTAAGTATATAGATGAATGGTGTTTGGGCATAATTGTGATTTGGTCATGCAAATTGGTATGTTGGAATTGGTTTTGAATGTAAAGATAGAATGGATATTGAATGTATTATTGTGTGATTTTCTTTGTTGTCAAATATGCATGATTTGGGATGGCTATTTGGTATATTTTGGTGGTTATATGTGAATGAAATGGGATGATATATGTTGCTTGTAGGTTGACCCTTATGGGTGGCATTTTGGCCTTGTAAATGGCCTATAATGTCACACGGTTGTGGCACACGGGCGTGCCTAAGGCCGTGGTTGAATTGGCAGAATGTAGCTTAAATAGCACACGGCCTCGGCATGGGCATGTCAGCTGGCCGTGGTGTACAAGTCAGTAGCTAGCTAAGAGCACACGGCCATGGCACACGGGCGTGCTTGGTGGCCGTGTTGGAAAAGTCAGTATATGTTCTGGTAGCACACGGGAGTGCCTAGTGACTGTGTTGATATAGTCAGTATATAGACACGGAGGGACACACGGGGGTGTCTAGAAGCCGTGGAGGGCACACGGTCTCCTACCACGGGCGTGTCTCCCTAAAAGTTAGAAAAGTTTTTAATTTTCATGAAATTTCATATGTGTTTCAGGTTTAGTCCCAACTCGGTTTATATGCATGCTTTGGGTCTTGATGACTCATCTAAGGGACACTATGATTGTTAATGATGAATGTAATGTAGGAAATGTTATGTAAGTTTTCGATCTGTTTGGTAATGCTCCTAACCCTAGTCCGACGTCGGTTACGGGTTAGGGGTGTTACATTTGGTTGGTATCAGAGCTACGATTTAGTCGATTCTCGGTCTAACGTAGCGTGTCAGAGTCTAGCTATACATGCCATATATCTTAATTGTGATAGTGTGATGAATCCTGACGTATAAATGTGATTTCTATATAGTAATAGATCCTGAAAGAGCCGTAGCTGACGATGTAGAAAGTAATGCGCCTGATCCCGCGCTAGGGACAACGCCTTCTGAATCGAGATCGGCTACTAGCGATCAATGGGAAGAAGCTAAAGAAGCTTTCTTCCAGATGATGAGTGAGTGGTTCACTCAGTTTGTAAAGAATAACCCGACTGTTTCACAACTCCCGCCCCCAGATAATCCCCCTCAGACTACAGTTGTGCCACCGGTTATGCATCCAAATCTGTTAAATAAGCCTCCGGTAGACAAGATTCGCAAGTATGAGGCTGAAGAATTCCGAGCTACCAATGATGATGATGCTGAAAAGGCTGAGTTTTGGTTAGAGAATACGATTCGGGTATTTGACGAAATGTCTCTGGCTCCGGATGAATGCATAAAGTGTGTTGTATCATTACTCCGAGATGCAGCTTATCAATGGTGGAAAACCCTGATTTCTGTTGTTCTGAAAGAGCTAATTACATGGGACATCTTTCAGAGCGAGTTTCGAAAGAAGTATATCAGTGAGAGATTCGTAGATCAGAAGCGAAAGGAATTTCTGGAACTAAAACAAGGCCGAATGACTGTTTCAGAATATGAATGAGAGTTCGTGAGGCCCGAGTCGATGACGCTCGAGAATGTGTATCATCTGAAGCTATAATGTGCAAAAGGTTCGAAGATGGGCTTAATGAAGACTTTCGTTTGCTAGTCGAAATTTTAGAGATAAAGGAGTTTGTTGTACTCGTTCACCGAGCGTGCAAAGTTGAGGCGCTTGGAAAATATAAAAGAAAAGCTGAGTCAGAAGTTCGAGATATGAGAAAGAGATTTCAGAGTAAATCATTTCAGTCTACTCCGAAAAGATTCCGAGATAATCAAAGTCATTTCAGAGATAATGTGGGTCATACGAATAGAAATCAATCTAGATCGCAAATGAGCTCCAAAGCTCCAGAAACTTTAGTGGCAAGTGTTGGAAATATACGATCAGAGAAACCTGAATGTAAACATTGTGGAAAAAGGCATCCGAGAAGCTGTAGATTAAATGACAGAGCTTGCTTTAGATGTGGATCACTGGATCATTTCATCCGTAATTGCCCTGAACCTGTCGAGCCAGAGACTGTTCAGAATCTGAGATTTGATAATGCACCTGTGAGAGGTAGACCACCGAAGAATGTAAGAAATGTCAGTGGTAGTCAGAGAACTACGAAGGACATTGTTGCAAGATCTGAAGCTAGAGTGCCTGCTAGAGCGTATGCTATACGAGCTCGAGAGGAAGCTTCGTTGCTTGATGTTATAACGAGTACTATTACTCTTTATGATACTTCTGTGATTGCTTTGATAGACCCTGGTTCTACGCATTCATATATATGCATGAATTTAGTGTTCAGCAAGACTTTTCCTGTAGAGTCTACTGAGTTTGCTATAAAAGTATCGAACCCCTTAGGTAAAAGTGTTCTTGTTGACAAAGTATGCAAGAACTGTCCGTTAATGTTTCGAGATAACTGTTTCCCTGCTGATCTGATGCTGTTGCCATTTGACGAGTTCGATATTATTCTGGGTATGGATTGTGTAACATCCTGGAAAGGGCCTATGCATTTTCGATTTAATTGTACGAAGTGACATGTTTTGTGTACTAAGAATAAATTTTGAACATTTTTGGAAACCCAGAAATGAATGGAAATGATTTGGAAATAAACATTTTTGGAAACCTGAAAATGTATGGAAATGTTAAGTTTAAAAATGGGAAGTGAACATTTTTGGAAACTAGGAAATGTAAGGAAATGATGTGGAAATGATTCAAAAGAGGAAAGTGAACATTTTTGGAAACTTGGAAATGTAAGGAAATGTCAAGTTTACAGAGTCGAACGAAAATTTTTGGAAACTTAGAAATGACTTAGAAATGTCGAGTTTTAAAGTTTAAAAGAGGAAATTAAGGCAAGGTGGCCTTAAAAGAAAAAGTTTGTGAAATTTGACACACAAACAGGCTTGGAAAAGTGGCCTGGAGATGCCATTTAGGGCCTCTGGAAATGGCGCCACATGCAAGGTGTTGGGCCTGAGTTCGAGTCACTTGGGAAGCAAATAAAAGGAGTTTTATTTTTTGCTTCCAGAAGCCTGAGGTGGACGGCACAAGCCTTCTAGAAAGGAGGAGTTTTATTGTCATAAATATTCGATTAATAAGGTGATAAATAATGGATTTAATTTGGATTATTTTTGAAGAGATAATAAAGGATTATTCTCTAATTATTTTAAATTAAGGGATTATTATTTTGATAATTCAAAGGATAAAGCTATCAAATAAAGAAGAGTGGTGGCCAAGTAAGGGATTACGAGGAGTAGTTTCGGCTATAAAAGGAAGAAAATAGGGCTACTCATCAATTTTCTTCCTCCTCTTCTCTCTCTGCTTTGAATTTCGAGTACTCTCCTCTCTTCTCTTCTCTTTTCTTTTGTCAAGTCGAATCTATAGTCCACCATTGTCAAAATTCTCAAGTTTTCTTTTCTTCCTATTTCTTCTTACCAATCCATTCAAAAGCCGAATCTTGGAAAGGCTTCAAGCATAGGTGCTGTCGATTTCTTCAAAGGTAAGAACAAGTTTGATTTCCAATCTTTTCTTTTAGATTAGCCGAGAGATAATCTAACCCCATACATATTATGGTTGCCGAATATGGAAGGACCTTTCGGGATTATCAGAGTAGTCGACTAAAAGGAGGAGTATTCGGGATTTCTAAGATTAAGGTAAGATATGTGAATATTCGGCCAAAGGCCTTGATTTATGTTTTGATGATTAAGATTAAGTCTAACGTAAGGTTTTAGGGATTTCGACATTCCTAGGGAAACAAGGAACAGTTTCGGGATTTGTTGGTGTTCCAATCGGCAACAAGGTAAGAATACTAATCCTACTAGGATTTGGAATTTTGGCCGAATGGCTTTTATTAAGGTAATAAGTGATAAATCAATGTAGGGATTAAGGATCTAAGCATTAGATCAAGCTTTTCGGGATCTCAAGGAAATTTTAAGCGAATCAGGTGTGTACCCCACACTATCCCATAATATGTTTTATGGCATGATTAATTAATATATGTGATATTAAGTATATGAAAGTGGCTAAGGTACCATGTTACGGTACAAAGTACTCAGGTACGTTTCCTACTTTTACTAGGAATATGAAAGATGTTATTTGTAACATGAGAATATGATAAGAATGTGAACTCGGCATATTATGCATATTATTATATGGGGCATATGGGTTATTGAAAGGGGAAGTGAATGTGGTGACCTATGACCACGAACACGGTGACCTAAGACCGTGATATCTTAAAAGTGGTGACCTAAGACCACGATGTCTGAAAGTGGTGACCTAAGACCACGATGTCACGGTGACCTAAGACCGCAGATTTGGAGTGTAGCGGAAGGAGGGTCGACTTAGTAGTCCCACGGTGTGGACCGCGCAGTGCGGGGGTGTGTAGCGGATGGACAATTAGGTTTGGGTTTGGGAATGCATCATAACTTTGTATTCTATGTTTTGAATGTGTAATATGTGATATGCCCGATTCTATTATGATTTAGTGTCGTGTACACATTGAGTCTGTTTGACTCACCCCGTTGTGGGACTATGTTTGTGTGAGAGAAACAGAATGGACCGGGACGGCAGAACATGTGGTGGCCATGCTCAACATGAAGTTTATATTTTTATGGACTCTTGAATTTATTTTAGTACTTTGAATTATTTTTGGGAAATTTTTTTTTGATGTAATAAGGCCATAAGGCCATGATGAACGATTTTATTTCTACTTGTTGTTTTATTGTGTTACAAATTTTGATTAAGTTAAAGACTAAGTATTTTATTTTAAAATATACTCGATATGTTTATTACTTAAAATTAAAAAGGGGTTTTCTAATTTAAAAATCTAGTTTGTTTTCAACACAAGCCCAACCCAAACTATTTTTTTTTAAAAAAACACACAAGTTTTTCACCAAGTAACGAAAGAATTTGAATCGGTTTTCTTGAGGAACATACCAAATCTGGTCAAAGCTCGTGGGCCGAGTTTGGGGTGTTTCAGTTTGGTATCAGAGCCCAGTTTTAAACTCTCGGCCTAGGGTTTAAGGCCCAAAACGTTTTCAAATCGAGCCCAAATAAGTTTTGTGAAAAAATTTATGAAATAAGCAGGTTTTCTGGCATGGCACCTAAGTCTCCGACCCGCAGTCCACCAGGTAAGTACCCCTAACCATTTGTGTGATTTATATGAATTTTAGAAGGGTAAGAATGGAACGTAGAATAGTATGATAGGTACTTGAACCCTAGGACTAGTTTACCCCGACAATTACATAAGACTTAATGCCTAATTAAACAACCCTGTGACTTAGTCGCCGAGTTAGGGTGTGGCAACCTTTGTGCGCATGTCTAGGATTGGATCCGGAAGAGCTTGGTACTTAAGCAGTCCTAGTGACTCACCTCCTCTTCACTGGAATCCTACCTGGTGCGTAGCTTCGGTTTACCCTAACCAAGAAGACTTAGTCACAGGCTAAACACAATAACTAAAACCCGAAAGGGATTAGCCGTTTTTATGAAAACCCTAGTTTTAAAACCACTAAATTACTCCTTTAACTAGTAGCAAAAACTTATTTTTGAAAATTTTCAAAGAATCTCCGATTTGCAAAAATTACCTAAATACCCTTAGTGGTAAAATTACAAAAATGCCCTTGGTTTATAAAATGTCCAAACTACCCATAGTTTTATCAAAATTTCCTTACTCAGTAACAAGTCCAAAAACCTTAAATTGCAAAATATCAAAACACCTTGATTTTGGAAAAGAAATTACGAAATTGCCCCTAACTTACAAATTACCAAAATAACCCTAACTTCCAAAATTTCTGCAACATCATCGTTTTGAAAAGTACAATTCTCAAAAAGAACCCCCAAATTTTTGCAACCTTTGAAATATTCCTGATTTATTAAATTCTACAAACTTACCCCGGTTTGTGAAAAATTACCGAATTACCCCCGAGGTCTAAAATTACCGAAATACCCCCGGATTTCAAAATTTTTCCAAAATACCCCAGGAATTTAAAAATACCAAAATACTTTGTGACAAAATCACCAAGGAAATTTTTCTTCTGAAAAAATTACGAAAATACCCCTATAGGACAAAATTACGAAAATACCCCCAGGTAGTGGAAAAGTAGCAACAATGAAAACTACAACATTTCTCTGAATGAACGAAAGTTCATAATTGTTTGATGGATGTATGAATGAATGAGAAGACTGTGTGTATGTATGAATACGAAAGAACCAATCCTAAATTCTTTTTCATAAAACTTCTTCGCGGGTAATCAAGTGAAACAAAAAGTACTAATTCATAAAACTTCTTAATCAGATCTCGACGTTAGAAATGAGCTTTAGAGGACGTGGTCGTCGGGGACGAGGTAGAGGAAGGATGACTGTGTCAGAACCCATTAGATCGGGTCAAGGGACTGACAACGAAATACCACCGCCACCACCACCCCCAGCTGTTGGTGTTGAGCAGCAAGCTCAGACGGGGAAGATGCTGTATCGTAGGCTGTGCTTCGAGTTTTGGAATTGGTGGCTGGTGCAAGAGGAAATTCGGGAACCCGAAAGTCTGTGCCTGAGCGGCTCCGAGCTAATGGAGCCGAAATGTTTCGAGGAGTATCTAGAGTGGCACCCAGTACAGCTGAGTATTGGTTGGAAGCAACGGAGCGCATAATGGATGAGCTTGATTTGACCCCTGAGGAGAAGTTAAAGGGAATGGTGGCATTGTTACGCGATGAAGCGTATCAGTGGTGGTTAACTGTTCGGGATGGTGCCACGACTGAGGGTCTGACCTGGGAATATGTTAAGGAGGCATTTCAAAGGAAGTATGTGGGAACCAGGTATACTGATGAGCAAAGGAAGGCTTTTCTGGGGCTGGTTCAAGGGAACAAGTCTGTTGCAGAATATAAGGCTGAATTCCTGAGGTTGAGCCGTTATGCTCGAGGTGTAGTGGCAACTGAGCATGAGCGCGCCGTGTCCGCTTTGAGGACGGGCTAAGGGATGATCTGAGGCTCGTTGATAGCACCGCATCGAGAGCGGGAGTTCTCTGCTTTTGGTAGAAAAGGCCAAGGTGGCCGAGGGAATCAAGGATTCTACAAAGCGAAGCTATGGATAGGAATAGGCCCAAAAGAGGTCTTGGATCATCCGGAAAGGTTCATAAGAGGCCTAGAGTTGATGGGCCGTGAAGTCGCAAGTTGGTCCGAAGAGCGTGATCGTCCTTGTGATGTGTGTGGAAAGAAGCACTTGGGAGAGTCTTTGGAGGAAAACAGAGGATGTTTTAGGTGTGGGTCCAAGGACCATGTGATCAAGGATTGTCCCAAGAACTCGGAGAGGAAAACCGACCAGCCAGCTCGGAGATGTTAGTCGGTGGTAGAGGAGGACCGCAGCCTCAACGAGGTCGTGGTTCGAGTAACCGAGGTAATGGTGCTTGCGGAGGCCGTGGAACACAGAGCGAGAGGTGCTTTGCTAATCTTGAGGCAAGGCAACCGGGTTTGGTTTATGCGATTCGTCGGAGGAAAGATGGAGACGCGCCGGATGTTATATAGCAGATGCGTTCTTTATTTTTGGCAAGCCCTATTTTGCTCTAATTGATGTGGGTTCGACTCATTCATATGTTGCATGTAGTGTAGTGGAAACACTAGGCCTAGACTCTGAACTTTTTGATAGGCAGATGACTGTAGTGAGCCCATTAGGCCAAACTGTAGTGGTGGATAAGATCTTTCGGAATGTACCCCTAGAGATTCAGGGAGTGAACTTTCGGGCTGACTTAATGGAACTACTTTTCAGGGAGTTTGAACTTATACTTGGAATGGACTGGCTAGTAGAGCACCGAGCCGTGTTAGATTGTGCGGCTAAACGAATGGAATTAAGGACCCCGGAGAATGAAGTAGTAGTAATGATCGGAGAAAGAAGAAACTACACATCTAACGTAGTTTCGCGCGTGAAGGCCGAGAAAAATGGTTAGGAAAGGGTGCAAAGCGTTCTTAGCCTTCGTAAGTGCGTTAGATGGAAAGGAAGAAGGTGTCAGTAGAGTTAGAACGGTAAGGGACTTCGTGGATGTGTTCCCAGAGGAATTACCAGGAATACCCCTAGATAGGAGGTGGAATTTGGAATAGATTTGCTACCGAGAACGGCTCTGTGTCAATCGCTCCATACTTGAATGGCGCCAAAGGAGTCGATTGAGCTCAAGGCTCAAATCCAAGAGTTGTTGGATCGTGGGTTCATTCGACCCAGTGTGTCTCCATGGGGAGCACCAGTTCTGTTTGTAAAGAAGAAGGACGGAACTATGCGTATGTGCATAGATTATCGTTAGTTGAATAAGTTGACCATTAAGAACAAGTATCCCTTGCCAAGGATCGATGACTTGTTCGATCAGCTGAAGGGGGCCGCAGTATTTTCAAAGATAGACTTGAGGTCAGGATATCATCAGTTGAAGGTGAAGGAGGCAGATATCCATAAGACCGCGTTTAGGACAAGATATGGCCATTTTGAGTTTGTGGTAATGCCGTTTGGATTGACGAACACTCCAGCCGTGTTCATGGATATGATGAACCGGGTTTTTCAACCCCACTTGGATAGGTTCGTCGTTGTGTTCATCGACGATATCTTGGTGTACTCTAAGTCTGAAGAGGAGCATGATGAGCATCTCCGGGTTGTGCTGCAAGTGTTAAGGGGGAAGAAGCTCTATGCCAAATTCAGCAAGTGTGAATTTTGGCTTAAGGAGGTGGCATTCTTAGGACATGTGGTATCCGCAGAAGGAATAAGAGTGGATCCTAGGAAGATCGAAGCAGTGTTGGATTGGAAACCACCTGGGTCCATGGCTGAGATCTGAAGTTTCTTGGGTTTGGCAGGATATTATAGAAGGTTCGTAGAAGGATTCTCGTTAATAGCCGCGCCTTTGACAAAGTTGCTAAGGAAGGAAGTACCCTTTGAATGGACTGATAAGCAACAGAAGAGCTTTGAAAAGCTTAAGAAGGTGTTGACGGAGGCTCCAGTGTTAATTCAACCGGAGGTCAAAGGATTTTGTGGTGTCTTGTGGCGCTTAGCATACGGGATTAGGATGTGTCCTAATGCAAGATGGAAAAGTAGTCGCCACGCGTCTCTCGCTAAGGCCTCATGAGGTTAATTACCCAACTCATGACTTGGAATTGGCGGCGGTGGTTTTGCCCTTAAGGTGTGAAGGCACTACCTTTATGGAGAAAAGTCAATAATCTACACAGCACCACAAGAGCCTTAAGTATCTGTTGACTCGTAAGGAGTTGAACTTGAGGCGCCGAAGGTGGGTGGAGTTATTGAAGGATTATGATTGCTCGATAGAGTACCACCCGGCAAGGCAAATGTGGTAGCCGATGCCTTAATTCGGAAGGTTGTGTCGGATCTAAGGGCTATGTTCGCTCACTTGAGCTTATATGATGATGGAAGCTTTGTTGGCGAATTGCAAGTCAAGCCCACATGGTGAAGGAGGTGAAAGAGGGACGGTTGGGCGATAAGGACCTAAGTGCTAAGTTACGGCAAATGCAGAACGGATGATTAAAGGATTATGGCATTAGCGACGAAGGAGTATTGTGCTACAAAGGAAAGGTCCAGTATGCCAAGAGACGAGGAGTTAAGACAAAGGATTCTTCGGGAGGCGCATAGTAGCCCTTATGCTATGCATCCCGAGGCATTAAGTCTGTCTGAGAGATCTAAGGGAACAATTTTGGTGGTCTGATCTTAAACGAGAAGTTACTAAATTCGTGGGAAAATGTCTGACGTGCCAGCAAGTTAAGGCTGAACACCAAGTTCCATCAGGATTGCTTCAACCCATTGAGATTCCGTAGTGGAAGTGGGAGAGAATTACCATGGACTTCGTTAGTGGGCTTCCCCTTACGCCTACTAAGAAGGACTCAGTATGGGTGATAGTGGACCGTTTGACCAAGTCCGCGCACTTCATTTCGGTAAGAGTTGACTATTCTCTTCAGAAGTTGGCCAAGTTATATGTGGCGGGAGTTGTGAGGTTACATGGAGTACCAGTATCGATCATCTCCGATAGAGACCCAAGGTTTACGTCTCGGTTTTGGAGGGCGCTTCATCAAGCTTTAGGCACTAAGTTGGACTTCACTACGGCTTTTCATCCACAATCGATCAGGCGATCAAGCGGGTTATACAAGTGTTGGAGGATATGTTGAGAGGCTGTGTGATGGATTTCCGAGGAAGTTGGGAAGATTACTTGCCTTTAGCTGAGTTCGCCTACAACAACAACTATCAGGCTAGCATTCGGATGGCACCATATGAAGCATTGTATGGTCGAAAGTGTAGAACTCCTACTTGTTGGACTGAGTTAGGAGAACGTCGAGTTTTGGGTCCAGAGTTAGTGGCAGAAACTGAAGAGAAGGTTGAGATAATTCGAGCACGATTAAAGGAAGCCTCTAATAGGCAGAAGTCGTACGCAGACCTCAAATGAAAGGAGATAGAATTTGAAGTGGGAGACCAAGTGTTCCTGAAAGTCTCGCCTTGGAAGAAGGTAATGAGGTTCGGTCACAAAGGGAAGTTAAGCCCAAGGTTTATAGGGCCCTATCGAGTACTAAAGCGAGTTGGGCCAGTGGCATACCAACTGGAGTTGCCACTAGAGTTGCAGCAGATGCACAACGTATTCCATGTATCCATGCTACGTTGTTACCGATCGGATCCATCTCATGTGGTACCTGTTGAAGAAGTGGAGCTAAGGCCAGACTTATCCTATAAGGAAGAGCCGATCCAGATATTGGAACGTGATGTGAAAGTGCTACGGAGGAAGTCAGTTCCTCTAGTCAAGGTGTTATGGCACAATCATGGAGCGGAAGAGGCTTCGTGGGAACCAGAAGAGGCGATGCGACGACAATACCCTCAATTATTTTAGATAGAAAATTTCGAGGACGAAATTATTTTAAGGGGGGTAGAAGAACTGTAACATCCTGGAAAGGGCCTATGCATTTTCGGTTTAATTGTACGAAGTGACATGTTTTGTGTACTAAGAATAAATTTTGAACATTTTTGGAAACCCGAAAATGAATGGAAATGATTTGGAAATAAACATTTTTGGAAACCTGAAAATGTATGGAAATGTTAAGTTTAAAAATGGGAAGTGAACATTTTTGGAAACTAGGAAATGTAAGGAAATGATGTGGAAATGATTCAAAAGAGGAAAGTGAACATTTTTGGAAACTTGGAAATGTAAGGAAATGTCAAGTTCTGAGCGAACGAAAATTTTTGGAAACTTAGAAATGACTTAGAAATGTCGAGTTTTAAAGTTTAAAAGAGGAAATTAAGGCAAGGTGGCCTTAAAAGAAAAAGTTTGTGAAATTTGACACACAAACATGCTTGGAAAAGTGGCCTGGAGATGCCACTTAGGGCCTCTGGAAATGGCGCCACATGCAAGGTGTTGGGCCTGAGTTCGAGTCACTTGGGAAGCAAATAAAAGGAGTTTTATTTTTTGCTTCCGTAAGCTTCGAGGTGGACGGCACAAGCCTTCTAGAAAGGAGGAGTTTTATTGTCATAAATATTCGATTAATAAGGTGATAAATAAGGGATTTAATTTGGATTATTTTTGAAGAGATAATAAAGGATTATTCTCTAATTATTTTAAATTAAGGGATTATTATTTTGATAATTCAAAGGATAAAGCTATCAAATAAAGAAGAGTGGTGGCCAAGTAAGGGATTACTGAGTAGTAGTTTCTGGCTATAAAAGGAAGAAAATAGGGCTACTCATCAATTTTCTTCCTCCTCTTCTCTCTGCTTTGAATTTCTGAGTACTCTCCTCTCTTCTCTTCTCTTTTTCTTTTGTCAAGCCGAATCTATAGTCCACCATTGTCAAAATTCTCAAGTTTTCTTTTCTTCCTATTTCTTCTTACCAATCCATTCAAAAGCCGAATCTTGGAAAGGCTTCAAGCATAGGTCTTTGTCGATTTCTTCAAAGGTAAGAACAAGTTTGATTTCCAATCTTTTCTTTTAGATTAGCCAAGAGATAATCTAACCCCATACATATTATGGTTGCCGAATATGGAAAGACCTTTCGGGATTATCAGAGTAGTCGACTAAAAGGAGGAGTATTCGGGATTTCTAAGATTAAGGTAAGACATGTGAATATTCGGCCAAAGGCCTTGATTTATGTTTTGATGATTAAGATTAAGTCTAGCGTAAGGTTTTAGGGATTTCGACATTCCTAGGGAAACAAGGAACAGTTTCGGGATTTGTTGGTGTTCCAATCGGCAACAAGGTAAGAATACTAATCCTACTAGGATTTGGAATTTTGGCTGAATGGCTTTTTATTAAGGTAATAAGTGATAAATCAATGTAGGGATTAAGGATCTAAGCATTAGATCAAGCTTTTCGGGATCTCAAGGAAATTTTAAGCGAATCGTGTGTACCCCACACTATCCCATAATATGTTTTATGGCATGATTAATTAATATATGTGATATTAAGTATATGAAAGTGGCTAAGGTACCATGTTACGGTACAAAGTACTGTGCAGTGCGTTTCCTACTTCTACTAGGAATATGAAAGATGTTATTTGTAACATGAGAATATGATAAGAATGTGAACTCGGCATATTATGCATATTATTATATGGGGCATATGGGTTATTGAAAGGGGAAGTGAATGTTGTGACCTAAGACCACGAACACGGTGACCTAAGACCGTGATATCTCGAAAAGTGGTGACCTAAGACAACGATGTCTGAAAGTGGTGACCTAAGACCACGATGTCACGGTGACCAAAGACCGCAGATTTGGAGTGTAGCGGAAGGAGGGTCGACTTAGTAGTCCCACGGTGTGACCGGCAGTGCACAGGGGTGTGTAGCGGATGGACAATTAGGTTTGGGTTTGGGAATGCATCATAACTTGTATTCTATGTTTTGAATGTGTAATATGTGATATGCCCGATTCTATTATGATTTAGTGTCGTGTACACATTGACTCTGTTTGACTCACCCGTTGTGGGACTATGTTTCGTGAGAGCAGTGATGGATGGACCTGACAGCGAGAACTTGTGGTGGCCATGCTCAACATGAAGTTTATATTTTTATGGACTCTTGAATTTATTTTAGTACTTTGAATTATTTTTGGGAATTTTTTTTTTGATGTAATAAGGCCATAAGGCCATGATGAACGATTTTATTTCTACTTGTTGTTTTATTGTGTTACAAATTTTGATTAAGTTAAAGACTAAGTATTTTATTTTAAAATATACTCGATATGTTTATTACTTAAAATTAAAAAGGGGTTTTCTAATTTAAAAATCCAGTTTGTTTTCAACACAAGCCCAACCCAAACTATTTTTTTTAAAAAAACACACAAGTTTTTCACCAAGTAACGAAAGAATTTGAATCGGTTTTCTTGAGGAACATACCTAATCTGGTCAAAGCTCGTGGGCCGGGTTTGGGGTGTTTCAGATTGGTTATTTTTGTATGATACTGTTGTAAACTGTAAAAGAATGACTATTGATTTGAGATGTTCGAATGATGAGATTATACGAGTGGAGTCTAATGATTTGAGTGGATTGTCTGCTGTGATAACTGTTTTGAAAGCTCAAAGTTATGTGAAAAAGGGATATGAAGCATATTTCGCTTATGTTATTGACTCGAAAGTGTCTGAAAAGAAAGTTGAGTCAGTGCCTGTTGTCTGTGAATATCCTGATGTGTTTCCGGAAGAATTGACGGGTTTGCCTCCGATACGTGAAGTTGAATTTGGTATTGAGTTGTTGTCGGGTACTACACCTATTTCAATAGCTCCGTATAGAATGGCACCAACAGAGTTGAAAGAGTTAAAGTCGCAGTTACAAGAATTGACCGATAGAGGGTTTGCTAGACCGAGTTTCTCACCTTGGGGTGCTCCCGTTCTGTTTGTGAAAAAGAAAGATGGCACGATGAGAATGTGCATCGATTATCGTCAGTTGAATAAGGTGACAATAAAGAACAAATATCCGTTGCCCAGAATTGATGATTTATTCGACCAGTTAAAAGGAGCTACTGTATTTTCCAAGATTGATCTGAGATCGGGGTACTACCAGCTGAGAGTTAAAGATTCGAGACGTTTGAAGACCGCTTTGTAAGGAGAATACGGGCATTATGAGTTTTTAGTTATGCCATTTGGACTAACCAATGCTCCTCGCTTGTTTTTATGGATCGATGAATGGAATTTTTAGACCGCACTTAGATCGCTTTGTTGTAGTGTTCATAGACAATATTTTGATTTATTCACGGGATGAGACTGAGCATGCCGAGCATCTGAAGATTGTATTGCAAACTCTGAGAGAAAAGCAATTGTACGCAAAATTCAGCAAATGCGAATTCTGGTTACACGAGGTTAGTTTTTTGGGGCATATTGTGTCAGCTTCTGGAATCCGAGTTGATCCGAACAAGATTTCTGCTATTCTGGATTAGAAACCTCCGAGGAACGTGTCTGAAGTCTGTAGCTTTCTGGGCCTAGCTGGTTATTATCGTCGATTTGTAAAAGGATTTTCAGTGATAGCTACTCCGTTGACGAAACTACTTTAGAAAGATGTTAGATTTGAATGGTCTGATAGATGTTAGAAAGGTTTTGATCAGTTGAAAACTCTGTTAACAGAAGCTCCAGTGTTAGTACAACCAGAATCAGGCAAGGAATTTGTAATTTACAGTGATGCTTCGTTAAACTATCTGGGATGTGTTTTGATGCAGGAAGACAAAGTTGTAGCTTATGCCTCGAGACAATTGAAGCCTCATGAAAAAAACTATCCGACGCACGACCTAGAGTTAGCCGCGATTGTGTTTGCACTTAAGATCTTGCGCCATTATCTGTACGGTGAAAGATGTCACGTATTTTCAGATCATAAAAGTCTGAAGTATTTAATGACTCAGAAAGATTTGAATCTACGTCAGAGAAGATGGCTTGAGTTGTTAAAAGATTATGAGCTTGTGATAGATTATCATTCGGGTAAAGCAAACGTGGTTGCTGATGCATTGAGTCAAAAATCTGTATTTGCATTACGTGCTTTGAATGCTCAGATTGATTTGTATGATGATAGTTCTGTGATAGCTGAGTTAAAAGCGAAACCATTGTTTATGCAACAGATATGTGATGCTCAGAAATCTGATAATGAGTTATTAGCAAAAAGAGCTCAGTGTAGTTCGAATTCTGAATCTAAATTTTGAGTTGTTGATGATTGTTTGAGATTCCGAGGTCGTATCTGTGTTCCGAGAAATCCGGAGTTGATTCAGCTGATTTTGAGTGAAGCACATAATACTTGACTATCTGTTCATCCGGGAAGTACTAAGATGTACCATGATCTGAAGCAACACTATTGGTGGTCTGGTATGAAACGAGACATTTCGACTTTGTTTGAAATGTTTAATCTGTCGACAAGTAAAAGCCGAACATCGTGTTTAAATCTGGTTTGCTACAACCAATTCTGATTCCCGAATGGAAATGGGAAAGAGTAACGATGGACTTTGTTTCTGGTTTGCCTCAGACTCCGAGAAAGAATGATGCGATTTGGGTCGTAGTTGACCGATTGACGAAATCTGCCCATTTTATTCCGGTAAAATCTGACTACTCACTTAATAGATTAGTTGAACTTTATATTTCTGAGATTGTGAGATTGCATGGGGTGCCACTATCCATTGTGTCAGATAGAGATCCGAGGTTTACATCAAGATTCTGGAAGAAACTGCAAGAAGCTTTAGGCACGAAACTGCATTTCAATACAGCTTTTCATCCGCAAAAAGATGGTCAATCCGAGCGGATCATTCAGATTCTCGAAGACATGTTAAGATGTTGTGTACTTGAGTTTAATGGTACGTGGGAACAGTATCTGCCTTTGATTGAATTTGCATACAATAATAGTTTTTAGTCAACCATCAAAATGGCACCTTATGAAGCTCTGTACAGACGTAAATGTCGTACACCTCTGTATTGGACTGAACTCAGGGAAAATAAGCTACACGGTGTTGATTTGATAAAAGACTCAGAACAGAAAGTAAAACTGATCCGAGATTGTTTGAAAACAGCATCTGATCGTCAGAAGTCATATACAGACTTGAAACGAAAAGATATAGAATTTGAGATCGGCGACAAAGTATTTCTGAAAGTGTCACCGTGGAAGAAAGTGCTCTGTTTTGGACGTAAAGGCAAGTTGAGTCCGAGGTTCATCGGACCGTATGAGATCATTGAGCGAGTTGGACCTGTCGCATATCGATTATTGTTGCCTCTCGAGCTAGAAAAGATTCATAATTTATTTCATGTCTCAATGCTCCATAGATATCGATCCGATCCGTCACATGTGATTGCCCCATCTGAAATTGAAATCTGATCTGATATGACATATAAAGAAGAACCGATCCGTATCTTAGCTTGTGAAGTAAAAGAGTTGAGAAACAAGAAAATTTTGTTAGTGAAAGTATTGTGGAATTGACACAGAATTGAAGAGACAACGTGGGAATCGGAAGATTCAATGAGACAGTAATATCTGAATCTGTTTAACGGTAAGATTTTTGGGGACGAAAATCCCTAAGGAGGGAGAATTGTAACAGTCTGGTTTATACCCTAGTCGAAACAGTGGTTTTGGGACCACAAATCTGAGTCTGTATAATATTTTAATATTACTTTCTGTGTCGTTGGAATGTGATTGAGCATGTGGTAAATTTTCGTAAGCTAATTAGTCCGTCTGTATGTTTAATTTGACAAAAGGATGAAATTGCATTGAATGTGAAAGTGGTATGCTATTTGTTAAAGTGCTTAGGTGTTGTGGCTTTATAAATGTGTGGACTTATGTGGCAATATAGCCATTTTTATTGTTAGTGGACTGCAATGGGTGGTAATATGTATATATTATATGTTTAATTATATTTACTTTAAATGTTTCATTAATATTATTATGTTATATGTTATATATTATTATAATGAAAACAAAAAGGAAGCATTATCATCATTTTATCACCTCATTGCCGAAAACACCAAAAGAAAAGAAAGAAAACTTTGGCTAAGCATTCGACACTTGCAAGCCAAAATTAAGGTATGATTTGGGTTCGATTTTTGATAATTTCTACGTTTTTGTAATCGTTGTTTCTCCTACTATCAAACCCATGTATTAATCTTGTGAATTGATGATGTTTGTGTGATATGCCATTGATGATATGTCAAGCTTTTTGATGATCCTTGGTGTTAAATGAAAGATATGAGCTAGATAAACATGTTTTGTTCTTGAAATTTTGATGAATTTAGCTAAATATGGCTAAATTGAGAAAATATTATTTTGGAGGACTAATTTGTGAAATTGATGAAATATTAGGACTAATATAGTCCTTAGGGAGATTCGGCTATGCATGGGTGTGAACAAATTATTTGAATTTGATGTTTCGTGAAAAATGGACTAAATTGATAAATTATGCAAATGTGAGGGCTAATTTGCAAATAGCCCTAAATATGTGTGTATGGATTGAATTGAATGAATAAGTGAATGAAAGAGTTAATTCTGAATATGTTTAGATCAAGAACCGAGGAAAACGGACTTAGATCGTGGGAAAGCGAAAGTAAACGAGTAGCCGTTTCCATTTTCGTAAAATCGAATCTGAGGTAAGTCACTATGCAAATAAACGTATATGTATGCAATTGTATTTGTTCATATGACTAATGTAGATAATGAATGCTTATGAGAGGTTGTGCATATGAATTACGAGATAAGGCTGATATAGCGATAAAGTCCGAAAAGCCCCGTACGAACCTAGGAAAAGAGAGGATTAGCTATGTCATGACATAGGTATCTGTTCTGTTTTATCATGTAAGACCACGTCTGGGACATTGGCGTTGATTTGAGATTTCGTGTAAGACCTCTTCTGGGATGAAGGCAACGATACGAGCTTTATGAGTAAGACCACGTCTGGGACGTTGGCATCGATATGAGCTTTACGTGTAAGACCATGTCTGGGACATCGGCATCGTATTGATTCGTGTAAGACTTTGTCTGGGACAATGGCATCGATATCGAGTGCATGTAGGACCTCGTCTGGGACGTTGGCATTGTACGACTATTCTGGGCTTTCTGAGTATCCTACTAAATTCCTAGTGGTTCAACGGGCAAGTTTGTGATATGAATTACAAATCCGAGCTATGAACAATTAGGTGATATTAAATCCGATTCAGGTACGTTGATTATACACTATTTGTGTATATAAGGTAAGCATCTAAGTGATCTTACTATGATGAGATGTATATGGAATTTATGATATGATAAGAATTGTTTTGGCTAGATGAGCTATATGTTTATATGATTCTTGAATGGTGAAAATGGCTAATGTGGTTAAAATTGTATGAACCAAAGTAAATAAGTGAGAGTTTGCTAAGTGATTGATATGTGCCAATGTATTTATTTGCATATATGCCTTCCATATCAAGTTTATTTGTATATGACTTACTAAGCTTTTGGAAAGCTTACTCTGTGTATGTTTTCTCTGTCTTATAGGTCGTCAAAGCTACCGAAGGCTCGGGACCGTCAAGGATCGTCATCACACTACTAAACTTATTTTGGTACACTTTGAAAATGTATATGGCTAGATATGGCATGTATAGGCTAGTCATTGGTATGAATTGTTATGTGAACTTAGCCATGTGATTTGGCTAGTTATGTTTTGGTAATATGCTTAAAGGAATGTGATATGTGAAGTTGTTTTGGTAAGATTAGTTGATATATGAAATGGTTATGATATGGTAAGTATATAGATGAATGGTGTTTGGGCATAATTGTGATTTGGTCATGCAAATTGGTATGTTGGAATTGGTTTTGAATGTAAAGATAGAATGGATATTGAATGTATTATTGTGTGATTTTCTTAGTTGTCAAATATGCATGATTTGGGATGGCTATTTGGTATATTTTGGTGGTTATATGTGAATGAAATGGGATGATATATGTTGCTTGTAGGTTGACCCTTATGGGTGGCATTTTGGCCTTGTAAATGGCCTATAATGTCACACGATTTGTAACTACACGGCGTGCCTAAGACCGTGGTTGAATTGGCCGAATGTAGCTTAAATAGCACACGGCCTCAACATAGGCGTGTCAGCTGGCCGTGGTGTACAAGTCAGTAGCTAGCTAAGACCACACGGCCATGGCACACGGGCGTGCTTGGTGCCCGTGTTGGAAAAGTTAGTATATGATCTGGAAGCACACGGTCATGGCACACGGGCGTGCCTAGTGACCGTGTTGATATAGTCAGTATATAAACACGGAGGGACACACGGGGGTGTCTAGAAGCCGTGGAGGGCACACGGTCTCCTACCACGGGCGTGTCTCCCCTGAAAGTTAGAAAAGTTTTTAATTTTCATGAAATTTCATATGTGTTTCAGTTTAGTCCCAACTCGGTTTATATGCATGCTTTGGGTCTTGATGACTCATCTAAGGGACACTATGATTGTTAATGATGAATGTAATGTATGACATGTTATGCAAGTTTCCGATCTATTTGGTAACGCTCCTAACCCTAGTCCGGCGTCGGTTACGGGTTAGGGGTGTTACATGTAACACCCCTAACCCGTATCCGTCGCTGGACTAGGGTTACGGGCATTACTTTACCAACCACAAGTCAAAGCACCTTATAAAAAAAACTACTTCATTAATAGATTCATACCAATCCATACTAACACGATTAAACATTATATAACCCTTCTAATATCAAGACATTAACGAACATATCACAAATCATATCATTAACATCTACCAAAACTAATTACTTTCAATTAACAAACACTATTCATTTGGTCATTTTAAAGAAAGGGCCGAATAGGCAAATGGTACTTGTTCATTTATTTCATTTTTATTATCAACGACACATTTAAACATATATCAATGCTGAACATATGCATCACTTTTGAACATGTTCATTCCTCATTTCTATACCACATACAATTATAACATTGACCTATATACTTATCCCTCATTCGATTATACCATATATATAAATTTCAAATCTACTCATTTATCTCATAATTTCTTGTCACAATCGGCAATGTTCATTACATAAATATATTCCATCATAAGCACACCTTAGCTAAATATTACATCAATGATTTAGCCATTTATTTCTCATGGCCGAACATACTATAGCACTCAATGGAAAATTTAAGCTCCAAACTAAAACAAAGTCATGGCCGAATATCTACAAATGAGTACACATCAATTTGCTCATTAATGTATCACCTTTGATAAACACATACACAAGATGTGACCTATTTCATTCATGTCTAATCACGTTGGTACATTCAAATAATTATGCAAAAATATTTTTATCAACCCAATGTCTTATATATCATATTCAACCAATGTCAAAAACTCAAAATTCACATATACATATTATGAAATAACTTCCAAGCTAGGCATTTAATATATATATATATATACTAATATACTCAAATAGTAATTCCATAATTAAACATGTTCAAACCAAACTCAAACAAAGAAACATAGCCATTTTCGCATGGCATATATATATACATGTCATTCAAACACAACCCAAAAGACATAGTCTATACATGCCATATGTTTCAAAAGAGATACAACTTAGAGAATACCAAAGTTAGGTGATAGTGCAATTGACTTTGATGAAGATCTCCGAGCACGAGTTAGCCTTCAAAATCTATAAAATAGTCAAGTGAACACCAACAGTAAGCTATCTTAGCTTAGTAAGTTATAAGCAATGATAAGAATGAAATTAAACATCATATAAGTAAAAAAAAATCAAATTAACATGATTATCATCAACCTCATAGCCGTAGGTTCATATATACATAAATATCAAATCACCCTTCGATAACTACCATGTTTAGTAAATTTCATGACCAAATATTCATGCATTCTTTATTAAGTATCATATAGAAATATGCATCATCATTACATTCTAAACATACTCGAAATCTCAATCCACATAACATAACTCAAATTTCATAAGCTAACTTCACTTACCATATTAATACTAACCTTCCTAGTTTTGATGAATCACATACCTGTTTATTCCATCACGTTTAATACAATTCCCTAGTTGATATCTTTAATACATTCGCAAACTCGCACACTTAGTGAAAATTCATGTAACGTATCGCACACTTAGTGCCTTTACTTGATAAAACGCACACATAGTGCCATCTTCCGGTAATGTATCGCACACTCAGTGCCATTACTCATTTCCCGCAGATATAGTGCCATTCAACCGATTTCGCACACACAATACTCGGTATGTTAGCTCGCACACATAGTGCCCATTAACCCATTTTCTCCTCAATTCCAAATACACATATGATTTTATATTCATTCATGTGTACACATATATTTAAAGGCTCACTAACATCTTATTTCTCTTATCTCATGTCATCACATTCGGCATCATCTAATATACATATACATACATATCCGCATATTCAATTACTAACACTACTCTCGTTCCATTTCCATATATTTATCTATCCATTATTACAAGTACATATATTCGGCCAACCCAATTAATCAATGCATATACATACATACATATATAAACTAACCACATTTGGCTAACACACATAATAATCTCCCATGCCCCATTCGGCATTTTAAATTAATTCTATTACATCACTTGAACATGTACGTTTTAGTATAGAAATAATTCAATTTAATCCTATTGCTTAAAAACTTACCTCGGAAATAGACGGATTAGGGTTTCCCGGCTATTCGTTCAACTTCACTTTTCCCCGATCCAATCCCGTTTCTTTTTGTTCTTGATCTAAATAATTCCAAATTAAGCTTATTCAAATATATTTTCATTCAATTAAATCCAAAAACACATAATTATACAAATTACCATTTTACCCCTGACATTTACAACTTTTACAATTTAGTCCCTATTGCACAAAACACAAAATACACATAATTTGAATTTACTCCTTTAGGGCCGAATGCTCCTCATGCCTATATAAGTCCATACAAGCCATTTATTTTGCATTTTAGTCCCTCAACTATTTATTTTTGCAATTTAATCCATAACACTCAATTCCATCAAAATTTCCAATTCAAAACATGTTGATTTAAAACATATCCTTAATATTTTACCATCAAACATTGCAAAACATAAGCATTCATCAATGGCCGAATATCAAACATGCCTCAAATTCAAAAATTCTAACATGGGTCGAATAGTATTCAAAGCAACGATCTCAAAAATGTAAAAATTAACAAAAACTGAGCTCAATTACTAACCTTAATCAAACATGCAAGAGACCGAACGGTTGAAAGCTTTAGTTTCTTTTCCTCTTCTTTAGTTTTGGTCAATGAAGTAAAAGTGATGAACATGAAACCACTTTTGTTTTATGTTTTCATTAAAATATGCCTTTATAATATTTATTTTATCATATATATATTTTAACATATAAAACAATTATATTAATGTATTATAAAGACTCAATGCCGTCCACTATACTTGTAAAAGGTCAATTTTCAACTTAAATACTCATACAAAAGAAGACAAATCAATTTAGCCACTTAATTTAATAAATGGCTACTTTTATCACTTACGCGATTTAGTCCTTTTCTTTAAATTAAACATACAAACGATCAAATTAATTCACGAAAATTTTTACACATGCACACTCATAATTCATAGACACCATATATAATATATAATTCTTCTATCAACTCGGATTTGTGGTCTCGAAACCACTGTTTCTGATTAGGGTCAATATCGGACTGTTACAACTCTCCCCCCTTAAAGGATTTTCGTCCCCAAAAATCTTACCGATGAATAAATGTGGGTAGCGTTCTTTCATTGAATCTTCGAGTTCCCAGGTTGCTTCCTCAACCCCGTGCTTATGCCATATAACTTTAACCAACGAAATTTTCTTATTTCGTAACTCTTTCACGTCACGAGCTAAGATACGAATCGGTTCTTCTTCATACGTCAAGTCAGGCTGAATCTTAATCTCTGTTGGGCTAATCACATGAGAAGGATCGGATTTGTATCGTCGAAGCATCGATACATGAAAAACATTGTGAATCTTGTCTAGCTCAGACGGCAACATAAGTCTGTACACAATCGGCCCAATACGCTCAATAACTTCGTACGACCCAATAAATCTCGGACTCAGCTTTCCTTTATGACCAAATCTAAGTATCTTTTTCCACGGTGAGACTTTCAAAAATACTCGGTTACCCACTTGAAATTCTATATCTTTACGTTTCAAGTCCGCATATGACTTCTGACGATCTGACGCGGCTTTCAAACTTTCTCGGATTACTTTTACTTTACTTCCGGTCTCTAATTAAATCAACCCGTGTATCTTGCTTTCACTTAGCTCGGTCCAATATAGAGGTGTACGACATTTACGACCGTACAAAGCTTCGTAAGGTTCTATTTTGATACCCGATTGAAAGCTGTTATTGTACGTAAATTCAATCAAAGGCAAGTATCGTTCCCATGTACCCTCAAACTCAAGAACGCAACATCTCAACATGTCCTCGAGTATTTGAATAACACGTTCGGATTGTCCATCCGACTGTGGGTGAAAAGCAGTACTGAAGTACAATTTAGTACCTAGAGCATCTTGCAGTTTCTTCCAAAACTGTGATGTAAACCTCGGATCTCTATCTGAAACAATAGAAATAGGTACTCGCGCAATCGTAATTTATCCGTGATATGTACAACTCAAATAACTTATCAAGTGAGAAATCCATACGTCTTAGGAATAAAATGGGCGATTTCATCAATCTATCAACAATAACCCAGATTGAGTCTTTCTTGCTCGGTGTCAACGGCAACCCAGATACGAAATCCATCGTGACTCGATCCCATTTCCACTTAGGTATCATAATCAGTTGAAGTAGTCCCGATGGTACCTGATGCTCGGCTTTCACTTGTTGACATATTAAACACTTCGACACAGTCTGAAATATCTCGTTTCATACCTTGCCACCAGTAATGCTGTCTCAGGTCGTTATACATCTTCGTACTACCCGGATGAATCGACAATTTACTATTATGAGCTTCATCACAATTCATTTGAATCAACTCATGGTTCTTAGGCACACATATCTGATTCTTAAACCGTAGACATCCCTCAGCATCTAACTGAAAATCTAAATCAATACTCGAGTCACATTGACTCCTTTTTGCTATTAAGTCATTATCAACCTCTTGAGCTTCGCGGATCTGTTGTACGAACATTGGTCTCGCTTTCAATTCTACAATAATCACACCATCATCAGTCATAGCTATATCCGCATTCATTGCATGTAGAGCAAATAGTGACTTTCGGCTAAGTGCATCAGCGACCACATTAGCCTTCCCTGAGTGATAATCAATCACAAGCTCATAGTCCTTTAACAGTTCCAACCATCGTCGCTGTCTCAAATTTAGATCCTTCTGAGTCATTAAATACTTTAGACTCTTGTGATCAGAGTAAACATGACATTTTTCACCGAATAGTTAGTGACGCCATATTTTCAAAGAAAAAACTATGGCAGCTAATTCAAGATCGTGAGTCGGATAATTCTTTTTTTGCGGCTTTAACTGTCTCGAGGCGTGGGCTACAACTTTACCCTCCTGCATCAAAACACAACCCAAACCATTTAAAGATGCATCACTAAAGATAACGAACTCTTTACCTGACTCTGGCTGAACAAGCACTAGAGCTTCTGTTAGCAAGGTTTTTAGCTGATCAAAACTCTTCTGACATCTTTCTGACCATTCAAATTTAAATTCTTTTTGTAATAGCTTTGTCATCGGGGCTGCAATCATAGAAAACCCTTTCATGAAGCGTCTATAGTATCTGGCAAGTCCCAGAAAACTCTGAGCTTCAGAAACATTTCGCGGAGGTTTCCAATCAAGTATAGCCGAAACTTTACTCGGGTCAACCCGAATGCCCGATGCTGAAACAACATGCCCCAGGAAGCTAACTTCATTCAACCAAAACTCACATTTGCTAAATTTCGCGTACAACTGCTTATCATGCAAAATCTGTAACACAAGTCTCAAATGCTCGGCATGCTCGGTTTTGTCACGTGAATAGATCAGAATGTCATCTATGAATACAACCACAAACCGATCTAGTTACGGTCTGAATACCCGATTCATCAGATCCATGAAAATAGCAGGGGCATTAGTGAGTCCGAATGGCATCACTAAAAACTCGTAATGGCCGTATCTCGTCTGAAAGGCAATCTTTGGTACATTCGAGTCTCTAACTCGCAACTGATAATAACCTGACCTCAGATCAATTTTCGCAAATACCGAAGCTCCCTTAAGCTGATCAAATAAATCACCGATACGTGGCAACGGATATTTATTCTTTACGGTCACTTTATTGAGTTGTCGATAATCGATGCACATTCTTAAAGTTCCGTCCTTCTTTTTCACAAATAAGACTGGCGCACCCCAGGGAGAGAAACTCGGTCGGGCAAAACCTTTATCTGTCAATTCTTGCAACTGAGCTTTCAACTCTTTTAATTCGGTCGGTGCCATTCTATATGGAGCTATCGAGATCGGAGTCGTCCCTGGCAATAACTCAATACCAAACTCTACTTCCTGAACAGGTGGCAATCCCGGTAATTCCTCCGGGAACACATCCGGATACTCACAAACAACCGGTACAGATTCAATCTTCTTTTCGGTTACTTTGCTGTCAATCACATACGCAAGATAAGCTTCGCAACCCTTTCTCAAATACTGTCGAGCCAACATTGAAGATATCACAGCTGGTAGCCCATTCAAATCCGCAGATTCAATTCGAATTATCTCGTTATTCTGACACCTCAAATCAATAGTCTTTCGTCTGCAATTCACTACTGCATCGTGTACAGTTAACCAATCCATACCGAGGATAATATCAAACTTGTCAAATGGTAGCAACATCAGATCAGTCGGGAAACATGAGTCTCGAATCATTAAAGGGCAATTCTTGCACACTCTATCAACTAGAACACACCGACCCAGAGGGTTCGAAACCCAAATCACAAACTCAGTAGACTCAACAGGTAGAGTCTTACTGGATACTAATGTTTCACACACATAAGAATGAGTTGAACCAGGATCAATCAGAGCAATTACACTAGTATCAAAGAGAGTGAATATACCGGTGATGACATCTGAGGATGAAACCTCCTCTCTGGCATGAATGGCATAAGCTCTAGCTGGCGCACGGGCCTCTGATCGAATAGCCGCATCTGAAGTCCCCCTCTGAGTGCCGCT
This sequence comes from Gossypium sturtianum, assembly GCA_025698515.1. Classification (NCBI taxonomy): domain Eukaryota; kingdom Viridiplantae; phylum Streptophyta; class Magnoliopsida; order Malvales; family Malvaceae; genus Gossypium; species Gossypium sturtianum. The sequence goes on from CM046949.1 coordinate 29,301,732, forward strand.
CCTACCTCCCACAGATGGTCTACCTCTAGCTGCAGTGCTGCTCGGTCTCACACTCTGAGCAATACCCTTTTCAGCTGTCTCCGGGCAATCCCGAATAAAATGATCCTGTGAACCACACTTGTAGCAAGTGCGATTGTTAGATTTACCCCAAAATTCACCAAGATGTCGTCTACCACACTGTTGACACTCGGGCTTATTCGGTCGGATATTGCCAACACTAGCAATCGAGGTAGCCCGTGAACTCACTGGTGGTCGTTCTCGTATAGAGATCCCTGTGTTAGCTTTAGATCGGCTACTATCATTCTTGAATTTCTTTGTTGATGGTTGAGGAAATTTACCCGCAGATCTCTTTCGGAAGTCTCTAGCTTCAAACTCAGCTTTTCGTTTTTCTTTCCCCAGCTCTTCGGCTTTGCAAGCTCGCTCAACAAGTACTACGAACTCATTTATTTCAAGTATGCCAACCAGTAGTTTTATATCTTCGTTTAGCCCTTCTTCAAATCTTCGGCACATAGTAGCCTCGGATGAAACACACTCGCGAGCATAGCGACTAAGTCTCAAAAACTTGCGCTCGTACTTGGATACGGTCATACGACCCTGTTTAAGCTCAAGAAATTCCTCGCGTTTGGAGTCTATAAATCGCTGGCTGACGTATTTCTTTCGAAACTCCGTCTGAAAGAAGTCCCAGGTAACTCGTTCCTTTGGAACAACCGATACGAGAGTGTTCCACCAATAGTAGGCATAATCCCGTAATAAAGATATGGCACACTTCAGGCACTCATCAGGTGTGCATGATAGCTCATCGAAAACACGGAGGGTATTATCGAGCCAAAATTCAGCTCGCTCAGCATCATCATCATCTTCGGCTCTAAACTCTTGAGCCCCGTGTTGTCTAATTCGGTCAACTGGAGGCTTGCTTGCTCTTTCAGAATTAATGATCGGGGGTATCACCGGTACTACAGTTGGAGTGTTCAGATTCAGGGGTTGTTGAACAGCCGGATTGGTCCAGATATATTGGTTGTACCAATCATTCACCATGCTATAGAAGGGTTGTTTAGCCCCCTCATCAGGATTACTCGCAGCTGGTCGAGATTCATCTAGCGCGGTCCCTTGCGTGAGAACGGGCGCCACACTCTCAACATCGTCAGCTATAGCTCGCTCGGGATCAGGATCCATTTACTATACGAAAGAAGAAAACACATTTCACTGTCAGAAGTCATCACACTATCACATTATAAAATATGGCGTGTATAGATAGACCCGACACGCGCTACGTTAGTTCGAGAACCGACTAAACCGTAGCTCTGATATCAATCAAATTGTAACACCCCTAACCCGTATCCGTCACCGGACTAGGGTTACGGGCATTACTTTACCAACCACAAGTCAAAGCACCTTATAAAAAAAACTACTTCATTAATAGATGCGTACCAATCCATACTAACACGATTAAACATTATATAACCCTTCTAATATCGAGACATTAATGAACATATCATAAATCATATCATTAACATCTACCAAAACTAATTAGTTTCAATTAGCAAACACTATTCATTTGGTCATTTTAAAAAAAAGGGTCGAATAGGCAAATGGTACTTGTTCATTTATTTCATTTTTATTATCAACGACACATTTAAACATATATCAATGCTGAACATATGCATCACTTTTGAACATGTTCATTCCTCATTTCTATACCACATATAATTATAACATTGACCTATATACTTATCCCTCATTCGATTATACCATATATATAAATTTCAAATCTACTCATTTATCTCATAATTTCTTGTCACAATCGGCAATGTTCATTACATAAATATATTCCATCATAAGCACACCTTAGCTAAATATTACATCAATGATTTAGCCATTTATTTCTCATGGCCGAACATACTATAGCACTCAATGGAAACTTTAAGCTCCAAACTAAAACAAAGTCATGGCCGAATATCTACAAATGAGTACACATCAATTTGCTCATTAATGTATCACCTTTGATAAACACATACACAAGATGTGACCTATTTCATTCATGTCTAATCACGTTGGTACATTCAAATAATTATGCAAAAATATTTTTATCAACCCAATGTCTTATATATCATATTAAACCAATTTCAAAAACTCAAAATTCACATATACATATTATGAAATAACTTCCAAGCTAGGCATTTAATATATATATACTAATATACTCAAATTGTAATTCCATAATTAAACATGTTCAAACCAAACTCAAACAAAGAAACATAGCCATTTTCGCATGGCATATCTATACATGTCATTCAAACACAACCCAAATGACATAGTCTTTACATGCCATAAGTTTCAAAAGAGATACAACTTATAGAATACCAAAGTTAGGTGATAGTGCAATTGACTTTGACGAAGATCCCCGAGCACGAGTTAGCCTTCAAAATCTATAAAATAGTCAAATGAACACCAACGGTAAGCTATCTTAGCTTAGTAAGTTATAAGCAATGATAAGAATGAAATTAATCATCATATAAGTAAAAAAAATCAAATTAACATGATTATCATCAATCTCATAGCCGTAGGTTCATATATACATAAATATCAAATCACCCTTCGATAACTACCATGTTTAGTAAATTTCATAACCAAATATTCATGCATTCTTTATTGAGTATCATATAGAACTATGCATCATCATTACGTTCTAAACATACTCGAAATCTCAATCCACATAACATAACTCAAATTTCATAAGCTAACTTCACTTACCATATTAATACTAACCTTCCTAGTTTTGATGAATCACATACCTGTTTATTCCATCACGTTTAATACAATTCCCTAGTTGATATCTTTAATACATTCGCAAACCCACACACTTAGTGCAAATTCATGTAACGTATCGCACACTTAGTGCCGTTACTTGATAAAACGCACACATAGTGCCATCTTCCGGTAATGTATCGCACACTCAGTGCCATTACTCATTTCCCGCACATATAGTGCCATTCAACCGATTTCGCACACACAGTGCTCGGTATGTTAGCTCGCACACATAGTGCCCATTAACCCATTTTCTCCTCAATTCCAAATACACATATGATTTTATATTCATTCATATGTACACATATATTTAAAGGCTCACTAACATCTTATTTCCCTTATCTCATGTCATCACATTCAGCATTATCTAATATACATATACATACATATCTGCATATTCAATTACTAACACTACTCTCGTTCCATTTCCATATATTTATCTATCCATTATTACAAGTACATATATTCGGCCAACCCAATTAATCAATGCATATACATACATACATATATAAACTAACCACATTCGGCTAACACACATAATAATCTCTAATGCCCCATTCAGCATTTTAAATTAATTCTATTACTTCACTTGAACATGTACGTTTTAGTATAGAAATAATTCAATTTGATCCTACTGCTTAAAAACTTACCTCAGAAATCGACGGATTAGGGTTTCTCGGCTATTCGTTCTACTTCGCTTTTCCCCGATCCAATCCCGTTTCTTTTTGTTCTTGATCTAAATAATTCCAAATTAAGCTCATTCAAATATATTTTCATTCAATTAAATCCAAAAACACATAATTATGCAAATTACCATTTTACCCCTGACATTTACAACTTTTACAATTTAGTCCCTATTGCACAAAACACAAAGTACACATAATTTGAATTTTCTCCTTTAGGGCCAAATGCTCCTCATGCCTATATAAGTCCATACAAGCCATTTATTTTGCATTTTAGTCCCTCAACTATTTATTTTTGCAATTTAATCCATAACACTCAATTTCATCAAAATTTCCAATTCAAAACATGTTGATTTAAAACATATCCTTAATATTTTACCATCAAACATTACAAAACATAAGCATTCATCAATGGCCGAATATAAAAATGCCTCAAATTCAAAAATTCTAACATGGGTCGAATAGTATTCAAAGCAACAATCTCAAAAACATAAAAATTAACAAAAACCGAGCTCAATTACTAACCTTAATCAAACATGCAAGAGACCGAACGATTGAAAGCTTTAGTTTCTTTTCTTCTTCTTTAGTTTCGGTCAATGAAGTAAAAATGATGATAATGGAACCACTTTTGTTTTATGTTTTCATTAAAATATGCCTTTATAATATTTATTTTATCATATATATATTTTAACATATAAAACAATTATATTAATGTATTATAAAGACTCAATGCCATCCACTATACTTGTAAAAGGTCAATTTGCAACTTAAATACTCATAAAAAAGAAGACAAATCAATTTAGCCACTTAATGTAATTAATGGCTACTTTTATCACTTACGCGATTTAGTCTTTTTCTTTAAATTAAACACACAAACGATCAAATTAATTCGCGAAAATTTTTACACATGCACACTCATAAATCATAGACACCATATATAATATATAATTATTCTATCGACTCGGATTTGTGGTCCCGAAACCACTGTTTCCGATTAGGGTCAAAATCAGACTGTTACATGAGAGCTTTTCTTTATTTTATTTTATTTATCAATTAAGTCACCAAATACTACACCTAACCATTGACCAAATTCATTTCTTTGTCCCTATGGCCGGCCATCACCCTAAATAAGGCCTATTTGCACATTAAGGACCTCTAATTTAAGGTTCTCTAGCTATATGAAACTTCAAATTAATAGAACACAAATTTCGCCTATTATGCGATTTAGTCCTTTTTCAAAATTAAGCAAGTAATCACTACAATTAATTCACCAAAATTTTCATGCACTCATATAATCATGATATAACACATAAAAATATTAAAAATGATTTTTTCGGCCTCAGATTAATGGTTCCAAAACCACTGTTTCGACTAGCCCCAAAATCGGGCTGTTACAACTCTTCCCCCCTTTAGGGATTTTCGTCCCCGAAAATATTATCGATAAAGAGGTTTGGGTACTGCTTTCTCATTGCTTCATCCGGTTCCCACGTAGCTTCTTCTACACCATGTTTTTGCCACAACACTTTCACTAATGTTATACTTTTATTCCGCAACTGTTTAACCTCTCGAGCCAAAATCTTAATTGGTTCCTCATCATAGGTCATATCCGATCGTATCTCAATTTCTGTAGGAGAAATTACATGTGAAGGATCGGAACGGTACCGTTGTAACATCGACACATGGAACACATTTTGTATTCTCTCCATCTCCGTCGGCAAAGCTAACCGGTAAGCTACTGGTCCAATCCTTTCAATAATCTCATACGGCCCAATGAAACGCGGACCCAATTTGCCCTTTCTACCAAATCTCAATATTTTCTTCCACGGGGATACTTTCAGAAACACTTTATCACCCACCTGAAACTCAATTTCCTTCCTCTTCAAATCCGCGTATGACTTTTGTCTGTCTAAAGCAGCTTTCAGACTATCACGGATCACTTTCACTTTCTCTTTGGTTTCTCTAACTAAATCAACCCCGTGAATTTGCTTCTCACTAAGCTCGGTCTAATACAAAAGAGTTCAAAATTTGCGACCATATAATGCTTCGTACGGTGCCATCTGTATACTCGACTAATAACTGTTGCTGTAGGCAAATTCGACCAAAGGTAGATATTTTTCCCAACTACCTTCGAACTTTAAAACATAGCATCGAAGCATGTCTTCGAGAACTTGAATCACTCTTTCGGATTGACCATCAGTTTGCGGATGGAACGCGGTACTAAAATTCAATTTCATACCCAAGGCTTCTTGCAACTTTTTCCAAAACCTCGAAGTAAACCTCGGATCTCTATCCAAAATAATGGACATAGGCACCCCATGTAATGTAACAGCCCTGTTTAGACCCTAGTCGGAGCAGTGGTTTTGAGACCACAAATCCGAGGTCAGAAAAATATTTTAATTTTATTTTTGATGTTTATAATATGTGATTGAGACTGTGTGAAAATTTTGTGTGAAAATTTTATCGACTATGTGTTGAATTATGAAAAAGGACTTAATCGCGGAAAATGTAAAAGCTGTGTGCTGATTGTTAAAGTGCCTAATTGTGGTTGTCTTTAGAATTTGGAGGTTTTATGATGTAATTAGCCCATTTTATGAGATTAGTGGAAGATGATAGCATGGTTTTGGTGTTATTATTAATTGTTGTTACGGGTAAAATGGTAAAATGCCAAATAAGTTAATATTAATTAAAACAAAACCAATTTGATGGCCATTTCTCATCTTTCTTCCACCAAAAATTAGAAAAGAGAATAGCCACTGAAGCTTTTGAAATTTCGACACTTGCTAAGCTCAATCAAGGTATGTTTTGAGCTCGGTTTTTGATAATTTTTACGTTTTTGTGATCGTTGCTTAGTGTACTATCAAACCCATACTTTAATTTTAGAAATTGATGGTGATTTTGAGATATGCCATTGATGAATGCTTGAGCTTTGTGAAATTTAATGATGAAATATGGAAGATATGTGAAGGATGAACATGTTTTGTCTTTGAATTTTTAGTGAAATTGAGTAATTTGGGCTAAATTGAGAGAAGTGTAAATTGAAGGACTAAAATGTGAAATAAATGAAATGTGTGGGCTTGTATTAGCATGGGAAGAATTCGGCTAAGCTTATGTGAATAGAAATTTTGTGTATTTTTTGATTTTGTGAATTAGGGACTAAAGTGTCGAAATGTGAAAATATGAGGGCTATTTTGTAAAATGCCCTAAATATGTGTGTTTGGACTAAATTGAATGAATGGGTGATTGAATGAGTTAAATTTGAATGTGTATAGACCGAGAAAGGAGATATTCGGATCGAGATCGAGGCAAAGACAAAGTACTCGATTAATCGGTTAGTTTCGGTATTCGACGTCCGAGGTAAGTTCGGACATAATACGTGTACTTAACTATGTTTAATATTATGAAATGAATGGTATGATATTATTGAATTGTAAATGCTATGTGAGGAATCGATTTATGTAGCACTAAGTGTGCGTATTTGGAAATATGACCGAGATGATTAGCATTGTGTGTGCTAAATAATATAAGCTTCGGCTTTGTGGTTGGCACTGTGTGTGCGATACCAAATTACGTTCGGTTTTGTATTGAGGCACTAAGTGTGCGATGTTATTTAAGCTTCAGCAATGAATTGAGGCACTAAGTGTGCGATGTTAATTTAGTTTCGACTATAAATTGGGCACTAAGTGTGCGATTAAACCCAATGAATAATGAAGATTGAATCGAAATGCAATATTGAGCATAAATTCGCTTGGATGGTGAGTAACTATGTGTTGGCTAAGGTATGTATTGAACCTTTTTGGTTGATGAGATTGTGTATGATTTCATGAATGGTTGAGTAGGATTATTGGCTATGAATGATATGGTATAAAAAATTGGGAATTTATCTATGTGATGAGTTCATTTTGTGCATTGTATTTGAGCTATTAAATTGAAGGTATTATGTTACGAACTTACTAGGCTGTTAAGCTTACTGTGTGATGTGTTTCTCAATTTTACAGTGTCAGTAAAGCTAGCTCAAATTTGGGGATCGTCAACGGCTCTATCACACTATCGGCAATCGATTTTGGTACTTTTGAAATATGTGTATAAGTGGTATATGGCATGTATAAGCTATTGAATGTGGTATGTTTTGAGTTGTGTAAATATTGCCATGAGACAAGGTTTAAAGGTTGAATGGTGTAGTAATATATGTGTGGGATATGTGTATGATAAATATGGTACCTTCTATGCTTGAATTCGTAACACCCCTAACCCAAAATCCATCACCGGAATAGGGTTAAGAGGCATTACCGGACAATAGAATTATTACACAATCCATTTACGACACAAAGTCAATCATCATCATAATACATCAAACCTAAACAATTAGTCCCTTTTTAAGGCGTATAAAACCTTAAACACATGCTAGGAAGGGGTCGAGACTAAACCGAAACACATACAGAAACTTCCCAAAATTTAAAACTTTTCTAGGTTTCAGGGGATACACGCCCGTGTGGGAAAACCGTGTGCCTCCCACGGCAGCTGGACACCCCCGTGTGTCCTCCCCGTGGTCGAATCTGACCTCACATCCACGGCCACCAAGCACGCCCATGTGCCTTGGCCGTGGTCGAATCTGACTTCCCATCCACGGCCACCCAGCACCCTGTGTGCTAAGGCCGTGTACTCTTAGGCCATATTCTGACTTTCTCACACGGCGACTAGGCACGCCCGTGTCTTGGCCGTGTGCTATTAGGCTATCTACTGACTTAGCCCCACGGTCACTAGGAATGCCCGTGTGCCACAACCGTGTGGCTCAATTAGGCCATTTGCAAGGCCAACATGCCACCCATATGGGTCAATCCTACAAGCACATTTGAGCATCTTTATACACACAACTTGGCAACCAATTTCATGACCAATAATCATCATATCATCACATAGAATCTCATTTCTAAGCATGCCATTTTATACAACCAAATTACATGTAAATCTAGGTATAAATCATCCATAACCTCACTAAATCACTAAAGCATTAATTCATCATTGAACTCACCATTCATATGCTAATTCATTACCATCATGCCATATCAAAATATGCTCCAAATACCATATTCACTCATGCACATTACCAACACTTAGCTAGCCATATCACATGGCTATTTACACATCTCAAATATGATTCAAAACAACTAGCCTATACATTCCATATTTTAACTATGTACATCTTTTCAAAAATACCCAAAGTAGATTGTCGATAGTGTGATTGAGATGCTGACGATCCCCAGATCCGAGCTAGCTTTACTGACACTGCAAGGCAGAGAGATAAATCACACAGTAAGCTTTCCAAAGCTTAGTAAGTTCGCAACATAACACATTTAAATCAAACAAACCACCACATAGATTATTTCACATATACATATATATCATGCCATCCAAAACCAAAATGCTCATTTAACATTTCATAATCTCATTCATAGATTCATCAACCACATAGGTTCCGAGCATACCTTAATCAACACCTAGTAGTCAATTACATTTGCTACTCAATACTCACTTTTCCCCTTTCGATCAACTTTCGTCTCTTCTTCGATTCAATCGCACACTTAGTGCTCCGATATTTATCCAAAGCTTAATTATCATCGCACACATAGTGCATTTATATCAAATTGCTCTTCAATCGGTATCACACACACAGTGCCAACCACAAAGTCGAAGCTTATTTTTATTTCGCACACACAGTGCTGATCATCTCGATCACGTTTTCGAATACGCACACTTAGTGCCACATAACTCAAACTCAACTCTCACATAGCATCCACATTTAAATATCATTATAACATTTATTTCATAACATTTAACATAACTAAATGTTCATATTATGTCTGAACTTACCTCGGACGTTGAACTATCGAAACGGTCGGTCAATCGAGCACTTTATCTTTGCCTTGATCTCGATCCGAACCTTTCCTTTCTTGGTCTATACACATTCAAATTCAATCCATTCAATCACCAAATCATTCATTTTAGTCCAAACACACATATTTAGGGCATTTTACAAAATAGCCCTCACATTTTTACATTTTGACACTTTAGTCCTTAATTCATAAAATCATCAAATTCACATAATTAGCTTGCACCCATGCCTAGCCGAATTCTCACTATATTCATACAAGCCCACACATTTCATTTATTTCACATTTTAATCCTTCAAAATGCTATTTTCTCAATTTTGCCCTAATTAGCTAAATTCATCAAAAGTTCAAGAATAAAACATGTTCATTAAACACATATCTTTCATTTAACACCAACACTCATCACAAAGCTTACCATTTCATCAATGGCACATTTTATAAAAAATCATCAATTCACAAAATTTAAGCATTGGTTTTAAAGAGCACAAAGCAACGATTACGAAAACGTAGAAATTAATAAAAACCGAGCAAAATCTAACCTTGAATCAAGCCAATTCCTAGCCGAAATTACCAAAGCTTAAAACCTCTCTTCTTTCTTCAATATTCGGTGCAAAGATGAATAGAAAATGGCTTATTTTAATGCTTTGTTTTATTATAAATTAACTTAAGAATCTAATACCAATTTTGCCCTATTATTAGTCATATAAGACAAATTTACATTATGGTTATCTAGTCATTTAACCATCCACTATCTTAAAAATGGGTTATTAACAACATAAGGCCTCCACCTTAAAAAGCCAACAACAATTAAGTATATAACAATCGGCACACAGCATTTTACACTTTATGCAATTAAGTCCTTTCTCAAAATTTGACACACAGTCAATAAAATTATCACACAGAATTTTCACACAGGCTATATCATATATAATCAACACCAAAAATAACATTAAAATATTATTCTGACCTCAGATTTGTGGTCTCGAAACCACTGTTCCAACTAGGGTCTAATTCAGGCTGTTACAACTCTCCCCCCTTAGGGATTTTCGTCCTCGAAAATCTTACCAGTGAATAGGTGTGGATATTTCTCTCTCATAATGATCTCAGGCTCTCACGTAGCCTCTTCAACACCGTGCTTATGCCATAATACTTTCACTAAGGAAATTCTTTTGTTTCTCAACTCTTTAATCTCTCGTGCCAAAATTCGGATAGGGTTCCTCACTATACGACAAGTCTGACTGAATCTCAATTTCAGTAGGAGCAATCACATGAGACGGGTCTGATCTGTACCGTCAAAGCATTGATACATGAAACACGTTATGAATCTTTTAAAACTCAGATGGCAATCTCAATCTATAAGCAACCGGCCCAACTTGTTCAATAATCTCATATGGTCCGATGAACCTCGGACTCAACTTGCCCTTTCGGCCAAATCGAAGTATTTTCTTCCACGGAGACACTTTCAGAAACACTTTATCACCAATTTCAAATTCAATATCTTTTCGTTTCAAATCCGCATAAGATTTCTGACGATCTGAAGCCGCTTTCAAACTTTCACGTATCACTTTCACTTTCTGCTCAGTCTCTTTTATAAGATCAACCCCGTGAATTTTATTCTCACTTAGCTCAGTCCAATACAATGGAGTTCGACATTTTCGACAGTGAAGAGCCTCATACGGTGCCATTTTAATGCTAGATTGAAAACTGTAGTTGTACGCAAATTCAATCAACGGTAAATGTTTTTCCCACGTAGTCTCAAACTCAAGTATACAACATCTCAACATATCTTCAAGAATCTGAATGATTCGCTCGGACTGACCATCCGTTTGCGGATGAAATGCAGTACTAAAATGCAATTTTGTGCCTAAAGCCTCTTGCAATTTCTTCCAAAATCACGAGGTAAATATCGGATCTTTGTCCGACACAATAGATAGTGGAACCCTGTGCAACCTCACAATCTCAGCAATATACAATTCAACCAATTTATCAAGTGAATAATCTGTTCTCACCGGAACAAAATGAGCTGATTTTGTCAATCTGTCAACTATCACCCAAATTGTATCTTTCTTTCCCGGAGATAAAGGCAATCCCGACACAAAGTCCATCGTGATCCTCTCCTATTTCCACTCAGGAATCATAATCGGTTGCAACAATCCAGACAGAACCTGATGTTCGGCTTTAACTTGCTGACAAGTTAAACATTTCAACACAAAGTCAGAGATGTCTCATTTCATTCCATGCCACCAATAAAACTATTTCAGATCATTATACATTTTCGTACTCTCAGGATGTACAGTTAATAGACTATTATGAGCTTCATTCAAAATCATCGAAATTAACTCTGAATTTCTCGGAACACAAATCCGATCTCTAAATCTCAAAAAATCATCACTATCAACTCGAAATTATGATTCAGCATTCGATTAACATTGAGTTCGTTTAGCCATCATTTCAACACCATTTTTCTGAGCATCACAAATCTGATGTACAAACATCGGCTATACTTTTAACTCGGCCATAACCGCACTATTATCACACAGATCTTTCTGAGCATTCATTGCTCGCAAGGCACATATGGACTTTCGGCTCAAAACATCAGCTACAACATTAGCTTTACCCGGGTGGTAATCTATCACAAGTTCGTAATCTTACAACAACTCTAACCATCTTCTCTGTCGCAAATTCAATTTTTTCTGAGTCATCAAGTACTTTAAACTCTTGTGATCTGTAAAGATATGACACTTCTCACCAAATAAATAATGACGCCATATTTTCAATGCGAACACAATCGCGGCCAATTCAAGGTCGTGCGTCGGGTAATTCTTTTCATGCGGCTTTAGCTGCCTCGAAGCATAAGCAATAACTTTGCCTTCTTGCATCAGCACACAGCCCAAACCATTCAACGATGCATCACTATAGACAATGAATTCTTTTCCCGATTTCGGTTGAACTAACACTGGTGCTTCCGTCAACAACACTTTCAACTACTCAAAACTCTGATGACACTTTTCTGACCATTCAAATTTAACATCTTTTCGTAGCAACTTCGTAAACGGAGTCGCAATCATCGAGAAGCCTTTCACAAACCGTCTATAATATCCCGCTAGTCCCGAAAAACTACGGACTTCAGACACATTTCTCAGAGGCTTCCATTCTAATATAGCAGAGATTTTATTAGGATCAACTCGTATCCCAGCAGCTGACACAATATGCCCCAGAAAACCAACTTCACTCAACCAAAATTCACATTTACTAAACTTAGCATACAACTGTTTCTCACGCAGAGTTTGTAGCATAGTTCTCAAATGTTCGGCATGCTGCGTCTCATCACACGAATAGATCAAAATATCATCAATGAACACCACTACAAAGCGATCCAAATACGGTCTGAATATCCGATTCATCAGATCCATAAACACTGCAGGAGCATTTGTTAGTCCGAAAGGCATCACTAAGAATTCGTAATGTCCGTACCTCGTCCTGAAAGCAGTTTTCGGCACCTCAGATTCTTTAACTCTTAACTGATAGTAACCCGATCTCAAATCTATCTTTGAAAACACTGTAGCTCATCTCAGCTGATCAAACAAATCATCAATACGAGGCAGAGGATATTTATTCTTTATCCTTACTTTGTTCAACTGTCGATAATCAATACACATTCTCATAGTTCCATCTTTCTTTTTCACAAATAACACAAGAGCTCCCCAAGGTGAGAAACTCGGTCGTGCAAATCCTCTATTAGTTAATTCTTGCAACTGTGACTTTAACTCTTTCAATTCTGTTGGTGCCATTCTATACGGGGCTATAGAAATAGGAGTGGTCCCCGGCACTAATTCAATACCAAATTTGACTTCCCGAATTGGAGGTAATCCCGGTAACTCTTCCGAAAACACATCTAGAAACTCACATACCACAGGCACAGATTCAACTTTCTTTTTCGACACTTTTGTATCAATCACATACGCCAAATAAGCTTCACAACCCTTTTTCACATAGTTTATAGCTTTCATCACAGATACAACAGCTGGTAATCCTTTCATATCATTGGATTCTATTCGAACTAGCTCACCATTCTGACTTTTCAACTCAATACTCTTTCTTTTACAATTCACGATGGAATTATGCAGAGTAAGCCAATTCATACCTTGAATTATGTCAAACTCATCGAATGGTAGTAACATCAAATTAACCAGAAAACAAACATCCCGAAACATCAATGGACAATTATTGCACACCTTATCCACCAAAACACACTTGCCTAAGGGATTCGATACTCTAATCACGAATTCAGTAGACTCAATAGGTAGAGTCTTACTTGATACTAGATTCACACACACATATGAATGAGTTGATCCTGGATCTATCAATGCAATGACATCAGTATCAAATAAAGTGAAAGTACCGGTGATGACGTCTGGAGATGATGCTTCCTCTCGCGCACCTATAGCATAGGCTCGGGCAGGTGCTCTCGCTTCTGACCTCACAGCTGTGTCAATAGTCCCCCTTTGGCTTCCACTCACATTTCTGGTGTTTCTGGGTGGTCTACCTCTAGCCGTCACATTACTCGGTCTTTCATTCTGAACATTTTCCTCTTCGACCATCTTTGGGCAATCTCGAATAAAATGATCTCTGGATCCACATTTATAACAAACTCTATTGCTATACTTGCCCCAACATTCTCCCACATGTCGCCTTCCACACTGTCTACACTCAGGTTTATTGCTTTTGGCACTATCGACACTTGATTCCATTGGAGCTTGAATTCTCGGACCAACACTTAGTCTTGCACAATCTCTATTCAGATGCCCAAATGAACAATTTAGTCAGTTGCTTGCATCTCTAAATCTCTTCGTCGAAGGTTGAGAGAACTTATTCATCGATCTCTTCCTTTCATCACGAGCCTCAGAATCGGCTTTCTTCTTTTCTTTACTGAGCTCCTCAGCTTTGCATGCTCTTTCGACTAACACAACAAATTCATTTATATCAAGTATCTCAACTAACAATTTAATGTCTTCATTCAATCCCTCTACCAAACGTTTTCACATAGTAGCTTCAGTCGAAACACATTCCCTCGCGTATTGACTCAGTCTTACGAATTACCGTCGTGATCGCTCGAATGCACAAACGGCCCTGTTTAAATTCTAGAAACTCTTTACGTTTCTGATCAATCAAGCGTTGACTGATATACTTCTTTCTGAACTCAACTTGAAAGAAGTCCCAAGTGATTCTCTCTCTCGGAACCACAGATATCAATGTTTTCCACCAGTTATAAGCCGTGTCTCTCAACAAGGAAACTGCACACTTAATGCACTCATCAGGGTTCAATGACATCTCATCGAATACTCTGATTATATTCTCAAGCCAAAACTCGGGTTGCTCAGCATCGTCATCAGATGTGGCCCTAAACTCCTCGGCCCCATATTTCTGAATCTTGTCTATAGGTGGTTTAATCAATCTGATCGGATCTACAACTTGTGGCACAACAGGTACTTGTAGGGGTGGAGGTCGTAGAGCATCCGAATTCGTTCGAACGAACTCCGTAAACCACTCACTCATCATTCAGAAGAAGGCTTGCTTAGCCTCTCCTCCCTCACCACTATCATTCGGCCTAGATGTGGTCGGCGCTGTCCCTTGAGCGGGAGCGGGCGCATTGCTTTCTACATCGTCAGCAACTGCTCGATCGGGATCCATTACTATATGAAAACACATTTTCACTGTCAGAATTCATCACACTATCACAATTTCATATATAACATGTATAGCTAGACTCACACTCGCTACGTTAGTCCGAGAATCGACTAAATTGTAGCTCTGATACCAAGAATTGTAACACCCCTAACCCGAAATCTGTCACCGGAATAAGGTTAAGAGGCATTACCGAACAATACAATTATTACACAATCCATTTACGACACAAAGTCAATCATCATCATAATACATCAAACCTAAACAATTAGTCCCTTTTTAAGGCATATAAGACCTTAAACAAATGCTAGGAAGGGGTCGGGACTAAACCGAAACACATACAGAAACTTCTCAAAATTTAAAACTTTTCTAGGTTTCAGGGGATACATGCCTGTGCGGGCAAACCGTGTGCCTCCCACGGTACCTGGACACCCTCGTGTGTCCTCCCCGTGGTCGAATATGACCTCACATCCACGGCCACCAAGCACGCCCGAGTGCCTTGGCCGTGGTCGAATCTGACTTCCCATCCACGGCCACCCAGCACCCCGTGTGCTAAGGCCGTGTACTCTTAGGCCATATTCTGACTTTCTCACACGGCGACTAGGCACGCCCGTGTCTTGGCCGTGTGCTATTAGGCTATCTACTGACTTAGCCCCACGGTCACTAGGCACGCCTGTGTGCCACAACCGTGTGGCTCAATTAGGCCATTTACAAGGCCAACATGCCACCCACATGGGTCAATCCTACAAGCACATTTGAGCAGCTTTATACACACAACTTGGCAACCAATTTCATGACCAATAATCATCATATCATCACATAGAATCTCATTTCTAAGCATGCCATTTTATACAACCAAATTACATGTAAATCTAGGTATAAATCATCCATAACCTCAGTAAATCACTAAAGCATTAATTCGTCATTAAACTCACCATTCATATGCTAATTCATTACCATCATGCCATATCAAAATATGCTCCAAATACCATATTCACTCATGCACATTACCAACACTTAGCTAGCCATATCACATGGCTATTTACACATCTCAAATATGATTCAAAACAACTAGCCTATACATGCCATATTTTAACTATGTACATCTTTTCAAAAATACCCAAAGTAGATTATCGATAATGTGATTGAGATGCTGATGATCCCCAGATCCGAGCTAGCTTTACTGACACTGTAAGGCAGAAAGATAAATCACACAGTAAGCTTTCCAAAGCTTAGTA
The DNA here is from genome assembly GCA_025698515.1 of Gossypium sturtianum. NCBI lineage: Eukaryota > Viridiplantae > Streptophyta > Magnoliopsida > Malvales > Malvaceae > Gossypium > Gossypium sturtianum. Next base: position 29,318,031 of record CM046949.1, read on the forward strand.
AGTTCGCAACATAACACATTTAAATCAAACAAACCACCACATAGATTATTTCACATATACATATATATCATGCCATCCAAAACCAAAATGCTCATTTAACATTTCATAATCTCATTCATAGATTCATCAACCACATAGGTTCCGAGCATACCTTAATTAACACCTAGTAGTCAATTACATTTGCTACTCAATACTCACTTTTCCTCTTTCGATCAACTTTTGTCTCTTCTTCGATTCAATCGCACACTTAGTGCCCCGATATTTAGCCGAAGCTTAATTATCATCGCACAAATAGTGCATTTATATCAAATCGCTCTTCAATCGGTATCACACACACAGTGCCAACCACAAAGTCAAAGCTTATTTTTATTTCACACACACAGTGCTGATCATCTCGATCACGTTTTCGAATACGCACACTTAGTGCCACATAACTCAAACTCAACTCTCACATAGCATCCACATTTCAATATCATTATAACATTTATTTCATAACATTTAACATAACTAAATGTTCATATTATGTCTGAACTTACCTCAGACATTGAACTATCAAAATGGTCGGTCAATCGAGCACTTTATCTTTGCCTCTATCTCGATCTGAACCTCTCCTTTCTTGGTCTATACACATTCAAATTCAATCCATTCAATCACCAAATCATTCATTTTAGTCCAAACACACATATTTAGGGCATTTTACAAAATAACCCTCACATTTTCAAATTTCAACACTTTAGTCCTTAATTCATAAAATCATCAAATTCACATAATTAGCTTGCACCCATGCCTAGCCGAATTCTCACTATATTTATACAAGCCCACACATTTCATTTATTTCACATTTTAATCCTTCAAAATGCTATTTTCTCAATTTAGCCCTAATTAGCTAAATTCATCAAAAGTTCAAGAATAAAACATGTTCATTAAACACATATCTTTCATTAAACACCAACACTCATCACAAAGCTTACCATTTCATCAATGGCACATTTTATGAAAAATCATCAATTCACAAAATTTAAGCATGGGTTTTAAAGAGCACAAAGCAACGATTACGAAAACGTAGAAATTAATAAAAATCGAGCAAAATCTAACCTTGAATCAAGCCAATTCCGAGTCGAAATTACCAAAGCTTAAAACCTCTCTTCTTTCTTCAATATTCGGTGCAAAGATGAATAGAAAATGGCTTATTTTAATGCTTTGTTTTATTATAAATTAACTTAATAATCTAATACCAATTTTGCCCTTTTATTAGTCATATAAGACAAATTTATAGTATGGTTATCTAGTCATTTAACCATCCACTATCTTAAAAATGGGTTATTAACAACATAAGGCCTCCACCTTAAAAAGCCAACAACAATTAAGTATTTAACAACCGGCACACAACATTTTACACTTTATGCAATTAAGTCCTTTCTCAAAATTTGACACACAATAAAATTATCACACAGAATTTTCACACAGGCTATATCACATATAATCAACACCAAAAATAACATTAAAATATTATTCTGACCTTGAATTTGTGGTCCCAAAACCACTGTTCTGACTAGGGTCTAATTCGGGCTGTTACAGAATTGGTCGTTGAGAAATGAGGTTGAAATGTGGAAGTTATGATATGAATTGCATGATGCTTGTTTTGTATAATTTAGGTGGTGAAATTGGTATTTGGATAGATTTATTTGTGATGATATTGAGTATGGAAATAGATAAGGTAGTTGATGATTATTGGTGTTTATGATGATATGTTTTGGGTTGTATTTGAGGCATGAAATGGTAATGGTTTGATGCATGTAGGTAGTTCAAGGTGTGAAAGGCAAGTTTGGCCTTGAAAATGGCCTATAATTACCCACACGGTTGAGCACACGGGCGTGTGGCTCGACCGTGTCTTTCGAATTTGTAATTTGATTCAAGTCAGGCTCGACCACGGGCTGGACACACGGGCGTGTGACTGGCCGTGTAGTGCAAGTCAGGCTCGACCACGGGTGAGGCACTGTAACAACCCAAACCCGGCCCAAACATTACGACCGAATTTGATTTGTTACGGAGAAAAACCTTGTGAACACCATTTCGATACCTATTTAATTTTCATTGAAAACTTCTTGTTTTTGGTTATCTTGCCAAAACTATACTTGGATTTAATTTGGAGGTTTACTTAAGTCCGATTATTATACCAGTTCAAGTGTGCCCGATGGCACGATTAAACTTTTCCGTGTTAACTTAAGAAAACATGTGATTTTAGTTCAATTTAATAATATAGTTTAAAGTAAACATCCAACATAAAAAAACACAAATAGAGTTTATGGAGGCCTTATTACAACCAAAGTAAAAATAACCAAATTTAAAGTTCTATAAATTTAAATCCACTGCATGGCCACCTCGAGTCCAACCGGCTCCTCAACCGCCATCTACGAGTCACCTGAAAAATGTTAAAGGAGAAGGTGAGTCACCAAGACTCAGTATGTAACCCTTCCCCCGTTTAAAAACAACATTTCATACACAACGTATAACAGTTAACATGCAGAGTATCGTGTGCCCAACCTAGCCAACCAAACGCCTTTGTCTACCCCATGTGGTACCAAACCACTGGTGACCGTAGTCACAATGTGTTACCAAAACACTGGTGGTGCCAAACCACTGGTGACGTATAGTCACAATGTGCTACCAAAGCACTGGTGTCCGTAGACACAAATCGGATGATGGGGCCAACCCATCGTGTGATACCAAATCACCGCGAGACGATCCCATATCTCATAGTGGGGCCAACCCACGGTGGTGGTGTTAACTACGAGGGACAAGTCGCTATGAGGTGCCAAACCTCCGGAGGTACCAAACCTCTGGTGACATATAGTCACAGCAGTGTTACCAAAACACTGGTGCTCTCGTCGGACGAAAACATCACCGCCCCTCTCTCATATAGCCCATAGTAGGTAAACTGTTAACAACAGATCTCATGCACTCATCACATGTATCAACAAACCATGCTTCCCAAAAGCATTAAAATAATCTCATATCAACAGAGACTTACCGGGATCCTCACTTGTACCGTTAAGGTACCAATCCGCATCTACATCAAGCAGATTTACATACAAAACAGATATAACACAACATTAACTGCTATAAGTGTGTATGTACACACCTGATATCGATGGTAGTCCTAAATCCCGAAAGAAAGCGTTGGTCACCACAGATCCACTTGTCCTATATTCGGCCAAATCCATGGATTAGTCTTATGGCCTATTCGGCCTAATTAACTTATTTGGGAGGGGTTCCTTGTGAACCCGAGATCTTACCTTAACACTCTTTGCTATTATCTACCGTACTTGATACTCGAATCTGCTCGTCAGCCATCATTGATTAGCAAGTAAACCAATAACCTTCGGCTTTTAATCAAATTGCTAGAATAAGGAGATTGATCTTACCACCACTTACTGAAATTGAACACTAGAGATCAGGCTGTGAGTCGACTGTTTTACTTCCCTGAATACCTATAAGAAATCGGTTACTAACCGTTTAGAAGCCATTGCCGAAATCGGCACCTCTCCTTGTAAAAGAAATCGACAGAAAAAGAAAGAAAAGGGAAGATGGACATTCGGCCAAGATCACTTACCACCTCATGAACCGATTGAAGGAGAGTCTAGAGGAGATTATTCCTGCTTGCTATTCGGCCAAGTCTTGGAATATGAAGAGGGAAATTCGGCTATCGAAAGGAAAAAGGAAAGGAAGACAAATGAAGAAATCGGCACTTCCAATGGTATATTCGGCCAGAGAGTTAATAGGGGAGGAAAGAAGTTTCAACTAAAGAGCTTGAGAGAATGGTGAAAACGCAAGAGCAAAAGAGGGCTAGGGAATTCGGCACTTAGCAAAAATTTGAAGAAAAGAAAAACAAGGAGATCAACTCATGAATTTATAGCCACCAAGCACCCTTGCCGTCCACTCCTTCTAATTAATTCAAATAAATTTTGAATTAATCCCAATAATCCTTTGATAATCCAACTAATATCCAATAATTCTTTTAATCTAATAATCCCTCAATTATCCTACATTTATCACATTATCAAAATGATAATAGTAATATCCTTAATTTATCTTCTTAATATTAAGGAATTAAAACCAATTAAAATGCTCACAATATCTTATTATCCAAATAAAAATCTAATTAATAATCCCTTTATAAAATAATAATAATATCCTCATTATTATCTCTATTATCTAAATAGATAATAAAAGAATTAAGGAGAGAAAATCTCTCTCCCTTGTGCCGTCCAAATAAAGAACAAAAAGGGGAATTTCCGTGACTCGAACACAAGCTCTCCCTTGCTCCTTGGTGGCGTCACATGTAGCTCTTAAGTGGGCTTACTTTGCCACTTAGTCTAGGCTCATTTTATGCCCAAATTATCCCCATTTATTCTTATAACACCCTCCTGCTAAGGCTCCCTACCTTAAAAGTTAAAAACTAAAATTTCCTACCAAATCGAGCCAACACAAAGCCTTAAATTGATCATTATTATTCCATAAATAATGACACAGCAGTTCATACATAAGAAAAATAATCAAATTCCAAATAACCCCATATTTGGGATGTTACAGTTCTACCCCCCTTAAAATAAATTTCGTCCTCGAAATTCCTTGATCAAAAGAGATGGGGGTATTGCTGCCGCATCACTTCCTCAGGCTCCCACGTGGCTTCTTCCACTCCGTGGTTCCGCCATAACACTTTTACTAAAGGTACTGCCTTCCTTCGTAGAACTTTCACATCTCGGTCTACAATCTGAACCGGTTCTTCTTCAAAAGATAAATCTGAGTTCACCTCAATCTCTGCTACTGGCACCACGTGCGAAGGATCTGACCGATACCGTCTCAGCATTGATACATGAAATACGTTATGGATCTGATTCAGTTCTGTCGGCAGCTCTAGCTGATAAGCCACTGGTCCTACTCGCTTCACAACAGTATATGGCCCGATGAACCTTGGGCTTAACTTCCCTTTCCGTCCAAATCTCAACACCTTTTTCCAAGGCGACACCTTCAGAAAGACTTTGTCTCCCACAGCATACTCCATTTCCTTGCGTTTGAGATCGACATAAGACTTCTGCCTATCCGATGCTTCCTTGAGACGAGACCGAATCACCTTGACTTTGCCTTGATCTGTACCACAGTCTGGACCCGTAACTTGTCTTTCTCCCAACTCCGTCCAACATGTAGGAGTACGACACTTTCGTCCATATAAGGCCTCGTATGGAGCCATTTGAATACTAAACTTGATAACTATTGTTATAAGCGAATTCCGCTAATGGTAGGTACTCCTCCCAACTACCACTAAAATCCAAGACACACCTCTTAACATGTCTTCTAAAATCAGTATCACCCTTTCCGATCGTCCAGTCGATCGTGGATGGAAAGCGCATCTTGAAATCTAACCGTGTACCCAAAGCTTGATGCAACGCTTTCCAAAACCTTGACGTGAATCGGGATCCCTATCCGAGATAATCGACACCGCACGCCATGCAACCTCACTATTTCACCCACATACACCGCTGGCTTCCTTCGAGTGAGTAATCCATTCTCACCGGCATGAAGTGAGCTGATTTAGTCGAGCGATCCACAATTACCCAAACAAGATCCTTCTTGTTGGGCGTGAGGGTAGCCCACTAACAAAATCCATGGTGATCCTCCCATTTCCATTGAGGATCTTTATCGGTTGAAGTAGTCCCGATGGTGACCGATGTTCACCTTAACTTTCTTGGCACGTCGGACACTTCCCTACGAACTCTGTTATCTCACGCTTCAACCCCGGCCACTAATCAAGCTTTGCAAATCTCCATACATCTTGCTTCCCCAGGATGCATAGCGTATGGGCTGCTATGTGCATCTTGGAGAATTTTCGCCTTAATTTCGTATCCTTTGGCATACATACTCGTCCTGAAAACAAAGCACTCCGTCACTAGACAGATGTACCCTTCAAACCACCGTCTTGAACTTGTACCCTCTTAGCGCTCAAGCCTTCATCCACTAACGCTTTTCCTTAATCTCCTCAATCCAAGTCGCTTTACTTGAAGTTCTCGCCAAAAGACTCCCATCATCATATAGACTCAACCGAGCGAACATTGCCCTTAAGTCCGACACAACCTTCCGGCTCAATGCATCAGCTACCACATTAGCCTTACCTGGATGGTACTCGATCGAACAATCGTAGTCCTTTAGTAGTTCAATCCACCGACGCTGTCTCAGATTCAGATCCTTCGAGTCGAAGATACCTCAAGCTTTTGTGATCCGTGTAGACCATCGACTTCTCTCCATACAGGTAATGTCTCCATATTCTCTGCACAGACGACCGCGCTGCTAACTCCAAGTCGTGCGTTGGGTAGTTAACCTCATGCGATCTTAATTGACGGGATGCATAGGCTACTACCTTCCCATCCTGCATCAACACACATCCCAAACCGGTGTGAGATGCATCACAATAAACTGTGAATAACTTCCCTGCTTCAGGCTGCACCAGAACCGGAGCTTCCGTCAAAATCTTCCTTAACTTATCAAAGCTTTCTTGCTTTGCTTCTCCGTCCATACAAATGGGACACCTTTCCTTAGCAACTTAGTTAACTTGCGCTGCTATTAGAGAGAATCCTTCCACGAATCTCCGATAGTACCACGCTAACCCCGGAAAACTTCGTATTTCAAATGCACCGTCCTAGGTGGTTTCCACTCCAATCTTTGCTTCAATCTTGCGAGGGTCTACCCTAATTCCTTCACCGACACTACATGACCTAAGAAAGCCACTTCCCTAAGCCAAAATTCACACTTACCGAATTTGGCATATAACTACTTCCCCTCAATACTTGCAGGACTATCCGTAAATGCTTGTCATGCTCCTCTTTTGTCTTTGAATAAACCAATATGTCGTCTATGAACACCACGACGAACCGGTCCAAGTCTTTCTTGGGAATACTCTATTCATCAAGTCCATAAATGCCGCGCGCGCATTAGTTAACCCGAATGGCATCACCAAGAACTCGAAATGCCCATACCGAGTTCGGAATGCCGTTTTGTGAACATCAGCCTCCTTCACCCTTAATTGGTGATAACCTGACCTAAGGTCTATCTTCGAAAACACCGAGGCACCCTTCAGTTGATCAAACAAGTCATCAATCCGAGGCAACGGATACTTGTTCTTGATCGTTAACTTATTTAACTGACGGTAGTCGATGCACATCCGCATAGAACCGTCCTTCTTCTTGACAAACAACACAGGCGCTCCCCAGGGAGATATGCTTGGTCGTATAAACCCTCTATCCAAGAGCTCCTGAATTTGAGCCTTTAGCTCCACCAATTCCTTTGGTGCCATTCGGTATGGTGCTATGGACACAGGTGCCATTCCAGGTAGCAAGTCTATACCGAATTCGACTTCTCGATCCGGAGGCAAACCCGGAAGTTCTTCTGGGAATACATCAGCAAATTCCCCAACCGTTCGGACCTTTCCAACCACTAACCCCTTAGCTTCCAAAGCATAGATTTGAACCAAATACGCCTCACAACCCTTCTTGACCATCTTTTCAGCCTTCAAGGCAGTCACTACATTGGATAGATAATTCCTTCTATCTCCTATCATAACCACTTCATCACCTTCCGCCGTCTTAAGGACCATGCGCTTAGCCGCGCAATCCAAACTCGCTTGGTACTTAACCAACCAATCCATACCAAGGATCAAATCGAACTCCCCAAACGGTAGTTCCATTAAATCAGCTACAAATACTACCCTTGAAGTTCTAGGGTGCGCCTCTATAGAGTTTATCTACGACTACGGAGTGACCTAAGGGGCTAACTACGGTCATCTCCCTAGAAGCGGTTTGAGTTTAGGTCCATAGTTCCTACCACACTACAAGCAATGTACGAAAAGGTCGAGCCCACATCAATCAATGCAACATAAGGAAAACCGAAAATTAGAAACGCGTCACGGTTATGACATCCGGTCGTCACCTTCTTCGCGACACCTTGTCTGCGTACACTAAGCCAGTGTGCCTAGCCTCTGTGTTTGCCCGAACCTCGCCTTGAGTTCCTCGCCCTCGGTTAGGACCGTTGTTTCCTCTGCCATTACCACGACCCTCTCGTGGTCCTACATTTCTATCCCGAGCACGTTACGCCTCCTCTGGCTGCTTCTTAGCTAGTTTCTGGGACAATCTCGTAGCGATGCTCCAAAGACCCACACTCAAAGCATCCTTTGTCACCAGTCCAACAACCTCCCCAATGGGTCTTTCCACAGGCGATTGCACCGAGTCGGCCTCGATTAGCGATCGTGGGCCTTGTCGCTGATTGGGCCCACTTGGCCTAGCCTTTTACGAGCACTTCCGCTTGATCCAAATCGACCCAAAACTTCTCTTACGATTGTTCTTACTATAGTTCTGCCTCACAGCCTCCTTGATTCCTTCGGCTACCTTAGCCTTCTCCACTAGAGATGAGAACTCACGAACCTGCTGTGGGGCAATTAGTAACCTTAAATCATCTCGGAGTCCGTCCTCAAAGCGGACACAGTGCTCATGTTCAGTAGCCACGATGCCTCTCGCATATCTACTCACCTTAGAAATTCCGCCACATATTCCGACACGGACTTAGTTCCTTGCACTAATCCCGAAAAAGCCTTTCTCTGCGGCGTCGGTGTAGCTAATGCCCACATACTTTTTCTGGCGATTACGAAATACTCCCAAGTCAAATCATCTGCAGTAGCCCCATCTCGAACCGTAAGCCACCAACGATCGCTTCATCCTTTAGAAGCGACATCGCCCTTTCTTTCGGCTTTTCTTCCTCGGTCAGGTCAAGGTCATCCATGATTCTTTCGGTTGACTCTAGCCATGATTCACAGACTTTGGGTGCCACTCGACACACACCTCGAGAATACCTCCGCTCCGTTAGATCGGAGTCACTCGGGGACGATTTCGAGCTCCTACATTTCCACCAACCCCACCACCATCTCCAAGACTGCGCGCAACACGACTTGCGATACCGACTCGCCACCGGTCTGCTCCGGCTCCTCAGCTCTAAAAGTAGGAGGTGGTGGTGGCAGTGGTACCTCATTTTCTGAACCTTGTCCTGACCTGACGGGTTCAGACACCGTCATCCTACCCCTACCACGTCCACGGCGTCCACGTCCTCTAGAGCTCATTTTATCTACCGCGCTTTTAATCTGATTTAGAAAAATTTTATGCGTTAGCATTTGTTTCACTTTATTACTCGCGAAGAGGTTTTATGAATAAGGTTTAATCAGAGATTCTTTCGAGCAAACAATGTTTTAGTTTTCTATCCTAGTTCACACAAAGAAGTTCATGCATCCATTCCTTAATACTTTCCATACCTATTCGCTCATCGGACATTTCTGCCCATTTCTAACCCAGGGGTATTTTCGTCTTTTATCCTACAGGGGTATTTTCGTAATTTTCCAGAACCAAAATATGTTGCTGATGATTTCCAAAGCTAAGTTATTGAATATTTGTAATATAATTGAAATTTTTGGGCAAAACCGTCGAATTAATATTTTATGAGTCAGGGGCATTTTGGTAATTTTACTCCTAAGGGTATTTCTGTAATTTTTCACAAGTCAAGTTTTCCGAGAAAACGTTGTAAACGTAATGTTCTAGGGTTTAAGAGGGTTATTGGACAAGTTTTGAAAACATTAGGGCTTGTTGTTTCGTTCTATTTTGAAAAACAAGGCTAATTCCCTTTTTCGGGTTTTAATCATTGTGTTTAGCCCATGACCGAGCCCCTCGGGTCGGGGTGAACCAAAGCTATGCACCAGGCAGAATTCGAGTGAAGAGGAGGTGGGTCACGCGGACCGCTTAAATACCAAGCTCTCACTGAACCTTTCTAGACATGCGCACAGAGGTTACCACACCACTGAGCCTTCTGAGTTAGGTGAGCCAGAAGCTACGCACCGGTAGGATACTGCGAAGAGGAGGTGAGTCACGAGGATCGCGCTTAAATACCGTGCTCTTCCCGATCCAATCCTGACATGCGTCATGAGGGTTACCACACTCTAGCTCATTGACTAAATCATAGGTTGGTTTAGTTCTTTAAGTCTTATGTCTTGTTGGTGTGTTTTGAGTAATCTAAACCTAGGGTCCAAGTCCTATAAGTCTATCTACGTTCCATGCTTCCTACCCTTCTACAGAATATAATTCACAAAGAGGTTTAGATGTACTTACAGGCGGATCGGTGCTGGAGACTCGGGCCATCTTTGCTTAAAACCCAAAAACAATTCAAAAGGCCTATTAAAACATTTTTGGGCCTTGGGCCCCCACAGCCGAGCTTTGAACTGGGCTCTGATACCAATTCTGTAACAACCCAAACCCGGCCCAAACATTACGACTGAATTTGATTTGTTACGGAGAAAAACCTTGTGAACACCATTTCGATACCTATTTAATTTTCATTGAAAACTTCTTGTTTTTGGTTATCTTGCCAAAACTATACTTGGATTTAATTTGGAGGTTTACTTAAGTCCGATTATTATACCAGTTCAAGTGTGCCCGATGGCACGATTAAACTTTTCCGTGTTAACTTAAGAAAACATGTGATTTTAGTTCAATTTAATAATATAGTTTAAAGTAAACATCCAACATCAAAAAAAAACACAAATAGAGTTTATGGAGGCCTTATTACAACCAAAGTAAAAATAACCAAATTTAAAGTTCTATAAATTTAAATCCACTGCATGGCCACCTCGAGTCCAACCGGCTCCTCAACCGCCATCTACGAGTCACCTGAAAAATGTTAAAGGAGAAGGTGAGTCACCAAGACTCGATATGTAACCCTTCCCCGTTTAAAAACAACATTTCATACACAACGTATAACGCTTTAACATGCGCAGAGTATCGTGTGCCCAACCTAGCCAACCAAACGCCTTTGTCTACCCCATGTGGTACCAAACCACTTTGTGACCGTAGTCACAATGTGTTACCAAAACACCGGTGGTGCCAAACCACCGGTGACGATAGTCACAATGTCTTTGCCAAAGCACCGGTGTCCGTGAGACACAAATCGGATGATGGGGCCAACCCATCGTGTGATACCAAATCACCGCGCACGATCCCATATCTCAAGTGGGGCCAACCCACGGTGGTGTTAACCACGGGGACAAGTCGCTATGAGGTGCCAAACCTGCGGAGGTACCAAACCTCTCGGTGACATATAGTCACAGCAGTGTGTTACCAAAACACCGGTGCTCGTCGGACGAAAACATCACCGCCCCCTCCTCTCATATAGCCCATAGTAGGTAAACTGTTAACAACAGATCTCATGCACTCATCACATGTATCAACAAACCATGCTTCCCAAAAGCATTAAAATAATCTCATATCAACAGAGACTTACGGGATCCTCACTTGTACCGTTAAGGTACCAATCCGCATCTACATCAAGCGGTTTTACATACAAAAATGTATATAACACAACATTAATCGCTATAAGTGTGTATGTACACACGATATCGATGGTAGTCCTAAATCCCGAAAGAAAGCGTTGGTCACCACAGATCCACTTGTCCTATATTCGGCCAAATCCATGGATTAGTCTTATGGCCTATTCGGCCTAATTAACTTATTTGGGAGGGGTTCCTTGTGAACCCGAGATCTTACCTTAACACTCTTTGCTATTATCTACCGTACTTGATACTCGAATCTGCTCGTCAGCCATCATTGATTAGCAAGTAAACCAATAACCTTCGGCTTTTAATCAAATTGCTAGAATAAGGAGATTGATCTTACCACCACTTACCGAAATTGAACACTAGAGATCAGGCTGTGAGTCGATTGTTTTACTTCCTGAATACCTATAAGAAATCGGTTACTAACCGTTTAGAAGCCATTGCCGAAATCGGCACCTCTCCTTGTAAAAGAAATCGACAGAAAAAGAAAGAAAAGGGAAGATGGACATTCGGCCAAGATCACTTACCACCTCATGAACCGATTGAAGGAGAGTCTAGAGGAGATTATTCCTGCTTGCTATTCGGCCAAGTCTTGGAATATGAAGAGGGGAAATTCTATATCGAAAGGAAAAAAGGAAAGGAAGACAAATGAAGAAATCGGCACTTCCAATGGTATATTCGGCCAGAGAGAGTTAATAGGGGAGGAAAGAAGTTTCGGCTAAAGAGCTTGAGAGAATGGTGAAAACGCAAGAGCAAAAGAGGGCTAGGGAATTCGGCACTTAGCAAAAATTTGAAGAAAAGAAAAACAAGGAGATCAACTCATGAATTTATAGCCACCAAGCACCCTTGCCGTCCACCCCTTTCTAATTAATTCAAATAAATTTTGAATTAATCCCAATAATCCTTTGATAATCCAACTAATATCCAATAATTCTTTTAATCTAATAATCCCCTCAATTATCCTACATTTATCACATTATCAAAATGATAATAGTAATATCCTTAATTTATCTTCTTAATATTAAGGAATTAAAAACCAATTAAAATGCTCACAATATCTTATTATCCAAATAAAAATCTAATTAATAATCCCTTTATAAAATAATAATAATATCCTCATTATTATCTCTATTATCTAAATAGATAATAAAAAGAATTAAGGAGAGAAAATCTCTCTCCCTTGTGCCGTCCAAATAAAGAACAAAAAGGGGAATTTCCGTGACTCGAACACAAGCTCTCCCTTGCTCCTTGGTGGCGTCACATGTAGCTCTTAAGTGGGCTTACTTTGCCACTTAGTCTAGGCTCATTTTATGCCCAAATTATCCCCATTTATTCTTATAACACCCTCCTGCTAAGGCTCCCTACCTTAAAAGTTAAAAACTAAAATTTCCTACCAAATCGAGCCAACACAAAGCCTTAAATTGATCATTATTATTCCATAAATAATGACACAGCAGTTCATACATAAGAAAAATAATCAAATTCCAAATAACCCCATATTTGGGATGTTACAGGCACACGAGCGTGTCTCAGGCCGTGTGAACAAGTCAGTAGGTATGCCCTATTTTGCCACAGCTTGGACACATGGGCGTGTCCAAGGCCGTGTGCCCACACGGGCGTGTGACCTCTGTAACTTAGAAAAATGTTTGAATCTCAAAAATTTTCGTATGTGTTCGGTTTAGCCCCGACCTCTTTCTAACATGTGTTTATGGTCTCGTAGACCTTATTAAGGGACTATATGATTATATTTGAATATGATTGAATGATAATTGACTATGTGTTGTGAAATGGATATGAAATGTTTGGAAATGATTCGTAATGCCTCTTAACCCTATTCTGGCGACGGTTACGGGTTAGGAGTGTTACATGTAATCTCACAATTTCGACAATATACAGCTCAACCAACTTGTCAAGTGAGTAATAAGTACATACTGTTATAAAGTGAGCCGATTTCGTTAATCTATCAACGATAACCCACACATCATCTTTCTTTTTCGGAGTCATGGGTAACCCTGTTACAAAATCCATCGTGATTCGGTCCCATTTCCACTCGAGAACCATCACTGGCTGAAGTAAACCCGAAGGTACCTGATGCTCAGCTTTCACTTGTTGACAGATCAAACACTTTGTCACAAACTCAGAGATGTCTCTTTTCATACCCGGCCACCAATACAACTTCTTCAAATCATTATACATTTTTGTACTGCCCAGATGTACTGACAAACAACCATTGTGTGCTTCCTGTAAAATTTTTTGAATCAACTCATCATTCTTCGGTACACATACCCTATCACAGAACATCAAGCAATCATTTGGTTTGATTTGAAAATCTAAATCACTACTCGATTCACACTGAACTCTTTTAACTTGCAATTCATTGTCTTTCTTTTGAGCTTCACAAATTTGCTGATGAAATAACGGTCTAGCCCTTAACTCGGCCAAAATCAAACCGTCGTCAGACAAACCTAAACTCGTACTCATAGCTCTCAAAGCATACAAGGATTTTATGCTCAAAGCATCTGCGACTACATTCGCTTTTCCCGGATGATAATCAATCACTGGGTCATAATCTTTCAATAATTCGAGCCACCTCCGTTGTTGCAAATTCAAGTCCTTTTGGTTCATCAGGTACTTCAAACTTTTGTGATCGGTAAAGATTCGGCATTTCTCACCATACAAATAATGACGCCAAATCTTCAAAGCAAAGACGATGGCGGCCAATTCCAAATCGTGCGTCGGATAATTCTTTTCATGTGGTTTTAGCTGTCTCGAGGCATAAGCTACTACTTTGCCCTCTTGCATCAACACACAACCAAGACCATTCATTGACGTATCACTATAGATCACAAACTCCTTTCCCGACTCAAGTTGTACCAAAACTGGTGCTTCAATTAATCGTGCCTTCAACTTCTAGAAACTTTGTTGACATCTATCGGTCCACTCAAACTTAACTTTCTTTTGCAACAACTTAGTCATAGGAGAAGCAATCATTGAAAATCCCTCGACAAAACGTCGATAATACCCGATTAAGCCAAAAAAGCTTCTAACCTCGGATATGTTCTTTGGTGATTTCCAATCAACAGTCGCCGAAATTTTGCTCGGATCAACCCGAATACCATCACCTGAAACTATATGTCCCAGAAATCCGACTTCACGAAGCCAAAACTCACTTTTACTGAACTTAGCAAACAATTTCTCCTCTCGTAGAATCTGCAATACCGTTCTTAAGTGTTCGGTATGCTCGGACTCATCTCGGGAATAAATCAATATATCATCTATGAACACTACCACAAACTTATCCAAATATAGCTAAAAAATTCGGTTCATTAAATCCATAAACATAGCTGGTGCATTAGTTAAACTGAAAGGCATCACAAGAAATTCATAGTGTCCATACCTCGTTCTAAAAGTAGTTTTTGACACATCGGATTCTTTGAGTCTCAACTGATAGTAGCCGGATCTTAACTCTATTTTTGAGAACACGGTTGCTCCCTTCAGTTGATTGAATAAATCATCAATTCTCAGCAATGGATACTTGTTCTTTATAGTTACTTTGTTAAGTTGATGGTAATCAATGCAAAGTCTCATTATTCTGTCTTTCTTCTTTACAAATAATAAGGGAGCACCCCAGGGAGCAAAACTCGGTCTAACAAATCCCTTATCGGTCAACTCTTGCAGCTGAGCCTTTAAATTTTTCAATTCGGTCGTAGCCATTCTATACAGAGTAATGGAAATTGGTGCAGTCCCAGGTATCAAATCGATAGCAAACTGAATTTCTCTAACCGGAGGCAACCTAGGTAATTCTTCTGGAAATACATCCGAAAATTCACAAATTACCGGCACAGATTCAAGCTTCAACTCAGACATCTCAGTATTCAACACATAGGCAAGGTATGCTTCACACCATTTTCTCATACACTTCTGAGCAGACATGTACGAAATCACCACAGGCATCTTATTTGAGTCATCTGTTTCAACCTAAAGAATCTTACCATTTTCACATTTCAACTCAAGGGTTTTCTGTCTACAATTTACCTTAGCATCATGTAATGTCAACCAATCCATGCCCAAAATAACATCAAACTCATTAAATAGCAACAACATCAAATTAGCCAGAAAACAGTGACCTTGAATCGTCAAAGGACAATTCTTGCAAACCTTATCTACTAACACATACTTGCCTAAAGGGTTTGACACCTTAATCATAAATTCAGTCAATTCAACAGATAATTTCTTACTATTTACCAAATTCACACAAACATAAGAATGAGTGGATCCAGGGTCAATTAATGCAATAACATTAGTATCATAAAGAGAAAATATATCCGTAATCATATCGGGGGATGATGCATCCTCACGAGCTCGTATGGCATAAGCTCTAGCAGGTGCTCTCGTTTCTGACCTCACAACTGAATCCTTTATTATATTTTTACTACTAGCTCCACTTTCGGCATTTTGCGGTGGTCTACCTCTGCTAGTAGTGTTACTCGGTCTAACACTCTGAAGTTTCTCTCCTTCAACATTCTCAGGACAGTCTCCGATAAAATGTTCTCGAGAACCACACTTGTAACAAGCTCGATTATTTCCCAAAAACTCTCTAATATGTTGTCTACCACAATTCTAACACTCAGGTTTATTAGACTTCGTATTACCCACTCTTGCCATCGAGGTGGCTTGAACTCTAGAGCCCGAATATGTTTTACCACGATCTCGGTGTGAATACCCAGCTGAAACGGTCATCTGAGGGTTTGTTTCTTTGGACCTCTTTGATTGGGATTGGAACGACTTACTCATCGGCCTCTTCCTTGCATCTCGGGCCTCAATCATAGCTTTTCTACTTTCCTTATTCAGCTCTTCAGCCTGGCAAGCTCTATCGACCAATACCACAAATTCTTTCAACTCTAAGATCCTGACTAACAATCTAATATCCTCGTTTAGCCCATCTTCGAATCTCTTACACATAATAGCTTCGGTAGAAACACACTCTTGAGCATACTTGCTAAGTCTGACAAATTCACGTTCATACTCTGCCACAAACATTTTGCCTTGCTTCAATTCGAGGAACTCTTTCCATTTCTGATCGATGAATCGCTGACTTATGAATTTCTTTCGGAACTCCTCTAAGAAGAAATCCCATGTCACTCTCTCCTTCGGAATTATAGATGTCAGCGTTTTACACTAGTGGTATGCCGAGTCCTTCAGTAATGATACAACACATTTTAAGCATTCTTCGGGCGTGCAAGAAAGTTCATCAAATACTCGCATAGAATTCTCAAACCAGAACTCTGCTTTCTCAGGATCATCATCTATGTTGGCTCTAAATTCCTCAGCCGCTTGCTTTCGAATCTTATCAACCAGGGGTTTAGTCAGTCTTACCAAATTAATTCCTTGAGGAGCTACGGGGACCGGCTGAGGTATAGGAGGGGGTGGAGGAGGTTGAGCATTAGGATTTGCTCGAACAAAATTAGTATACCAATTACTCATCATATGGAGAAAGGCTTCTCGAGCCTCCTCTCCTTGAACCAAGGTCTCAGGTCTACTTTCTACTGGTGCGGTCCCTTGCGCGGGAGTCGGTGTATTACTTCTAGCATCATCAGCAACAGCTCGGTCGGGATCCATTTACTATATGAAAACACAGTTTAAAGTTGTCAGGAGTCACCACACTATCATAATATATTTATGGCATGTATAGTTAGACTCTCACACACGCTACGGTAGTCCGAGAACAGATTAAATCATAGCTCTGATACCACTAAATGTAACACCCCTTACCCGTATTCGGCGCTGAATCAGTGCACGCGTTCGCTACGGACTTATATGCAAGCAATCAAACAAAACCAAGACATGACTTCCCACTCAAATTTAAAACTTTTCATAAACATTCATATCACCCCTTAAACGAGCCTACGAGGCCCAAAACAGACATAAGGAGTGGTTCGGGACTAAATCGAGAATTTTAGAAACTTCTGGGAAAACTTAGAAAAAATTTCATCAAAACGGTCCACACGCCCGTGTGGGAGAAGGGACACGTCTGTGTGGCATATCGCATGCCCATGCTTTAGGCCGTGTCAAAAATAGCGGACATTCTGTTTATGACATCATCACCCAAGTGTGGGAGAAGGGACACGTCTGTGTGGCATATCGCATGCCCATGCTTCAGGCCGTGTCAAAAATAATAGACATTCTATTTATGACATCATCACCCAAATAAGGTCACACGGCCAAGACACGCGCCCGTGTCCTTAGGCCGTGTGGCGAATTAAATTCCTAAAATTAAGTGCAGACTTCACACGGCCTGGGCACATGCCCATGTCCTATGGCCGTGTCTTCCACACAGTTGAGACACATGGCCGTGCCTCAGCCTGTGTGGTTACTATCGGCCATTCTGTTTTTCCAAATTAGGATGCAGAGAGACACATGGCCAAGCCACACGCCCATGGGGCAGACCGTGTGTCACACACGGCCTAGACACACGCCCGTGTGCCTACCCGTGTGAACAAAATAAGGCTATTCACCAAGCCTTTTTGCCACCCATACTTGTACCAACCTACACAACATCAAAACCACACTAATCCAAATATACATATAACTCAAAGCACTTAATATAGCATAACTAAGTGCTTCACCATCATCAACCATCCATAACCACATGCAACATATCATCATTCAACCATCAATAATCATAGGCCATATCATAATGGCAATGACACATACATGCATATATGAATAGATTTACATCCAAATAATCATTATGAGCCACATCTCATGGTCTTATACAAAATGAATCAAATATCATCCTAAGCCAACACATTTGGCTAAACCAATATGACATATAACCAAAATGATCAAGTCCCTATACATGCCATAATTCAATGTAAATCTCAATATACCAAAATGTGTAGATAGTGTGGGTGATCCTCCTACGGTCTCCGTATCCCGAGCTGGCTTCTTGACACTATAAAACAAGGGAAAAGAGAAGGGAGTAAGCTTTAAGCTTAGTAAGTATATATGTAAACAATGAACATCATACCACATACTTATCAATCAAGAACATTACATACTAATTAAGAACAATTCAGATCCCCGTAGTTGTACTTACTCATTTCAAATCTTACCATATTCCAAATACATATCATAAACATTGCTCACATTTACATGCACTTATACCATGCACTTGTCACCACATAACCACACGAAATTTTACTTAGTTAAAGTTTCTCGATGAACACTTCGGAGTAATATTGGATACACGGTAGTTTCGCACACAACCCTCCATTAATAAATAACATGGTGGTATCGCACACAGCCTACCAATAATCACATATCCACGATGGTATCGCACACATCCCACCAATAGTAATAAATACAGTGGTATCACGCACAGCCCACTAATAATCACTTATTTACTGTTTTTATCAGTATCGTTTTCCTATTCTGAAGGTTCATCCGGGAATTTATTCACTTTCTATCATTTTAATAGATATTAATAATATTTATTAACATTTCACATAATACATTAATATGTAAAAACATAAGTAAAAAGGATGTATCATTTACATATAAACTTACCTCGATACAAAATATGTCAATTTGAAGTTTAGTCCAAAACCTTGCCTTTTCCTCGGTCAAGGTTGATTCCACATTCTTCTTGATCTATAATGACATATTTAGCTTATTAAATAACCATATTAATCAAATCACTCCAAAAATTCCTATTTTTGCAAAATTACTATTTTGCCCCTAGGCTCGTAAAATGAAATGTGTTCATTTTTTTCACACTCAAGCCTAGCCGATTCATATTCTCTCTTATAGCAACTCACAATTCCAATTATTTCACACATTTACTATCCATTTTATAACTTTTACAAAATAGTCCTATTAGGTGTTTTCATGCAAAAATCCTTTCACAAAAGTTGTTCAATAAACAACCAAGATTCATTTTCTTCCATAAAATTTCAACAAACACATGAATACTCACATGGAAAAACCCTAGACTCTTAACCACTTTTCAAAATAATCCCCTCACTAGCTAGATTATGCTACAAGGGTCATAAAAGTACAAAAATTATCAAGAATGATCACCAAAATCACTTACTTGCAAGGAGTGTAAGTTGCTGAAAATTTCAAGTTTCCAAACCCCTATTCTTGTTGATATTTTCGGTAGAGGAAGAAGAAGATGGAAAAGATGATAGCTTTTCTTTATTTTATTTTATTTATCAATTAAGTCACCAAATACTACACCTAACCATTGACCAAATTCATTTCTTTGTCCCTATGGCCGACCATCACCCTAAATAAGGCCTATTTCCACATTAAGGACCTCTAATTTAAGGTTATCTAGCTATATGACACTTTAAATTAGTAGAACACAAATTTCGCCTGTTATGCGATTTAGTCCTTTTTGAAAATTAAGCAAGTAATCACTACAATTAATTCACCAAAATTTTCATACAATTATATAATCATGATATAACACATAAAAATATTAAAAATGATTTCTCTGGCCTCAGATTAATGGTTCCAAAACCACTGTACTGACTAGTCCCAAAATTGGGCTGTTACAGTAATTCTATCCCATTTCCACTCGGGCACCATCATTGGCTGAAGTAAACCCTAAGGCACTTGGTGTTCGGCTTTTACTTGTTGACAAATCAAACATCTCGAAACAAACTCTGAATTATATCGTTTCATACCAGACCACCAATACAATTTCTTCAAATCATTATACATTTTCGTACTACTCGGATGCACAGATAAACAACCATTATGTGCTTCATGAAGAATTTTCTGAATAAGTTCACCATTTTTCAGTATACAAATTCTACCTTGATACATCAAACAGTTATCGGATCCGATATGAAAATCTGAATCACTACCTGATTCACAATTAACTCTTTTGGCTTGCAAATCACTGTCACATTTCTGAGCTTCACAAATTTTTTAAAGAAATAACGGTCTAGCTCTCAACTCGGCTAGAATCGAACCACTATTGGATAAATTCAACCGTGTATTCATCGCTCTCAAAGCAAACAAAGTCTTTCTACTCAACGCATCTACGACTACATTTGCCTTACCTGGGTGGTAATCAATTACTAACTCATAATATTTCAATAATTCGAGCCATCTCAGTTGCCACAAGTTTAAATCTTTCTGAGTCATCAAGTATTTTAAACTCTTATGGTCAGAAAAGACATGACATATCTCACTGTACAAATGGTGTCCCCAAATTTTCAGAGCAAACACAATAGCGGCTAATTCCAAATCATGGGTTGGATAATTCTTCTTGTGCGGTTTCAGCTGTCTCGAGGCATAAACTATCACTTTGCCCTCTTGCATCAACACACATCCTAATCCATTCAGTGACGCGTCACTATAAATCACAAACTCTTTTACCGGCTCAGGTTGTACTAAAACTGGTGCCTCAGTCAATAATGCTTTCAACTTCTCGAAACTTTGCTGACATTTTTCAGACCATTCAAATTTAACATCTTTTTGCAACAACTTGGTCATAGGAGTAGCAATTATCGAAAATCCTTTGACAAATCATCGGTAATAACCAGCTAAGCCCAAAAAGCTTCTGACCTTAGACACATTCCTTGGCGGTTTCCAATCAACAATTGCTAAAATTTTACTTGGATCAACCTGAATACCATCACTTGAAACGATATGTCCCAAAGATCTGACTTCTCGGAGCCAAAACTCACTCTTACTAAATTTAGCAAATAATTTATTGTCTCTCAAAGTCTGCAATACAGTTCTCAAGTACTCGACATGCTCGGACTCGTCTCGAGAATAAATCAAAATGTCATCAATAAACACAACCACAAACTTGTCCAAATACGGTCGAAAAATTCTATTCATCAAGTCCATGAAAAAAGTAGGTGCATTTGTTAATCCAAAAGGCATAATAAGAAATTCATAGTGTCCATACCTCGTCCTAAAAGTGATTTTTAGCACATCCGACTCTTTGACTCTCAACTGATAGTAGCCAGATCTTAAATCAATCTTTGAGAATACCGTTGCTCCTCTAAACTGATCGAACAAGTCATCTATCCTCGGCAAAGGGTACTTGTTCTTTATAGTCACCTTGTTGAGCTGTTGATAATCGATACAAAGTCTTATAGACCCGTCTTTCTTCTTTACAAATAACACTAGAGCACCCTAGGGAGAATAAATTATTCTTGCAAAACCCTTATCCGTAAACTCTTGCAACTGCGCTTTCAAATCTTTCAATTCAGTCGGGGCCATCCTATACGGAGCAATAGATATCAGTGAGGTCCCTGGTACTAAATCAATACCAAACTCAAGTTCTCTAACTGGTGGTAACCTAGAAAACTCTTTCGAGAACACATCCGGATATTCACAAACTATCGGCACTGATTCAATTTTCAATTCCGACTCTTTTGTATTTAACACATATGCAAGATACGCTTCACAGCCTTTTCTTACATATCTTTGGGTAGACATCGAAGAAATCACAACAGGTAACTCACCCGACTCATCTAAATCAATCCGAAGAATTTCACCATTTTTACATTTTAGTTCAATAATCTTTCTTTTATAGTTCACTACGGCATCATGCAGTATCAACCAGTCCATACCCAAAATAACATCGAATTCATCAAATGGCAACAACATTAAATCAGCTGGAAAATAGTGACCTCGAATCATCAAGGGAAAATTCTTGCAAACTCTATCAACTAATACATGTTTGATACTCTAATCACAAACTCAGTAAACTCAACAGGCAAGCTCTTACTAGTTGCCAATTTCGCACAAACAAAAGAATGGGTCAGTCCAGGATCGATCAATGCAACTATATTAGTATTATAGAGAGAAAAAGTACAAGTGATAACATAGGGAGATGTCGCTTCTTCGCGAGCACGGATGGCATAGGCTCTAGCAGGTGCTCGAGCTTCGGATCTCATAGTTTTATCTTTCGTCACACCTTTACTACTAGCTCCATTTCCAGTATTCCTCGGTGGCCTACCCTTGTTAGTAGTATTACTCGGCCTCGCACTCTGAAATTTTTCTTTCTCAGCCATTTCAGGGTAATCTCGGATAAAATACTCCTGAGAACCACACTTGAAACAAGCCCGATCATTCATTCTATACTCACTGAGATGACGTCTGCCACAATACTGACAATCAGATCTGTTAGACCTTAAATTACTCACACTTGCCATTGAAGTGGCTTGTGATTTAGAACCCGAGTATTGCTTCCCACTATCTTCGTGTGAATACCCCGCTGAAACATTCGAACGGGAATACATTTCTTTAGATTTCTTTGACTGAGATGGAAATGACTTACTCATCGGTCTCTTCCTTGG
The DNA here is from genome assembly GCA_025698515.1 of Gossypium sturtianum. Lineage (NCBI taxonomy): Eukaryota > Viridiplantae > Streptophyta > Magnoliopsida > Malvales > Malvaceae > Gossypium > Gossypium sturtianum. Next base: position 29,340,777 of record CM046949.1, read on the forward strand.
ATCTCTAGCTTCAAGATCAGCCTTCCTCTTCTCTTTGTTCAACTCTTCGGCCTTACAAGCCTGTTTGACCAATACTACAAATTCTTTCAGCTCTAAAATTTCAACTAACACACGGATATCCTCATTCAATCCATCCTCAAATATTTTGTACATGACAGCCTCAGTGGAAACACACTCTCGAGCATATTTACTAAGTCTGACAAATTCTCGCTCGTACTCTGTCACTGTCATACGGCCCTGTTTCAGCTGAAGAAATTCCTTACGTTTCTGATCGATGAACCACTGACTAATATATTTCTTTCGAAACTCCTCTTGAAAGAATTCCCATGTAACCCTCTCTCTTGGTACCACCGATACCAGTGTATTCCACCAGTGATTTGCAGAACCTCTCAAAAGTGAGATGGCACACTTTAAACACTTATCTGATGTGCAGGACAACTCATCAAATACCCTGATGGAGTTTTTAAGCCAAAACTCGGCTCTCTCGGGATCATCATCCATATTAGCTCTAAGATCTTCAACCCCATGCTTTCGGATCTTATCAACTGGAGGCTTGTTCATTCTTACAAATTCCATACCTTGTGGAGCTACAGGAACTGGTCGAGGAATAAGTGGGGGTGGAGGAGGTTGGGCATTCAGATTTGTTCGAATAAATTTCGTATACCACTCATTCATCATATGGAGAAAGGCTTCCCTACCCCTTCTCTCTGACTAACCATAGGAGGTCTACTATCAGACGGCGCTACCCCTTGAGTGAGAGCCGGTGCATTACTTTCAATTTCATCAACCTCAGCTCGATTGTGATCCATTTACTATATGAAAACATAATTTAAAATTGTTAGCAGCCATCACACTATCACAATCCATTTATGGCATGTATAGCTAGACTCTTGCACACGCTACGTTAGTCCGAGAATCGACTAAACCTGGCTCTGATACCACTAAATGTAACACCCCTTACCCGTATTTGATGCCAGAATAGGGTACGAGGCATTACTGCACTTATACACAAGCAATCATACAAAATCGAGACGTAAATTTCCATCCAAATTTAAAACTTTTCACATACATTCATATCGTCCCTAAAACGAGCCTACGAGGCCTAAAATATACATTGGAAGCAATTCGGGACTAAATCGAGAACTTTGGAAAATTTCACAACACTTAGAAAATTTTTCATGATTTAAGAGCCACACGCCCATGTGGGCAGGCCGTGTGGTCACACACGCCCGTGTCTCTAACCCGTGTAACTCTCTATTTGTCACCCAATAACAAATTGAAGACACACGGCCAAGTCACACGCCCGTGTGCTAGGCTGTGTGGTCGATTTAAAATTTTAATTTTTCATAAAATAGGTGCAGACTTCACACGCCCAGGGCACACGCCCGTGCCTGAGGCTGTGTCTTCCACACAGCTAATACACACGCCCGTGTCTCTACCCATGTGCTCAATTCTGAGCATTCTATTTTGCAACAATTAAGGTGCAGGGGACACACAGCTGGATCTTACGCCCATGGGGCAAGCCGTGTGTCACACACGGCCTAGACACACGCCCGTATTGTAAAAGCCCGATTTTGAGGCTAATCGAAATAGTGGTTTCGGGACCACTAATTTAAGACCCGAGAAATTATTTTTAATATTATTATATGTGTTATATCTTGATTGTATGAGTGCATGGAAATTTTGGTGCATTAATTTTGGTGATTTCATGCTCAATTGCGAAAAATGACTAAATCGCATAAAGTGCGAAAGTTATATTTTACAAGCTAGAGGTGTCTAATAGCTATAAAATATTAAATTGGAGGTTATAAATGTGAAATTAGGCCATTGGGGAAGGGATGGCCGGCCATAGGGACAAGAAAAATCAATTGGTCAATGGTTAGGTGAGTTTGGTGACTTCATGAATAAAATAAGAGAAAAATAATGAAAGAAAAGATATCAACTTTTCTCATTCTCCCTACCACCAAAAATTTTAGCAAGAGAAGGGGTTTAGAAGCTTGAAAATTTTTAGCCATTTCACTCTCTGCAAGTAAGTGATCTTGGTGGTTTTTATTGATAATTCTTGTACTTTTGGAACCCCTAAAACTTAAGCTAGCTAAAGAAGGGACTATTTTGCAAAATGGTTGAAAGATTAGGGATTTTAAATGAGATTTTTTATGTTGTTTGCTGAGTTTTTATGGAAGAAAATGATTGTTAGTGGGTTAAGGAACAACTTTTGTGAAAGGTGTTTCTATGAAAACACCTAAAAGGGACCATTTTGTAAAGGTTGTAAAATGGGTAGTAAATGCATGAAATCATTGAAATATTGAGTTGCTATAAGAGCAAATATGAATCGACTAGGCTCGAGTGTGTGAAAAATGAACACATTTCATTTTACGAGCTTAGGGGTAAAATCGTAATTTTTCCAAAGTATAAGGGTAAAACGGTCATTTTTGCCAAAGTAGAAATTTTGAAGTGTTTTGATGTATGTAATGATTAAATGAGTAAATTTTATTATTATAGATCAAGAAGAACGCGGAAAAAACCTTGACCGGGGAAAAGGCAAGGTTTCGGACTAAACCTCATATTAACATATTTTGCACCGAGGTAAGTTTATGTGTAAACGATACATCCTTAATACATATGTTTTACCTATTGATGCATTGTATGAATGTACATGTTTATTGGTGTGATTGATTGAAAATGGTAGAAAATGAGTAATTCTCGAATGAACATCGGAATAGAAATGTAGGCACGGATAAATATCTGTAAATGTGTAATTGTCGATGGGCTATGTGTGATACCATCGTTTATATTATCATTTGGTGGGCTATGTGTGATACCACCGTACTTATCATTGTTGGTGGGCTGTGTGCGTTACCACCCTATTTGTGATTAATGGTGGGCTGTGTGCGAAACCACCGAATATCTTGTATCATTCCGAAGGGTTCATCGAGAAACTTGTTTAAGTAAATAATCCATGTGGCTTTGTGGTAATAAGTGCAGGGCATAATTACAAATAAATGTTAGCAATGTGCATGATTTATGGTTGGGATGTTGTAAGAGTTGAGATGATTAAGCATGATTATGAGAATGTGAATTGTTATTACATAGAATGTAATGTTTTTGGTTGATTAGCATATGGTATGATGCTTATTGTTTACATGTAGACTTACTAAGCTTAAAGCTTACTCCCTTTCTTTTCCCTTATTTTATAGTGTCGAAGAGTCAGCTCGGGATACAGAGAAAAGCAAAGGATCACCCACACTATCAGCACATCTTGGTATAATTAGGCTTAGCATTTTGAGTATGGCATGTATAGGGTCTAGACTTAGTTGAATGTCATATTGTTTTGGCCAAATGTGTTGGCATATTCAAAGATGAACTCTTTTGTATAAGGCCATAGTTGGTGGCTCCTCCTTACTAATTTATGAAAAGATGAGGTTATTCATGATCGTGCAAGTAGCATGATGATTTACTTGGTTTAATTATGCATGAATGGGTTGAAGGTTTGATGTGAATCATGTTTGTATGAGTTAGGGTGATGGAATGAGCTCGGCAAATTGTCTTGTTCTTGTCCACATGGGTAGACACACGGGCGTGTGTCTAGGCCGTGTGTGACACACGGTCAACCTCATAGGCGTGCGATTAGGCCGTGTGTCCCCTTGTATGCTAGGTTTGCAAGTCAGTATGCTCAGTAGTAAACACACGGGCCGGGACACGGCCGTGTGTCTCAGCCGTATGAAAGGCACGGCCAAGGACATGGGCGTGTGCCCAGGCCGTGTAAAGTCTGCACCTGAAATTAGGAATTTATTTACACGGTCGAAGGACACGGACGTGTGCCTAGGCCGTGTGACATTTATGAGGTGATGACGTCAGAAACAGAATGCCAAGGTTTTTGGCACACGGGCTAAGACACGGGCGTGTCGAGGCCGTGTGAAGGACATGAGCCAGGGACACGGGCGTGTGTCTGGCTATGTGAAAACCCTTGTTGGTTTGAATTGAAAAATAATTCCACACGGGTGTGGAACACGGGCATGCGATATGCCACACGGGCGTGTCCTTTCCTCCACACGAGCGTGTGGACTGTTTAAGGAAAAAAATTCTAAGTCATTAGGGATCTCTTAAGGAGCTCGATTTGATCCCGAATCATCCCTAAAGTGTGATTTAACCCTCGTAGGCTTATTTAAGAGGTGTTATGCAAAATTTTAATTTGGAGTAGAAAGTCATATCCCGGTATTGCAAAATTTGTTGGTGTACAAGTCTAGTAATGCCTCGTACCCTGTTTCGACGTTGAATACGGGTAAGGGGTGTTACATTTAGTGGTATCAGAGCTATGATTTAGTCGGTTCTCAAAATACCGTAGCGTGTGTGAGAGTCTAGCTATACATGCCATAAGCATATTGATAGTGTGGTGATTCTTGACAATATTAAAATGTGTTTTCGTATAGTAAATGGATCCCGACTGAGCTGCTGTTGATGATGCTGCTAGTAATGCGCCAGCTCCCGTGCAAGAGACTGCACCTGTAGAAAGTAGACCCGAGACTTTGGGTCAAGGAGAAGAGGCTCGATAAGCCTTTCTCCATATGATGAGTAATTGGTACACTGAGTTTGTACGAGTGAACCCTAATGCTCAACCTCTTCCACCCTCACCTATACCTCAGCCAGTCCCAGTGGCTCCTCAAGGTATAGATTTGGTGAGAATGACCAAACCCCCGGTCGATAAGAATTGAAAATAAGAGGCCGAGGAATTTAGAGCCAATATAGATGACGACCTTGAGAGAACGAAGTTCTGGCTTGAGAACTCTATGCGGGTATTCGATGAACTCTCTTGCACGCCTGAGGAGAGCTTAAAATGTGCTGTGTCAGTACTGAGGGAATTGGCATACCGCTGGTGGAAAACATTGACATCGGTAGTTCCAAGAGAGAGAGTGAAATGGGACTTCTTCTTAGAAGAGTTTCGAAAGAAGTATATAAGTCAGCGATTTGTTGACCAAAAACGGAAGGTGTTCCTTGAATTGAAGCAAGGCAAGATGACTGTGGCAGAGTATGAGCGCGATTTTTTTAGGCTCAATAAGTATGCATAAGAGTGTATATCTACGGAAGCTATTTTGTGTAAGAGGTTCGAAGATGGGTTGAATGAGGATATCAGATTACTAGTTGGGATCTTGGAATTGAAAGAATTTGTGGTGCTGGTCGATAGAGCTTGCAAGGCTGAGGAGTTGAATAAGGAAAAGAAAAAAGCCATGATGGAGGCCCGAGATGCAAGGAAGAGGCCGATGAGTAAATCATTCCAAGCTCAATCAAAGAGGTCCAAGGAAATGAACCCTCGGATGACTGCTTCAATTGGGTATTCACACCGTGATTGAGGTAATACGAATACGAGCCCGAGAGTTCAATCCACCTAAATGGCAAGTGTGGGTAATACAAAGTCAAATAAACTGGAGTGTCCAAATTGTGGTAGACAACACACTGGGGAGTGTTGGGGAAACAACCATAATTGCTACAAGTGTGGCTCACCTGACCATTTCATTCGGAACTGTCTTGAGAAGGATGAGAAAAATAGAAAATAAGAAGTAAGAGCAAGCAATGTACCTTCGAGGGGTAGACCACAAAGGAACCTGGGGAGTGGGACTAGTAATAGAGGTGCGCCTAGAGATCCTGCTGTGAGGTCAGAGGGAAGAGCACCTGCAAAGACTTATGCCATTCGCGCTCGCGAAGAGGCATCATCTCCAGATGTGATAACGGGTACTTTTTCTCTTCATGATATCTCTATTGTTGCTTTGATTGATCCGGGGTCTACCCATTCATATATTTGCATGAAATTGGTATCTAGCATGAGTGTGATTGTTGAGTCTACAGAGTTTGTGGTAAAAGTGTCAAACCCGTTAGGCAAACATGTGCTAGTTGACAAGGTGTGTAGAAATTGTCCTTTGACAATTAGAGGTCATTGTTTTCCGGAAAATCTCATGTTGTTGCTGTTTGATGAATTTGATCTGATTCTTGGCATGGATTGGTTGACTACTCATAATGTTTTAGTAAACTGTGGTAGTAAGTTTATTGAATTGAGATGTGTAAATGGAGATGTCATTCGGGTTGAATCAGGTAAATAGGATAATATGCCTGTAGTGATTTTGTCTATGGTAGCTGAGAAATACATGAGAAAAGGGTGTGAGTCCTATCTCGCCTTTGTGTTGAATACTCAAGAGTACAAGGTAAAGATTGAATCAGTGCCTGTGGTGTGCGAGTATCCGGATGTGTTTTCGGAAGAGTTACCTGGATTGCCTCCAGTTAGAGAGGTCGAATTTGGTATTGAGTTAGTTCCGGGTACAACACCTATTTCGGTTGCCCCGTATAGAATGGCATCGTTAGAGTTAAAAGAGTTGAAGGCTCAGTTGCAAGAGTTAACGGATAAGGGTTTTGTAAGACTGAACTATTCAACGTGGGGTGCTCCGGTACTTTTTGTAAAGAAGAAAGATGGGTCGATGAGATTCTGTATAGACTACAGACAACTTAACAAGGTGACAGTAAAGAATAAGTATCCTTTGCCAAGGATCGTTGATTTGTTCGACCAATTGAAGGGAGCTACGGTGTTTTCTAAGATAGACTTGAGGTCTGGCTATTACCAACTAAGAGTTAAGGAGCAAGATGTGCCAAAAACTGCATTTCGGACGAGGTATGGCCATTATGAGTTCCTTGTCATGCCATTTGGATTAATGAATGCTCCTGCGGTCTTTATGGATTTGATGAACCGTATCTTCTGACCGCACTTAGATAAATTCGTAGTTGTTTTTATTGACGACATACTAATTTATTCTCGAGATGAGATCGAGCACACGGAGCACCTAAGAACTATTTTACAGACTCTAAGAGATAAGCAGTTGTATGCTAAGTTTAGCAAGAGTGAGTTTTGGCTCCGAGAGGTCGGATTCTTAGTACACATTGTGTCGGGAGATGGCATTAGAGTTGATCCGAGTAAGATCTCGGTTATCGTGGAGTGGAAACCTCCGAGGAATGTGTCAGATATTAGGAGCTTTTTGGGTTTAGCGGGTTACTACAGACGGTTTGTTAAAGGGTTCTCCATGATTGCTACACCGATGATGAGATTACTACATAAAGATGTTAAGTTTGAGTGGACAGACAAATGCCGACAGAGTTTTGAGAAACTAAAAGCTTTGTTGACTGAAGCTCCGGTGTTAGTACAACCTGAGTCGGGAAAAGAGTTTGTGGTCTACAGTGATGCGTCATTAAATGGTCTTGGCTGTGTGCTGATGCAAGAGGGAAAATTAGTAGCTTATGCCTCGAGACAGCTAAAACCACATGAGAAGAATTATCCGACCCACGATTTGGAGTTGGCTGCGATTGTTTTTGCCTTGAAGATTTGGCGTCATTATTTGTATGGAGAGAACTGCCAAATCTTCACTGATCACAAGAGTTTGAAATACTTGATGAATCAAAAGGATTTGAATTTGTGACAACGGCGGTGGCTCGAATTACTAAAGGACTATGAGTTAGTAATCGATTACCATCCGGGGAAAGCTAATGTGGTTGCGGATACCTTGAGTAGAAAATCCCTGTATGCTTTGAGAGCCATGAGTACGAGCTTAGCATTGTCTGATGATGGTTCTATATTGGCCGAGTTGAGGGCTAGACCATTATTTCTTCAGCAGATACGTGAATCTCAAAAGAATGATAGTGAGATGCAAGTTAAGAGAGCTCAGTGAAAATCGGGGAATAAATCTGATTTTTGGATTGGTATAGATGAATGTTTGATGTTCCATGATAGAATTTGTGTACCTAAAGATGATGAGTTGATCCAGAAAATTTTACGTGATACATCCAGTAAGCACAAAAATGTACAATGATTTAAAGAAGTTGTATTGGTGGCTCGGTATGAAAAGAGATATCTCCGAGTTTGTTACCAAGTGTTTGGTCTGTCAACAAGTGAAAGTCGAGCATCAAGTACCTTCGGGATTACTTCAACTAGTGATGGTTTCCGAGTGGAAGTGGGATCGGATCACAATGGATTTCGTAACGGGGTTACCTATGACTCTGAAAAAGAAAGATGCTGTGTGGGTTATTGTAGATAGATTAACGAAATCGGCTCACTTTATACCGGTGCATGTGGATTACTCACTTGACAAGTTGGCTGAGCTGTATATTGCCGAGATTGTGAGATTACATGGGGTGCCTATATCCATTATTTCAGATAGAGATCCAAGATTTACTTCGAGGTTTTGGAAAAAGTTGCAAGAAGCCTTGGGTACAAAATTGAATTTTAGTACCGCGTTCCACCCGCAAACCGATGGCCAATCCGGAAGAGTGGTTCAAGTTCTTGAGGATATGCTCTGATGTTGTGTTTTAGAGTTCGAAGGTATTTGGGAAAAATATCTACCTTTGGTTGAGTTTGCCTACAACAACAGTTATCAGTCGAGTATACGGATGGCACCATATGAAGCCTTATATGGACGCAAGTGTCGGACTCCATTGTATTGGACCGAGCTTAGTAAGAAGCAAATTCACGGAGTTGATCTAGTTAAGGAAACTGAGAAGAAAGTGAAAGTGATCCGTGATAGTCTGAAAGCTGCTTCAGATCGACAAAAGTCATACACGGATTTAAAAAGGAAAGAAATCGAGTTTCAGGTGGGTGATAAAGTATTCCTGAAAATATCCCCATGGAAGAAAATATTGAGATTTGGTCAAAAGGGCAAATTGAGTCCACGATTCATAGGGCCGTATGAGGTTATTGAAAGGATTGGGCCAGTAGCTTACCGGTTGGCTTTGCCGGCAGAGTTAGAGAGAATACACAACATGTTTATCGTTCCGATCCTTCGCATGTGATCCCTCCAACCGAGATTGAGATACGACCGGACATGACTTATGAAGAGGAACCAATTAAGATTTTAGCTCGAGAGGTTAAACAGTTGAGGAACAAAAGTATAGCATTAGTGAAAGTGTTATGGAAAAACACGGTGTAGAAGAGGCTACGTGGGAACTAGAAGAAGCCACGAGAGAGCAGTACCCAAATCTCTTTACCGGTAAGATTTTCGGGGACGAAAATCTCTAAAGGGGGAGAGTTGTAACAACCCAATTTTAGGGCTAGTCGAAACAGTGGTTTCGGGACCACTAATCTGAGACTCGAGAAATTATTTTTAATATTATTATATGTGTTATATTGTGATTATATGAGTGCATGAAAATTTTGGTGCATTAATTTTGGTGATTTCATGCTCAATTGCGAAAAAGGACTAAATCGCATAAAGTGTGAAAGTTTTATTTTACAAGCTAGAGGTGTCTAATAGATATAAAATATTAAATTTAAGTTCCTTAATGTGCAATTAGGCCATTGGGGAAGGGATGGTCGGCCATAGGGACAAGAAAAATCAATTGGTCAATGGTTAGGTGAGTTTGGTGACTCAATGAATAAAATAAGAGAAAAATAAGGAAAGAAAAGATATCATCTTTTCTCATTCTCCCTACCACTGAAAATTTCAGCAAGAGGAGGGGTTTAGAAGCTTGAAAATTTTCAGCCATTTCACTCTCTACAAGTAAGTGATCTTGGTGGTTTTTATTGATAATTCTTGTACTTTTGGAACCCCTAAAGCTTATGCTAGCTAAAGAGGGGACTATTTTGCAAAATGGTAGAAAGATTAGGGATTTTCCATGGGAGTGTTTATGTTGTTTGCTTAGTTTTTATGGAAGAAAATGATTGTTAGTGGGTTAAGGAACAACTTTTGTGAAAGGTGTTTCTATGAAAACACCTAAAAGGGACCATTTTGTAAAGGTTGTAAAATGGGTAGTAAATGCATGAAATCATTGAAATCTTGAGTTGCTATAAGAGCAAATATGAATCGACTAGGCTCGAGTGTGTGAAAAATAAACACATTTCATTTCACGAGCCTAGGGGCAAAATCGTAATTTTTCCAAAGTATAAGGGAAAAATGGTCATTTTTGCCAAAGTAGAAATTTTGAAGTGTTTTGATGTATGTAATGATTAAATGAGTAAATTTTATTATTATAGATCAAGAAGAAAAAAATTTATTATTATAGATCAAGAAGAACGCGGAAACAACCTTGACCGGGGAAAAGGCAAGGTTTTAGACTAAACCTCAAATTAACATATTTTGCACCGAGGTAAGTTTATGTGTAAACGATACATCCTTAATACATATGTTTTTACCTATTGATGCATTGTATGAATGTACATGTTTATTGGTGTCATTGATTGAAAATGGTAGAAAATGAGTAATTCTCGAATGAACCTCGGAATAGAAATGTGTGCACGGATAAATATCCGTAAATGTGTAATTAGCGATGGGCTGTGTGCGATACCATCGTTTATATTATCATTTGGTGGGCTATGTGCGATACCACCGTAATTATTATTGTTGGTGGGCTGTGTGCGTTACCACCATATCTGTGATTAATGGTGGGCTGTGTGCGAAACCACCAAATATCTTGTATCATTCCGAAGGGTTCATCGAGAAACTTATTTAAGTAAATAATCCATGTGGATTTGTGGTGATAAGTGCAGGGCATAATTACAAATAAATGTGAGAAACGTGCATGATTTATGGTTGGGATGAGGTAAGAGTTGAGATGAGTAAGCATGATTATGAGAATGTGAATTGTTATTACATAGAATGTAATGTTTTTGGTTGATTAGCATATGGTATGATGCTTATTGTTTACATGTAGACTTACTAAGCTTAAATCTTACTCCCTTTCTTTTCCCTTGTTTTATAGTGTCAAAGAGCCAGCTCGGGATACGGAGAAAAGCAAAGGATCACCCACACTATCAGTACATCTTGGTATAATTAGGCTTAGCATTTTGAGTATGGCATGTATAGGGTCTAGACTTAGTTGAATGTCATATTGTTTTAGCCAGATGTGTTGGCATATTCAAAGATGAACTCTTTTGTATAAGGCCATAGTTGGTGGCTTCTCCTTACTAATTTATGAAAAGATGAGGTTATTCATGATCGTGCAAGTAGCATGATGATTTACTTGGTTTAATTATGCATGAATGGGTTGAAGGTTTGATGTGAATCATGTTTGTATGAGTTAAGGTTATGGAATGAGCTTGGAAAATAGCCTTGTTCTTGTCCACACGGGTAGACACATGGGCGTGTGTCTAGGCCGTGTGTGAAACACGGTCAACCTCATGGGCGTGTGGTTAGGCCGTGTGTCCCCTTGCATGCTAGGTTTGCAAGTTAGTATGCTCAGTAGTAAACACACAGGCAAAGACACGGCCGTGTGTCTCAGCCGTGTGGAAGGCACGGCCAAGGACATGGGCGTGTGCCCAGGCCGTGTGAAGTCTTCACCTGAAATTAGGTATTTAATTTGCCACACAGTCGAAGGACACGGGCGTGTGCCTAGGCCGTGTGACATTTATGAGGTGATGACGTCAGAAACAGAATGCCAAGGTTTTTGGCACACGGGCTAAGACACGGGCATGTCGAGGCCGTGTGAGGGACACGGGCCAGGGACACGGGCGTGTGTCCGACCGTATGAAAACCCATGTAGGTTCAAATTGAAAAATAATTCCACAAGGGTGTGGAACACGGGCATGCGATATGCCACACGGGCGTGTCCTTTCCTCCACACGAGCGTGTGGACTGTTTAAGGAAAAATTTTCTAAGTCTATTAGGGATCTCTTAAAGAGCTCGATTTGATCCCGAATCATCCCTAAAGTGTGATTTAAGCCTCGTAGGCTTATTTAAGAGGTGTTATGCAAAATTTTAATTTAGAGTAGAAAGTCATATATCGGTATTGCAAAATTTGTTTGTGTACAAGTCTAGTAATGCCTTGTACCCTGTTCTGACTTCGAATACAGGTAAAGGGTGTTACACGTGTGTCTACCCGTGTGGACAAAAATAAGGCTATTTTCCAAGCCATATTATCACCCTTCCATGCACAAACCTACACAAGAAAATATAGCACCATTCCAAGTATATACATTCAACCAAATCAGCCACAACCAAGGCATCAATACCTCATTCACATGCTATCATTGATCATACACAAACATCATATATATCCCAACTCAAATCATGCAATTTCCCACATCCATGAAAGACATCATCATATGCATATATACTTAAATCAATATTAGCCAATTTCAATGGCCAGTTACAAAATGAATTATCAACCAACATGATCCAACACATTTGGCCAAATCAATTATGACACATAACAAAATGACCAAGTCCTTATACATGCCATAACTCAAAATATTGAAATCATTGGTACCCAAAATATTAAGTTGATAGTGTGACTGGATCTCGACAATCTCCAATCCTCGAGCTGGCTTGGTGACATTATATGTAATAGCCCAATTTTCAATGGTATCGGAAATAGTGGTTCGAGGCCACCAAATCCGATGAGTAAGTTCGTAAATATTATTATTTAATATTTACAAGTCAAATGTGATTTTTTTAAAAAGGTTTTTGATTTGATAAATTATGTTATATAAGTGATCTATTAAGTTCAAGTGGTTTTAGAAAATAAGGTATTGGGACCTTATTTTTATAAACCGAGCATAAATATTTTTATAAATATTTACAGAGTGGCATTAAGGTGGTATTAAAGTTTTGTTAAGAAATTTTAACGTTCTGGTGGTTAATTGATTAAAAAGGATCAAATTGAAAAAAAAAGCATTCCTGGGACTTCGTTCTGGTAAATCGGATTCGTAAATATTTATTATTATAATGATAAAAAAGAAAGCATTCTTCAAGAATATTATGAGTTTATGAATACCCATAAAATTCATATAAAATTCTTTGAATGGTTTGAAGAATATTATTCAGAATCTGTTAATACAATAAAACATAATACTAGATGGCAAATGTAACATCCCAAAGTTGGGCCTAGTAGGATTGGGCCCAATGGGCCTTAGGCGTAGGAGCGTTTAAAATTTTTGGGAATAAGAGAACGGCTTTAGTGCAAGTTGGATCTAGTAGGTGAGGGATTTTGGAAGGTTAGGGGGCTTCTATGAAGTCCCGGGTTCAAACTTTGGCTTTAGGGAAATTTTGGTTTTAGGTGAATAAAACCCTGGGAGTTAGTAGGTAGGCTTTAAGAATAAAATGTGGAAAAAATGACACAAGGGGAGTGTGTGGTGTAGTGGCAAAGTGACGCCACTTAGGGAGCAAGGGAGTGACGCCACAAGGAAGGAAGGAGGTCCAAGGTTCAAGACATGGAACTTGCATTTCTTTTAGATTATTTTATTAAATGGATTTAGACCTTGGCCATAGACTTATCTTTAGTTGGGCATGTTTTGAGACACAAGAGGAGCTTGTGGCCTAATGGCAAGGTGGCGTTACAGCTGGCAAGAGGTCTGAGGTTCAAGTCTCGAGATCAGCAAGGGAGTATTTATTTTGCGGATTGGACGGCCAGAGTTTGAGTTGGATTTAAACTCTCCTAGCGGAGGGATCCCACATCGGAAAGATACAAAGAAGGAAGGTGAGAAGTTGGCTATATAGAGAGTTATCTATGATGGGAGAGGGGGCATACCTGGTTGGCGTTGGGCATAGGAGCATTCGGAGCGCGGATTAGCTTCAGATTCCTATCAGGTGTGTACTTCTCTCTACTCTAGTCAGAGAGCGAGAAATGCCGAAAAGCCACCACATGGCAATGGTAGCCACACGAGCGGCGTGCGGCGCATGTGTGGGAGCTTCGACGCAATAGTCGAGGCCACCATGAGTATTCTTGTAGGTTGAGGCTGCTTGGGCCATGATGGGCCAAGGTGGGCCCAATAGGCCCGTGAGCCCATATGAATAAATTGTATGACTGTGTAGTAGAAATTGGACTAGACTATGTGAATCTAATATCTGTGGCTAGATTTGGGCTAAATGGGTCACACGAGCGTGTGGGCCCATTTGGGCCGAGAATGGGCCCTAGGCCCAATTACACTGTTTCGATAAGAAAAGGTATCCGTGTCGCTCGAGGCGACAGCAGGCCGTCGGAAAGGCCATTAAGTGCAAAATTACTGAAATACCCCTGGTTTTTAAAATTATCGAAATACCCCTGATCTGTAAAATTATCGAAATACCCCGGTTTGCAAAATTATCAAAATACCCCTGGTTTGTAAAATTACCGAAATAACCTTAGTTTGCGAAATTACCGAAATACCCCCGGTTTACAAAATTATTGAAATACCCCTAGTTCACGAAATTACTAAAATACCCCCAGTTTTCAAAATTGCTGAAATACCCCTGGTTTGTAAAATTACTGAAATACCCATGGTTTGCGAAATTACCGAAATACCCCCGATTTGCGAAATTATCGTTTTACCCCTACACGACAAAATGATCGTTGTACCCTCGTGGTAGTACTAGCGTTGTATGTGTTAATTGTATGATTGATTATGTTTGAGATGCGTTGCTTACATGGATTGGTTATGAGTAGAATTACCGAACTACCCCTATAGGGTGGAATTATCGAAATACCCTTATAGGGTAAAATGACTGATTTGCCCTTGTAGGTAAATGATCGACTTGTGCAATGAGTTGTCTAATTTGTCTGTGGTTGTATGACTGATATGCTTTTATTACATGTTTAAATAATTCTTACTGAGCATGTCCATTTTGCATACACGTGTAATGATTGAGCATGACATACACGACATATTGCATGGGTGAGAATTATGGTACGGAGGAAGATTTGAGGATCGCATGGCCGTATGGTATGGATCCACCACAAGCTTTTTAGCCACCGAGCAGCCATGCTGCACCGATAATGTTACCGAGGGTTGTGTGCCATTAATATGGGCTTCGTGCCGTAATTATGGGCTTTGTGCCAATACCAAAGGCTTTGTGCCGTAATTATGGGCTTTGTGCCAATACCGAAGGCTTTGTGCTGTTATTATGGCTTTGTGCCAATCATATTTACCGTGGCCATGTGCCTAACATATATATATTGATGACTCTGTGTCAATATTTAAGGATCGTATGGCCGTATGGTATGGATCTAGGATCGCATGGCCGTATGGTATGGATCCACCGGAGGCTTTAAGCCCAATGTATGTGATTAAGCAGTTTTGCTACAACGTTCGATAGTACCGCAACCGGGCTACCCTTGGTGTGCAGCGGTAAGGGTCGATTGTAGAAATCCCCACTGGTGTGTTTGGCAGGAATGGGTGGTGTGTAGCGGATGGAAAAATTAGGTTGGGCTGGGTTTACATCGCATTGCATACATTATCTGCTGTGACATATGATATGGGTTAAGGCTCAACCGAGGCTATTTTGGGCTAAGGCCCAATTACCACCGTTACTGTAATGGGCTTCGGCCCGGATTGTTGTCATGCATGTTCTTACCAATGAGGGTTGTACACACTGAGTTTTCTTAAACACACCCCCTCTTTTTATTAAATGTTTCAGGTAATTCCCAGCGATAGAGGATTGGGAGCCGTGGAGGACTCAAGGGTGGCTATACATCGGAGATACTACTCGTGAAATTGAGTAATTTTGATTTTTACCTTATTTTAAGATTATTTATTTTGGGTTAATATTTTGTAATAAGGCCATTGGTTTATTTTTTTCTAAGTTTTCATTTATAACTGTTAAACTTATAAATACGAGGTTTTCTTAAAACATTAGCAATCATTTTCTAAAATATCATGTTTACGCAACGATGCAAGTTCAACTTTCATAACAAAACAGTTTTTCAAAATAATAACAACTTTTAAACGGTCATTTAGGAAATCACATTTTTCTCAAACAAACAACGAACTTGGAGTTCAAAAATCCGATAAAACTTTTCTAAACAATTGCTTAGCTTTTCAACTTCCTTCAATGTGACACGCCAGATTCGGGCCTAACTTCTAGGCCGTGTAACACCCCAAACCCGGCCCAAACATTACGACCGAATTTGGTATGTTACAGAGGAAAACATTTTTGTAAAAATTCCTTTAGCCGTTTAAGTTTGGGTGAAAACATCTCATTTTATATTGTTTTGTTAAAACCATTTAGGTGTGTGAAGAAACCGCACTTAGTTATATTTAAAGATCTATTAAGTCGTTGTTATTACTGATTTTGAATGTACCCGATGGCACAATAAAACATTTTATGTTAAATTTAAGAAAACGTGTGTACCCATTTTTAAGTCATTAACCACTTAAAACAAATTATCCAAAATACGTAAAGTAAGCAAAATAAAAATCTTAGGAGGCCTTATTACAACTTGAACATGTAAATCCAAAATAAATGAAAATAATTCAAAGTCCGTTTAATCACATTCCCACTGCGCATGGCCACCTCGAGTCCATCCTCCTCCTCATCCGCGATCTACGAGTCACCAAAAATGTTAAAGGAGAAGGTGAGTCACCAAGACTCAATGTGTAACCCTTCCCTATTTAGTGCAACAACATACACAATTTATAACAAATTAACATGCACTAAACCATGCACCCAACCTAGCCATCCAAACACCTTTCTCTACCCCGTGTGGTACCAAACCACCGGTGGTGCCAAACCACCGGTGACTTATAGTCACGAATCTGTCATATTGTGGTGCCAAACCACCGGTGGTGCTAAACCACCGGTGACTCGAAGTCACAAATCAAATGATGGGGCCAACCCATCGTGTGATACCAAATCACCGGCGTCAATCCCATAATGTAAATCGTGGGGCCAACCCACCGTGGTGCGAAAGCCACCGGGACGAGGCGCTATGAGGTGCCAAACCTCCGGAGGTGCCAAACCTCTGGTGACCGTAGTCACAATGTGGTACCAAACCACTGGTGTCCGTCGACACGAATATCACTTCCCCCTCCACTCGTTTAACCCACATAAGTCAAGACATGCATAACAGAATTCATGCCAACATGTATTTAAATCGCATATACCAAATATGCCATGCTTTCCAAAAGCATCAAATAGTAAACTCATACGGACAGGGGCTTACCTGAATCATCGCTTATACCGTTATGGTATTAAATCCAAAGCTACATAGATCAGATTTAGCATACACAAACATTTAGCACAGTTAATCAATCATAAAGTGTGTATGTACACACCTGATTCTAGTGATAACTCTAAATCCAAAGAGACAATCGGCCACCCTAGCTTTCCTTGCCCCTATATTCGGCCAAACATGGAAGTTAGGGATTTTGGCCTATTCGGCCAAACCCAATAAATCTAAAGGGCATCTCTTAAACCTGAATCCTTACCTACCCGCTTTTGAATACTAGCCATAGCACACGATACACGAATCTGCTTCACCAAACTACAATCGGTCAATCAACAATATTCTAAACAATAGCCTTCGGCTTTTGAACACTAAAATAGACCTTACCCTCACTTACCGAATTCGATCAAAGATGATGGTCTCACTTGCTCGCTTCTAAATCCCGAAGGCCCTATACCAAATCGGTTTCAACATGTGATTAGCACCCTTAACAACAATTGCCGAAACCAACTCTTACCTTTATCAAAGTCGACAAGAATAGGGAAAAGAAGTCATAGGCATTCGGCCAAACCCACCTACCTCCTCCAACCGATTGGAAAGGAACATCCAAAGAGATCAACACCACACTTAGTATTCGGCCAAGGTGAGTTTAATAGAAAGGAAGAGATTTCGGCACATAGATAGGAACTAGATTCGGCTAAAATAGAGAAAAATAATGGTTAAAAGGGAGATAGAGTTTCTGTAAAGAAGAGAGTAGAGGAGATTTTGATGTTTCAAAAAACAAAAAGGAGAGAAAGGTGTTAATGGGAGTTTTCGGTTTTGGAGAGGATGGAAAGAGAAAAGAAAAGATAGAAGATGAGAGAGTTTGGGAATCAAATGAAGGATTTTGGCACTCTCCCCTATACTTGCCGTCCCACTCCTATCAATCAAGGAGTTCAAAAATTCGGCAACTCCTTGAATTGCTCTTGACCAATTGTTTAAAAATATTCAAAATAATTTGAATACTCAAATGCCTATATTTTCTCCTTGGAATTAATCAAATAAAAAATCCAATTAAAAGCTAATATCATCCACATTATCCTTATTATCAAAAAGAGTTTGAAGAGAGAAAATCTCTCCCCTATGCCGTCCCCAATTAAGAGCAAAAGAGGGGTTTCATGACTCAACACAAGCTCCCTTGCTCCCTTGATGGTGTCAACTCCAGCTCTTAAGTGGCCTCCCTTTTGCCACTTTTCCAAGGCCATTTCTGTGTCAATTCATCCCTCATTTATCCTTGTAACCCCTACTTACTAAGGCTCCCCACTTTTAAAGCTTATAAAAATATTTTTCCACTATTCCGAGCCAACTCAAGACCCCTAATTAAGCCTTACTACACCACAATTAATACCACAGCAATTCAAACACGAGAAAAAAATAATTCAATCCCAAATAACCCCAATTTTAGGATGTTACAGGCCGGGTTTGGGGTGTTACAATTATGGTATAGGAGCCTGGGTTGCAAAACTCGGCTGTGGAATGGTTTCGAAAATGTTTTGTTTAGAGTTATTTGAAATTTGGTTTAAAAAAATATCTTTATTGGAAGTATGGCACCCGAGTCTCAGGCACCAAATCCGTAAGTCCCCTTACTTATTATATGCTATAATGACTGTATTTATTCTGTGTATGTTTTGGATGTGATGTTTGAATGAAAATTTTTTATGTATGAGTGTTAAATATCTGTTTGCTTCTGTATTAGATATTTGGTTGTGTGAAGAGGTTGCAAGCTTAAGTTAGAAAATGTATTACTGTTTTAGAATCAGAGTGCGCAGCATGAGTGTAGTGTTGTAGGTTAGGATGTGCGACTATTTCTATAGCTGGAAATTTCGAGGACAAAATTTCTTTAAGGACGGTAGATTTGTAACATCCCAAAGTTGGGCCTAGTAGGATTGGGCCCAATGGGCCTTAGGCGTAGGAGCGTTTAAAATTTTTGGGAATAAGAGAACGGCTTTAGTGCAAGTTGGATCTAGGAGGTGAGGGATTTTGGAAGGTTAGGGGGCTTCTATGAAGTCCCGGGTTCAAACTTTGGCTTTAGGGAAATTTTGGTTTTAGGTGAATAAAACCCTGGGAGTTAGTAGGTAGGCTTTAAGAATAAAATGTGGAAAAAATGACACAAGGGGAGTGTTTGGTGTAGTGGCAAAGTGACGCCACTCAGGGAGCAAGGGAGTGACGCCACAAGGAAGGAAGGAGGTCAAAGGTTCAAGGCGTGGAACTTGCACTTCTTTTAGATTATTTTATTAAATGGATTTAGACCTTGGCCATAGACTTAACTTTAGTTGGGCATGTTTTAAGACACAAGAGGAGCTTGTGGCCTAGTGGCAAGGTGGCGTTACAGCTGGCAAGAGGTCTGAGGTTCAAGTCTTGGGATCAGCAAGGGAGTATTTATTTTACAGATTGGACGGCCAGAGTTTGAGTTGGATTTAAACTCTGCTAGCGGAGGGATCCCACATCGGAAAGATACAAAGAAGGAAGGTGAGAAGTTGGCTATATATAGAGCTATCTATGATGGGAGAGGGGGCATACCTGGTTGGCATTGAGCATAGAAGCATTCGAAGCGCGGATTAGCTTCAGATTCCTATCATGTGTGTACTTCTCTCTACTCTAGCTGTAGAGCGGCAAATGCCGAAAAGTCAGTCACATGGCAATGGTAGCCACACGAGCGTGCGAGCGCACGTGTGGGAGCTTCGACGCAATAGTCGAGGCCACCATGAGTATTCTTGTAGGTTGAGGCTGCTTGGGCCATGATGGGCCAAGGTGGGCCCATATGAATAAATTGTATGACTGTGTAGTAGAAATTGGACTAGACTATGTGAATCTAATATCTGTGGCTAGATTTGGGCTAAATGGGCCACACGAGCGTGTAGGCCCATTTGGGTCGAGAATGGGCCCTAGGCCCAATTGCACCGTTTCGATAAGAAAAGGTATTCGTGTCGCTCGAGGCGACAGTAGGCCGTCGGAAAGGCCATTAAGTGCAAAATTACTGAAATACCCTTGGTTTGCAAAATTATCGAAATACCCCCGGTTTACAAAATTGTCGAAATACCCCAATTTGTAAAATTATCGAAATACCCCTAGTTTGTAAAATTACCGAAATACCCCTGGTTTGTGAAATTATCGAAATACCCCCGATTTGAAAATTACTAAAATACCCCTGGTTCACGAAATTACCGAAATACCCTCAGTTTGCAAAATTGCCGAAATACCCCTGGTTTGTAAAATTACCGAAATACCCCTGGTTTGCGAAATTACCGAAATACCCCCGATTTGTAAAATTACTGTTTTACCCCTACACGACAAAATGATCGTTGTACCCTCGTGGTAGTACTAGCATTGTATGTGTTAATTGTATGATTGATTATGTTTGAGATGCGTTGCTTACATGGATTGGTTATGAGTAGAATTATCGAACTACCCCTATAGGGTGGAATTACCGAAATACCCTTATAGGGTAAAATGACTGATTTGCCCTTGTAGGTAAATGATCGACTTGTGCAATGAGTTGTCTAATTTGTCTGTGGTTGTATGACTGATATGCTTTTATTACATGTTTAAATAATTGTTACTGAGCATGTCCATTTTGCATACACGTGTAATGATTGAGCACGACATACACGACATATTGTATGGGTGAGAATTATGGTACGGAGGAAGATTTGAGGATCGCATGGCCGTATGGTATGGATCCAGGATCGCATGGCCGTATGGTATGGATCCACCACAGGCTTTTTAGCGACCGAGCAGCCATGCTGCACCGATAATGTTACCGAGGGCTATGTGCCATTAATATGGGCTTCGTGCCGTAATTATGGGCTTTGTGCCAATACCAAAGGCTTTGTGCCGTAATTATGGGCTTTGTGCCAATACCGAAGGCTTTGTGCTGTTATTATGGCTTTGTGCCAATCATATTTACCGTGGCTATGTGTCTAACATATATATATTGATGACTCTGTGTCAATATTTGAGGATCGCATGGCCGTATGGTATGGATCCACCGGAGGCTTTAAGCCCAATGTATGTGATTAAGCAGCTTTCTTTTGCAACGTTGATAGTCTGCCGCAACTGGGCTACCCTTGGTGTGTAGCGGTGAGGGTCGATTGTAGAAATCCCCACTGGTGTGTTTGGTAGGAATGGGTGGTGTGTAGCGGATGGAAAAATTAGGTTGGGCTGGGTTTACATCGCATTGCATACATTATCTGCTGTGACATATGATATGGGTTAAGGCTCAACCGAGGCTATTTTGGGCTAAGGCCCAATTGCCATTATTCTTCAGAATGCGCTTCCGGCCCGGATTGTTGTGATGCATGTTCTTACCGATGAGGGTTGTACACACTGAGTTTTCGTAAACTCACCCCCTTTTTTTATTAAATGTTTCAGGTAATTCCCAACGATAGAGGATTGGGAGCCGTGGAGGACTCGGGGGTGGCTATACATCGGAGATACTACTCGTGAAATTGAGTAATTTCGATTTTTACCTTATTTTAAGATTATTTATTTTGGGTTAATATTTTGTAATAAGGCCATTGGTTTATTTTTTTCTAAGTTTTCATTTATAACTGTTAAACTTATAAATACGAGGTTTTCTTAAAACATTAGCAATCGTTTTCTAAAATATCATGTTTACGCAAGGATGCAAGTTCAACTTTCATAACAAAATAGTTTTTCAAAATAATAACAACTTTTAAACGGTCATTTAGGAAATCGCGTTTTTCTCAAACAAACAACGAACTCGGAGTTCAAAAATCCGATAAAACTTTTCTAAATAATTGCTTAGCTTTTCAACTTCCTTCAATGTGACACGCCAGATTCGGGCCTAACTTCTAGGCCGGGTTTGGGGTGTTACAGCAAACTAATAAATGAGAAGTTGAATCTCGACATCCCCCTTTAATGGAGGTTCAATATCTTCACAAAAATACTGGAATAAAAGCAAATCCTTTAAGAATGAGAGCTCCTGATGCAGGAGAACAAATCTCATCAAAAGATATTAAAATGATAGTAGAACAAAACAACTATACAAATATCAGTCTTCATACAATAGGAAAACAATTAGATTATATTGAGAATTTTGTGGAAAGTCAACCGATTAAAAAAGAACCAGTAAAAGAGGTAACAGAATTGTCCCGAGGACCTGAGGATGGAGTTTGAATTGAAACATTTGAAATGTGATAATTGTAGTTGTTCGAAAATGGAGTTTGATTTGAAAATAAATTTTGATTAAATCTTGAAGAGGAAAATAATTTAAAACTTAAATTTTAAAAATTTGGAGAAACTTTAAAACTTTGGAGAAACGAGTTTTGATTTCTAAAATGGGTATTTCAAGTCGTGCCTTTCATTCTAAATCTGATAGCCTTTTATAGAGGGCTATTGTCTCTTTACATCATTTGAACCGGGAAATTCAATCCCTTTCATCATTACATAATTGAAACTTTGATTACATAATTAAAACTTTTCAGAGAATATATTCTCTGGTTACAAAAATACAAACTACAGAGAATATTTACTATTCATGCGTCAGAGAATCTTACTGTTCTTGCCAGGGAATATTTACTATTTACGCCAGAGAATATTTCCTATTCACTCATCTTTTCTTGCAGGGAATATTTCCTGTTTACTTCAGAGAATATTTCCTGTTCACTCATCTTTTCTTGCAGGGAATATTTACTGTTTGCTTTAGAGAATATTTCCTGTTCACCCGTCTTTTCTTGCAGGGAATATTTATTGTTTGCTTCAGAGAATATTTCCTGTTCACTTGTCTTTTCTTGCATCATTTTTTCTTGGTCCTGGTGATGGTTACTGAAGTGGTATCGTTTGCAAGATCCACCGTTTTAATTGAAGACGCTGAAGATTTCTCATCTTCGGATTCAGAATCCATTGAGCTGGGCATTTCAGCCATGAGTTTTTTTTATTCCTTCTTGGTCTTGGCTTGAGCTAACATCGCACTAGTTGTCGATTTTGCTTGAAGGAATTTTGCTGTGGTTTGATCCGGGGCTGTGGACTCACATAATCTCGGATTCTTGTTGAAAAAATTATCCAAATATTTTGAATCATATTTTTCATCATTAAACTTGTCCCACCATTTAGTTCTGTAGTTTCGAACTAGTAATGGAATTTCAGTACATTGATCTTGCTCATAGGAATAATTCCAAGAAACAATCCAAGAAATGCACAGTTTTGAGAAAAAATGGATTGTTCTATAAATGTGTTTTTGGTCTGGTTCAGGCTGAAATTTGTCAAAGAATTTGGGCCATAAATTTTGAATTTTTTCTGGTAGGATCTCAAAGGATGATGGTCCATACCAATTCCACCATTCTTGGAACCAGTTTGGGAATTTGAATTGGGTACCGTATTTGAAATATATGAGCCAAGAATGTCTCATGTGTTGGTTGTTCATTAAGAAGGCATTGTACCATGCCATTTGGTAATCCCAATATGTAAAATATGGGTGGTGGTCAATTTTGGTGGTAAATTTGGCTGGAAATCTCTTTGGAGAATTTGGGTTTTCACTCCAATCCCTTGGTCGAAGAATTTTTAATATTTGGGCTGTTGAATGGGTAATAAAATTTGGATCTTTTGGGTCTGCGTAGTGTTTGAACAGTACTGATCTAGTTTGAACCAGTATATTTTCATAATACTGTTGGGGTTTTTGAGAATCCAATGGTTTGAAATGCCATCCATTGAAAAGTTCTTTTGCAAGTATATGTGGAGGTTTTTTTGAAAATTCTTCCTCCATAACAAGAATTTTTTCAAAACATTTGTTTGAAAAATATTGTGAGGATTTTTGTGTAGCAGTCTGTGAAGACACTGCTATTTCTTTTGGAAAAACATCTTAGAGAGATGTCTCTTTTAAAACATTTTTGAGAGATTTTGGTTGGTGTAAAACAATCTCTTTATTTTTTGAAATCTTTGCTGCTTCACCAGCAATTTGTTTGAGAGGAGTTTCCTCTTTTATTTGAGAAAAGGCCAATGCCACTTCTAGGGATTGAGAAAGGGACTCAATCCATTTTTTGATTTGAGAACCAATTTCATTTGGATCTTGTGCATCTTGAACGATTGTATTTTTGGAGGATTTTGATGATGATGATGATCTCTCATTTTCTTCTTCATGGCAAATTTCATACCATGACTTAATTGGTTTTGAGGAAAATTGGGTTTTGGATGACTCTCCTATCTTTCCTTTTCCTTTGTCTCGGAGTTTGGGTGGAATTTTTGAAGAAACTCTCTGGTGAGAAAATCAGGCAAAGAATTAGTTTCTCCTTTGATGTATTCAATATCAAAATCAAATATGCTCAAAATTGCCTGTCATCTTGCAAAAATTTGTTTTGAGGCAATATTTTGAACATCTTTTTGTAAAACTTCTTTTGCTGATTTGCAATCGATTCGTAAAAGAAATTTTTGATTTAATAAATCACTTTGGAATTTTGTAATGCATAAAACAATTGATAAAATTTCTTTTTTAATAGTACTATAATTTTGCTGAGTTGGATTCTAGTGTCTGGAAGTAAACTGGACTATTTGCTCTTTTCTCCCTTTAACTTGTTTTAGGATCCCACCGTATCCTATTTCAGAAGCATCTGTTTCTACAATCTTGGGGGCATTTGGATCGACTAAATATAAACAAGGAAGCTTAGTGATTTGTTTTTAAATTTGGGTGATAATATTGGTGTGGTCATTTGTCCAAGGTTGTGGATTCTTTTTGAGCCTATCATATAACGGTTTACATAATTTGCTAAGACCTGGATAAAAGTCTATGACATAATTAAGGCTTCCTAAGAATCTTTGTAATTGGACTTTATCAAGGATTTGGTCTGGGAATTTGCTAGCAAACTCTATGGACCTTTCTATTGGGGTAATGGTTCCTTGGGTAATGTAATGACCTAAAAACCTTACTTTGGTTTGGAACAAACTTATCTTGGATTTAGAAACTACTGAACCATTATTTTTTATGACTTTTATAAAGATGGATAAATGTTTGAAGTGTTTTTCTAAATTTTCTGAAAATACTAATACATCATCGATGTATACTATTGTGAATTAAGAATATTGGTAAAAAATATCATTCATTATTCTTTGAAATTCGGATGGAGCATTTTTTAATCCAAAAGGCATTACATTCCATTCATATTGTCCAAATGGTACAGTAAATGCCGTTTTATATCTTTCTTCTTCTTTTATTTGGATTTGCCAAAATCCAGATTTCATGTCAAATTTTGAGAAAATATTTGCATTACAAAGTTTCTATAGCAAATCTTTCTTATTTGGTATTGGGTATCTAATCCATTTTAAGGCTTGATTGAGAGGTTTGTAATTAATTACTAATCTTGGCGTTCCTCTTTCGAGTTCTGCATTTTTTATTACATAAAATGTTGAACAACTCCAAGGAGAACTGCTTTTCCTAATTAATTTTTTATTAAGAAGGTCTTGTATTTCTTTTTTTACAAAATTCTTCCATTTCTTTGTTCATTTGTATGGGTCTTGCTTTTGTGGGTATTTGTCTTTCATCAAAATTGTTTTCATATGGTTATGTTACTTCGTGTTTTTTCCTATTCCAAAAAGCATTAGGAATGTCAGAACAAATTGTTGATTATATTTCTTCTCTGATTTGATTTATCCTTTTTTGTACTTCTCTTTTTTCTAATTGTTCAGTCAATTTTTTAAAACATATTTCTTCTTTTAGAAAATAGATTTGTTTCTGTTTATGATTAATTAAATTATTGATTTGCCCATTATGGATGGATAAAGATTTTAATAAGTTGAGATTTCTTATCTTTGGTTTTTCTACAAAAGGAAATTCTACTTTAGTGTTTAAAACTTTGGTGGAGATAGAATTATTTGTTACTTTATAAGGTTTGAGTAGGGATATGAATGGGGTTCCTAATATGACATCTTGGGTAATATCTTTTATCATTAAAAAATATGTTTGATATTTTATACATTTGTTGGATATTTCTGCATTGGGAATTTCGTAAGTAATTTTTAGTTTTTTACCATTTGCAGCTTTAAGAGATTCTGATATTTTGTCATAATATTTTGTTGGAATTATCCATTCTCTAATGCGCTTTTAGTCCATCTCTGTATCAAAAAGGGCTATTGTTTCTAATTGAAATTCATTATTTATGACAATATTTATTTTTATTAAATATCTTTGAATAGATACTTCAGTTAGAACCATCATATATTCCTGTGTATTTTCTTCAGGTTCGGGTTCAGTTTCTAACGAACTTTCTTCTAGGATTTCATGTTTTAAGGTTTGCATTTGTTTTTTCATTTCTTGTTGTTCCATTTTAAGCTGAGAAAGTTCTAATTTAATTTGTTTTATTTTTAGCTATAATTTAGAATTTATAATTTGTCTTGGTTTTATTTTTTCATATTTATTAAATATTATATCTTGTATATTATACATTTGTGATTGACTGAAAATAATTTCTTTTTCTTTTTCTGGTTTATCTTTTAATGAGGATTTTAATTTCAAAAGGTATTCTCTTTTAATTTCTGGGTCTTGAATTTTATCAATAACTTCAATCATAAATTCTTGGTCTTTGGTTAACATATTAATTGAGGGTTCATTTTCATCATCAGAAGATTGGGATGTGTATGTAATTCGTCTATTTGTCATTCATCTGTTTCGGTAGATGTATCATTTTCCGAAGAAGTTGTTTCTAAGAGAATCTCATTTAATTTTTGTTCTATTTCTTCATCTAGATTTAAATTATATATTTTTCTTTTAATTTTATAATATTTTGAGATGTGTCCTGGTTTTCCACATCTATAACATTTTATTGTTTTATCAATTTTGTTTTCTGTTTTTTGTTGTTTCTTTTATTTTCTGTATTTTCTATATTTGGGTTTTTTATAATATTCTGAAATATTCTTTTTCCTATTTTTTTGTTTTACAGGGCAGCATGTTTTTGAAGAAGGTTCATTCCTAATGTCAAATTGGTGGCAGAATGATCCTAATTCTTTTCTACATTGATATCTTTCTTTCTTAAGTTGTTTTTGTAATTTTGTAACGCCCCGAATTTGGGCCTAGTAGAATTGGGCCCATTGGGTCTGAAACACCCCAAACCCGGCCTACAAGCCTCGACCGGATCTAATATGTTCCTTCGGAAAACTTAACTAAATCTCATTTCATGATTTGATAAAATATGTCGACTTATTAAAACAAGTTTGAAAATTTAGCGAGTTGGAAACCGAGTTGTAGTTCAGTTTGTATTTCTTTTAAAAAAAACATTTCCTTCATTTCTAACAAATTGAAAACAATGCCTGATTTTAGAGCTTATTAAGTTGAAAACCGTAGTGGACTAAGTGTTAAAACATTTGAAGTTGTTTAAGAAAAATGTTTAGTTATTTATTTTCCGATTATCGTGTGAAAAATAAAACTTAGAACATAAAACTTAAACAATTAAATAGTGGCCTTATTACAAACTTTAAAATACCAAATAAATCTTGAAAGAAAAGTATGCTAATATAACGCAAAATTCAACCAATCGAAAACCCAAAAACGCTGGGCATGGCCACCCCGTAGTCCTCGCTGACCCGATCCATAATACTAGGCATCACCTGCAAAAAGTTAGCCCACGAAGGGTGAGTCAACAGACTCAATGTGTAACGGCTACACCAAAAACCCAACCGATCATAGCCTTAACCATAACATTTCGGCAAAGCCCATTTTAGTCACATTAGGCCATAAGCCCACACATAGCATATCGGATCATAGCATATCAAATTATATTTAAATAAGATGAAAATGCAATCCCGAGCCCACCTAGATATCCATCCTCTACACACCACCCGTACCTGCCAATCACACCGTGGGGATTACTAAATCGACCCTCCATCCGCTACACACCCTCGAAGGCAGTCGCTGCAGACAACTACACATCGCCCTTATAATGTGGCATAGCCACCAGACAATGTGACAGAGTCACCGAATTCATCATATGTGACATAAGTCACCGGATAATATGGTAAAACCATCAGAACACTTCCCCTTTTATCATTATCACCCATATGCCCATGTATCATACAAAATATACAGATATCATGCAATATACCTTACCCCAAAGCCATAACGAAATTACACATATTTTCATATCAATGTTTATAAACATTATTAACGGAGTGTTAAGGGGTAACGTACCTGAACACACTATACCATTGAATGGTACCCTTAGCCATGTTATTCGTATTTTTATTAACACATATTTAACGTAATACTATTAATCTACCGGGAATTAGTGTAGGGTTACACACCTGATAACAGTGAGAATGACACTCTCGATACTGACACTCTCGCTTCGTGGGATAACAAATGATCTGCTTATCCCTTTCCGATGCTGGCCCACAACCCGGTGGCCAATCACGTACGGCAGAAACCGAGCGTTTCTTGAATCTAGGGGTAGGAACTACCCCTTTCTCTCCTCCACTGGTACTCGCATCCATTGAGGAATACTTAATCAAAACCCGGTTAATTAATATGTAAGATCTAAATGAAACATAATCTATAACTTAAACACCCTTACCGAAATAGATCTGAATCCCGAGACTCCTCCTTTATCTCTGTCAAAAACCCCCTAAAATACCATAGTTAGAATCGGCAACCCTCAATAAGTAATATGGCCTTTGGCCGAATATTACAACTCCCTTACCTTACTTGCTTAAATCCCGATAACTATTGTCTGCTCTTGTAGTTGTCGAAATCCCTACATAGCTTAAGTTAGAATCGGCTTAGTGCATTAAAACCAATAGAAGTGGCCCTTGGCCGAATGGTATACCTTGTTTACCTTGAATCTCCAAAATCCCGAAAGATCTCCTTCTAATCGTCGGCTACAAAAGAATCCCAAATCCACCGAACAAGAGTGACCAAACGCAATGATCACCGGCTCTAAGAAATCGACAAGAGGAGAAAGATGATCGGCTTTTAGTGCTTCGAACAATTGGCTATAGTCCGTAGATACCTTCGGCTTTTGAAAGAATCGCGAGAAGAAGAAGAGAAGAATGATGGTGTGGCTCAAGTTAGGATTCGGCTTAGGGGATTTCGGCTACTAGGTGAATTCGGCTTTTATCAAAAGAATGGAGAAGAGATGTTTGGGACCTTAAGAGTTGCGGCAATGGTGGGAATGAATGAAAGAGAGGTTTCGGCCTTAGCAAAATAAAGGAGAAGAGAAGGGGTGAGGGTTTCGATCTAAAGATGAGTAAAGTGAAGAAGAGAATGGAGAAGAGAGTGGCCTTAATGGTCTTCCCAAATTCGGCTAAAGCAAAGAAAATAGAGGAGACTTTGAAAGGTTTCTGACTACCACTTTCGACACAAATCTAAGGGAGGAAAAGAAAGCTAAAATGTACCTAAAACCCTTAAGCCAATTCGAACTTAACTCCCCTTGTATGACCGAATATGCCCCTCCAAAGTCCCTTTACCTAGCCAACTCTTCCCCTCTTCTCAAATCCCTTCTTTTTCTCCTACTTTTCCTCTTCTCCCCTCATTCAAAAGTATTTGAATGAGTCAACACTATCTTTCTCTCTTAGCCGAATTTTCAAATGAATTTGACCAAATCAAATGCTCATCCATTCAAAGTGTCCCCGTGCCATCCAACACTGCACTTCCTTGCCAAAAAATAAAAGCCCAAAACGCTACTTCTCTTTGCTCGAACCCTAAGTCCCTTCACACTCCCCGAGGCATCACTCTCCCAGTGCTCTAAGTGGCGCCTCCCTTGCCACTTTACAGCTAAGTTCTTGTGTCTTAATCCACATACTAAACTCCTTAAGGCCTAGCTCCCTTAGCTCTCCTTTAAGACTTAAAAATCCATATTTTTCTAAGGCATCTACCTACTCCTCGGGGTTCCCGGCTTCCCCAAAACACATACAAACCACACACAAGCATGCTACTACATACATTCAAGTTAAAACGCATAACCCCTAAATCTCGAATATTACAGTTCTACCCCCTTAAAAATAATTTCGGCCTCGAAATTACCTGACTAAAATAAGTGAGGGTATTGCTGTCGCATTGCTTCCTTCGGCTCCCAAGAAGCTTCTTCCGATCCATGGTTACGCCATAACACTTTAACTAGAGGAACTGATTTCCTTCGTAACACCTTCACATCTCGTTCTAGAATCTGAATCGGCTCTTCCTCGTAGGACAAGTCTGACCTCAGCTCCACCTCTTCAACTGGCACTACATGAGATGGATCCGATCGGTAACGACGTAGCATCAAAATGTGGAACACATCGTGCATCTGGTTCAATTCCGAAGGCAACTATAACATCCCAAAATTGGGCCTAGTAGGATTGGGCCCAATGGGCCTTGATTTTAAAATTTTTGAGAACGGCATTAATGCAAGTTAGACTTATTAGGTAAGTTATTTTGGAAGGTTAGAGGGCTTCTATGAAGTCCCGGGATCAAATATTAGCTTTGGGGAAATTTTGGTTTTAGGTGAAAAAAACCCTAGAAGTTGGCAGGTAGGCCTTAAGAATAAAATGTGGGGAAAAATGACACAAGTGGAGTGTGTGGTGTAGTGGCAAAGTGACGCCACATAAGAGACAAGGGGTGACGCCACAAGGAAGGAAGGAGGTCCAAGGTTCAAGTCTTGGCTTTTGCATTTTGGTTTTCTTTTACTTGGACCTCGGAATTTGGCTATAGATTTATATTTAGTTGCGCATGGTTTAAGACACAAGAGGAGCTTGTGGCCAAGTGGCTAGCAACGTGGATTATGTTGCAAGGGAGCACAGGTTCGAATCTCATGAGAAGCAAGGGAGTATTTATTTTGCGATGCAGACGGCAAGAATTTCATTTGAATTTAAACTCTCTCGACGAAGGATCCCACATCGGAAAGATACAAAGAAGGAAGGTGAAGTGCTAGCTATATAAAGAGCATTCCAGAGGAGGGTTGACACACCTTGGAAGGCGTTTGGGCACGAGGAGTGGTCGAGCGCGGATTAACACCGAGTCCTATCGGTGTGTAACTCTCTCTACTCTAGTTGTAGAGCGGCAAATGCCGAAATGCCGGTCACACGGCATTAGTAGCCACACGAGCGTGCGAGCGCACGTGTGGGGCTTCGACGCGATAGTTGAGGCCATCAGTAGTATTCTCGTGGGTTGGGGCTGCTTGGGCCTCGATGGGCCGAAGTGGGCCCAATGGGCCCGTGGGCCCTTATGAGTAAATTGTGCGATTGTGTAGTATATAGTGAACTAGACTAGGTGGAACTTATATACGTGGCTAGATTTGTGTTAGGTGGGCCATACAAGCGTGTGGGCCCGAATGGGCCGAAATTGGGCTTTAGGCCCAATAGTCCATTTCGACCGGAAATGGTAGTTGAGTCGCTCGGGGTGACATTTGGGCCTTTGGGAAAGGCCATTGTAGGTGCAAAATTACCGAAATACCCTTGGTGGGTAAATTACGAAAATGCCCTTGGTGGGTAAGTTACCGATATACCCTTAGTGGGTAAATTACCGATATACCCTTGGTGGGTAAATTACGAAAATGCCCTTGGTGGGTAAGTTATCGATATACCCTTGGTGGGTAAATTACGAAAATGCCCTTGGTAGGTAAAATTACGGTTATACCCTTAGAGGTTGATTAGGGTGATTATGTTGTTTTATGTCTATCTGATTATGATGGTAATTCATGTTATACTTATATTTGATATATGTCTAGCATACATGACATCTTGCATACACGAATTATTATGTCATATTGCATGGGTATGATGAGAGGAGGGGAAGATTGATATCCGTGTCTTTGGGACACTTTGTGTCTTTGGGACACCGGAGGTTTGGCACCTCCAGGTGGTTTGGTACCACAGCTTGATTTTGTGACTTGGTCACCGGTGATTTGGTATCACATTTGTGTCTTTGGGACACGGAGGTTTGGCACCTCATTGCGACTGCGTCCACGTGGTTAACACCACCGTGGGTTGGCCCCACTTTGAGATATGGGATCGTCCGCTAGTGATTTGGTATCACACGATGGGTTGGCCCCATCATCGGATTTGTGATCATGGTCACGGTGATTTGGTATCACACTGTGTCTTTGGGACACCAGAGGTTTGGCACCTCATTGCGACTCGTCCCTGTGGTTAACACCACCGTGGGTTGGCCCCACTTTGAGATATGGGATCGTCTGCTAGTGATTTGGTATCACACGATGGGTTGGCCCCATCATTGGATTATTCGTGACTTTGGGTCACCAGTGGTTTGGCACCACAATTATGGATATCGTGACTTTGGGTCACCAGTGGTTTGGCACCACCAGTGGTTTGGTACCACACGGGGTAGAGAAAGGAGCATTGGATGGCTAGGTTTGGGTGCATGATATGCATATTTTCATATGAAATTGTGTAAGGGCACATTGGATGGGGATTTACACACTGAGTCTCGATGACTCACCCCTTAGTTAAATTTTGCAGGTAATCATTAGATCGCGGATTTGGGAGCTGAGGTGGACTCGTGGAGGCCATACATATGTTCACTCGTAAATTCGTTTCTTTTATTTGAGTTTTTGTTATGTAATAAGGCCTTGGGTATTTTATTTGGTTTCAGCTTTCAATTTGTTTATTGCTTATTATTAAATGATCAATATGGGATTTTCCTAAAATGATAATAAACCATTTCTTATTCAAAATTACTTAAACTCAATTTCTCACCACAACTATAAAGAATATGAGCTTTTTAACGAATGCACGGTTTTTAGACATTCCTTTCATGTGACATGCCGATTCGGTTAAGTAACGTTTAGGCCGGGTTTGGGGTGTTACAAAGAACTCTAATCGATATGCCATCGGTCCAACCCGGCCGTAACCCGATAAGGTCCTATCAACACGGGACTTAACTTACCCTTGCGACCAAATCTCATCACCTTTTTCCACGGTGAAACTTTCGAAACACTGATCCCTACTCGCAAACTCTATCTCCTTCCGCTTTGAGATCTGCGTCATTTACTTTTTGTCCACAAACGCTTCCTTCAACCGCGTTCGAATTACCTTAACCTTTTCTTCGGATTCTCGCCACAATCTCCGACCCAAAACATGACGTTCCCTCAATTACGCCCAACACGTAGGAGTGCGACACTTCCGTCCATACAAAGGTGCTTCGTGACGGTGCCATCCGAATACTTGCTTGATAGCCGTTGTTGTACGCAAACTCGCTAAAGGCAAGAATTCCCCGACTTCCTCTCAAGTCTATCACGCAACCCCTCAACATATCCTCTAACACTTGAATTACCCGCTCAGATTGGCCGTCCGACTGCGGATGAAATGCCGTGCTGAAATCTAATCTGGTGCCCAATGCCTAATGCAATGCTTTCCAAAACCGAGACGTAAACCTCGGATCCCTATCCGAAATAATCGACACTGGCACTCCGTGCAGCCTCACAATTTCTGCCACATACAATTTTGCCAACCTCTGCAGAGAATAGTCAACCCACACTGGTATGAAATGTGCAGACTTTGTCAACCGATCCACTATCACCCATACCGAGTCCTTCTTAGTAGGCGTAAGGGGAAGCCCACTAACGAAGTCCATGTTAATTCTCTCCCACTTCCACTGCAGAATCTTTATCGGCTGAAGAAACCCCGAAGGTACTTGGTGTTCAGCCTTGACTTGCTGACACGTTAAACACTTCCCTACAAATTCTGTAACTTCCTGCTTAAGACCAGGCCACCAAAACTGATCCCGCAGATCCCTGTATAACTTACTTCCTCCAGGATGGATAGCATAAGGACTACTATGTGATTCCCAAAGAATTCTCTGTCTTAGTTCCTCATCCTTCGGCATACATACCCCACCCTGGAAACACAACACTCCGTCGCTGTTTACCCCATAGTCTTCCAATTCCCCGCGCTACACCTGCAGTAGCTTAGCACTCAGATCATCATCTACCAGTTGTTTTTCTTTCACCTGACTTAACCATGTCGGCTTCACCTGCAACTCTGCTAGTAAACTTCCGTCGTCATAAAGGCTAAGATGTGCAAACATCACCCTCAGATCCGACACTACTTTCCGACTTAGGGCATCTGCCACTACATTCACCTTACCCGGGTGATACTCTATAGAACAATCGTAGTCTTTCAATAACTCCACCCACCTTCGCTGTCTCAAATTTAGCTCCTTCAGAGTCAACAAATACTTCAGACTCTTGTGGTCCGTGTAGATCACCGACCTTTCTCCATATAAATAGTGCCTCCATACCTTAAGAGCAAAGACTACCGCTGTCAATTCCAAGTCATGCGTCGGATAGTTAACCTCATGTGGCCTTAATTGCTGAGACGCATAAGCGACCACCTTCTCGTCTTGCATGAAACACCCCACACCCGGCCCACGAGCCTAAACCGGATCTGGTATGTTCCTTAAGTAAACCGGTTTCAAAATTCTTTGTTTCTTAGAGAAAATTTGTGTATTTTCAGAAAAATTTCGTTTTGGGTTGGGCTTAGATTAAAAACCCATTTATTTAATTTTATAAATCCAATTTAATTAATGTGACAAAAGAATTTTAGAGTTCATTTTTAAGAAAAATAATTTTGTACTTACTTACATCCAAATTAGTTCGTGACATAATATCTAATAGTAAAGCAAAAATAAAGAAATTCACTTGGGCCTTATGGCCTTATTACATCAATCAAAACCCAACAATAATAAAATTTAAGTACTTAATATAAATAACAGTCCCAAATAATAAAAGTTCTCCTTGCTATGCATGGCCACCTTTAGCTCCTGCCGGCCCAGGTCCATTACTCGCTCATCTCTCGAAAAATATTCCCAACCGGTGAGTCAACAGACTCAATGTGTACACAAACTAACATTCAACAATTCAGGCATACATGTTCATATCAAAGACATATTCATGCAAAAATGATGCAACCCAAACCCAAGCCTATTTGTCCATCCGCTACACACCACCCGCACTCGCCAATCTGCACCGTGGGGACTACTAAGTCAACCCTCCATCCGCTACACACCATCGAAGGCGGATCGCATGCGATGACGTGCTCATCGCCCATATAATTTGTGTCATTAGACACCATATTCAAATAATGTAACCGGTTTACCAAATTCGAGATAATGTAACCGGTTACCATATTCAAATTTTGTGACCGTAGTCACCATATTCCGTTGGTGAGACCAAAGTCAACACCTTCTTCCCCTTTCACATATAGCCCGAAATGCCCCACATATTTTATCATGCACAACATACCTATTTTCTCATTCATGTTACTATTCACATGTTCAAAATATATCACATTCGTAATCCTATCAAAAATAGGAAACGTACATGGGTATTCTTTACCACATTTGTGGTACTTAGCCACATTTTCATTCTTATGCATATTCATATATTAAAATAATTATTGCCGTAATATATTGAAAATTAGTGTGAGTACACACTGATTAAACTTAATAGATTCCTTGAAATCCCGAAGAACGATCTCACGATCTAGATCTTTAACTCCTATATACGGCCAATTATTAAAACATATTAACAAACCTATTTGGCTTAAAAACCAAATCCTAGTAGGATTTGTATTACTTACCTTGTTGCCGAATTGATTAAATCCCGAAATTGTGGTATTCCTCCCTTAAATTCGGCTAGCCACCAAAAACATGTATTTTCATCGGTTCGACTTTTGGAAAGAAAAGGAAATACTTTTAGATACCAAAGTAACCCTTGGCCGATTAGATCTATACACTTACCTGGCAATTTCCAATTCCTGAAAACAATCCTTGCCTTGTATGTGCAGTCGAAATCCCTATAATTATATGTTAATTTTAATCTCACATATAATCCATAACTTTGACCAAATATGTGTATATCTTACCTTAGATCCTTGAATCCCTAAGATTCCTCCTTGTATTCGGTTGTAGAAACTTGATAAACCCCTTGTAGATTCGGCCATAAAAGCAGAATAGGGATTAGACCCTTCTCTTTCGGCAAATAGAAAAGAAAAAGAACTTGAATGATGCTTAACCTTACCTTTAATGCTTTGATCGATTGCTTCCTTGCCTAGAGCCACAGAGATTCGGCTATGAGGTTTTGGTCAGGGATCAAAAGAAGAGGGTTTTGGCTTGACAGATGAAGAAAAGAGAAGAGTAAAAGATGAATAGAAAATTCGGCAGAGGGGTTTTGCTATGAAATTTTTGGCAAAGCTTAGAAAAGATGAGAGAATAGCCTTTAGCTCTCCTTCTTTAGCCGAAATTATCAATAGGAGAGTCCCTTGCTTGGCCACTACTCCTCTTATGATAATATTATCTCCTTTATTTAAAAATAAAAGTGTTAAATCCATTATTATCTCTTCTAAATAATCTAAATTAAAAAGCTTTTATTTATCACCTTATTAAGCAATATTAATGGAAATAAAACACCTTCCTTTTCTAGAAACAATTGCCGTCCACCCCTTAGCCTGGGAAGCAAAAATAAAACTTTATTTATTTGCTTCCCTTGTGACTCGAACCCAGGCTCATGCCTCTTGCACATGGCGCCATTTCTCTAGGCCCTAAGTGACATCTTCAGGCCACTTTTCCTAGTCCGTTTATGTGTCAAATTTTACCAACTTTTTCTTTTAAGGCCCCCTTTCCTTAATTTCCTATTTTAAACTTTAAAACTTGGCATTTCTCGATTATTTCTAAGTTTCCTAAAATTTTTGATCGGCTCTGTAACTTGCCATTTTTCTTACATTTCGTGTTTCGAAATGTTCACTTTCCATTTTTGAAACATTTCCAAAAATGTTTAGGTTTCCAAAATGTTCAAGTTTCCAAAATGTTCAGGTTTCCAAAATGTTCATTTCCATTTCTATGCATTTCTAGAATTCCAATAATACCAAAAATTTATTCATAGTGCTTAAGACTTGTCATTTCGTACAATTAAACTGAAAATGCATAGGCCCTTTCGAGGACGTTACAGTTCTACCCCCCTTAAACAAAATTTCGTCCCCGAAATTTCCTAACTAAAATAGTTGAGGGTATTGCCGACGCATTGTCTCTTCCGACTCCCACGAAGCTTCTTCCGATCCATGGTTGCGCCATAATACTTTGACTAGAGGCACTGACTTCCTTCGTAGTACTTTCACATCTCGTTCCAAGATTCGAATTGGCTCTTCCTCATAGGATAGATCTGGCCTTAGCTCCACTTCTTCGATTGGTACCACATGGGACGGATCCGATCGGTAACGACGTAACATGGACACATGGAAAACATCGTGCATTTGCTTTGCAACTCGCGGTAATTCCAACCGGTATGCCACCGCCCAACTCGCTTCAATACTCTATAAGGCCCTATAAACCTTGGGCTTAGCTTCCCTTTGCGACCGAACCTCATTACCTTCTTCCAAGGTGAGACCTTCAGGAACACTTGGTCTCCCACTTCGAACTCTATCTCCTTCCGCTTAAGGTCGGCGGCATCGACTTTTGCCTATCGAGGCTTCCTTCAATCGTGCCCGAATTAACTCAACTTTCTCTTCGCTTTCACCACTAACTCGGACCCAAAACTCGACGTTCTCCTAACTCGGTCTAACAAGTAGGTGTTCTACACTTCCTACCGCATACAATGCTTCATACGGTGCCATCCTTATGCTTGCTCGATAGTCGTTGTTGTTGTAGGCGAACTCACTAAAGGCAAGTAATCTTCCCAACTTCCTCGAAAATCCACCACACTGACCTCTCAACATATCCTCCAACACTTGTATAACCTGCTCGATCATGCCTGTCGATTGTGGATGAAAAGCCGTTGAGAAGTTTAACTTAGTGCCTAAATCTTGATGGAGTGCCTTCCAAAATCGAGACGTAAATCTTGGGTCTCGATCGGAGATGATCGATCATCGGTACTCCATGCAACCTTACGATCTCCGCCACACATATAGCTTGGCTAATTTCTCGGAGAGAATAATCAACCTTCACCGGAATAAAGTGCGCGGTCTTGGTCAAACGGTCCACTATCACCCATACCGAGTCCTTCTTAGTAGGCGTAAGGGGAAGCCCACTAACGAAGTCCATGGTAATCCTTTCCCACTTCCATTGGGGAATCTCAATTGGTTGAAGTAATCCTGATGGAACTTGGTGTTCAGCCTTAACTTGCAAACACGTCAGACACTTTCCCACGAATTCAGTCACTTCCCGCTTAAGATCAGGCCACCAAAATTGTTCTCTTAAATCTCTATACAACTTGATGCCTCCGGGATGCATAGCATAAGGGCTACCATGCGCTTCTCGAAGAATCCTATGTCTCAACTCCTTATCCTTCGGCATACAGACCTTTCCCTTGTAGCATAATACTTCTTCATCATTGACGCCATAGTCCTTTAATCCTCCTTGCTGTACTTGCTGTAACTTAGTACTTAAGTCCTTATCAGCCAACTGGCCCTCTTTCACCTCATTTAGCCATGTGGGCTTGATTTGTAATTCTGCCAACAGGCTTCCATCATCATACAGACTTAAATGAGCGAACAAAGCCCTTAAATCCGACACAACCATCCTACTCAGAGCATCGGCTACCACATTTGCCTTGCCCGGATGATATTCTATCGAACAATCGTAGTCCTTCAGTAATTCCACCCACCTTCGTTGCCTCAAGTTTAACTCCTTCTGAGTCAACAAATACTTAAGGCTCTTGTGGTCCGTGTAGATAACTGACCTTTCTCCATAAAGGTAGTGCCTCCAAACCTTAAGGGAAAAAACCACTGCTGCTAGTTCCAAGTCATGAGTTGGGTAGTTAACCTCATGAGGCCTTAACTACCGAGACGCATAAGCGACTACTTTTCCTTCTTGCATTAGCACACAGCCTAACCCCGTGTGCGAAGCGTCACAGTATACTACGAAATCCTTGCCTGCCTCTGGCTGAATTAACACTGGAGCTTCCGTCAGCACCTTCTTGAGCTTATCGAAGCTCTCCTGTTGCTTATTAGTCCATTCAAAGGGTACTTCCTTCCTTAGCAACTTGGTCAAAGGCGCGGCTATTGACGAGAACCCTTCCACAAACCTTCTGTAGTAGCCTGCTAAGCCTAAGAAACTTCGTATTTCCGCCACAGACCTAGGTGGTTTCCAATCCAACACCGCCTCGATCTTCCTAGGGTCCACTCTTATTCCTTCTGCGGATACCACATGTCCTAAGAATGCCACCTCCTTTAGCCAAAATTCACACTTGTTGAATTTGGCATAAAGCTTCTTTTCCCTTAACACTTCCAACACCACTCGGAGATGCTCATCATGCTCCTCTTCCGACTTAGAATACACAAGAATATCGTCGATGAACACAACGACGAACTTATCCAAATAGGGTTGGAAAACCCGGTTCATCATATCCATGAACGCGGCTGGAGCGTTCGTCAATCCAAACGGCATCACCACAAATTCAAAATGGTCGTACCTTGTCCTAAAGGCCGTCTTGTGGATATCTGCCTCCTTCACCTTTAACTGGTGATATCCCGACCTTAGGTCTATCTTCGAGAACACAGCTGCCCCTTTCAGCTGATCGAACAAGTCGTCTATCCTTGGCAAAGGATACTTGTTCTTGATGGTCAGTTTATTCAACTGACGGTAGTCTATGCACATACGCATAGTTCCATCCTTCTTCTCCACAAACAGGACTGGTGCTCCCCATGGAGACACACTGGGTCGAATGAACCCACGATCCAACAATTCTTGGATCTGAGCCTTGAGCTCAACTAACTCCTTTGGCGCCATTCGGTATGGAGCGATTGACACAGGAGCTGTTCCCGGAAGCAAATCTATTCCAAATTCCACCTCTCTATCTGGGGGTATTCCTGGTTAATTCCTCCGGAAATACATCTTCAAAGTTCCTCACGGTTCTAACTCCATGAACACCTTCTTCCTTCCCACCTAACGCACTTACGAAGGCTAAAAATGCCTTGCACCCTTTCCTAACCATCTTCTCGGCCTTCAGCGCCGAAACCACGTTAGACAAGTAGTTCCTCCTTTCTCCGATCATAGCTACCACTTTATCCTCC
Source organism: Gossypium sturtianum (assembly GCA_025698515.1). Taxonomy (NCBI): domain Eukaryota; kingdom Viridiplantae; phylum Streptophyta; class Magnoliopsida; order Malvales; family Malvaceae; genus Gossypium; species Gossypium sturtianum. The sequence goes on from CM046949.1 coordinate 29,380,638, forward strand.
GGGGTTCTTAGCTCCATCCGTTTAGCCGCACAATCTAACACGGCTCGGTGTTCTACTAACCAATCCATTCCGAGTATAAGTTCAAACTCCCCGAAGGGTAGTTCCATTAAGTCAGCCCGAAAGTTTACTCCCTGAATCTCTAGGGGTACATTCCGAAAGATCTTGTCTACGACTACGGTTTGGCCTAATGGGCTTACTACAGTCATCTGTCTATCAGAGAGTTCTGAGTCTAGGCCTAGTGTTTCCACTACACTACATGCAACATAGGAATGGGTCGAGCCCACATCAATTAGAGCAAAATAGGGTTTGTCAAAAATGAAGAACGTACCGGTTATTACATCCGGTGCGTCACCATCCTCCCTTCGGTGAACCGCATAAACCAATCCCGGTTGCCTTGCTTCTGCATTAGTAGCACCTCGGCCCTGTGCTCCACGGCCTCTGCCAGCACCATTACCTCTGTTAGCCGAACCACGACCCCGTTGAGGCTGCTGCTCGCTTCTACCGGTCCGGCTAGCATTACGAATCGCCAGTCGGCTCTCATCCGGTTGTTTGGGACAATCCTTAAGCATATGGTCCTTGGACCCACATTTGAAACATCCACCCGTCTTTCTCCAAAGACTCTCCCAAGTGCTTCTTTCCACAATGCTCACAAGGGCGATCATCGCCACCGTACCAAATTGTTGATTTCGTGGCCCGTTAACCTAGGCCTCTTATAACCCTTTCGGATGGTCCAAAACCTCTCTTAGGCTTATTCTTGTCCACGGCCGCTTGGTAGCATCCTTAATTCCCTCGGCCACCTTGGCCTTTTCCACAAAGAATAGAACTCCGCTCTCCCGATGCGGTGCTATCAGCGATCTCGTGTCGTCTCTCGGTCCGTCCTCAAAACGGACACAGCGTTCATGTTCAGTCGCCACTACCCCTCGCGCATAACGGCTCAACCTCAGAAATTCTGCCTCATATTCTGCTACGGACTTGTTCCCTTGAACTAGCCCCAGAAAAGCTTTTCTTTGCTCGTCTGTATACCTGGTTCCCACATATTTCTTCTGAAATGCCTCCTTAACATATTCCCAGGTCAGATCCTCCGCCATAGCACCATCTCGCACAGTTAACCACCACTGATACGCTTCATCATGTAACAGTGCCACCATTCCTTTCAACTTCTCCTCAGGGGTCAAGTCGAGCTCATCCATGATGCACTCCGTCGCTTCCAACCAAGATCTCAAATCAGATCTTGGGTGCCACTCCCGACACTCCACGAAACATCTCGGCTCCATTAGCTCGGCCGTTCAGCACGCATTTCCGGGTTCCCGAATTTCCACCCACACCACCACCAATTCCAAAACTCGCAAAGACGACTGTGACACGAATCTTCCCCATCGAGCTTGTCGCTCCACATTAATACCGTTGGGGGTGGTGGTGGCGGTGGTATCTCATTGTCGTAACTCGACCCGATCTAACGGGTTACGACACGCTCATCCTTCCTCTACCTCGTCCACGATGACCACGTCCTCTGGAGCTCATTTCTAACGTTGAGATCTGATTAAAAGTTTTATGGATTAGTCATTGTTCCACTTATTATCCGCGAAGGAGTTTTATGAAAAGAGTTTTAGGAGTGGTTCTTTCGTATTCACACAAGCACACAGTCTTTCATTCATTCATCCATCCATCAAACAATTATGAACTTTCGTTCATTCAGAGAAATGTTGTAGTTTCCATTGTTATTGTTTTTTCACTACCTAGGGGTATTTTCGTAATTTTGTCCTACAGGGGCATTTTCGTGATTTTTCAAAATAGAAAGTTCCTCGGTGATTTTGTCAAAAGTATTTTGGAAATTTTAAAGTTTCGGGGTAATTTTGGAAAAAAAATTTGGAATCCAGGGGCGTTTCGGTAATTTTTGACCTTGGGGGTATTTTGGTAATTTTACCACTAGGGGCTTTTTTGTAATTTTCACAAATCAGAATTTTTTTTTAAAAACATGGCTAGTTCCCTTTCGGGTTTTAGTCATTATGTTTAGCCTATGACCGAGCCCTCTTTGGTCAGGGTGAACCAAAGCTACGCATCAGGCAGGATTCGAGTGGAGAGGAGGTGAGTCACACGGACTGCTTAAATACCAAACTCTCACCGAAACCATTCCTAGACATGCGCACAGAGGTTGCCACACCACTGAGCCCTCTGAGTTAGGGTGAACCAAAGCTACGCACCAGGTAGGATTCTTGCGAAGAGGAGGTGAGTCACTAGGACTGCTTAAATACCAGGCTCTTCTGGATCCAATCCTAGACATGCGTACAGGGGTTACCACACCCTTAACTCAATGACTTAGCCATAGGGTTGTTTAGTGCATTAAGTTTTATGTGCTTCTGCGTTTGCGTAATCTAGCCCTAAGGTTCATGTTCCTATCATTCTATTCTACGTTCCATGCCTTTTCTACCCTTATACAGTTCATCAATCACAGAATCACACATAAAGTTAGGGTACTTACCTTGTGGACTGCGGGTCGGAGACTTAGGTGCCATGCCAGAACACCTGCTTTATTTCAAAGAAAATCATTTGGGCTCGGATTAAAAACGTTTTGGCCTTAGCCCACAGGCCGAGAGTTTAAAACTGGGCTCTGATACCAAACTGAAACACCCCACACCCGGCCCACGAGCCTGAACCGGATCTGGTATGTTCCTTAAGTAAACCGGTTTCAAAATTCTTTGTTTCTTAGAGAAAATTTGTGTATTTTCAGAAAAATTTCGTTTTGGGTTGGGCTTAGATTAAAAACCCATTTATTTAATTTTATAAATCCAATTTAATTAAGGTGACAAAAGAATTTTAGAGTTCATTTTTAAGAAAAATAATTTTGTACTTACTTACATCCAAATTAGTTCGTGACATAATATCTAATAGTAAAGCAAAAATAAAGAAATTCACTTGGGCCTTATGGCCTTATTACATCAATCAAAACCCAACAATAATAAAATTTAAGTACTTAATATAAATAACAGTCCCAAATAATAAAAGTTCTCCCTTGCTATGCATGGCCACCTTTAGCTCCTGCCGACCAGTCCATTACTGCTCATCTCCTGAAAAATATTCCCCAGCGGGGTGAGTCAACAGACTCAATGTGTACACAAACTAACATTCAACAATTCAGGCATACATGTTCATATCAAAGACATATTCATGCAAAAATGATGCAACCCAAACCCAAGCCTATTTGTCCATCCGCTACACACCACCCGTACCTGCCAGTCACACCGTGGGGACTACTAAGTTAATCCTCCATCCGCTACACACCATCGAAGGCGCGTCAGCTGCGCGATGACGTGCTCATCGCCCATATAATTTGTGTCATTAGACACCATATTCAAATAATGTAACCGGTTACCAAATTCGAGATAATGTAACCGGTTACCATATTCAAATTTTGTGACCGTAGTCACCATATTCCGTTGGTGAGACCGAAGTCAACACCTTCTTCCCCTTTCACATATAGCCCGAAATGCCCCACATATTTTATCATGCACATCATACCTATTTTCTCATTCATGTTACTATTCACATGTTCAAAATATATCACATTCGTAATCCTATCAAAAATAGGAAACGTGCACTGGTATTCTTTACCACATTTGTGGTACTTAGCCACATTCTCATTCTTATGCATATTCATATATTAAAATAATTATTGCCGTAATATATTGAAAATTAGTGTGAGTACACACCGATTCGCTTAATAGATTCCTTGAAATCCCGAAGAACGATCTACCGATCTAGATCTTTAACTCCTATATACGGCCAATTATTAAAACATATTAACAAACCTATTTGGCTTAAAAACCAAATCCTAGTAGGATTTGTATTACTTACCTTGTTGCCGAAATTGATTAAATCCCAAATTGTGGTATTCCTCCCTTAAATTCGGCTAGCCACCAAAAACATGTATTTTCATCGATTTTCGACTTTTGGAAAGAAAAGGAAATACTTTTAGATACCAAAGTAACCCTTGGCCGATTAGATCTATACACTTACAGCAATTTCCAATTCACGAAAACAATCCTTGCCTTGTATGTCCTGTTTAAATCCCTATAATTATATGTTAATTTTAATCTCACATATAATCCATAACTTTTGACCAAATATGTGTATATCTTACCTTAGATCCTTGAATCCCTAAGATTCCTCCTTGTATTCGGTTGTAGAAACTTGATAAACCCCTTGTAGATTCGGCCATAAAACAGAATAGGGATTAGACCCTTCTCTTTTCGGCAAATAGAAAAGAAAAAGAACTTGAATGATGCTTAACCTTACCTTTAATGCTTTGACCGATTGCTTCCTTGCCTAGAGCCACGAGATTCGGCTATGAGGTTTTGGTCAGGGATCAAAAGAAGAGGGTTTTGGCTTGACAGATGAAGAAAAGAGAAGAGTAAAAGATGAATAGAAAATTCGGCAGAGGGGTTTTGCTATGGAATTTTCGGCAAAGCTTAGAAAAGATGAGAGAATAGCCTTTAACTCTCCTTCTTTTTAGCTTGAAATTATCAATAGGAGAGTCCCTTGCTTGGCCACTACTCCTCTTATGATAATATTATCTCCTTTATTTAAAAATAAAAGTGTTAAATCCATTATTATCTCTTCTAAATAATCTAAATTAAAAAGCTTTTATTTATCACCTTATTAAGCAATATTAATGGAAATAAAACACCTTCATTTTCTAGAAACAATTGCCGTCCACCCCTTAGCCTGGGAAGCAAAAATAAAACTTTATTTATTTGCTTCCCTTGTGACTCGAACCCAGGCTCATGCCTCTTGCACATGGCGCCATTTCTCTAGCCCTAAGTGACATCTTCAGGCCACTTTTCCTAGTCCGTTTGTGTGTCAAATTTTACCAACTTTTTCTTTTAAGGCCCTATTGCCTTAATTTCCTATTTTATACTTTAAAACTTGGCATTTCTCGATTATTTCTAAGTTTCCTAAAATTTTCGATCGGCTCTGTAAATTTCCAGGTTTCCCGAAATGTTCACTTTCCATTTTTGAAACATTTCCAAAAATGTTTAGGTTTCCAAAAATGTTCAAGTTTCCAAAAATGTTCAGGTTTCCAAAAATGTTCATTTCCATTTCTATGCATTTCTAGAATTCCAAAAATACCAAAAATTTATTCATAGTGCTTAAGACTTGTCATTTCGTACAATTAAACTGAAAATGCATAGGCCCTTTCGAGGACGTTACATTGCATCAGAACACATCCCAATCCTGTGTGAGAAGCATCACAGTACACCACAAAATCCTTCCCTGCCTCAGGCTGAATCAAAATCGGAGCTTCACAAAAACCCTCTGAAGCCTTTCAAGCTCTGCTTCTGCGCTTATCCGCCCATACGAAAGTTACCTCCTTTCTCAACAATTTCGTCAGAGGTGCTGCTATTGATGAGAACCCTTCTACGAACCTTCTGTAGTAGCCTGCTAACCCCAAGAAACTGCGAACCTCAGCCACAGACTTAGGTGGTTTCCAATCTAGCACTGCCTCAATCTTCCGAGGGACTACTCTTATCCCTTCTGCAGACACCACATGACCCAAAAACGCAACTTCCTTCAACCAAAATTCGTACTTGCTAAACTTGGAATATAACTTCTTCTCCCTTAACACATGCAATACTACCCGAAGATGCTCATCATGTTCTTCCTCAGACTTGGAATACACTAGGATTTCGTATATAAACACAACGACAAACTGATCCAAGTAGGGTTGGAAAACCCGATTCATCATATCCATGAACGCAGCTGGGGCGTTCGTCAATCCGAACGGTATTACTAAGAACTCATAATGCCCGTATCTTGTCGGGAAAGCTGTCTTATGGATATCTGCTTCCTTCACCTTAAGCTGATGGTATCCCAACCTTAGATCTATCTTTGAAAATACTGCGGCTCCCTTAAGCTGATCGAACAAGTCTTCTATCCTTGGCAAAGGGTACTTGTTCTTGATGGTCAACTTATTCAACTGCCGGTAATCTATGCATATACGCATAGTCCCATCCTTCTTCTTCACGAATAGGACCGGTGCTCCCAATGGAGACACACTGGGTCAGATAAACCCACGATCAAGCAACTCTTGGATCTGAGCCTTGAGCTCAACTAACTCCTTTGGTACCATTCTATACGGAGCGATAGATACTGGCGCTGTACCAGGCAACAAGTCAATCCCAAATTCCACCTCACGATCCGGAGGCAATCCTGGAAGTTCTTCTGGAAAGACATCCGCAAACTCCCTTATCGTCCTGACCCCTTCCACAGCTGCTTCCTTAGCCTCCAAGGCACTAACCAACATCAGAAAAGCCAGACATCCCTTTCTTACCATCTTCTCTGCCTTAAGGGCAGATACTACATTCGACAAGTAATTCCATCTCTCGCCCATCACCACGACTTCATTATCGTCAGAAGTTCTCAATGACATGCGCTTAGCAGCACAGTCCACATTCGCACGGTACTTCACTAGCCAGTCCATGCCTAAGATTAGGTCAAATTCCCCGAATGGCAACTCCATTAAGTCACCAGAAATCGCGCTTCTAAACTTCTAAAGGCACTTCCCTAAAGAGTTTGTCTACTACTACTGATTGCTCTAAAGGACTAAGTACAGTCATCTTCCTAGGTACAGCCTCAAAGTTCACATGTAGAGTTCCAGACACCTCACTAGCGATGTAAGAATGAGTTGACCCTATATCTATCAGAGCAATAAAGGGTAATCCAAAAATAAAGAACGTACCCGTTATGACATCAGGTGCATCACCATCCTCCCTCCGACGAACCGCATATACCAGACCTGGCTGTCTCGCCTCCATGTTACCACCACCTCTGCCTGGTGTTCCGCGACCTCTACCAGAACCATTACCTCTGCCAACCGGACCCCGACCCCTCGATGGCTGCTGTCCACCTCTGCCAGCCTGATTAAAACCCTAATCTGCTGGTCGGCCTCTATCTGTATCCACCGGACAGTCTCTAATCATATGATCTTTGGACCCACACTTAAAACACCCCCTTGTCTTTTTCCAACATTCTCCCGGGTGCATCTTTCCACACTGAGCACAAGTACGCAGATCGCCCTCCTCTCGCAGGAACCTGCTGACCTCGCGGCCCATCAACTCTAGGTCTCTTTTGAAAACTTCTGGATGACCCTGAAGACCCATAGCCCCTCTTATTCCTACCATGGCCTCTGTCGCGGTTCTGTCTCTTGGTCCGCTTAACTTCTTCAGCTATCCAAGCCTTATCCACTAAGATTGCAAAGTCTCTTTCCCGCTGTGGGGCAATCAACACTCGCAGCTCATCTCGCAATCCATCTTCGAATCTAACACATCGCTCGTAATCAGTAGCCACAATCCCCCTGGCGTACCGGCTTAACTGCAGAAACTTCGCTTCATACTCCGCTACCGACTTGCTTCCTTACATTAAATTTAGAAACGCCTTTCTCTGCGAGTCTATGTAGCTAGCTCTGACGTATTTCCCCTCAAACTTAGTCTTAAAATACCCCCAATCCACTCGATCTACAGGGGTACCCTCTCTGACAGTGAGCCACCACTGGTAGGCCTCATCCCAAAGCAGCGAAACAGCACCTTTCAGCTTCTCCTCAATAGTGCAGTCCAAATCATCCATGATCCTCTCGATCGCCTCTAACCAATACTCTCTACGTTCGAGCTACCCTGATACTCCTTTAAAAACCTCGGCTCCATTTGCTCTAAGTCTCTCGACATCGACTTTCGAGCCCCATTTCCCATACTAGCTCCCGCCACTCGCTCTAAAACTCGCAAAGATAGCTCGCGATACAGTCATCATCTCCTCCTCGTCGCTCTCCGAAATTTTGCCCCTACAAATTGATGGCGGTGCCTCATTTTCTAACCCGACTGCACTGATCGTTCCGACACAGTCATTCTCGCCTCTGCGCGCCCACGAGTATTGCGACCACGTCCCTAGAACTCATGTCTACCGTCATAGCTTTATCTATTTTTTACAAAATTTTTATGCATTAGAATCTTTTCACTTCTTGTTTAAAGAGAAGTTTTATGCAATAGAGTTTTAATCGATGGTTTTTCCGTAGAAGTACACATATACCTAAAGTCCATGTCTCTATAATATAGTTTCCCTATGCCTATTATCTAAAGCATCATACATTAGCATATTCAAACAAATTTACTAACTACAAGATTTACTCACAGCGACTGGGCGAGAACTCTGGGTGCCATGCTTCTATAGGACCATTTTAATGAAAATTTTCAAAAACCCTATTTTGGCTCAAAATTTTTTTTTGAAAACGTTGTGGGCTTCAAAACCCAAGGCCGAGTGTTTAAAACTAGGCTCTGATACCAAGTTAAAACACCCCAAACCCGACCCACAAGCCTTGACCGAATCTGATATGTTCCTTCGAAAAACTTAACTAAATCTCATTTCATGATTTGATAAAATATGTCGACTTATTAAAACAAGTTTGAAAATTTAGCGAGTTGGAAACCGAGTTGTAGTTCAGTTTGTATTTCTTTTAAAAAAAACGTTTCCTTCATTTCTAACAAATAAAAAAAATGCCTGATTTTAGAGCTTATTAAGTTGAAAACCGTAGTGGACTAAGTGTTAAAACATTTGAAGTTGTTTAAGAAAATGTTTAGTTATTTATTTGCCGATTATCGTGTGAAAAATAAAACTTAGAACATAAAACTTAAACAATTAAATAGTGGCCTTATTACAAACTTTAAAATACCAAATAAATCCCGAAAGAAAAGTATGCTAATATAACGCAAAATTCAACCAATCGAAAACCCAAAAACGCTGGGCATGGCCACCCCGTAGTCCTCACCGACCGATCCATAATACTAGGCATCACCGCAAAAAGTTAGCCCACGAAGGGTGAGTCAACAGACTCAATGTGTAACGGCTACACCAAAAACCCAACCAATCATAGCCTTAACCATAACATTTCGGCAAAGCCCATTTTAGTCACATTCGGCCATAAGCCCACACATAGCATATCGGATCATAGCATATCATTTAAATAAGATGAAAATACAATCCCGAGCCCACCTAGATATCCATCCTCTACACACCACCCGTACCTACCAATCACACCATGGGGATTACTAAATCGACCCTCCATCCGCTACACACCCTCGGCGCGCCATTGCGCACAACTACACATCGCCCTTATAATGTGGCATAGCCACCAGATAGTGTGACAGAGTCACCGGATTCATAATATGTTACATAAGTCACCGAATAATGTGGTAAAACCACCGGAACACTTCCCCTTTTATCATTATCACCCATATGCCCATGCATCATACAAAATATACAGATATCATGCAATATACCTTACCCCAAAGCCATAACAAAATTACACATATTTTCATATCAATGTTTATAAACATTATTAATGGAGTGTTAAGGGGTAACGTACCTGAACGCACTATACCATTGAATGGTACCTTTAGCCATGTTATTCGTATTTTTATTAACACATATTTAACGTAATACTATTAATCTATCGGGAATTAGTGTAGGGTTACACACTTGATAACAGTGAGAATGACACTCTCGCTATCAGGGATAACAACGATCTGCTTATCCCTTTTTAATGCTGGCCCACAACCCGGTGGCCAATCACGTACGGTAGAAACCGAGCGTTTCTTGAATCTAGGGGTAGGAACTACCCCTTTCTCTCCTCCACTGGTACTCACATCCATTGAGGAACACTTAATCAAAACCCGATTAATTAATATGTAAGATCTAAATGAAACATAATCTATAACTTAAACACCCTTACCGAAATAGATCTGAATCCCGAGACTCCTCCTTTATCTCTATCGAAAACCCCTAAAATACCATAGTTAGAATCGGCAACCCTCAATAAGTAATATGGCCTTTGGCCGAATATTACAACTCCCTTACCTCGCTTACTTAAATCCCGATAACTATTGTCTGCTCTTGTAGTTGTCGAAATCCCTACATGGCTTAAGTTAGAATCAGCTTAGTGCATTAAAACCAATAGAAGTGGTCCTTGGCCGAATGGTATACCTTGTTTACCTTGAATCTCCAAAATCCTGAAAGATCTCCTTCTAATCGTCGGCTACAAAGAATCCCGAAATCCATCGAACAAGAGTGACCAAACGCAATGATCACTGGCTCTAAGAAATCGATAAGAAGAGAAAGATGATCGGCTTTTAGTGCTTCAAAACAATTGGCTATAGTCCAGAGATACCTTTGGCTTTTGAAAGAATCGCGAGAAGAAGAAGAGAAGAATGATGGTGTGGCTCAAGTTAGGATTTGGCTTAGGGGATTTTGGCTACTAGGTGAATTCGGCTTTTATCAAAAGAATGAAGAAGAGATGTTTGGGACCTTAAGAGTTGTGGCAATGGTGGGAATGAATGAAAGAGAGGTTTCGGCCTTAGCAAAATAAAGGAGAAGAGAAGGGGTGAGGGTTTCGGTCTAAAGATGAGTAAAGTGAAGAAGAGAATGGAGAAGAGAGTGGCCTTAATGGTCTTCCCAAATTCGGCTAAAGCAAAGAAAATAGAGGAGACTTGGAAAGGTTTCTGACTACCACTTTCGGCACAAATCTAAGGGAGGAAAAGAAAGCTAAAATGTACCTAAAACCCCTTAAGCCAATTCGCACTTAACTCCCCCTTGTATGACCGAATATGCCCCTCCAAAGTCCCTTTACCGCCAACTCTTCCCCTCTTCTCAAATCCCTTCTTTTCTCCTACTTTTCCTCTTCTCCCCTCATTCAAAAGTATTTGAATGAGTCAACACTTATCTTTCTCTCTTAGCCGAATTTTCAAATGAATTTGACAGAATCAAATGCTCATCCATTCGAAGTCCCCTGTGCCGTCCAACACCGCACTTCCTTGCCAAAAATAAAAGCCCAAAACACTACCTGTGCTGCTCGAACCTAAGTCCCTTCACACTCCCTGAGGCGTCACTCTCCTGTGCTCTAAATGGCGCCTCCCTTGCCACTTTACCAGTTAAGTTCTTGTGTCTTAATCCACATACTAAACTCCTTAAGGCCTAGCTCCCTTAGCTCTCCTTTAAGACTTAAAAATCCAATATTTTTCTAAGGCATCTACCTACTCCCCAGGGTTCCCGAAGCCCCCAAAACACATACAAACCACACACAAGCATGCTACTACATACATTCAAGTTAAAACGCATAACCCCTAAATCCCAGATATTATAGGGTCTTGGGCGTGGGAGCGTTTAAAATTTTTTTGAGAATAAGAGAACGGCACTAATGCAAGTTGGACCTATTAGGTGAGGGATTTTGGAAGGTTAGGGGGCTTCCATGAAGTCCTGGGATCAAACCAGGGCTTTAGGAAAATTTTGGTTTTAGGTGAATAAAACCCTGAGAATTAGTGAGTAAGCTTTAAGAATAAAATGTGGGAAAAAATGACACAAAATGAGTTGTGGTCTAGTGGAAAATGGAGCCACGTGGGAGACAAGGGAATGACACCACACGAGGAAGCAAGGGGTCCAAGGTTAAAGTCTTGGCGCTTGAATTTCAATTTGATTTCTTTTTAAATGAACTTAGACTTTGGGCCATAGGCTTATATTTAGTTGCGCATGTTTTAAGACAAAAAGGAGCTAGTCGGTAAAGTGGCTAGTGGCATGGATTATGCTAAGTGGGGACGGCCAGAGTTTGTGTTGGAATTAAACTCTGTTGAAGGAGGGATCCCACATTGGGAAGCTAGCAAGAGGGAAGGTGAGAAGCTGGCTTTAAATAGAGCAATCTATGAGGAGAGTAAGCATACCTTGGTGGGCGTTTGGGCACATGAGTGGTCGGAGTGCGGATTAACTCCAGATTCCTATCAGGTGTGTATTTTTCACTACTCTAGCTGTAGAGCGGCAAATGCTGAAATGCCTGTCACACGGCGATGGTAGCCACACGAGCGTGCGAACACACGTGTGGGAGCTTCGACTCGATAATCGAGGCCATCATAATGTTCTTGTGGGTTTGGGCTATTTGGGCCGAAAGGGGCCAAGTGGGCCCAATGGGCCCGTGGGCCCATATGAATAAATTGTATGATTGTGTAGTAGATATTGGGCTGGTCAATTTGAATCTCATATCTGTAGTTAAATTTGGGCTGAATGGGCCACACGAGCGTGTGGGTCCATTTGGGCCGAGAATGGGCCCTAGGCCCAATCGCATCGTTATCTCGTTTCTTCCTATTAGGGTGCATTGTATCGCAGGATAATTTCAGGGATTCTTAATCTTCACTGGTATTCGGAAAGGACTTAGCAAAATCCGGTGAAACAAGGATCGGTGCTAAGGGGTTGGCGGCACACTCGTAATCAAGGTGTGTAATCTCATACTCCTGTTTGTTCTGTTAATGCCATAATCTGTGAACCGGCTAAAAGCCGAAATACCCTCGATGGGTAAAATTACCGAAATACCCTCAGTGGGTAAATTACTGAAATACCCTTAGTGGGTAAATTACCGAAATACCCTCGGTGGGTAAAATTACTAAAATACCCTTGTAGGGTAAAATGACTATTTTGCCCTTGTAGGTAGATGACTGACTAGACTATGAATTTGATTGATTTGGACTGTGATTGTATGATTGCATTTTAGTTGACTTGACTGTGGTCGTGTGGGATCATTATGTCATTAATTTATGTCCAAATGATCATTCTATCGAGCATGGCCATTTTGCATACACGTAATGATTGTGCATGACATACACGACATATTGCATGGGGTTGGGATTTGTATTTTGGAGGAAGTATCTTGTCTTTGGTGGCTATGCCACGTTATATCGATCAGGTGGCTCGCCACGATATATCGATTTTAGTGGCTCACCACGATATCACGTTATCGGGCGTTGATATTGGCGGCTCACCGCGCTCTTGGTGTGTAGGGCTGGGTGGGTTGACTTGGTCCCCACATGGTGTGTAGGGTTGGTACGGGTGGTGTGATGGCCGGATTGGGTTGGGCTACATTTTGTTGCATTGCCATGATTTTGGGGCTTAGGCCCACTTGCTACCGAATAGGGCTTAGGCCCAGTTGATTGTGTATGGGCTCAGTCCGGATAGTGACCATTATAGGGATTACACACTCGAGTTCTCGTAACTCACCCCTTTCTTTTAATCGTGCGGTGTAATCCCCAAATGTTAGAGGATTTGAAGTCACAGAGAGGACACGGAGGTGGCCATACGTCGGATTTGCTTCTTACGAAACTTAGTAAATTCGGTTTTAATTTATTTTATATTATTATTTTTGGGTTAATATTTTGTGTAATAAGGCCATTGGATTTTTCTTTTAAATCTTTCATTTGGTAATTCTGCTAGTTATAAATTGTTAATCGGTTAATCACGAATTTTTTATTAGCATTGTATTAGCATTGTATTTATTTTGGAAAACATGTTTTTCTTCTATATTAAGATCAGGTGCAGTGGTTTTTGGATAATATAATCTTTTTGGTTCTTTCCAAGCCATCTTGTTAATTTGCTGTTCATTTGACTGGTCAGAGTCAGATTGGGAGGATTGGTGTAATGTATTTACTGAATGTTAGGCTTGCATTGGGGTATCAAGTGCAATTAATTCAGACTTGTAACTTTCCAAAGCATCAAGTATATTTTGGATTTCTGTTAAGAAATCATTTTGGGGTTTTTGGAAAGGTTTTGGAATCTCATAAGGTGTGAATATTGGTTCTTTAGAACTTTTTTCTATTACCTCTTTTACTGGTTCTTTTTTAATTGGATGACTTTCCACCAAATTCTCAATATAATCTAATTGTTTTCCTATTGTATGAAGACTGATATTTGTATAGTTGTTCTGTTCTACTATCATTTTAATATCTTTTGATGAGATTTGTTCTCCTGCATCAAGAGCTCTCATTCTTAAAGGATTTGCTTTTATTCCAGTATTTTTGTGAAGATATTGAACCTCCATTAATGGGGGATGTCGAGATTCAACTTCTCATTTATTAGTTTGCCATCTAGTATTATGTTTTATTGTATTAACAGATTATGAATAATATTCTTCAAACCATTCAAAGAATTTTATATGAATTTTATGGGTATTCATAAATTCATAATATTCTTGAAGAATGCTTTCTTTTTTATCATTATAATTTTTAAAGTAATCTTCTCTTTTTGCTTATTTTTGTTGGAATAGAAGTGCTTTCTACACCATTCTTTGTTTACCTCAAAAGTTTTTTCTAACAAAAATATTTCTGAATTTTCTCCTTGTCTTGCATTATTAGTCATTGATGAATATGTTGGTGACATATTAGGTGAATTTTGGGGACTCTCTTCTTGTCTGGCATAGATAGGTTGAACTATATTTGAGGAATTATCTATTCCTTGTAAATTGGTTCTAAATGTTGTTGGGATAGAAGAGATAGAGGCTCTAGCTATCCTAAAATCTGCCGTTTGTGTTTCTAGATTTGACTCTCCTTCTAAATTTAACCTCCGAAAAGTTGTGCTGGTACTTCCTATTTCGAAGGAATGTCTTGAAGGAATTCTTCGTGGCCTGTTGAATATTAATTCAACTGTGCCATCTTGGTGCTGAGAGATTTCACTTAATGAAGTGTTTCTTGTAACATCCCAAAATTAGGCCTAGTTGGATTGGGCCCAAGAGGCCTTGAGCGTAGTAGCGCTTAAAATTTTTGAGATCAAGAGAACGACTTTAATGCAAGTTGGACCTATTAGGTGAGTGATTTTGGAAGGTTGGGGGGCTTCTATGAAGTCCCGGGATCAAACTTGGGCTTAGGAGAAATTTTGGTTTTAGGTGAATAAAACCCTGGGAGTTAGTAGGTAGGCTTTAAGAATAAAATATGGAAAAGATGACACAAGTGGAGTGTGTGGTGTAGTGGCAAAGTGACGTCACTTAGGGAGCAAGGGGGGTGACGCCACAAGGAAGGAAGGAGGTCCAAGGTTCAAGGCGTGGAGCTTGCAATTATTTTAGATTATTTTTTTTTAAAGAGAACTAGACTTTAGTTGTAGGCTTATATTTAGTTGCGCATGATATTAGACACAAGAGGAGCTTGTGGCCTAGTGGCAAGGTGGCGTTACACCTGGCAAGAGGTCTGAGGTTCAAGTCTCGGGATCAGCAAAGGAGTATTTATTTTGCGAATTGGACGATCAGAGTTTGAGTTGGATTTAAACTCTGCTAGCAAAGGGATCCCACATCGGAAAGATACAAAGAGGGAAGGTGATAAGCTGGCTATATATAGAGCTATCTATGATGGGAGGAAGGATATACCTTGGCGGGCGTTTGGGCACAGGAGTGTTCGGAGCGCGGATTAGCACCAGATTCCTATGAGGTGTGTATTCTCTCTACTCTAGTTGTAGAGCGGCAAATGCCGAATGCCTGTCACAAGGCGATAGTAGCCACACGAGCGTGCGAGCGCACGTGTGGGGGCTTCGACGCGATAGTTGAGGCCATCGTTATTATTCTTGTGGGTTGATGTTGTTTGGGCCACGATGGGCCGATAGAGGCCAAGTGGGCCCAATAGGTTGTGGGCCCATATGAGTAGATTGTATGATTGTGTAGTATATATTAGATTGGACTAGGTGAATCTCATATCTGTGGCTAAGTTTGTGCTAGTTGGGCCACACGAGCGTATGGGCCGAAATTGGGTTTTAGGCCCAATAGTCCGGTAACGACCAAAAGTGGTAGCCGAGTCGCTCGGGGCGACATTAGGCCTTCGGAAAGATCATTGCAGGTGCGAAATTACTGAAATACCCTCAATAGGTAAATTACGAAAATACCCTTGGTAGGTAAAATTACTATTATACCCTTAGAGGTTGATTAGCTTGATTATGTTGTATTCTGTTTATCTGATTATGATGGTAATTCATGTTATACGTTATATTTGATATATGTTTTGCATACATGACATACTGCATACACAAATTATTATGTCATATTGCATAGGCTTTGGGATATGATGCGAAAGGGGAAGTATTAGAGACTGTCACAGTGGTTTGGTACCACAAGTGGGTTGGCCCCACATATATCTGATTCAGTGACCATGTCTCGATGGCTTGGTGCCACGGTGGCTTAATACCACGTATATATATGATGCTTTAGTGACTCGTCCCAGTGGTTTGGTACCACAGTGGGTTGGCCCCACATATATTCTTCAGGGATTGTCACGGTGGTTTGGTACCACAAGTGGGTTGGCCCCACATATATCTGATTCAGTGACCATGTCTCGGTGGCTTGGTGCCACGGTGGCTTAATACCACGTATATATATGATGCTTTAGTGACTCGTCCCAGTGGTTTGGTACCACAGTAGGTTGGCCCCACATATATTCTTCAGGGATTGTCACGGTGGTTTGGTACCACGGTAGGTTGGCCCCACGCATGATAATAGTGACTTTGTCAAGGTGATCTAGTATCACCGTGGTCTGGAACCATGAGTGGCTTGGTGCCACATATGAGGTGTGTAGCGGATGGAGGGTTGATTGTAGAAATCCCCACGGTGTGTTGGGCTGGTACGGGTGGCGTGTAGAGGATGGAAAATTAGGTTGGGCTGGGCTGCATTGCATACATGTGATATACGCTATATTGAATGGGCTAAGGCCCAATGTGCATCTGTGGGCTTAAGGCCAGATTTCGTTTAATGGGGATTTACACACTGAGTCTCGATGACTCACCCCTCTGCTTTAACTTTTACAGGTAATCCCTAGCTTGAGGATTTGGAGCCGAGGTGGACTCTGTGGTGGCCATACGTCGTCACTTTAGTAAATTAAGTGTTATTTTCTTTTAAATTTCATTTTAATTCGGGATTATGTTCTGTAATAAGGCCACTGGGATTTTAATTTGGTTTTTGTTTTAATGCGGTTATTATCTATGATGAAATGATCAATACAGAGTTTTCCTAAAAACACAAATAACTGTTTTCCAAAATATTAATGAACGATTCACAAACTACTGATAATCAAAACTCGAAATTTTTAAACGATCGCGAATTTTTTTAACTACCTTTCCTTGTGACATACCAGATCCGGTCGTAACGTGTAGGCCGGGTTTGGGGTGTTACATTTCTTATAGGAGTTGGTGCTACAGGGTCTGTGGCACCCTCAAGTTTCCACCTTTCAGGAAGGTTTATTTCATGCCATTGTATTGTTCTTGGGATTGTGGTATGAGATCTTGAAATATTTATTTCTATTAAGAGGATTTCTCCTTTTAGGCTTTGGAGTAAAGCCTTGGTATTAACTACAGAATACATAGCTTTGAAATGGAGTCTATAGACTAATGTTAATACTTCCGTACCAGGAAGCATTTAGTAGTTATGGGTATGTATTTGGAGGGTCAAAGATTGTAAAATATTTTTGTCAGTCAATGAAACCATAAAATTTGGATAACAATTAAAATATATTGGGCCAGTACATAGGCTTGTTTCTATAGTTCCTAATAATGAGTCATTAAACATGATGTGTCTTTGATCTCTTAAGACAATTAAAATTGAGGTATTTTTTGTGGCTTCAACACTAAGAGGTTTGACACCAACCTGGACTAGTCCAAAATGGACATATTTATATTTTTGTTCTTTGAGTTTATTAATGACGACTCTATCTAATAATTGGATTGTTTCATATTCTTTTTGAATAGGTAAACTCATTTCTTTTGTTTTTATAACGTAACTGCAAAAAGCATTTAAATTTTCAAAAGTTATTTTCTTGTAGACTTGGTTTGTTGGAACTCTTGGAAGAGTCCAATTATCGAATCTTTGGGGAATATTTTTAGAATCTTCTTCTTGTTCATTAATAATGTTGTTTGAGGTTTGGTCGGACTCTTGGGATTGATTGGAAACAAAGCTTACAGAAGAATTGGTTCTTCTAAGGAAGGGAAACATTCTTTGTTTTCTTATTTCCTATAAGAGGGTTCTACTATTAGGATTTCTGGATTATTAAAGTTGCTTACAGGGATACTTTGTTCTTGACACGTCTAACCCATGGCTAACTGGACAGTGTATCAATACTCAGCAAAATAATAATACATTAATGAAGACAGTAAAACCAGAACTCAGAAATATTGAAAACAAATTGAATATTTTCAAAACTTAGAAATACCTGCTCCTCCTTGGCTCTGATACAAGATTGTCCCGAAGTTTTAAAGGTATCAGAGCCAAGGAGGAGCAGGTATTTCTAAGTTTTGAAAATATTCAATTTGTTTTCAATATTTCTGAGTTCTGGTTTAACTGTCTTCATTAATATATTATTATTTTGTTAAGTATTGATACACTGTCCAGTTAGCCATGGGTTAGGCGTGTCAAGGACAAAGTATCCCTGTAGGCAACTTTAATAATCCGAAAATCCTGATAGTAGAACCCCTTGTAGGAAATAAGAAAACAAAGAATGTTTCCCTTCCTTAGAAGAACCAATTCTTCTGTAAGCTTTGTTTCCAATGAATCCCAAGAGTCCGACCAAACCTCAAACAACAATGTTAATGAACAAGAAGAAGATTATGAAAATATTCCCCAAAGATTCGATAATTGGACTCTTCCAAAAGTTCCAACAAACCAAGTCTACAAGAAAACAACTTTTGAAAATTTAAATGCTTTTTGTAGTTAAGTTATAAAAATAAAAGAAAGGAGTTTACCTATTCAAAAAGAATATGAAACAATCCAATTATTAGATAGAGTCGTCATTAATAAACTCAAAGAACAAAAATAAAAATATGTCCATTTTGGACTAGTCCAGGTTGGTGTCAAACCTCTTAGTGTTTAAGCCACTGAAAATACCTTAATTTTAATTGTCTTAAGAGACCAAAGACACATCATGTTTAATGACTCATTATTGGGAACTATAGAAACAAGCCTATATACCGGCCCAATACATTTTAATTGTTATCCAAATTTTATGGTTTCATTGACTGACAAAAATATTTTACAATCTTTGACCCTCCAAATACATACCCATAACTACAAAATGCTTCCTGGTACGGAAGTATTAACATTAGTCTATAGACTCCATTTCAAAGCTATGTGTTCTGTAGTTAATACCAAGGCTTTACTCCAAAGCCCAAAAAGAGAAACCCTCTTAATAGAAATAGATACTTCAAGATCTCATACCACAATCCCAAGAACAATACAATGGCATGAAATAAACCTTCCTGAAAGGTGAAAACTTGAGGGTGCTACAGACCCTGTGGCACCAACTCCTATAAGAAACACTTCATTAAGTGAAATCTCTCAACACCAAGATGGCACAGTTGAATTAATATTCAACAGGCCACGAAGAATGCCTCCAAGACATTCCTTCGAAATAGGAAGTACCAGCACAGCTTTTAGGAGGTTAAATTTAGAAGGAGAGTCAAATTCAGAGACACAAATGGCAGATTTTAGGATAGCTAGAGCCTCTGTCTCTTCTATCCCAACAACATTTAGAACCAATTTACAAGGAATAGATAATTCCTCAAATATAGCTCAACCTATCTATGCCAGACAGGAAGAGAGTCCCCAAAATTCACCTAATATGTCACCAACATTTTCATCAATGACTAATAATGCAAGACACGGAGAAAATTCAAAAATATTTTTTTTAGAAAAAACTTTTGAGATAAACAAAGAATGGTGTAGAAAGCACTTCTATTCCAACAAAAATAAGCAAAAAAGAGAAGATTACTTTAAAAATTATAATGATAAAAAAGAAAGCATTCTTCAAGAATATTATGAATTTATGAATACCCATAAAATTCATATAAAATTCTATGAATGGTTTGAAGAATATAATTCAGAATCTGTTAATACAATAAAACATAATACTAGATGGCAAACTAATAAATGAGAAGTTGAATCTCGACATCCCCCTTTAATGGAGGTTCAATATCTTTACAAAAATACTGGAATAAAAGCAAATCCTTTAAGAATGGGAGCTCCTGATGCAGGAGAACATATCTCATCAAAAGATATTAAAATGATAGTAGAACAAAACATGTAATGCCCTGAATTTGGGCCTTTAAGGAATGGGCCTTGAGTGTGGGATCAGCTAGGAGACTGCACATAAATATTTTTGTGTGCAAGGAAATGTCATAAATTGCTTGTTTTCTTTAGTGGCTAAGTGATTTAGGAAGAGTTGGGAGTGTTGGAGAAGTCCTGGGTTAAAACCTGGGCTTTAGCAATTTTTTTTTTTTTTTTTTCTTAAGTGAATCTTGGCCTTAGCTTGAAGGCTTTATAAATATTTTTGGTGAAATCATGACACAAGACGAGCTTGTGGTCCAGTGGTAAGTGGCGTGTTCAAGGTTGTAAGGGAGCTCAAGTTCGAGTCTCATGATGCGCAAGAGAGTATTTATTTTATTTCCTTGCAGCATGAGAAGTGGAGTTAGACTAAAAATCTGCCAGGTGAAGTTTGAATTGGTCTTGGAGGGTTTTGTGGAGCAAATCAAGGAGGAGATTGGGGAGAAAATCAAGGAAATTTGAAAATGGGAGGTTGGTAGGGTGTTGTGGCTGATTGGGACTCTAAGGCTTAGTGAAATTCGGCTAAAGGGAAGTGAGGGAGCATTTTTCGGCACAAGGCAATTCTTTGTTCGGTTTTGAGATGGTTGAAAAGAAGGTGCCAAATGTTCTTTGGGATTTTTCTACCATTTGGGGTTCCTTTCGGGTTTGCGTTTTAGCTATTGAAGTGACCAAAATTTCCACTACTTTCCTCCTTCCTACAATTGCCGCATAGGTAACCTTCTTTTTGGTTTCTTTTTCTTTCTTTTCCAAATTCCCTTTCCTCTCTCACTCTTGGTTCTGATTCTTCTTTTCCTTCTGAATCCTTCTCCTTTCGGTCTCCCTTCTAAACCAAACCTACTATCCATCTTCTTCTTCTCTGCTTTCCACTCTCTTCCAATCATAGCCGAATTCTTCAAAAGGTTTTTGTGTACGTTCAGTTTATCATCTTTCCCTATTGTGCTTGGCCGAATATACCTAAACTATTCCAACCAATTCCATCATCATCAATTTTGGTAAGTCTTCCAACTTTTTTCCAAGTGATTTATTTCATTAGCACTGTGTTTCCAAGCCACGCTTATTTTGTTCATAGGGTTCTAAAATCTCTAGAAGAGAAATGGAGGTTTCCGATAATATGTTGCATAAAGAGATATCAATGATGGCGAGTAGTAGCCATTCTAAGGGAGGATCAGGAATGGTGCCAGCTGAGAATGGGCACGTAGCCCCTGCCCCAAATTTAAGCAGCGTAAAGTGTCAACTATTTGGGATTTTCTATCGAGGTGCAGCAGGGTGGCTGCACCAATCTCTGGATCAAGTGGGCAAACCACAACCGACTGATCTAGTCAAGGGAGAGGTAATCTGTTGGACAAGTATTTCCGGTAGAGGCTGTTTTTGATAAGTTGATTAGGATTCGATTAACCCGATTGACAAGTGATTAATGGATTGCCTTGATTGAATGTAGGTTGGAGTTCTCGTGGGTCATTCTCACATTTTGCAATTAGGTGTGTAATCACACTATCATTTCTGTGAGTCGGTAAAAGCCAAAAAGTCGAAACTTCGGCATTTGAGGCCTCACAAACGTGCGATCGCTCGTGTGGTAAACTGAGCCCACAATCATGGACGATAGACTAGAGAGGCCACCACGAGCGTCCTCGTGCTCTTGGGCCGTTGTGGGCCTCGTTTGGCTGAAATGGGCCGTGTGGGCTCAATGGGCTTGTGGGCCCCACACGGAATAAATCCACGATGAGTGGAAATTACTAAACTAGGCTATAACGTTCACATAGTCGTGACTGAATTTTGGCTAAATGGGTCACATGAGCGTGTGGGCCCACTTGGGCCGAATATTGGGCTTTGGGCCCAATTACACCGTTTTGATCATATATGTTATCTGTGTCGCTCGAGGCGACTGTAGACCTTTGGGAAGGTTGTTAAAATGATCGTAATGCCCCTGTAGGGTAAATGACTGTAATGCCCCTATAAGGTAAATTGACCGTAATACCCCCATAAGGTAAAATGACCGTAATGCCCCTATAGGGTAAAATGACCTTAATGCCCCTGTAGGGTAAATTGACCGTAATACCCCTATAAGGTAAAATGACCGTAATGCACTTGTAGGGTAAATAACTATTTTGCCCCTCGAGGGTAAATGACTGACTTGTGCTATGATTTGACTGATTTGACTGTGGTTGTATGACTATGGTTTGATTGACTTAACTGTGAATGATATGACTGTTTTTGAGCATGGCATACTGCATACACGACATACTGCATGGGGTTGGGATACTGTTATGGAGGAAGTGTATCATTATCGTGGCTTTGCCACATATCTCGTTATCGGGAGCTTTGCGTGTTATTATCACCGGCAATGTTTGCGCAATATTGGTTAGTGCCGAAACCGGTGCTACATAAGGAGTGTAGGGATGGGTGGGTCGATTTAATCCCCACAGGAGTGTAGGGTTGTGTAACACCCCAAACCCAGCCTAGAAGTTAGGCCCGAATCTGACGTGTCACATTGAGGTGTTTTTCGAAAAACATGTTTTCATTGAAAACCCTTCTTCAATTTAAAACCTTCTACCATTTAAAAATCCCAACTTTCGTTGCTTATTAACAAAACAAGATTTGCTTAAATTCATTCCCTTGTAAAAATATTATTATTTTTAAACCCTTGTTTGTAGCAGAAGCCTGACTTAAACAGTTGCAGAAACGCGATATTTTGAAAACAGTAGCTATTGTTTAAAAACCCGTGTTCATTAGACGAACAGTTCGCAATTAAAAGAAATACCAAATAAAAGTTAAAAGGAAAATCCCAATGGCCTTATTACAAAAATTATTAACCCAATAATTAAAATAAAGTAAAAGTAGAGTCGCTAAGTTCAATTTTAAAGCATGTCGGTCGTGTGGCCACCTCCGATTCCCTCGCAGCTCCAAATCCTCTATGACTGGGGATTTCCTGCACAGTTAAAAATGGGGTGAGTTTATGAAAACTCAGTGTGTAATCCCCTATTACGGTAACAGTCTGGGCCTAAGCCTTATTCGGTAACAATCTGGGCCTAAGCCCTACTCGGTAACAATCTGGGCCTAAGCCCTATATCATAACAATACAACGGACATGTAACCCAACCGTTAAGCACCAAACTCTCCACCCGTACCAACCAATCTCTCCATGTGGGGACCATGTCGACCCACCCAGCCAAACTCTCCAATGGTGCAGCCTAGCTGCTAACAACGGTATACGTGGCTGAGCCAATAGAATCAGAATACGTGGCAATGCCACTATAACAACGGTGTATGTGGCTGAGCCACTATAACGGTACTTCCTTCAAATAAAAAAACCCATCCCAATGCAATATGTCATGTATGCAGTGTATCACTATCATATACAGTTATATAAATATCACATAAACAACATTTAAACTACCACTAAGGGTGTAATGGTCATTTTGTCGTTTAGGGGTAAAATGGTAATTTCACCCCTCGGGGGTGTTTCGGTAATTTACCCATCAAGGGTATTTCGATAATTTATCCATCAAAGGTATTTCGATAATTTACCCATCAAGGACACTTCGGTAATTTACCCATCAAGGGTATTTCAGTAATTTACCCATCAAGGGTATTCTAAACAGAGATAACGATACGAATGGGCTTAGGGCCCATTCTCAGCCCAAATGGGCCCACACGCTCGTATGGCCTATTTAACCCAAATCTAGCCACAGATATGAGATTCACATAGTCCAATCTAATATTTACTACACAATCATACAACTTATCCGATTGGGCCTATGGGCCCATTGGCCCCACATGGCCCCTTTCGGCCCATCGTGGCCCAAACAACCTAAACCCACAAGAACACTCATGATGGCCTCAACTATCGCGTCGAAGCTCCCACACGTGCGCTCGCACGCTCGTGTGGCTACCATCACCGTGTGACCGGCATTTCGGCATTTGCCGCTCTACAGCCAGAGTAGAGCGAAATACACACCTGATAGGAATCTGAAGTTAATCCGCGCTCCGAACACTATTCTACGTAGAAGCCAACAATGACCGCACCTTTGACCCCCAAGGGGTGTGTCGATCAACTTCAGTCACCACCACCGTGACCCAACGGCATACAGATCAACGAATGATCCAACGTCTAACCCAAACGAGCACGCCACAAAGCGAAAGGGATAAGCCAAGAAAGGTATGCTTACTCTCCTCATGGTTGGCTCTATTTAAAGCCAGCTTCTTGCCTACCCTCATGCTAGCTTCCCGATGTAGGATCCCCCCTTCAGCAGAGTTTAAATCCAACACAAACTCTGGCCGTCCAATCCGCAAAATAAATACTCCCTTGCTTGACATGATATTCGAACCCTTGCCCTCTCCTATGCTCCAGACGCTACATGCCACCACAACACAAGCTCCTTTTGTGACTTAGAACATGCGCAACTAAATATAAGCCTATGGGCCAAATTCTAAGTTCATTTAAAAGAAAAACAAAATGAATTGCAAGCGCCAAGACTTGAACCTTGGACCCATTGCTTCCTCTATGGCGTCACTTCCTTGTCTCCCATGTGGCGCAATTTGCCACTAGACCACAACTCTTTTTGTGTCTTATTTTCCCACAATTTATTCTTAAAGCCTACTTACTTATCCCCAGGGCTTTATTCACCTAAAACCAAAATTTTTCCTAAAGCCCAGGTTTGAACCCGGGACTTCATGGAAGCCCCCTAACCTTCTAAAATCACTCACCTAATAGGTCCAACTTGCACTAGTTCCGTTCTCTTGTTCTCAAAAATTTTAAATGCTCTCATGCCCAAGGCCCAATAGGCCCAATTCTACTAGGCCCAAATTCGGGGCGTTACAATTCTACCCTCCTTAAAGAAATTTCATCCTCAAAATTTCAAACTCTCAGAACAGTCGCACAACCAAAACTACACCACCGCGCTTCTGCTGCACGCTCTAATTCCAAAACATTACCACTTACGCACATCCAAAATACCTAGTCACTAGAGCAGATAGATATCATACAAATACGATTTCCATATCCTCAACATCACACAGAATAAATACAAAATCTAAATTTAAGCATCTCAGTACAGTCTAATATCTAGGTAATCACAGTGTTTCCTATTGCATAACAGCAGATAAAGGTTTTTAGAAAACTTACGGATTCGATGTCGGAGACTCGGTGAACCACACTTTCAGAAAAATAGTCAATACAACATTTCAAAACTTCAACTCTTTTCAAACCTTTTTGAAACAATACTTTCAGAAATTTAATTTTGAGAACCCAATCCACAGCCAAGTTTTGCAACCTGGCTCTGATACCATTAAATGTAACACCCCAAACCCGGCCTAAAAGTTAGGCCTAAATCTGGCATGTCACATTGAGGTGTTTTTCAAAAACAATGTTTTCATTGAAAATCCTTCTTCAATTTAAAACCTTCTACCGTTTAAAAATCCTGACTTTCGTTGCTTATTAACAAAACAAGATTTGCTTAAATTCATTCCCTTGTAAAAATATTATTATTTTTAAACCCTTGTTTGTAGCAGAAGTCTGACTTAAACAGTTGCAGAAACGCGATATTTTGAAAACAGTAGCTATTGTTTAAAAACCCGTGTTCATTAGACGAACAGTTCGCAATTAAAAGAAATACCAAATAAAAGTTAAAAGAAAAATCCCAATGGCCTTATTACAAAAATTATTAACCCAATAATTAAAATAAAGTAAAAGTAGAGTCACTAAGTTCAATTTTAAAGCATGTCGGTCGTGTGGCCACCTCCGAGTACCTCGCAGCTCCAAATCCTCTATGACTGGGGATTTCCTGCACAGTTAAAAATGGGGTGAGTTTATGAAAACTCAGTGTGTAATCCCCTATTACGGTAACAGTCTGGGCCTAAGCCTTATTCGGTAACAATCTGGGCCTAAGCCCTACTCGGTAACAATCTGGGCCTAAGCCCTATATCATAACAATACAACGGACATGTAACCCAACCGTTAAGCACCAAACTCTCCACCCGTACCAACCAATCTCTCCATGTGGGGACCATGTCGACCCACCTAGCCAAACTCTCCAATGGTGCAGCCTAGCTGCTAACAACGGTATACGTGGCTGAGCCACTAGAATCAGAATACGTGGCAATGCCACTATAACAATGGTGTATGTGGCTGAGCCACTATAACGGTACTTCCTCCAAATTAGACCCAATGCAATATGCCATGTATGCAGTGTATCACTATCATATACAGTTATATAAATATCACATAAACAACATTTAAACTACCACTAAGGGTGGAACGGTCATTTTTTTGTTTAGGGGTAAAATGGTAATTTCACCCCTCGGGGGTGTTTCGATAATGTACCCATCAAGGGTATTTCTGTAATTTACCCATCAAGGGTATTTCAGTAATTTACCCATCAAGGGTATTCTAAACATAGATAACAATGCGAATGGGCCTAGGGCCCATTCTCGGCCCAAATGGGCCCACACGCTCGTATGGCCCATTTAGCCCAAATCTAGCCATAGATATGAGATTCACATAGTCCAGTTCAATATTTACTACACAATCATATAACTTATCCGATTTGGCCCACGGGCCCATTGGCTCCACATGGCCCCTTTCGGCCCATCGTGGCCCAAACAGCCTAAACCCACAAGAACACTCATGATGGCCTCAACTATTACGTCGAAGCTCTCACACGTGTGCTCGCACGCTCGTGTGGCTACCATCGCCGTGTGACCGGCATTTCGGCATTTGCCGCTCTACAGCTAGAGTAGTGCAAAATACACACACCTGATAGGAATCTAAAGTTAATCCGCGCTCCGAACACTATTCTGCGTAGAAGCCAACAATGATCGCACCCTTGACCCCCAAGGGGTGTGTCGATCAACTTCAGTCACCACCACCGCGACCCAACGGCATACAGATCAACAAATGATCCAACGCCTAACCCCAAACGAGCACGCCACAAAGCGAAAGGGATAAGCCAAGAAAGGTATGCTTACTCTCCTCATGGTTGGCTCTATTTAAAGCCAGCTTCTTGCCTACCCTCATGCTAGCTTCCCGATGTGGGATCCCCCCTTCAGCAAAGTTTAAATCCAACACAAACTCTGGCCGTCCAATCCGCAAAATAAACACTCCCTTGCTTGATATGAGATTCGAACCCTTGCCCTCTCCTATGCTCCAGACGCTACATGCCACCACAACACAAGCTCCTTTTGTGACTTAGAACATGCGCAACTAAATATAAGCCTATGGGCCAAAGTCCAAGTTCATTTAAAAGAAAAACAAAATGAATTGCAAGCGCCAAGACTTGAACCTTGGACCCCTTGCTTCCTCTATGGCGTCACTTCCTTGTCTCCCATGTGGCGCTATTTGCCACTAGACTACAACTCCTTTTGTGTCTTATTTTCCCACAATTTATTCTTAAAGCCTACTTACTTACCTCAGGGCTTTATTCACCTAAAACCAAAATTTTTCCTAAAGCCCTGGTTTGAACCCGGGACTTCATGGAAGCCCCCTAACCATCCAAAATCACTCACCTAATAGGTCCAACTTGCATTAGTGTCGTTCTCTTGTTCTCAAAAAATTTAAATGCTCCCATACCCAAGGCCCAATAGGCCCAATTCTACTAGGCCCAAATTCGGTGCGTTACAGGTTGGACAGGAGACGGAGTGTAGGGTTGGTATGGGTATTTATGCATTGCATATACTGATTCTGATATTGAGATGGGCTTAGGCCTAGATAGATGTGATATGTGACATTTGATATGGGCTCAGGCCCAACCGAGGCTGCTGGGGGCTAAGGCCCAATTGCCACCGTTACTGTAATGGGCTAAGCCCACACTATACTTATTCTTGTTATAGGGCTCACCCTGCATCGATTCTCTGTTTCAGATATCTTGATTGTTTCTTTAATAAGAGGATTACACACTGAGTTTTCGTAAACTCACCCCATTTTTAACCTTTCAGGTAATCCCCAGCCTTAGACAATTTGGAGTCGCGAGGGACTCGGAGGTGGCCACACGTTCGCTGATGGTTGTTTTAGACTTATATATTTCTTTTATATTGGGCTATTGATTTTGGTAATAAGGCCTTTGGTGGATTTGATTTTCTTTTTGATTGGGTTTTTAATTTCTTATTTTGAACTGCCAACCTGATACAAACAAGTTTTTAAAAAAAAAGAAAAAGTAATAATTATTTTGAAGACAAACACGCATTTTCAAACTGCAAGATGATTTTAATTGGAGTAGCTTCCGTGAATTTTAATTAACTAACAAACAAACGGTAACAAACATGGCAATCTTTTTAATAAGCGATTTTTTTCAAACTTAATAACTTTTTAATAAACCACGATTGAAAATAAATGATCGTTGATTTCAGAGTTTTAAATTTATAATGATCGAACCTGGAACTAACTATAACAACGATTAAGGCAAGTGCACCTATCGAACAGTAGTATAGCTTAGGCAAGACCGGATTGTCGAACCCAAAGGAACCAAAAGTACTAATACTAACTTTCTTTTTATTATCTAGCCTAAATTAAGTGAAGTTGTTATTTAATCTAAATTTAACTAACTACTAAGCTAAAGACGCAAAGACAAAAAGAATGAATTGGGGAAATACTATTGGAAAAACTCAGTTGATTAAGAAGATACCCTTAGGAAGAATCCACTTGTACTTCACTTGTTATCTAACTCTGAACCAGACGATTTATTCACTTGACTTGATCCGTAAGACTCCCTAATGTATATTAAACCCTCTCTCGAAGCGAATAATGTCTAACCCTAGGTTGATTAATTGAAATCTTTTTCTAATTAAAACCCCTAAAATTGCATTAACTCGATCTATGGACTCCCATATTAGGTTTCACCCTAATCCGGCAAAATCTCGTCACCCTATCTCCAGGCGCGCAATCAACTCTGCTTAATTATGCTAGATCTACTCTTAAGCAGGGACTTTTGCTCCTCCACCTAAGCACATCAAACTTGAATCAATATCCCAGAAATATCAACACAAGAATTAAGAACACATAATTAAGAACAAATCAAGTATTTATCATATAGTTTAGCAAACGATAACAAGATTCATCTAAGTTTCATCCCCTTCAGGTATCTGAAGGGTTTAGTTCATAATAATAAAAGAAAACATCTCAGAAGAAAAGATAAAACAAAACATAAGAAATCCCTAAAACCCCCTGAAGGAATTGAAGGAGAGATCCGCCGTCTTGAGTAGAATTCTGACTTCTTGAGATGGATCAACTAGCTATCTTCGAGTGTTTTCCACAAATCTGACCTTTTCGGCTCGGCTCCTTGGCCTAGCTCACCCCCTCTTCTAGGTTATACTTAGAGTGTTTATATAGGCTTTTAAAATAGGTTTCTTTGCCCCTAAGTATCCTTTTCCGAGTGAAATTGCTCTTCTCCATGATAGGGACACTGCCATGGCACACGCTCGTGTGAATCGTTTTTAGGCCGTGTTCGGACTTTTAATGAGGTGACACGCCCGTGTAAATCATGATCGGGCCGTGTTCTAGTCTATCAAGGAGACACGACCGTGTTGGCTCAAGTCCAGGCCGTGTCGATTTTTACTTTGGCCCAATTTGGTCCGTTTTGAGCCCATTTCTCGTTCTTTCCATCCTCCGGTGCTTTCCTGAGTATAAAACATGAAAAGAAAGGATTAAGAGCACCTTTTTACATAAATCAAGGGATAAATCATCCAAAAGTATGCTAAATGTGGGATTAAAATATGTTACTTTTACGGTTTATCAATAAACAAACACAAACTGAGGTTTTATACAAGTTTTGAATGGCAAGAAGTTTTAAAATTCAAGAAGGGTTTTCAATGAAAACATAGTTTTCGAAAAACACTTCAATGTGACACGCCAGATTCGGCCATAACGTCTAGGCCGGCTTTGGGGTGTTACAAAACAACTATACAAATATTAGTCTTCATACAATAGGAAAACAATTAGATTATATTGAGAATTTGGTGGAAAGTCAACCGATTAAAAAAGAACTAGTAAAAGAGGTACCAAAAAAAAGTTCTAAAGAACCAATATTCACATCTTATGAGATTCCAAAACCTTTCTAAAAACCACAAAATGATTTCTTAACAGAAATCCAAAATAGACTTGATGCTTTGGAAAGTTACAAGTCTGAATTAGTTGCACCTGATACCCCAATGCAAGCCCAACATTCAGTAAATACATTACACCAATCCTCCCAATCTGACTCTGACCAGTCAGATGAACAACCAATTAACAAGATGGCTTGGAAAGAACCAAAAAAATTATATTATCCAAAAACCACTGCACCTGATCTTAATATAGAAGAAAAACCCATTTTCCAAAATAAATATAGTGCTAATACAATTTATGAATGGAATATAGATGGAATGTCTGAATACAATATTCTTAGTTTATTACAACAAATGACGATGGTTTCAAATGTTTATAAAACCCAAAACCAAAATGGATTAATTAGTGATCATGCTATAGCCAATCTTTTAGTTGCTGGATTTACTGGTCAATCAAAAGGATGGTGGGATCATGCACTAAAACCCAACAGGAAGAAATTTTAAAAGCAATAAAAAAGGATGATCAAGGAAGAATTAATTTAGATGAACAAGGAAGATAAATCCAAGATGCAGTAGCAACTTTAATTTTCTCAATCTCTAAACACTTTATAGGAGATCCTTCTCATCTTAAAGATAGAAATTCAAAATTATTATCAAATCTAAAATGAAAAAAATTAACCGATTTTAAATGGTATAAAGATGTCTTTATGACCAGAGTTATGCAAAGATCTGATAACCAACAACCGTTTTGGAAAGAAAAGTTTCTAGCAGGACTTCCTACTTTGTTAGGAGAAAAAGTTAGAAATCAAATAAGAGAAAATTATAGAGGTATTATTCCATATGAAAAGCTTACATATGGTGAACTAATTAGTTTCACCCAAAAAGAAGGATTAAAAATTTGTCAAGATTTAAAATTACAAAAACAACTTAAGAGAGAAAGATATCAATGTAGAAAAGAATTAGGATCATTCTGCCACCAATTTGACATTAGGAATGAAGCTTCTTCTTCAAAAACATGCTGCCCTGTAAAACCAAAAAATAGTAAAAAGAATATTTCAGAATATTATAAAAAACCCAAATATAGAAAATATAGAAAAGAAAAGAAACAACAAAAAACAAAAAATAAAATTGATAAAACAATAAAATGTTATAGATGTGGAAAACCAGGTGTAACGTCCCAAAAATTAGGTATTTATTTTTGCATGTTTTTAACATAAATACCTATCTGCTTTAGTGGTTAAGTGATTTGGGTGTGTTTGAGAATGTCTGAGAAGTCCTGGGTTCGAGCCTGGGCTTGTGTAAAATTTTGGTTTTTGGGGAATAAAACCCTTGCATTTGGTTAGTAGGCTTTTAATATATGTGGGTAAAGCATGACATAAAAAGCCTGCTGGTCTAAGGGGTAAGTGGCGTGCTACCTAGGCCAGAGGACTGAGGTTCGAATCTTGGTAGTGGCAAGGGGATATTTATTTTGTTGTTGTGCTGCGGGAGGTGATGGAGTTTAACTGAAACACTGAAGTAGTTGAGGAGAATTCGAATTGTGTGGTTGAGGGAAGGTGTGATCAGGTGGAGAGATTTGAGGAGGGATTTTAGGAGGAAATCAAGGGATGAGGGGAGAGGTAGAGGTGTGCCAAATTTGGACTCTAGGCACTCAAGAATTTGGCTAGGGAGGGGTTCCTCATTTCGGTTCTGTGTTGCTTTTCCCTCTGTCGAATTCTCCCTCTACAGAAAACCTCTTCTCCCTTTTTTGTTTTTTTCTTTCTTCTCCCTCTGCCGTAACCCTCTCCTCCCCTAAACTTGTTCTTTTTCTCCCTTCTGCCGCCACACTCTTCTAGTTCTCTGTCAATTTGGACTGCTCCTCCTAGCACCCTGCTTGGGTTGGCCAAACATCCCATTCTTTTTCTTCTCATCTTTCCTTTTCTCATTGTTCCTGCTTTTGGCCGAATACACTCTCTTCCTCTACCCTCACTGTGTCGACTTTTTCTTTGATCTCTGCCGATTTAGTGTTCCGTGCTAGGTTACGTTTTGGTACTTTCGATAAGTTGATACTCGTTTTTGGCTTAAATCGTACTTGTAGATACTTGTTAATAAGGGGTTTCGATTGGATTGTAGATAATAATCCCGAGTTCTAGTGATCATCGTTTCCAGTGAGTAAAGTGTGTAGGGATTCGATTGTCAATCAAGGTAATCGGCTGGCGATTAAGTGGTTATGTATTTTAATTTAGGTTCATTTTAAATTCAATTGATATGTGAGTAACCGAATGTTATGGGTGAACATAGGTTCTGGAGTGATCGAGGACTGTCTGCGCATCGTAAGCCCAAATCATAAGCCGAAAAGTGTAAACACAGCCCAAATCGTAAGCCGACAAAAGCCGAAAAGTATGACATTGACGCTACACGAGCGTGCGCTCGCTCGTGTGGTAAACTGAATGCATAAGACATGAGGGTTAGACTACCGAGGCCACCGTGAGCGATTTCATGGTCTTTGGCCATTTTGGGCCATGTTGGGCTGAAATGGGCCGCGTGGGCCTAACGGGCTCATGGGCCCCATACGAGTAAACCGCACAAACATGTGGAGAATTTTGGGCCAAGTTGTGTAAGTTACATGGCCGAGCCCATTTTTGGGCTAAGTGGGCCACACTGGCGTGTGGGCCCATATGGGCCCGCATTATGGGCATTAGGCCCATTTTCACTGTTTTACTGTAAAGGTTGCACGGGTCGCCTGAGACGACTATGGACCTACTGTTGGGTTGGTAAGTATACCTAGACCCCAAACTAATAGAAAATGACTGTTATACCCTTATGTTGTAAAATGACTGTTATGCCCCTATGTTATAAAAAAAACTGTATGCTATGTTATGTATGACTTATATGAGCATGCCACGATATATATGTTGTATACATGTATGATATGTTGCATGGGGATGGGATAACTATGATTGGAGGAAGTGTACTGTACTGGCAGCTCTGCTGCAAATACTGTTTAGTGCCGCAACTAGTGCTAATTTTTAGAGTGTAAGGATGGGTGGGTGATTTTATCCCCACATGGAGTGATGGGCTGGACGGAGTATAGTGTAGAGGCTAGATGGGTAGGACTTCTGTTTGCATGCTTAAATTGTTACTGATACTGTTATGGGCTAAGGCTCACACTGATATTGTTATGGGCTAAGGCCCATACGGATACTTGTATTGTAATGGGCTAAGGCCCAACTGAACTGAACTGTTATTGTCTTGGGCTTAGGCCCAGATTGTACTTGCCTAAAGGCACGACTGGCTGTTTACTTGCATGGGGTTACACACTAAGTTTTCGTAAACTCACCTCTCTGCTTATCTGTACAGGTAATCCCTAGTCTTAGGCAAACCGGTGCTGCGAGGGATTCGGAGATGGCCACACAACCGCACTTATTTATACATTTGAGTTATTTCCTATAAATTTAATTTGGGTTTTTGTTATGTAATAAGGCCTCTTTCATTTTTAACTTATAATTCGAGGATTTTACTTACTTTAATTTACATTTGATTAGTAGTAGAACGTGATTTTTCAAAAGATAATTGGTTTTCAAAATACCATGTTTTCGTAAGTTATAATAAAAGTTTCCACATCAAACTTGATTTTAAAATATAGTGACAAACTAAATATGATCAACGTTCTACTAAAATAGCTTAAGTTTTAAAAAGAACAAGATACCCTAAATTTTTGTTCAAGATACATAAACGAGGTTTAATAATAAGCATGGATTTTCTAAAGAAACGATGATTTTGAAAAGCACTTCAATTTGATATCGCCAGATTCGGTCATAATGTCTGGGCCGGGTTTGGGGTGTTACATTTAGTGGTATTAGAGCCAGGTTTAAAACTCGACTGTGGTTTTTGGGTTTCTTCTAAAAATTAGAATATTCAAAAAGAGCTATTCCAAACGATCTGAAAATTTTTGAAATGTTTTACCGAATATGTGGTACACCTAGTCTCCGGCACCGACCCTGTAAGTCTTCTGAAACTGTTGTTTGTTTTAAACTGAAATGCTATAAATAGAAAATACTGAGACTACTTTAGGTAGAAGACTATACTGAAACACTCTAGTTAGTGTGAACTGAAAACTAAAGTAAGACTGCGGTCTGCGGAAACGAACTCTGAATTACTGATAATGATTTGCATAAAACTTTGCTAATAAATAACTGAAACTGTAAACTGATCTGCATA
Organism: Gossypium sturtianum; assembly: GCA_025698515.1. Lineage (NCBI taxonomy): Eukaryota > Viridiplantae > Streptophyta > Magnoliopsida > Malvales > Malvaceae > Gossypium > Gossypium sturtianum. The sequence continues at coordinate 29,414,782 of CM046949.1, forward strand.
AAACTGTTAATTCAGATAAAACGCAATTCAATAATGAGCACTAGAGGTACTCGTGGAAGGGGTACAAGAGGCCGTGGTAGAGGCCGTAGAGAGGCCCGAGCTGGGTCTTCATCTTCTGGTAACCTGCCAAATTTGGATACAAGTGAGACGCCGGCCTCACCAGGGACTGAGACTGGGTCACGTGATTGAGTGGCTGGGGACGATGCATTGTCTCAAGCTATTTTACGAATTTTGGAGATGGTTGCTGGGCCCAATACTGGTACTGTGGGCCGTGGGTCAGTCACGGAACGACTCCGGTCTAACGGGGCTGAGATCTTTAAGGGTATCGCAGGAGTTACCCTAGCGTGGCTGAATACTGGATTGAGGCCATAGAGAGGATCATGGATGACCTCGACTGCACCCCTGAGGAGAAACTAAAGGGTGCAGTGTCTTTGCTGCGAGACGAAGCCTATCAGTGGTGGCTTACAGTTAAAAAGGGTGCTCAGGCTGACCAATTGACATGGGAATTCTTAAAGACTGTTTTCCAATGAAAGTATGTGGGCGCTAGTTATGTGGATGCCCGGAGGAGGGAATTTCTAAATTTGACTTAGGGGAATAAGTTAGTGGCTGAATATGAAGCTGAATTTCTATGATTAAGCCGTTATGCACGTGGGATGGTGGAAACTAATTATGAGCGGTGTGTTCATTTTGAGGACGGCCTCAGAGATAGTCTGAGAGTTTTGATAGCTCCACAGAGGGAGCGAGATTTTGCCACACTGGTGGATAAGGCGAAGATCGCCGAGGAGGTGAAGCGTACTGAGCGTCTGAACAGAGAAAAAGGTAGGAATAAGAGGGATTCGGAGCCCTCAAGTTTCGTTCAGAGGCCGAATAAAAATGCCAGAGTGGATGGGCCAGTCAAAGTTAAGGCCCCTATTGCTACTACTGGACCATAGCCATGTGGTGACTATGGTAGACGCCACCAGGGCGAATGCTGGAAAAGGATTGGGGCATGTTTGAGGTGCGGATCACTAGAGCACCGTATAAGAGATTTTCTACGGAGGCCCAATCAGATGCAAACTCATCGCCGGACTCTTTGTTCAGCCACAGAGGTGTTCAAAGGCCGGTGAGAGAGGTCGTGGCGAGCCAAAGATGGAAATGGTATGGGCCGTGGTCGTGGAGCACCGGCAGAGGTGCTTTGGTCATCTTGGCCGAGCGCGACGGCTACAGGTTTATGCTTGCCGCGTCGCCGAGAGGACGGAGACGCCCCAGATGTTATTACTGGTACATTCTGTATCCATAATGTACCTTATACTGCACTGATTGATGTCGGGTCTACGCATTCGTATATAGCATGCTCTCTGTCTAAGGCTTTGGGTATAATGGTTGAAACCACTGCGAGTGAAATCACTATGTTGAGTCCTTTAGGGCAGTCAGTTAAAGTAGATAAATTGTTCAGATATGCACTTTTGGAGGTGCAAAGAGCCACCTTTTTGGCGGACTTAATGGAACTACCTTTTGGTGAATTCGACTTAATACTGGGAATGGATTGGCTGGTTAAGCATCAAGTGAATCTGGATTGTTTTACTAAGCGGGTGGTACTGAAAACTGCGTAGGGGGATGAAGTGGTGGTAATAGGGGAACGTCAGAATTATTTGTCAAATGTGATTTCTGCTTTGAGGGCCGAGAAGTTGTCCGTAAGGGTTGTGAAGCGTATTTAGCCTTCATCAGTGGTGCTGATTCTAAGACTCCATCTGTTAAAGATATTAGAACAGTCAGAGATTTTTTGGATGTTTTTCCCGATGAACTACCTGGATTGCCCCCAAACCGTGAGGTGGAATTTGGGATTGAGCTCCTACTGGGTACAGCTCTGGTGTCCATCGCTCCCTATAAAATGGCACCGAAAGAGCTAGTGGAGCTTAAGGCTCAGATTCAAGAGTTACTGGATCTAGGGTTCATTTGCCCTAGTGTGTCTCCATGGGGAGCACCGGTGTTATTTGTGAAAAAGAATGATGGATCCATGCGTATGTGCATCGACTATCGGCAACTGAATAAACTGACTATTAAGAATAAGTACCCCCTGCCAAGGATTGATGATCTATTCGACCAATTTCGAGAAGCTTTGGTCTTCTCTAAGATTGATCTCTGATCGGGGTACCATCAACTGAGAGTCAAAGAGGCTGATGTTCACAAGACAGTGTTTAGGACTTGTTATGGTCACTATGAGTTCCTTGTGACACCGTTTGGACTGACGAATGCACCAGCAGCTTTTATGGACCTGATGAACCGAGTCTTCCGGCCTTATTTAGATCGATTCGTAGTGGTGTTTATAGATGACATCTTAGTGTATTCGAGAACTGAGGATGAACATGACGCACATCTCTGAGTTGTTCTGCAGATTTTGAGGGAGAAACAGCTATTCGCTAAGCTCAACAAGTGTGAATTCTGGCTACGAGAGGTAACATTTCTGGGTCATGTCGTATCTACTAAAGGGATTAGAGTGGATCCTCGGATAATTGAAGCTATTTTGGATTGGAAGCCACCTAAGACGGTATCGGAGATTCGAAGTTTTCTGGGTCTGGTAGGGTATTATAGATGTTTTGTTGAGGGGTTTTCGTTAATTGCTGCACCTCTGACTAAGTTGTTGCGTAAAGGGGTACCGTTTGTCTGGACTGATAAGCAGCAAGAGAGTTTTGAGAGACTTAAGAAGGTTCTGACGGAGGCCCCTATCTTGATACAGCCAGAGTCTGGGAAAGAATTCACTGTCTACAGCGATGCATCACATGTCGGATTGGGATGTGTGTTGATGCAAGAGGGTAAGGTAGTAGCCTATGCATCTTCCCAACTTAAGTCCCATGAGGTGAATTATCCGACGCATGATTTAGAGTTGGCCGCATTGGTATTCGCACTGAAAATCTGGAGGCATTACCTATACGGTGAGAAGTGTACCATTTACACAGATCACAAGAGCCTCAAGTATCTCCTCACTCAGAAGGAGCTAAATCTTAGGCAGCGTATATGGGTTGAGCTACTTAAGGACTATGACTGTTCCATTGAATACCATCCTGGTAAGGCCAATGTGGTGGCTGACGAATTGAGCCGTAGGGCTATGACGGATCTGAGAGCGATGTTTGCTCGTCTCAGCTTATTTGATGATGGTATTTTGTTGGCCAAACTCCAAGTTAAATCGTCGTGGGTTGAGCAGATTAAGGGTAAACAGTTGGAAGATAGGTCTTTGGGTCTTCGATTTCGACAGATTGAGAATGGGGAAACTTCAGATTTTGGACTGAATAGCGAAGGGGTACTGTGTTTCCGTGGGAGAGTCTGTGTACCAAGAGATACGTATTTGAGGCAGTCTATACTGCAAGAAGCGCATAGTAGTCCTTATGCTATGCATCCCGACGGGAATAAAATGTACCGAAACCTTCGAGAGTTATATTGGTGGCCAGGTCTTAAGCGTGAAGTTACCGACTTTGTGAGTAAGTGTCTGACTTGCCAGTAGGTTAAAGCCGAACATCAGTTACCTTCAGGGTTGCTTCAGCCAGTTAAAATTCCACTTTGGAAGTGGGAGAGGGTAACTATAGACTTTGTTGGTGGGCTGCCCCTAACACCTACTAAGAAGGATACAGTATGGGTCATAGTGGATCCGTTGACCAAGTCAGCCCATTTCATACAAGTTCGTACTGATTATTCTTTGCAGAAGCTGGCTAAACTGTATGTGGCTGAGATAGTGAGACTGCATGGGGTACCAGTTTCCATCATATCAGATAGAGATCCTCGTTTCATGTCTCGATTCTGGAAGAAGTTGTACGAGGCTTTGGGTACAAGATTGGACTTCAGTACGGCGTTTCACCCCCAGACAGATGGTCAATCAGAAAGGGTGATTCAAATACTAGAAGATATGTTAAGGTGTTGTGTAATAGATTTCTGAGGCTGTTAGGAAGACTATTTTCCATTGGCAGAGTTTGCGTATAACATAAGCTACCAGTCTAGCATACGAATGGCACCTTACAAGGCATTGTATGGCCATAGGTGTCGTACTCCTTCGTGTTGGACTGAGTTGGGCGAGTGGCGTGTTTTGGGCCCTGAATTGGTTTCTGATACTGAGGACAAAGTCAGATTAATTCAGGATCGATTGAAGGTGGCATCGGACAGACAGAAATCTTATGCGGATTTGAAGCGTAAGGAGATTGAGTATTCTGTGGGGGATTGCATTTTCCTTAAGGTCTTACCATGGAAAAAGTTACTGAGATTTGGACGGAAGGGCAAGTTGAGCCCTACGTTTATTGGGCCTTATCGCATACTGAAACATGTGGGACCGGTTGCCTATCAACTTGAGTTACCTCCAGAGTTAGATCGGATTCATGATGTGTTCCACGTCTCTATGCTGAGGTGTTACCGCTCTAATCCCACGTACGTGATTTCGACTGAGGGGATTGAGGTTAGACCGTGAGGAAGAACCGGTTCAGATCTTAGATCGTGATGTGAAAGTCTTGAGGAAGAAGTCTATCCCACTGGTTAAGGTACTTTGGCGCAATCACAGTTCAGAGAAGGCCACATGGGAGCCCGAAGAGGCGATGCGTCAACAATACCCTCATCTATTTTGACAGGTAAATTTCGAGGCCGAAATTTTCTTTTAGGGGGGTAGAGTTCCAACGCCTCAAAAATTAGGTATTTATTTTTGCATGTTTTTAACATAAATACCTATCTGCTTTAGTGGCTAAGTGATTTGGGTGTGTTTAGGAATGTCTGAGAAGTCCTGGGTTCGAGCCTGGGCTTGTGTACAATTTTGGTTTTTGGCGAATAAAACCCTTGCATTTGGTTAGTAGGCTTTTAAATATATGTGGGTAAAGCATGACATAAAAAGCCTGTTGGTCTAAGGGGTAAGTGGCGTGCTACCTAGGCCAGAGGATTGAGGTTCGAATCTTGGTAGTGGCAAGGGGATATTTATTTTGTTGCTATGCTGTGGGAGGTGATGGAGTTTGACTGAAACACTGAAGTAGTTGAGGAGAATTCAAATTGTGTGGTTGAGGGAAGGTGTGATTAGTTGGAGAGATTTGAGGAGGGATTTTAGGAGGAAATCAAGGGATGAGGGGAGAGGTAGAGGTGTGCCGAATTTGGACTCTTAGGCACTCAAGAATTCGGCTAGGGAGGGGTTCCTCATTTCGGTTCTGTGTTGCTTTTCCCTCTACCAAAAACCTCTTCTCCCCTTTTTGTTTTTTTTCTTTCTTCTCCCTCTTCCGTAACCCTCTCCTCCCCTAAACTGGTTCTTTTTCTCCCTTCTGCCGCCACACTCTTCTAGTTCTCTGCTGATTTGGACTGCTCTTCCTAGCACCCTGCTTGTGTTGGCCGAACATCCCCTTCCTTTTCTTCCCATCTTTCCCTTTCTCCTTATTCCTATTTTTGGCCGAATACACTCTCTTCCTCTACCCTCACTGTGCCAACTTTTTCTTTGATCTCTGCAGATTTAGTGTTCCTTACTAGGCTACATTTTGGTACTTTCGGTAAGTTGATACTCGTTTTGGGCTTAAATCGTGCTTGTAGATACTTGTTAATAAGGGGTTTCAATTGGATTGTAGGTAATAATCCTGAGTTCTAGTGATCATCGTTTCCAGTGAGTAAAGTGTGTAGGGATTTGATTGTCAATCAAGGTAAGCGGCTGACGATTAAGTGGTTATGTATTTTGATTTGGGTTTGTTTTAAATTTAATTGATATGTGAGTAACCGAATGTTATGGGTGAACATAGGTTCTGGAGTGTTCGAGGACTGTCTGCGCATCTTTTCGGATCCAGGTGTGTAACAGTACTCTCATAAACGGCATCGGTGAAATGCCGAAAAGTGTAAACACAGCCCAAATCGTAAGACGGTAAAAGCTGAAAAAGCATGACATTGACGCTACACGAGCGTGCGCTCGCTCGTATGGTAAACTGAACGCATAAGACATGAGCGTTAGACTACCGAGGCCACCGTGAGCAATTTCGTGGTCTTGGGCCGTTTTGGGCCATGTTGGGCCAAAATGGGCCGTGTGGGCCCAACGGGCTCGTGGGCCCCACACAGGTAAACCGCACAAACATGTGGAGAATTTTGGGCCAAGTTGTGTAAGTTACATGGCTGAGCCCATTTTTGGGCTAGGTGGGCCACACTGGCGTGTGGGCCCGCATTATGGGCCTTGGGCCCATTTTTACTATTTTACTATAAAGGTTGCACGGGTCGCCCGAGACGACTGTAGACCTACTGATGGGTCGATAAGTATACTTAGACCCCAAACTCATCGAAAATGACTATTATACCCCTATGTTGTAAAATGACTGTTATGCCCCTATGTTATAAAATGACTGTATGCTATGTTATGTATGACTTATATGAGCATGTCACGATATATATGTTGCATACATGTATGATATGTTGCATGGGGATGGGATAATCATGATTGGAGGAAGTGTACTGTACTGGCAGCTCTGCTGTAAATACTATTTAGTGCCGCAACCGGTGCTAATTTTTGGAGTGTAGGGATGGGTGGGTGATTTTATCCCCACATGGAGTGATGGGCTGGACGGAGTGGAGTGTAGAGGCTGGATGGGTAGGACTTCTGTTTGCATGCTTAAACTGTTACTGATACTGTTATGGGCTAAGGCCCAACTGAACTGAACTGTTATTGTCTTGGGCTTAGGCCCAGACTGTACTTGCCTAAAGGCATGACTAGCTATTTACTTGCATGGGGTTACACACTGAGTTTTCGTAAACTCACCTCTCTGCTTATCTGTACAGGTAATCCCCAGTCTTAGGCAGACCGGTGCTGTAAGGGATTCGGAGGTGGCCACACAACCGCACTTATTTATACATTTGAGTTATTTCCTATAAATTTAATTTGGGTTTTTGTTATGTAATAAGGCCTCTTTAATTTTTAACTTATAATTTGGGGATTTTTTACTTACTTTAATTTACATTTGATTAGTAGTAGAACGCGATCTTTCAAAAGATAATTGGTTTTCAAAACACCACATTTTCGTAAGTTATAATAAAAGCTTCCACATCAAACTTGATTTTAAAATATAGTGACAAACTAAATATGATCAACGTTCTACTAAAATAGCTTAAGTTTTAAAAAGAACAAGATCCCCTAAATTTCTATGCAAGATACATAAACGAGGTTTAATAATAAGCATGGATTTTCTAAAGAAATGACGATTTCGAAAAACACTTCAATGTGATATCGCCAGATTCGGCCATAACGTCTGGGCCGAGTTTGGGGTGTTACACCAGGACACATCTCAAAATATTGTAAAATTAAAAGAAAAATTAATAATTTAAATCTAGATGAAGAAATAGAACAAAAATTAAATGAGATTCTCTTAGAAACAACTTCTTACGAAAATGATACATCTACCAAAACAGGATGAATTACAAATAGACGAATTACATACAACATCCCAATCTTACGATGATGAAAATGAACCCTCAATTAATATGTTAACCAAAGACCAAGAATTTATGATTGAAGTTATTGATAAAATTCAAGACCCGAACTTAAAAGAGAATACCTTTTGAAATTAAAATCCTCATTAAAAGATAAACCAGAAAAAGAAAAAGAAATTATTTCTAGTCAATCACAAATGTATAATATACAAGATATAATATTTAATAAATATGAAAAAATAAAACCAAGACAAATTACAAATTAATTACAACTAGAAATAAAACAAATTAAATTAAAACTTTCTCAGCTTAAAATGGAACAACAAGAAATGAAAAAACAAATGCAAACCTTAAAACATGAAATCCCAGAAAAAAGTTCGTCAGAAACTGAACCCGAACATGAAGAAAATACACAGGAATATATGATGGTTCTAACTGAAGTATCTATTCAAAGATATTTAATAAAAATAAATATTGTCATAAATAATGAATTTCAATTAGAAACAATAGCCCTTTTTGATACATGAGCGGACCAAAATTGCATTAGAGAAGGGATAATTCCAACAAAATATTATGACAAAACATCAGAATCTCTTAAAGCTGCAAATGGTAAAAAACTAAAAATTACTTACAAAATTCCCAATGCAGAAATATCCAACAAAGGTATAAAATATCAAACATGTTTTTTAATGGTAAAAGATATTACCCAAGATGTCATATTAGGAACCTCATTCATATCCCTACTCAAACCTTATAAAGTAACAAATAATTCTATCTCCACCAAAGTTTTAAACACTAAAGTAGAATTTCCTTTTGTAGAAAAACCAAAGATAAGAAATCTCAACTTATTAAAATCTTTATCCATCCATAATGGGAAAATCAATAATTTAATTAATCATAAACAGAAACAAATCTCTTTTCTAAAAGAAGAAATATGTTTTAAAAAATTTACTGAACAATTAGAAAAAGAGAAGTACAAAAAAGGATAAATCAAATCGGAGAAGAAATAGAATCAACAATTTGTTCGACATTCCTAATGCTTTTGGAATAGGAAAAACACGAAGTAACATTACCATATGAAAACAATTTTGATGAAAGACAAATACCCACAAAAGCAAGACCCATACAAATGAACAAAGAAATGGAAGAATTTTGTAAAAAAGAAATACAAGACCTTCTTAATAAAAATTTAATTAGGAAAATCAGTTCTCCTAGGAGTTGTTCAGCATTTTATGTAATAAAAAATGCAGAACTCGAAAGAGGAACGCCAAGATTAGTAATTAATTACAAACCTCTCAATCAAGCCTTAAAATGGATTAGATACCCAATACCAAATAAGAAAGATTTGCTACAGAAACTTTGTAATGCAAATATTTTCTCAAAATTTGACATGAAATCTGGATTTTGGCAAATCCAAATAAAAGAAGAAGAAAGATATAAAACGGAATTTACTGTACCATTTGGACAATATGAATGGAATGTAATGCGTTTTGGATTAAAAAATGCTCCATCCGAATTTCAAAGAATAATGAATGATATTTTTTACCAATATTCTCAATTCAAAATAGTATACATCGATGATGTATTAGTGTTTTCAGAAAATTTAGAAAAACACTTCAAACATTTATCCATCTTTATAAAAGTCATAAAAAATAATGGTTTAGTTGTTTCTAAATCCAAGATAAGTTTGTTCCAAACCAAAGTAAGGTTTTTAGGTCATTACATTACCCAAGGAACCATTACCCCAATAGAAAGGTCCATAGAGTTTGCTAGCAAATTCCCAGACCAAATCCTTGATAAAGTCCAGTTACAAAGATTCTTAGGAAGCCTTAATTATGTCATAGACTTTTATCCAGGTCTTAGCAAATTATGTAAACCGTTATATGATAGGCTCAAAAAGAATCCACAACCTTGGACAAATGACCACACCAATATTATCACCCAAATTAAAAAACAAATCACTAAGCTTCCTTGTTTATATTTAGCCGATCCAAATGCTCCCAAGATTATAGAAACAGATGCTTCTGAAATAGGATACGGTGGGATCCTAAAACAAGTTAAAGGGGGAAAAGAGCAAATAGTCCAGTTTACTTCCAGACACTGGAATCCAACTCAGCAAAATTATAGTACTATTAAAAAAGAAATTTTATCAATTGTTTTATGCATTACAAAATTCCAAAGTGATTTATTAAATCAAAAATTTCTTTTACGAATCGATTGCAAATCAGCAAAAGAAGTTTTACAAAAAGATGTTCAAAATATTGCCTCAAATCAGATTTTTGCAAGATGGCAGGCAATTTTGAGCATATTTGATTTTGATATTGAATACATCAAAGGAGAAATTAATTATTTGCTTGATTTTCTCACCAGAGAGTTTCTTCAAAAATGCCACCCAAACTCCGAGACAAAAGAAAAGGAAAAATAGGAGAGTCATCCAAAACCCAAATTTCCTCAAAACCAATTAAGTCATGGTATGAAATTTTCCATGAAGAAGAAAATGAGAGATCATCATCATCATCAAAATCCTCCAAAAATACAATCGTTCAAGATGCACAAGATCCAAATGAAATTGGTTCTCAAATAAAAAAAATGGATTGAGTCCCTTTCTCAATCCCCAGAAGTGGCATTGGCCTTTTCTCAAATGAAAGAGGAAACTCCTCTCAAACAAATTGCTGGTGAAGCAGCAAAGATTTCAAAAAATAAAGAGATTATTTTACACAAACCAAAATCTCTCAAAAATATTTTAAAAGAGACATCTCTCCAAGATGTATTTCCAAAAGAAATAGCAGTGTCTTCACAGACTGCTACACAAAAATCCTCACAATATTTTTCAAACAAATGTTTTGAAAAATTTCTTGTTATGGAGGAAGAATTTTCAGAAAAACCTCCACATATACTTGCAAAAGAACTTTTCAATGGATGGCATTTCAAACCATTGGATTCTCAAAAACCCCAACAATATTATGAAAATATACTGGTTCAAACTGGATCAGTACTGTTCAAACACTACACAGACCCAAAAGATCCAAATTTTATTACCCATTCAACAGCCCAACTATTAAAAATTCTTCGACCAAGGGATTGGAGTGAAAACCCAAATTCTCCAAAGATATTTCTAGCCAAATTTAGCACCAAAATTGACCACCACCCATATTTTACATATTGGGATTACCAAATGGCATGGTACAATGCCTTCTTAATGAACAACCAACATGTAACATCTCGAAATTGGGCCTAGTAGGATTGGGCCCATTGGGCCTTGAGCGCAGAAGCGTTTTAAAATTTTGAGAACAAGAGAACGACATTATTTCAAGTGGGACTTATTAGTTAAGTGAATTTGGAAGGTTACGAGGTTTCTAGGAAGTTCCGGGTTCAAGATGGGCTATAGGAAAAAAATTGTGTTTAAGCATTTAAGGAGAGTAGGCAAGTAGCATCGAGACTTAAGGAAATAAGTGTGTATTTTACTAGAACAAGGAGTCAATTGGTAAAGTGGCAAGTAGCGTGTGGCGTGTACTAATGGTCTAAGGTTCGAATCCCACCTAGTGCAAATATTTTGGATTAAATTTTTGTGCTATATGGTAAGTGTCGGCCAAGGCTTAAATATGGTAAGTAAGACTTTTTAATTATGGTATGATGGCTAAGGAAACAAGGAAAGGATGAAGGTAAGGAAAGGAATCAAAAGAAAAAGGCAAGTATAGGGAACATGTTGGCACAAAAAGAGGAGAGAGTTATGGAAAGTTTGGATGGCTAAATTTTGACCATTATGGCCATGTATGTGGACGGTTTTATGTGTAAGGGGGGTAGCCGAATTTTTGTTGGTGTTTTGGTAAAGCTTTAGTGCTTGTTTTGGTCAAATTCCTTTAGCATCAAGTGTGCCATTTTCTCCAAATTACTATTCTCTTAGCCGAATTTCTCCTTTGCCTTTTGATAGAATTTTGGTGTTTGTTAGGCCAAAATCTACTCTTGCACAATTTTGTGTTTTCTCCAAATCTCTTCTTTTCCTTGTGCCGAAATTACAAGCCATTAGTGAACATATTCTCTTCTTTTCTTTCTTCTTGTTGCCGAATGTATCCAAACCATTGAGACCAAAATTTGTTCATTCATCTCTTCTTTATCATTTTCTCAAGTGGGTTGACACTCTTTTCTTGATTGAATCGATAAGTGAATTCTTTTCTATGTTCATATTCTTTTCTTTCTAGTTTGAATAGGTATTTATCACTATTCGGTTGTAAATCTTGATCTTAACCGAAATGGTGTTATCTTCCATTCCTTCATATTGTAATCACCCTCTTTTTCGTAGTGTTCTAAGTGGGTGGCCGTGTATCATTCTAGCCCTAAGTCAAACGGTGGAAATTGGATCCAATATCGATAAGGTAAGGAGTTCTTCATGGATTATTTGAAATCGTTCTTTATTCGTTTAAAGGATAATAGTGGTTGTGACTAATCGATTATGTTTTAGGGATGAAATCACTCGATATATTCTACCTTCGGACATAGTGGTAAGTGATTCAAGTGTAAGTGATACGAAATCTTTTGGAAATTCGAGGCTAACTTTTGGTTGGTATTGTTCTAGGTCATCGAAGAGTGGTTCTTTAGGAAATCAAAATCAGGTGTGTAATCCCGTATCTTCCGTATACATATCTGAACTGGTGTGTAATCTCACACTTCTCCGAAAGTTTGTATGAAATATTCTGTGAATCGGTTGGAATACCGAAGAAAACCAAAAACTGGCATCCGTGATCACTCGGGCGTGCGCATGATAGTACTAGTAATCGTATGTTGTAATAAAACAGTTTCGGTCAGAAACAGTGATGTGTATTTGAAAAATCACGAAAAATAGGAAAAAAGGAATTACAAAGTGAATAAGATATCAGATTAAAGCTTACTGTGTCTATTTTGATATGGAAGAAACGGAGAAGGAAAAGAAATTTTATATTTTGAGATATCTTAATTTTAGTGAGACTGGTTCTGAATGACTTCGTGGTTCCCTGATCTATCTTGGAAAAATCTTATAAAATTGTACAAAGTGAATTATGAGTTATAGTTTATATGTACAGATTCCTTAGTGAGTCTATTTTCAATAGAAACAAGTGGGAGCAACATATAAAAACTGTACAGTGAGATATTTGAATTTTGGGTAAGAGAGATCAGAATCGTTGGTCAGTGAAACAAGGGAATTTTTAAGGAATAAACTGTACTAAATGGCTAAGTCAAAAATTCTGGAAAAATTATAGTAAGAAGATATATGAGTCTAGTCTCAAGGAAAATTTACGGAGTTAGATTTTGAGATTCCTAACTCAAATTATAGTCAATTTAGTTAGTACGACGCAGATGGATAGTTTTGATTTTTATGCTCCACATTAGTAGTTAAGTCTAGGTTGCGAAATTTCCAAAATACCCTTAGGTTGCGAAATTACCGAATTACCCTTAGTGGGTAAATTATCAAAATTACAAAAATTCCCCTAAAGGGTCGAATTACGAAATTATTTAGATGGGCCGATCTGGTATTTTGCTATATGGGCCAATCTGATATTTTGATAAATGGGCCAATCTGATATTTTGATAAATGGGCCGATCTGATATTTTGCTATATGGGCCAATCTGATATTTTGCTAAATGGGCCAAATCTGATATTTTGCTTAATGGCCCTTTTGATTAATTGTTATAATGGGCCATAATTTTGTAATAAATATCCGAATAAATTACTGTTAGTATATTGTGATTTGTTATGCATTATATACATGATTTGCATGGGATGGGATAATGATGAAGAGAAGTTTTGGTAGCTCTGCTACATAAATCTGGTGGCTCTGTCACAAATCTGAAAAATGGCAATGCCATGTAAATTTTTTTAATCTGGTGGCTTGTCCACAAATTTGATATAAATGGCTTAATGCCTACGTTTGGTGTGTTGGCGGGGTGGGTTGACTAAAGATCACCCACAGGTGTGTTGGTTGGTACGGGTGGTGTGTAGTGGATGGAAAACTAGGTTTGGTTTGGGAATTGCATTTCATATGCATATTATATTCGATACATTTTTATTATTATGAATGGGCTTCGGCCCAAACAATGGCTTAATGGATTTTTGCCCAATGGACAATGGTAATTGGGTTACACACTGAGTTCTAGTAACTCACCCCCGTTTTCCTTATTCCTTTCAGGTAATGATCAATGATGGATACTTGGGCCATGGATGACTCGGGTGGAGGCCATACTTCAGAAACGGTTTATTTGGACTTAGATTTCTATTTCGTTCACTTTATTACTTTACTATTTTGAGTTAAATGATGTAATAAGGCCTCTGGTTTATTTTGTTTTGCTTATTGTTTGACGTACCTATATTTTTGCTCAAATAACTTTAAATGGGATTTTTCTAAAAACTTAAATAAAGATTTTTCTAAAATGGATTAACAAATAGATTTCAAAATAAACTTTTACAAATATTTTTAACACGGATATTTTCTCTCGAACTATTAACGATATTTTCAAAAGACTCGGATTCTCTTTCAAATTTTCAACGTCATTTTCAAAAGTTACGGTTTTGTAAGATCATTAGTTCAAATTTATCGATTTATCAAATAATCTTCGAGGTTAGTAGTATTTTATCAAATATTTCGAATCAAACTTGTTTTCTTGATTTTAACAAAGCAATACCTATTTTAGTACGAAAAAAAATGGTTTAACATGTTTTGCTCGTGTGACATACCAAATCCGCTCATAACGCATGGGTCGGGTTTGGGGTGTTACATTTTATGGTATCAGAGCCCAATTCCAAAACTCGACTGTGGTTTGGGTTCAAAAGCATTTTCCAAGGCCGTTTAATTTTTTTTTATAAATGCATGTTCTGAAGGAAGTATGGTACCACGGGCATCCGGCACCAAGTCAAGTAAGTATTTGTTTTCATTTTATGATTATTGTGTTATTACTATGGAAAGGAAACTCCACAAAATAGAAATACTCTAGAACTTTAAGCTATAGGAGCTGAAACTATAGAGATTGAGACTTTAGGATGCGTTGTGCGAAAACAACTTTACTTCTTGTACTCCATAAAACATTGTTTAATAAACACTGAAATAGCATAATGATTCATAAAACTCTTAATCAGATTATATCGACCTAGCAAACATGAACGCTAAAAGACGTGGACGCGGTAGACGTGGACGTGGTAGAGGCCGAGGTGCTAGGGCTAGATCTTCGGCACCGAGGCATGTTTTCGAAAGGGAGGCGTTAGCATCGCCAGTGGCTGAGACGGGGTCTCATGACCGAGCTGGGGTTATCAAGTTGACTCAGATAGTTAAGGAGGTATTGGAAGAGGTTAAAGGAATCGGTGAAGCGCTTGAGTTGGGTCAGTGGTGTAAGAAGAAATTAGATCGCGGTTCTTTTGGGTCGCAGTCTCGTTCCATAAAGCATGTTAAGGCACGACCAAACTTTCTGGCTTGCGATTATTGCAGAAGGCGTCATCCGGGAGAATGCTGAAGGAGGTCAGGAGCATGCTTGAGATGCGGGTCTAAGGAGCATAAAGCTCGGGATTGTTTCATCACCATCAAGTCAGGTATGTTTTGGTTGGACGTGATGATTGAATGTAGAAAATTTTCAGTATAAGTGGTAGATAACTGCTTGCTTCTGTGACTAGATGTTTGGTTGTGTGAAAAAGGATTCAAGATTTTGTTAAAGGTACATTGTGGTTATTAAGATCAGAGTGCGCAACGAAAGCATAGTGCTGTGATTTGAGCGGTGCGTTTAGTAGTTGGATGGAAATTTCGAGGACGAAATTTCTTTAAGGAGGGTAGAATTGTAACATCCCGAAATTGGGCCTAGTAGGATTGGGCCCATTGGGCCTTGAGCGTAGAAGCGTTTTAAAATTTTGAGAACAAGAGAACGGCATTATTTCAAGTGGGACTTATTAGTTAAGTGAATTTGGAAGGTTACGAGGTTTCTAGGAAGTTCCGGGTTCAAGATGGGCTATAGGAAAAATTTTGTGTTTAAGCATTTAAGGAGAGTAGGCAAGTAGCATCGAGACTTAAGGAAATAAGTGTGCATTTTACTAGCATAAGGAGTCAATTGGTAAAGTGGCAAGTGGCGTGTGGAGTGTACTAATGGTCTAAGGTTCGAAT
This sequence comes from Gossypium sturtianum, assembly GCA_025698515.1. Lineage (NCBI taxonomy): Eukaryota > Viridiplantae > Streptophyta > Magnoliopsida > Malvales > Malvaceae > Gossypium > Gossypium sturtianum. The sequence goes on from CM046949.1 coordinate 29,430,288, forward strand.
CCCACCTAGTGCAAATATTTTGGATTAAATTTTTGTGCTATATGGTAAGTGTCGGCCAAGGCTTAAATATGGTAAGTAAGACTTTTTAATTATGGTATGATGGCTAAGGAAACAAGGAAAGGATGAAGGTAAGGAAAGGAATCAAAAGAAAAAGGCAAGTATAGGGAACATGTTGGCACAAAAAGAGGAGAGTGTTATGGAAAGTTTGGATGGCCAAATTTTGACCATTATGGCCATGTATGTGGACGGTTTTATGTGTAAGGGGGGTTGTAACACCCTAAAATTCAAGTATCGATTTATTGCATGTTTTGGTGTTTAGATTATGAAGGAAAAATTTTCTTATTTCTTTTTGTGCCTATTATAGTCCTGAAGAAGAGTATAGAATTATTCGGGTATGGAATAATTTTTTTTATAGTTTGAGAATTTATTGAAGTGGAGCAAGTGGCATTGACACTTAAGTTAAATTAAGTGTTAAAAAGTAGCATAAGATGAGTAAATGGCAAGGTGGTGTTGGCGCATGGGTTATAGCATGAGGAGAGTGGTTCGAATCCCTTGGATGGCATTTTGACAACTTTTATTTTGCTCTTCTATGGTAAGTGTCGGCCAAGCTTATTTATGGTAAGTGTTGACCTTGTTATTTTGGTTAGTATATCAAAGGAATAAGGTAAGAGTGAATTTTTGGTAGGGAATCAAGAAAATATGGAAAGATATGGAGACATAGGGCAAGTATCAAGGAAAGTGTTTTGGAAACAAATTCATGGTCATTTGACCAATGAATTTGGACGGCAATATGGCTAGGGGGAAGGTTGGCCGAATTTTGCTAGTAGCTTGGTAAGGTTTAGGAGTTTGCTTTTGGTCATTTTAGTTTTTGTGCAAAATTTTGCATTCCTCTTCTCAACTTTTCCCTTTGGCAAAATTGATCTTTTGGTAAGCCTTGATTATTTTGACCATTTGGTCATTTTTTGCTTTTCACTTTAGTATTCATTTTGTGCCTTTCTCATAGTGCCAATTCTACCAACACCAAAAAGCCATTCTTTACTTTTCTTCTCCCCATTGCCGAATATACATTGCTCCCAAAACTCATCTCTTTCTTTCTTTCTCTTTTATTCTCTTTGAAAACCGAAACATCATCATCATTCTTCTCTCATCTTTTATTCTTGATACTCATACTTTCTCTATTATTTTCTCTCATGGCCGAATGTTGATGTACCTATAGCCGATTCATTTTTCTATTTTCTTTGGTCTTATAGCCGAATCCTCCATCTTGCACAAACATCTTTCTCAATCATCTCTTTTCAACCGTGGACAATAGGTAAGGATTCTTTTTAGTTCTTGTTAGTTATAGTTGTCATGGCCGAATCTTGATAAGGGGTATAAAGGCTTTCTTAGATCGAAATAAATGTTCATTCTATTAACGTTTTTATTCGTTATACTTTAGTGCAATAGTGGAAGACCGGAACTCAAGTGTTCGTGAGTATCATAGAACGATTTGTTCGATTCTCATTTTTGGAACAAGGATCTTTTTGGTAAGCAAATTTCACCCTTTAACCCTTAGTCATATTTCGATGTAATATTAGATTGGATTAACGATCTTTTGTCTTTAAAGACAATCAAAATAGGGAAGAAAAGGGCGGTGAATAGTGTTCGGAAGAGGGTGGTTTCGTTATTCCCCTAAGTATAAACAAAGGATCAAGTTTCAAAATCCGGGATTCCCACGGGTTGTGGACGTTCATCCGAGGAGAATCAATTGTTTGAAGTAGTTCGTACTCCCGAACCATTATTTGTTCGTGGATTTGATTCGGTTGACAAACCATCAATCGGGGAGAAACCGCAAGTAGAAGTAGTTCGAAAATCCAAGGGTAAAAGTTAGATCGTTAATTTCTAAGATTGATTTCGTTAATAAAATATAGTGATTCTAATTATCGTGATATGTATAGGTGTTGACGAGCGGGAAAGTCTAGTTCTCACTATAACCAGGTGTGTAACTTCACACTTATCTTTCGGGTTAGATACTAAACAGTAAGTATTATGATAAATCGTAAAAATGGCCAAATCGAAAAGGTTGTAGTAATAAGTACTTTTGTGTAAATCCATAAAACTGCTAGATCGATAAATTGGGCCATAAAACTGCTAGATCGATAAATTGGGCCATAAAACTGCTAGATCGATAAATTGGGCCATAAAACTGCTAGATCGATAAATATGGGCCAAAGTTTGCTAGATCGTTAATGGGCCGGAAACCCTCTAGTTCGAGATATGGGCCAAAGTTTAATACTATATTGTTAATAGGCCCAAATGAAAGGTTTTATTAAAAACTCAATTGTATTATGGGTTACTTGATAAATTATTTATGATTAAAGTTTGTTATTCATACATAAATGCATGGGATGGGATTTGATGAAGAGAAGAAAGGCCTGTGGCCACGTATCTAGTTCGGTGGCTCTGCCACAAAATTTGGCTTAATGCCTCTAGTTCGGTGACTATGTCACAATCTAGTTCGGTAGTGCACTACAATATTATTTAAAAGGCTAAATGCCTACGATTGGTGTGTTTGGCGGGGTGGGTTGACTTGATCCCCATAGGTGTGCTGGTTGGTACGGGGGTGTGTAGCGGATGGAAATTAGGTTTGGTTGGGAAATTCATTTTACATGCATTTTATATATTTTATTTCATTTTATATTGTTAAAATTTGTAATTGGGCTCAAGCCCAAATTAATGCCTTGATGGTCTGGCCCAATAATGGTGGTAAGTGAGTTACACACTGAGTTCTTTGTAACTCACCCCATTTTATTATCCATCTCAGGTAATGGAAATTGATGTGGACTTGGGTCGGGGATGACATGGTGGAGGCCATACTACAAGCTTGGGTTTCATAAACTATGAACTTATTTAAGTTACTTATTTTAATTACTATTTTGGGTATGATGTAATAAGGCCTCTAATTATGTTTTTATGGATTTTTATGTGTGGATGGATTTAATTTTATTTTAAGACTCTTAATATGGGCTTATGTTAAATCTATAAAGTTTTCTTAAAAATATTGTGTTTTATAACAAATTTTGGACACCTAAGTTACTTTTCAATTTCTTTCAAATTCTTTTAAAACTACGTTAAGGTTTTGACTAATATATATAAGATTTCAAACAAGTATTTTTTCTTAATTCATAATCATTGTACTTAGTTTTTTTTCAAGTTTTTTTTCAAACCTTAATTCTAAAGGTTTTGCATTACTGTTTTACTTAAGTCATTAGAGAATTTTGGATGTTCGTTCGGTGTGACAAACCAAATCTCGTCTTAACGCATAGACCTGGTTTGGGGTATTACATTTAATGGTATCAGAGCTAGTTTCAAAACTCTACTGTGGTTTGGGTTCAACAAAGATATTTGTTTGAGAAACAACTCAAATTTCTAGACTTTTGATTTAAAGGTAGTATGGCACCATGAGCATTCCGCGCAAGTCAAGTAAGTATCTCAGATATTGATCGTTTATTATCATTGTGATATGATCATAAGAAACACTCTAGAACTTCTAGTTTTAGGTGTTGAAAATCGTAGAGATTGAGACAATAGGATATGGTTGCGAAAACAACTCTATCTCTTTCATATCATAAAATATCGTTAATAAACACTTAAAATAGTATTCGATTCATAAAACTCATAATCGATTAAATCGGTCACTATGAGCACTAGAGGACGTGGTCGTGGGCGCGCGGTAGACGTGGCCGTGGTAGAGGACGAGGTGTTAGAGGCGCAATCCCAAGCGTCGGATCATATGCCGAAATGGATGCACTGCGTCACTCGAAAGTGAGACGGGATCACATGATCATATGGAAGAAGATAATGCGTGACGCGAGCAATGCTGCGAGTCCTTGAAAGGGTCATTTGGAGCTAGAACCGGGCCAACGACTCATGGGTCGATATCGGAACGATTGAAATCAAGTGGTGCCGAGGTTTTCGAGAGTGTCTCAGTGTAGCTCCAAATGTCGCTGAATATTGGCTTGAGGCGGTGGCGAATTATGGACGATCTTGAGTGCACGGGAACAAAAACTAAGGGAGCGGTGTCCTTGTTAAGGGACGAAGCATACCAATGGTGGCTTATCGTCCGAGAAGGCAATCAAGCCGCATTAGTTAATTGGGAATTCTTTAAAGTTTCCTTCCAAGGGAAATATGTAGGAACGAGTTATGTTGATGCCGAAGGAAGGAATTCCTAATCTGGTCCAAGGAATAAGACGATGGCGACATATGAAGTGAGTTTTTGCGCTTGAGTCGCTATGCTCGAACAATAGTGGCAACGGATCATGAGCGTTATGTGCGCTTTGAGGATGGCTTGAACGATGAATTGCGGGTTTTAATAGCCCCACAACAAGTTAGAACTTTTGCCACGCTTGTGGAAAAGGCCAAGATAGCCGAAGAGGCTAAGAACTCGGAACGTCAGAATCGGGAATGAGCTAGAGGCAAGAGAGATATGAAGTATTCAGGTTCTTCAAGAAGGTTTCTGAAGAGACCTCGGAATGATGAACCAGCTCAAGGTAGAACACTTGTAACTGTGAATCAGAGTCGAGATTGTGCTGATTGTGGGAAAAGGCATTCTAGAGAGTGCTGGAAGAAAACGGGTGCTTGCTATAAATGCGGGTCGATGGATCATCAATATAAGAATTGCCCTCGTCGAATGGATACAACTCAGGAAGCTCGTAATACTGATGCACCACCGGCAAGAGGAATTCAGCAACCACCGAGAGGTCGTGGACCAGGTCGTGGTGGTAATGGGGCTGGACGTGGTCAAGGTGCAGCGGGTCGAGGCAATGGTCCTAGAGGCAACACAGATGCAAGATAGCCGAGATTGGTATATGCGGTTAGACGCCGTGAGGATGGCAATGCACTGATGTGATAATCGCATGCGTTTTTCATCTTTGATGTACCTGTTATTGCTTTGATAGATATTGGTTCTACCCATTCGTATGTTGCTAGCACCATATCTGGAAACTTGAATTTAGACTCTAAAATTTCCGATAGTGAGATGAAGGTAATTAGTCCTTTAGGACAGTCGGTATTGGTAAATAAACTGTTTAGAGATGTGCCCTTAGAAATTCAAGGAGAAATATTTTTGGCGAATTTGATGGAATTGCCTTTTGGCGAGTTCAATATCATTTTGGGCATGGATTGGTTGGTTAAGCACCGGCGAAATTGGATTGTCTTTGGCGGCGATGTCAATAAGGACGGTGGAGGATAAAGAAATAATTATGATAGGCGAGCGAAGGAATTACTTGGCAAATGTGGTATCTGCATTTAAGGCAGAAAAGTTGGTGCGAAAAGGGTATGGAGCATTTTTAGCATTTATTAGTGCTTTAGATGCCAAAGAGTTGTCAGTGGGAGATGTGAGAACAGTGAAGGAATTTCCAGATGTATTTCCTGAAGAACTTCCTAGCATACCTCCAGATCGGGAAGTGGAATTTGGTATTGAGCTTTTGCCCGGAACGGCTCCAGTGTCCATTGCTCCTTATAGAATGGCACCGAAGGAGTTGACGGAGCTTAAAGTTCAAATTCAAGAATTGCTAGATCGAGGCTTTATTCGACCGAGTGTGTCTCCGTGGGGAGCACCGATTTTGTTTGTTAAGAAGAAAGATGGGTCGATGCGTATGTGTATTGACTACAGGCAATTAAATAAATTGACGATCAAGAATAGGTACCCTCTGCCAAGAATTGACGACCTGTTTGATCAATTGAAGGGAGCTTCAGTTTTCTCCAAAATTGATTTGAGATCGGGTTATCATCAGCTTAAGGTGAAAGAAGTGGATATTCACAAGACGGCTTTCCGAACTCGTTATGGACATTATGAGTTTTTGGTGATGCCGTTTGGGTTGACCAATGCACCAGCTGCATTTATGGATATGATGAACCGGGTCTTTCAACCATATTTAGACCGGTTTGTGGTGGTATTCATAGATGACATTCTGGTATATTCAAGGAATGAAGAGGAGCATGACTCGCATTTGTGAATTGTATTGCAGTTACTTCGAGATAATCAACTGTATGCCAAATTCGATAAATGTGAATTCAGTTAAGGAAGTGACTTTCTTGGGTCATGTGGTATCACCAGAAGGAATAAGGGTGGATCCTCGGAAGATTGAGGTGTATTGGATTGGAAACCACCAAAGTCGATGGCGAGATTCGGAGTTTCTTGGGTTTGGTTGGAGTTACTATAGGCGCTTTGTTGAGGGTTTTCGTTGATTGCCGCACCCCTAACTAAGCTATTGCGGAAGGAGTACCATATATATGGACCGATAAATAGCAAGAAAGTTTCGAGAAATTGAAGAAGATTTTAACTAAGCGCCATCTTCGATTCAACCCGAGGTCGGAAAGGAGTTTGTAGTTTCTTCGCGATGCGTCACTCACGGGCTTAGGATGTGTATTGATGCAAAGTGGGAAAGTGGTGGTTTATGCTTCTCGTCAGCGAGACCGCACCGAAGTAAACTATCCTACTCATGACTTGGAGTTAGCTGCAGTAGTGTTTGCTCTAAAGATTTGGAGGCATTACCTCTACGGTGAAAAGTCTATCATCTATACGGATCACAAGAGTCTTAAGTATCTTCTTACTCAGAAGGAATTAAACTTGAGACAACGAAGATGGGTGGAGCTGTTAAAGGACTATGATTTCTCAATCGAGTATCATCCTGGAAAAGCTAATGTGGTAGCAGACGCGTTAAGTCGTAAGGTGGTATCTGATTTGATAGCAATGTTTGCTCATTTAAGTTTGTACGAGGATGGTAGTCTGATAGCGGAACTTCAGGTGAAGCCTCTGTGGTTAGAGCAAATCAAGGAAAAGCAGATATCGATAAGAAAGCGGGATCATTAATTCAACAAGTTGAAAATGGTGGAATAAAGGATTTTAGCATAAACGCGGAAGGTGTGTTATGTTTTCGTGGGAGAATTTGTATGCCTAAGGACTCAGATCTGAGACAAATGATTCTACGGGAGGCGCATAGTAGCCCTTATGCTATGCACCTCGGAGGAAATAAGATGTATCGAGATCTTCGTGAACAATATTGGTGGCGGGGTTGAAGCGTGAGATTTACGAATTTGTGGGAAAATGTTTAACTTGTCGCAAGTGAAGGCGGAGCATCAATTGCCGTCGAGATTATTACAACCGGCAAAGATTCCTCTTTGGAAATGGGAGCGGATAACAATGGATTTTGTTAGTGGGTTACCTTTAACACCTACTAAGAAAAACTCCGTTTGGGTAATTGTTGATCGTTTGTGAAAGACTGCCATTTTCTACCGGTTCGTCTGCATTATTCGTTACGAAGTTGGCTAAGTCGCATGCGTATCCGAAATCGTGAGGTTGCATGGGGTACCTGTGTCTCATTATATCGAGATAGGATCCTAGGTTTACGTCACGGTTTTGGAAAGCTTTGCATGAAGCTTTGGGAACAAAGCTAAACTTGATCTGACTTTTCATCCTCGATCGATGGTCAATCGAAAAGAGTAATTCAGATTCGGAAGACATGTTAAGGGGATGTATAATCGACTTCAAAGGTAGTTGGGAGGATTTTCTACCATTGGCGTAATTTGCTTACAACAATAGCTATCGATCTAGCATTTAGATGGCACCCTACGAGGCATTATATGGTCGTGGGTGTCGTTCTCCTAGTTGTTGGACCGAATTGGGCGAACGATGATGTTAGGTCCCGAAATGATCTCTAAAACGGAAGAAAAGTAAAAGCTATACGAGCACGGTTAAAGGAAGCTTCGGATAGACAAAAGTCGTATCAGATCCGAGCGTAGAAGTATCGAGTATGCTTTGTGGGGATCAAGTTTTCTTGAAGGTCTCACCTTGGAAGAAGATTTTCAGGTTTGGGAAGAAGGGCAAGTTGAGTCCTAGATACATTGGACCATATCGTGTGGTGAAGCGTGTTGGTCCGTGGCCTATCAAATCGAATTACCTCCGGAGTTGAGTCGATTCATAATGTTTTTCATGTTTCCATCTTTGAGGCGCTATAGATCGGATCCTTCGCACATAGTACCGATAGAAGAAGTGGAGTTGAATTCAGACTTGTCTTTTGAGGAGGAACCAGTGGAAATCTTAGACCGAGATGCTAAGGTGCTAAGAAAGAAAACCGTGCGTTGGTCAAGGTTTTATGGCGAAATCACGGAGTGGAGGAAGCTACGTGGGAGCCTGAAAATGCAATTCGGCAACAATACCCTCACCTTTTTCAACCAGGTAAATTTCGAGGACGAAATTTTCTTTAAGGAGGGTAGAGTTGTAACACCCTAAAATTCAAGTATCGATTTATTGCATGTTTTGGTGTTTAGATTATGAAGGAAAAATTTTCTTATTTCTTTTTGTGCCTATTATAGTCCTGAAGAAGAGTATAGAATTATTCGGGTATGGAATAATTTTTTTATAGTTTGAGAATTTATTGAAGTGGAGCAAGTGGCATTGACACTTAAGTTAAATTAAGTGTTAAAAAGTAGCATAAGATGAGTAAATGGCAAGGTGGTGTTGGCGCATGGGTTATAGCATGAGGAGAGTGGTTCGAATCCCTTGGATGGCATTTTGACAACTTTTATTTTGCTCTTCTATGGTAAGTGTCGGCCAAGCTTATTTATGGTAAGTGTTGACCTTGTTATTTTGGTTAGTATATCAAAGGAATAAGGTAAGAGTGAATTTTTGTAGGGAATCAAGAAAATATGGAAAGATATGGAGACATAGGGCAAGTATCAAGGAAAGTGTTTTGGAAAAAATTCATGGTCATTTGACCAATGAATTTTGACTAATATGGCTAGGGGGAAGGTTGGCCGAATTTTGCTAGTAGCTTGGTAAGGTTTAGGAGTTTGCTTTTGGTCATTTTAGTTTTTGTGCAAAATTTTGCATTCCTCTTCTCAACTTTTCCCTTTGGCCGAAATTGATCTTTTGGTAAGCCTTGATTATTTTGACCATTTGGTCATTTTTGCTTTTCACTTTAGTATTCATTTTGTGCCTTTCTCATAGTGCCAATTCTACCAACACCAAAAAGCCATTCTTTACTTTTCTTCTCCCCATTGCCGAATATACATTGCTCCCAAAACTCATCTCTTTCTTTCTTTCTCTTTTATTCTCTTTGAAAACCGAAACATCATCATCATTCTTCTCTCATCTTTTATTCTTGATACTCATACTTTCTCTATTATTTTCTCTCATGGCCGAATGTTGATGTACCTATAGCCGATTCATTTTTCTATTTTCTTTGGTCTTATAGCCGAATCCTCCATCTTGCACAAACATCTTTCTCAATCATCTCTTTTCAACCGTGGACAATAGGTAAGGATTCTTTTTAGTTCTTGTTAGTTATAGTTGTCATGGCCGAATCTTAATAAGGGGTATAAAGGCTTTCCTAGATCGAAATAAACGTTCATTCTATTAACGTTTTTATTCGTTATACTTTAGTGCAATAGTGGAAGACCGGAACTCAAGTGTTCATGAGTATCATAGAACGATTTGTTCGATTCTCATTTTTGGAACAAGGATCTTTGTGGTAAGCAAATTTCACCCTTTAACCCTTAGTCATATTTCGATTTAATATTAGATTGGATTAATGATCTTTTGTCTTTGAAGACAATCAAAATAGGGAAGAAAAGGGCGGTGAATAGTGTTCAGAAGAGGGGTGGTTCCGTTATTCCCCCTAAGTATAAACAAAGGACTGTTTCAGCAATCCGGGATTTCCCACTCGGTTGTGGATGTTCATCCGAGGAGAATCAATTGTTTGAAGTAGTTCGTACTCCCGAACCATTATTTGTTCATGGATTTGATTCGGTTGACGAACCATCAATCGGGGAGAAACCGCAAGTAGAAGTAGTTCGAAAATCCGAGGGTAAAAGTTAGATCGTTAATTTCTAAGATTGATTTCGTTAATAAAATATAGTGATTCTAATTATCGTGATATGTATAGGTGTTGACGGCGCGGGAAAGTCTAGTTCTCACTATAACCAGTGTGTAACTTCACACTTATCTTTCGGGTTAGATACTAAACAGTAAGTATTATGATAAATCGTAAAAATGGCCAAATCGAAAAGGTTGTAGTAATAAGTACTTTTGTGTAAATCCATAAAACTGCTAGATCGATAAATTGGGCCATAAAACTGCTAGATCGATAAATTGGGCCATAAAACTGCTAGATCGATAAATTGGGCCATAAAACTGCTAGATCGATAAATATGGGCCAAAGTTTGCTAGATCGCTAATGGGCCGGAAACCCTCTAGTTCGAGATATGGGCCAAAGTTTAATACTATATTGTTAATAGGCCCAAATGAAAGGTTTTATTAAAAACTCAATTGTATTATGGGTTACTTGATAAATTATTTATGATTAAAGTTTGTTATTCATACATAAATGCATGGGATGGGATTTGATGAAGAGAAGAAAGGCTGTGGGCCACGTATCTAGTTCGGTGGCTCTGCCACAAAATTTGGCTTAATGCCTCTAGTTCGGTGACTATGTCACAATCTAGTTGATGAGTGCACTACAATATTATTTAAAAGGCTAAATGCCTACGATTGGTGTGTTTGGCGGGGTGGGTTGACTTGATCCCCACAGGTGTCTTGGTTGAGTGCGGGGTGTGTAGCGGATGGAAATTAGGTTTGGTTGGGAAATTCATTTTACATGCATTTTATATATTTTATTTCATTTTATATTGTTAAAATTTGTAATTGGGCTCAAGCCCAAATTAATGCCTTGATGGTCCAGCCCAATAATGGTGGTAAGTGAGTTACACACTCGAGTTCTTTGTAACACACCCGTTTTATTATCCATCTCGGGTAATGGAAATTGATGTGGACTTGGGCCGGGGATGACATGGTGGAGGCCATACTACAAGCTTGGGTTTCATAAACTATGAACTTATTTAAGTTACTTATTTTAATTACTATTTTGGGTATGATGTAATAAGGCCTCTAATTATGTTTTTATGGATTTTTATGTGTGGATGGATTTAATTTTATTTTAAGACTCTTAATATGGGCTTATGTTAAATCTATAAAGTTTTCTTAAAAATATTGTGTTTTATAACAAATTTTGGACACCTAAGTTACTTTTCAATTTCTTTCAAATTCTTTTAAAACTACGTTAAGGTTTTGACTAATATATATATAAGATTTCAAACAAGTATTTTTTCTTAATTCATAATCATTGTACTTAGTTTTTTTTCAAACCTTATTTCTAAAGGTTTTGCATTACTGTTTTACTTAAGTCATTAGAGAATTTTGGATGTTCGTTCGGTGTGACAAACCAAATCTCGTCTTAACGCATAGACCTGGTTTGGGGTGTTACAGGGGTAGCCGAATTTTTGTTGGTGTTTTGGTAAAGCTTTAGTGCTTGTTTTGGTCAAATTCCTTTAGCATCAAGTGTGCCATTTTCTCCAAATTACTATTCTCTTAGCCGAATTTCTCCTTTGCCTTTTGATAGAATTTTGGTGTTTGTTAGGCCAAAATCTACTCTTGCACAATTTTGTGTTTTCTCCAAATCTCTTCTTTTGCCTTGTGCCGAAATTACAAGCCATTAGTGAACATATTCTCTTCTTTTCTTTCTTCTTGTTGCCGAATGTATCCAAACCATTGAGACCAAAATTTGTTCATTCATCTCTTCTTTATCATTTTCTCAAGTGGGTTGACACTCTTTTCTTCGATTGAATTAGTAAGTGAATTCTTTTCTATGTTCATATTCTTTTCTTTCTAGCCGAATAGGTATTTATCACTATTCGGTTGTAAATCTTGATCTTAACCGAAATGGTGTTATCTTCCATTCCTTCATATTATAATCACCCTCTTTTTCGTAGTGTTCTAAATGGGTGGCCATGTATCATTCTAGCCCTAAGTCAAACGGTGGAAATTGGATCCAATATCGATAAGGTAAGGAGTTCTTCATGGATTATTTGAAATCGTTCTTTATTCGTTTAAAGGATAATAGTGGTTGTGACTAATCGATTATGTTTTAGGGATGAAATCACTCGATATATTCTACCTTCGGACATAGTGGCAAGTGATTCAAGTGTAAGTGATACGAAATCTTTTGAAAATCCGAGGCTAACTTTTGGTTGGTATTGTTCTAGGTCATCGACGAGTGGTTCTTTAGGAAATCAAAATTAGGTGTGTAATCCCGTATCTTCCGTATACATATCTGAACTGGTGTGTAATCTCACACTTCTTTGAAATTTTGTATGAAATATTCTGTGAATCGGTTGGAATACCGAAGAAAACCGAAAACTAGCATCCGTGATCACTCGGGCATGCGCATGATCGTAGTGGTAATCGTATGTTGTAATAAAACAGTTTCAATCAGAAACAGTGATGTGTATTTGAAAAATCATGAAAAATAGGAAACAAGGAATTACAAAGTGAATAAGATATCAAATTAAATCTTACTGTGTCTATTTTGATATGGAGGAAACGGAGAAGGAAAATAAATTTTATATTTTGAGATATCTTAATTTTAGTGAGACTGGTTCTGAATGACTTCGTGGTTCCCTGATCTGTCTTGGAAAAATCTTATAAAATTGTACAAAGTGAATTATGAGTTATAGTTTATATGTACAGATTCCGTTGTGAGTCTATTTTCAATAGAAACAAGTGGGAGCAACATATGAAAACTGTACAATGAGATATTTGAATTTTGGTAAGAGAGATCAGAATCGTTGGTCAGTGAAACAAGTGAATCTTTAAGGAATAAACTGTACTAAATGGCTAAGTCAAAAATTCTGGAAAAATTATAGTAAGAAAATATATGAGTCTAGTCTCAAGAAAAATTTACGGAGTTAGATTTCGAGATTCCTAACTCAAGTTATAGTCAATTTAGTTAGTACGACGCAGATGGATAGTTTCGATTTTTATGCTCCACATTAGTAGTTAAGTCTAGGTTGCGAAATTTCCAAAATACCCTTAGGTTGCGAAATACTGAATTACCCTTAGTGGGAAAATTATCAAAATTACAAAAATGCCCCTAAAGGGCCGAATTACGAAATTGTTTAGATGGGCCGATCTGGTATTTTGCTATATGGGCCAATCTGATATTTTGATAAATGGGCCAATCTGATATTTTGATAAATGGGTCGATCTGATATTTTGCTATATGGGCCAATCTGATATTTTGCTAAATGGGCCAAATCTGATATTTTGCTTAATGGGCCTTTTGATTAATTGTTATAATGGGCCATAATTTTGTAATAAATATCCGAATAAATTACTGTTATTATATTGTGATTTGTTATGCATTATATACATGATTTGCATGGGATGAGATAATGATGAAGAGAAGTTCTGGTAGCTCTGCTACATAAATCTGGTGGCTCTGTCACAAATCTGAAAAATGGCAATGCCATGTAAATTCTGTTAATCTGGTGGCTTGTCCACAAATTTGATATAAATGGCTTAATGCCTACGTTTGGTGTGTTGGCGGGGTGGGTTGACTAAAGATCACCCACAGGTGTGTTGGTTGGTACGGGTGGTGTGTAGCGGATGGAAAACTAGGTTTGGTTTGGGAATTGCATTTCATATGCATATTATATTCGATGCATTTTTATTATTATGAATGGGCTTCGGCCCAAACAATGGCTTAATGGATTTTTGCCTAGTGGACAACGGTAAGTGGGTTACACACTGAGTTCTAGTAACTCACCCCCGTTTTCCTTATTCCTCTCAGGTAATGATCAATGATGGAGACTTGGGCCATGGATGACTCGGGTGGAGGCCATACTTCAGAAACGATTTATTTGGACTTAGATTTCTATTTCGTTCACTTTATTACTTTACTATTTTGAGTTAAATGATGTAATAAGGCCTCTGGTTTATTTTGTTTTGCTTATTGTTTGACGTACCTATATTTTTGCTCAAATTACTTTAAATGGGATTTTTCTAAAAACTTAAATAAAGATTTTTCTAAAATGGATTAACAAATGGATTTCAAAATAAACTTTTACAAATATTTTTAACACGGATATTTTCTCTCGAACTATTAACGATATTTTCAAAAGACTCGGATTCTCTTTCGAATTTTCAACGTCATTTTCAAAAGTCACGGTTTTGTAAGATCATTAGTTCAAATTTATCTATTTATCAAATAATCTTCGAGGTTAGTAGTATTTTATCAAATATTTCGAATCAAACTTGTTTTCTTGATTTTAACAAAGCAATACCTATTTTAGTACGAAAAAAAGAAAAAGGTTTAACATGTTTTGCTCGTGTGACATACCAAATCTGCTCATAACGCATGGGTCGGGTTTGGGGTGTTACACAACACATGAGACATTCTTGGCTCATATATTTCAAATACGGTACCCAATTCAAATTCCCAAATTGGTTCCAAGAATGGTGGAATTGGAATGGACCATCATCCTTTGAGATCCTACCAGAAAAAATTCAAAATTTATGGCCCAAATTCTTTGACAAATTTCAGCCTGAACCAGACCAAAAACACATTTACAGAACAATCCATTTTTTCTCAAAACTGTGCATTTCTTGGATTGTTTCTTGGAATTATTCCTATGAGCAAGATCAATGTACTGGAATTCCATTACTAGTTCGAAACTACAGAACTAAATGGTGGGACAAGTTTAATGATGAAAAATATGATTCAAAATATTTGGATAAATTTTTCAACAAGAATCCGAGATTATGTAAGTCCACAGCCCCGGATCAAACCACAGCAAAATTCCTTCAAGCAAAACTGACAGCTAGTGTGATGTTAGCTTTAGCCAAGACCAAGAAAGAATACAAAAACTCATGGCTGAAATGCTCAGCTTAATGGATTCTGAATCCGAAGATGAGAAATCTTCAGCGTCTTCAATTAAAACGGTGGATCTTGCAGACGATACCACTTCAGTAACCATCACCAGGACCAAGAAAAAAATGATGCAAGAAAAGAAAAGTGAACAGGAAATATTCTCTGAAGCAAACAGTAAATATTCCTTGCAAGAAAGACGAGTGAACAGGAAATATTCTCTGAAGCAAACAGTAAATATTCCCTACAAGAAAAGACGAGTGAACAGGAAATTTTCTCTGAAGTAAACAGTAAATATTCCCTACAAGAAAAGACGAGTGAACAGGAAATTTTCTCTAGCGTAAACAGTAAATATTACCTGGCAAGAACATTAAGATTCTCTGATGCATGAATAGTAAATATTCTCTGTAGTTTGTATTTTTGTAACCAGAGAATATATTCTCTGAAAAGTTTTAATTATGTAATCAAAGTTTCAATTATGTAATGATGAAAGGGATTGAATTTCCCGGTTCAAATGATGTAAAGAGACAATAGCCCTCTATAAAAGGCTATCAGATTTAGAATGAAAGGCACGACTTGAAATACCCATTTCAGAAATCAAAACTCGTTTCTCCAAAGTTTTAAAGTTTCTTCAAATTTTTAAAATTTAAAATTTAAAATATTTTCCTCTTCAAGATTTAATCAAATTTTATTTTCAAATCAAACTCCATTCTTAGGTCCTTGGAACAATCTGGTATCAGAGCCAAGGAGGAGCAGGTATTTCTAAGTTATGAAAATATTCAATTTGTTTTCAATATTTCCGAGTTCTGGTTTAACTGTCTTCATTAATGTATTATTATTTTGCTGAGTATTGATACACTATCCAGTTAGCCATGGGTTAGGCGTGTCAAGGACAAAGTATCCTTGTAGGCAACTTTAATAATCCGAAAATCCTGATAGTAGAACCCCCTTGTAGGAAATAAGAAAACAAAGAATGTTTCCCTTCCTTAGAAGAACCAATTCTTCTGTAAGCTTTGTTTCCAATCAATCCCAAGAGTCCGACCAAACCTCAAACAACACTGTTAATGAACAAGAAGAACATTATGAAAATATTCCCCAAAGATTCAATAATTGGGCTCTTCCAAGAGTTCCAACAAACCAAGTCTACAAGAAAACAACTTTTGAAAATTTAAATACTTTTTGCAGTTACGTTATAAAAACAAAAGAAAGGAGTTTACCTATTCAAAAAAAATATGAAATAATCCAATTATTAGATAGAGTCATCATTAATAAACTCAAAGAACAAAAATACAAATATGTCCATTTTGGACTAGTCCAGGTTGGTGTCAAACCTCTTAGTGTTGAAGCCACTAAAAATACCTCAATTTTAATTGTCTTAAGAGGCCAAAGACACATCATGTTTAATGACTCATTATTAGGAACTATAGAAACAAGCCTATGTACCTGACCAATACATTTTAATTGTTATCCAAATTTTATGGTTTCTTTGACTGACAAAAATATTTTACAATCTTTGACCCTCCAAATACATACCCATAACTACAAAATGCTTCCTGGTACGGAAGTATTAACATTAGTCTATAGACTCCATTTCAAAGCTATGTATTCTGTAGTTAATACCAAGGCTTTACTCCAAAGCCCAAAAGGAGAAACCCTCTTAATAGAAACAGATACTTTAAGATCTCATACCACAATCCCAAGAACAATACAATGACATGAAATAAACCTTCCTGAAAGGTGGAAACTTGAGGGTGCTACAGACCCTGTGACACCAACTCCTATAAGAAACACTTCATTAAGTGAAATCTCTCAACACCAAGATGGCACAGTTGAATTAATATTCAATAGGCCACGAAGAATGCCTCCAAGACATTCCTTCGAAATAGGAAGTACCGGCACAGCTTTTAGGAGGTTAAATTTAGAAGGAGAGTCAAATTCAGAGACACAAATGGCAGATTTTAGGATAGCTAGAGCCTCTGTCTCTTCTATCCCAACAACATTTAGAGTCAAATTATGTTGGACTTGTGTAGCGACTTCCCTCCACCTCTGGGCATATTTCCTGAAACTTTCACCCGATTTCTTCTCCATGTTTTGTAGCGTGATCCTGTCGGGCGCTATATCAGTCACATGGCCATAATGCTTCATGAAGGCCTGTGCGTAATCCTTCCATGATTTGATTTGGGTGCAACTCAGCTGATTGTACCGTTTAGCCGCGACTCCAGTCAGACTATCCTAGAAACAGTGAATCAACAACTGGTCATTGCTGACATATCCCATCATTCTCCGACAGAACATTGTAATGTGGGCCTCAGGGCAGCTGGTCCCATTATATTTTTGAATTCTGGCATCTTAAACTTTACTGGGAGTACCAGATCAGGGACCAAACTCAACTTTTTAGCATCTACCTCACATTGGTAATCAGCGTTTTCCAATGATCTGAACTTCTCCTCCAACCATTTGCAACGATCCTCAAACTCCTTTGGGAGCTCCGCCTTTGCTTTTTCTCCCTCTGCTGCATCATCGAAGTCAAGGACCATTGGTTTTGTCAAATTATCTCCGGGGTTGGAGCTCGAGCCTGTCGGGAAGTTTACTGGTGCTAAGGTACCGGATTGATACTGAGGTCTGATATTGACAGACACTCTTGGTGGTTGTTCTTGGGCATTTACCGGGGCAACGCCTGGAGAATAAGAAGAGTCTTCATTATCGTCCCCGGTATCAACCATGGGGCCCTTTCCTTTATCATGCCATCCAGTCAACAATTGCGTTAACTGGCTCATCATGCTTCTCTGGGATTCCAGCATTTGATCCCTCATATCTTGTTGGATCTTGGCCAACCGTTCTTGCATCTGTGTTTGCAATTGATCCTGCATCTCTTTCTGCATCTGCTCTAACCTCTCTAACCTTTGATCCATGACTTGTGTTTTTCTTCGAGTATAGTAGCGATGTTCCAGGGTAGCTATAACATGATCTCTAGTTAATAGGGTTCTTTTATGATAATTGATGCATGTGATGTGATGTAATGCAAATGCATGAAATGCAATACAAATGCATGGAATGAATGCAAAAACAAATAGAGGCGTTGATTTTAAATTCAATTCCATTAGAAGAACTTTTCTAGAAAATAAATTTCTTTACATAAAACAGATTACGTATGCGGCTTCGTCCTTATAGTCCAGGTGAAGACACCAATCTCTTTCTTCGTATCCGAATGTTACGGTCGTGTCCCATGATCTTTCTCAATAGATGCCTCTTCTAGCTCTTTGTTGCTTGATCCAGGCCGTAACTCTTCACTCACTTATCCTCCGCGATGCTCATAAGCTTCTTTAAGAAAAAATGAGATGTGATGGCTCTCGAATAATCATTGTTGGCTTGAATCTCCTGGCAACGGGGCAAAGTCATATACTATCATCTTTTCTCGTTGTGTTCACTTGGACTGTATTTGGACGACCGTATTATAACCCACTTTATCAAGTAATCTATTTCCTTATGACAAACTCTTCTATTTAGCAATCGAATATGAATCAACACCTCCTTCCTATGATGATGAAATGCAATGCAGTCAAAACAAAAGAAAACACGTTAGTGCAAGAGAAATAGACAACACAGAACACCTGTCTGGGTGACCACTCGGGTTTGGCGTGGCTCTATCTAGGGTAGGCTCCTAGGGCTGCTATATGCCGGGTAAGTTGTTATGTTTCTCGCGTTGATTGTGATCTATGAGAGCATGACATTCTGCATACATAATTATGTATGTTAAGCATGATCATACTAATATTGTTAGCATAACTCTGTGTTATGGGTGATGAGAGGAGGGGGAAGTATGATCTATCATACTGTCACCAGTGATTTGGCATCACAACAGTGGGTTGGCCCCACATATATTATAAAAATTGTGACTAAGTCTCAGTGGTTTGGTACCACATATGTTATTCTTGTAACTTCGGTTACCAGTGGTTTGGCACCACCAGTGGTTTGGTACCACAAGGGGTAGATTTGGGAGACATGGATGGATACTTAGGTTGACGGGTTGCATGACATGCATATGTGTAAATGAATTTGTGTAAGAGCATAACTTCTCTTGGGATGGGGATTTATACACTGAGTCTCGGTGACTCACCCCTTCCTTTACATTTTGCAGATCAGACTTAGATCGTGGATATGGAGCCGGAGTGGACTCGAGGTGGCCATGCTCAGCATTTATTTTATATCAAAGTTTTCTGTTAGGACTTAGCTGTTTTATTTAAATTTTGGGTTTTCCTCGTTGTAATAAGGCCGCCTAACCTTTATTTTTGTGATGTTTTATTTGGTTGTTTTTTTTTATAACTTTCGATAAGCATACTTGGTAAATATGAATTGGTTGTTTATTTTTTAAAACCTCGATAAAAATGTGTTTTCTGAAATGTTCACTGATTAAGTAATAAGTATGGAGTAACAATTAAGCAACTAAGTTTTTCTAAAACAAGATTCAAATTCGTTTTCTCTAAAATTAATCAACAGTTTCCTCCTTAAATAAAATTGACAAGTCGATCTTCAAACATTCTCTTTTCGTAGCACGCCAGACTCGGTTGTAGTGGTTAGACCGGGTTTAGGGTGTTACATATCCCAACAACATTTAGAACCAATTTACAAGGAATAGATAATTCCTCAAATATAGCTCAACCTATCTATGCTAGACAGGAAGAGAGTCCCCAAAATTCACCTAATATGTCACCAACATATTCATCAATGACTAATAATGCAAGACAAGGAGAAAATTCAGAAATATTTGTTTTAGAAAAAACTTTTGAGATAAACAAAGAATGGTGTAGAAAGCACTTCTATTCCAACAAAAATAAGCAAAAAAGAGAAGATTACTTTAAAAATTATAATGATAAAAAAGAAAGCATTCTTCAAGAATATTATGAATTTATGAATACCCATAAAATTCATATAAAATTCTTTGAATGGTTTGAAGAATATTATTCAGAATCTGTTAATATAATAAAACATAATACTAGATGGCAAACTAATAAAGGAGAAGTTGAATCTCGACATGCCCCTTTAATGGAGGTTCAAAATCTTCACAAAAATACTCATCAAAAGATATTAAAATGATAGTAGAAAAAAACAACTATACAAATATTAGTCTTCATACAATAGGAAAACAATTAGATTATATTGAGAATTTGGTGGAAAGTCAACCGATTAAAAAAGAACCAGTAAAAGAGGTAACAAAAAAAGTTCTAAAGAACCAATATTCACACCTTATGAGATTCCAAAACCTTTCCAAAAACCCCAAAATGATTTCTTAACAGAAATCCAAAATAGACTTGATGCTTTGGAAAGTTACAAGTCTGAATTAATTGCACCTGATACCCCAATGTAAGCCTAACATTCAGTAAATACATTACACCAATCCTCCCAATCTGACTCTGACCAGTCAGATGAACAACAAATTAACAAGATGGCTTGGAAAGAACCAAAAAAATTATATTATCCAAAAACCACTGCACCTAATCTTAATATGGAAGAAAAACATGTTTTCCAAAATAAATACAATGCTAATACAATTTATGAATGGAATATAGATAGAATGTCTGAATACAATATTCTTAGTTTATTACAACAAATGACAATGGTTTCAAATGTTTATAAAACCCAAAACCAAAATGGATTAATCAGTGATCATGCTATAGCCAATCTTTTAGTTGCTGGATTTATTGGTCAATTAAAAGGATGGTGGGATCATTGATAAACCAAAATAGTAACATATTCTAGGCCCACATTTAGTATGCTTTTGGATGAATTATCCTTTGATTTATGTAAAAAGGTGCTCTTAATCCTTTCTTTTCATGTCTTATACCCAGGAAAGCACCCAAGGATAAAAAGAACGAGAAACGGGCTCAAAATGGACCAAAACGGACCAATGAGGAAATTGACATGGCCTGGACTTGGACCCACACGGCCGTGCCAAGTCAATCATCTAGAACACGGTCTAACCCCGACTCACACGGCCGTGTCTCATTAAAGAAATCCGAACATGACCTGTCCACGATTTACACGGGCGTGTGCCATGGCCGTGCCTCTGCCGTGGAGAAGAGCAATTTCATTCGGGAAAGGATACTTAGGGAGAAAGAAACGTATTTCAAAAGCCTATAAATACACCCTAAGTATGACCTGAAAAGGGGAGCCCAAAGCCATCGTCTAGGGGCGTCGTGCTAGGCCAGAGAAGGCAGATTTGTGGGGATTCACTCAGGGATAGCCAGTTGATCCATCTCAAGAAGCTGGAATTATACTCAAGACTGAGGATCTCCTCTTCAATTCCTTCAGGGGGTTTTAGGGATTTCTTATGTTTTGTTTTATCTTTTCTCTTGAGATGTTTTCCTTTATTGTTATGAACTAAACCCTTCTGATACAGAAGAGATGAAACCTATGATGAATCTTGTTATTGTTTTCTGAATTATATGATAAATACTTAGTTTGTTCTTAATCATGTGAGCTTAATCCAAATTTAATGTGCTTAGGTGGAGGAGGAATAGACCCTACCTAAGAGTAGATCCAACATAATTAAGCGGAGTTGATCGCACGCCTAGAGATAGGGTGACGAGATTTTGCCGGATTAGGGTGAAACCTAATATGGGAACCCACAGATCGATTTACTTCTATTCTAGGGGGTTATTATAAGAGAACGAGAGTTCCACTAATTAACCTAGGGTTAGACGTTATTCGCCTCGAGAGAGGGTTTAATATACGTTAGGGAGTCTTACGGATCAAACTAAGTGAATAAATCGTATGGTTCAGTGTTAGATAACAAGTGAAGTCTAGGTGGATTCTTCCTAGGGTATCGTCTAAATCAACTGAGTTTTTCCCAAGTTATTTTCCAAATTCATTCTTCTTTGTCTTAGAGTCTTTAGTTTAGTAGTTAATTAATTTAGATTAATAAACAACTTCACTTATTTTAGGCTAAATAATAAAAAGAAAGTTAGTATTAGTACTTTTAGTTCCTTTGGGTTCGACAATCCGGTCTTGCCTAAACTATACTACTGTTCGATAGGTGCACTTGCCTTCATCGTTGTCCGAGTTAGTTTCGTGTTTGATCATTCTTTTATAAATTTTAAAACTCTGATTTACAGCGATCAAGTTTTTGGCGCCGTTGCCGGGGAACTAAAATATTAAGAAAGCTCTATTTTTATTACTTTAGCCATTATTTTTTTATTTTTCGCAATTTATTTTTATTTTTAGTTTTAATTTTAAATTTGCTAAATTTTCTTTCTTTCTTTTCCTAGCAGGTACCTCTAGTTTATGACTAGAAGGAACCCGAGAGGACCTTTAGAATACGACAGTGATATTGAAGCTACCGCTCGGAGAAATCGCGGAGAAATTAGGCGAGCCCTAAATTACCAAGGAGAGCGAGAAGACAGATCCAATCCTACTGAAGGGATGGATTTAAAATAATCTTCCACCACAAGATGTGGCGAAAAATAATGCTCCTCATACTATGTTTGATTATGCTAAACCACATTTAACAGAGAGCGAATCTAGTATTGTTAGGCTGCTATAGCTGCTAATAATTTTGAATTAAAGCCTAACACTATACAAATGATTCAACAGTTTGTTCAATTTGATGGTTTACGGGATTTAAGATCCAAACGCTCATATAGCTAATTTTTAGAGTTCTGTGATACCTTCAAAATAAATGGTGTTTCGATGATGCCATACGACTTGATTATTTCCCTTTTCATTAAAGAATAAAGCTAAACAGTGGTTAAACTCGTTACCACGAGGGTTAATCACTACATGGGAATAAATGACCGAAATTTTTTTATTAAAATACTTCCCACCGGCCAAAACGGCCAAATTACGTAATGATATATCTTCCTTTGTGCAGATGGATTTAGAGACATTATACGATGCATGGGAGAGATATAAGGATCTCTTGAGAAGGTGTCCACACCATGGTTTACCCTTGTGGCTCCAAGTCTAAACTTTCTATAACAGTGTAAACCCCTCAACGAGGCAACTAATCGACTCGGCCGCCGGTGGAACCCTAAATAATAGAACTCCTGAAGCAGCCTACGAATTTATAGAAGAGATGTCGCTGAATAACTATCAGTGGCAAGTTACAAGAACAAGGCCAACAAAAACAAATGAGTTTACAACCTCGACGCGAAGAACCATGCTATCAAATCAGGTAGAGTTGATGAGTAAAAAGCTTGATAGTTTGTATTCTTCACAGGTACATCCAGTCATGCAGTGCGATGCAAGTGGAACTGTGGCGAATCCTGAGTACCCACCCTACCAACCGGGCACAGAGAGCGAACAGATGAACTATATAGGTAACAATTTCAAATCTAATAATAACCCATATAGTAATAATTATAATCCAGGTTGGAGGAACCACCCAAATTTTTCGTGGGGAGGACAAGGAAATCAAGGAAATCAAAGACAACAACCTCCTCAAAATTTCCAAAATCAGCCTTATCCATAGGAAAAGAAGCCGAATCTTGAAGAGACGTTGAACAAATTCATAGCATCCACAGAAGCCCGTCTCCAAAAAACTGAGGTAACACTCGACACCCAACAAACATCTATCAAAAAGATCGAGAACCAATTTGGAGGACTTACAAAGGAAATCGGGGAAATTACCCAGTCGGTCAGAGAAATTGCAAAGCTATTATCCGAACGACTGCAAGGGCGTCTACCGAGTAATACTGAAATTAATCCAAAGGAGCAAATCCAAGCCATAACAGCTCAAGAAAGCGAAGAAGTAGACAAACCCAGTCCAACACAAGGAAACGAGGTAGAAGAAGGTAAAGATGAGGTACCACAAGACAAGCCAAAATCGGTAATCAAGGAGTACCAACCTCGTATACCATATCCCGAAGCGTTAACAAGAGACGACACAGAAGAACAGTTTGGTTAGTTTCTTAAACTTTTAAAGAAATTACATATTAACTTACCATTACTTGAAGCTCTTTCGCAGATGCCAGATTCTAGGAAATTTTTAAAAGAGCTTCTAACAAACAAACGAAAGTTAGACGAGTCGTCACATGTGGAACTTAACGCAAAGTGCTCAAAGAATTCTCCAAAATAGACTACCACAAAAGCTAAAAGATCCGGGAGTTTTACAATTCCATGTTTAATTGGTAGACTAACTGTTGATAATGCATTAGCTGATTTAAGGGCAAGCATAAATGTCATGCCTTATAAATTGTTTAAACAATTAGGTCTAGGGAAACTCAAACAAACTAGGATGAGCATTCAATTAGCTTATAAAACTGTTAGAATTCCTAAGGGTATTATCGAAGATGTTCTTGTAAAAATTGACAGATTTGTTTTCCTAGTAGACTTTGTTGTCTTAGACATGGATGAGGATAATTCGATCCCCCTAATTTTAGGAAGACCCTTTTTAGCGACTGCCATGACTAAAATTGATGTTGATGCAGGAGAACTCATACTTTGTGTAGGTAATGAGACAGTCACCATCAAGGCTCTCGACTTGGCTAGAACATCGAGTAATCAAGGTGAGAACATAAATTCTACTGATAACCATTCGGTTAACCCTTATTTTCAGGAAGCACCACCAAAGAATACAATGAACCTGATCCTAAACCCCATGCCAACAAAGAAATAACTCATGAAGATCGAGGATTCGGTTCGATGATCTAGACGCAGTGGAAGACACACTTCAAGGAGAAATTAGGGATACACGACGAAGAACCAGAACCACACAAGATAAAACCGAAGGAGCCCCAAAAGAGCTAATAGGAACAACAAACCACTTCAAAATAGGGGACCAGTGCATCATTAGATCAGCGAGATCCTCAAATATCTCCTCCCGAATTCTAGCACAAACAAAGAAATATCTTTTAGGGTAACCAGTGTTTTCCCACACGGAACAAATCGAGGTAAGTAATCCTATTTTTGGTACTTTTACTATAAACACATCTCGACTTAAATTTTTTCAAAAGACACAAATGATAGCATGAGGAAGGACTTCCAATTCCTCAAACCACCCTGACAAAGCAAACGAGAGGAGAGTCTAGCTTAAGACTATAAACGAGCACTTCTCGGGAGGCAACCCGAGCACTAACACAATTTATTTTTTCATCTTGCTTTAAATTTATTTTTCTTTTTATTCTCTTCTTTACACCTAGCTTTAAACTAACAAGGGTGCGAGATTTCCGGGACACACGGCCTTACACACGGCGTGGCCGTGGCCGTGTGGACCATAAGAATCCCCGTCTTCGACATAGCGGCAGGCCGTGCGAATCAATTTCAACCACTTTTCGATGTCACAGATCCAACCACTACACCACGGGCACCGACAAAGGGGCACAGCCGTGCCTCATAATCGTGTGAAGCTACTGACTTTCCAACCACGGGCAGAACACGCCCGTGCCTTAAACCCGTGCCAACATACTGACTTGTTGAACATAGGCTAGACACGAGCGTGGGGTAACCAACGCGCCTAGGAACATGGCCGTGCGATGCGGCCGTGTGAATTGACACACCCTCAACCCACGGGCATGGTAAATTGCCAGACTTGAGATTCTATTTAAATACCATGCCCCTCTCCTTCCTCTCCTTACCTACTCTTCTTCTTCTTCCTTTCTTTCTTTTCTCCCTTTTGTTTTTTTTCTTTTCCTAATAAATCCTCAGACTCATGAGCTACAACAAAATCATATCCATGGCAAAGAAGCGTAAAAGGCCAATCTCCTCAAAGGAGACCGATTCACCTGAGTTCATGCCGGCAGCTTCATCCAAACAACAAGCCAAGGGTCTTTGAGACCAATTATCTGTTCTTTTATTTTTATCTTCTCCTTTATTTTACTTATCTTTACTTCTATTCTACTTAATTTAGTTTATTGTTTTAGTTTCTTGTTTTTAGGTTCTTAAGGCTGCTTAGGAATCACGCCACTTCCACCATCAGCAACCCTCCGTCACCTTCAAAGTCACACCCACCTCTCGAACCATCTACCAATAAGGATTCTTAAGCCCCTTTATCTTTTAAACTTAGTTTATTTTCCTTCTTAGTCTCCTTCTCTTTACCTTTCTTGTCTTTAATTATATCTTTAGTCTATTTTAAATTTGTCTTAATAAATCCTGGCAAATCCCCCACGAGTCCCCCAATTTCTTCATCTAGCGCAGAACTCGTGGGCAACCACCACATCCAGACTGGCCCTCCAACTTATCTTTCACCACGATCACTGCCAACTCAAGGATTACATCCATAATTCAAGGAGTTTCACTTATCCCCATATCTTCTGATCTGAACAATACATCTATATTATATATCTTTGGACATTGAGGGCAATGTACATCTTAAGTGTGGGGGGGCGAATCTTAGATATACCAAACATTTTGCATTATTCTCAAATCCCTAAATTTAGTCTTGTTTGAAAGTAAATTACTCATATTACTAATTAGGATGAAATTTCTGATGATTTATAATTTTTATTGATATGTTTTAGATTAAGTCATTGATAATTGTGCATTGATAATTAAATTTAAAGAATACTAGAGAATCAAGCATGATAAGTCTATTTTTCAGAAATTAAAAATTTTCTAGGTTGTCGAACTGAGTTTAAATATTACTTTGAAGTTTGAAATTTACGAGGTTGACATCAAAATACCCATAATTTTTGTGAGTTTTTGAGCCTTATAGAGCATATATTATTTTTCTTGCTCACTATTGATTATGAGTGTGTCAACACTGATTTGTTATTCTAGAACTTGCATCGATTATACATGTCGAGACCACATTTTTTTATTTGATACACAGAGATGATAAAGGCACCTAGGATCTAACCCACTTACTCCATTAAAAGCCTACCTTCACAAATTAACCCCTAGTGAACCCCTTTTAATCCTAACAACCCTTTTTATTGACTCACCCACTAATATTAACCTGAAACCCTTTGTTTTTGTTATCACCATTCCTTTTGACTACCCTTATATCGAGATTTGATTTGATTAATAGCCTAACTATGTTTTTATCTTTTATTATGTATTTATGATTATTCTTAAAAAAAAACAAAGTTTATTCATTATTAGTTATGTGATTAAATGAGCTTATACATTTATTCCAAATATCGAAGAAGAAGCTCGTATTATTAGTTTTCAATTGATGTAATTATTAGTTCATTAGTTCTTAGTTAGGTAATTTGTCAATTCAATCTCGATTCTAACCCTCTAATTCAGCCTTACTCCACATCTTAACCCTAGCCCCGTTACAACCCTAACAAAGACCTTTTGATTTGTGTTTCATCTCATATTTCAGTGGTGGAGATTTTAATTTTCATGCAAGCCTATGGGATTAACTCTTCATGTTCGACTTTTGAGTGCCTAAATTTTGAACCTTAAACACTTTGAGTGATTTGAGTGAATCTTTTGTGAGGATGTCAATCCTTGTCGATTTCGAATAAGAGGTAATTATTTAGATGAAGGGAAAACACCTATATTTTCGAGCTACAAAATCTATGACTTATATTGTTTGAATTTTTAGGACTCTTTGAGTTGAATTATCCATGTATAAATTATCCCTGAATTATGATGAGACACTATCAATGACTATTATGAATTATAGGAAGTTCGTCTTAATTGTAAGTTGAGAATTTTGCTTGAGGACAAGCAAAAGCTTAAGTGTGGGGGTATTTGATAAACCGAAATAGTAACATATTCTAGGCCCACATTTAGTATGCTTTTGGATGAATTATCCTTTGATTTATGTAAAAAGGTGCTCTTAATCCTTTCTTTTCATGTCTTATACCCAGGAAAGCACCCAAGGATAAAAAGAACGAGAAACGGGCTCAAAACGGACCAAAACGGACCAATGAGGAAATCGACATGGCCTAGACTTGGACCCACATGGCCGTGCCAAGTCAATCATCTAGAACACGGTCTAACCCCGACTCACACGGTCGTGTCTCATTAAAGAAATCCAAACACGACCTGTCCACGATTTACACGGGCGTGTGCCATGGCCGTGCCTCTGCCGTGGAGAAGAGCAATTTCATTCGGGAAAGGATACTTAGGGAGAAAGAAACGTATTTCAAAAGCCTATAAATACACCCTAAGTATGACCTGAAAAGGGGAGCCCAAAGCCATCGTCTAGGGGCGTCGTGCTAGGCCAGAGAAGGCAGATTTGTGGGGAATCACTCAAGGATAGCCAGTTGATCCATCTCAAGAAACCGGAATTATACTCAAGACGGAGGATCTCCTCTTCAATTCCTTCAGGGGGTTTTAAGGATTTCTTATGTTTTGTTTTATCTTTTCTCTTGAGATGTTTTCCTTTATTGTTATGAACTAAACCCTTCGGATACCCGAAGGGGATGAAACCTATGATGAATCTTGTTATTGTTTTCTGAATTATATGATAAATACTTAGTTTGTTCTTAATTATGTTAGCTTAATCCAAATTTAATGTGCTTAGGTGGAGGAGGAATAGACCCTGCCTAAGAGTAGATCCAACATAATTAAGCGGAGTTGATCGCACGCCTAGAGATAGGGTGACGAGATTTTGCCTGATTAGGGTGAAACCTAATATGGGAATCCACAGATCGATTTCTTCGCTATTCTAGGGGTTATTATAAGAGAACGAGAGTTCCACTAATTAACCTAGGGTTAGACGTTATTCGCCTCGAGAGAGGGTTTAATATACGTTAGGGAGTCTTACGGATCAAACTAAGTGAATAAATCGTATGGTTCAGGTGTTAGATAACAAGTGAAGTCTAGGTGGATTCTTCCTAGGGTATCGTCTAAATCAACCGAGTTTTTCCCAAGTTATTTTCCAAATTCATTCTTCTTTGTCTTAGAGTCTTTAGTTTAGTAGTTAATTAATTTAGATTAATAAACAACTTCACTTATTTTAGGCTAAATAATAAAATGAAAGTTAGTATTAGTACTTTTAGTTCCTTTGGGTTCGACAATCCGGTCTTGCCTAAACTATACTACTGTTCGATAGGTGAACTTTCCTTTCATCGTTGTCAGAGTTAGTTTCCAGGTTCGATCATTCTTTTATAAATTTTAAAACTCTGATTTACTGCGATCAATCATGCACTCACTAAAACCCAACAGGAAGAAATTTTAAAAGTAATAAAAAAGGATGATCAAGGAAGAGTTAATTTAGATGAACAAGGAAGAGAAATCCAAGATACAGTAGCAACTTTAATTTTCTCAATCTCTAAACACTTTATAGGAGATCCTTCTCATCTTAAAGATAGAAATTCAGAATTATTATCAAATCTAAAATGCAAAAAATTAACCAATTTTAAATGGTATAAAGATGTCTTTATGACCAGAGTTATGCAAAGATCTGATAACCAACAATCGTTTTGGAAAAAAAAGTTTCTAGCAGGACTTCCTACTTTGTTAGGAGAAAAAGTTAGAAATCAAATAAGAGAAAATTATAGAGGTATTATTCCATATGAAAAGCTTACATATGGTGAACTAATTAGTTTCACCCAAAAAGAAGGATTAAAAATTTGTCAAGATTTAAAATTACAAAAACAACTTAAGAAAGAAAGATATCAATGTAGAAAAGAATTAGGATCATTTTGCCACCAATTTGAATTAGGAATGAACCTTCTTCTTCAAAAACATGCTGCCCTGTAAAACCAAAAAATAGGAAAAAGAATATTTCAGAATATTATAAAAAACTCAAATATAGAAAATACAGAAAAGAAAAGAAACAACAAAAAACAAAAAACAAAATTGATAAAACAATAAAATGTTATAGATGTGGAAAACTAAGACACATCTCAAAATATTGTAAAATTAAAATAAAAATTAATAATTTAAATCTAGATGAAGAAATAGAACAAAAATTAAATGAGATTCTCTAAGAAACAGCTTCTTCTGAAAATGATACATCTACCGAAACAGATGAATTACAAATAGACGAATTACATACAACATCCCAATCTTCTGAAGATGAAAATGAACCCTCAATTAATATGTTAACCAAAGACCAAGAATTTATGATTGAAGTTATTGATAAAATTCAAGACCCAGAACTTAAAAGAGAATACCTTTTGAAATTAAAATCCTCATTAAAAGATAAACCAGAAAAAGAAAAAGAAATTATTTCTAGTCAATCATAAATGTATAATATACAAGATATAATATTTAATAAATATGAAAAAATAAAACAAAGAAAAATTGCAAATTCTGAATTACAGTTAGAAATAAAACAAATTAAATTAGAACTTTCTCAGCTTAAAATGGAACAACAAGAAATGAAAAAACAAATGCAAACCTTAAAAATGAAATCCCGAAAAAAGTTCGCAGTAAATCAACCCAACTCAAGAAAATACATAGGAATATATGATGGTTCTAACTGAAGTATCTATTAAAGATATTTAATAAAAATAAATATTATCATAAATAATGAATTTCAATTAAAAAAATAGCCCTTTTTGATACAGGAGCGGACCAAAACTGCATTAGAGAAGGGATAATTCCAACAAAATATTATGACAAAACATCAGAATCTCTTAAAGCTGCAAATGGTAAAAAACTAAAAATTACTTACAAAATTCCCAATGCAGAAATATCCAACAAAGGTATAAAATATCAAACATTTTTTTAATGGTAAAAGATATTACCCAAGATGTCATATTAGGAACCCCATTCATATCCCTACTCAGACCTTATAAAGTAACAAATAATTCTATCTCCACCAAAGTTTTAAACACTAAAGTAGAATTTCCTTTTGTAGAAAAACCAAAGATAAGAAATCTCAACTTATTAAAATCTTTATCCATCCATAATGGGAAAATCGATAATTTAATTAATCATAAACAAAAACAAATCTCTTTTCTAAAAGAAGAAATATGTTTTAAAAAATTGACTGAACAATTAGAAAAAAGAGAAGTACAAAAAAAGATAAATCAAATCAAAGAAGAAATAGAATCAACAATTTGTTCTGACATTCCTAATGCTTTTTGGAATAGGAAAAAATACAAAGTAACATTACCATATGAAAACAATTTTGATGAAAGACAAATACCCACAAAAGCAAGACCTGTAACACCCCTTACCCGGGTTCTACACCAGAACTGGGCCCGAGGCGTTACCGAACTCAAACCACTTGATCGCCACTTAGGCTCGTTGTAACTACTCTCTGAAGTCATCTCAACAACTTCATTCTCGACTTACGAGGCCTCACTCATACATACGAGGGCTCTCGAGACTAAACCGGAACTTTTTCCAATCTTAAAATTTTCCTCTTTCATACAGGTCTCACACGCCCGTGCAAGATTAGACACGCCCGTGCATGGTCACACACGCCCATGTCCCCAAACCGTGCTTAAAAACCCAGCATTCTGCCAATGCCCCACGGCCAAGGCACATGTCCGTGCTCACCACCCGTGGTGCACACTGACTACCTTAAAACGGCCTAGAGTCTAGACACACGCCCGTGTGGCTAGCCCGTGGCCAACACTGATTAATCCCAAACGCCCTAGGCACACGCCCGTGTGGCTAGCCCGTGGCCAACACTGATTAATCCCAAACGCCCTAGGCACACGCCCGTGTGACTAGTCCATGGTCTATTCTGACTTCAAATACTAACATGCAGGGGACGCACGGCCAAAGCACACGCCCGTGGGCTGACCGTGTGTCACACATGGCCTAGACACACGCCCGTGTGTCTACCCACATGGCCAAGAACAAAGCTATTTGCTAAGCTCTCTTCACCCTTATATCTTACACAACATGTACTCATGCAACACATCCATAATCAACTCAAATTGAATTGCAATCTCACATAGAAAACTATAACTTTCTTTCATATAATGTAATAGCCAACAACCATGGCATTATACAAAATAAGCTATCCATCTAAAGGCCAACACTTCTTAGCCATTTATAACAAAATTCACTAACTTGTCTAGCCTCTATACATGCCATATACAAAACATTAAGTTTCATGTACCAAAGTGTGCTGATATGTGGGCTGTCTTCTGATGATCCTCGTATCTCGATTCAACGCTTTTAATCTATAAGACAAGGGAAAGGAAAGGGAGTAAGCTTTGAGCTTAGTAAGTTTATACATAAAAAATTAAGCATCATAGTATAAACTAACCCACAATTAGCATTATACTAACATATAATATACCAATGTGCTTACTCTTTCTATCCCTTACCACATTTCCAACTCATCATGAGTCACATACTCATAACCATCGAAATGCACTCCTGCATTCAATGTCACATTTACACAATATATAACACATCATTATTGCAATAATTCATCCACACAGCTAATTAACATAATTTACATCCACACAGCTATTTTACTCAATAATGCAATCACATGGCTAATCCACACAGTTAACCCACACAGCAAATGTCTCGATGGTTTCGCACTTAGCACACCACAATCGATTAATAAGGTGGTATCGCACTTAGCCTACCACAAAGGTAATCATAGGGGTTTCTCACTTAGCCCACTAAACGATATACCTCACGATAGCATCGCACATAGCCAGCTCATCATCAATATGTATTAGGATGGTATCGCACTTAGCCCACCATCTAGCATTATCACAACACATGCACAAGTCTACTTACTTAATCATTCTACTTAAACCACATAGGTCCTCAATCATTCCCGATCATACATTCATTCACAATTTCTACTACATTCATCCCACATAGGTTTTCAAACATGCTACACATTAGCCAGCATTAACAAATTGTAAGTATGAATGCATTTTTTGTGCATAGACTTACCTCGATACTCAAAAGTATAGAAATATGCAATTTAGTCCACCACCTTGCTTTTGCCTCGGTTACAATCCGAGCTTCGTCTTTCTTGATCTATAATGAATAAATCAGCTTATTCAATACACACATTGACTAAATTGACCCACATTTCATACTTTAGTAAAATTACTATTTTGCCCCTAAACTTTCTCATATTTACACTTTAGCTCCAAATGCTCGTAAAGTGATTTTTATTCAACTTTCTAGTCTTTCATGCTTAGCCGAACCACTTATTCAACTAAAGCATTCATCAATACTCACTAAATCACACATGTATGACCAAACTAAAGTTTTTCACAAACTAGTCCCTACATGCTTTTTCATGGAAAATCACTTAGCAAAAGATGTTTCTACTACATCAAGCCTTCATATTCTTCCATAAAACATCAAAATACATGCATGTCATACATATGTACATTTTTGAACATCCATAATAGCTCACCAAAAAGCTAAAAATAGCTTACTCATGCTATTAGGACTTCAAAAATACGAAGAATATCAAAAACCAGGCTTAGGAGCACTTACTAGCAAGCTTGAAAAATTGAAAGAGCCCTAACAATGGCTATTGGAATTTTCGGCAGCTTGGGGGAGAAGATGAGTGAATTTTTGTCATCTTTTCACCTATTTAATCACTTAATAACTAAATGACCAAAATGCCCTTTTTGATAAACTTCAAATTTTAACACATCCATGCCCATTTTTGTATAAAAATTAAAATTTGGGTAAATTACTATTTAAGGACCTCTAATTAATAATCTAAAGCTATTTCACACAAATAGCTTTTAGAAACACACATTTTGCAACTTTTGCAATTTAGTCCTTTTGGACAATTCAACCACAAATTCACAAAATTGCTTCATGAAACTCACACTAGCATGCGTACATAATATAAACCTCAAAAACTCATTCATAACCCTCGGATTTGTGGTCTCGTACCAATATTCCGACTAGGCCCTAAACTGGGATGTTACAACTCTCCCCCCTTTAGAGATTTTCGCCCCCGAAAATCTTACCAGTAAAGAGGTTTGGATGTTGTTCTCTCATATCTTCTTCCATTTCCCACGTAGCCTCTTCCACACCATGTTTCTGCCATAACACTTTCACTAGTGCTATGCTCTTACTTCTCAACTGTTTCACTTCTCGAGTCAAGATCTTAATCAGCTCCTCTTCATAAGACATATCCGGTCTTATCTCAATTTCTGTTGAAGGAATCACATGTGAAGGATCGGAGCGATACCGTCGCAACATCGACACATGGAACACATTATGAATATTTTCCAACTCTACCGGCAAAGCCAACCGGTACGCTACAGGCCCAACTCTATCTGTAATCTCATACGGCCCTATGAATCTTGGACTCAGTTTCCCTTTTCGTCCAAATCTCATAATCTTCTTCAACGGGGACACTTTCAAAAACACTTTGTCGCCCACTTCAAACTCAATTTCTTTTCTTTTCAAATCCGCGTACGACTTCTATCGATCCGAAGCAGCTTTCAGAATATTACGGATTACTTTCACTTTCTCTTTGGTCTCTTTTACTAGATCGACCCCATGGATCCACTTCTCACTAAGCTCGGTCCAATACAAAAGAGTCCGACACTTACAGCCATACAAAGCCTCATACGGTGCCATCTATATACTCGACTGATAACTGTTGTTATAGGCGAATTCGACCAAAGGTAGATATCTTTCCCAACTACCTTTGAATTCTAGCACACAGCATCGAAGCATATCTTCCAGAACTTGAATCACTCTTTCAGACTGACCATCGGTTTGCGGATGGAATGCAGTGTTGAAATTCAATCTCGTACCCATGGCCTCTTGCAACTTCTTCTAAAATCTCGAAGTAAACCTCGGATCTCTATTCGATATAATAGACACAGGTACACCATGCAATGTAACACCCCAAACCCAGCCCAAACACCATGACCGGATCTGGCATGTCACTTAGGGAGATTTTAAAAGATGTCGCAATTTCGAAAAATTATTTTTCTTGAGTTTAACACTTTATTCGAGAAAACTGAATGGTTAGATGTTTTGTAAAGGATATACATTTTATATTTAAGCCTTAGTGGATTAAAACCCGAAATTTGATACATGCCTTAACTTAATTAAAACGTAAAATGTAAATGTCTAATAATAATAAAAGCCCAAAGCAAACGAAAATATGAAACTAGTGGCCCATGGCCTTATTACAATGAAATTTAAACCCACTAATCAAAAATATTAAAAATAAATAATCTAGTAAAGTCTTTTGCTGAATCGTAATAATCCCTCGCATGGCCACCTTGCGCTCTTCTCCAACCCGGTCCAATGCACTAGGTGCTACCTGAAAGATGTTAAATAATAGGGTGAGTCGCGAGACTCAGTGTGTGCAACCCTCGTGCACCATCAGTTGGGCCTTAGCCCCACGAGCAGATATAACAGAGTATAATATATCAGAAAATATGCAAAGCCCAACCCAATCCTAGGTTTCCATCCGCTACACACCACCCTTACCTGCCAATCACACCATTAGGGATTTCTACAATCAACCCACACTGCTACACACCATCGATGGTAGTCATGCTGCAGATAGCTGCTCATCATCAGATCATGGCAATAGCCACTACAACAGATCATGGCATTAGCCACTACAACAGATCATGGCATTAGCCACTACAACAGAACACTTCCCCTTTCATCAATCACCCAACCCCATGCAATCACAGAAACCGGCATACATGTTCATCATACCAAATCAACAGAAACATTCACTTTAGAATGACAGAGATCACTAACCTGGTGATTCGCCTTTACCCTTCTCTGGTTTTCAACCGTTATGTCGGAATTTTGGCATTTAACAGAATATAAACAGGTTTATATACACATGCTAACAGACAATCTAAATGGTGTGAGAAGTTACACACCTGATTAATACGTAGGACTACCCTCTATGTCGATACCCTCGCTAATCAGATCTACTGCCCTTTGTCCACAACTTTGCTCAAAAGCCGGAAGAACGCGAAGATAAGGCCTCTCCTATATTCGGCCAAGGGTTAGTGTTTTACCCGAATTATATGCTTAAATTAACAGATCTCCTTACCTTGAAATCTCGAAAGTGATACGATCCAAGGGCTACTGAACTCTGGCTTAGAAATCTAAGCGATTGAATCCCCTTCAAATCCTTAATGCCGCAAGCGATAGAAAACACCCGATTAGTTAACCATATAGCCATTCGGCTAAGATCTCTAAAAGCCGGAAAAGAATACACAAATCGACATTAACCTCTACAGATGATTTCGGCTACCCCCTTGCAGAAAAATTCGGCAATCCCAGAAGAAGATCGAAGCGTAGAAGAGTATAGATCTAAGAATTTCGGCTTTTAAGAAAATCCCGAAAAGATGAACTAGAAGTGTTTTTTTGTCTTGTTATAAGAATTGAATGAGGAGTTTCGGCTTCTGGCAGAAAAAGAGAAGAAGAAAAGAAAATAAGAAAGAGGCTTGGAGATTTTGGCTAGGAAGAAAAAGAATGGAAACAGATTTCGACAGCAGAGAAAACTGAGAGAAAGCTTTCAGAAAACTCTCAAAATTTCGGCATTTACTCCCCCTAACTAGCCGTCCCCCCCTTTACACACACAGTCCAAATTTCGGCCACCTCTAGCCTCCTGGATAGCCTCTCATCTTTTCCCTTATCCTTATCAGAACTCACATCCAAAAGAGTCCTACATCACACCACTCCTTCCCCTTTTTTTTCCTGCTCATTATCCACTTCAACAAAACATTAAAAATCCCTAAATTTTAGCCTTGTTGCCGTCCCCCCTAGCTCTCCTTGGGCTGCCGAAATTAGCCCGATTTCTTGGGCTCCAAGCGGCCACACTGAGGCCCCCCTTCTTTTGCCTATTGGCGCCACTTATAGCTCCCTCCTACTGCACCTTTTGTTCCTGGGCCACAAGCCCATTATGCCTATTTCACTCTCAATACTTTATTTAAACCCCATAGTCCCTAAACAAAATATTTAGCCAAGACCTCGGCCCATTCCCGAGCCCAATTTGCACCTCTAATACTTAAGTTAACACATTAAATGTATCCACCCATTAAACGCATAGGCCCAAAAATTCAGGATGTTACATGCAATCTCACTATCTCTGCCACATACAACTCAGCTAACTTATCCAGTGAATAATTAACACGTACTGGAATAAAGTGAGCCGACTTTGTCAATCTATCCACAACAACCCACACAGTATCTCTCTTTCTCGGAGTCATCGGCAACCCCGTTACAAAATCCATGGTAATCCGATCCCACTTCCATTCGGGTACCATTACTGGCTGAAACAATCCCGAAGGCACTTGATGCTCAGCTTTCACTTGTTGAAAAATTAAACACTTTGTCACATACTCTGAAAATATCTCTTTTCATACCCGTCCCACCAATACAACTTTCTCAAGTCGTTGTACATTTTCAGATCTTGCCTGGATGTCTTGACAAACATCCACCGTGGGCCTCATGCAAAACCTTTCGAATCAACTCCTCATCCTTAGGAACACAAATTCATCCACGATACATCGCACAACCATTCAAATCCACTCGAAAATCGTAATCACTTTACGATCCGCACTTAGCTATCTTAGCTTGCATCTCACATCGTCATTTTTCTGAGCCTCATATATCTGTTGAACAAATAGCGGCTTAGCTCTCAACTCTGCCAAAATAGCACCATCGTCAAACAATGCTAAACTCGTGCTCATAACTCTTAGAGCATACAAGGATTTCCTACTCAGGGCATCCGCAACCACATTTGCTTTTCCCGGGTGGTAATCAATGACTAACTCATAGTCTTTCAACAACTCAAGCCACCGTCTTTGTCTCAGATTCAGATCCTTCTGATCCATCAAATACTTTAAACTCTTGTGATCCGTAAAGATTCGACATTTCTCACCATACAAGTAATGTCGCCAAATCTTTAGCGCAAAAACAATCGCAGCCAACTCTAAATCATGAGTCAGATAATTCTTCTCGTGCGGCTTTAGCTGCCTCGAGGCGTAAGCGACTACCTTACCCTCTTGCATCAACATGCAATCGAGACCATTAAACGACGCATCACTAAAAACCACGAACTCTTTTCTCGATTCTGGTTGAACCAAAACCGGTGCCTCAGTCAACATTGTCTTCAGCCTCTCGAAGCTCTGTTGACATGTCTCAGTCCATTCAAACTTGACATCTTTATGCAATAGTTTTGTCATCGGGGTGGCAATCACAGAGAACCCCTTTACGAAACGTCTGTAATATCCCGCTAATCCCAAGAAACTTTTGATTTTTAACATGTTCCTCGGCGGTTTCCAATCCATAACAGCCGATATCTTACTCGGGTCAACTCTGACACCATCACCTGACACCATGTGTCCTAGGAATCCGACCTCGCGGAGTCAAAACTCACTCTTGCTAAACTTAGCATACAACTGCTTATCTCTTAAAGTTTGCAAGACAATTCTCAGGTGCTCTTCATGATCGTTCTCATCTCGAGAATAGATCAATATGTCATCAATAAAGACAACCACAAACTTGTCCACATATGGTCTGAAAACACGGTTCATCAGATCCATAAAAATCAAAGGTGCATTCGTCAAACCAAACAGCATAACCAAAAACTCATAATGGCCATACCTTGTCCGAAATGCAGTTTTCAACACATCTTGCTCTTTCACTCTAAGCTGATAATAACCAGACCTCAAGTCTATCTTGGAGAACACTATAGCTCCTTTCAGTTGATCAAAAAGATCATCAATCCTTGGTAAAGGATACTTATTCTTAACCGTCACTTTGTTAAGCTGTCTATAGTCTATACACAATCTCATAGACCCATCTTTCTTCTTCACAAACAATACTGGGGCACCCCACGGTGAGTAGCTCGGTCTTGTAAAACCCTTATCTGTCAACTCTTGCAACTGAACCTTCAGTTCTTTCAAATCTACAGGTGCCATTCTATACGGAGCAATTGAAATAGGTGCCATTCCCGAAACCAACTCAATTCCAAACTCAACCTCTCTCACTGGAGGTAATCCGGGTAACTCTTTCGGAAATACATCTGGATACTCACATACCACTGGCACTGTTCCAAACTCTACTCCAACCTCTCGAGTATTCAACAAAAAAGCAAGATAGGACTCACATCCTTTTCTCAAACATTTCTCAGCCACCAGGGAAGAAATCATCACTGGTAGGCTATCCGATCCACCTGATTCAACCCGCACCACATCTCTACTCTCACATTTTAGTTCAATAAACTTACTACCATAGTTCACTAAGACACTATGGGTAGTCAACCAATCCATGCCTAGGATTAAATCAAACTCATCAAACGGCAACAACATAAGGTTTGCCGAAAAACAATGATTCTCAATCAATAAAGGACAATTCTTACACACTCTGTCCACTAACACATGCTTTCCTAACGAGTTTGACACCTTAACCACTATGTCCGTAGACTCAACGGTCATACTCAAACTAGATGTTAACCTCATGCAAATATAAGAATGAGTAGACCCTGGATCTATTAAAGCAATAACGAAGGTGTCATAGAGAGAAAAAGTACCCGTTATCACATTAGGGGAGGATGCTTCTTCGCGAGCGCGAATAGCATACGTCCTCGCAGGTGCCCAACCCTCTGGTCTCACAGCAGAATCTCTGGGCGCACCTCTACCACTAGCCCCACCTCTTGGGTTCCTTGGTGGTCTACCCCTTGTAGACACATCACTAGGTCTCACTTCTTGCTTTTCTTCCTTATCATCCTCTCTCGGACGATTCTGGATAAAGTGGTCAGGGGAACCACATTTATAACATTTCCAACTGTTTCCCCAACACTCTCCGGTGTGATACCTACCACAACTTGGACACTCCAGTTTACTCTTCGTATTGCCCACACTTTCCATCGAGGGGGCTTGGACTCTCGAACCCGAACGAGTATTGCCCAAGTCTCGATGCGAATAACCCACTGGTGCTGTTGTCCGAGGATTCACGTCCTTGGATCTTTTAGACTGGGCTTGGTATGACCTGCCCATTGGCCTCTTTCTAGCATCTCGGGCTTCACTCACAGCCCTCATCTTTTCTGAACTCAGCTCTTCGGCCTTACTTGCCCTCTCAACTAATACCACAAATTCTTTCAACTCCAAAATGCCCACTAGGAGTATGATATCCTCATTCAGCCCATCTTCGAACCTCTTGCACAAAATGGACTCTGTCGACACACATTCTTGAGCGTATTTGCTAAGCCTAACAAACTCACGCTCATATTCCGCTACTATCATCCTTCCTTGCTTCAACTCAAGGAATTCTTTCCTTTTTCGGTCAGTAAACCTCTGGCTTATATACTTCTTCCGGAACTCTTCCAGAAAGAAGTCCCACGTCACTCGCTCTTTCGGGACCACTAACGTCAGTGTCTTCCACCAATGGTATGCCGAATCTCTTAGGAAAGATACGGCACACTTCAAACTCTCCTCAGATGTACATGAGAGCTCTTCAAACACCCTCATCGAGTTCTCCAACCAGAACTCCGCCCTCTCTGGGTCATCGTCTACCTTAGCTCCAAACTCCTCGGTCCCGTGCTTCCTAATCTTATCCACCGGGGGTTTCGATATCCTTACTACATCCATACCTTGAGGAGCCACTGGATTTGGCTGAGGTATAGGAGGAGGAGGTGGAGCATTAGGGTTCGCTCAAACATAATCCGAGTACCAATTACTCATCATCTGGAGAAAGGCTTCTCGTGCCTCTTCCCCTTGACCCCTGACCTCGGGTCCACTCTCAATGGGTGCAGTTCCGTGCGCAGGAGCCGGCGCGTTACTAGCTGCTTCATCAGTAGTCGATGGATCAGAATCCATATACTATATAAAACAAGATTTAAAATCATCAGAATCCACCACACTATCATTGTACTCTTATGGCATCTATAGCTAGACTCTTACACCCGATACGGTAGTCCTAGAACCGACTAAACTATAGCTCTGATACCACTAAATGTAACACCCCTTACCCGGGTTCTACGCCAGAACCGGGCCTGAGGTGTTACCGAACTCAAACCACTTGATCGCCACTTAGGCTCGTCGTAACTACTCTCTGAAGTCATCTCAACAACTTTATTCTCGACTTACGAGGCCTCACTCATACATACGAGGGCTCTCGAGACTAAACTGAAACTTTTTCCAATCTTAAAGTTTTCCTCTTTCATACAGGTCTCACACGCCCGTGCAAGATTAGACACGCCCGTGCATGGTCACACACGCCCATGTCCCCAAACCGTGCTTAAAAACCCAACATTCTGCTAATGCCCCACGGCCAAGGCACATGCCCGTGCTCACCACCCGTGGTGCACACTAACTACCTTAACACGGCCTAGAGTCTAGACACACGCCCGTGTGGCTAGCTCATGGCCAACACTAATTAATCCCACACGCTCTAGGCACACGCCCGTGTGACTAGTCCGTGGTCTATTCTGACTTCAAATACTAACATGGAGGGGACGCACAGCCAAAGCACACGCCCGTGGGCTGACCGTGTGTCACACATGGCCTAGACACACGCCCGTGTGTCCATCCACATGGCCAAGAACAAAGCTATTTTCTAAGCTCTCTTCACCCGTATATCTTACACAACATGTACTCATACAACACATCCATAATCAACTCAAATTGAATTGCAATCTCACATAGACAACTATAACTTTCTTTCATATAATGTAATAGCCAACAACCATGGCATTATACAAAATAAGCTATCCATCTAAAGGCCAACACTTCTTAGCCATTTACAACAAAATTCACTAACCTGTCTAGCCTCTATACATGCCATATACAAAACATTAAGTTTCATGTACCAAAGTGTGCTGATATGTGGGTTGTCTTCTGATGATCCTCGTATCTTGATTCAACGCTTTTAATCTATAAGACAAGGGAAAGGAAAGGGAGTAAGCTTTGAGCTTAGTAAGTTTACACATAAACAATTAAGCATCATAGTATAAACTAACCCACAATTAGCATTATACTAACATATAATATACCAATGTGCTTACTCTTTCTATCCCTTACCACATTTCCAACTCACCATGAGTCACATACTCATAACCATCGAAATGCACCCCTGCATTCAATGTCACATTTACACAATATACAACACATCATTATTTCAATAATTCATCCACACAACTAATTAACATAATTTACATCCACACAGCTATTTTACTCAATAATGCAATCACGTGGCTAATCCACACAGTTAACCCACACAGTAAATGTCTCGGTGGTTTCGCACTTAGCACACCACAATCGATTAATAAGGTGGTATCGCACTTAGCCTACCACAAAGGTAATCATAGGGGTTTCTCACTTAGCCCACTAAACGATATACCTCACGATAGCATCGCACATAGCCAGCTCATCGTCAATATGCATTAGGATGGTATCGCACTTAGCCCACCATCTAGCATTATCACAACACATGCACAAGTCTACTTACTTAATCATTCTACTTAAACCACATAGGTCCTCAATCATTCCCGATCATACATTCATTCACAATTTCTACTACATTCATCCCACATAGGTTTTCAAACATGCTACACATTAGCCAGCATTAACAAATTGTAAGTATGAATGCATTTTTTGTGCATAGACTTACCTTGATACTCAAAAGTATAGAAATATGCAATTTAGTCCACCACCTTGCTTTTACCTCGGTTATAATCCGGGCTTCGTCTTTCTTGATCTATAATGAATAAATCAACTTATTCAATACACACATTGACTAAATTGACCCACATTTCATACTTTAGCAAAATTACTATTTTGCCCCTAAACTTTCTCATATTTACACTTTAGCCCCAAGGGCTCGTAAAGTGATTTTTATTCAACTTTCTAGTCTTTCATGCTTAGCCGAACCACTTATTCAACTAAAGCATTCATCAATACTCACTAAATCACACATGTATGACCAAACTAAAGTTTTTCACAAACTAGTCCCTATATACATTTTCATGGAAAATCACTTAGCAAAAGATGTTTCTACTATATCAGGACTTCATATTCTTTCATAAAACATCAAAATACATGCATGTCATACATATGTACATTTTTGGACATCCATAATAGCTCACCAAAAAGCTAAAAATAGCTTACTCATGCTATTAGGACTTCAAAAATGTAACATCCTAAAAATATTAGAGTATCATCTTGTTATTTGTGTTAGCTCGGATATGATTGTTATTGTGTGCTTAGTATATTTGTGTGAAGGCTTGGAAATATTAACTAAGCTAGAATAAATTTTAGTGTGGAAATTTAGTGAAGAGGATTAAGTAAACTTAACACTTAAGTTAATTTAAGTGTTAAATTTAGAACATGAGGAGTTAGTAGCATAGTGGATAAGGAGCTTGAAAGGTTGCTTGAGGGAAGTGGTTCGAGTTGCTTGGAAAGCATTTTGTAGACTTTATTTTTTTGTATCCTAGCATTGATGGACGGTCAAACTCTAATTATGATAGGTTGGACCTTAAGTTTTTGGTAAGTTGAATATTGGTTTAAGGAAAGCTTGAAATAGGGGATAAGAATCTTAAAGTTATGGAAGGTTGGGGAGACAAAGGGCTTGGCTTAAGGAAGATGTTTTGGAAACTCTTTCAAGGCCTTTAGTGCATGTATGTGGACGGCAAGTGTGGCTAGGGGTGGCCAATGTTGTTAGGTGGTTTGGGGAGGATATTTGGTCAACCTTTGGCATTTGTGCATCTTTTGGCATTGTTTTCTTTCTCTCCAAAAACTCCCTCTTTGGCCGAATGTTTTTGTGCATTTTGTGCAATTTTTGCTTTTGGTTTAGCCTTCATTTTGTTTGAACCAAAAATGTTATTTCCTTTCTCTCATCTTTGCTCTTGAAACCGAAACCTCACTTGGCTTTTGTGCATTTTCTTTTTGGAAAATAAGTGTTTGGTCGAATCTCTCTCACACATATCTCTCTTTTCTTCTTTTGATATTGATTCATAATCACATTTTCTTTTTTTACTCTCTCTTGGCCGAATCCTTCTCCTTCTCAAGTTCCATTTCTTTTTCATCCATTTCCATTCTATTTCTCTTTTCTTTTTTTTACTTCACCATAGCCGAA
The DNA here is from genome assembly GCA_025698515.1 of Gossypium sturtianum. Taxonomy (NCBI): domain Eukaryota; kingdom Viridiplantae; phylum Streptophyta; class Magnoliopsida; order Malvales; family Malvaceae; genus Gossypium; species Gossypium sturtianum. Next base: position 29,473,898 of record CM046949.1, read on the forward strand.
TCTTCTTCCTCTCTTTTGGGGTTATTTTGGCCGAATATTCAAGGGTAGATCCTCTTTGATTTTCTTCAATCGGTTTTGAAAAAAAAGGGTAAGTGTTCATGGCCGTTTTTCCTTCTTTTCTTTCTCCTTTCTAAGTCGTTTTCTTGTGGACAAAGGCCGAATCCTTGGGCATTTGTTTGCAAGGTTCTAACCATTATTTAGGAACCGATTTTTCCTTTAGGCTCTTTGGGACGTTGGAAGTAATCGATCTAAGCCATTCCATTAGCAATCGAAGTTGGTAAGTCAAGTGGTAAGATTCATGTCGATTCATTATTCTTTTTGAGGATAAAGACTAAGGCTATTGGGATTAAGATGTGATGTTAGCCGAATGGATTTTTGCTTATAGTTTTGTGGTTTGGCCGAATGTAGGACAAGGTGATCTAGTGCGGTAGATCGGATCTTCGGAAGTTAGTATTTGCGTTAGTAAAAGGTGTGTACCTTACACACTTTATAATTCGGTATATATATATATATGTGTGTGTGTTAATAACTATTCATGTTGTTAAAGCCGAAAACTATGAGATCTTGAAATGATACCTTGATGGGTATGAGCAAGGATACGGGTAAGTCCGTTTCAATATGATGTTGATATATGTTGTTAATATCACGATCTACGATATATATTGGTTATATGTTTATATCAAAGTATATTGACATGATTTGTTTATCTATTGCATTGGTATGGGCAATATGAGAGGAGGGGGAAGATTGATATTCGTGTCTTTGGACACCAAAGGTTTGGCACCTCCAGTGATTTGGTATCACATTTGTGTCTTTGGGACACCAGAGGTTTGGCACCTCATAGCGACTCGTCCCTGTGGATTAACACCACCGTGGGTTGGCCCCACTTTTGAGATATGGGATTGTCGCCAGTGATTTGGTATCACACGTGGGTTGGCCCCACAACTTGATTATTCATGACTTTGGTCACCAGTGATTTGGTATCACATTTGTGTCTTTGGGACACCAGAGGTTTGGCACCTCATAGCGACTGCGTCCTGTGGATTAACACCACCGTGGGTTGGCCCCACTTTTGAGATATGGGATTGTCGCCAGTGATTTGGTATCACAAGTGGGTTGGCCCCACAACTTGATTATTTGTGACTTTGGTCACCAGTGGTTTGGCACCACCAGTGGTTTGGTACCACACGGGGTAGAAAAAGGAGTTACGGATGGCTAGGTTTGGTGCATAATATATATATTGCTTGGTTATAATTTGTGTAAGTATGTGGTATTTACCCGGGAGAGGGAATATGCACTGAGTCTTGGTGACTCACCTTCTCCCTTACTTTTTCAGGTAATTCGTAAATTCGCGGATGAGGAGCCGGATGAACTCGAGGAGGCCATGCAATAAAATTTGGTTTTACATGAACTTCCATTTGGGTACTTTATTTTAATTTGTTTTCATCTTTTTATGGATTTGTAATAAGGACTCTTTAATTATGTTTTTGGATTATTTATATGCTTTGGATTTGTTTTAAATATGGCTTATAAATTACATGGTTGATATAATAATTTGAGCACCAAGTTTTCTAAACTACAAAACGCGATGGTTTTTAAAACGTTATCATCGGGTAACATAAATCAATTGATAGTATTTAACAACTTAAGTATTTTTGATAACTCATACTATTTTCCAAAACTCCAGTTTCCAGATTTCTATTAGACACGGTTTTCAACCTAATCGCTTTAGTTTCTTTTCAATTTATAAAAGGTTTACAAATCTAAGCTGCAACTAAGTTTTAAAGATTTATTTTCGGGATTTCAAAGTAAATTATCAGTTTTAATTTATTATACACTCGATTTTCTACGAACTTAGAACAACAAAAAGTTTTTTTTTACTAAAATTTAATCGTTAACTCTATTTTCTTTGAAACGTTTTCCTTCGTGGCATGCCAGATTCGGTCATGGCGTATTGACCGGGTTTGGGGTGTTACAAAAAATACGAAGAATATCAAAAACCGGGCTTAGGAGCACTTACTAGCAAGCTTGAAAAATTGAAAGAGCCCTAACAATGGCTATTGGAATTTTCGGCAGCTTGGGGGAGAAGATGAGTGAATTTTTGTCATCTTTTCACCTATTTAATCACTTAATAACTAAATAACCAAAATGCCCTTTTTGATAAACTTCAAATTTTAACACATCCATGCCCATTTTTGTCCAAAAATTAGAATTTGGGTAAATTGCTATTTAAGGACCTCTAATTAATAATCTAAAGCTATTTCACACAAATAGCTTTTAGAAACACACATTTTGCAACTTTTGCAATTTAGTCCTTTTGGACAATTCAACCACAAATTCACAAAATTGCTTCATGAAACTTTCACACTAGCATGCATACATAATATAAACCTCAAAAACTCATTCATAACCCTCAGATTTGTGGTCTCGCACCACTATTCTGACTAGACCCTAAACTGGGATGTTACAAGACCCATACAAATGAACAAAGAAATGGAAGAATTTTGTAAAAAAGAAATACAAGACCTTCTTAATAAAAATTTAATTAGGAAAAGCAGTTCTCCTTAGAGTTGTTCAGCATTTTATGTAATAAAAATGCAGAACTCGAAAGAGGAACGCCAAGATTAGTAATTAATTACAAACCTCTCAATCAAGCCTTAAAATGGATTAGATACCCAATACCAAATAAGAAAGATTTGCTACAGAAACTTTGTAATGCAAATATTTTCTCAAAATTTGACATGAAATCTGGATTTTGGAAAATCCAAATAAAAGAAGGAGAAAGATATAAAACGGCATTTACTGTACTATTTGGACAATATGAATGAAATGTAATGCCTTTTGGATTAAAAATGCTCCATCCAAATTTCAAAGAATAATGAATGATATTTTTTACCAATATTCTCAATTCACAATAGTATACATCGATGATGTATTAGTGTTTTCAGAAAAGTTAGAAAAACACTTCAAACATTTATTCATCTTTATAAAAGTCATAAAAAATAATGGTTTAGTAGTTTCTAAATCCAAGATAAGTTTGTTCCAAACCAAAGTAAGGTTTTTAGGTCATTACATTACCCAAGGAACCATTACCTTTAATAAATATTTACGAAGTTAGTTGTGTAGTTAATTAGGTTTTGGTTAAGTTAATTTGCTTGAATTAGGAGTAATTAGGAAAAAGGACTAAATTGCAATAGCGGTGAAAGCTTAATTATAGATTAAAGAAAAGTTAAAAGGACCAAATAGGAAATTATACCTTTTTCTAAAGTTGAGGCGGCATATGCCTGATAAAAATCTTAGATTTTTATGTTTTAAATATATATATAAATATATTATTTAATTATAAAGTATATTATTATTTTATTATATTGTAAATTTTATTAATTATATTATATTATTATATTATAAATAAACCAAAAAGTTGACAAATGTATGATGCATATGATGACATGTGGAAAAATGAAATACATATATTAGTAATTATTACATATTTACTTATTATTTAAGTAAATAATATTATATTATATTATTTTTTTTTGTTATTGTATTAAACTAATTAAATAAAGGAAATAAAAAGAAATAAAAGATAGAAAAAGAGACAAATAGAAACAAAATAGGCAAACGAAACAGAGAAGGAAAGAAGGAAAGAAAAAAAAAGAAAGAAAGAAAAGGGAAAATTGGGGTTTTGAGGTTCCAAGCTCAATTGGTAAGTTAATTTAAGTATTTTTCTTGTAATTTTTGAGTTTTTAGAAACCTAGAACAAAATATTTCATGGTTTATGTTGAAATTTTGGAAGTTATTAGATTTCTAGACATTGATTATGTTTAATAAATGAAAGAATTAGGGGTTGTTTTAATAGAATTGGAGGTTAGATTGTTAATTTTGTGAAGTCTAGGGACTGTTTTGGTGGATTGTTCTTTGTGTTGGAAATTTGAGTTGAATTACTAAGTTTAGTGAGTAATTAAAATATTTTGTACCATGAGTTTTGTTAATATTAGCTTTCAAGGAATTTAATGCTATAAATTAAATTAGCATGGTGTTAAGTTATAAAATTCAAGAATTTAGGGATTGTTAATAAATTATATGTATAATTGGTTAATTATGGAAATGGTAAATTCAAGGATTAAATTGTGAATTAATTGAAAGTATGAGTTGCTTTGAACCTTGTGGAATAATTGGTTGAAATGGGACTTTCTTGATTTTAATTAAATAATATGATTTATAATTGGGGATGTAATTGAGTAAATTACAAATGAGAAGGATTTTTTAAAATTAAAGATATATATAGGCTGTATATTAAGGGTTAAGTATTCGGCAATAGTGGGTTATGTGTTAATGGTGGAATTAACTTGGTTGATATGATGGATTAAATTGTATAGGATGTAAATGTTTTGGGACAAATGTGTAAAAGTATAAATAAGTAGCTAAAGGTATTGAATTGAATGGTATATGAAATTGAGATTAATATTTACAAAGTCATTTTAGAAATGAGTAGAATAATAGTTTGATAATTTTAATTATTAGTGTTTAATTAAGTTAATTAGTATTAAATTTCAAAGTGGGATTAGAATAAGGGACTATTTAAATAAATAGTCCATTAATGTAACACCCCAAACCCGGCCTAGAAGTTAGGCCCGAATCTGGCGTATCACATTGAGGTGTTTTTCGAAAACCATGTTTTCATTGAAAACCCTTCTTCAATTTAAAACCTTCTACCGTTTAAAAATCCCGACTTTCGTTGCTTATTAACAAAACAAGGTTTGCTTAAAGTCATTCCCTTGCAAAAATATTATTATTTTTAAACCCTTGTTTGTTGCGGAAGCCTGATATAAACAGTTGCGGAAACGTGATATTTTGAAAACAGTAGTTTTTTTTTTAAACTCGTGTTTAATAGACTAGCAGTTTGTAATTAAAAGAAATACCAAATAAAAGTTAAAAGAGAATCCCAATGGCCTTATTACAAAATTTTTAACCCAATAAATTAAACTAAAAATTTCTAAGTTTAACTTTAAAGCATATCTGACGTGTGGCCACCTCCGAGTCCCTCGCAGCTCCAAATCCTCTAAGGCTGGGGATTACCTGCACAGTTAAAGAAAAGGGTGAGTTGCGAGAACTCAGTGTGTGATCCCTATTACGGTAACAGTCTGGGCCTAGGCCCTATTCGGTAACAATCTGGGCCTAAGTCCTATTCGGTAACAATCTGGGCCTAAGCCCTATTCGGTAACAATCTGGGCCTAAGCCCTAAATCATACCAATGCAAAACATGCATGTACCCCAACCCTGTCCAGCCAACTCTCCACCCGTACCAACCATCTCTCCATGTGGGGACCACGTCGACCCACCCAGCCAATCTCTCCAATAATGCAGCTTAGCTGCTAACAACGGTATATGTGGCTGAGCCACTAAGATCAGAATACATGGCGATGCCACTATAACGGTACTTCCTCCAAATCAAAAAACCCAACCCAATGAAATATGTCATGTCGTAGTTAACCCATGTACGTAGTGCATCACAATCATATACAGTTATATAAATATCACATAAACATCACTTAAACTACCACTAAGGGTAAAACGGTCATCTTATAGTTTAGGGGTAAAACGATAATTTCACACCTCGGGGTATTTCGGTAATTTTACCTACCAAGGGTATTTCGGTAATTTTACCCATCGAGGGTATTTCGATAATTTTACCCACCAAGGGTATTTTGGTAATTTTACCCATCGAGGGTATTTCAGTAACTTACCCATCAAGGGTATTTCGGTAATTTACCCATCGAGGGTATTTTAGTAATTTACCCATTAAGGGTATTTCGGTAATTTACCCATCAAAAGTATTTCGGTAATTTACCCATCGAAGGTATTTCGGTAATTTACCCATCGAGGGTAAACCAAGGTATTCTAAACAGAGATAACGATGCGAATGGGCCTAGGGCCCATTCTCGGCCCAAATGGGCCCACACGCTCGTGTGGCCCATTTAGCCCAAATCTAGCCACAGATATGATATTCACATAGACCAGTCCAATATCTACTACACAATCATACAATTTATTCATATGGGCCCACGGGCCCATTGGGCCCACTTGGCCGATGGCAGCCTAAACCCATGAGAACACTCATGAGGGCCTCAACTATCGCGTCGAAGCTCCCACACGTGCGCTCGCACGCTCGTGTGGCTACCACCGTCATGTGACCGTCATTTTGACATTTGACGCTCTACAGCTAGAGTAGTGCAGAATACACACCTGATAGGAATCTGAAGTTAATCCGCGCTCTGAACACTGTTCTGCGCAGAAGCCAACAATGATCGCACCCTTGACCCCCAAGGGGTGTGTCGATCAACTTCGATCACCACCACCGCGACCCAACGGCATACAGATCAACGAATGATCCAACGCCTAACCCAAACGAGCACGCCACAAAGCGAAAGGGTTAAGCCAAGGAAGGTATGCTTACTCTCCTCATGGTTTGCTCTATTTAAAGCCAGCTTCTCGCCTACTCTCATGCTAGCTTCCCGATGTGGGATCCCCCCTTCAACAGAGTTTAAATCAAACACAAACTCTGGCCGTCCAATCCGCAAAATAAACACTCTCTTGCTTGACATGAGATTCGAACCCTTACCCTCACATATGCTTCAGATGCTACATGCCACCACTGTAACGCCCCAAAAGTTAGGGGTTGTAATTTTTTGCTTAATTTCACGTTGTGCTTGCTCAGCTAGTTATTTGAGGGTTTTGGGGGGTTCTAGGGAGGCCTGGGTTCAAGTCTGAGCCTTGGAAAAATTTTAGTTTTTGGCCCCTTTAGTGGAGAGGGCTGTTGACAATAGGGCTTAAGTAAATTTGTGTGTGTTTTAGTAACACAAGATGAGCTGGTAGCTCAGTGGCAGTGGCATCTTTGGGAAGGCTTGAAGAGTGGGGTTCGAATCCCACAAGTTGCAAATAGAAGCTTTTATTTTGTGACTTGAGAGGGGAGGAAGCAGAGTTCGGATCAAACTCTCCAAGGGGAGTGGAGACTTGGTCAAATAATTCAAATGGATGGAGGAGAGCAATAGTAGGAGGAAAAAATGGAGAAAATCAAGGAAGTGAGGTGTGTGGAAGTGTTGGCCGAGAGTGGGAGTGTGACTAAGTGGGAATTTCGGCTGGAGAGGGGTCATTAGTGGCATTTTCGGCAACTATGGGTGTTAGTAGAAACTGAATTTCCTTTGTGTTTTTCTACTTTTCTTTTTGTTCATTTCGGGTCTTTTTCTGAAGTGACGTCTCAAGCAATCTTGTTTCCATTCGGGTCTTTTTCTCCTCATTGCACCTTTTTCGAATGCACCTTTTCTTCATCTTTTCTTTCTCCTTCATTTTTTTCTTGCTAATTTCTGAATTGATAAGCATCTTCCTTCACTTTCTTTTCTTTCCCCTTCACACTATTCGTCTTACCTTGTAAAATCATCTCACGATTACTGGTCGTGTTCTGCTGAATCCCTTTTCTCTTTTTGGTTTTTCTCTGGCCGAATACAACACTTTCTCTTCCTCTTATTATTCTTCCCCTCTCCCTTCAAAGCGTAAGCCGAAGCACTTAAACCTTGACCCTTTTAGTGTAGGGCTGAATCTATTAGGTTCTAGGCATATCCTTCTCTCCGTTTGTTCAGCCTTCGAATCTCGGAAATTAGTTGGTAAGTGTGACTATAGCTAAATCTGGGGTTGGTGTTCTTTTTGTTTTGTTGTGTTTTACTTTTGTCAAAAAGGCTTTCATCCCCGTTACCATGGAGATATTTATAGCTAACACCTTCTTTTTCATCGAATGTTCTAGGGACTCGTCATTCTTAGCCAAAGTCTAGGGCCGATTATCCCTCCCTTGCGGGAGATCTCTTGTTTGGTGGTAAGTAGTGTAGATTGATTTAACGGTTTCAATTTTATGGAGATGTCTTAACAAGGGTTGAGGCTAATTGATTGGAACTGTTGTTTTCATAGGTGCTTAATCTCGGGAGCTTCAACCTACAACCCATAACAGGTGTGTAAGCTCACACCACTGTTTATCCTGATATGCTACGTTCTGTGAATCGACTAAAAGCTGAAATACCGAAAAGCCAGAGTATCGAAAACTGAGATCTCCCGAGCGTGCGAGCACTCGTAGAGTTAAACCAAGTCAATAGTGGTGGCGATAGACTGTTGGGAGTGTCTCAAACTCTCTCGTGGGACTGAGGCTTTAATGGGCATTATTGAGCCAAAGTGGGCTAAGTGGGCCCAATGGGCTAATAGGCCCACAGAGGCGAAATCTGAGGCAAGTGCCGGACGATTGATGCGGCTGCAAAGTCTACAGAACCGAGATCAAAAATGGGTTGTTTGGGCCACACGAGCGTGTGGGCCCGTTTGGGCTGAAATAGGACTTTAAGCCCAATTGTACCGTTTTGACCAGAAATGGAACCTGTGTCGCTCGAGGTGACAGTAGGACTTCGAAAAGGCCGTTATAGGGGTAAAATTACCGAATTACCCTTGGTGGGTAAATTATCGAATTACCCTTGGTGGGTAAAATACCGAATTACCCTTGGTGGGTAAATGATCGAATTACCCTTGGTGGGTAAAATTACCAAATTTCCCTTGATGGGTAAATTCCCGAAATACCCTTGGTGGGTAAGTTACCGAAATGCCCTTCACGGGTAAAATTACCGAATTACCCTTGATGGGTAAATTACCGAAATACCCTCGAGGGGTGTAATTACTGTTCTACCCCTAAACGATAAAATGATCGTTATGCCCTTTGTGATAGTTAATTGATGTATGTATAATGTTTTTATAATTGTATTTTATTATGATACACTGCATTCATAACATATTACATTGGGTTGGGATTTTCTGATTGGAGGAAGTACCGTTATAGTGGCATCGCCACGTGTTCTGATTCTAGTGGCTCAGCCACGATTACCGTTATTAGCAGCTTGGCTGCATTACTGGATAGTTGGTTGGGTGGGTTGACTTGGTCCCCACATGGATAGATGGTTGGTACGGGTGGAAAGTTTGGCTGGATTGGGATGGGTTGCATGTTCATCGCATTGATATGATATAGGGCTTAGGCCCAGATTGTTACCGAGTAGGGCTTAGGCCCAGACTGATACCGTATGGACCGTAATAGGGGATTACATATTGAGTTCTCGTAACTCACCCTTTCTTTTAACCGTACATGTAATCCCCAGCCGTAAAGGATTTGGAGCTGCAAGGGACTCTGAGGTGGCCACACCACCGACATGTCCGAAAATTGAACTTAGTAATTTTATCTTTATTTTATTTTAATTATTGGGTTAAAATTTTTGTAATAAGGCCTTTGGGATTTTCTTTTTAACTTTTATTTGGTATGCCTTTTAGTTACAAACTGCTAATCTATTAAACACGGGTTTCCTTTAAAATAATTTTCCATTGATTTCAAAATAACATGTTTCCGCAATGGTTTCAAATAAACTTTTGCAATAAACAAGGTTTTAACAACGGTAATATTTTTTGTAAAGGAAGGACTTGGAGCAATTTTTTTTTGTCAATTAACAACGTAAATCGGGATTTTTAAAGAGTAGAAAGTTTGATCCGTAAAAGGGTCGGGATTTTCTGATTGGAGGAAGCACCGTTATAATGGCATCGCCACGTGTTCTGATTCCAATGGCTCAGCCACGATTACCGTTATTAGCAGCTTGGCTGCATTACTGGATAGTTGGTTGGGTGGGTTGACTTGGTCCCCACATGGATAGATGGTTGGTAAGGGTGGAAAGTTTGGCTGGATTGGGTTGGGTTGCATGTTCATCGCATTGATATGATATAGGGCTTAGGCCCAGATTGTTACCGAGTAGGGCTTAGGCCCAGACTGATACCGTATGGACTGTAATAGGGGATTACACATTGAGTTCTCGTAACTCACCCTTTCTTTTAACCGTACAGGTAATCCCCAGCCGTAAAGGATTTAGAGCTGCGAGAGACTCAGAGGTGGCCACACCACCGACATGTCCGAAAATTGAACTTAGTAATTTTATCTTTATTTTATTTTAATTATTGGGTTAAAATTTTTGTAATAAGGCCTTTGGGATTTTCTTTTTAACTTTTATTTGGTATGCCTTTTAGTTACAAACTGCTAATCTATTAAACACGGGTTTCCTTTAAAATAATTTTCCATTGATTTCAAAATAACATGTTTCCACAATGGTTTCAAATAAACTTTTGCAATAAACAAGGTTTTAACAACGGTAATATTTTTTGTAAAGGAAGGACTTGGAGCAATTTTGTTTTGTCAATTAACAACGTAAATCGGGATTTTTAAAGAGTAGAAAGTTTGATCCGTAAAAGGGTTTTCCAATGAACTTATGGTTTTTGAACATCACTTTGATGTGGCACGTTAGATCCGATCATAACGTCTAGGCCAGGTTTGGGGTGTTACATTTAGTTGTATCAGAGCCAGGTTGCAAAACTCGGTTGTGGAATGGGTTTGAAATTTTCCTTAACTGTTAAAATTTTGGTTGGGAAGTGATAGTGTTACTGAAAGTGTGGTACACCGAGTCTCTGGCATCAAATTCATAAGTTTCTTGACTCTATACTTTGTTATATGCTGAAACGACTGTACTACGGAAATACTAGGGATAGTAGTAGTATACTGAAACTCCTTAGTGGTAGAAACTGAGACTATATGAGACTGAAACCGTAGTAAACGCGATCTGCGAAAACAACCCTAATTACTGCTTTTCATAAAGTACTTGTTAATAATTACGAGAACTATAAGCTGATTCATGAAAATTTTTAATCATGAAAAAAAATGCTACATCGATATGAGCACAAGATGTCGCGGAAGGGGTACACGTGGCCGTGGTAGAGGCCGTGGTGCTAGGGCTGGATCCTCAGCATCAGGACATATGCCTGAAAGGGAAGTGCCGGCATCACCAGTGACAGAGACGAGGTCTCATGACTGGGACAGTGGGGATGATGCTCTGTCCCAAGCGATGCTACGGGTTCTAGAAAGGGTTATTGGAGCGAGTACTGGGTCAGTGGCCCGAGGGTCAATTTCTGAGCGACTCTGGTCAAACGGGGCAGAAATCTTTAGGGGCATCTCTGGTGTAGCCCCGAACGTAGCAGAATATTGGTTGGAGGCGGTAGAGCGAATCATGGATGACCTTGATCGCACGAGTGGAGCAAAAGTCGAAAGGCAGCGGTGTCTTTCTTTGCGAGATAAGGCATATCAATGGTGGCTTACCGTGAGGGAAGGCACGCAGGCCGACCGTGTGACATGGTATTTCTTTAAGGCGGCCTTCTAAGGGAAATATGTCGGGCAAGTTATGTGGGGCGCCGGAGAAAGGAATTTCAATCTGGTTCGAGGGAATAGGTCTCAGAACGCGAGTATGAGGCAGAGTTTCTGCAGTTAAGCCGGTATGCTCGGGGCATAGTCGCGACTGAGTACGAGTGCTGCATGCGGTTTGAGGATGGTCTTTGGGATGAGTTACGGGTACTGATAGCCCCACAGATGGGAAGGGACTTTGCTGTCCTGATTGAGAAGGCAAAGATTACTGAGGATGTGAAGCGCTTTGAGCTTCAAAATCGTGAGAAGGAAAGGGGCGGATATAAGAGGGATTTTGGGCCCTCAAGTTCTTCTGGTGGGCCTAAGAAGAGGCCTAAGTTTGATAGGCCAGCCCGAACTGTGGTTCTAGTTGTTGCTAGACGACTGCAGCTTTGCGTTGAGTGTGGGAGATCTTATTCGGGAGAGTGTTGGAAAAGAACCGGGGGTGTTTCAGATGTGGGTCCAAGGATCATCTGTTTAGAGACTGTCCTCGAAGGCCCATTCAGATGCAAGTTGCAGGCCAGGGCTATGTGCAGCCAGGGAGAGGTGGTCAGCAGCCACCGAGAGGCCGTGGTCCACCCAGAGGGGGAAATTGGTTAGGACGAGGTTGTGGAGCATCGAGCAGAGGTGCTGGTAATACAGAGGCGAGACAGCCAGGGTTGGTTTATGCTGCTCGACGTCGGGAGGATGGCGACGCACCTGACGTCATAACTGGTACGTTCCTCATTCATGATGTACCATTTACAGCTTTAATTGCATTAGGTCTACGCACTCGTATGTTGTATGTACTGTGTCGGGAACATTAGGTATACAGTTTGAACTTGCTGATAGGGAACTGTCAGTGGTTAGTCCACTGGGACAGTCGGTTAGAGTGAATAAACTATTTAGAGATGTGCCCCTAGAGGTCCAAGGGGTTGTCTTTCCGGCGGATTTGATGGAACTTTCGTTTGGCGAGTTCGATCTCATTTTGGGCATGGATTGGTTAGTGAAACACCATGCAAATTTGGATTACGCGGCTAAGCGTATGGTACTGAAGTCTTCAGAGATTAAGGAGGTGGTCGTGATAGGGGTACGAAGAGATTATTTATCTAATGTAATCTCTGCATTAAGGGCCGATAAACTAGTTCGCAAGGGGTGCGAGGCATTCCTAGCTTATGTCAGCACATTTGATGTTAAGGGTTTGTCTGTTGGGGATGTCAGGACAGTAAAGGAATTTCTGGATGTATTTCTTGAAGAGCTTTCGGGGTTGCCACTAAATCGTGAGGTTGAATTCGGCATTGAGCTCCTACCGGGAACGGCTCCGGTGTCCATCGCCTCTTATAGGATGGCACCAAAGGAACTGGTAGAGTTAAAGGCCCAAATCTAGGAGTTGCTGGATCGAGGATTCATCCGACCGAGTGTGTCTCCTTGGGGAGCACCGGTATTGTTCGTAAAGAAGAAGGATGGGTCAATGCGTATGTGTATTGATTATCATCAATTGAATAAACTGACGATTAAGAACAAGTACCCTTTACCAAGAATAGACGATCTGTTTGACCAGTTGCGAGAAGCTTCAATTTTCTCCAAAATAGATCTAAGATCGGGGTACCATCAATTAAGGGTTAAAGAGGCAGATGTGTACAAGACTGCATTCCGGACCCGTTATGGACATTACGAGTTTCTGGTCATACCGTTTGGGCTAACGAATGCACCAGCTGCTTTCATGGATATGATGAACTGAGTTTTCCAACCCTATTTGCACCGGTTCGTGGTGGTGTTTATAGATGATATTTTGGTGTATTCAAAAATCGAGGAAGAGCATGATTCACATCTCTGGGTCATTTTGCAGATATTGAGAGAAAGGCAGCTTTATGCCAAATTCAGCACGTGCGAGTTTTTGCTGCGAGAGGTGACATTTTTGGGTCATGTCGTGTCTGCCGAGGGGATTAGGGTTGATCCTCAGAAAGTTTAGGCCGTATTAGATTGGAAGCCACCGAAGTCGGTATCTGAGATTCGAAGTTTTCTGGGTCTGGACGGGTATTACAGACGGTTCGTGGAGGGGTTTTCACTGATTGTTGTACCCCTAACTAAGTTACTGCGTAAAGGAGTACCGTTTGTTTGGACTGATAAGCAGCAGGAGAGTTTTGAGAAACTGAAGAAGATTCTGACTGAAGCCCCGGTATTAATTCAGCTAGAGGCTGGAAAGGAATTTGTTGTCTACTGTGATGCGTCGTACACGGGTTTGGGTTGTAGCTGACGCAAGAGGGTAAGGTGGTGGCTTATGCGTCCCGTCAGCTTAGGCCGCACGAGGTGAATTATCCCACTCATGACTTGGAATTAGCTGCGGTAGTATTCGCACTAAAGATTTGGAGACACTACTTGTACGGGGAGAAGTCGGTCATTTATACCGACCATAAAAGTCTCAAGTACCTCCTTACTCAGAAGGAGTTGAATCTTAGGCAACGAAGATGGATAGAGTTGCTTAAGGATTATGATTGTTTGATCGAGTACCATCCGGGGAAAGCCAACGTGGTAGCAGACACATTGAGCCGTAAGGTTGTATATGATTTAAGAGCAATGTTCGCTCGTCTCAGCCTGTTTGAGGATGGTAGTCTGTCAGTAGAGCTTCAAGTGAAACTGACTTGGATTGGTCAAATTAAAGAGAAGCAGTTGCTGGATGAATCGTTGATTCCTCGTTTTCAACTGATGTAGAAAGGAGAGACTGCGGATTTTGGGCTGAATACTGAGGAGGTGTTATGCTTCCGTGGGAGAGTCTGTGTACCGAGGGATTCTGAGTTAAGGCAGTCTATTCTGCGGGAGGCGCATAGTAGCCCATACGCTATGCATCCTGGTGGAAATAAGTTATACCGAGATTTGCGTGAACTGTACTGGTGGCCAGGGCTTAAGCGTGAGGTTACCGATTTTGTAAGTAAGTGTTTGACATGCCTGCAAGTGAAGGCTGAGCATCAACCGCCTCCGGGACTACTGCAACCTGTTAAAATTCCACTTTGGAAGTGGGAGAGGGTAACCATGGATTTTGTTGGTGGGCGACCCTTGACGCCTACTAAAAAAGATTCGGTTTGGGTTATTGTTGATCGACTGGCTAAGTCGGCCCACTTCATACCGGTTCGCACTGATTACTCATTGCAAAAGTTGGCCAAGTTATACGTTGCGGAAATTGTAAGGTTACATGGGGTACCAGTGTCTATCATTTCAGACAGGGACTCTAGATTCACATCACGATTCTGGAGAGTGTTACACGAAGCTTTGGGTACAAGGTTGGATTTCAGCACAGCATTTCATCCGCAAACTGATGGTCAGTCGGAGAGGGTAATATAGATTTTGGAGGACATGTTGAGAAGCTGTGTGATTGGTTTCAAGGGCAGTTGGGAAGACTATCTGCCCTTAGCAGAATTTGCTTATAACAACAGCTACCAATCCAGTATTCAAATGGCACCACACGAGGCGTTATATGGTCGTAGGTTTCGTACCCCTACTTGTTTGACAGAATTGGGCGAGCGGCGACTGTTGGGTCCAGAACTAGCCTCTAAAACCGAGGAAAAAGTGAAATTGATCCGTAATCGGCTAAAAGAAGCATCTGATAGGCAAAAGTCATATGCTGATTTAAAGCATAAAGAGATTGAGTTCGCAGTGGGAGATTATGTTTTCTTAAAGGTCTCACCATGGAAGAAGATTCTGATATTTAGGCGAAAAGGCAAGTTGAGCCCTAGATTCATCGGACCTTACCAGATATTAAAACGTGTGGGACCGGTTGCCTATCAGCTGGAACTGCCTGCTGAGTTAAATAGTATTCATAACGTGTTTCACATTTCTATGCTGAGGCGACACCGTTCTGATCCCTCACATATAGTGCCGATAGAGGAGATCGAGGTAAGACCTGATCTGACTTTTGAGGAAGAACCGGTGCAGATACTGGATCGTGATGATAAGGTGCTGAGGAGGAAATCTGTTCCATTAGTCAATGTGCTGTAAGCGTAATCACGATTCGAGGAAGCCACGTGGGAGCCCTGAGGAGGCGTCGCGACAAAGAATACCTTCATCTCTTCTAATCAGGTAAATTTCGAGGCCGAAATTTCTTTAAGGGGTAGAGTTGTAACGCCCCAAAAGTTAGGGTTGTAATTTTTTGCTTAATTTCACGTTGTGCTTGCCCAGCTGGTTATTTGAGGGTTTTTGGGGGTTCTCGGGAGGCCGGGGTTCGAGTTTGAGCCTTGGAAAAATTTTAGTTTTTTGCCCCTTTAGTGGAGAGGGCTATTGGCAGTAGGGCTTAAGTAAATTTGTGTGTGTTTTAGTAACACAAGATGAGTTAGTAGCTCAGTGGCAGTGGCGTCTTTGGGAAGGCTTGGAGAGTGGGGTTCGAATCCCACAAGTTGCAAATAGAGGCTTTTATTTTGTGACTTGAGAGGGGAGGGAGTTCGGATCAAACTCTTCAAAGGGAGTGGAGACTTGGTTAAATAATTCAAGTGGATGGAGGAGAGCAATAGTAGGAGGAAAAAATGGAGAAAATCAAGGAAGTGAGGTGTGTGGAAGTGTTGGCTGAGAGTGGGAGTGTGACTAAGTGGGAATTTTGGCTGGAGAGGGGTCATTAGTAGCATTTTTGGAAACTGTGGGTGTTAGTAGAAACCGAATTTCCTTTGTGTTTTGCTACTTTTCTTTTTGTTCATTTCGGGTCTTTTTCTGAAGTGACGTCTCAAGCAATCTTGTTTCCATTCGGGTCTTTTTCTCCTCATTGCACCTTTGCCGAATGCACCTTTTCTTCATCTTTTCTTTCTCCTTTATTTTTTCTTGCTAATTTCCGAATTGATAAGCCTCTACCTTCACTTTCTTTTCTTTCCCCTTCACACTATTCGTCTTACCTTGCAAAATCATCTCGCGATTACTGCTCGTGTGCTGCTGAATCCCTTTTCTCTTTTCGATTTTCTCTGGCCGAATACAACACTTTCTCTTCCTCTTATTATTCTTCCTCTCTCCCTTCAAAGCTTAAGCCGAAGCACTTAAACCTTGACCCTTTTAGTGTAGGGCCGAATCTATTAGGGTCTAGGCATATCCTTCTCTCCGTTCGTTCAGCCTTCGAATCTCGAAAATTGGTTGGTAAGTGTGACTATAGCCGAATCTGGGGTTGGTGTTCTTTTTGTTTCGTTGTGTTTTACTTTGGTCAAAAAGGCTTTCATCCCTATTACCATGGAGATATTTATCGCTAACACCTTCTTTTTCATCGAATGTTCTAGGGACTCGTCATTCTTAGCCAAAGTCTAGGGCCGATTATCCTTCCCTTGCAGGAGATCTCTTGTTTGGTGGTAAGTAGTGTAGATGGTTTTATCAGTTTCAATTTTATGGAGGTGTCTTAACAAGGGTTGAGGCTAATTGATTGGAACTGTTGTTTTCATAGGTGCTTAATCTTGGGAGCTTCAACCTACAACCCATAACAGGTGTGTACGCTCACACCACTGTTTCTCCTGATATGCTACGTTCTGTGAATCGGCTAAAAGCCGAAATATCAAAAAGCCGGAGTAACGGCAACTGAGATCTCTCGAGCGTGCGAGCGCTCGTAGAGATAAACCGAGTCAATAGTGGTGGCGATAGACTGTTGGGAGTGTTTCAAACTCTCTTGTGGGACTGAGGCTGTAATGGGCCTTTTTGAGCCGAAGTGGGCTAAGTGCGCCCAATGGGCTAATGGGCCCATAGGGGCAAAATCTGTGGTAAGTGCCGGACGATTGATGCGGCTGCGAAGTCTACAGAACTGAGATCAAAAATGGGTTGTTTGGGCCACACGAGCGTGTGGGTCCGTTTGGGCTGAAATAGGACTTTAGGCCCAATTGCACCGTTTTGACCAGAAATGGAACTTGTGTCGCTCGAGGCGACAGTAGGCCTTCGGAAAGGCCATTATAGGGGTAAAATTACTGAATTACCCTTGGTGGGTAAATTACCGAATTACCCTTGGTGGGTAAATTACCGAATTACCCTTCGTGGGTAAAATTACCGAATTGCCTTTGATGGGTAAATTACTGAAATACCCTTTGTGGGTAAGTTACCGAAATGCCTTTCACGGGTAAAATTACCGAATTATCCTTGATGGGTAAATTACCAAAATACCCCCGAGGGGTGTAATTATCGTTCTACCCGTAAACGACAAAATGACCGTTATGCCCTTTGTGATAGTTAATTGATGTATGTATAATGTTTTTCTAACTGTATTTTATTTTGATACACTGCATTCATAACATATTGCATTGGGTTTGGATTTTCTGATTGGAAGAAGTACCATTATAGTGGCATCGCCACGTGTTCTGATTCTAGTGGCTCAGCCACGATTACCATTATTAGAAGCTTGGCTGCATTACTGGATAGTTGGTTGGGTGGGTTGACTTGGTCCCCACATGGATAGATGGTTGGTACGGGTGGAGAGTTTGGCTGGATTGGGTTGGGTTGCATGTTCATCACATTGATATGATATAGGGCTTAGGCCCAGTTGTTCTGAGAGTAGGGCTTAGGCCCGCATCGACACCGTATGGGATCGTGCCCGACAAATGACCATAATAAGGGATTACACATTGAGTTCTCGTAACTCACCCTTTCTTTTAACCGTACAGGTAATCCTCACCCGTAAAGGATTTGGAGCTACGAGGGACTCAGAGGTGGCCACACAACCGACATGTTTTAAAAATTGAACTTAGTAATTTTATCTTTATTTTATTTTAATTATTGGGTTAAAATTTTTGTAATAAGGCCTTTGGGATTTTCTTTTTAACTTTTATTTGGTATGCCTTTTAGTTACAAACTGCTAATCTATTAAACACGGGTTTCCTTTAAAATAATTTTCCATTGATTTCAAAATAACACGTTTCCGCAACGGTTTCAAATAAACTTCTGCAATAAATAAGGTTTTAACAACGGTAATATTTTTTGTAAAGGAAGGACTTGGAGCAATTTTGTTTTGTCAATTAACAATGCAAATCGGGATTTTTAAAGAGTAGAAAGTTTGATCCGTAAAAGGGTTTTCCAATGAAATTATGGTTTTCGAACATCACTTTGAAGTGGCACGTTAGATCCGGTCATAACGTCTAGGCCGGGTTTGGGGTGTTACAACCACAACACAAGCTCCTTTTGTGACTTAGAACATGCACAACTAAATATAAGCCTATGGGCCAAAGTCTAAGTTCATTTAAAAGAAAAACAAAATGAATTGCAAGCGCTAAGACTTGAACCTTGGACCCCTTGCTCCCTCTATGGCGTCACTTCCTTGTCTTCCATGTGGCGCCATTTGCCACTAGACCAAAACTCCTTTTGTGTCTTTTTTTTCCCACAATTTATTCTTAAAGCCTACTTACATACCCCCAGGGCTTTATTCACCTAAAACCAAATTTTTTCCTAAAGCCCAGGTTTGAACCCGAGACTTCATGGAAGCCCCCTAACCTTCCAAAATCACTCACCTAATAGGTCCAACTTGCATTAGTACCGTTCTCTTATTCTCAAAAATTTTAAACGCTCCCATGCCCAAGGCCCAATAGGCCCAATTCTACTAGGCCTAAATTTGGGGCGTTACAATTCTACCCTCCTTAAAGAAATTTCATCCTTGAAATTTCCAACTCTCAGAATAATCACACTCTAATTCCAAAACATTACCTCTTACGCACACCCAAAATACCTAGTCACTAGAGCAGATAGATATCATACAAATACAATTTCAATATCCACAACATCACACAGAATAAATACAAAATCTAAATTTAAGCATCTCAGTACAGTCTAATATCTAGGTAATCACAGTGTTTCCTATTGCATAACAGCAGAAAAAGGTTTTTAGAAAACTTACGGATTCGGCGTCGGAGACTCGGTGAGCAACACTTTTAGAAAAACAGTCAATACAACATTTAAAAAACTTCAACTCTTTTCAAACCTTTTTGAAACAATATTTTCAGAAATTCAATTTTGAAAACACAATCCACAGTCGAGTTTTGCAAACCTGGCTCTAATACCATTAAATGTAACACCCCAAACCCGGCCTAGAAGTTAGGCCCGAATCTGGCGTGTCACATTGAGGTGTTTTTCGAAAACCATGTTTTCATTGAAAACCCTTCTTCAATTTAAAATCTTCTACCGTTTAAAAATCCCGACTTTCGTTGCTTATTAACAAAACAAGATTTGCTTAAAGTCATTCCCTTGCAAAAATATTATTATTTTTAAACCCTTGTTTGTTGTGGAAGTCTGATATAAACAGTTGCGGAAACGTGATATTTTGAAAACAATAGTTATTGTTTTTAAACCCGTGTTGAATAGACTAGCAATTTTTAATTAAAAGAAATAGAAAATAAAAGTTAAAAGAGAATCCCAATGGCCTTATTACAAAATTTTTAACCCAATAAATTAAACTAAAAATTTCTAAGTTTAACTTTAAAGCATATCGACGTGTGGCCACCTCCGAGTCCTCGCAGACTCCAAATCCTCTAAGGCCGGGATTACACTTACGATTAAAGAAAAGGGTGAGTTGCGAGAACTCGATGTGTAATCCCCAATATTACTTGAAATATGCTGGGCCTAGGCCCTATTCGGTAAATAATCTGGGCCTAAGCCCTATTCGTAAATAACTGGGCCTAAGCCCTAAATCATATCAATGCAAAACATGCATGTACCCCAACCCCGTCCACCAACTCTCCACCTGTACCAACCATCTCTCTATGTGGGCACCACGCCGACCCACCCACCAATCTCTCCAATAATGCAAAATTAGCCGCTATCAACTGTGATATCGTGGTCGAGCCACTAAGATCGTAATACGTGGCGATGCCACTATAACGATACTTCCTCCAAATCAGAAAACCCAACCCAATGCAATATGTCATGTCGTAATTAACCCATGTATTCAGTGCATCACAATCATATACAGCTATATAAATATCACATAAACATCACTTAAACTACCACTAAGGGTAAAACGGTCATCTTGTCATTTAGGGGTAAAATAGTAATTCACCCCTCGGGTATTTCAAAAATTTTACCCACCAAGGGTATTTCGGTAATTTTACCCATTGAGGGTATTTCGGTAATTTTACCCACCAAGGGTATTTTGGTAATTTTACCCATCAAGGGTATTTCGGTAATTTACCCATCAAGGGTATTTTGATAATTTACCCATCGAGGGTATTTCAGTAATTTACCCATCAACAGTATTTTGATAATTTACCCATCGAGGGTATTTCGGTAATTTACCCATCGAGGGTATTTCAGTAATTTACCCATCGAGGGTAAACCAAGGTATTCTAAATAGAGATAACGATGCGAATGGGCCCACACGCTCGTGTAGCCCATTTAGCCCAAATCTAGCCACAGATATGAGATTCACATAGACTAGTCCAATATCTACTACACAATCATACAATTTATTCATATGGGCCCACGGGCCCACTTGGCCCAAGGTAGCCTAAACCCATTAGAACACTCATGAGGGCCTCAACTATCGCGTCGAAGCTCCCACACGTGCGCTCGCACGCTCGTGTGGCTACCATCACCGCGTTAACGTCATTTCGGCATTTGTCGCTCTACAGCTAGAGTAGTGCGGAATACACACCTGAGAGGAATCTGAAGTTAATATGCGCTCTTAACACTGTTTTGCGTAGAAGCCAACAATGATCGCACCCTTGACCCCCAAGGGGTGTGTCGATCAACTTTGGTCACCACCACCGCGACCCAACAGCATACAGATCAACGAATGATCCAACGCCTAACCCAAACGAGCACACCACAAAGCGAAAGGGTTAAGCCAAGGAAGGTATGCTTACTCTCCTCATGGTTTGCTCTATTCAAAGCCAGCTTCTCGCCTACTCTCATGCTAGCTTCCCGATGTGGATCCCCTTCAGCA
Source organism: Gossypium sturtianum (assembly GCA_025698515.1). Taxonomy (NCBI): domain Eukaryota; kingdom Viridiplantae; phylum Streptophyta; class Magnoliopsida; order Malvales; family Malvaceae; genus Gossypium; species Gossypium sturtianum. The sequence goes on from CM046949.1 coordinate 29,495,041, forward strand.
GTTTAAATCCAACACAAACTCGTCAGTCCAATCTGCAAAATAAACACTCCCTTGCTTGACATGAGATTCGAACCCTTGCCCTCTCTTATGCTCCAGATGCTACATGCCACCACAACACAAGCTCCTTTTGTGACTTAAAACATGCGCAACTAAATATAAGCCTATGGGCCAAAGTCCAAGTTCATTTAAAAGAAAAACAAAATGAATTTGCAAGCGCCAAGACTTGAACCTTGGACCCCTTGCTTCCTCTATGGCGTCACTTCCTTGTCTCCCATGTGGCGCCATTTGCCACTAGACCACAACTCCTTATGTGTCTTTTTTTTCCCACAATTTATTCTTAAAGCCTACTTACTTACCCCCAGGGCTTTATTCACCTAAAACCAAAATTTTTCCTAAAGCCCAGGTTTGAACCCGGGACTTCATGGAAGCCCCCTAACCTTCTAAAATCACTCACCTAATAGGTCTAACTTGCATTAGTGCCGTTCTCTTGTTCTCAAAAATTTTAAGCGCTCCAATGCCCAAGGCCCAATAGGCCCAATTCTACTAGGCCCAAATTTGGGGCGTTACAATTAATTTGGTGAGTTTTGGTTAGTGGATAATTATGAGAGAATTATATATATATATATATATATATCATTGAGATATTTTGAAGTCTTTTATTTAAAAGAGTTTTGTTTGGGTGTTTGATGTTGAATTTGTGTTTTTTTTTAAAGTAAAATTTTACTACATTTAAAAAAATTAGGGATTTGAGTGAAATTAGAGAGTTGAATTTAGTCTAAAATGGAAATTGAATGAAAATATGGAACTAGTTTTGAAGAAATAAAATTAGTCTCGGTTTAGGGACTAAATTGGAATTTAGACAAAAGTTGAATAAAAATTGAAATATTCAATGAGAAATTGTATTGTATTGATGAATTTTAATTGTTTTAATTTTTGTAGCTAACGTTGTATCGGAAACTTCGACTAAGAAAGGAAAGGATAAAGTCGATGAGGAGTAGCTCGGAAATTCTGGTTTGTATTACTATAATTCGAATTTAATTATTATTAATTGTTGAATTTTAATTGTTATGCATGGTAAGTAAGAATTGAGGTGAGTATTTGAAATTGATATGAATACTGAGTGAAATTGAAAGTGATTCAAATTGAATTGAAATTGAATTAAGCAATTGAGATGCATATTGATTTGAAAGTGAAAAGTGATTTGAATTAAATAATTGAATTATGAATTATGTGAATATTTGAAGGTATATTGATTTGAAATTAAAAGTGATTTGAATTGAATCAAATTGAATTAAATGATGAAAATATGTGATTATTTGAAATGTATATTGATTGAAAAGTGAATAGTGATTTGAATTTGATTGAAAGTAAATTGAGAAACTGAATCGAATACCCTATTAACTAGTCGGGCTAAGTCGGACATAGTTGGCATGTCATAGGATTGGAAGTGTTCAGGGATACTTCGACCCTGAGTCGATGAGACACTGGGTGTCATACTGTTACTTCGGATAGATTCGATGAGGTACTGGGTACCAACTTTCTTCGGCTTGGCCGATGAGACACTGGGTGTCAAATCTTGCTTCGAACTATCCGATGAGGCACTGGGTGCCATACTGGTGTGTTTGGTTGGATCCGTGTATCCGCCAAGGTCCAAGTCTTGTTAATAGGGGTAAATGAACGAATTGGAAATTAGAATTGGTTTTGAATAAATTGATAAACCGAATGATTCTGTATAAGAAATGAATTGAGTTGTTGAAACGAGAAGTGGAAATGAAATGAATTAGAAATCAAGAAATAGTGTATGAGTTTAATTGAATACAATCTTATAAATTAGTTATTATTATTATTGAAACATGTTGGTTTAAATATTTAATTTGATTATTGAAAGATTCAAGGTATAAATTGATTATGCATAATTTTATTGAAATGTTACGAATTGATAATTAGAATTGATATTGAATGATTTTATATATAAATGGAATGAAATATTGAAATAAGAATGTAAAAATAAAATAGTTTGAAAATAGTGATTATTATTGAAATAGATTGGTTTAATGTATAAATTGATTATTGAAAGATTATAAACATAAATTGAATATGCATATTTTGCTATATTATTTATAAATTTGAATTATAGTAATACCACTAAGTGTGTGAGTATATATATATATACTCAGCGTACGGTTTGTTTCCGTGCGCAGGTTAGTTGAAGACAAAAGTTCTGGTCCAGCATCCAAAGCCAATCCCGAACTCATTGTAATGAAGTACTTTTCTTTGGTAATGGCATGTATCTAGGATGTTTGTGTTGGTCATCTTGAGTCATGGTTGTAAATTAGGTAATAATATATGACTTTGAATGGTTAAATACAACATATACGAATATAAGATGATAAACTTATGAATATGGCATAATTTGGTACAAACTTAAATTGGATTGAATGTGACAGATTTGAATATCAAATATGAAAAATTTCTAGAGTATCGAAATTGGTCTCGGTTGGCTTCTAATACGTGTTTTGGGCTTCGAGGACCCATAAAAGAGACATTATGAAATTTCTTATGAAATGTATGCTAATTATTTGTTTAATGTTTTGTAATGATTTTGAAAAGTTCGGTAATGCTCCGTAACCCTGTTCCGGTGATGGTTTAGGGTTAGGGGTGTTACAATATAAGACAAGGGAAAAGAAAGGGGAGTAAGCTATAAAGCTTAGTAAGTTCCCATGAATAATAAGCATTATAAACTCACATTTAACATACAATTAACTTGAAGTAAATTAACATAAATGTCATTATAAATCTCATAATCAAACTTACTCAATCACAACCTTACCGAGGGATTCATCACATATCGAGCTCATTAAGCATGAGTTTATGTACATACCTGTACCAATTTACAACATGCCATAGTCTTTCACAACTTTGACATTCTCGTTGCATTTCCCGTTGAACCACTTGGAATACTAAAGGATACTCGGGACTCTCGCACACATAGTACCATACCAATGCCATATCCCAGATATGGTCTTACATGGGATCTCGTATCGATGCCAATAGCCCAGTTATGGTCTTACACGAATCATCATATCGATGCCATATCCCAGATATGGTCTTACACGTAATCTCAAATAACTCTAATGTCATGACATTTGTATCCTATCTATTCCTAAGGTTCAACCGGGATTTCTCACTTATCAAACTTTGTTGACCATGTTCAAGAGCAAATCACAATTCATAAAATATTAAAGCAATTAAAGCATAAATAACAATGCATTATTTACATACGAACTTACCTCGGTACAAAAATAGTAGGAAATGGACCTAATCGTCAAATACTTTGTTTTTCCTTGATCTAGGTCCGAACCTCGTTTCTCTTGATCTATAATAGAAAATTTAACTCATTTATTAATCAAATTACTCAATTCAGTCCAAAACTTACATTATGGCAAAATTACATTTTTGCCCCTAAACTTTAACATATTTACATTTTAGTCCCTAGGCTCGTAAAATGAAATCTATTTAATTTCATCAAGACCCAAGCCTATCCGAACCTCTTTCATGCTTATAAAAGCTCACATTTTCCATTTAATCACACTTTTATACACATTTTGAAATCTTTTTACAAATAGGTCCTTTTGACATTTTCATCAAAAATCACCTAGCAAAAGTTGTTTATCTAACATTAAACTTGCATAATCTACCATTAGACATCAAAATACACAAATATCTAACATGGGTCAAACCCTATACCTCAATCATCTCTCAAATTAATGGTAGAAATAGATAGATCGAGTGATAACGACTTCAAAAATGTAAAGAGCATTAAAAACGGGGCAAGAACGGACTTACAATCGAGCTTGAAAAGTGGAAAAACTCTACCTATGTCTTCCTTTTAATTTTTGGCACAAGCATGAAGAAGATGGACTAAATTTTGGCTTGATTTTTTTTATTCATTTAATTACCAAATGACCAAAATGCCCCTAACTTAAAACATAAAATTTCTCTTACCTCGTCTCCATTTTTGTCCACTAACTTAAAAAATGGTCTAATTACCATTTAAGGACCTTCAATTTAAAATTTCATAGCAATTGGGCCCCTCTAGCATGTAGAACTAAACTTTTTTTACTTTTTACAATTTAGTCCTTTTTGCTAAATTGAGTTCTCAAACGTCAAAATTTCCGAACGAAATTTTCACGAAATCATTTTGTAAAACCGTATACCATATAAATGTGATAAAAATAAGTTTTTCTATGTCAGATTCGTGGTCTCGAAACAACTGTTCCGACTAGGCCCAAAATCAGGCTGTTACATCTTCTTTTTTTCAATTTCATTAATCGATTCAGGCTGCTTTTGAAAGATAGCATCTCTTGCTACTCTAGTAAGGTCCCAATCAGTAATCGTTCCTTGATTATACCTTGCCATCTCTACAGCTGGACGAATACGAGCTTTCAAACATAGTATTGTTATCATAAAAGGAAAATAAGCTGGACCAGAATGTCTCGTAGCACAGCCTCAAATTTCTTTCAGAATGATTTTTCCCAGGTTAATAGTCTTTGTTTTCATAATTGAGTATAACAAAACCATCTGTTCCACACAAATTTTTGTACTATGTGAGACGGACATTAGATTAAAACTTATGAAATAAAACCATACTTTCGCTAACGGGGTCAAATTTTCTCTACGACAAATATTACTCCCGCATTTCGACACAATCCATTTAGACCTAGGAACTGTAAGTTCACGTAAAATTTCTTGCAACATCTCTGTCTCAACATTTATCAATATAAAAGAATAATCGTTGTATTTGTAATGAGGTAAATCATAAAAGTCATTAATTGATTTTAAGTTCAGTGGTACCTTAACTCCTCGGACTAAAACCTCTGTTGCATAAGTTGAGGTCAGGTTTGCATAAAATTCTCAAACCAAATCAGCATTTTTTGTTTCTTGAAGATGGATTCATATCTCGCCTTTGCTTCTTCGGAATGGAACTTGTTTTGTGATTCCTCAAGTCGAAATATGGATCATGTTCTTTTCTGAGACATATTGTAACGTCAAGAGAACTTGAGATTTAACACAACCACGGCCAACAACAAGTAATAGCATCCCAAATATTGTTAGAAAATATTTTAACATAAATTCAATATGCAATTAAATATTTACAAACAATATTGAGTAAGCTTTCACTACCTTTGTTATCAACCGATATTAGCACAATATGGTGAACTAGGGTGCGACAAATAGTGGTATTTAGGGAAGAGTTAAAGGATGGTGGGTTAAGGAAATAAGGGTCGCACTTTAAGTAGGGTTCGATGGTGATGTTGAATATGGTAGCCGACGGTGGGTGCTAGTAGGTTCGGGTTAGGAGCAGCGGTTGTAGGGTCTAAGGGATGGTAATGGTTCTTTCGTTTTTGGTTGTGTATGTTTGATGGTGGTGGGGTAAATAGGTTGTTACGAAATCTTGAGGGTTTATGGAGTTTCAATGATGGTGGGTTGCGGGTTTGAGGGTTCTAAGGGTGAATGGCTGAAGGTAAGGGTAGTGGTTCTTAAAGAAAGTGAAGGTGCACCGGTTGGTGGTCTTAGGTGTTAGGGGTTGTTGCCTTTGAGGTATGATGGAGGTGTGAAAACTTCAGGTTGAGGGAAAGGTGCAATGGTGCGATGGTGCAAGGGGTTTGCTAAGGTGACCAATGGCTTGGGGAGATGGAAGGAATGTATTGTGCGACAATGGAGGTTTGAGATAGATTCGATGGTGGATGGAAGGTTTGGTTGGGGGAGCAAAAGTTGATATGATTTAGGGTTTTGCAATTAAGGATCTATATGCAAAATTTAAACTACTTAGGGAAAATAAAAATAAATAAAATTAGTCCTAATCCTAATGAAACTTTAATAACAACTAATATATGTATACATATATATTGTTATTATTATTGGCTATTAAAAATATTTACAAGAACACAACCATTATTTAAAAACAATTAAGTAACGTACATGCATGTGAAAATTAAATAACAAAAAAATTAAAGTTAGGTCAAAATTGACCCTTTATTTAGCAAAAATAATTTTTTTATTAAAACACTTCGAAAATATTTTCTCGGAAAATTATATAAAAAATTTCCCAGGAAAGATTGGAGGGGCCACAAGTAATCCCACTTAAAATCCAACTTCCTAGACAGAATTTCTTTGAATATAATAGTCAAGAAAATATTGTCTAAGTCAGTTATTTGAAATCAAAGAGAAAAATTAGGGATCCAATAAAGTGAGTGAGATTTTATTCTGCTCAACTTTATCACCCCAATAATGTTTAAGGCATTGACCATTGACTTTGAACTTACCTCCCTTATCATTATGTAGTTCAACGACCCCGTATAGAAAGACTTGAGAAATGGTGATTGGACAGAACCAATGAGATTTTAACTTATCGGGAAGAACTTTAACCCTGAATTGAACAACAGGACCTATTGACCTGCTTCAAACTCGCGGATTTGGATGTGTTTGTCATGCCATCATTTTAATTTCTCTTTACATAGCTTTACATTTTCATATGAAAACATCTGAAGTTCATCCAATTCATTGATCTGAAGCATTCGCTTCTCTCCAGCAAGCTTGAGATCTAAATTAAGATTTTTGATAGCCCAGTAAGCTCTATTTTCTAACTCCAAAGGCAAGTGACAGGATTTCCCAAAAACCAATTGATAGGGAGACATCCCTAAGGGTGTTTTGAAAGCTGTCTAGTAGGCCCACGAAGCATCATCTAGTCTCTTGGACAAATCTTGCCAGTTTGGAGGAACTACCTTCTTGAGTATACCTTTTATCTCATTATTTGCTAATTTATCTTGCCCATTTGTCTGTGAATTCTAAGTTGTGGCAACCTTATGCTTCACTCCATGTTTGTTGAGCTACCATTTCAACCATTTGCTCACAAAGTGGGACCCTTCATCACTAATGATAGCCCTCGGGGTTCCAGACCTTGTGAACACATGCTTTGTGAGAATCTCATCACCACCTTGGCATCATTTTTTGGATACGTCTTGGCCTCAATCCATTTGGATACGTAGTTGACCGGCTGCATGCGTGCGCATTAAGACAACGAATTTATACAATAATTTTTAAAGCTCGATTTTACTGTAAGCGTACAATGACAGTTTTAATATTTATAGTTCCAATAGAACACGAAGTATTCCAATGGGTCAAACCCAAAGGAAAAGGCAATTGAGCAATAACTAGCATACACAATAGAGTCTAAGCGGCTACTAACATGATTTTATAGTATGGAAATTCAGGCATCGATCACAATTCTTTATGTAAGCATACACATCTTTGAACGAAGTCGGGAAAAAGAATTTAGCTTGTAAGGCCTTGGCTCCTACACACACCTAATCATTTGGTTTGCACACTCTTTGAATAAGTATGGTTTCTCTCAAAAGTAGTACTTTACATCGTGAAGAAAATTTTTCCTTTATTGGTACGACTTATCAAGCGGCATCAAACCACAAACTAAATAGTTAGCAAAATCAGCAAACCAAAGAGTATTATGGACGTGATTTACCTTGAATATATGCACGTCCAGAAATGTCTCGTTAATGGGTACAAGAGGAGAAGTTTCTTCTTATTGATCCAATTCGAATAAGTGATCTGCTACTTAGTTTTCTACCCCTTTTCAATCTTGAATTTTTAGATCAAACTCTTGAAGTAGAAGTACCCACCAAATCAATCTCGGCTTGGCATCTTTCTTGGCAAGTATTTGATTGTCGAGTGATATGTAAAGACAGTCACCTTGATACCTACAAGATAAGATTGAAACTTGTCAAAAGCAAAAACAATGGCAAGTAACTTTTTTTTGGTTACCCTGTAATTCAGTTGAGCTCCCGTTAAAGTCCAACTTGCATAGTAAATGGGATGAAAAATCTTGTTTCTTTGTTGTCTCATTACTGATCCTATCGCAAAGTCACTTGTGTCACACATTAACTCAAATGGAGACTCCCAATCTGGTGTGACATGATTGGTGTTGAGACCAATCGTCCCTTCAACTGATTGAAAGCCTTCAAGCATTCTTCATTGAAATTGAATGTTGCGTCCTTCTCTAGTAATTTGCATAAAGGTTTGGAGATCTTAGAGAAGTCCTTGATAAACCTCCAATGGAATCTGAGATGCCTCAGAAAACTCCTAACACCCTTAAAGATATTGGACGTGGAAGTTTCTCAATGATATCCACTTTTGCTTTGTCTAATTCAATCCCTTGTCTCAATATTCGGCGTCCCAAAATGATCCATTCTCGTACCATGAAATGACACTTTTCCCAATTCTGCACAAGGTTCGTTTCTTCGCATCACCTTATTACCTTGGCCAGATTGTCTAGGCAATTATCATAAGTATCTTCAAACACTAAAAAATCGTCCATAAAAACTTCCAAAAACTTTTCCACTATGTCAGTTTAAATCGTCATCATATATCTTTGGAAAGTAGTGGGAGCATTACATAAACCAAAAGGCATACGTCTAAAGGCAAACATACCATACGAGCATGTGAATATCGTTTTATGTTAATCCTCTAGAGCTACTGTGATCTAGTTGTAACCTAAGTATCCGTCTAGAAAACAGTAATAGTCTCGCCCTGTGAGTCTATCTAACATATGGTCTAAGAATAGAAATGAAAAGTAATTTTTCCGAGTCACCTTGTTCAATTTTCAATAATCCATGCAGATTCCCATCACGTAACTGTCTTGGTTGGTGCTAACTCATTGTTTTCGTTCTCCATGATCGTAATGCCTTCTTTCTTTGGCATGCACTAGACCGGACTTACCCATGAACTATCTAAGGTGGGGTAAATTATACATGCCTCTAACCATTTAACGATTTTTTTACCACATCCTTCATAATAGGGTTTAGTCTCTATTGACCATCAATTTTTCCCTTCTTGCCATCCTCTAAGATGATCTTGTGCATGCATACGGATGGACTAATACCACGGATATTGGCTATGGTCCATTTGATAACCCTTTTGAATTTTTTAGCACTTCAACCAATTTTTCTTTTTGATCTTTAGTTAGCTCGGCTGAAATAATCACAGGCAAAGTAGAAGCATCACCTAAATAAACATATTTTAAATGTGAGGGTAATACCTTGAGGTCTGATTTCGATGATTTTGGTTGAACATGCTCTCAGTTTGTCAATTTCAAATATTCAAAATGGGATTGAAGAACAAATCTCTTTGAATTAGATTCTAGGAAAGCTAAGTAGTCTAAAATTAAAAATCACTCCAATGGGTCCTCTACAGAATTGAGTTCCCATTTTGTGGCTAAAGATTCTAATTCGGACACTGCAGAACACTCGTCAGTAGTATCAGGAAATCTCATAGATTTAAATACATTAAATGTTACTTGTTCATTCTGAACGCGCATAGTGAGTTTGCCTTTCTGCGCATCAATTAGAGTCCTTCTAGTTGCCAAGAAATGCCTTCCTAGGATTATTGACACTTCATTATCTGCTTCAAAATCTAACACAAAAAAGTTAGTAGGAAAAATAAATTTATTTACACGTACTAGTATATCCTTGATTTTTCCTTCCAGATGTGCTAAGGATTGATCTGTCAACTGAAGTGTAATTATTGTAGGTCTAACTTCACCAATTCCCAACTTTCTGATTACGGACATGGGCGTCAAGTTGATGCTCGCTCCTAGATCACACAATGCCTTACCACAGTAAGATTCTCCAATATTACAAGGTATGGTGAAGTATCTTGGATGTTTCATCTTGGGGGCAGCTTGTTCTGTAGGAATGCACTGCACTATTTCGTTAGTGCTACCGTATCAAATTCTCCAAGTCTTATTTTTTTGAAAGGATGTTCTTCATAAATTTTACGTAGTTTGACATTTGCTCAAGAAATTCCACCAACGAAATATTGATATAAAGCTTCATGAGTACATCTAAAATTTTCTTAAATTGGACTTCCTGCTTCTATTTTTGAGGTCTTTGAGGGTAGGATGGTGGGAGATTCTTAACTTGTGCTGGAAATTCTTTCTTTGGCGGCATTTTTCTGCATCTAACATAGGTTTTAGTTTATTATAATTTACCAAGTTAGTAGTTACCTTGGTTTCTGTAAAAATGGTGTTTCAACAATTGGTTGAACCTCTTCTTTATCTTGAGCATCATTGAGCTCATTTTCAACTTCATCAGCATTGGGCTCTAATGTTCTTCCACCTTGTAGAGTAATCGCTTTGCAATATTCCTTACCCAACTTTCTTGGGTTCTCTGTGTCACTAGGCCAAGCGCCTTGTTGCCTATTTCGGAGTTCACTAACTAGCTGACCCATTTGATTCTCCAAGTTCTTCAAGGTAGTTTCATTAATTTCCATGTACGCCTTCAACAAGTTCTCCAAAATATTGGACGGTTCGATTTGTTGTGGCTTTTGAACTTCTTGGGTATATGCTTGGGTTGTATATATATGTTACTGGGTCCAGATCCTTGGTTACTCCAAGAGAAGTTTGGGTGGTTTTGTCATGATGGGTTATAAAAGTTGGAATGTGGTCCTTACCCACCTTTGTTTTGGTTCTGACTTCTAATATAATAAATGGACTCTGGCTTTGAGGGTAAATTTTCAAACAAGTGCCCGTCCCCACAGTGTACACAAGTTATATACACAAGCTATGTTTTCGAATTGGCTTGGTGGTTGAGCTGCAACATTATTAAACCCGTTAGCAGTAAAACTCTTAAGCATTGAAGATATCGAAGATACCTGAACTACAAGTGAAATGAGGGCATCCACTTCATATACTCCAGCTACTCGTCTTCATGAAGCTATTTGGTTGGCTGGTAATTGGTAATTGTTATTGGAAATTCTCTTAACAATCTCGTAAGTCTCATTATAAGACTTAGAGATGAGAATACCATTTGTAGAAGTAATGTGGAATTTCTTTATAAGGGAATTTTCATAATAATTCTTTGAATCTTTCCCACGCCTCATACAAGGATTCATCATCCATTTGTTGGAAGGTAGTGATCTCGTTTCACAACTTAGCATTATTGCTAGGTGGAAAATACTTCATTAGGAAGCGTTCTGCCAATTGTTTCCATGTTGAAATTGAATCGGGTGGTAATGAATTTAGCCAAGCTTTTGCTCTGTCCCTTATTGAGTATGGGAACAACTTCATTCTTAGCGTATCTTCGGTAACTCCGAGCAACTTAAAGGAGTCACTCACCTCTATAAACAATAGAATGTGAAGGTGATGATCCTCAGTAGGCGTCCCACTAAATTGGCCCACTGTCTTAAGCATCTGGAACATAATACGCTTCAACTTAAACAGTGGTGCCTTGATCTCGAGTCTAACAATACTCGAATTAAGTTCATGGAAAAATGGCACGACATACTGTCTTAAGGCTCAGTCCCTATCATCAGCAACAAGGATCAAATTTCGAGCATTTGCAGCTCCATTTCCTTGATCTTGATTTTGATTCTCAAGATTCATTTCTTCAGTCTGTCTTTAAGCTGCTTGTCTTCTCCTTTATCTAAATGTTCTTTCAATTTCAGCATCAATTGGAGTAAGTCAATAATATGATCAATACTCATAAACACCTGAAATAAAACACCGAAAATAACTAAATTAAAATTCAACAAAAAAACAAACCAAAATGCAAAAATAATAATTTTCACAAATAATGTCTTTAAAAACAGTCTCCGATAGCAGAACCAAAAACTTGGAACAACGAAATTGTTAAGCACATGAGCTACTGGAATGTACATAGTCGTGACAAGTAATAAAGTGATAAGTATCGAGTATCGTCTCCATAGGAATTGTTAAGCACTTCTTTGTGAAAAAATTAGAACTTAAACAAATTGGTGACGGAAAAATAATATAGGTTGAAAGTGTAGTGCAATTAAATAAAAGTGAATTAACTAACTAATTTAATAAGCTAAAAATTATCTAAGTATGTAACACCCCTAACCCGTATCTGTCACCGAAATAGGGTTAAAAGGCATTACCGATCAAGTCATAACATTTAACCATCATTATTCATACATCATTAAATCATAATCAAACAATGTCACTAAGTCCTTTAATAAGGTCTACGAAACCTTAAACATGCATTGGAAAGGGGTCGGGACTAAACCGAGCACATACAAAATTTTTTCAAAAAACTTAACATTTTTCAAAGTTACAAAGGTCACACGCCCGTGTGGGTAGGCCGTGTGCCTCACACGGCCTCAGACACACCCGTGTGTCCAAGCCGTGGCAAAACAGGGCATACATACTGACTTGTCCACACGGCCAATGACACGCCCGTGTGCTTAACCCGTGGTCAACACTGACTTATTTCACACGGCCTGTCACACGCCCGTGTGTCTGGCCCGTGTGCGAGTCTGACTTGCTTCGAATTACAATTTTAAGGGACACAGTCGAGACACACGCCCATGTGCTCAACCGTGTGGGCGAATATAGGCCATTTGCAAGGCCAATTTACCACCCAAACTTTGGGTCACTCCTACAAGCATCAACCATTCCAAATTCATACTCCAAATATATTCAAGACATACCAAAACATGCACCATTTAACCTCTTAACATCATCATTCATTTCACATTCAAATTATAACTCAAATATACCAATCCAAAATATCAACTACACATCAAAAACATGTAATCCAAACATCATCTAATCCTTACCAATTCATAGCATGAAACATATTACCAAATCATTCCATAAAGGTCATTCACACAAATTCACATATACACCATATAACTATCATTCTCACATATCCAAGACATATACTAAAATCATTCATCTTTCAAGCCATATCACATGGCAAGATCTATATATTTCAAAACATCCCATAATCACTAGCCTATACTTGGCATATACCAATTATATACAGCTTCCAAAATAAATGACCGATAGTGTGATTGAATCACTGATGATCCCCGGATCTGAGCTAGCTTTAATGACACTGTAAAAAAGAGAAAAACTTCACACAATAAGCTTAAAAGCTTAGTAAGTTCGTCATATAATACATTTAACTTAACCATTCGAATTCAATAAACAAAATAAACTAACATATGGTTCAATTCACATTGATATACAATCTCATTCATAGTCATTACTCACATAATCATCCATTTATCCATATACAATATCATCAACCACATAGGTTCCGTACATACCTGTGCCAACACTTAGTTAACGATCACTTTTGCTACTCAATACTCAATACCACATTTCGTTCAATCTTCATTAATCATTCGATTTACTCGAAAACTTAGTGCCAATTTCTTATCTGAAGCTTTAATATCATCGCACACCTAGTGCCTTTACATTAAACCGAATTTAATTCGGTATCGCACACACAGTGCCAATCAATATAGTCGATGCTTTCTTTATTTCGCACACACAGTGCTATTCACCACTGTATCAATTCTATTTCGCACACTTAGTGCCACATCTCTTCAAACCCATCATTCACATTACTAACTCAACAACCACATTTCCATTCATTGCATAATATGTTAACATAAATTTAACAATTCGTATTATACACGAACTTACCTCGGACGTCGAAATTACGAAACAAGTCGATCAATCGAGCACTTTGTCTTTGCCTTGATCTCGATCGAAATCTCTCTTTTCTTGATCTAAATAATATTAAACTCAAATCATTCAATCATCAATTCATTCAATTTAATCCAAACACACATATTTAGGGCATTTTACAAAATAGCCCCCACATTTGCACATTTTGACATTTTAGTCCCTATTTCACAAAATCACAAAATACTCATAATTTCCATTTACATATGCTTAGCCAAATTTTCCCCTAGCTCATATAAACCCACATATTTCATTTATTTCATATTTTAGTCCTTCAATTTCTCATTTTCACAATTTAGCCCAAAATAGTCAAATTCATCAAAAATTCAAAGACAAAATATGTTAATCTATCACATATCTTTCATATTTCCTCATAAATTATCACAAAGCTCAAGCATTCATTAGTGGCACATCTCAAAATCGTCATCAAATTCTAAAATTAAAGCATGGGCTTGATAGTATGCTAAGCAACGATCACAAAAACGTAGAAATTATCAAAAACCGAAACAAAAACATACCTTAGTCAAAGAAAGACCATGGCCAACCTAGCTTTCTTTTTCTTTTTATTTTTCCTTGATATTTTCGGCAAGAACAAGATGATAATGGCTTCCTTTTTCTTATTTTTTTTATCTAATACATATTATTTCATCAATTACTAAAATACCCTTTAATAAAAAATTATTATTTCATTCATTTAATGGCCATTTATGTCAAATTCCACTATCAATGGTCTAATATCAACATAAGGACTTCTCATTTAATAAGCCATGACATTCAAGCACTTTAACAACTAGCACACAGCTTTTGCATTTTTATGCGATTAAGTCCTTTTATCAAATTGGACACTCAAACGATAAAATTTTCACACAGAATTTTCACACATGTTTAATCGCATACTATAAACACTAAAAATAATATTAAAATATTTTTTTACCTTGGATTTGTGGTCTCGAAACCACTATTTCGACTAGGGTCTAAACCAGGCTGTTACAAAGTATGTAATTTTAATTAACGCAGAAAATTATGCAAGTCTTTCATGCTTGTGTTAGAACAATCATCCTTGCTAGCTTAGAATTATTCATACTGTTAAAAGATGTTATGGAGATTCCATGGCTAAATTAATCATTTTTTTAACCCGAATAAAATTTAGTAAAATATTTAACTTAACCAATTATTAATCTATCTCACATATTTCTATATTTAATAGACTTAAATTTTCATAAACAAAACCTGTTATAGGGTTATGTAAGGTAATAATAGTTTTGGTATTATTACAGGTTTAATCTATACACGATTAAACATTACACCATACAAGTAGTTTTTCAATTAATTAAAATATTGTTCAGATTAATTAATTAATTCATACATTTCTTCACATTAAACATGCATAAGAAACTTAATCGTGATTTTACTTGCATGAATAAATTAATCAAAAGCACAGAACAACTTATAACAGAATTGAATAAAGGAAACTATGAAAATTAGATCATTCTAACACCAACGAATTTAAGCAATCATGATTATATTGAAAAATAAATACTTAGTTGAAATCATGTTTATGAATTGAACGAAAAAAAAAAGATAAAAAAAGAGAAGGAGAAGCTCTAGCCGATTTTGGATGTTCCCGAGGCATAAATTGCTTGCTCCTTCCTTGGTTCTTTTGTCTTGCCGTCACAATGAAGCCAAAGTACTCTTAATATAGCCGAAATATTGCTGCTCTCAATGCTGTACAAAGCTCTTTTTCAAAAGGAAGAAATAGGGAATGAAAAGGGAAGAAAAGAGAACTCAGGTGGAGAAGAAATGAAGAGAGAATGAAAAATGAATGAGATGATTTTGAAAGGCAAATGAGGGTCCTATTTATACTAGTATGGGATAGGCACAGAACAACTTTTAACAGAATTGAATAAAGGAAACTATGAAAATTAGATCATTCTAACACCAACGAATTTAAGCAATCATGATTATATTGAAAAATAAATACTTAGTTGAAATCATGTTTATGAACTGAACGAAAAAAAAAAGATAAAAAAAGAGAAGGAGAAACTCTAGCCGATTTTGGATGTTCCCGAGGTATAAATTGCTTGCTCCTTCCTTGGTTCTTTTGTCTTGCCGTCACAACGAAGCCAAAGTACTCTCAATATAGCCAAAATATTGCTGCTCTCAATGCTATACAAAGCTCTTTTTCAAAAGGAAGAAATAGGGAATGAAAAGGGAAGAAAAGAGAACTCAAGTGGAGAAGAAATGAAGAGAGAATGAAAAATGAATGAGATGATTTTGAAAGGCAAATGAGGGTCCTATTTATACTAGTATGGGACAGATAAAAATAGGATGGTAGAGCCTTGATTTTCTCTCTCAAGTGGCTAGCCATGAATTGAGGGGAGGGGTTGATTAGTTTACTAAAATTAGCTAGGTGCTTAAATTTGGAAGGCTTGAAAAGTGGAGGGGTTGGAAAGGTTATGAGGAGCAGTTTAGGGGTTGTTTTTTAATTATTGAAATCAGCTTAAAATAGCTGATTTGGAAAGTAATTTTGGACGGTTTGGGCTGCTCTTCCTCTTTGTGGATAAGTCTTCTTCAAATTAAATATTATGGGCATCTTTTTCTACATCAAGCTGTCCAATTTAATCATCCTGATTGAGAGCTGGGTTAATTGAATTGTAGGGGTCCAAAATTAATCTTTTTTGGCTTCCATGGCTGTTAAATAATCAGCTATCATTGTGTGACAAATGCTTTTAGAAGATGCTTCAACAATTTGATCTTCTCAAGGTGCCTCTAATACTACTTTTTCTTTCATTGCATAAAACTGCTGAAAATTGGCAAAATTTTGTAAGCTCAGCATAAAAATAATTAAAAATAAAATTTGTCTATAATTGTCCAATTTAAATATTTTGTAATAAAATTACAAAAATGTGCTTAAAAGAGCTCAAAATTTGAAAAAAAATATTTAGAAAGTGCTGAAAAAGTCTATAAATTCTTAACTCGAGAATAACTAAATACAATGAGATGAATACAAATGAAGGGGGAGGCCACTATTTATAGTTATGCTCCCTTAAAACCAATGGTGTAACACCCAGACATCCTTATTGACTCGAAAGTTTGAAGGATGGTTAGGATCAAATTGAAATGGTTAGCAAATTTCAGGACTCCACCAGAAATTCAAAAAACCTCCGAGGTCGAATCACGAATAGTTGGATCTCAATTTTTGGTTTGGTTAGATTGAACTAGCTAGTTATATAGTGGGAGAAAAAATGATTAAGAACATACAGTGGTAGTAATCGGTGGAAATCACGCCAAAGGAGTATATATATGGGTAGGTGCGTATGGAGACAAGATTTCTCAATTCTGTTTACACATTTTTCTTCCTGTAGTATCATATTCTTCAAGTTACTTTGAAGAAGAAGAGAACTTAACTAGTGGAAGCTTTGCATGCCACAACAGTCATGCGAGTTGAAGTCTAAAAGTAGAGAAATTAAGGAACTGGTAAGTTTCCTTACCCCTTTGTACGTATGGATTTAAGAAAGAGATAGGGTAAAAACTCTTAAAAGCTTCCTATAACGATGAATTTTGGGTTTATAAAGTTTGAATACCTTTAAGATAATCGGTAAGTGGTTGTTATGCTTAGCTGTCAGGAAAAAGGAGGCTCTAGCTTTTGGACGTAATAAAGTTGTTAGACCAAGGAAACAATGTGAGTTTTTACAACCCATACCTAGAATGTTACATAAGTTAAAGATTTCATAGGCATATAAGTATCCACCATACTAGTTTAGTATACACGATTTGATTATGAGATCATGATGTTTGATTGTGAAAAGCATATGTCGCATGTTTTAATAATGGAACATGAAAGGGAATTATCGAAGGGTTTAGATGAAGTTAGGACCTGAGAAATGAGAATTTATGTTAGATACTGCCATACGGTGTTTCTGTGTGCGAATTGTGATAGTGAAGTTCTAGGCCTCACGGAGGGAACAATGTGGTATTCGAGCATCAAGGTTAGGACGGCCAATGGAGGAATGAGCGAAGGAATAAGGAAAAAGGAAAATTAGAATTCCATTTTGATTCCATCATCCGAGATTGTTGGGAGCAAACCGTGATGTGAGAAGTTTTGGGCCTTGTGGGGGGACACTTCAGTGTTCGAGCATCAATGTAGACATATGATAAGATGATATTGATGGTTATTAGGTTCCATAGAGCAACATTGTGATGACGGTCTGCAGGCTCTATAAGGCGATACAATGACGGCGGTAAGGTCTTTGTATAAGGTGTAAGACTATAACTCGGCTATGACAACCGGGATAGTCCGCCGGGACAATAAATATGAGGTTATACTGGAAGGTCCACAAATTAGTATGCTAGTAGAGAATCCACTAGAGGCGAGGAAAATAGTGGATTGGAGAACGTCTCAAACTAACAAGGATAAAAGAGGAAGTAGCTCTTTAGATAGAGAAGTATACGTGTTATTTTTAGTCTGAGACCGCCGAGGTAGATGTGGATCCCACCCTACTAAGGGGGATATGAAATTTGGAAAAAATAGCAGGTCAGTCACCAAGTAAATGTGAGTTAGGTAAAACTCACCGGAGTCTTCAGGAAAGAAAGTGTCAACCCAAGGTTAAAGGACTAGTGGAGTTCGCCAAGGCTAGTGACGGGCAGGAGTCCGTTAGGACCATAAAAGCGATAATGATCCGGATAATCTACCCCAACCGGGAGCTACAAGACCAATGAACCCCCCATTTTAAAAAGGACTGAAAGAGCGAGAACTGTAGAGATTACACTATAAGCATCAGTGTTTCGAGGAGAAGGAAATGTTATATAGAGATAGTGTTCTGGCAAGGATCTGCATTTCAATAGTTATCGAAAAAGAACGCAGAGTACCACTAGTCCGGAGTATTAAGTATGAGCATCAAGGAACTTGTTCGCCAGTGAATGGCCCCGAGTAATGGAGGCACAAGTCTTGTTAGCCGAGTTGGCAAATTCTACTATAAAAACCAGAGAGTTTGATTTTTAGCCAGATGCTTTATTTTCACAGGACCCATGTGTATATATATAATCTATAGGCAGGCCTTACTAAGTTCGTTTGAACTCATGAAATTGTTGCTTGGATCCAGGATTAGGTAAAGAAAAGGGCATCACAAGGGACCAAGCCGGATTTCGCCGGAATAGGTAGTGCTGTAGTTGTTCATGTATATAGTAAGGCGCCCATAGAGGCCTTGCCTCAAGGTTCAGGTCGAATATGTCTACATTCGAGTATAAATCCAAAGATTGTAAATAGATGATAGGATTTGAGTCGTAAGGACTATCCACTAGTTGTGAATGAGATTTTGTATTGAAGCTTCCAAAATTTTTTAGTTATGAAAGCATGTAACTAAATTCGAAACGGAAGTACCATTTAAGCTGTTTAGTTTGGTGTAGCATCTGGTACCCGAATCTAGCGATCGGGTCGAATGTTAGAAACAGTACAGATCGAGTTACATTGACGGTCAAGATTAGAGTCTATCTACACTTGAGAGTCCTAAGAGATTTAAACTCTATATAATCTTATCTCTTTAGGATTTATTTTACTCTGATAACTCTAGTTTCATTGGAGCACTACATTGGGCCACCAAGGCTTCAAGTAGATGGGTTTCTCCATGGGTTCCATGAATCGGGTTAGAACATGTGGATCAAATGAGCCTCATTTAATAAGTTGACCTCTATGGGGTGATCTGTGCGCAATGGTCAAAAGCTTTGATTCGCGACCCCCCGTCACTAGAACCAACTTGGATACGAAATATCATTCTCCACATTTACTTTATGATATTATCCACAAACAACACTTCACATATTAAGATAATATGAATGCTTAAATAACGAGATTCATCTGACTATGCATAGCATTGCTGTTGGTGAGATGAATGAATGATGACCAATCTTCGTCGTTAGTTCTTTTCTTTTCTGGCTTAACTTCCCCTTTAGACACCTTCCCTGAAGCATCAATCTCCATGGCCTTATCGTAAAGCTCTACCCACATCACCCTTCCTCTTTTCCTTATGATGTTTTTGGTTAAGTGCCTAGTTCAGCCTCTTTTTTATCTGATTTTTTGAACTCTAAGTGTGGAGTGTGAGATTCAGATATGGTTGTTGTCAAATTTTCTAAGTTTTCTTATGAATAGCTCTTTTCACATCATGTCTCCATCTCTATGTGACTGGAGTAAATAACAAACATGCAATGAGAAGACACCAGATAAAGAAAAGGAAATAGAAGGAAGAAAAGTTCTGAAGTTTCTGTTTGAAAGAGATGGTTCAATCCAACTTTTAAAGCTATATGATTCTGGGAATCAATAATTTTATACTCAAAGAATCCTTTAAGACGAAAAACACTGCAAAACTTGATAAAAAGGTATCTTCATGAATATAAAGCCATTGAAATCATCATTACTTAAGAAAGTTTACAAAGAAAAGACAGAAAATACTGCTAATGTGTAAAAGCACCTCCAACAGATGGATCAATCATCTCTTTCATTTGGAAACTCCAAGCTTACGGCCACCCATTTATCCTCACTGATAGGCAGTACAGTGATGCCCTGTGGAAATGCAATGTCGGGGAAGCGTCGATAAACTCTGAACCTGTTGTTAAGCAAATAACTTGTAAACCCTGTATCCTTCTCCATATTTGAGTGTGAAATTGAGAGACCTGAAATGTCAACATGTGTTGATTCACTACACGTTGAGCCTTCTTTCCCTTGTGTATTCGCTTCTTGCACATCTACTAGGCAACAATAAGCCACATCACAACAAAATGATGGTTTAAAAATGAACAATGTTTAGCTAACTACGAATAGAACATTGGAGGAAGGTGGCAGATTTACTTTCTTCTGCATCTTCTTCAATTTCTACAGCAGTGGTTAGGTCTGCACTAGACAGTGATTTAAGAGGTTCACCTTGGATGCCTGAAATAGGAAAAATAATTTGTTGAAGGCAGAAAGAAAGTAGCAACTAATTTCTTAGCCTATACTCGGTATTCACTCTAACTATTCTGTTCCCACTCTTTATTTTTCTTAAATATCTTTGTCCGACACATTTTCGAACATGGCTATACGTATATGAACTTATAATAACTCTCCAAACACATGAAAAACTTAAAAAAAAAAGAAATATATATACCTATATCGGACAGTATGCGTATCCACACAGATACATGAGTACAAGTAAACATAGCACACTAAAAGCATCACAAAATAAC
Organism: Gossypium sturtianum; assembly: GCA_025698515.1. Lineage (NCBI taxonomy): Eukaryota > Viridiplantae > Streptophyta > Magnoliopsida > Malvales > Malvaceae > Gossypium > Gossypium sturtianum. The sequence goes on from CM046949.1 coordinate 29,515,826, forward strand.
ATGAGTGATTAAGGACATTAATAGTAACATTTGAAGAAGATAACGAGCCTTGTTTGGGTGAGACAGCCACAAATCTAGAGCAGGAAGCAGAGTTTTCATTACTGGTTGTGGATTTGGCTAACTCTTTTCCTCCTGTTTCATCTACAATGCCAAAGATTGATTAGATATGAGCTCGAGCTAGCCAATAGAGTAGGAAAAAAAACATGTTCCAAAATGAATAATAATGGAAGGTGCCATATTTACTTTCTTCATTTTCCATAGAAGTAACCAAGACCGAGGTAGACATAACTTTAAGATGTTCACTTGTCAAGTGTTGAGGCGAGCATAACTCAGAGCTGCTAACCTGTAAACCTGAAACATGATAAACAAATTGTCAACGACATAAAGGACTTTGGACAAAATTAAACCCTTGTCAGGGACCAAACAAACATATTAAGGTCAGGGCAACATTAAAAAACATTGATAAATATCAGTAGTTAAATTAATAAAAATGTTTACGCTCGGTTAGATTGGTGTAAGCAACTTTAGCAGCGTTGATTTCAGCTTCTTTCTTGGATTTCCCTCCTTCCCCATAAAAAACATCTCCTCCCACTTCCACACTAGAAAAAAATGTTGGCCTATGAGGCACACCACATTTCTCTGTCTTATACTCTGGTAAACTCCATTCTTCTCTCTGAGTTAATTCTTGCAACAGATTCTTGTAAAATCCCAAATCAACCTGTAAAAGAAAGAAATTTTAAATAAAAGAACTACATATGATTACCCATTTTATTAATCTAGACAGTGAAATAATGAGAGGAACATAAGGATACCTCTTCAACAGGATTTGGGTTACCAGCAGCGGCTGCAAGGGAATAGGAAGAAGAACCGAAGTAAAGGAAGGCGGACTTAGCGGCATCGCTTTGTGCTTCTTTACAAGATTTGCAAGGGACAGAGGAGTTAAACAACTTGTTGTTTACAAACACCGAGGCTTTGAAAAAAGGATTATGATCAGGGCCATCTTTCATGGAGGTGTACCTTGGCAATGCCCATCGCCTTTGCTGGCACAGCTCCTGCAACTTCGACTTGTACATTCTTTTTTTTTTTTTTTTTTGAAGAGAGAAGGAAATGAAATGACTGCAGAAGGAGAAAGAGTTCTGAAGCTTTTATTAGAGTGGAAATGAGACAGTGGAAGATGAAATTCCAACAGACATGCTTCCCGCGAGACGTTCATTTGTTTCATGTTTACTTTTTGGGTTAAATATAAGGTAGTACCCAAACTTGTCCACTTCTGTTATATTGATATTTATATTCTTTTTTTGTCTCAGATTGGTACTCGAATGTTATTCCCGTCAATTAAATCGATACATGAGTTTAAAGCCGTCAAATATAGGACATGTGACAGAATAAAATTATGACACGTGACATAAATGATGTCATGTTGATCTCATAACTTTAAAAAATTATAAAAAACTTTTTTTTTCTTTTGATTTTTTTTCTTCCCCACCAATTTTTTCTGTAGTTCCTTTCTTTTTTCTTCTTTCTTCCTCTTCTTCTTTTTCTTCTTCTTCTTCTTAACCCAAGTTTTTTCTCCCCCATTACTGTAAACACTATAAGTATCAGATTTAGGGCAATATATCGAAATATACCAAAAAAAATTTATTTACGAAAAAAGGCCGATTTTTTAAAATTTACAGAAAAGGGTCATTTCCTCACAAAACGCGTTCACGTCAGCGCGTTTTGTGGGGATGTAGCAGGAAAGCGCGCCCCTGGGGGAGCGCTTTTGCCACATCAACACAAAGCGCCCTGCAACAGTCAAAAATTTTATTTATATGTAATTTAGTTTTAATTTTTTTTAATAAAATAAAAAGTTGTTTTTTATTTTTTATTTTTTGTAATTTAGTTTTAATATATTTAATAAAATAGAAGTTGTTTTTTTATTGTAATTTAATTTTAATATCTTTAATAAAATAGAAGTTGTTTATTTTTTTATTGTAATTTAATTTTAATATCTTTAATAAAATAGAAATTGTTTAATGTTTTTATTGTAATTTAATTTTAATATATGTAATAAAATAAAAAATTTGTTTTTTTATTTTTTATTTTTTGTAATTTAGTTTTAATATATTTAATAAAATAAAAAGTTGTTTTTTTTTTTTTATTTTTTGTAATTTAGTTTTAATATATTTAATAAAATAACAGAATTTATATTTTTTTGTAATTTAATTTTAATATCTTTAATAAAATAGAATTTGTTTAATTTTCTTATTGAAATTTAATTTTAAAAATAAAAGTCCAATATTTGTAATTTTATTGTAACTTAAAGGTTTTTTTTCCAAATTAGTCCTTCTACAAAAGTTCACCGTTTTCATCAACAAATAAATAGAATTTACATAGACACCAAGAGACAAAAAAGTTAAGAAGATCATCAACTATTCCGATTTGGACACGAGCGAGATGTATGGCACAGGTTCCTACACCATCCGCACAACCCTCGTTGGTTGCTCGTTTCTCGGATATCCATATTGTTGCGTATTCTACTCGAGCAAGGTCGACCTTTTGGTTTGCGCCTCGATTGTCTATCCCGGCAACGCTTATACGGTGCAAGCGATACCGACGGCCACTTACGTTCATCTGGGACAGGTGGGAATACGTGTCTCCACACGTTGTACATGTTTTCTAATTTATACACTTTGTCGACATAGCTCATGGGATCAAGACGGAGATTCTGACAAGCCGCAAGTACATGAGCGCATGGGTAACGAAGTGCATCAAATATCCCACAGTCGCAAGTCCTATTTCTCAAGTGTACACGATACTGCCCGCCAACAATACCTTAGTTCGGTCTGTCAAACTCCGTCACACGAAACCATAGGTTGTCGCGATCGTGACACACTGTGTGCATGGTGTTGGCCCGTGCCTTCCCCCTGTTAATTTCTCCCAAGACCTTCGCGCTCCATACATGGCCTCCTTGCATTTGGCCTTTATAACTCGCTGCTCGCTTCGAAAATAGTACCGCGAAACGAAAATATGTCTCTCGCACAACCGATGTTATCGGCAGATGACGCGTTCCTTTTAGAACAGAATTTATGCATTCGGCCAGGTTTGAGGTCATATGACCATACCGTAGGCCGCCGTCGTATGCTTGTGTCCATTGTTCTAAAGGAATATTGCACAGGTAGTTTGCGCCTTCTTCGTTATCTGATCGCAAACTCGCCAACATCTCCTGAAAACGGTCCTTATTGATCTCGTACCCTATCAATATACGTTGATAGCGAATATTACATACCACTCTTCAATTAAGAATAAATTGAATATTACAAACAAAATTATATTAATAGATATTACATACCCATATTGGTCACTTGTTGTCGCTGACTTCTAGATCGATGTTGCCCGTAGTAGTTGGATGCAACATGCCTTAGGCAAAATCGATGGTGTGTGCGATGCCACAGGCTTCCCTATCGCTCTATTGCGGCTAGTATTCCAGGGCCCCGATCCAATATAACGCATATATCAGGCTGGAGGCAGACATGCCTCCTTAACCTAGATAGGAAGAAATCCCAGTCATCAGCTGACTCCCCCGGTGTTATTGCGAACGCAATAGGAAGGATTCTCCCACTGCCGTCCTGTGCCACAGCTAGCAATAGCTGATGCGTATATCTACCATACATAAAGGTACCGTCAATTTGTACCAATGGCTTGCAGTATATAAATGCATCTCAGCATTGCTTAAATGTCCAGAAAAGACGCTTGAACACTGCGTATCCACGGAGCAAACGATCGTTGTAGTACGCCGGTTCCATTTCAAGGTCTGTTATGCTACCTGGGACATATCTCTCCAGCACCTGACACCACTGCCACACTTTATTATATGAAGCGTCCCACCGACCATGCAACTTTTCCAACGCCTTCTGCTTGGCTATCCAAGCCTTCCTGTAAGAGGGCGTGTACCCCAATTGGCTACGAATATTGCCAATTAAGGCCGGTACTGTAGTCTTGGGATCGGCCTTCACCGTCGGTATTATTAAGTCAGCCAACATTTCTGAATCCATCTTCGGATTATCTTGTGTAACACCTGTCAACGAAGTACGTTAAATAATGCAACATTACGTAATATTAGTATTATTCAAAAACATTAAACACATAGTGATATTGTACCGGCAAGACATGTATATGGACCTTTGTACTTTTTGATCTCCCATAAGCCTGTCCTTTTCCTCAACGAGGCCATGATTTTCCATGAACATGTACCGTCTTGTACTGCACACTTTTCCTCGTACTTATCGAGCTTGGATTTAACCACGTTGTAGTTAACCCCGTGCTTGATACTGTATTGTTTCAATGCAGCAAGAAAAACATTCTTGTTGGAAAACTTGTTACCAGCTTCTAATTCACCCGAATCCAACAACGAAGTTGTACGGTCACGCGTCCGGTGTGGTAGTTCAGGAAACTCTAATGCATCGTCTTGAGATAGATCGACATTATGCATGTGGGCTGGAGGCGAGTACGCCCTGAATAGCGGATCTTATTCTTCTTCGTCTGAACTGCCCTCAACATCTTCAGGTACGGTTGGAACAGGATCTTATTCAGAAAATAATCCAACTTCTGCACCATCGGGCCCGGGCTCTCGAGGTGGATCCACATCTGACTCATCATCCGATCCACCATAATCTGCAACGAACGAGGGCCCCTCGCCGGTGGATGTCGTGGGGAGTACATTATCCCTCCTTAAACATCTTTCGTAATGTTCCCAATCATATGTGGATTGCCAACCACTAGAAGTTGATGACGTTCCCCAATACGTATTTCTATCATCAGACGTCGAAGGAAGGATATGCATGTCCCATCCACCAACCGAGTGTCGTGCAGGGGTTATGTTTTCTATACTACCACCAAACACGGGTACTTCCGCATTCTACCTCCCACTAACAGAGTGTCGGCTTGGGGTCGTGTATTCCCCTCTAACAGAAGTAGATGTTGAGGTCGAAGGAAGATCACTTGGTGATGAAAATTGTACATATACCTCAAGATAGGGTGATCCACTGGCAAGATGAGTCTCCACCATTGCCTCAAAGCTCTGAGGACCTTTGATGTCAAATGATTCATATCTCACCGGATCAACCGAAGCGCAAAATCTATACTTAATAGACTAAAATTTCATTGGCGTTGTTCCGAAGATTTTACGCCTAATTCTTTTGCGAAGTTCTAACAAATCTATGTTTCGATTAAAACCCAGCCGCGCTGTGTTCTCCGATAAAAAACAACACCATTTTCGGTGTCACAAACCTCACCATCGTAGTAAATAAACAAAGATTAATATCGTTCACTCGTTTTCGCTCTATTTTTCTTTTGCCTCAATTTCTATTATGCAACCTGATAATGAAATTTGGCTAATTTATAGTCTAAGGATTGCAACAGACTACTGTAGCAAAAGAGCGTCCACGTGGGAGCTCTTTTGATACTCTACGACGGTGCATCCCGCTTGAAGCGTTTTGGGCAATCGTTTGTTCAAAAACGTCTTCTCAAAATTATTTTACCGGAGACTCATCAGTAGCAAAAGCGTCCATGTGGGAGCTCTTTTCGCACTCTGCTTGACGATGCATCCTGCTTGAAGCGTTTTGGCCACTGTTTGTTCAGAAACGTCTTCTCAAAATTATTTTGCCAGATACAACTGTCAAAAAAATTCAAATAATTTTTTTTCTAATATATTTTGCCCAAAACCCTAAATATATTTTTACTAAACCCTAATTAACCCTAATCTACTCCATTAAATTTCCCCTAAAAATCCTAAATCTAACGACCCAAAAAAATCATAAACCCTAGCCCAGAAACCTTAAAATTTCATACCCTAACACTAAAAACAGCTGAAAAGGCAGACGGGGAAGGAGGGCAAAAGCGCGCCCCTGGGGGAGCGCTTTTGCCACATCAGCAAAGTGCGTCCTCGTCAGAGCACTTTGTGCTGATGTCGCAAAAGTGCTCCCTCAGGGACGCGCTTTCCTGCTGCATCCCCACAAAACGCGCTGACGTGGACGCGTTTTGTGGGGAAATGACCCTTTTCCGTAAATAATTTTTTTTTTGGTATATTTGGGTATTTTGCCCTCAGATTTACCTTAGCTTCTAGTTTAAAAAATAAATATAAATTTATGTTTCATTTCCTACACTTTCTCATCAATCAAACAAAAATACATATCTACAAGAAAAGTCAAATCTAAAAGAATCAACAATACAATCAAATTTTAACGAAATATAAAACATCCACGATCTCTTAACAAAAAAACTCATCTGAAAGCAAACAATTATCACATGAATATCAACTACTCCAATGAAAAAACAAAAGAAAAAAAATGGATCTCTTGACAACCATCCGTTTGATTATCATCTTCTCCCTCCTCTTTCTCTGTATCCAAACCTTGATTTTCACATCGAAACAAAGTCCCCCAACTAGATTTAAAACCTAATCACTTACCCTAATTTCAAAATAATTATTACATCCAATCGCATCTGAATCCAATATTAAAAACTCTAAAAATCATGGCAGAAGAAGTGGAGGAATTGCGAGCCATGGCAGAAGAATCCAAGTGAGTCATCTTCTTCTCTGGTTCTTCAAATTCAAAGCTTTTCATTTACTGCATTTAATATTGCAATTTGGATTGAGGGGGGCCAATCGTCGGCGATGATGGAGGTAGCGACTTGGGTTAAAGGGAGGAAGAAGAAGAACAAGAAGAAGAAGAAATTGGGGATTTTGGCTAAAATCATTGAAAAAGTAGAAGAAGAATAGAAAGTGCAGAGGGAGAGAAGAGTTAAAAGAAAAAATAATAATTTTTTAAATGATGATGCCATTTCATTGCCATGTGTCTTCATTTTAGAGTGCCACATGTCCTGAATTTAACGTAGTTAGAATTTAACGCAGTTAAATTTGGGTACTGATTTAGTTGACGGAAAAAAGTTTGGGTACCAATCTGGAATATAAAAAAAATCATAAAAATAAATTTAGAAGAAGTGGACAAATTTAGGTACTAATTTTATATTTAACTCTTTCTCTTTTACATTTCTTTGAATTAATGTCAAAGTTAAGCCTTGAACTTTCACCCAATATATAATGTACGTTAATATTCTTTAATTTAAACAGTATCTTGACAACAAAAAATAAATGAATGCGGGGCTATTGGCATATGATGTAAAAGTATATCTTAGTTTTTGGTGAAGTATATCTTAGTTTTTGTATTATATATTAGATTACCTTTTGATATTTCTATTGGAAAAGTGAAGATTGGTAGCTTATTGAAGGACTAAAGTAATCCTCTGTTAAATTTATGTTGTTGATTGCTTATTTTGATTTTTTATATAAAAAATATAATAATAAATTTAGGGTTATATCTTTATTCAATTTAACTTAAATTTTTTTATTTGAAATTAATCGACTCTAAACTTTCATTACTAATGTGACTCTATTTTTTTAATTTAAAATAAAAAAAAACACAAACAAATTTTATAATTTCAAAAATTATGAAAAAATCAATTTAAAATTTAAGGAAAAACCTATTTAAATGCACAAATTACAAGATATAAGCTCATTTTTTACAAATATTCAATAAATCTATTTAATTAATAATTTATCTCACAAAAAATTTAATGCATAAATTATAAATATATGCTCATAATTTTGTAAGACTTTTTTGTCTTTCAGTTCAATTTTTAATAGAATAAAATTTGCACTGTTAAAAAAATAACTTTAAATCTTATCTTGCAACAAGATAGTAGTATTTTAGTCAACACTTAATCAGTTGATGGACTGATAAACTCAATTTCAATAGTTAGAATTCAGTCCAAGGCAATATGTTTTTCTTTTCTATTTTTTATTTAAATTTGAAAAGCTTTTATAAGTTTTTAAGTTTTTTTTAGCTTTTTAATTATTTTAATCTGAAAGAGCTATTCTCTTTTTTTTTCAAATACAATGTTTATTTGTGTCATTAATTTTTTTTATAAATTTTAAATTATTTATTAATGTGACATATAAGATAAAATATTGCATGTTAGTAATGAAAGATTAAAAATAAATTTAATTCAAATAAAAAAATTAAGTCAAATTAACTAAATGTGTAAAGATAAATGATTAAATTTGAGATGTAAAACACTAAAAATAATATTTTTTTTAACATTAATCTCATCATAAATTCTTATCATATTTGCTCTTTTTGATACAATGCCTAGAACTACCCATAGCCCATCATCAACCCTTAAATAGGAGATAATGCGCTTCAACGCGCTCGAGCTCACATCTTCCTAGATTGACAACAATACTGAAATCAGTCGAGTTAAGACTTAGTCGGTCACTAAAAATAAACTTTTGTGGACACAATTTTAGTGGAAGAACTATTTTTACCCTTTACTTAACGTAGAAAGAATCAGACCAAAGAAAAGGGACCATTGATTGATTTTTTTGGGTAATTTACCAACATATACCAAAATAAAAAAAATTACGGAAATGGGCCAAAATTTGCATTATTTACGGAAAAGGGTCATTTCCCCCCAAAACGCGTCCACGTCAGCGCGTTTTGGGGGGATGCTGCAGGAAAGTGCGCCCTTGAGGAAGCGCTTTGTGCCACATCAGCACAAAACACGCTGACGAGGACGCGCTTTGCTGATGTGGCACAAAGCTTCCTCAAGGGCGCGATTTTGCCCTCCTTCCCCCGACTGCCTTTTTAACTGTTTTTAGTGTTAGGGTATGAGGTTTTAGGGTTTTAGGGCTAGGGTTAGGATTTTTTAGGGTCGTTGGGTTTAGGGTTTTTAGGGGAAAATTAATGGACTAGATTATAGGGTTAATTAGGGTTTAGTAAAAATATGTTTAGGGTTTTGGGGAAAATATATTAGCAAAATAAAAATTATTTGAATTTTTTTGACAGATTGTATCTGGCAAAATAATTTTGAGAAGACGTTTACGAACAAATAGTGCCGCAACGCTTCAAGCGGATGCACCGTCGGCAAAAGAGTACCAAAAGAGCTCCCACGTGGGCGTTCTTTTGCTACGATGATATCGGCAAAATAATAATTTTGAGAAGACGTTTACGAACAAATAGTTCAAAAACGCCAAGCGAGGATGCACTATCGCCAAGAGTACTAAAAAGAGCTCCATGTAGACGCTATTTTACTCTGATGTAGTCTCCAATAAAATAATTTTGAGAAGACGCGTTTACGAACAAATAGTGCCCAAAACGCTTCAAGCGGGATGCACTTTGTCGGCAAAGTACGAAAAGAGCTCCCACGTGGGCGCTCTTTTCTACGATGAGTCTCCGGTTAAATAATTTTGAGAAGACGTTTACGAACAAATAGTGCCCAAAATGCTTCAAGCGGATGAATCGATGGAAAGAGCGAAAGAGCTCCCACGTGGACGCTCTTTTGCTACAGTAGTCTCTGGCAATCCTTAGACTACAAATCAGCCAAATTTCATTCTCAGGTTGCATAACAGAAATTGAGGCAAAAGAAAAATAGAAACTGAAAATGAGTGGACGTATTAATGCTGTTATTTACTACGATGGTGAGATTTGTGACACCGAAAATGGTGTTGTTTTTTATCGGAGAACACAACACGACTGTGTTTTAATCGGAACATAGATTTGTTAAAACTTCACAAAAGAATTAGGCGTAAAATCTTCGGAACAACGCCAATGAAAGTTCAGTCTATTAAGTATAGATTTTGCGCTTCGGTTGATCCAGTGAGATATGACTCATTCGAAATCAAAGGTCCTCGGAGCTTTGAGGCAATGGTGGAGACTCATCTTGCCAGTGGGTCACCCTATCTTGAGGTATATATACAATTTTTATCGCCAAGTGATCTTCCTTCGACCTTAACATCTACTGCTGTGCGAGGGGAATACACGACCCCAAGCTGACACTCTGTTAGTGGGAGGCAGACTACGGAAGTGTCCGTGTTTGGTGGTAGTATGGAAAACATAACCCCTGCACGATACTCGGTTGGTGGATGGGACACGCATATCCTTCCTTCGACGTCCGATGATAGAAATACGTATTGGGGAACATCATCAACTTCTAGTGGTTGGCAATCCACATATGATTGGGAACGTTACGAAATATGTTTAAGGAGGGATAATGTACTCCCCACGACATCTACCGGCGAGGGGCCCTCGTTCGTTGCAGATTATGATGGGTCGAATGATGAGTTCGATGTGGATCCACCTCGAGAGCCTGGGCCTGATGGTGCAGAAGTTACATTATTTTCTGAACTGGAGCCTATTCCAACCGTACCTTAAGATGTTGAGGGCGGTTCAGATGAAGAAGAAGAAGATCCGCTATTCAGGGCGTACTCGCCTCCAGCCCACATGGATAACGTCGATCTTCTCAAGAAGATGCATTGGAGTTTCCTGAACTACCACACCGGACGCGTGACCGGACAAGTTCGTTGTTGGATTCGGGCGAATTAGAAGTTGGTAAAGAGTTTTCCAAAAAGGATGCTTTTCTTGGTGCATTGAAACAATACAGCATCAAGAACGGAGTTAACTACAACGTGGTTAAATCTAAGCAAGACGGTACATGTTCATGGAAAATCATGGCCTCGTTGAGGAAAAGGACAGGCTTGTGAAAGATCAAAAAGTACAAAGGTCCACATACATGTCTTGCTGGTACAGTATCACTATGTGTTCAATGTTTTTGAATAATACTAATATTACGTAATGTTGCATTATTTAACGTACTTCGTTGAGAGGTGTTTCACAAGATCATCTGAAGATGGATTCAGAGATGTTGGCTAAATTAATAATATCAACGGTGAAGGCCGGTCTTAAGAATACAGTGTCGGCCTTAATTGGCAATATTCGTAGCCAATTGGGGAACACGCCCTCTTACAGGAAGACTTGGATAGCCAAGCAGAAGGCGTTGGAAAAGTTGCATGATCGGTGGGACGCTTCATATAATGAAGTGTGGCAGTGGTGTCAGGTGCTGGAGAGATGTCCCAGGCAGCATAACAGACCTTGAAATGGAACCGGCGTACTACAATGATCGATTGCTCTGTGGATGCATCGTGTTCAAGCGTCTTTTCTGGACATTTAAGCAATGCCGAGACGCATTTATATATTACAAGCCATTGGTACAAATTGACGGTACCTTTATGTATGGTAGATATACACATCGACTATTGCTAGCTGTGGCACAGGACGGCAGTGGGAGAATCCTTCCAATTGCGTTTGCAATAACACCGGGGGAGTCAGCTGATGACTGGGATTTCTTCCTATCTAGGTTAAGGAGGCATGTCTGCTCCCAACCTGATATATGTGTTATATCGGATCGGAGCCCCGGAATACTAGCCGCAATAGAGCGACAGGAAAGCCTGTGGCATCGCACACACCATCGATATTGCCTAAGGCATGTTGCGTCCAACTACCACGGGCAACATCGATCTACAAGTCAACGACGGCAGGTGACCAATATGGGTATGTAGTATTTATTAATATAATTTCGTTTGTAATATTCAATTTATTCTTAATTGAAGAGTGGTATGTAATATTCGCTATCAACTTATATTGGCAGGGTACGAGATCAATAAGGACCGGTTTCACGAGATGTTGGCGAGTTTACGCTCAGTTAACAAAGAAGGCGCAAACTACCTACGCAATATTCCTTTCGAACAGTGGACACAAGCATACGATGGCGGCCTACGATATGGTCATATGACCTCAAACCTGGCCGAATGCATAAATTCTGTTCTAAAAGGAACGTATCATTTGCCGATAACATCGGTTGTGCGAGAGACATATTTTCGTTTAGCGGCACTATTTTTGAAGCGAGTAGCGAGTTATAAAGGCCAAATGCAGGGAGGCCATGTCTGGTGCACGCAGGTATTGCGAGAAATTAACAAGGCGAAGACACGGGCCAACACCATACACACAGTGTGTCACGACCGCGACAACCTATGGTTTCGTGTGGCGGAGTTTGACAGACCGAACCAAGGTATTGTTGGCGGGCAATATCGTGTACACTTGAGAAATAGGACCTGCGACTGTGGGATATTTGATGCACTTCGTTACCCATGCACTCATGTACTTGCGGCTTGTCAGAATCTCCGTCTTGATCCCATGAGCTATGTCGACGAAGTGTATAAAATAGAAAACATGTACAACGTGTGGAGACACGTATTCCCACCAATCCCAGATAAACGTAAGTGGTCGTCTGTATCGCTTGCACCGTATAAGCTATTGCCGAATAGACAACTGAGGTGCAAACCAAAAGGTCGACCTTGCTCGACTAGAATACGCAATAATATGGATATCCGAGAAGCGGCCAACCAACGTAGGTTGTGCGTATGGTGTAGGAACCCAGGCCATACATCTCGCTCGTGTCCAAACCGGAATAGCTGACAGTCTTCTTAGCTTTTTTGTCTCTTGATGGCTATGTAAATTCTATTTATTTCTTGATGAAAAAGGTGAACTTTTGTAGAAGGACTAATTTGCAAAAAAATAAAAATTAAATTACAATAAAAAAAATCTTGGACTTTTATTTTTATTAAAGATATTAAAATTAAATTACAATAAAAAAACAACTTTTATTTAATTAAAGATATTAAAATTAAATTACAATAAAAAAATAAACAACTTCTATTTTATTAAAGATATTAAAATTAAATTACAAACAAAAATAAAAAACAATTTTTATTTTATTAAAAAAATAAAAAATTATATTACAATTAAAAAATAAAAAAAGGCGGTCGGAATCAATGTTGGTGCCGGTCGGAATCAGTGCCACATGGGGGTGGTCGGCGGTTACGTGCTGGATTCCTCCTTCTTCTAGCTTCGGGCGAAGTCGTGGAACCTCGGCGAGGATTACGTTCCTCCGCGGTGGAGTGCAGTTGTGGGTGTTGGGATGATGACCCACCTTGATAAAATAACGACTGCAGAGGTGTTTGCATAAACAATGGCGGGGGTGTCTGAATCCCATAAGGCGAAGGAGACTGGTAAAAAGAAGAGCTCCCGACGGTGCCTCGTGTGATCCCTCATGCGACGGCAGCCTCAAGATCGGCTGACCAGTCGGAGTAGTCGGGAATGGACTCGAACCGGGCCATGCATTCCAACCTGCAGTGGGACTGGGAAAAGGAAACATATATGGGTTAGGATACATATAGGGCTAGGGTACGCACCTGGCATAAAGGCCAAAGGCTGTGATGTCGGTGTCGTCGGCTGAAGTGTTGGGCCCGGTGAATGTGTGGGTGCTGTTGATGGGCCCGGTGACTGTGTCGGCGCTGTTGATGGTCCCGTCTCATCACCCATTCTCCTTGGATTTAAAGGGCCCCGTCGTTCCCTTTGTTCACGAAGTTGCCGTCGCCTCTCCTCTTTCGACAATAAATACGGCTTGCCATGGATCCTAAACCATGGCATGTATTCCGGCATGCACGCTAACTCAGGAACGACGATCGATTCCCGAATAGGTATATAATCATACCGGTTCTCTCTCATTTCGATATATGCTGACCAAAATCTTGGCCAATCCGTGTGCAACTACCGTAAGTTGACTTTGTGCTCATCATCGCGCACCTCAGGTGTCACGGGAATCGATTGCCGGAATCCAAATTGTCGCAGAACCCGATCTGACTGCTACATCTCCACGGTGGCATAGTTGATCAATGGGACTTTCACATGCCAAATGTTCGAATTTAGCAAGAACTCCTCCGAATTACTGCCCGAATTGCCGGATCCTCGTATGGTGTCCATTGAAACTATATTAACATGACCAAAATATTAGTTATATACATAATACTAAATACTAAATACGAAATACTAAATTATAAATACGAAATTCGAAACGACAATTTTATTACGAAAATATATTTTATTTAATACTTACTTGTGATTCCGACCGTTGCTCTAATAGAAGCCATATATCTTCAAGCTCGGTAGGTATTCCAACATAACTCGTCGAATGGTTCCAGCTAATTAAATAAATTTTTAGCATACAATTATACTTTAAATCTACGTAATAATTGTAAAATATAATATTAAATTTACCTCGATATGAGTGGGAATGTATATGGGTTGTGAACTCGAGGACGTAAAAATGGAAATCGAAACCGTGCCCATGACTGCAGTAATGATAGGCAACCTCCGATTTTTGCTTTACTCGGCCGCGTCTCCCCGCACATCTCCTGATACAATTTTTATAGCACGACAGACCCCCAACTCAATTCACCGGCTGCTCTAAAATCAACGAGTTTCAGCAGCTCATCTCGTGTGTCTGAGAGGTTTTGTGACAGGTCCGGCATCAGATAGCCTCCAATCATCTCAAGAATGTATGCCCGAGCATACCGTATTCTTTCTATTTCGGTCAAACCATTATTCGGCTCCAGGAATGTGTCTCGTAACCAGCCCATCTAGATCCGACCACCGTAAATGTTATCCGGAATAGCACCTAAAAGCTCGTAGCATATGGCGGCCCAATAGCCAGAAGTTGCAGACCCGATGACTACATACCCATCCACCGGCAATCCTAATTGCAAATGCACGTCTTCCAGAGTGATAGTACACTCTCCGCATGGAAGATGGAAAGTGTGCGTCTCGGGTCTCCACCTCTTTATCAACGCACTGATTAACTTCGGCTCCAACTTGCACCCTCGGCCTATCGTGGCCACATGCCAAAAACCTGCCTCCCGCAGGTAATTCTCGATCAACGGAGATGGCGGACCAGACATATTGCGAATATAGCATTGCACCACCCGATCTACAGACTGTTTAAAAAATTATAAAATAAATTTTAATTAAAATTGCATAAACCTAAAAAGTATTAAATAGTATTGAAAAATTAAAATTAAAACTTTCCATTTGCATTTGATCGACGGAGATGTGTTTATCGTCGAGACGAATTAATTCCCCGACCATTGGTAATACGATCGAATATTTTAAAATTTATCAAAAAAATATATTTCAAAAAATTTAAAAAAGGGCTTTTTGTAAATATTAAAGGACTATTGTGAAATTTGAGAGGAAGTTTCAAGGAATTTAAGAGAAATTTGAGAAGAATTTGAGAGAAAGTTGAGAGAAAAATGAATAAGGACTTTGTTGTGAAAAAAATAAAAGGGTGGGGGGTTTTTATAGGTTTTTTTTTCTGACCGTTGGAGGCCCAACGGTCAAAAAAATTTGACCATTACAGCAGGAAAGCGCGCCCTTCAGGAAGTGCTTTGTGCCACATCAGCAAAGTGCGTCCTCGTCAGCGCGTTTTGTGCTGATGTGGCACAAAGCGCTTCCTCAAGGTGCGCTTCCTCAAGGCGCGCTTTCCTGCTGCATCCCCCAAAACGCGCTGACGTGGACGCGTTTTGGGGGAAAATGGCCCTTTTCCGTAAATAATGCAAATTTCGGCCCATTTTCGTAATTTTTTTTTATTTTGGTATATTTTGGTAAATTACCCGATTTTTTTTTATCTACAGTTTTTAATTGATGAGATCTTGAAACTTTGGGATTAGGCCTACTCGTGGCCTGGCCACCTGACCCGAAGGCCCACTCGAAAAGTGGGAGGATTTGGGTAAAAATATAGACCTGAAAAGTGGGTTTGGGCAAAAAAAATAAGGCCCCTTTAGAAAATAGGTCGGGCCTCGGGTAAAGCTTTTTTGGTCTGGCCCTACCCAAATATGCAAAAAAAAAAAAAACTGATTTTTTTTGCTATTTTTTTTTTGCTATTTTTTTCACTATTTTGCTATCATTTCACTATTATGTTGCTACTATTTTGTTGTTATTGTATAACTCTTATTTTATTGTTAATTTTATTACTATTTTAGAGGCATTTGCTTGTTAAGTTGCACCTATCTTAGTGTTATTTTAAGTATACATATTTTTTTAAAATTTATTTTCAATTTGTTAGGAAACATTTATTTTAATATTTTTAGTACTTTTGATGTATTATATTTTTTTAAAAATTATATATAAAAATTAATACGGGCTAGGTCAGATCGGGCCTAGGTTTTAACATTTTTATTCAGGCCGGGCTTGGACAAAATTTTAGACCCATTTTTTGAGCTAGACCAGGCCCGAGCTTAGCAAATGGGCCTAAAATTTTGGTTAGGTCCAACCCGGCCCATGAGCACCTCTATTCGGGATATAGAGATTTCATAATCGATCAATTTTCAATTTTGGTTTAGAGTTGTTTTAAAATTTTGTTTAATGCTTAAAACTAGAAATAAAATTATCCCAAAAAAAACTAGAAATAAAAGAAAAATATCAAATGATTAAATCAACTAGTAAAAACTTAATAATTGATAAAAACAAGTTTAAATATTACAAATAGTCACAAAATTATAATAGTGATTATGTTTTGGTCAATCAATTAAAAAAATTAATTTAGTCATTAAAGTTTTTAAAATTTTAATTTTTGGTTACTCTGTCATTGATAATGAAAGTATGACAGTAGGGGAAGAAATTTTTGGACCAATTACAAAGTGTCACGTGTCACGTGTCAAGCCGAAATGTAGGTCAAACCAAATTAACATCACATATTGTGTCATAATTATTTTTCTTTAATTAATTTAAAATAATTAAGTGATAATATTAAATTATTATTTATCTCAAAATTAATTAAATTAATAATACATAAATAATAAGTAAAATAATTTAATCTTTATGGATCACTTCATATGAAGAGTTTATATTCCACAATATCTCTTTTTTACTTAAAAACTAACATTATAAGAGGGGGTCACCTCCAAACCATTCTACACATTCACAAGTTTAGAAGTCTAGAAGTTCTCTAAAGAAATTTTTGAAGAAATTGGAGAACTTGAAGAAATTATGAAGAACACTATAATTGACAACTTTTTATTTTTTACAATTTCATATTTTCTCATATCGACATAATTTATCGAGATCTCTTTATTTTCATCATTTTCACTTCAGGTACCTAAATCTCTTCTAGAGTTTTAATAATTAGTTATGTCTTAGGTCTCTTAGGAGTACCGCCTCCAATATATGACCATATTGATTTATTATTTTCTTTTACAAGAATTTTCATCTTTGGAACCAATCAATTTAGTATGCTTTAGGCATGTGTTATTTATTCTAACAGGTTGTCTTCCTGTGACTTCATCACATCAGTTGGTGTATAACACTTGGTTATTTTGATTAGGACAGTAAATACATTTGGCAGTTAACTTGCAATAAAGTGAATTGATCTTTTGAACTTCTAGTTTAAATTACTTTTTACGAGGATCTAGATAATGATAATTTATTTCAAGTAATTATTTCAACCAACTATTATTTCGCTCCCCTCTAATGTTGAGAAAACTATCAAATCAAAATACAAATCATGTCATAATTGAATCTCTAATTTATTCAAAGCATTTAATAATACAAAGACATTCATGATTAATATAAATTCTCAACATTTTTTTAATACTCATTTTTTTCTATTGCGGTGGAGCAACTTGAACATGCATTGCACATTTTAAGATTCTAAAATGGGTTATATTTGACTCCTAACCAAAAGACAATTCTAATGGGGAGTATTTTATCATAACTTATTGTCATGTGCGTACAGGTGTTGGAAAATATAATATCTTTCTATAAAAGTTTTTTCCTCAAAAGATATGGTTTAGTTACTAACTAGATGCAATTATTTCATAAATTTTGCTAAACCATTTTATACGTATAAACAATAGGCTTTTGCGATAGTTACTGGCACTGACAAACTAGCATATAATAATCAGTTAAAGCCTGAGAAATAAACTCACAAGCATTAGTAAGAATTGTCTCAATTGCATAATTTGAAAGTTTTGTTCTTAGACAAATCATTAAACAAATAATCTCGCAAACTATAGGTTGCGAGTTGATAACTCACATGTGGTTATTTGGTAGATGCATCTACTAAAATTATATCAAAACATCCACTTTCTGGATAAATGAACCTATATTTCTTTCAATTATACAAGAGATTCAATCTCAACTTTTGTTAGTGAGGTTTAATAATTCATATTCTTTGAAAACAAGTAACACTTGAAAAATGAAGAACCTTCAAGTTCCTTAATAAATTTCCATGCAAATTCTCATTTTGTTGCATCATTGTTGATCAGGGTGGTCTAAGCAGTTATGCCAATTAATTAATATATTTGGACTAGTAAATTATACTAATGTAAACTTTTGGTTTACCAGTGCATGTGATTTAACCATATTAATACATGCATAATACAAACTAGAGGAAAAGACACTACTTTTTCAATACAAAATTCTTACCCAATATAATAGATGTAATATATAGAAATCAATCTTATCCTCATCCACAATCTCAATATGATATCTATCACAACATATATCATTTTAAAACATAATCACTTCAAAACAGACTAGAACATTTTGTATTAGTTTTGCAACTTCCTTTAAAACATATCCTTTTAAAACATATATCCCAATTATCACTTTGCTTTTTTAGATAACCATGTAATAGCTCTTCTGGAGCTTTGAATTAATTTTGTACTATGAAATATTAACATTTTTCATTATCATATTGAACATAGGTTAACAATATATTAGCTTTTTTGGAGCCTTAAATTGGTTTTGTACCATCAAAGATTGGTTTGTTTCATTACAAAACAAGAAAAATGCTTTTATCCCTAAGGATAGTATGCACCGTTATATTGTCTTTTGGACATATGTTTCCTTCCTTTTTAAGTAACATAAGATATTCATGTGTACAACAGGTACATAACCAACAACTTTTCATAAAATGTCTTTCTTCTTTGAAGGGTTATATTGAGAACCCTTGTTGCTCTCTTATTTATCTAGATGTTTCCATTTCTAGTGGTGAGAAAAATTTACTAATAAGATATCCAAAAATTAAGTAATGAATGCCACGATTCACAAAAAGGATGCAACTCATACTTTTAGAAATTTCATCTTTAACAAAATACATACAAGCTTGAGGAATATGACCATAAGATTGCATATAAATATCAAAATCAAATCATAGAATTAAAGTTTAGTAATGGATAGTAAATACATTATAGTAGCAAGTTCTTCAATATGGATTATAGAAATCTTAAAAATTAACATGTTAACATTTAAAATAATCACCATCATAAAGACAATGTCAATATCCCTTTATTATTTAGATCTGTCATGATCTGATGCGGTCGTTGAGAGCACCAAAAATATCCTATCCCTATAAAATAATGAAAAAAATAGTATAAGAGAAGTAGGGTCAAATCCTCAGGGACTGGATTTGCATAAGTTCCTGTTCCTCGATATCCCAGACAGAGTCGTGCCCAAGAAAACCTGCGTACCTGGGAAAAAATAAAAAAATAGAATTAAAAGTTTGATTAAATTGAAATTGCGAAAATTAAAATTAAAATTGTGAAAATTAAAATTAAAATTGTAGAGATAAACACAGTTGAGGAAAAAGAGTTTTTATGGAGAGATTCCAGCCTCCGGTTGTCTCGATCCGCCTTGGGTTCAATCCTAGGCTTTTAGGTGATCCTTCTCGAACAGAATAAGCCAGTTATAGTGGAAGAGTACGCCTACGACCACCAGCTCCACTTAGATTTTAGACTTACGATTTAGAGGAACCTGACTCTAGCCAACCGTCACTTTTATAGGACCGTCTTACACTAGATCATCACTTCTCAATAGCGAATGCCACACCATTTTGTCTCTTGGGCTCGACAACCACTGACACAGTAAGCTAAAGAACCGACTGTGTAACCTTTCCAAAACATACAAAGCGGCCGTTCTTTGCACAAGTTGAAAAGATCACCTTTGAAGGGACATGGACGGAAGCGTCAGCCCCGTAATTTGGGGAAATGATGAATACTCGTTGAGAAGGCTAAACGTGGATTCTAAGCCTCATGAACCCTTTTTGGGGAATTTCGACAACCTTTGGCTAGATAAATTTAGTGGCTCATGCTTTTTGGGGGAAAAGAAATAAACGTAATGAAAATGGAATTTTTATTGAATAATATGAAAGGAACAAAGGCTAAAATTTTTGGGAGAGGGAGTGTTTACAGAAAGGACGAGTCAAATTTGTGTCACTCCATCCCCTATTTATAGTACTAGGAAACCTAGTCTATTCCTAATTAAATTCTAAAAGATAAATACAAATAAATAAAGATAAAAGCTAAAATTAAATCTAAATAATAATCTTTAACAATTATCCTAATATAATTAAAAATTAAATAGAGTCTTGTGTTTATAAAATCTCTTCTTTGCACTTTTTCCCCCAAGTCTTCCACACTTTGCATTTTCGGCACCACTTCCTTCCTACTTCGCATGCTGGCCCATTTTATCTTTAAATTCATACTTTTTGCCCCCAAATTTCCTTTTGCCTTTAATTTAGTCCCTACAAGATAAAAAAAACCACAAATAGCTCAAATTAGTAGGATCATACTCAAAATAAATGTGTAATTAATACATAAAAATATGTCATTCTAGAGTATTATCAAATTTCTCCTACTTAGCCCATACTTGCCCTCAAGTATGGTTCTTATCCACTGTGAAATTTATAATTTTGCCATGAAAGAAATGTCACTCCAAAGTTTTATAAGAAGTAGGCATAATGCATATGAAAAATAAAGAGAACCCTTAGCTTGCTTTAAGTTAATATGAAAAAGTATTCCAATTTAATCACACAAAAATCAAAATCGACTTGGATTATTTCATGAAAATTAGGTAATTTACTAAACTTACCAAGACACCCTATTTGTTTTTACATTTAGTTCTCAAATGCAATTTTATTATTACTACATCTTTTTTTTTTTTTGCTTAAGAATATATTGAACCTTTTGACGTGAAGAGAGATGATAGCCAAGCACCCCACCCCGGTTACTCAGCCCAGCATACTCCTAATTTATTATATTTATATTTTTTTCTTAAGAATATATTGAACCTTTTGACGCGAAGAGAGATGACAGCCAAGCACCCCACCCCGGTTACTCAGCCCAACACATTCCTAAAAAAATTATTTAATTCTGGTTAGCAGAGTTTTACCTAACACGTCACACAATCTTTTGACGCGAAATAGGATGACAACCCAAGCATCCTACCCCAGTTACTCAGTCAGTCACGTTTTTAAGCTGCACTCATAACCATGGAGACATCAAAATTTATTATAATGAAACAGAATTTTAATTAGAAGGATTAGGAAAAACAATCAAGTGTCGGAAATAAGTTTCAGTAACCACCTAACAGTCATGAACCTAATTTTAGCATGCAATTATATTAAGTGTCCTCTTTGCATTTAGTCTTAATCGATTTTACTATAAGCAAGATAGGGTTAA
Organism: Gossypium sturtianum; assembly: GCA_025698515.1. Classification (NCBI taxonomy): domain Eukaryota; kingdom Viridiplantae; phylum Streptophyta; class Magnoliopsida; order Malvales; family Malvaceae; genus Gossypium; species Gossypium sturtianum. The sequence continues at coordinate 29,537,055 of CM046949.1, forward strand.
ATCTATTAATTATAATTATTTTAGCCTAATAAAAATAAAACAATAGAGACGAAAATCAAACTAGCAAAATCATAATTAACTCAGTAGACAAGAATCATGCTAGTAGGTCAAACAGTGGGCAATTCCTAGTAAAAATCTTGGGCATGAAAAAAGGCAAAATATTCTAAAAAAATAAATAAATACGGGCAGAAATGAACACAAGGTAGCAGCAACAGGAACACAACAATAAAAACAGCAGATAAAATGACAGAAATAATAAGGAATACCTCCCCCTACTTAAAACACATTGTCCTCGATGTGAAAGAAAAAGGTTTTAGGAAAACTCCCCATGTAGTCACTGTCGTTTATGCATAGCTGCAAGGAGGAAAAGATTCAGTATCGTGTGGAGGAGAGGAAGGAGGGGAAGGCGTTCGTCAGTTAAGTTGACGTGTTGGGGTGCCGAGAATCGACGCAGGCGGTTGTTGACGGTGAAAGAGGGTCCGGAGGTGGCACAACTTCTAGCCCTAACCATGGTGGTGGGAAAAATCGATGGTGGGGGTGAGGGAGAAGGGGAACGGCAGTTAGAGTGTAACACCCCAAACCAGGTCTATGCGTTAAGACAAGATTTGGTTTGTCACACCGAACGAACATCCAAAATTTCTCTAATGATTTAAGTAATTAGTAATGCAAAACCTTAACGTAGTTTTAAAAGAAAATTGAAAGAAATTGAAAAAAATAATTTATGTGTCCAAAATTGATATAAAACACAATATTTTTAAGAAAACTTTATAGATTTTAACATACGCCCATATTAAGAGTCTTAAAATAAAATTAAATCCATCCACACATAAAAAAAATCCATAAAAATATAATTAGAGGCCTTATTACAACATACCCAAAATAAAATAAGTAACTTAAATATAGTTCATAGTTTATAAAACCCAAGCTCGTAGTATGGCCTCCACCATGTCATTCCCGGCCCAAGTCCACATCAATTTCCATTACCTGAGATGGATAATAAAACGGGGTGAGTTACAAAGAACTCAGTGTGTAACTCACTTACCACCATTATTGGGCCAGACCATCAAGGCATTAATTTGGGCTTGAGCCCAATTACAAACTTTAACAATGTAAAATGAAATAACATATATAAAATGCATAAAAAAATGATTTTCCAACCAAACCTAATTTCCATCCGCTACACACCCCGTACCAACCAAAGACACCTGTGGGGATCAAGTCAACCCACCCCGCCAAACATACCAATCGTAGGCATTTAGCCTTTTAAATAATATTGTAGTGCACTACCAACTAGATTGTGACATAGTCACCGAACTAGAGGCATTAAGCCAACATTTGTGTGAGCCACCGAACTAGATTCATGGCCACAGCCTTACTTCTCTTCATCATGTATCTCATCCCATGCAATTATGTATGAATAACAAACTTTAATCATAAATAATTTATTAAGTAATCCACAATACAAATGAGTTTTAAATTAAACTTTTCATTTGGGTCCATTAAACAAAATAGTATTTAGCCCATTTAGCAATCTAGCGAACTTAGGCCCAAATGTCAAACTAGAAGGTTTTTGGCCCATTTAGCGATCTAGCGCCTCTTTTGACCCAATTTATTGATCTAGCAGTTTTTCGGCCCAATTTATCAATCTAGCAATTTTTCGGCCAATTTAACAATCTAGCAATTTTTCGGCCCAATTTAACAATCTAGCAATTTTTCGGCCCAATTTAACAATCTAGCAATTTTTCGGCCCAATTTAACAATCTAGCAATTTTTCGGCCCAATTTAACAATCTAGCAATTTTTCTTCAACTTTAACCATTTTCATGCATTTACACAAAAGGGTTAATTATCACATAAATTTCGATTTTGCCATTTTTACGATTTATCAAATTTCTTACGGTTTAGTATCTAACCCGAAAGATAAGTGTGAAGTTACACACCTTGCTATGGTGAGGACTAAACTTTCCCGCTCGTCAACACCTATACATATCACGATAACTTATGACCATTATAATTTAATAATAAAACTGATTTAAACATAACGATCTAAAATTTACCCTCGGATTTTTGAACTACTTCCACTTGCGGTTTCTCCCCGATTGATGGTTCGTTAACCGAATCAAATCCACGAACAAATAATGGTTCGGGAGTACGAACTACTTCAAACAATTGATTCTCCTCGGATGAACGTCCACAACCCGGTGGGAAATCCCGGATTGCTGATACAGTCCTTTGTTTATACTTAGGGGGATTAACGGAACCTCCCTTCTTCCGAAAACTAAACACCGCCCTTTTCTTCCCTATTTTGAATGTCTTAGAAGACAAAAGATCATTAACCATTCTAATATTATACCAAAACAATATGACCAAAAGTTTTTAAGAGTGAAATTTCCTTACCACAATAATCCTTGTCCCACAATACGAGAGTCGTCCAAACGTTTCCTTAACACTTAAATCGATTCCAACTTTCTATGTTACTCACGAACACTTGATCCCCTATCTTCCGTTATCGCACTAAAATATAACGAATGGAAACGTTAATAGTATGAACTATTAACTAATCGTAACTAAAAAGAATTCTTACCTATTGACCACGATCGAAAAGAAAGGATTGAGAATGATGTTTGATGAAGGATTCGGCTATGTATAACAAAAGAAAAAGAGATAATGTTTCGGCTATGGGCACACTAGCATTCGGCCATGAGAGAGTTTAATGGAGAAAATTTGAGTGAAAAGAAATAAAAATAAGAGAAAAGATGGTGATGATGTTGTTTCGGTTTTCAAAGAGAAGAGAAGAAAAAGATGTGTTTAGGAGCTAGGTACATTCAGGCAATGGTAAAAGAAAAGAAAAAGAATGGCTTTTTGGTATAGGTGATTTCGGCACTAAAAGAAAAGGCATACAAAGAATACCAAAGTAATAGACAAAAGTGACCAAATGGTTAAAAAATTAAGGCTTACCAATGCTCAAATTTGGCTAAAGGAGAAGGGTTGAGAAAAGGTTGCAAAACTTGCACAAAAACTAAGAATGACCAAAAACAACTCCTAAACCTTACCAAGCTACAAGCATATTCGGCCAACCTCCCCCCTAGCCTCATTGCCGTCCAAATTCATTGGTCAAATGACCATGAATTTGTTTCCAAAACTTTTCCTTGATATATGCCTTATGTCCCCATATCTTTCCAAACTTTCTTGATTCTATACCATAAGTTAACACTTTCCTTAATCCTTTGATATACTAACCAAAAATAACAAGGTCAACACTTACCATATATGTACTTGGCCAACACTTGCTATACATGTGCAGAAAAATTAAAAATAAAATTCATCTAGATGCTAATCAAGGGATTCGAACCTTCTCCCTCATGCACTAACTCATGCGCCAACACCACTTTGCCATTTACTCATCTTATGCTACTATTTAACACTTAATTCAACTTAAGTGTCAATGCCACTTGCTTCACTTCAATAAATTCTCGAACTAAAAAAATATTTCATACCCGAATAATTCTATACTCTTCTTCCGAACTATAGTAGGCACAAAAAGAAATAAGAAAATTTTTCCTACATAATCTAAACACCAAAACATGCAATAATCGATACTCAAATTTTAGGGTGTTACAACTCTACCCTCCTAAAAAAAATTTCGTCCTCGAAATTTACCTGGTTGAAAAAGGTGAGGGTATTGTTGTCGAATTGCATCCTCAGGCTCCCACGTAGCTTCCTCCACTCCGTGGTTACGCCATAAAATCTTGACCAACGGCACGGTTTTCTTTCTTAGCACCTTAACATCTCGGTCTAAGATTTCCACTGGTTCCTCCTCAAAAGACAAGTCTGACTTCAACTCCACTTCTTCTACCGGTACTATGTGCGAAGGATCCGATCTATAGCGCCTCAGCATGGAAACATGAAAAACATTATGAATTTGGCTCAACTCCGGAGGTAATTCGATCTGATAGGCCACTGGACCAACATGCTTCACCACACGATATGGTCCAATGTATCTAGGACTCAATTTGCCCTTCTTCCCAAACCTAAAGATCTTCTTCCAAGGTGAGACCTTCAAGAACACTTGATCCCCACAAAGATACTCGATACTTCTACGCTTGGATCTGCATACGACCTTTGTCTATCTGAAGCTTCCTTTAACCTTGCTCGAATAGCTTTTACTTTTTCTTCCGTTTCAGAGATCAGCTCCGGACCTAACATCTGTCGTTCGCCCAAATCAGTCCAACAACTAGGGGAACGACACCTACGACCATATAATGCCTCGTAGGGTGCCATCCGAATGCTAGATCGATAGCTATTGTTGTAAGCAAATTCGCCAATGGTAGAAAATCCTCCCAACTACCTTTGAAGTCGATTATACAACCCCTTAACATGTCTTCCAGAATCTGAATTACTCTTTCTGATTGACCGTCTGACTGAGGATGAAAAGCCGTACTGAAGTTTAGCTTTGTTCCCAAAGCTCCATGCAATGCTTTCCAAAACCGTGACGTAAACCTAGGATCCCTATCTGATATAATAGACACAGGTACCCCATGCAACCTCACGATTTTGGATACGTACAGCTTAGCCAACTTCTGTAACGAGTAATCCGTGCGAACTGGTAGAAAATGAGCAGTCTTCGTCAAACGATCAACAATTACCCAAACAGAATTTTTCTTAGTAGGTGTTAAAGGTAACCCACTAACAAAATCTATTGTTATCCGCTCCCATTTCCAAAGAGGAATCTTTACCGGTTGTAATAATCCTGACGGCAATCGATGTTCCGCCTTCACTTGCGACAAGTTAAACATTTTCCCACAAATTCGTAAATCTCACGCTTCAACCACGCCACCAATATTATTCACGAAGATCCCGACATCTTATTTCCTCCGAGGTGCATAGTATAAGGGCTACTATGCGCCTCTCGAAGAATCATTTGTCTCGATCTCGAGTCCTTAGGCATCTGAGACTTTCCCACGAAAAGCACAACACACCTTCCGTGTTTATACCAAAATCCTCTATTCCTCCATTTTCAACTTGTTGAAGTAAAGGTCCCAACTTTCCATCTAATATTTGCTTTTTCTTAATTTGCTCCAACCACGAGGCTTCACCTGAAGTTCCGCTTATCGACTACCATCCTCGTACAAACTTAAATGGGCAAACATTGCTCTCAAATCAGATACCACCTTACGACTTAACGCGTCTGCTACCACATTAGCTTTTCCAGGATGATACTCGATTGAGAAATCATAGTCCTTTAACAGCTCCACCCATCTTCGTTGTCTCAAGTTTAACTCCTTCTGAGTGAGAAGATACTTAAGACTCTTGTGATCCGTATAGATGATAGACTTTTCACCGTAGAGGTAATGCCTCCAAATCTTTAGAGCAAACACTACTGCAGCTAACTCCAAGTCATGAGTAGGGTAGTTTACTTCGTGTGGTCTCAACTGACGAGAAGCATAAGCTACCACTTTCCCATTTTGCATCAATACGAAACCTAATCCCGTATGCGACGCATCACAATAAACTGTAAACTCCTTTCCAGCTTCATGTTGAATCAATACCGCGCTTACAAAATCTTCTTCAATTCATCGAAACTTTCTTAACTTTTTCACCCATATAAACGGTACTCCTTTCGCAAAAGCTTAGTTAAGGGTGCAGAATCAACTAAAACCCTCAACAAAGCGTCTATAGTAACCACCAAACCCAAGAAACTCCGAATCTCGACTCATCGACTTTGGTGGTTTCCAATCCAATACAAACCTCAATCTTCCGAGGATCCACCCTTATTCCTTCTACCGACACCACATGACCCAAGAAAGTCACTTCCCTTAACTGAATTCACATTTATCGAATTTGGCATACGATTGATTATCTCGGAAGTAATCGCAATACAATTCACAAATGCGAATCATGCTCTTCTTCATTCTCTGAATATACCAGAATGTCATCTATGAATACCACCACAAACCGGTCTAAGTATGGTTGAAAAACCCGGTTCATCATATCCATAAATGCAGCTGGTGCATTGGTCAACCCAAACGGCATCACCAAAAACTCATTATGTCCATAACGAGTTCGGAAAGCCGTCTTGTGAATATCCGCTTCTTTCACCTTAAGCTGATGATAACCCGATCTCAAATCAATATTGAGAAAATCAAGCTCCCTTCAATTGATCAAACAGTCGTCAATTCTTGGCAGAGGTACCTATTCTTGATCGTCAATTTATTTAATTGCTGTAGTCAATACACATACGCATCGACCCATCTTTCTTCTTAACAAACAAAACCTGGTGCCCCGCGAGACACACACTCGGTCGAATAAAGCCTCGATCTAGCAATTCTTGAATTTGAGCTTTAAGCTCGCCAACTCCTTCTTGGTGCCATTCTATAAGGAGCAATGGACACCGAGGCCGCTCCGGGCAAAAAGCTCAATACCAAATTCCACTTCCGATCCGGAGGTATGCTAGGAAGTTCTTCAGAAATACATCTGGAAATTCCTTCACTGTTCTCACATCTCCCACTGACAACTCTTTGGCATCTAAAGCACTAATAAATGCTAAAAATGCTCCATACCCTTTTCGCACCAACTTTTCTACATTAAGTGCAGATACCACATTTGCCAAGTAATTCATTCGCTCGCCTATCATAATTATTTCTTTATCCTTCACCGTCCTTATTGACATCCGCTTTTCAAAGACAATCCAATTTAGCCCTGCTTAACCAACCAATCCATGCCCAAAATGATATCGAACTCGCCAAAAGGCAACTCCATCAAATTTGCCAAAAATATTTCTCCTTGAATTTCTAAGGACACATCTCTAAACAATTTATTTACCAATACCGATTGTCCTAAAGGACTAATTACCTTCATCTCATTATCGTAAATTTCGAGTCTAATTTCAAGTTCCCGGATATGGTGCTAGCAACATACGAATGGGTAGAACCAATATCTATCAAAGCAATAACAGTACATCAAAAATGAAGAACGCATGCAGTTATCACATCAGTGCATTACCATCATCACGGCGTCTAACTCGCATATACCAATCTCGGTCGTCTTGCATCTGCGCGCCTCTAGGACCATTTCCTCGACCACCGCACCTTGACCACGCCCAGCCCCATTACCACCACGACCGGTCCACGACCTCTCGGTGGTTGATGAATTCCTCTTGCCGGTGGTGCATCGAAGATTACGAGCTTCCCGAGTTGTATCCATTCGATGAGGGCAATTCCTATATTGATGATCCATCGACCCGCATTTATAGCAAGCACCCGCTTTTCTTCCAAAGACTCTCCGTAATGCCTTTTCCCACAATCGGCACAATCTCGACTCGATTCACAAACTACAGTGTTCTTCCTTGAGTGGTTCCTCGCTTCGAGGCCTCTTCGTAAACCTTTTGAAGAACCCGAATACTTCATATCTCTCTTGCCTCTAGCTCGTTCCCGATTCGGCGTTCCGAGTTCTTAGCCTCTTCGGCTATCTTGGCCTTTTCCACAAGCGTGGCAAAAGTTCTAACTTGTTGTGGGGCTATCAAAACCCGCAATTCATCGTTCAAGCCATCCTCAAAGCGTACACAACGCTCATGATCTGTTGCCACTATTGTTTGAGCATAGCGACTCAAGCGCAAAAACTCAGCTTCATATGCTGTCACTGTCTTATTCCCTTGGACCAGATTCAGAAATTCCTTCCTTCTAGCATCAACATAGCTCGTTCCTACATATTTCCCTTGGAAGGAAACTTTAAAGAATTCTCAATTGACTAATGCGACTTGAAGCCTTCTCGCGCTGATAAGCCACCATTGGTATGCTTCGTCCCTTAACAAGGACACCGCTCCCCTTAATTTTTGTTCCACAGTGCACTCAAGATCATCCATAATTCGCTCCACTGCCTCAAGCCAAAATTCAGCGACATTTGGAGCTACACCTGAGACACCTCTGAAAATCTTAGCACCACTTGATTTCAATCGTTCCGATATCGACCCACGAGCTGTTGGCCCAGTTCTAGCTCTAGCGACCCTTTCAAGGACTCGCAGCATTGCTCGCGTCACCGCATTATCTTTTTCCATATGATTATGTGATCCCGTCTCACTTTCGAGTGACGCAGGTGCATCCATTTCCGGCATATGATCCGGTGCTTCGGTTACGCCTCTAACACCTCGTCCTCTACCACGGCCACGTCTACCGCGTCTACGACTACGTCCTCTAGAGCTCATAATGACTGATTTAATCTGATTAAGAGTTTTATGAATCAAAATACTTTTCAGTTGTTTATTAACGATGTTTTATGATATGAAAGAGATAGTGTTGTTTTCGCAACCATATCCTATTGTCTCAATCTCTACGGTTTTCAACACCTAAAACTAGAAGTTCTAGAGTGTTTCTTATGATCATATCACAATGATAATAAACAATCAATATCTGAGATACTTACTTGACTTGGCGCGGGATGCTCATGGTGCCATACTACCTTTAAATCAAAAATCTAGAAATTTGAGTTGTTTCTCAAACAAATATCTTTATTGAACCCAAACCACACCAGTTTTGAAACCGGCTCGATACCATTAAATGTAACACCCCAAACCAGTCTCTATGCGTTAAGACAAGATTTTGTTTGTCACACCGAACGAACATCCAAAATTTCTCTAATGATTTAAGTAATCAGTAATGCAAAACCTTAACGTAGTTTTAAAAGAAAATTGAAAGAAATTGAAAAAAATAATTTAGGTGTCCAAAATTGTTATAAAACACAATATTTTTAAGAAAACTTTATAGATTTTAACATACGCCCATATTAAGAGTCTTAAAATAAAATTAAATCCATCCACACATAAAAAAAAATCCATAAAAATATAATTAGAGGCCTTATTACAACATACCCAAAATAAAATAAGTAACTTAAATAGAGTTCATAGTTTATAAAACCCAAGCTCGTAGTATGGCCTCCACCATGTCATTCCCGCCCAAGTCCACATCAATTTCCATTACCCGAGATGGATAATAAAAGGGGGTGAGTTACAAAGAACTCAAAGTGTGTAACTCACTTACCACCATTATTGGGCCACTATCAAGGCATTAATTTGGGCTTGAGCCCAATTACAAACTTTAACAATGTAAAATGAAATAACATATATAAAATGCATGTAAAAATGAATTTCCCAACCAAACCTAATTTCCATCCGCTACACACCCCGTACTCAACCAAAGACACCCGTGGGGATCAAGTCAACCCACCCCGCCAAACACACCAATCGTAGGCATTTAGCCTTTTTAAATAATATTGTAGTGCACTACCGAACTAGATTGTGACATAGTCACCGAACTAGAGGCATTAAGCCAACATTTGTGGCAGAGCCACCGAACTAGAATCATGGCCACAGGCCTTACTTCTCTTCATCATGTATCCCATCCCATGCAATTATGTATGAATAACAAACTTTAATCATAAATAATTTATTAAGTAATCCACAATACAAATGAGTTTTAAATTAAACTTTTCATTTGGGTCCATTAAACAAAATAGTATTTAGCCCATTTAGCAATCTAGCGAACTTAGGCCCAAATGTCAAACTAGAAGGTTTTTGGCCCATTTAGCGATCTAGCGCCTCTTTTGACCCAATTTATTGATCTAGCGCTTTTTCGCCCAATTTATCAATCTAGCAATTTTTCGGCCAATTTAACAATCTAGCAATTTTTCGGCCCAATTTAACAATCTAGCAATTTTTCTACCAATTTAACAATCTAGCAATTTTTCGGCCCAATTTAACAATCTAGCAATTTTTCTTCAACTTTAACCATTTTCATGCATTTACACAAAAGGGTTAATTATCACATAAATTTTGATTTTTCCATTTTTACGATTTATCAAATTTCTTACGGTTTAGTATCTAACCCGAAAGATAAGTGTGAAGTTACACACCTTGCTATGGTGAGGACTAAACTTTCCCATTCACAACACCTATACATATCACGATAACTTATGACCATTATAATTTAATAATAAAACCGATTTAAACATAACGATCTAAAATTTACCTCGGATTTTTGAACTACTTCCACTTGCGGTTTCTCCCGATTGATGGTTCGTTAACCGAATCAAATCCACGAACAAATAATGGTTCGGGAGTACGAACTACTTCAAACAATTGATTCTCCTCGGATGAACGTCCACAACCCGGTGGGAAATCCCATTGCCGATACATGATCCTTTGTTTATACTTAGGGGGATTAACGGAACCTCCTTCTTTTCGAAAACTAAACACCGCCCTTTTCTTCCTATTTTGAATGTCTTAGAAGACAAAAGATCATTAACCATTCTAATATTATACCAAAACAATATGACCAAAAGTTTTTAAGAGTGAAATTTCCTTACCACAATAATCCTTGTCCCACAATACGAGTCGTCCAAACGCTTTCCTTAACACTTAAATCGATTCCAACTTTCTATGTTACTCACGAACACTTGATCCCCTATCTTCCGTTATCGCACTAAAATATAACGAATGGAAACGTTAATAGTATGAACTATTAACTAATCGTAACTAAAAAGAATTCTTACCTATTGACCACGGGTCGAAAAGAAAGGATTGAGAATGATGTTTGATGAAGGATTCAGGCTATGTATAACCAAAGAAAAAGAGATAATGTTTCGCTATGGGCACACTAGCATTCGCCATGAGAGAGTTTAATGGAGAAAATTTGAGTGAAAAGAAATAAAAATAAGAGAAAAGATGGTGATGATGTTGTTTCGGTTTTCAAAGAGAAGAGAAGAAAAGATGTGTTTAGGAGCTAGGTACATTCGGCAATGGTAAAAGAAAAGAAAAAGAATGGCTTTTTGGTATAGGTGATTTCGGCACTAAAAGAAAAGGCATACAAAGAATACCAAAGTAATAGACAAAAGTGACCAAATGGTTAAAAAATTAAGGCTTACCAATGCTCAAATTCGGCTAAAGGAGAAGGGTTGAGAAAAGGTTGCAAAACTTGCACAAAAACTAAGAATGACCAAAAACAACTCCTAAACCTTACCAAGCTACAAGCATATTCGGCCAACCTCCCCCCTAGCCTCATTGCCGTCCAAATTCATTGGTCAAATGACCATGAATTTGTTTCCAAAACTTTTCCTTGATATATGCCTTATGTCCCCATATCTTTCCAAACTTTCTTGATTCTATACCATAAGTTAACACTTTCCTTAATCCTTTGATATACTAACCAAAAATAACAAGGTCAACACTTACCATATATGTACTTGGCCGACACTTGCTATACATGTGCGAGAAAAATTAAAATAAAATTCATCTAGATGCTAATCAAGGGATTCGAACCTTCTCCCTCATGCACTAACTCATGCGCCAACACCACTTTGCCATTTACTCATCTTATGCTACTATTTAACACTTAATTCAACTTAAGTGTCAATGCCACTTGCTTCACTTCAATAAATTCTCGAACTAAAAAAAAATATTTCATACCCGAATAATTCTATACTCTTCTTCCGAACTATAGTAGGCACAAAAAGAAATAAGAAAATTTTTCCTACATAATCTAAACACCAAAACATGCAATAATCGATACTCAAATTTTAGGGTGTTACATAGAGGGTTATTTTGGTGAAAATGGGGAAAAGTTTAAGGTTTGAAGGTGTAGAAGAAAGGGTGTTTGGCTGTAGGGTGGGTGTTTGGATGTAGGTTTTGGGTAAGTATAAAGCAAGAATGCGCTATTCCTACTTAGAATAGGGATAGAATAATGGATGTTTGTGAAAGCATGCTAATTTCTGAGTTTTTTCCTCGTCGGTTTACCTAGACAGAAGAAGAAAAATTTCTTAAGATCCAAAAAAATAAAGTAATAAATAATAAAATAAAATATTAAAATAAAATAAAATAAAAGTAAAGAAAAATAAAAATTGGGTTGCCTCTCAACAAGTGCTTGTTTAACGTCGTTAGCTTGACGCCCCAACTAGTATTGGGGTTGTTCCAGCTGAATTCTTTCATTCGTATGGGCTTGGAAATTCTCTTTTTTTACCACATCCACCATATTTGGGTTCAATCGTCCTTGCCCTCTTTCTTTGGTTTCGTTTTTTCTGCCAAGAAAATCTTATGTGTGCATGTCAAGGGGTTAATCTCTTTTAAATCGGCAATGGTCTCGTCATACTCCAAAAATGCACGCTTGAGATGCTCGGGAAGTGGTTTTAATTTTAGATCTGGTGCCTGCACAATAGAAGGTAGAAGTTTGGTATCCATAGGAGCCAATAATTCATTAACAGATTCAAAATCATCAAACATCATTTTGGATTTATCTCCATATGATGACTCAAAAGTTTCATCTACTAATGAGTCAATTATGTCGACACAATTTACGTTCAAGATTTCACTTGGGTGACTAATAGCGTCGTAAATGTTAAACTTCACGATCTCCCTGTCAAACTCCATCGTGAGAGTTCCACAACGCACGTCAATCTTAGTGCTAGCGGTACTAAGGAAAGGTCGGTCCAATAAGATATCTGAAGATCTAGGAGTGTTATCCTCTTCCATTTTTATCACATAAAAGTCTGCAGGAAATATAAGTTCGTTGACTTTCACCAGTACGTCCTTGAAGACTACTTCGGGATGCACAATAGACCTATCTGCTACTGAATGATAACACTTATTTTTGTCAAAAAACCCGCATTAAGTGATTCATAAATAGAAAAAGACATTACATTTATGGAGGCCCCTAAATCACACATAGCTTTTTTAATTCCTGAGTGGCCTATTTTGCATGGTATTGCGAACATGCCCCTATCTTTGCATTTCACTGGCATCTTCCGTTGTAATACCGTGGATACATTCTCACCAAAACTCTTTCATTACCAGTTAATTTTCGCTTGTTGGTGCAAAGTTCTTTGAGGAACTTGGCATAATGCGAAATTTGTTTGATGGCATCCAACAGTGGTATGTTGATCTCGACATTTTTGAATGTTTCAAGGATCTCCTTGTCCTCTCTACCTCTCCGATGTTGGTTCAATCGTCCTGGAAATGGAGGTTGAATTATGGGCAATGGAGGTTTCATTTGGACCTGTTCATCGTTCTCGTGCTTTTCTTGGGCAGAATCTTGGTCAAGATTTCTGCCATGAATTGGTTCCAGTACTTTTCCACTTCGCAACGTCACTGCATTTGCGTGTTGTAACAGCCCGATTTTGACCCTAATCAGAATAGTGGTTTTAGGACCACAAATTCGAGTCTGAAAAATATTTTAAAATTATTTTCAGTGTTTATTATGTGAATTTGCTTGTGTTAAATTTTCGTGTTTTAATTTCACTGTTTGAGTATCCGATTAAATAAAAGGGCTTAATCGCGTAAAATAAAAATTTGATGTTTAGTTGTGAAAGTGCCTAATTATTGTTGTCTTTTTAATATGGAGGATTTATGTTGCAATTAGGCCATTTTTATTATGTAGTGGACGGCAACATGCCATTATTATATGTTTTTATATGTTAAATTTTATAAATTAAAATTTATATTAATATAATATAATGTTATATTATAATAAATTTAACATAAAAACAAAAGCCATAGTTTTATTTCTATTTCCATGACCGAATAACAAAACAAAAAGAAAAGAGAAAAGATTTAGGGCATTCGGCCATTGTGGGATTTGACTAAGGTATGTATCTAGCTCGGTTTTTGATAATTTCTACGTTTTTGAGATCGTTGCTTCGAGTACTTGATGATGAATTTTTTGAATTTGAATTTGATAAATTCAAATTTTTTAATTTGATGAATATTTTGAGTTTTGCCATTGATGATAGCTTGTGATTTTTGTTGTTTGATGATGAAATATCAAAGATATGTGAAGGATTAATATGTTTTGTCTTTGAATTTTTGATGAATTTGAGTAATTTGGACTAAATTGCAAAAATAAATTTTTGAGGGACTAAAATGTGAAATAAATAAAATGTATGGACTTGTATGAACATGGGTAATATTCGGCCAAGCATGGGTAATGTGAAATTTTGTGTATTTTGTGTTTTGTGTAATAAGGACTAAATTGTAAAAAGTGTGAAATGTTAGGGGCAAAATGGTAATTTGCCCATTTATGTATTTTTAGACTAAATTGAATAGAATGGTGTTTAAATAAGCTTAATTTGAATATGTTTAGATCAAGAACCACAGAAATCGAATTTGGACCGGGAAAAATAAAAGTAGTCGATTAGTCGATTTTACCGACCGTCGACGTCTGAGGTAAGTCAATAAGCATTTAAATGTTGTTATATTTATGAATATATATTGCTATGTGATAATTTGAATTATTTGATTAAAATTATGCCTTAGCCGAATGTGATATTGAGAATTGACTATGTTCCGAGTTTGATTCGATCGAGATCCGATGTCCGAAAGCCCCGTTCGAACCCTAGGAATAGTTAGGATACATATGTCATGACATAGGATATCCGATATGTGTTATCGTGTAAGACCAAGTCTGGGACGTTGGCATTGTACGAGCTTTCGTCTATCCGCGTATCCTTTTTAATTCCGAATGGTTCAACGGGCATTGTTAAATGAAGAACCAATGTGAAAATCAAATTAAAAGGGCTCAGGTATGTATTTAAACCATGTTATGGAAGTAAGGTAAGTTGATTGTTTATTTGATTGTATAAATGCTAAAGTTATATATGTGATCTATGTGTAAGCAATTTGATTTAGTATATTCGGCCAAATGTGATTATTGTGATCTTAATAGTGAGAATTTTATAAGTTCATGTGTATATGTACAATTAACCATTTGATATGTGTAAGAAAGATTTTAATGCTAAGTTTGGGTTTGTGATTTTGTATATTTGGTTTTGATAATTTAGTTGATATTTACTTGCGTATGACTTACTAAGCTTAAATAGCTTACTTTGTGTGTGTTTTTGTTTACCTCTGTTTTATAGATTTTGGATTCACGTTACGAGCTCGGGGATCGTCAGCAAAGCCTATCACACTATCGACTGTTTCTTTCGGTATTTTATTAAGTTTAATTTGGGCTTATGGCATGTATAGCATAGATGAAATATTTGGTTTTGGGACTTGTATATAAATAGCCATGCGAAAATGGCTTGTCTTTGATCATTATGATTAGGCTCGGTTTATATGAGTTTTTGATCAAGTGTTAAAGGTGTTTGGTTTTATCAATTTGGCTATGGTTTATTTATATGTGGTATATGGTTGATATGTTTGGTTAATAATATGGTGAATGAATTGATATATGTATATGATATGTGTGGTATATATGGATTTGGTAACTAATTGAGTTGGTTATGTCATATAAAAATGAAGTTTATACATAAAGGTTGGAAACCATTTATAATTCGGTTTAGTAATGAGGGAAAAATATGATTAATTGTTCAAATGTGTATTGGTAAGATGATTATAAGTTTGGATGTATATAAGTAATTTCGATTCAGTTTGTATTGATAATGTATTTGAGTGTATATTGGTTATTTATGTTCGGTTGTAAAATGGTAAGTAGTAAATGTGTTTTATAATTCTTTTTTATATGAATCAAAAAAGGAAATGATGGATATGGTTTAAGTATGTTTTGGTTAGTTTTTAATGGATAGTTAAAAGAATGTGATATTTAGTTCAGGTATACTATTATATATATATATATATATATGCGAATTAGGTGTATAATGAGATGTTGTTTGTGTTTTAATGTTTTAAATATGGCTCTTGATTTTATGATAAATATGCGCACCATATATATGTATTTATATAAGCTTCATTAGTATGTTCGGCTATGTGTATGTTACTATGTTTACATATGTGATTGACTATTATTATTATAAAGAGAAAATGTGTTCGGTTAATTTTGTTATATGCAAGCATAGAATTAATAATGGATATGTGAATATTCGGCAGTAAAAATAGTATGTCTTGTTTATGCAATATATTTATATATTTGATATATGCTCGATATGTGATATGTAATATTATATGATTGAAACAAACAAAATTTTAATGTGTGATTGATAAGAACTTAGGAGTATTAAGGTTCGAAATTTAAATAAGATAAGTGTATTGATGAGGTTCATTTATGTAGTATGGAAGATATGAAAGTCTGATCTAAATGTATGTTCTAAACTGTGTTTTGTCTGGTAATGCCTCATAACCCAAATCTGGCGACAGATACGGGTTAGGGGTGTTACATTTGATTGGTATCAGAGCTACGGTTTAGTCGATTCTAGGATTAACGTAGCTCGTATGAGTCTAGCTATACGTGCCATATTTTATACTGCGATAGTGTGATGACTTCTGACATCTGAAAATGTGTTTTTGTATAGTAATGGATCCCGGTCAAGCCGTAGTTGATGATGTCGAGAGTATAGCGCCTGCTCTCGCGCAAGGGACAGCGCCCGGTTGATTCTCGACTGACTTCGAGTAACCCGGGGGGAGGCTAGACAAGCCTTCTATCAAATGATGAATGACTGGTTTACTCAATATATCCGGACTAATCCAGCTGCACAACAACCTCCACCCCCGATTAATCCATCTTCAGTACCTACTATACCTCAAGTGAGTGATCCACTGAGATTGTCTAAGCCTCCTGTTGATAAAATCAGAGCTACTTATGATGATGATGCTGAGCGAGCTGAGTTCTGGCTTGATAATACTATTCGAGTGTTTGATGAATTATCTTGCACCCCTGATGAATGTTTAAAATGTGCCATATCTCTGCTACGGGACACTGCATATCACTGGTGGAATACACTAGTATCGGTGGTTCTGAAAGAACGAGTGACCTGGGAATTCTTTCAGACTGAGTTCCGTAAGAAATATATCAGTCAGAGGTTCATTGATCAGAAACGCAAAGAATTCCTTGAATTGAAATAGGGACGGATGAAAGTGACAGAGTACGAGCGAAAATTTGTGAGACTCAGTCGGTATGCCAGAGAGTGTGTTTCTATCGAGGCTATTATGTGTAAAAGATTTGAAGATGGGCTGAATGAAGACATTAAACTGTTAGTTGGCATACTTGAGATAAAAGAGTTCGTGGTACTTGTTGAGCGAGCCTGCAAAGTTAAAGAGCTCGGGAAAGAAAAAAAGAAAGCTGATTCTGAAGCTAGAGATTCACGTAAGAGACCATTCAGTAAGTCATTTCAGTCGACCTCAAAGAAGTTCCAAGATGATGCTATTCAGTCGACCTCAAATAAGTTTTGAGATGATGCTATCCGTTCGAACATTTCTGCGGGTTATTCTAGAAGTGATCGAGATAGACCACCTGTGAGCTCGAGAGCTACCTCAGTAGCTAGTGCAGGTAATGTCAAATCAAATCGACTCGAGTGTGAACATTGTGGTAAAAGACATCTAGGAAGTTGCAGATTGCATGACAGAGCCTGTTTTAAATGTGGATCTAGATATCATTTCATTCGGGAGTGTCCAGAGTTAGCGGATCAAAATTCGGTTCAGAATACTAGATCGGGTAATACTGCAGTTCGAGGTAGACCACCCAAAAATAAAGGTAATGTGAGTGGCAGTCAAAGAGGGACTAAAGATTCAACTGTTAGATCTGAGGCTCGTGCACCAGCTAGAGCTTATGCTATTCATGCACGCGAGGAGGCTTCATCCCCAGACGTCATTACTGGTACTTTCACTCTCTATGATACTAGTGTTGTTGCATTGATTGATCCTGGTTCAAATCATTCTTATGTGTGTGAGACTTTAGTATTCAGTAAGACTTTGCCTGTAGAGTCTACTGAGTTTGTGATTAAAGTATCGAACCCCTTAGGCCCGTGTGTTTTGGTTGATAACGTGTGCAAGAATTGTCTGTTGATGATTCGAGATTCATGTTTTCTGGCTGATTCGATGTTGTTGCCATTCGACGAGTTTGATATAATTCTGGCTATGGATTGGTTAACTCTGCATGATGCTATTGTGAACTGTAAACGAAAGACTATTGATTTACGGTGCCAGAATGATGAGATTATTCGGATTGAATCTAATGATCTGAATGGTTTACCAGCAGTGATATCTTCAATGTTAGCTCAGAAATATGTGAGAAAGGGTTGTGTAGCTTACTTTGCTTATGTGCTCGACTTTAAAGTGACCGAAAAGATGATCGAATCAGTACCTGTTGTGTGTGAGCATCCAGATGTGTTTCCTGAAGAGTTACCGAGTTCGCCACCTATTCGAGAAGTTGAATTTGGTATTAAATTAGTGCCGGGGACGACTCCGATTTTGATAGCTCCGTAAAAAATGACACCTAAGAAATTAAAAGAATTGAAAGCTCAGTTGCAAGAGTTGACAGATAGAGGTTTTGTGCAACCAAGTTTCTCTCCCTGGGGCGCACCAGTTTTATTTGTGAAAAAGGAAGACGGAACCATGAGAATGTGTATCGACTACAGACAGCTTAATAAAGTGACTATAAAGAATAAGTATCCATTTCCACGGATTGACGATCTGTTCGATCAATTGAAAGGGGCTACAGTATTTTCAAAGATAGATTTGAGATCAGGCTACTATCAGTTACGAGTTAAAGACTCTGATGTTCCAAAGACTGCTTTCCGAACGAGGTACGGACACTATGAGTTTCTGGTTATGCCTTTCGGACTCACTAATGCACCTGTTGTTTTCATGGATTTGATGAATCAAATTTTTAGATAGTATCTGGATCGGTTTGTGGTAGTATTCATAGATGATATTCAGATATACTCCCGTGATGAAACCGAGCATGCCGAACATCTGAAACTTGTGTTACAGACTTTGCGAGATAAACAGTTGTATGCAAAGTTCAGTAAATGTGAGTTCTGGTTACGCGAAATCAGTTTTCTAGGCCATGTTGTATCAGCATCGGGTATTCGGGTTGATCCGAGTAAAATTTTAGCTATACTTGATTGGAAACCTCCGAGAAATGTCTCTAAAGTTTGAAGCTTTCTGGGACTTGCTGGTTATTACAGACGGTTCATGAAAGGTTTCTCTATGATCGTGACACCGATGACGAAGCTTTTACAGAACGATGTTAAGTTTGAGTGGTCAGAAAACTGCCAAAAAAGTTTCGATCAGTTGAAAGCTCTTTTGACCGAAGCTCCAGTGTTAGTTCAGCCAGAATTGGGTAAAGAATTTTTCATTTACAGTGATGCATCTTTGAGTGGTCTGGGTTGTGTTTTGATGCAGGAAGGTAAAGTCATAGCTTATGCCTCGAGACAGCTGACGCCGCACGAAAAGAACTATCCGACACATGATTTGGAATTAGCAGCTATTGTGTTCGCATTGAAGATTTGGCGTCACTATCTGTTCGGTGAGAAATGTCATGTTTATTCTGATCATAAAAGTCTAAAGTATTTGATGACTCAGAAAGATCTGAATTTGAGACAACGCTGATGGTTAGAGTTGTTAAAAGACTATGAGCTAGTGATTGACTATCATCCAAGAAAGGCTAATGTTGTTGCTAATGCTTTAAGTCAAAAATCATTATTTTCTTTACGTGCAATGAATGTGGATATGGTTATATCTGATGATGGTTCGATAATAGCCGAATTAAAAGCAAGACCGTTATTTTTTCAACAAATTTGTGATGCTCAGAAAGTTGATAATGATCTGATAGCAAAGCGAGTTCAGTGTGAAACGAATGTTGAATCTAAATTTCGAGTTGATGGAAATGGTTGTTTGAGGTTTAGAAACTGAATATGTGTTCCGAGAAACTCAGAGTTGATTCAGATAATTTTGAACGGCTCACAAAGAATCGGTTATCTATTCATCCGGGTAGCACGAAAATGTATAACGATGCAAATAGTTCTATTGGTGGCTCGTATGAAACGAGACATATCGACTTTGTTTGAAATGCTCAGTCTGTCAACAAGTAAAAGCCGAGCATCAGGTACCTTCTGGGTTACTTCAGCCGATTATGATACTCGAGTGGAAATGGGACAGAGTCATGATGGATTTTGTATCTGGTTTACTGTTGACACCGAGCAAGAAAGATGCAATCTGGGTTATTGTGGATAGATTGACTAAATCTGCTCATTTTGTTCCGATTCGCACAGATTATTCACTTGATAAATTGGCTAAATAATATGTTTCTCAGATTATGAGATTACATGGTGTGCCTATTTCTATTGTTTCAGACCGAGACCCGAGGTTCACATCGAGATTTTGGAAGAAATTGTAAGATGCTTTAGGCACGAAACTACACTTTAGCATGGCTTTTCATCCGCAAACAAATGGTCAGTCCGAACGAATCATTTAGGTACTTGAGGATATGTTGAGATGTTGCATTCTCGAGTTCGAAGGTACGTGGGAACGATACTTACCTTTGATTGAATTTGCTTATAATAATAGTGTAACACTCCTAACCCGTATCCGTCACCAAATTAGGGTTAAAGGTGTTATCGGACGAATCAGAAACGTTTTCAGATATTTCATAATACAAGTCATCAATTACAACTACTAAGTCCCTTAGATAGGTCACCGAGACCTTAAGCATGCTTTAGTAAAGGTTCGGGACTAAACCGAACACATATCAAAGTTCTAAGAAATTTAAAACTTTTCTAAGTTACAGAGGTCACACGCCCGTGTAGACAGGCCGTGTGCCTCCCACGGCTGCTAGACACACCCATGTGTCCTGGCCGTGCCAAAACAGGACTAGTTTACTGACTTAACTCCACGGCCACCAGGCACGCCCGTGTGCCATGGCCGTGTACTCTTAGGCTAGATACTGACTAATTCAAACGGCTACGGGCACCCCACGCACCACGGCCGTGTATACTGAGCTAGCTCATCGACTAAATCCCACGGTCACTAGGCACGCCAGTGTGCCACAACCGTAGGCAAAACAGCCATTTGCAAGGCCATAATGCCACCCACACAAGGGTCATCCCTACAAGCAAAGAACCAATTCATTTCATGCACAATTTACATTCAATAACACATCAAACTAAACGACAAAGCTTTGCATCCAATCTTATTCTCAAACATGCCAATTCATATACTAACTTGCATAGACAATCCACTTGTATAACCATGCATGGTACATTCACATCTTACCAAACATATATTTAATACATAGATCACAATTATAAGCTCTTTTAGCAACAATTTACCTATCACAAATTTTACCATAACATAATCATATAATCAAACCAAAACCATCATCATATACCACCTAACTCATGCATATTTCCAATACATATAACTAGCCACATCCCATGGCTAAGTTCATGACTCAAACTTGTACCAAATAACTAGCCTATACATGCCATACTTAGTATATACATATCCAAAAGGTACCAAAATGAGTTTGAGTAGTGTGATGACGATCCTTGACGGTCCCGAGCCTTCAGTAGCTTTGACGATCTATAAAACAGAGCAAACACACACACAGAGTAAGCTTTCAAAAGCTTAGTAAGCCATATACAAATAAACTTATCATAAAATGTATATAACCAAATTGATACAATAACATTAATAGTTCTCATAGCAAACTCATCTCATACATTCCTTGGCTCAATTGTTAAGCCATTTCTTACCACATTCTTCAATTCAAATATCACATATACTCAAAGTTTATTCAAGCATGTCTTCATATGAAATCTCATTATTACTTTGCATATATTCATCATAGTAAGTTCATATAGATACTTACCTTTCATACACACATAGTGTACTTTTTAAACGTACCTGAAATAGATATACAAATCACAGAGTTGTTCATTTCTCAGACTTGCCCATTGAGCCGTTCGGAACTAAATAGGATATTCAGAAAGCTCAGAATAGTCGTACAATGCCAACGTCCCAGACGAGGTCTTACATGTACTTAGATATCGATGCCACTGTCCCAGACAGGGTCTTACACGTAGTTAAATATCGATGCCACTGTCCCAGATAGGGTCTTACACGAAATCAATACGATGCCAATGTCCCAGACATGGTCTTATACGTAAAACTCATATCGATGCCAACGTCCCAGACGTGGTCTTACATGATATCACATAACAGACACCTATGTCATGACATAGTTAATCCTATCTATTCCTAGATTCAAACGGGACTTCTCGGATATTGTCTCTAAATCAATTCTATCTCGAAATTCATGTATACATCATCTCATGAGCATTCATCCTTATCAATAATCATATGAACATATATAATTCAATACAAATGCATTTATTTGTATATCGACTTACCTCAAGTTCGGTTTAGCTAAAACGGACGGCTATTCGACTACTTTCGCTTTCCCACGATCTAAGTCCGTTTTCTTCGGTTCTTGATCTATACATTTTCAAATTTAACCCTTTTATTTCCCAACACATTCAATTCAATCCAAAATCACATATTTAGGACAATTTACAAATTAGCCATCATATTTTCACATTTGGACATTTTAGTCCCTATTTCACAAATTCACAATATACACCAAATTTCATATTACTCATGCTTAACCGAATGTCACCCATGCTCATATAAGTCCTCACATTTCATTTATTTCACAAATTAATCCTTCAAAATGCTATTTTATCAATTTAGCCCTATTTAGCTAAATTCATCAAAAATTCAAGAACAACATATGTTCATCTAACATATATCTTTCATTTAACACCATAAAACATCACAAATCTCACCATTTCATCAATGGAAAATTTCACAAATATCATCAATTCTTCAAATTACAACATGGGCTTGATAGTAGACTAAACAACAATATCAAAAACATAAAAATCATTAAAAATCATACTCAACACATACCTTAATTTTGCTTAATGAGTGTCGAATGCCCTAGCTTCTTCTTTCTTTTTCTTTTGTTTGATTTTCAGTGGAAGAATATATGAATTTCCACCATCCTTTAATCTTTTTTTTTATTAATATTATGATATTAACTCATTTACAAAATTAACCTTAATATAAAACATATATATTATAAACTCAATGGCATAACCGTCCATAATCTTCCACAATCCTTATTATTGGCATAATTGCCACATGAAACCCTCACACTTATAAAGACATAACAAATAGGCATATTTTCATAAAACATGCAAATTTGCATTTCAATGCAATTCAATCCCTTTTTCATCAAATTAAACACACAGACGAACAAATTAACTTACGAAACCTTACCACATGCTTAATCACATATCAAATGTACCAAAAATAATATTAAAATATTATACGAACTCAGATTTGTGGTCCCAAAACCACTTTTCTAACTAGGGTATAAACCGGACTGTTACAATTCTCCCCCCTTAGGGATTTTCGTCCTCGAAAATCTTACTGATGAACAGATTCGGATATTGTTGTCTCATTGAATCTTCAGGCTCCCACATAGCCTCTTCTATTCCGTGTCGATGCAATAACACTTTAACTAACGGAATTCTTTTGTTTCTCAATTCTTTCACTTCACGAGCTAAGATACGGATTGGTTCTTCTTCGTAGGTCATATTAGATCGGATTTCAATTTTAGACGGAGCAATTACATGTGACGGATCGGATCGATATCTACGGAGCATCGAAACATGGAATACATTGTGTATCTTTTCAAGCTCAGGTGGCAACAATAATCTGTATACAACTGGCCCAACTCGCTCGATGACCTCATACGGTCCAATGAACCTCGGACTCAACTTACCTTTATGTCCGAATCGGAGTACTTTCTTCCACGGAGATACTTTCAAAAATACTTTGTCACCGATCTCAAATTCAATATCTTTATATTTCAAATCCACATAGGATTTCTGACGATCAGACGCTGTTTTCAGACTATCACGGATTACTTTCACTTTTTGTTCAGTATCTTTTATCAGATCAACCCCGTGTATCTTATTTTCATTGAGCTCGGTCCAATACAGAGGTGTATGACATTTGCGTCCGTACAAAGCTTCATAAGGTGCCATTTTGATGCTCGACTGAAAACTGCTGTTATATGCAAATTCAATCAGTGGTAAGTACTGTTCCCACGTAGCATCAAACTCAAGAATGCAGCATCTCAACATATCCTCGAGAATCTGAATGATCCACTCGGATTGACCATCCGCTTTGCGGATGAAAAGTCATCTTGAAATGCGCTTTTGTGCCTAAAGCTTCTTGCAATTTCCTCCAGAATCGAGGTGTAAACCTCGGATCTCTATCAGACACAATGGATAATGGCACCCCGTGCAATCTTACAATCTTAGAATTGTAAAGTTCAGCTAACTTTTCAAGTGAAAAATCAGATCATACCGGAATAAAATGGGCATATTTCGTCAATCGATCTACTACAACCCAAATAGCATCTTTCTTTCTCATAGTCAGAGGCAATCCAGAAACAAAATCTATCGTCACTCTATCCCATTTCCACTCGGGAATCAGAATCGGCTGTAACAAACCAGACGGAACCTGATGTTCTGCTTTCACTTACTGACAGACTAAGCATTTCGATACGAAATCAGAGATATCTCATTTCATACCAGACCACCAATAATGTTGCTTCAGATCATGGTACATCTTTGTACTTCCCGGATGAACAGATAAATGATTGTTATGTGCTTCGTTCAAAATCAACTGAATTAACTCAGGGTTTCTTGGAACACAGATACGATCTCGAAATCTCAAGCAATCATCAACAACTCAAAAATTAGAATCAGAATTAGAATCGCACTGAGCTCGTTGCGCTAACATTTTATTATCAACTTTTTGAGCATCAATTATTTGTTGCAAAAATAATGGTTTCGCTTTCAATTCAGCTAACACTGAACTATCATCAGACAGATCTAATTGAGCATTCAAAGCACGTAATGCACACAATGACTTTTGACTCAATGCATCGGCAACTACATTAGCTTTACCCGGATGATAATCTATTACAAGTTCGTAGTCTTTTAACAGTTCTAGCCATCTTCTCTGTCGCAGATTCAAATCTTTCTGAGTCATCAGATATTTCAAACTTTTATGATCTGAAAACAAGTGACATTTCTTGCCGAACAGATAATGTGGCCAAATCTTTAATGTGAACACAATCGCAGCTAACTCGAGGTCGTATGTCGGATAGTTCTTCTCATGAGGCTTAAGTTGTCTCGAGGCATAAGCTATTACTTTGCCTTCCTGCATCAATACACATCCCAGACCATTCAACGAAGCATCACTGTATATTACAAACTCCATGCCCGATTCTGGTTGTACTAACACTGGAGCTTCAGTTAACAGAGTTTTCAACTGATCAAAGCTTTTCTGACATTTATCGGACCATTCAAATCTCACATCTTTCTGAAGCAATTTGGTCAACGGAGTAGCTATCACTGAAAACCCTTTTACAAACCGACGATAATAACCAGCTAGTCCCAAAAAGCTATGGACTTCAGACACATTCCTCAGAGGTTTTCAATCCAGAATAGCATAAATCTTGCTCGGATCAACTCGTATTCCAGAAGCCGATACAATATGTCCCAAAAAACTAACTTCTCATAACCAGAATTCACATTTATTGAATTTCGCATACAATTCCTTTTTTCTCAAAGTTTGCAACATGATTTTTAGATGTTCAGTATGTTCGGTCTCATCCCGTGAATAAATCAAAATGTCATCAATGAATACAACAACAAATCGATCTAAGTACGATCTGAAGATTCTGTTCATCAGATCCATAAAAACAGTAGGAGCATTGGTTAGTCCGAAAGGCATAACTAAAAACTCATAATGCCCGTACCTTGTTCTGAAAGCAGTTTTTGGAATGTCTGAATCTTTTACTCGCAACTGGTAGTAACCCGATCTCAGATCTATCTTTGAAAACACAGTAGCTCCTTTTAACTGATCAAACAAATCGTCAATCCTGGGCAACGGATATTTGTTCTTTATGGTCACTTTGTTCAACTGACGGTAATCAATGCACATTCTCATCGTGCCATCTTTCTTTTTCACAAACAGAACCGGAGCACCCCAAGGTGAGAAACTCGGTCTAGCGAACCCTCTGTCAGTCAACTCTTGCAACTGTGACTTTAACTCTTTCAACTCTGTTGGTGCCATTCTATACGGTGCTATCGAAATAGGAGTCGTACCAAGCAACAAATCAATACCAAATTCAACTTCACGTATTGGAGGCAAACCCGGCAATTCTTCAGGAAATACATCAGAAAACTCACAGACAACTGGCACTGACTCAATTTTCTTTTCAAACACTTTTGAATCAATCACATAAGCAAAATAAGCTTCGTAACCCTTTTTCATATAAATCTGAGCTTTCAACACAGATATCACAGCAGGCAATCCATTTAAATCATTCGACTCAATACGAACTATTTCACCATTCTGACGACTCAAATCAATAGTCTTTCTTTTCTGATTCAACAAAGATCATGCAACGTCAACCACCCATACCTAAATTATATCAAACTCATCAAACGATAATAGCATCAGATCAGCAAGGAAATAGATATCTCGAAACATTAACGGACAGTTCTTGCATATCTTATCAACCAAGACACTTTTACCTAAGGGGTTCGATACTTGTATAACAAATTCAGTAGACTCTACAGGCAAAGTCTTACTGGTTACCGAATTCATGCATATATATACGAATGAGTAGAACCAGGGTCTATCAATGCAATCACAGAAGTATCATAAAGTGTAAATGTACCCATTATAACATCAGGAGATGAAGCTTCCTCACGAGCTCGGATGGCATACGCTCTGGCAGGCGCTCTAGCTTCAGACCTCGCAATAGTATCTCTCGTAGTTCTCTGACTACCACTGACATTTCTGGTATTTCGTGAAGGTCTACATCTTACTGGAGCATTATCTGATCTCGAATTCTGAATAGTCTCTGGCTCAACAGACTCGGGGCAATCATGAATGAAGTGATCTAATGATCTACATCTAAAACAAGCCTGGTCATTCAATCTACAACTTCCTGGATGTCTTTTACCATAATGCTTACACTCAGGTCATTCGGATCGTACATTCCCAACACTTGCTACTGAAGTTGCCGGAGTTTTGGAGCTCATTTGTGATCTAGCTCGATCTCTACTAGAATGTCCCACATTAGCTCTTGAACGGTTCTGTTCATCTCGGAATTTCTTTGAAGCAGACTGAAATGATCTACTCTAAAATCTCTTTTTCATATCTTTAGCTTCAAACTCAGCTTTCCTTTTATCTTTCCTGAAACACCCCACACCCAGCCCACGAGTCTGAACCGGATCTGGTATGTTCCTTAAGTAGACCGGTTTCAAAATTCTTTGTTTCTTAGAGAAAATTTGTGTATTTTCAGGAAAATTTCGTTTTGGGTTGGGCTTAGATTAAAAACCCATTTATTTAATTTTATAAATCCAATTTAATTAAGGTGACAAAAGAATTTTTGAGTTCATTTTTAAGAAAAATAATTTTGTACTTACTTAAATCCAAATTAGTTCGTGACATAATATCTAATAGTAAAGCTAAAAAAAATAAAGAAATTCACTTGGGCCTTATGGCCTTATTACATCAATCAAAACCCAAAAAAATAATAAAATTTAAGTACTTAATATAAATAACGATCCCCAAATAATAAAAGTCTTTCCTTGCTATGCATGGCCACCTTTAGCTCCAGCCGACCCGGTCCCATTACTTGATCATCTCCTCAAAAATATTCCCCAGCGGGTAGTCAACAGACTCAATGTGTACACAAACTAACATTCAACAATTCGAGCATACATGTTCATATCAAAGACATATTCATAAAAAAAAATGATGCAACCCAAACCCAAGCCTATTTGTCCATCCGCTACACACCACCCGTACCGCCAATCACACCGTGGAGACTACTAAGTCAACACTCCATCCGCTACACACCATCGAAGGCGCATTTGCAATCGACGTGCTCATCGCCCATATAATTTGTGTCATTAGACACCATATTCAAATAATGTAACCGGTTACCAAATTCGAGATAATGTAACCGGTTACCATATTCAAATTTTGTGACCGTAGTCACCATATTCCGTTAGGTGAGACCAAGTCAACACCTTCTTCCCCTTTCACATAGATCCCGAATGCCCCAAATATTTTATGACATATATAACATACTTATTTTCTCATTCATGATACTATTCACATGTTCAAAATATATCATATTCATAATCCTATCGAGGTAGGAAACGTGCACAGTACTTCTTACCACATTTATGGTACTTAGCCATATTCACATTCTTATGCATATTCATATATTACAAATAATTGCCATATGATATATCGAAAGTTAGTGTGAGTACACACCTGATTTGCTTAATAGATTCCTTGAGATCCCGAAAATCCCGATCTAGGCTTTAGATCTGTTAATTCCCATATTCGGCCCATCATATATAAACATATTAATACCCTTTTCGATTTTAAAACCAAATCCTACTAGGAATGGTATTACTAACACTTACCTTGTTTGCCGATTTGATTGATAATCAAATCTCGTAGATTTGTGTTCTTCCCTTGAAATCGGCTAACCATTAAATCCATTGATTTGATTAGTCTCTGGTTAAAACAAATAGATCTAGACATTTAAGAAAGAACCTTGGCCGATTATAACCACTTACCTTAAGATGAGATCTCAAAAATCGGTTCCTTGCCCCCTTTAGTGATATCGAAATTCCTATAATTCATATGTTAGATCTAACATATAAAACGTAACCTTCGACCAAATATATATTTATCTTACCTTAGATCCTTGATCCTTGTTTTCAACAATTGTAGAAACCTGAGAGACCCCTTGCAGATTCGGCCAAAAAAAACAAGAATAGGGATTAGACCCTTCTCTTTCGGCAACTAGCAAAGAAAAGAATTTGAATAGCTTAACCTTACCTTTAATGCCTTTAGCCGATTGCTTCCTTGCCTAGGGTCACAGAGATTCGGCTATGGAGTTTTAATCAGGGATCAAAAGAAAAGGTTTTGGCTTGACAGATGAAGAAAAGAGAAGAAGAAAAGATGAAAAGAAAATTCGGCAGAGAAGGTTTATCTAGGGGATTTTCAGCAGAGCTTAAAACAGATGGGAGATTAACCTTAACTCTCCTCCTTTAGCCGAAATTATCAGGCCAAGAGTCCTTGACTTGGCCACCACTCTTCCTTTGTGATAATATCCTTTCTTTTATTTAAAAATAAAAGTGTTTAATCCATTATTTATCTCCTCAATAAACATATTAAAATTAATCCTATATTTATCACTTATTATTCACATATTTGTGAAAATAAAACACTTCCTTGTTCTAGAAACCAGTGCCGTCCACCTCAGCCTTCTTGAAGCAAAAATATAACCTTCATTATTTGCTTCCCAAGTGACTCGAACTCGGGCCCAACACCTTGCATGTGGCGCCATTTCCGAGAGGCCCTAAGTGGCATCTTGAGCCACTTTTCCAAGCTTTGTTTGTGTGTCAAATTTTACCAACTTTTTCTTTTAAAGGCCCTTTGCCTTAATTTCCTATTTTAAACTTTAAAACTTGGCATTTCTCGATTATTTCTAAGTTTCCTAAAATTTTCGATCGGCTCTGTAACTTGCCATTTTCTTACATTTCGTGTTTCCAGAAATGTTTACTTTCCATTTTTGAAACATTTCCAAAAATGTTTAGGTTTCCAAAAATGTTCAGGTTTCCAAAATGTTCATTTCCATTTCCATGTATTTCTAGGTTTCCAAAATTATCAAAAATTTATTCATAATGCTTAAGACTTGTTATTTCATACAATTAAACTGAAAATGCATAGGCCCTTTCCAGGATGTTACAGTTCTACCTCCCTTAAACAAAATTGCGTCCTCGAAATTTCCTAACTAAACAACTGAGGGTATTGCTGTCGCATTGTCTCTTCTGACTCCCACGAAGCTTCTTCCGATCCATGATTGCGCCATAATACTTTGACTAGAGGCACTGACTTCCTTCGCAGTACTTTCACATCTCGTTCCAAGATTCGAATCGGCTCTTCCTCGTAGGATAGATCTGGCCTTAGCTCCACCTCTTCGATTGGTACCACATGGGACGGATCCGATTGGTAACGACGTAACATGGACACATGGAAAACATCGTGCATTTGCTTGCAACTCGCGATAATTCCACTGGTATGCCACCGGCCCAACTCGCTTCAATACTCTATAGGGCCCTATAAACCTTGGGCTTAGCTTCCCTTTGCGATCGAACCTCATTACCTTCTTCCAAGGTGAGACCTTCAGAACACTTGGTCTCCCACTTCGAACTCTATCTCCTTCCGCTTAAGGTCGTGTGCGACTTTTGCCTATCGAGAGGCTTCCTTCAATCGTGCCCGAATTAACTCAACTTTCTCTTCTGTTTTGACCACTAACTCGACCCAAAACTCGACGTTCTCCTAACTCGGTCCAACAAGTAGGTGTTCTACACTTCCTACTGCACAATGCTTCATATGGTGCCATCCGTATGCTTGCCCGATAATGCTATTGTTGTTGTAGGCGAACTCAGCTAAAGGCAAGTAATCTTCCCAACTTCCTCGAAAATCCACCACCACGACCTCTCAACATATCCTCCAACACTTGTATAACCCGTTCGCATCGCCTGTCGATTGTGGATGAAAAGCCGTTGAGAAGTCTAACTTAGTGCCTAAAGCTTGATGGAGTGCCTTCCAAAATCGAGACGTAAACCTTGGGTCTCGATCGGAGATGATCGATCTTGGTACTCCATGCAACCTTACGATCTCCGCCACATATAGCTTGGCTAATTTACGGAGAGAATAATCAACCTTCACCGGAATAAAGTGCGCGGTCTTGGTCAAACGGTCCACTATCACCCATACCGAGTCCTTCTTAGTAGGCGTAAGGGGAAGCCCACTAACGAAGTCCATGGTAATCCTTTCCCACTTCCATTGGGGAATCTCAATTGGTTGAAGTAATCCTGATGGAACTTGGTGTTCAGCCTTAACTTACTGACACGTCAGACACTTTCCCACGAATTCTGTCACTTCCCGCTTAAGATCAAAGCCACCAAAATTGTTCTCTTAAATCTCTATACTGACTTAATGCCTCCGGGATGCATAGCATAAGGGCTACCATGCGCTTCCCAAGAATCCATTGTCTCAACTCACTGTCCCTCGGCATGCAAACTTTTCCTTTGTAGCACAGTACTCCACCATCAATGACGCCATAATCCTTTACTTCTCCGTTCTGTACTTGCTGTAACTTAGCACTTAGATCCTTATCTGCCAACTGGCCCTCTTTCACCTCATTCAGCCATGTGGGCTTGACTTGTAATCTGCGACGAAGCTTCCATCATCATATAGACTTAAGTGAGCGAACAAAGCCCTTAGATCTGACACAACCTTCCTACTCGAGAGCATCGGCTACCACATTCGCCTTGCCCTGATGATATTCTATCGAACAATCGTAGTCTTTCAAGTAATTCCACCCACCTTCGGCTGCCTCAAGTTCAACTCCTTCGAGTCAACAAATACTTAAGGCTCTTGTGGTCGGTGTAGATCACCGACCTTTCTCCATAAAGGTAGTGCCTCCAAACCTTAAGGCGCGAAAACCACTGCTTTGCTAGTTCCAAGTCATGAGTTGGGTAGTTAACCTCATGAGGCCTTAATTGCCGAGACGCATCTGCGACCACTTTTCCTTCCTACATTAGTACACAACCTAACCCCGTGTGCGGCGTCACAATATACTACGAAATCCTTGCACGCCTCCGGGTTTGAATTAACACTGGAGCTTAAAGTCAAGACCTTCTTGAGCTTATCAAAGCTCTCCTGTTGCTTATTAGTCCATTCAAAGGGTACTTCCTTCCTTAGCAACTTTGTCAAAGGCGCGGCTATTGACGAGAACCCTTCCACAAACCTTCTGTAATAGCCTGCTAAGCCTAAGAAACTTCGTATTTCAGCCACGGACCTAGGTGGTTTCCATTCCAACACCGCCTCGATCTTCCTAGGGTCCACTCTTATTCCTTCTGCGGATACCACATGTCCTAAGAATGCCACCTCCTTTAGCCAAAATTCGCACTTGCTGAATTTGGCATAAAGCTTCTTTTCCCTTAACACTTCCAACACCACTCGGAGATGCTCATCATGCTCCTTCTCTGACCTTGAATACACCAAAATATCATCGATGAACACCACGATGAACCTATCCAAATAGGGTTGGAAAACCCGATTCATCATATCCATGAACGCGGCTGGAGCGTTCGTCAACCCAAACGACATCACCACAAACTCAAAATGGCCGTACCTTGTCCTAAAGGCCGTCTTGTGGATATCTGCCTCCTTCACCTTTAACTGGTGATATCCCGACCTTAGGTCTATCTTCGAGAACACAGCTGCCCCTTTCAGCTGATCGAATAAGTCGTCTATCCTTGGCAAAGGATACTTGTTCTTGATGGTCAGTTTATTCAACTGACGGTAGTCTATGCACATACGCATAGTTCCATCCTTCTTCTTCACAAACAGGACTGGTGCTCCCCATGGAGACACACTGGGTCGAATGAACCCACGATCCAACAATTCTTGGATCTGAGCCTTGAGCTCAACTAACTCCTTTGGCGCCATTCGGTATGGAGCAATTGACACAGGAGCTGTTCCTGGTAGCAAATCTATCCCAAATTCCACCTCCCTATATGGGGGTATTCTTGGTAATTCTTCTAGAAATACATCCACGAAGTCCCTTACCGTCCTAACTCCATTAATACCTTCCTCCTTCCCACCTATCGTACTAATGAAGGCTAAGAATGCCTTACACCCCTTCTTAACCATCTTCTCGGCCTTGGTAGCAAACCACGTTAGATAAGTAGTTCCTCCTTTCTCCGATCATAGCTACCACTTTATCCTCCGGGTTCTTAGCTCCATCCGTTTAGCCGCACAATCCAACACGGCTCGGTGTTCGCTAACCAATCCATTCTGAGTATAAGTTCAAACTCCCGAAGGGTAGTTCTATTAAGTCGACCAAAGTTTACTCCCGAATCTCTGAGGGTACATTCTG
This sequence comes from Gossypium sturtianum, assembly GCA_025698515.1. Classification (NCBI taxonomy): domain Eukaryota; kingdom Viridiplantae; phylum Streptophyta; class Magnoliopsida; order Malvales; family Malvaceae; genus Gossypium; species Gossypium sturtianum. Next base: position 29,569,903 of record CM046949.1, read on the forward strand.
AAAGATCTTGTCTACCACTACGGTTTGGCCTAATGGGCTTACTACGATCATCTGTCTGTCGAGAGTTCTCGAGTCTAGGCCTAGTGTTTCCACTACACTACATGCAACATAGGAATGGGTCGAGCCCACATCAATCGTGAGCAAAATAGGGTTTGTCGAAAATGAAGAACGTCATTCTTATTACATCCGTGCGTCACCATCCTCCCTTTGGCGAACCGCATAAACCAATCCCGGTTGCCTTACTTCTACATTAGTAGCACCTCGGCCTGTGCTCCACGGCCTCTGCTGCCAAGACCATTACCTCTGTTAGCCGAACCACGACCCGGCCGAGGCTCTTTGTCGCCTCTACCACCGGCTCGCATTCGAATCGCCGGTCGGCTCTCATCCGGTTGTTTGGGACAATCCTTAAGCATATGGTCCTTGGATCCACATTTGAAACATCCACCGTCTTTCTCTAGCACTCTCCCAAGTGCTTCTTTCCACAATGCTCACAAGGGCGTCTTGCGCCGCCACGTACCGGCTTGTTGATTTCGTGGCCCACAATCCTAGGCCTCTTATGACCCTTTCGGATAGTCCAAAACCTCTCTTAGGCTTATTCTTGTCCACACCGCTTGGTAGCATCTTTAATTCCCTCGGCCACCTTGGCCTTTTCCACCAAAGAAGAGAACTCCCGCTCCTGATGCGGTGCTATCAACAGTCTCAGGTCGTCTCTCAGTCCGTCCTCAAATCGGACACAGCGTTCATGTTCAGTCACTACTACCCCTCGAGCATAACGGCTCAACCTCAGAAATTCTGCCTCATATTCTGCTACGGACTTGTTCCCTTGAACTAGCCCCAGAAAAGCTTTTCTTTGCTCGTCTGTATACCTGGTTCCCACATATTTCTTCTGGAATGCCTCCTTAACATATTCCCAGGTCAGATCCTCCGCCATAGCACCATCTCGCACAGTTAACCACCACTGATACGCTTCATCGCGTAACAGTGCCACCATTCCTTTCAACTTCTCCTCAGGGGTCAGGTCGAGCTCATCCATGATGCGCTCCGTCGCTTCCAACCAGTACTCAGCTGTACTGGGTGCCACTCCTGACACTCCACGAAAACATCTCACCCATTAGCTCGGGCCGTTCGAGCACAGATTTCCGGTTCCCGAATTTCCACCGCACCAGCCACCAATTTTAAAACTCGTAGTACGACTGCGACCACGACATCTTCCCCGTCTCCGAGCTTGCTGCTCCACATTAACAGTTGGGGGTGGTGGTGGCGGTGGTATCTCATTGTCAGAACCCGGCCCGATCTAACGGGTTCTGACACATTCATCCTTCCTCTACCTCGTCCACGACGACCACGTCCTCTGGAGCTCATTTCTAACATCGAGATCTGATTAAAAAGTTTTATGGATTAGTCATTGTTCCACTTATTATCCGCGAAGGAGTTTTATGAAAAGAGTTTTAGGAGTGGTTCTTTCGTATTCACACAAGCACACAGTCTTTCATTCATTCATCCATCCATCGAACAATTATGAACTTTCATTCATTCAGAGAAATGTTGTAGTTTTCATTGTTATTATTTTTCCACTACCCAGGGGTATTTTCGTAATTTTGTCCTACAGGGGCATTTTCGTAATTTTTCAAAACAGAAAGTTCCTTGGTGATTTTGTCAAAAGTATTTTGGAAATTTTAAAGTTCCGGGGTAATTTTGGGAAAAAAATTTGGAATCCAGGGGCGTTTCGGTAATTTTTGACCTCGGGGGTATTTTGGTAATTTTACCACTAGGGCATTTTTGTAATTTACACAAATCAGGAATTTTCAGAATTTTGTTGTAAGATAGTTTCCACAAAATTAAAAGAAAAATCGTAAGAATTTTAAAACTAGGGTTTGTTGTTTTATTCTCTCTCTTTTTTTCGTTTTTCTTTTTTCAAACATGGCTAGTTCCCTTTCGGGTTTTAGTCATTATGTTTAGCCTATGACCGAGCCCTCTTTGGTCAGGGTGAACCAAAGCTACGCACCAGGTAGGATTCGAATGGAGAGGAGGTGAGTCACGCGGACTGCTTAAATACCAAGCTCCTATCGAAACCATTCCTAGACATGCGCACAGAGGTTGCCACACCGCTGAGCCCTCTGAGTTAGGGTGAACCGAAGCTACGCACCAGGTAGGATTCCTGCGAAGAGGAGGTGAGTCACTAGGACTGCTTAAATACCAGGCTCTTCCGGATCCAATCCTAGACATGCGTACAGGGGTTACCACACCCTAGCTCTGTGACTTAGCCATAGGTTTGTTTAGTGCATTAAGTCTTATGTGGTTCTGTGTTTGAGTAATCTAGTCCTAAGGTTCATGTTCCTATCATTCTATTCTACGTTCCATGCCTTTTCTACATAAATCACAGAATCACACATAAAGTTAGGGTACTTACATGGTGGATCATGGTCGAGACTTAGGTGCCATGCCAGAACACCTGCTTTATTTTAAAGAAAATCATTTGGGCTCGAATTAAAAACGTTTTGGGCCTTAGCCCACAGGCCGAGAGTTTAAAACTGGGCTCTGATGCCAAACTGAAACACCCCACACCCGGCCTGACGCGAGTCCGGACTGGATCTCGTATGTTCCTTAAGTAGACCGGTTTCAAAATTCTTTGTTTCTTAGAGAAAATTTATGTATTTTCAGGAAAATTTCGTTTTAGGTTGGGCTTAGATTAAAAACCCATTTATTTAATTTTATAAATCCAATTTAATTAAGGTGACAAAAGAATTTTTGAGTTCATTTTTAAGAAAAATAATTTTGTACTTACTTACATCCAAATTAGTTCGTGACATAATATCTAATAGTAAAGCTAAAAAAATAAAGAAATTCACTTGGGCCTTATGGCCTTATTACATCAATCAAAACCCAAAAAAATAATAAAATTTAAGTACTTAATATAAATAATAGTCCCAAATAATAAAAGTCTTTCCTTGCTATGCATGGCCACCTTTAGCTCCAGTAGGCCGGTCCCATTACTTGATCATCTCCTCGAAAATATTCCCCAACGGGGTGAGTCAACAGACTCAATGTGTACACAAACTAACATTCAACAATTCTGCATACATGTTCATATCAAAGACATATTCATAAAAAAATGATGCAACCCAAACCCAAGCCTATTTGTCCATCCGCTACACACCACCCGTACACCGCCAATCACACTGTGGGGACTACAAAGTCAACCCTCCATCCGCTACACACCATCGAAGCGATCATTTGCGATCGACGTGCTCATCGCCCATATAATTTGTGTCATTAGACACCATATTCAAATAATGTAACCGAAGTTACCAAATTCGGATAATGTAACCGGTTACCATATTCAAATTTTGTGACCGTAGTCACCATATTCCGCTGGTGAGACCGAAGTCAACACCTTCTTCCCCTTTCACATAGATCCCGAATGCCCCAAATATTTTATGACATATATAACATACTTATTTTCTCATTCATGATACTATTCACATGTTCAAAATATATCATATTCATAATCCTATCGTAGGTAGGAAACGTGCACTGTACTTCTTACCACATTTATGGTACTTAGCCATATTCACATTCTTATGCATATTCATATATTACAAATAATTGCCATATGATATATCGAAAGTTAGTGTGAGTACACACTGATTTGTTAATAGATTCCTTGAGATCCCGAAAATCCCGATCTAGGCTTTGGATCATTAATTCCTATATTCGCCCATCATATATAAATATATTAATACCCTTTTCGATTTTAAAACCAAATCCTACTAGGAATGGTATTACTAACACTTACCTTGTTTGCCGATTTGATTGATAATCAAATCCCGTAGATTTGTGTTCTTCCCTTGAAATCGGCTAACCATTAAATCCATTGATTTGATTAGTCTCTGGTTAAAACAAATAGATCTAGACATTTAAGAAAGAACCTTGGCCGATTATAACCACTTACCTTAAGATGAGATCTCAAAAATCGGTTCCTTGCTCCCTTTAGTGATATCGAAATTCCTATAATTCATATGTTAGATCTAACATATAAAACGTAACCTTCGACCAAATATATATTTATCTTACCTTAGATCCTTGATCCTTGTTTTCAACAATTGTAGAAACTCGAGAGACCCTTGCAGATTCGGCCAAAAAAACAAGAATAGGGATTAGACCCTTCTCTTCTCGGCAACTAGCAAAGAAAAGAATTTGAATAGCTTAACCTTACCTTTAATGCCTTTAGCCGATTGCTTCCTTGCCTAGGGTCACAGAGATTCGGCTATGGAGTTTTAATCAGGGATCAAAAGAAAAGGTTTTGGCTTGACAGATGAAGAAAACAGAAGAAGAAAAGATGAAAAGAAAATTCGGCGAGAGAGAGGTTTAGCTAGGGGATTTTCGCAGAGCTTAAAATGATGGGAGATTAACCTTAACTCTCCTCCTTTAGCCGAAATTATCAGGCCAAGAGTCCTTGACTTGTCCACCACTCTTCCTTTGTGATAATATCCTTTCTTTTATTTAAAAATAAAAGTGTTTAATCCATTATTTAAATCCTCAACAAACATATTAAAATTAATCCTATATTTATCACTTATTATTCACATATTTGTGAAAATAAAACACTTCCTTGTTCTAGAAACCAGTGCCGTCCACCTCAATTCCTACCGGAAGCAAAAATATAACCTTCATTATTTGCTTCCCAAGTGACTCGAACTCAGGCCCAACACCTTGCATGTGGCGCCATTTCCAGAGGCCCTAAGTGGCATCTTCAGGCCACTTTTCCAAGCCTGTTTGTGTGTCAAATTTTACCAACTTTTTCTTTTAAGGCCCCCTTGCCTTAATTTCCTATTTTAAACTTTAAAACTTGGCATTTCTCGATTATTTCTAAGTTTCCTAAAATTTTCGATCGGCTCAGTAACTTGCCATTTTTCTTACATTTCGTGTTTCAGAAAATGTTTACTTTCCATTTTTGAAACATTTCCAAAAATGTTTAGGTTTCCAAAAATGTTCAGGTTTCCAAAATTTTCATTTCCATTTCCATGCATTTCTAGGTTTCCAAAATTATCAAAAATTTATTCATAATGCTTAAGACTTGTTATTTCATACAATTAAACTGAAAATGCATAGGCCCTTTCCAGGATGTTACATTTCCCGAAGGCTTCGGCTTTGCACGCTCGATCAACAAGTACCACAAACTCTTTTATTTCCAGAATCCCAACAAGTAAACAAATGTCTTCATTAAGACCGTCTTCGAATCTTTTGCACATTATTGCCTCTGTGGATACACATTCACGAGCATATTGACTCAGTCTCACGAACTCTCGTTCATATTCCGTAACAGACATTCGGCCCTATTTCAGTTCCAGAAATTCCTTTCATTTCTGATCGATGAATCTCTCACTGATGTATTTCTTCCGAAACTCAATCTGAAAGAAATCCCACGTGACTCGCTCTTTCGGAACAACAGAAATTAGGGTTTTCCACCACTGATAGGCTGCATCTCGCAATAGTGAAACAACACATTTAATACTTTCGTCTGGAGTTAAAGACATTTCATCGAATACCCAGATTGTGTTTTCTAGCCAGAATTCGGCCTTTTCGGCATCATCATCACTAGTATCCCTGAACTCTTCAGCCCCATATTTACGGATCTTGTCAACCGGAGGCTTATTCAACAGATTCGGATACATAACCGGTGGTACAACTGTAGTCTGAGGGGGATTAACCGGGGGCGGAGGTTGTGAGATAGTCGGGTTATTTCTCACAAACTGAGTGAACCACTCACTCATCATCTGGAAGAAAGCTTGTTTAGCTTCTCCCTCTTGACCGCTCGTAGCCGGTCTCGAATCAGAGGGCGCTATCCCTTCAGAGGGCGCAGGCGCATTGCTTTTTACATCGTCAGCTACGGCTCTTTCGAGATCCATTACTATACGGAAATCACATTTCACACATCAGGATTCATCACACTATCACAGTTCAGATATATGGCATGTATAGTTAGACTCTGACATGCTACGTTAGTCCGAGAATTGACTAAACCGTAGCTCTGATACCAACCAAATATAACACCCCCAACCCGTATCCGTCGCCGAATTAGGGTTAAAGGTGTTACCAGACGGATCAGAAACATTTTCAGACATTTCATAATACAAGTCATCAATTACAACCACCGATTCCTTAGATAGGTCACCGAGACCTTAAGCATGCTTTAGTGAAGGGTCGGGACTAAACCGAACACATATCAAAGTTCTTAGAAATTTAAAACTTTTCTAAGTTACTGCAGGTCACACGCCTGTAGTGTAGGCCGTAGTGTGCCTCCCACGACTGCTAGACACACCCATGTGTCCTGGCCGTGCCAAAATAGGACTGGTATACTGACTTAACTCCACGGCCACCAGGCACGCCCGTATGCCATGGCCGTGTACTCTTAGGCTAGATACTGACTAATTCACACGGCTACCAGGCGCGCCCATATACCCTGGCCGTGTATACTTGAGCTAGCTACTGACTAAATCCCACGGTTACTAGGCACGCCCGTGTGCCACGACCGTGTAGGCAAAACAGGCCATTTGCAAGGCCATAATGCCACCCACACAAGGGTCATCCCTACAAGCAAAGAACCAATTCATTTCATGCTCAATTTACATTCAATAACACATCAAACTAAACAACAAAGCTTTGCATCCAATCTTATTCTCAAACATGCCAATTCATATACTAACTTGCATAGACAATTCACTTGTATAACCATGCATGGTACATTCACATCTTACCAAACATATATTTAATACATAGATCACAATTATAAGCTCTTTTAGCAACAATTTACCTATCACAAATTTTAACATAACATAATCATATAATCAAACCAAAACCATCATCATATACCACCTCACTCATGCATATTTCCAATACATATAACTAGCCACATCCCATGGCTAAGTTCATAACTCAAACTTGTACCAAATAACTAGCCTATACATGCCATACTTAGTATATACATATCCAAAAGGTACCAAAATGAGTTTGAGTAGTGTGATGACGATCCTTGATGGTCCCAAGCCTTCAGTAGCTTTGACGATCTATAAAACAGAGCAAACACACACAGAGTAAGCTTTCAAAAGCTTAGTAAGCCATATACAAATAAACTTATCATAAAATGTATATAACCAAATTGATACAATAACATTAATGGTTCTCATAGCAAACTCATCTCATACATTCCTTGGCTCAATTGTTAAGCCATTTCTTACCACATTCTTCAATTCAAATATCACATATACTCAAAGCTTATTCAAGCATGTCTTCATATGAAATCTCATTATTACTTTGCATATAATCATCATAGTAAGTTCATATAGATACTTACCTTTCATACACACATAGTGTACTTTTCAAACGTACCTGAAACAGATATACAAATCACAGAGTTGTTCATTTCTCAGACTTGCCCGTTGAACCGTTCGAAACTAAATAGGATATTCAAAAAGCTTAAAATAGTCGTATAATGCCAACGTCCCAGACGAGGTCTTACATGTACTCAGATATTGATGCCTCTGTCTCAAACAGGGTCTTACACATAATCAAATATCGATGACACTGTCCCAGACATGGTCTTACACGTAAAACTCATATCGATGCCAATGTCCCAGACGTGGTCTTATACGAAATCTCGAATCAATGCCAACGTCCCAGACGTGGTCTTACATGATATCACATAACAGACACCTATGTCATGACATAGTTAATCCTATCTATTCCTAGATTCAAACGGGACTTCTCAGATATTGTCTCTAAATCAATTCTATCTCGGAATTCATGTATACATCATCTCATGAGCATTCATCCTTATCAATAATCATATGAACATATATAATTCAATACAAATGCATTTATTTGTATATCGACTTACCTTGAGTTCGGTTTAGCTGAAACGGACGGCTATTTGACTACTTTCGCTTTCCCACGATCTAAGTCCGTTTTCTTCGGTTCTTGATCTATACATTTTCAAATTTAACCCTTTTATTTACCAACACATTCAATTCAATCAAAAATCACATATTTAGGACAATTTACAAATTAGCCCTCATATTTTTACGTTTGGAAATTTTAGTCCCTATTTCACAAATTCACAATATACACCAAATTTCATATTACTCATGCTTAACCGAATGTCACCCATGCTCATATAGGTCCTCACATTTCATTTATTTCACAAATTAATCCTTCAAAATGCTATTTTATTAATTTAGCCCTATTTAGCTAAATTCATCAAAAATTCAAGAACAACATATGTTCCTCTAACATATATCTTTCATTTAACACCATAAAACATCACAAATATCACCATTTCATCAATGGAAAATTTCACAAATATCATCAATTCTTCAAATTACAACATGGGCTTGATAGTAGACTAAACAACAATCTCAAAAACATAAAAATCATCAAAAATCATACTCAACACATACCTTAATTTTGCTTAATGAGTGTCGGATGCCCTAGCTTCTTCTTTCTTTTTCTTTTGTTTGATTTTCGATGGAAGAATATATGAATTTCCACCATCCTTTAATCTTTTGTTTTATCAATATTAAGATATTAACTCATTTACAAAATTAACCTTAATATAAAACATATATATATTATAAACTCAATGGCATAACCGTCCATAATCTTCCACTATCCTTATTATTGGCATAATTGATACATGAAACCCTCACACTTATAAAGACATAACAAATAGGCATCTTTTCATAAAACATGCTAATTTGCATTTCAATGCAATTTAATCTCTTTTCATAAAATTAAACACACAGACGGACAAATTAACTTACGAAACCTTACCACATGCTTAATCACATATCAAATGTACCAAAAATAATATTAAAAATACGAAATCAGATTTATGGTCCCAAAACCACTGTTCCGACTAGGGTATAAACCAGACTGTTACAAATAGCTTTCAATCTAGTATCAAAGTGGCACCTTACGAGGCTTTGTACAGTCGTAAATGCCGTACACCATTGTATTGGACTGAGCTCAGTGAAAGTAAGATACACGGGGTCGATTTGATCAAAGAGACTGAACAGAAAGTGAAAGTGATTCGCGATAGTCTGAAAACAGCATCAGATCGTCAGAAACCATATACAGACTTGAAACGAAAAGATATAGAGTTTCAGATCGGAGATAAAGTGTTTTTTAAAAGTCTTACCCTGGAATAAAATACTAAGATTCGGTCGCAAAGGCAACTTGAGTCCGAGATTTATTGGGCCGTATGAGATTATAGAGCGTATCGCGCCGGTTGCTTATAGATTGCTGTTGCCACCTGAGTTAGAAAAGATTCACAATGTATTCCATGTTTCGATGCTCCATAGATACCGATCCAACCCTTCACATGTGATTAGTCTGACAGAGGTTGAGATTAAGTCCGATATGACATATGAAGAAGAACCGATTCGTATTCTGGCTCGTGAGATTAAAGAATTGCGAAATAAGAAAATTCCGTTAGTTAAGGTACTGTGGCATAAGAACGGTGTTGAGGAAGCAACTTAAGATTCAGAGGATACAATGAAAGAGAGTTATCTAAACCTATTCACCGGTAAGATTTTCGAGGACGAAAATCCCTAACGGGGGGAGAGTTGTAACAGCCCGATTTTGACCCTAATCGGAATAGTGGTTTCGGGACCACAAATTCGAGTCTGAAAAATATTTTAAAATTATTTTCAGTGTTTATTATGTGTAAATTTTCTTGTGTTAAATTTTCGTGTTTTAATTTCGCTGTTTGAGTACCCGATTAAATAAAAGGGCTTAATCGCGTAAAATGAAAATTTGATGGTTAGTTGTGAAAGTGCCTAATTGTTGTTGTATTTTTAATATGGAGGATTTATGTTGAAATTAGGCCATTTTTATCATGTAGTGGATGGCAACATGCCATTATTATATGTTTTTATATGTTAAATTTTATAAATTAAAATTTATATTAATATAATATAATGTTATATTAAAATAAATTTAACATAAAAACAAAAGCCATAGTTTTATTTCTATTTCCATGACTGAATAACAAAACAAAAAGAAAAGAGAAAAGAGTTAGGGCATTCGACCATTGTGGGATTTGATTAAGGTATGTATCTAGCTCTGTTTTTGATAATTTCTACGTTTTTGAGATCGTTGCTTCGAGTACTACAAAGCCCATGTCTTAATTTTTGAATTTGATGAATATTTTGAGTTTTTCCATTGATGATAGCTTGTGATTTTTTTTGTTTGATGATGAAATATCAAAGATATGTGAAGGATTAATATGTTTTGTCTTTGAATTTTTGATGAATTTGAGTAATTTGGACTAAATTGTAAAAATAAATTTTTGAGGGACTAAAATGTGAAATAAATAAAATGTATGGACTTGTATGAACATGGGTAATATTCGGCCAAGCATGGGTAATGTGAAATTTTGTGTATTTTGTGTTTTGTGCAATAGGGACTAAATTGAAAAAAGTGTGAAATGTCAGGGGCAAAATGGTAATTTTCTCATTTATGTGTTTTTAGACTAAATTGAATAGAATGGTGTTTAAATAAGCTTAATTTGAATATGTAACAGCCTGATTTTGACCCTAATCGGAACGGTGGTTTCGGGACCACGAATCTAAGCCAGAAAAATATTTTAATATTATATTCGGTGCCTATGGTATATGATTGACCATGTGTTAAAATTTCGTGGGTTAATTTGTCCGTTTGTGTGTTTAATTTAAGAAAAGGGACTAAATCGCATAAGTGGTAAAAGTAGCTTTTTGCTTGATTGAGCGGTTAAATTGATGTGTCTTTATAAAGAGAAGGCCTATTGTTGTAAATTTCCCTTTTTGCAAGTGTAGTGGATGGCATTAAGAAAGCATTATGCCATTATATGTTTAATTATAATAGTTAAAATAATAATAATAATAATTTTCATATTATAAAGTTATAATACTAAATAAAACATAAAAGAAAGTTTGCATGTTCATCTTTCTTCTACCGAAACACAAAAGAAAAAGAAAAGGAAAACACTTCAAAGGGTTCGACCTTGATTAAGCTTGATTAAGGTGAGTATTTAGCTCGGTTTTTTATAATTTTTACGTTTTTGAGATCGTTGCTATGTGATTTCGCTAGCCCATGCTTGAATTTTTGAATTGGTTGTGTATTTCGTGAATTGCCATTGAAGAAAGCTTGTTGTTTGTGTGGTTTGATGATGAAATATTGATTATATGTGTTAGATTAACAAGTTTTGTTCTTGAATTTTTGATGAAATTGAGTGATTTTGATTAAATTGCAAAAAAATAAATTTTTGAAGGACTAAAATGCTAAATAAATGAAATGTATGAGCTTGTATTAGGACTATGAATATTCGGCCCTAAAGAAGTGTGGTCAAATTTTGAGTATTTTGTGTTTTGTGCAATAGGGACTAAATTGTAAAAATTGTAAATGTCAAGGGTAAAATAGTAATTTGCCCATTTATGTGTTTTTGGATTAAATTGAATGAAAATATGTTTGAATGAGCTAAATTTGAAATTTATTAGATCAAGAACAAAAAGGATCGGGATTGGATCGGGGAAAAGCAAAGATAATTGAATAGTCGGAAAACCTAGTCCGTCGATACTCGAGGTAAGTTTTTAAGCAATTGAGTTAAATTGAATTTTTATCTATAATGTTGTACATGTATTTTAATATTAGTATATATGTACAATGTGATATTGCCGAATGTAATATTGGTTGAGAGATGAATATAGCCTATGTGATGTATATATATATGTTAAAGATATAGTCATGTGTGATATTGATTGAGAGATGAACATAAACGAATGTGACTTAATTTTATATGTCAATGACATAGCCGAATGTGATGTTGATATGGGAATCATATGAGTTAAGTTGTATATATATATATGTGTGTGTGTGAAATTGGGGTTTAAATTTTATATATGTATTTATTTAAACGAATAACAGGTTCAAGTAATGCACTAAGTGTGCGAATTTTAAATACCGAGCACTAAGTGTACGAAATCGGTCAATTAGCACTAAGTGTGCGAGAGGCTAAATGTGACGGCACTAAGTGTGCGATACGTTACGAGAATTTGGCACTGATTGTGCGAGATGTTAAATGTAACGGCACTAAGTGTGCGATATGTTACAGGTTCAGGCACTAAGTGTACGGAAATATTAACCCTTCAAGGATATTAGTTATTAAAAGTGTTAAGCAACTTAAAAAGATCAGGTATGTGATGATAGATCATATAAGGTTAGTAAAGTGAGTATTGATGTTTGAAATAGAGCTATGTAATTTGCATATCAGTATGTGTTTAATGAAGGTTTGAAATATAAGTAGAAATTCATTCAATGATATGTGCATATGAAATTAAGAAATATGTATATGTATTTGCCTTGAGATAAGGAAGTGAAATATAATTATTGTGGAATTTATTTTTTTCAATATGTGTAATTTCGGCCTTAAGATAAAAATGTACAAATTTACTTTTATATTGGTATAAGGTATGGTAGTTTTGTAATTGCTTATAACTTACTAAGATGTTAAAGCTTATTCGGTTCTTGGTTGTTCTCGTGTTTTAGATTTCTTTTGAGTGATCGTCACGTGCTCGGGGATCGTCGTTGAAGCTCGTCACACTATCGTCAATATTTTGGTACCTTTTTGAGAATGAACTCAAAGTCTATGGCATGTATAGGCTATGTTACTTTTTGAAGTCATTTTGAATGGTGTGTGTGTATATATTCTTATGGCATGCGAAAATGCCTAATTTATGGTATTTTGGTCTTATATGAAATTGGTCATAGTATCGACTTATTATGAAAGTATATTTCGTAGTGTAATTATGTTTGTGTTTGGTCGTATGGTCTGCAAATGAAATTATTTATAATATGTATTTGATCACGTATCCATCTCATTTTAGAAGTATACCATATAGTATGTTATGTGTGGTGGATGTACTTGGTTTGATTGAAAATTGAGTTAGTTAATAGTTGAGGAATTTTGACCATGGTATTTTGCGTAATTGGGTAAGTAAAATCATGATATGTATGAATGATAATTTGGGTTTTATAACTAGATTTTTTAAAAATATGCATAACTTATAAATAGCTCTATTATTAAGCTTAAAACATGTTCGATTAGAAGTTGTAAATGACTATGAAATTTGATTTTAGTATATGTATTGAATTGATAAGTATGAAATGTGATTGAATAGGTAATACTTTGGGTATATTCGGCTTTATGATATGCTTTATTAAATTGGGCATAATGTGCTCATGTATTTGGTTATGAGATGTATCAAATTGGTTAGGTAAATGGTTTGACCAACTACATGTATGTGAGATAGTTGCTATGATAATGTTTTAACATGTTCTATGAATGAGATGGTATAGTTATATTGATTCTTATGTATGCGAAAGTGAGTAAGTTATAATTATTAATGAAATTTGATTAGCTATAATGTAACGTTATATAATTGTTGTATGTTCAATAATGGATTCGGAATTTGATAGTCATGCGAGTGAAGTTCATTTAATTCAAATTTGTATAATTTATGTATACGAATGTCTATTCTGAGTTGGGTTTAGATCGGTAATGCCTCGTGACCCTAATCTGACGACAGATACGGGTTAGGGGTGTTACATTTGATTGGTATCAGAGCTACGGTTTAGTCGGTTCTTAGACTAACGTACCGCGTGTGAGTCTAGCTATACATGCCATAATTTTTATTGTGATAGTGTGATGACTTCTGACAAGAAAATATGTCTCTCTTATTTCTTATAGTAAATGGATCCTGATCCCGAACGAGCCGTAGCAGATGATGTTGAGAGTGTGGCGCCTGCTCCCGCGCAAGGGACCGCACCGGTTGAATCTCAACCAGCTACGAGTAACCCAGATTAGGGGGCTAAGCAAGCCTTCTTTAGCATAATGAACGATTGGTTTAATCAGTATATCCGGTCAAATCAGGCTGTTCAACAACCCCCGAATCCGAATAATCCACCTGTAGTGCCTGTGGTACCTTTGATCATTAATCCTGAGAGATTAAATAAGCCTCCTGTTGATAAAATCAGAAAATACGGAGCTGAAGAGTTTAGGGCCACAGCTACTGATGATGCTGAGCAGGCTGAATTTTGGCTCGATAATACTTTTCGTGTCTTTGACAAACTATCTTGTACACCCGAAGAGTGCTTGAAGTGTGCTATATCTTTATTACAGGATTCTGCCTACTATTGATGGAACACTTTGGTTTCGGTTGTTCCGAAGGAAAAGGGTTACTTGGGATTTCTTTCAGACGGAGTTTCGCAAAAAGTATATTAGTCAGCGATTCATTGATCAGAAACACAAAGAATTTCTTGAGTTAAAACAGGGTCGTATGACCGTATCTGATTATGAGTCTGAGTTTGTGAGACTCAGTCGATATGCCCGAGAGTGTGTCACAACCGAGGATGCTATGTGTAAAAGATTCGATTAAGGACTGAATGAAGACATAAAATTACTTGTCGGCATACTTGAAATAAAAGAGTTCGTAGTATTTGTCGAGCGAGCTTGCAAGGCCGAAGAGCTCGGAAAAGAGAAAAGAAAATCTGAATTCGAAGCTAGAGATTTTCGCAAGAGATCAGCAAGTAAAACTTCTCAGATGGCATCAAAGAAGTTCCAAAATGACAGTAGCCGATCTAAGACTAATGCTGGGATTTCCATACGAGAGCAACCACCAGTGAATTCACGAGCTACCTCGATTGCTAATGTTGGCAATACTCAACTGAATAAACTCGACTGTCAACAGTTTGGTAGGCGACATTTTGGTGAATGTTAGGGCAAGTCCAACAACCGAGCTTGCTACAAGTGTGGTTCCCAGGATCACTTCATTCGGGATTGCTCAGAGTTAGCTGAGAAGGATAATGCTCAGAGTGCAAGACCAAGCGATACTGCAGCTAGAGGTAAACCACCCCGAAATGCGGGCGGTAGGAGCGACACTCAGAGAGGGACTTTGGATACAGCTATTCGATCAGAGGCTTGTGTACCAGCTAGAGCCTATGCCATTCGTGCCCGAGAAGAGGCTTCATCTCCAGATGTCATCACCGGTATATTTACTCTCTTTAATACTAGTGTAATTGCTCTGATTGACCCCGATTCAACTCATTCCTATGTGTGTGAAACATTAGTATTCAGTAAGACTTTACCTGTTGAGTCTATTGAATTTGTGGTTCGGGTTTCGAACCCCCTGGGCCGGTGTGTGCTAGTTGTTGATAAGATGTGTAAGAATTGCCCTTTGATGATTCGAGATTCATGTTTTCCGACTGATTTGATGTTACTACCATTTGATGAGTTCGATATCATCCTCGGTATGGATTGGTTAATCGTACGATGCCATAGTGAATTGCGCATTTAAAGACTATTGATTCATGGTGCGAATAATGAGATAATTCGGATCGAATCTACGGATTTAAATGGGCTACCAGCAGTGATATCTTCGATGTTGACTCAAAAGTATATGAGAAAGGGTTGTGAAGCTTACCTTGCTTATGTGATTGATAATAAAGTGACCGAAAAGAAGATTGAAGCTATAACTATTGTATGTGAGTATCCAGATGTGTTTCCGGAAGAATTGTCGGGATTGTCACCTGTTCGGGAGGTAGAGTTTGGTATTGAGTTGGTACCAGGGACGACTCCAATCTCGATAGCTCCGTATAGAATGGCACCGACTGGATTAAAAGAGTTGAAAGCCCAGTTGCAAGAGTTGACAGATAGAGGTTTTGCTCGACCAAGTTTTTCTCCCTGAGGTGCGCCAGTGTTATTTGTGAAGAAGAAAGATGGAACTTTGAGGATGTGCATCGACTATCGACAGCTTAACAAAGTGACCATAAAGAATAAATACCCGTTACCGCGCATTGATGATCTATTCGATCAGTTAAAGGGAGCCTCAGTATTTTCGAAGATTGATTTAAGATCAGGTTATTATCAGTTACGAGTTAGAGACTCTAATATGCCTAAGACTGCTTTCCGAACGAGATACGACCATTATGAGTTTTTGGTGATGCCGTTCGGACTCACTAATGCCTCTGCTGTTTTCATGGATTTGATGAATCGGGTATTCAAACAGTATCTGGATCAGTTTGTAGTTGTGTTTATGGATGACATTCTGATCTATTCGCGCGACAAAATCGAGCATGCCGAACACTTGAGACTTGTGTTACAGATTTTGCGTGATAAGTAGTTGTACGCAAAATTCAGTAAGTGTGAGTTCTGGTTACGCAAAGTTAGCTTCTTGGGGCATTTATTTCAGCATCAGGTATTCGGGTTGATCCGAGCAAGGTTTCGACTATACTTGATTGGAAACCCCCGCAGAATGTTTCTGAAGTTCGGAGTTTTCTGGGAATTGCCGGTTATTATAGACGCTTCATGAAAGGTTTCTCAATGATTGCAACTCCGATGACAAAACTACTTCAAAAAGATGTTAGATTCGAGTGGACGGAGAAGTGCCAGAAGAGTTTCGATCAGTTGAAAACCTTGTTGACTGAAGCCCCAGTGCTTATTCAGCCAGAGTCGTGTAAAGAGTTCATTATTTTCAATGATGCATCCTTGAATGGTTTGGGTTGTGTTTTGATGCAGGAGGGTAAGGTTGTAGCCTACGCCTCGAGACAGTTAAAGCCACACGAAAAGTACTATCTGACGCACGATCTTGAATTAGCCGCTATAGTTTTTGCTCTGAAGATATGGCGCCACTATCTGTTCGGTGAAAAATGCCATGTCTATTCCGATCATAAAAGCCTAAAGTACTTGATGACTCAGAAGGATCTGAATTTGAGACAACGACGATGGTTGGAATTGTTAAAAGATTACGAGCTTGTGATTGATTATCACCTGGGAAAAGCTAATGTGGTTGCTGATGCCTTAAGCCAAAAATCACCGTTTGTTTCGTACGTGCAATGAACGCGGATATGGCCATGGACCGATGATGCGATGCGCGATTATAGCAGAATTGAAAGCGAGACCGTTATTTGTTCAACAGATTTGCGAAGCTCAAAGGGTTGATGATAATTTGATGGCGAAAAGGAAGCATTGTGGTTCGAATGCTGACTCAGAATTTCAGGATGATGCTGAGGGATGTTTGCGGTTCAAAAACCGAATATGTGTACCAAAGGATCCTGAGTTGATTCGAATGATTTGTAATGAAGCTCATAATAGTAGATTGTTTGTTCACCTGGGTAGCACGAAGATGTATAATGATTTGAGACAGCATTACTGGTGGCACGGTATGAAACGAGATATTTTAGATTTTGTGTCGAAATGTTTGATATGACAGCAAGTAAAAGTCGAGCATCAGGTTCCATCTGGATTGCTTCAGCCGATTATGATACCTGAATGGAAATGGGATCGAGTCACGATGGATTTTGTATCTGGGTTACCGTTGACACCGAGCAAGAAAGATGCAATCTGGGTTATTGTTGATAGATTGACGAAATCGGCTCACTTTATTCCGGTTCGTACAGATTACTTGCTTGATAAGCTAGCTGAGTTGTATATTTCTCAAATTGTACGATTACACGGAGTACCTATTTTTATTGTTTCGGATAGAGATCCGAGGTTTACATCGCGGTTTTGGAAGAAACTGCAAGATGCATTAGGTACTAAATTGCATTTTAGCACCGCTTTTCACCCTCAAACGGATGGTCAATCCGAGAGAATTATTCAAATACTTGAGGATATGTTGAGATGTTGTGTTCTCGAGTTCGAGGGTACGTGGGAACGATACTTGTCTTTGATTGAATTTGTATACAATAATAGTTTTCAATCGATATCAAAATGGCACCTTACGAAGCTTTGTACGGTCGTAAATGTCGTATACCTTTGTATTGGACCGAGCTAAGTGAAAGTAAGATACACGGGGTTGATCTAATCAAAGAGACTGAGCAGAAAGTAAAAGTGATCCGTGAAAGTTTGAAAGCAGCGTCAGACCGTCAGAAATCTTATGCGGATTTGAAACGTAAAGATATAGAGTTTCAGATTGGTGACCGAGTATTTTTAAAAATCTCGCCATGGAAGAAAATACTTAGATTTGGTCGCAAGGGCAAGCTGAGTCCAAGATTTATTGGGCCGTACGAGATTATTGAGCGTATCGGGCCGGTTGCGTACAGATTGATATTACCACCTGAATTAGAAAAGATCCACAATGTTTTCCATGTTTTGATGCTTCGATGATATAGATCCGATCCTACTCATGTGATTAGTCCGCCAAAAATTGAGATTCAATCTGATTTGACCTATGCGGAAGAACCATTCGTATTTTGGCTCGAGAAGTGAAAGAGTTACGTAATAAGAAAATCTTGTTGGTGAAAGTATTATGGCATAAGCATGGGGTCGAGGAAGCAACTTGGGATTTAGAGAATACAATGAAAGAGCGTTATCCAAACCTATTCACCGGTAAGATTTTTGAGGACGAAAATCCTTAAGGGGGGAGAGTTGTAACAGCCCGATTTTGACCCTAATCGGAATGGTGGTTTCGGGACCACAAATTCGAGTCAAAAAAATATTTTAATATTATATTCGGTGCCTATGATATATGATTGAGCATGTGTTAAAATTTCGTGGGTTAATTTGTCCGTTTGTGTGCTTAATTTAAGAAAAGGGACTAAATCGCATAAGTGGTAAACGTAGCCTTTTGCTTGATTGAGCGGTTAAATTGATGTGTCTTTATAAATAGAAGGCCTATTGTTGTAAATTTCCCTTTTTGAAAGTGTAGTGGACGGCATTAAAAAAGCATTATGCCATTATATGTTTAATTATAATAGTTAAAATAATGATAATAATAATTTTCATATTATAAAGTTATAATATTAAATAAAACATAAAAGAAAGTTTGCATGTTCATCTTTCTTCTACCGAAACACAAAAGAAAAAGAAAAGGAAAACACTTCAAAGGGTCCAGCCTTGATTAAGCTTGATTAAGGTGAGTATTTAGCTCGGTTTTTTATAATTTTTACATTTTTGAGATCGTTGCTATGTGATTTAGCTAGCCCATGCTTGAATTTTTGAATTGGTTGTGTATTTCGTGAATTTCCATTAGAAAGCTTGTTGTTTGTGTGGTTTGATGATGAAATATTGATTATATGTGTTAGATTAACAAGTTTTGTTCTTGAATTTTTGATGAAATTGAGTGATTTTGATTAAATTGCAAAAAAATAAATTTTTGAAGGACTAAAATGATAAATAAATGAAATGTATGAGCTTGTATTAGGACTATGAATATTCGGCCCGCAAGATGTGTGGTCAAATTTTGAGTATTTTGTGTTTTGTGCAATAGGGGCTAAATTGTAAAAATTGTAAATGTCAGGGGTAAAATAGTAATTTGCCCATTTATGTGTTTTTGGATCAAATTGAATGAAAATATGTTTGAATGATCTAAATTTGAAATTTATTAAATCAAGAACAAAAAGGATCGAGATTGGATAGGGGAAAAGCAAAGATAATTGAATAGTCGGAAACCCTAGTCCGTCGATACTCGAGGTAAGTTTTTAAGCAATTGAGTTAAAATGAATTTTTATCTATAATGTTTTTTAAGCAATTGAGTTAAAATGAATTTTTATCTATACTGTTGTACATGTATTTTAATAGTAGTATATATGTACAATGTGATATTGCCGAATGTAATATTGGTTGAGAGATGAATATAGCCTATGTGATGTATATATATATATATATATGTTAAAGATATAGTCATGTGTGATATTGATTGAGAGATGAACATAAACGAATGTGACTTAATTTTATATGTCAATGGCATAGCCGAATGTGATGTTGATATGGGAATGATATGAGTTAAGTTGTATATATATATGCGTGTGTGTGAAATTGGGGTTTAAATTTTATATATGTATTTATTTAAACGAATAACAGGTTCAAGTAATGCACTAAGTGTGCGAATTTTAAATACCGAGCACTAAGTGTGCGAAATCGATCAATTATCACTAAGTGTGTGAGAGGCTAAATATGACAGCACTAAGTGTGCGATACGTTACGAGAATTTGGCACTGATTGTGCGAGATGTTAAATGTAACGACACTAAGTGTGCGATATGTTACAGGTTCAGGCACTAAGTGTACGGAAATATTAACCCTTCAAGGATATCAGTTATTAAAAGTGTTAAGCAACTTAAAAAGATCAGGTACGTGATGATAGATCATATAAGGTTAGTAAAGTGAGTATTGATGTTTGAAATGGAGCTATGTAATTTGCATATCAGTATGTGTTTAATGAAGGTTTGAAATATAAGTAGAAATTCATTCAATGATATGTGCATATGAAATTAAGAAATATGTATATGTATTTGCCTTGAGATGAGGAAGTGAAATATAATTATTGTCGAATTTATTTTTTTCAATATGTGTAATTTCGGCCTTAAGATAAAAATGTACAAATTTACTTTTATATTGGTATAAGGTATGGTAGTTTTGTAATTGCTTATAACTTACTAAGTTGTTAAAGCTTATTCGGTTCTTGGTTGTTCTCATGTTTTAGATTTCTTTTGAGTGATCGTCACGTGCTCGGGGATCGTCGTTGGAGCTTGTCACACTATCGTCAATATTTTGGTACCTTTTTGAGAATGAACTCAAAGTCTATGGCATGTATAGGCTATGTTACTTTTTGAATTCATTTTGAATGGTGTGTGTGTATATATTCTTATGGCATGCGAAAATGCCTAATTTATGGTATTTTGGTCTTATATGAAATTGGTCATAGTATCGACTTATTATGAAAGTATATTTCGTAGTGTAATTATGTTTGTGTTTGGTCGTATGGTCTGCAAATGAAATTATTTATAATATGTATTTGATCACGTATCCATCTCATTTTAGAAGTATACCATATAGTATATTATGTGTGGTGGATGTACTTGGTTTGATTGAAAATTGAGTTAGTTAATAGTTGAGGAATTTTGACCATGGTACTTTGCGTAATTGGGTAAGTAAAATCATGATATGTATGAATGATAATTTGGGTTTTATAACTAGATTTTGTAAAAATATGCATAACTTATAAATAGCTCTATTATTAAGCTTAAAACATGTTCGATTAGAAGTTGTAAATGACTATGAAATTCGGTTTTTGTATATGTATTGAATTGATAAGTATGAAATGTGATTGAATAGGTAATACTTTGGGTATATTCGGCTTTATGATATGCTTTATTAAATTGGGCATAATGTGCTCATGTATTTGGTTATGAGATGTATCAAATTGGTTAGGTAAATGGTTTGACCAACTACATGTATGTGAGATAGTTGCTATGATAATGTTTTAACATGTTCTATGAATGAGATGGTATAGTTATATTGATTCTTATGTATGCAAAAGTGAGTAAGTTATAATTATTAATCAAATTTGATTAGCTATAATGTAACGTTATATAATTGTTGTATGTTCAATAATGGATTCGGAATTTGATAGTCATGCGAGTGAAGTTCATTTAATTCAAATTTGTATGATTTATGTATACGAATGTCTATTCTGAGTTGGGTTTAGATCGGTAATGCCTCGTGACCCTAATCCGGCAACAGATACGGGTTAGGGGTGTTACAGAATATGTTTAGATCAAGAACCAAAGAAATCGGATTTGGACCGGGGAAAAACGAAAGTAGTCGATTAGTCGATTTTATCGACCGCCAATGTCCGAGGTAAGTCAATAAGCATTTAAATGTTATTATATTTATGAATATATATTGCTATGTGATAATTTGAATTATTTGATTAAAATTATGCCTTAGCCGAATGTGATATTGAGAATTGACTATGTTTCGAGTTTGATTCGATCGAGATTCGATGTCCGAAAGCCCCGTTCGAACCCTAGGAATAGTTAGGATACATATGTCATGACATAGGATATCCGATATGTGTTATCGTGTAAGACCACGTCTGGGACATTGGCATCGACTTATGTTTACGTGTAAGACCCTGTCTGGGACAGTGGCATCGATATGTGATTACATGTAAGACCATGTCTGGGACGTTGGCATTGTACGAGCTTCCGACTATCCGCGTATCCTTTTTAATTTCGAATGGTTCAACGGGCATTGTTAAATGAATAACCAATGTGAAAATCAAATTAAAAGTGCTCATGTATGTATTTAAACCATGTTATGGAAGTAAGGTAAGTTGAGTGTTTATTTGATTGTATAAATGCTAAAGTTATATATGTGATCTATGTGTAAGCAATTTGATTTAGTATATTCGGCCAAATGTGATTATTGTGATCTTAATAGTTAGAATTTTATAAGTTCATGTGTATATGTACAATTAACCATTTGTTATGTGTAAGAAAGATTTTAATGCTAAGTTTGTGTTTGTGATTTTGTATATTTGGTTTTGATAATTTAGTTTATATTTACTTGCGTATGACTTACTAAGCTTAAATAGCTTACTTTGTGTGTGTTTTTGTTTACCTCTGTTTTATAGATTTTGGATTCACGTTACGAGCTCGGGGATCGTCAGCAAAACCTATCACACTATCGACTGTTTCTTTCGGTATTTTATTAAGTTGAATTTGGGCTTATGGCATGTATAGCATAGATGAAATATTTGATTTTGGGACTTGTATATATATAGCCATGCGAAAATGGCTTGTCTTTGATCATTATGATTAGGCTCGGTTTATATGAGTTTTTGATCAAGTGTTAAAGGTGTTTGGTTTTATCAATTTGGCTATGGTTTATTTATATGTGGTATATGGTTGCTATGTTTGGTTAATAATGTGGTGAATGAATTGATATATGTATATGATATGTGTGGTATATATGGATTTGGTAACTAATTGAGTTGGTTATGTCTTATAAAAATGAAGTTTATACATAAAGGTTGGAAACCATTTATAATTCGGTTTAGTAATGAGGGAAAAATATGATTAATTGTTCGAATGTGTATTGGTAAGATGATTATAAGTTTGGATGTATATAAGTAATTTCGATTCGGTTTGTATTGATAATGTATTTGAGTGTATATTGGTTATTTATGTTCGGTTGTAAAATGGTAAGTAGTAAATGTGTTTTATAATTCTTTTTGATATGAATCAAAAGGGGGAAATGATGGATATGTTTAAGTATGTTTTGGTTAGTTTTTAATGGATAGTTAAAAGAATGTGATATTTAGTTCAGGTATACTATTATATATATATATGCGAATTAGGTGTATAATGAGATGTTGTTTGTGTTTTAATGTTTTAAATGTGGCTCTTGATTTTATGATAAATATGCGCACCATATATATATATATTTATATAAGCTTCATTAGTATGTTTTGCTATGTGTATGTTACTATGTTTACATATGTGATTGACTATTATTATTATAAAGAGAAAATTTGTTCGGTTAATTTTGTTATATGCAAGCATAGGATTAATAATGGATATGTGAATATTCGGCAGTAAAATAGTATGTCTTGTTTATGCAATATATTTATATATTTGATATATGCTTGATATGTGATATGTAATGTTATATGATTGAAATAAACAAAATTTTAATGTGTGATCGATGAGAACTTAGGAGTATTAAGGTTCGAAATTTAAATAAGATAAGTGTATTGATGAGGTTCATTTATGTAGTATGGAAGATATGAAAGTCTGATCTGAATGTCTGTTCTGAACTATGTTTTGTTTGGTAATGCCTCACAACCCAAATCTGGAGACGGATACGGGTTAGGGGTGTTACACGTGTTGTCTTGGATTAGGTTCCGTTTGTGACGGCAGCTTCCCTTGTGAGTTTATTTTCTCAATGGATGTGGTCAATTATCTTATAGACGCCTCGGTTTTCTGTTGAAAATCATTTGTTTCCTTTTGGAAATAAAGAGTTTGCCGTTGTATTTGCTGTTGGAAATCAAGCATATTAGCTGCTAATTTATTGAACATGGTTTCTAGAGAGGTACCTGAATCTCGCTGCTGTTGTGGAAACTGGTTTTGGTATGGCTGGTTATACTGTAGGTTTGCCCCATAACTCAAGTTAGGATGGTCTTTCCATCATGGGTTGTAGGTATTAGCGTAGGGGTCATATCGCCTTTGCGGTGGCCCAGGAAAGTTCCCCACAACATCTAAATGAGCTATAGTATCATCATACAAACTAGGACATGCATCAGTTGTATGTTTAGGTGTAGCACATATTCCGCATAGTCGGGCTGGTTTTGCTTTTTCTGCAACAAGAGAATTCACAATATTAGTAAGTCTGTCAATTTATCTTCTAAGGTTGAATTACTAAGCTGGTGAACCCTTCTAATGGGTTCATGATTGGCTCAAAATTGTTGAGTATTTGTAGCCATCGTGGATATCAAGTCCCTTGCTTGTTGGGGAGTCATGTTGACCAACGCTCCTCCACTGGCGGCATCTACCATATTCATCTCTACGGGCTTTAAGCCTTTATAAAAGTATTGGAGTAGAGATTGTTCCGTTATTCCATCTTGTGGGCAGCTTGCACACAACTTCTTAAATCGCTCCCAATAGTCGTAAAGAGACTTTGATTCTTTTTGCCTTATCCCAACGATCTCTCTTCTTAACTCAGCTGCACGCGATGCAGGAAAAAACCTGTTGAAAAACAAACGAGAAAGATCAGCCCAAGTTGTAATAGACCCAGGGGGTAGATAAAATAGTCATTCCCTAGCTGAATCTGCTAGGGAAAAAGGGAAAGCATGCAATTTAATTTGATCTTCAGTTACGCCCTGAGGTTTCATGCTGAGACAGACCATATGAAACTCTTTCATATGTTTGTGGGGATTTTCATTTTGTAACCCACGAAAAGTTGGTAGTAGCTGGATTAAACCTGAGCTCAGTTAAAAATCAGTATCCATAGTAGGATACGCAATGCACAATGGCGGTTGTTCTGCAGGAGCTTCGGCAAATTGTCGAATCGTTTAAGCCATAGGTTGATGTGCTAGATTCGGGTTTTCATTAACCCTAGCGTTAAGTGAAACACCCCACACCCGGCCCACGAGCCTGAACCGGATCTGGTATGTTCCTTGAGTAAACCGGTTTCAAAATTCTTTGTTTCTTAGAGAAAATTCGTGTATTTTCAGGAAAATTTCGTTTTGGGTTGGGCTTAGATTAAAAACCCATTTATTTAATTTTATAAATCCAATTTAATTAAGGTGACAAAAGAATTTTTGAGTTCATTTTTAAGAAAAGTAATTTTGTACTTACTTACATCCAAATTAGTTAAGTGACATAATATCTAGTAGTAAAGCAAAAGAAATAAAGAAATTCACTTGGGCCTTATGGCCTTATTACATCAATCAAAACCCAAAAATAATAAAATTTAAGTATTTAATATAAATAACAGTCCCAAATAATAAAAGTCTTTCCTTGCTATGCATGGCCACCTTTAGCTCCTGCCGACCCGGCCCATTACTGATCATCTCCTGAAAAAATATTCCCCAACGGGGTGAGTCAACAGACTCAATGTGTACACAAACTAACATTCAACAATTCAGGCATATATGTTCATATCAAAGACATATTCATAAAAAGAATGATGCAACCCAAACCCAAGCCTATTTGTCCATCCGCTACACACCACCCGCACTCGCCAATCACACCGTGGGGACTACTAAGTCAACCCTCCATCCGCTACACACCATCGAAGCGATCATTGCGATCGACGTGCTCATCGCCCATATAATTTGTGTCATTAGACACCATATTCAAATAATGTAACCGAAGTTACCAAATTCGGATAATGTAACCGGTTACCATATTCAAATTTTGTGACCGTAGTCACCATATTCCGTTGGTGAGACCGAAGTCAACACCTTCTTCCCCTTTCACATATATCCCGAATGCCCCATATATTTTATCATCATGCATAACATACTTAATTTCTCATTATTCACATGTAACAATATACATATTCATAATCCTATCAAAAGTAGGAAACGTACCTGGGTACTTTTACCACATTTATGGTATTTAGCCACATTCACATTCTTATGCATATTCATATATTAAAAATAATTGCCATATGATATAACGAAAGTTAGTGTGAGTACACACCTGATTTGCTTAATAGATTCCTTAAGATCCCGAAAATCCCGATCTAGGCCTTAGATCTGTTAATTCCTATATTCGGCCCACCATACATAAACATATTAATAACCTTTTCGATTTTAAAACCAAATCCTACTAGGAATGGTATTACTAACACTTACCTTGTTTGCCGATTTGATTGACAATCAAATCCCGAAGATTTGTGTTCTTCCCTTGAATTCGGCTAACCATTAAATCCACTGATTTGATTAGTCTCTGATTAAAACAAATAGATCTAGACATTTAAGAAAGAACCTTGGCCGATTATAACCACTTACCTTGAGATGAGATCTCAAAAATCGGTTCCTTGCTCCCTTTAGGGATATCGAAATTCCTATAATTCATATGTTAGATCTAACATATAAAACGTAGCCTTCGACCAAATATATACTTATCTCACCTTAGATCCTTGATCCTTGTTTTCAACAATTGTAGAAACTGAGAGACCCTTTGCAGATTCGGCCAAAAAAAACAAAAATAGGGATTAGACCCTTCTCTTTCGGCAACTAGCAAAGAAAAGAATTTGAATAGCTTAACCTTACCTTTAATGCCTTTAACCGATTGCTTCCTTGCCTAGAGTCACAGAGATTCGGCTATGGAGATTTAACAGGATCAAAGAGTGTTTTGGCTCGACAATAGCAAAGGAGAGGAGAAGAAAAGATGGAGTTTTGCTTAGGAAAAATTTCGCGAGAGAAAGAGGGGCTAGGGAATTTTTGGCACACTTAGGAAAAAGATGAGAGAATAGCCTAACTCTCCTCCTTTTAGCCGAAATTACTAGGCCAAGAGTCCTTGACTTGGCCACCACTCTTCCTTGTGATAATATTATCTCTTTTATTTAAAAATAAAAGTGTTTAATCCATCTTTTATCTCCTCAATAATTATATTAAAAGAAAATCCTTCATTTATCACTTATTATTCACATTTTAATGAGAATAAAACACCTTTATTTCTAGAAGCATGTGCCGTCCACCTCAGCCTTCCGGAAGCAAAAATATAGCCTTCATTATTTGCTTCCCAAGTGACTCGAACTCAGGCCCAACACCTTGCATGTGGCGCCATTTCCAGAGGCCCTAAGTGGCATCTTCAGGCCACTTTTCCAAGCCTGTTTGTGTGTCAAATTTTACCAACTTTTACCTTTAAGGCCCCCTTGCCTTAATTTCCTATTCTAAACTTTAAAACTCATCATTTTAGGGTCATTTCCAAGTTTCCTAAATTTTTCGATCGGCTCTGTAACTTGCCATTTTTCTTACATTTCCAGGTTTCCCGAAATGTTCACTTTCCATTTTTGAAACATTTCCAAAAATGTTCAGGTTTCCAAAAATTGTTCAAGTTTCCAAAAATGTTCAAGTTTCCAAAAATGTTCATTTCCATTTCTATGCATTTCTAGAATTCCAAAAAATACCAAAAATTTATTCATAGTGCTTAAGACTTGTCATTTCGTACAATTAAACTGAAAATGCATAGGCCCTTTCGAGGACGTTACATTAAGCACTTCTTCTGGTGAATTGACTTCTACTTTTTCGCTTTCAAGTATTTGAGTAGGGTTTTCGTTAACCCTAGACTCAACTTCGTCGTCGACTTCAATTTCTGACGGTGGGTTACTCTGAGTCCCAACTACCTCTGACTGCTTTTTCTGTAACTTTGTCTCCTTGCTATTGGCTCTCGCAGTCTTCTCTATTTCTGAATCAAACGCAAGAATACCTAGAGCAGGTCTAGTCATAAGAAACAAAGAAACAAGATTAGTACGTTACTAGTCCCCAGCAATGACGCCAAAATTTGATGTGGTCGTTGAGAGCACCAAAAATATCCTATCCCTATAAAATAATGAAACAAATAATATAAGGGAAGTAGGGTCAAATCCTCAGGGACTGGATTTGCACAAGTTCCTACTCCTCGATATCCCAGACAGATTCATGCCCAAGAAACCTGCGTACCTCGGAAAAAATAAAAAAAACAGAATTAAAAGTTTGATTAAATTGAAATTGCGAAAATTAAAATTAAAATTGCGAAAATTAAAATTAAAATTGTAGAGATAAACACAGTTGAGGAAAAATAGTTTTTATGGAGAGATTCCAGCCTCCGGTTGTCTCGATCCGCCTTGGGCTCAATCCTAGGCTTGTAGGTGATCCTTCTCGAATAGAATAAGCCAGGTATAGTGGAAGAGGACACCTACGACCACCAGCTCCACTTAGATTTTAGACTTACGATTTAGAGGAACTTGACTCTAGCCAACCGTCGCTTTTGTGGGACCGTCTTACACTAGATCATCACTTCTCAATGGCAAATGATACGCCATTTTGTCTCTTGGGCTCGACAACCACTGACGCAGTAAGCTAACAAACCGACTGTGCAACCTTCCTAAAACATACAAAGCAGCCGTTCTTTACACAAGTTGAAAAGATCACCTTTGAAGGGACATGGACGGAAGCGTCAGCCCTGTAATGCGGAGAAATGATGAATACTCGTTGAGAAGGCTAAACGTGGATTCTAAGCCTCATGAACCCTTTTTGGGGAATTTCAACAACCTTTGGCTAAATAAATTTAGTGGCTCATGCTTTTTGGGAGAAAAAAAAATAAACGTAATGAAAATGGAATTTTTATTGAATAATATGAAAGGAACAAAGGCTAAGCTTTTTGGGAGAGGGAGTGTTTACAGAAAGGATGAGTCAAATTTGTGTCACTCCATCCCCTAGTACTAGGAAACCTAGTCTATTCCTAATTAAATTCTAAAAGATAAATACAAATAAATAAAGATAAATAAAGATAAAAGCTAAAATTAAATCTAAATAATAATCTTTAACAATTATCCTAATATAATTAAAAATTAAATAGAGTCTTGTGTTTATAAAATCTCTTCTTTGCACTTTTGCCCCCAAGTCTTCCACACTTTGCATTTTCGGCACCACTTCCTTCCTACTTCGCATGCTGGCCCATTTTATCTTTAAATTCATGCTTTTTGCCCCCAAATTTCCTTTTGCCTTTAATTTAGTCCCTACAAGATAAAAAACTATAAATAGCTCAAATTAGTAGGATCGTACTCAAAATAAACGTGTAACTAATACATAAAAATATGTCATTCTAGAGTATTATCATGATCATCAATTTGTTATGTCAAATTTGATTCAATATCATTCTTATTATTCATTTCTGCATTGTCTCCTTAAAAGGTTCTCTTAAGAATTCTTGTTCATCTCTTACTTATATTCATTTTTCCACTCTGGTGGTGAAAGGAATCATTATGACCACTCATTTGGCAATTATATAGTACAACTTACCACGTCCATAATTATGTCTTTATTATGTATTGTCGCGGTCGCTTTAGGGAATGAAGTAGATCCAATAGGATGGTTTTTATAATTTTTCATTTGGTAGCTCACAATTTTATTTAATCACAAGTAACCTAATATTAATTTAAAATATTTCTTAAAATCTTTTTCACAATAATGCAACTCCAGGAGCATATTTGAAGCATAAAAAGTTCAAACGTTTTCTCTAACAAGGTCTCATCACTAATATTCTCTCATATAATTTTAATTGAGAATTTATCCTAATTACTGCAGAGCTATACTCACTCTCAATTTTAAAATCTTGCAACTTCAGGTGCATTCGATTATAACGAGCTTTAGATAGGAGATTTTACAACTTCAGGTACATCCAATCATAAAATTATCATATTCCGATCGAATATATATTTTTAAATTATTTTACAATTCAAGTGGATCTTTCACAGTTAAACATTTGTATGGATAAAGTTCACATCTCAAATATAAAAATTGGAGATATTTTTTTATTTATAAAGAAACAATTTTACAAAAAATTAAAATTAAAAAAAATAGTAGATAAAATAATATTTTAAATAAAATAATTTTAAATATAGTTTAACATCTAAAAAATAAATTTAGTTTTTTTTTTTTTTAAGAAATACTGTTAACAAATTAAACAATTATATTTTGTTTAAAATCTATTTAAGAGAAAATTATTTATAATTTAAAAAGTAAAATAGAATACCATTTCAAGATATAAAATTTTTATTAATTATTTTTTTAAATGAAAAACTAACATTTAAAATCTGAATAAATCAATCTATTTTATTTTAAATTTGTTTGAGATAACAATTAAATAAAAAATTATAATAATATTATATCAAAATTAAAATCATTTAAAATTTAAATAAATATTTTTTTCATAAAGTTTATAAAAAAAAATGATTTAATTTAACAACAAACAAGCGTCTATATATCTACTAGATATAGTAAGAGCAAGGAATTTAGATTTAAATAAAAGGAGTTGCCATCTTTGTAAATAAAATAAAATAGGTGAATGATAACATAATCCGTTTTCTTTATTATCTTACTTTATTTTTACTTTTTTTATTATTTTATTGTTCTTTGTCTTCTAATTTGAATTCTTAAATTTAATAAAGAAAGAGTTTTATTACAAATTGTCGAAAGAATCCAAAAAAAAATTTATTAGAAAAATGCAAAACTTTATATTTCTATTCTATTTTTTCTCTATTTAAATTATATATACATACACAATAGAGGAAGATAAAATTTGTTTTATTTGTCATTTCACAGAAAAAAAATTGCTTTATATATATTCATTTGTATTTTCTTATGATGCACGAGCCACTTGTGCATATTAAATTTATAATATTTCTCATAACATTAGATATTTGTTTAAAATCATTAATTAATTGAAAAAAGTAATGTAATTATGAAATACTTTTAAAAATATTTAATTAATTTAGAATCCATTATATTAATGATATTTAATCTTAAAATAATATCAAAATTCATCACGGTTTGAATATTAATATTAATTTATTATAATTTAATAAATTGTTAAATTAATTTATTTTAATGTTAAAATTTTTAATATTCAGTCTTTTTTTTTGTAATTTTATGTTTATCTTTCCTCTACTTTAATCATTGAATATAATTAACTCTTATAATATTTAAAAATATAAAATGTATTTGATAAATGTTATTAATATGTGTATTTTTTAAAACTATATTTTAAGTTTAACAATTTAATATTCAATAATTTTAATATTATAACCTTAAAAGTTAAATCAATTAAGTAAAATCTTAAAATAAAGAGATAACTTTTTAAAAATCAACTCTATATTTAATATATAAAAAATTCTAAACAACATAAATTTAAATAAAAGACATGAAATAACATTAAAAAATTAAAAGACAAGGAGTAAGAAAATAATTTATTCAAATTGGAAAAAAGTGCTTAAAATGAAAGGCTGCCATGTGTAAAAATTCTATAATGTGAATACGGATGTTTATTTATTTACAAGTAAATTACACTGGTAGTTACTCAAGTATTAGTTTATTTCTTGTTTAGTTACCAAACTATGAAAAGTTACAAAATAGTCACTTAATTATTTAATTAACTTTTTCTTTTTTGGTCACCAATTGTTAATTAATAAAGGAAAGATAACTTGGAAGCTTTTAAAATTAGCATAATACCAACTTTAACACTCAAGATTTATACATTGTATCAATTTAGTCTTGATTTTAAGAAAATTAACCCTCAACATTTACACATTTCGTAAAATGTAAGGGTTAATTTTCTTAAAATCAAGACTAAATTGACACAATGTATAAATATTGATGGTTAAAGTTGCTATTACGCTAGTTTTAAAAGTTGTCACGTCATCTTTCTGTTAACCATTTAATGACCTGTGATAAAAAAGACAAAATCAAATGATTAAATTATCATTATGTAACTTTTCATTATTGATTGACTTAAAAAAAAAAAAAAAACTTGCCAATAGTTGAATAATTGCTAGCGTAGTTTACATTTTACTTATTTATCTAGAACCTTGTCAACATCATATAATATACTAGCTTTCTTTACCCTTATGATGTACAAGTTAACAGTATGTACTAATAAAATATATTATAAATTCATTAATAAAATGAGAAATAAATGTAAACATAATATTTCAAAAATAAAATTTTAAAATTTTGTTAAAAGCATTTTCTAATAAATTTGTTAATTTATTATTTTTGAATTAAATTAAATGTGATGGATGGGTTGGCAGTATGTAGTTCAACTTTTTTTAATATTAGAATATAAAAAAATTAACTTTAAAATTCCAGATATTTTTATACAACAATTCTAAGTATTTTATTTTAAACATGCTAATTTTTAAAAACTATTTAAAGCATGAATATTTTAAAAAAGATTAAATATTTTTAAAAAAGTAATTATACCGTTACAATAATTATTTAATTTGATATTGATTTTAAGAAAATATGAATATTAAAAGATATTTTTCTTTAATGTAATTGAAATTATGTTTTAAATTTTAAAAACATAATATAACCGTATAATGAGATAAAGATTAAAACATAATATGATCGAAAGTCATAATTAAAAAACACTTATACTTGTTTAACATTATTCCGATCACAAAAGGTCGTTACAGAGAGTAATGTTGCCTAGTTCCGACCAATTCTCTTCCGTAGAGTGCATTGCAAAATAAATCTGTTGTGCATCTGTGCAGACAGCCCCATGACGAAGCAATTTTAAAAAAAAAAAAAAAAATAGAAACTGTATAATATAATAAAATAGTATTTATACTATTACATAATGTCTTGTTTTAATTTTAAATATATATATATATATATTTAACTTAACACAATCAAATGTCAATTTTTTAAAAATGTGAACATAAATGTTCCTTAGAACCTTGTAATATTTATATGTATTAATTTACATATTAAAATATACTAAATACATTGATGTTGTTCTTTTAAGAAAATATTATTTCGAAATCAGATATGATAAAAATGCACTGAATCTGACTTGTTTCAGGAATCAAGCCACTCAACCTTTGCTGCTGTTCTATGAGATTTCAAGGGCATCTTTATTAAGGCCTATTTTGGCTACAATCATCTGTTTATGGAACCGCATATGGCTGAAGCTTTAGTTATTTGGGAAGTATTGTGGAGGCTGAAGTCGACAAATTATGACGTGATTAGTATAGAGCGGGATTGTTTGTGAGTGATAGATTCTTTGATTAAGATATTTCTGAGTAAAGGTTATTGATACAAGATTGTCAAAATTTTGCATTTCGATTTCTAACACTTGCTTTTTGTTTGGATTCGCAATGAAGCTAATAAAGTTACTCATTCATTCGCTGGAGTAGTTTTGTTGTATGCAACTATATTGAATCCGAGATTTTAGATGCTAATTCCATTGATGGAGATGGACATAAGTTTAGTTATATTGAATTAGTTTATCCTCTTTTATCGTGATTACTTTGTCATGTCTCTATTTTTATTAACGTACATAAAAAAAATTATAAATGAAAAGTATGTTTTTTTTATTGAAGGTATGAAAAGAAGTAGGTTGAAGTAAAGTGTATTTAATGATAAGATTGATATTTAGAAATCAAATTTAGACATAAAAGGTAGAATATTTTAATAATGGAAGAAAACATTAGAGCAAAACGGATGCCTTAACGTTGGGCCCAATTTTCGGCCCTTTATATATACCCCTGCCATCCCATCCCCTTCGATATCTTCCGCATTCAATCATTTTTTTTCCGCTATTTTCTCTCTCCCCGAACACCCTTTTAAGCCAAAAAGAAGACAATGGCCGATCAGCTCACCGATGATCAGATCTCTGAGTTCAAG
This sequence comes from Gossypium sturtianum, assembly GCA_025698515.1. Taxonomy (NCBI): domain Eukaryota; kingdom Viridiplantae; phylum Streptophyta; class Magnoliopsida; order Malvales; family Malvaceae; genus Gossypium; species Gossypium sturtianum. The sequence goes on from CM046949.1 coordinate 29,603,621, forward strand.
GAGGCCTTTAGCCTTTTCGACAAGGACGGCGATGGTCTCTTCTAATCTGTTTCTCTTTTAATTTTTTCTCGATGTTTTTCATTTTTAGTAATTTTCTTTCTTCGATTCGGCTCTGGTTTGCTGATCTAAGCATCCTTCTTGTGCTTGTGTTTGTTATTATTATTTTTTAAATTCTCCATTTTCTTTTATGTTTTGAATGATGCGATGGATCTAGGGTTCCGATTTATGAATCTATGATCCTGCTTGATCTAGTTTTTCTTTCGTTTCTTTGATTTTGACTGTTGTTGCTCTTAATTCTTATCCCTTTAATTTTTTTTTCATTTTCTTTATTGTTCTCCTTTCTCGGTCGTCATTGATTTCAACATGTTTTTATTGTTAGGCTTAGATATTTTCTAGATGTAAACATGCTTTCATAGACCATCATTGTATTGATTATTCGTTTCATTTATATTTTCGAGTTTTGGATTTGCTAATTCGATTTGGTTTGTGATTCAATGATGATTAATTGTTCCATTTGTGTATATCTTATCTAATCAGCCACGTTTCCATGGATTTTGGATGTGATTCCCTTTGATAGAACTTTCGTTTTCAACACTATAGGATCATTGTTAGTATTTTATTTCACTTGCATGTTAGTTGTAAAGCCATTGATTCATGGTTCTTTCCTGAAATTTAGCTTTTATTGTCACGCATAATAGTTATGAATCTAGGATTAAAATGTGCTTGGCTTTTCTAGGTCATGAAAATTCAAGACTTGTTGTGAATGATTCAATCGGTTAATCTTATTGTTTCTAATCCTAAACCGTGAACTAATAACAGTTCACACCTACGAGATTAATTGATGATAAGAAAACATATATGAATTATTGTACAATACATTACATGTATTCTATTTATTAGCTAATCCTTAGATTATCAACTTTCTTTCCTGGCTGTCTATTCATTCTGAAGCTTATCAGTGGCTGTAAGAATTGGACTATACATTGCTGAGTAGGCATATGCCTTCATTTTAGGCAAATTGGAAAAATGGTGACTATCCTCTACAGTTCTTGTTTGTCAATGTATTTATCTTTGTTAAATGTCTTGGCAGAGATATACGGGTTTAGAAAAGTTTGAAAATCATCTAGTATCCTTCTACTTGAAAAAGTATGTGCCCTTTTGTATTCTTTAGGTAATATCACATTCGCATGTCTTTTTTCTCTGGGAAAAGGTACTTAACCTCTTCTTATTCCATAACCAATATTATAAAAGACTAATTGTGTTGCATTTATTTTTTCCATCCTTGTTGCAGGCTGCATTACTACCAAGGAGCTCGGGACTGTGATGCGATCACTTGGGCAGAACCCTACTGAGGCAGAACTTCAAGATATGATTAATGAAGTTGATGCTGATGGAAATGGGACCATCGATTTTCCTGAATTCCTTAACCTGATGGCGAGGAAGATGAAGGATACTGATTCTGAGGAGGAACTTAAAGAGGCTTTCAGGGTTTTTGACAAGGACCAGAATGGTTTCATATCAGCTGCTGAGCTGCGCCATGTCATGACAAATCTCGGTGAGAAGCTTACAGATGAGGAGGTTGATGAAATGATCCGTGAAGCCGATGTTGATGGTGACGGGCAGATCAACTATGAGGAGTTTGTTAAAGTCATGATGGCTAAGTAACTTTCTCACCAACCATAACGATGAACCAAACATTGATAAAAAAGGGAACAGGGCAGATAAGTTCGCTAAGACTTACATCTCTGAATAGGAACATCCATGTTTTTAAATTATTAGCTTTTGTTGTTGATTTGTATCTGTTTTCGTTTGAATTATTGCGGAACCTTAGTGTCATACTCATTTGCTCTGTTTTTTGTTCAGTAGTCCGGGTTGTCAGTGCTTATCTATTTTTTTCTTTTTTTAAATTTTCATGTTTGTGATTGGTTTCATGAACCTAGAACAATTTCCTAGAATCGATGATTTTCCTAATGGTTGACTGGTCTTTTACGATATATTTCGAATATAAATTAATTTAATTTTTATATATTTTTTAAAATAAGGATGTTTTGATAATTTTTTCTTTCAAATGCAATCCTTATTTTTTGCGTTAGGGTGGAAAAACATTTTTTCGGCAGTTTTAACTCTAAAAAAGCCATATGTTTCACTATTTTTTCGGTGTGAAAGTATTTTATAACCCCAAACGCAGTAAAGAACGAATCATAATATTTTCTTCCAATGACACGAAGTATTCTAAAAACGGTAAATCATGGTATCGGTATTTGTTCTTTGCTAAAGTATTTTAAATTGGCTATTTTGATTATCGTTGTTAATTTAGTTAGTATAGTAAGTTAACGAAATATTAATTTAAAGATTGATGACAATATCACGATAAATAACTGTAATATTTTTAATATGATAAATTTATATGTTTTAATTTTATTTTACTTACAATTTAATTTTTTTTTCATTTTAATATCATATTTATTTCATGTGTTATTATTAATTAATATTAAAACATAAGTTTCATTATTTATTGTATGTTATTTTTAAATTAACATTTGTGTTTTAAATATGTAGATTTCACATGCATACGGGTGTAATTGAATTTCTAGTATTGATAATGTTATTGATTGACTTGGTGTTACAAATTAACTTGACACTAACTCAAGATTGATAATGGTACCATGATAAACATTTGTAATGCATGCGATTAATATTCCTAATATTATTTAGTTTCAAATAGACTGGTCATGGGCTGAGTTGGGTCGGGTTTGGATCAGATTGATGTAAATTTTTAGATCCGTTTTTTACGCTCGTGCCTGGTTCGGCTCGAAAAAATGAACCTAAAACTTTGCCCAAGTTCGGTCCAGATTAAAAATGCTAAATCCGAGCCTAATTCGATCTACCCGTATTAATTTTTTTAAGATTATTTTTTATATAAAAATAAAATTAAAAAATATAATGCATCAAATACACTAAAAACATTAAAATAAATATTTCCCAACAAATTGAAAATGCATTAGAAAAAATCTTTATACTTAAATAACATTAAGATAGTTGCATCTTAGCAAACAAATGCTTTTAAAATAGTAGCAAAGTTAATAATAAAACAAGAGTTACACAACACTCAAACAATAATAACAAAATAATAGTAATATAATAGTGAAATGGTAACAAAGCAATAGCGAAACAATAGCAAAAAAAAAAAAAAAATCAGGCTGGGCTCAAGTAAAAAAATCCTACCCAAGGCCTAATCCATTTACAAAACAGGCTTTATTTTTTGTCCATGCCTATTTTTTAGATCTATATTTTTACACAAACCCTCGCGGGCCTTTGGGCCTTGGTTGGTAGCCCGACCTATGATCAAGTTTAGTTTTAAACCATATATTTCATTATTTATTATATGTTATTTTAAACCAACATCTATGTTTTAAATTCATAGTTTCCATATACATACACTTGTGATAGAATTTCTAGTTATTATTTAAGTCCCTAACTGAATTGGTGTCACAAGTCAAGTAGGCACCAATACGGTTAGGAAAACTACGAAAATGTCATTTTGTAATCACAATAAGTTATATTATTTGAGGGTATCTTAATCTTTTACTTTAAAAAAAAACTAATAAAAAATTTACATGTTGTGGGATTTAAACTAGGGGTGAGTAAAACTTGATTCGATTTGAAAAAAAAATCAAATTTCGAGTTAATCAAATTGAGTTATTTACTCTTAGAATAAGCAATTCGAGTTTTGAGTTCAAGTCGAGTTGAATTTTACAATTCGAATCACTCGAATAATTCGAATAATAGATTTGTGTAAATACCCTTTTGATCTCTAACAATTTTGAAAATGAGCAAATTGATCACTCTCTCAACAAAAATTACAAAAAAAAATTAAAATATTTATAAAAATTCCAAAATTTATATATTTTTAAAAAATATATAATTTTTTTTTAAAAAATTCTAAAAAATATATAAAGAAAGTTTAAAATTTAAAAATATTCTAAAATAATAATTTGGGACCCCAATAAATAAATTAATTATTAAAGTTTATCGTACTAAACTATCTTATTTTTATTATTATTTTGCTTTGAATTTTTTTTCAAATATATATGGTTTCAAATTTATGTGCTCTAACATGGAATTAGTTATACTGTAACAAAACTTTAATTTGATATGTTTAATTTTTTAATTAACTCGAACAATTTCACTCAATTCGACTTGACTCGAATTTCATTTTACTCGACTCAATTCGAAAAAATTTCAAATCGAGTTAGGATGATATAATAGGACTTGTCAACTCAATTAACTCAAAAATTTTTCACTCGATTCGATCAAACGCTCACCCTTAATTTAAACCCATGGTATATACATTAATAAAATTTTAATTTCACCATTAAACCAAAACTTCATTTTAATGTAATATTTAAATTTCAATTGTATTATGCATATTTTATTATCCCATCAATTTTATATCTATACTCCTATACTATCTATTAAGTATTTTATTATGGAAATATAACTCCGTAATTAAAGTAAGTTATATTATTTGAGAATAATTTAGTATTTTTATTTAAAAACCAATAAAAATATGTATATGGTGGGATTTAAACTCAAACCAATTATAGTAGTAAAACCTTTTAATTTACCACTTTGCTAAAACTTTATTTTGATACTTTCATACATTGCAAATTTTTTATTATTCACATTTTATTATCTCAATCAATTGTATATATATCTATACTATCTATTAAGTGTTTTACTAAGTTGGTGTTACCCTCAACCGGATCACCAACTCAATTAAAAAATTACGGAAAAATCCTTCCGTAATTAAAAAAGTTATATTATTTGAAGATAATTTAGTTTTTATTATTATTTAAAATCCAATAAAAATATGTATATGATGGGATTTGAACCCAACCCAATTGTATTAGTAAAACCTTTAATTTACCACACAATTAAAGTTCTATTTCAATATTTTTATAATTTTCATTTTTTATTGTGCATACTTTATTCATTCATCAATTGTATCTATACTATTTATTAAGTGTTTTGCTAAGTTGGTGTCACTCTCAATCGAGTCATCAACTTAGTTAGGAAATTATAGAAATTCTCATCTATAATAAAAATAAGTTATATTATTCGAGGATAATTTGACATTTTTATTTAAAAAAAACCAATAAAAATATGCATAAGGTGATATATGAACACAAATCAATTACATTAGTAAAACCTTAATTTACCACTCAGCTAAAGTTTTGTTTTAATATTTTTTATACATTTCATTTTTTTTATTATGCACACTTTATTACCTCCATCAATTTATATACTAATGTATTTGATTGAGTTGGTAGCACAAATTAACTTGACAACGACTTAAGATCGATGACAACACCATGATAAACAATTTTAATCTTATTTTTTTATTTTAACATCGTATATATTTCACGTGTTATTATTAATTAGTTTCAAATCATATATTTTATTATCTATTATATGTTATTTTTAAACACACTATTCTAAATTTATTACTTCCATATGCATACGCGTGTGATAGGATTTTTAGACTATACTATTTATTAAGCTTTTTTATTGAGTTTGTGTCACCCATCAACCGAGTTCTAACTCAAGGAATTACCTTAAATCAAAAAATTATTTTATTTGCTAAGTTATATGATTTTGTGGATGTTTCTATTTTTTTTATATTTTTATAAATCAATAAAAATTTACCCATAATAAGATTTAAACTAAGTACGCTAAGTATTTATAACTTTTTCATTTACCACTTGAACTAAAACAATTTTTTGTTTATATATGAAACGATAACAAATATATTTGTTATATAAATTTTTATATATTTGTGTATCTAACTAAACTATTTCTAAAGTGATTTACTGAGTTGGTGTCACCTATCAACCGGGTCCTAACTAAGTTAGCAAATTACCAAAAAATCATTTTATTTGAAAAGTAAGTTATATGGTTTTGTAGGTGTTTTTTTTTTTTTTTTTTTTACTTTTCATATTTTTATAAATAAAAAAAAAGTTGTCTATAATAAGATTTGAACCAATGGCATTATGCATATAAAACTTTTTTTTTTTTACTATTTCTAAAACCAAATTTTAATTTTTTAAATTTGATGCGTTTTTGTATTTAAATTTCGTTTTACTCACAATTTAATTTTTTTTAATTTTAATATCATACATATGTCATGTGTTATTATTAATTAGTTCCAAATCATACGTTTCATTATTTATTATATGTTATTTTTAAACACATATATGTGTTCTAAATTCGTGGTTTCCTCACACATACGCATATGATAAGATTTCTAATATTGATAATGTTGTTAATTGAATTGGTGTCACAAGTCAACTCAACACTAACTCGAAATTGATGACAACACCATGATAAATAATTATAGTGCGTGTATTGTTCTTAATATGATGTATTTCCGTGTTTAAATTTTATTTTACATACAATTTAGTCTATTTTTTTATTTGAATGTTGTACGTATTTCATGTGTTATTATGAATTAGTTTTAAACCATACATTTTAATAAGGTCCCAACTTAGTTGAGATTACCAGAAATCCATTTTTGACAAATAAGTCATACTATTATGAGTGTGTTTTTATCTTTTTATATTTCTATTGATCAATAAAATTTTACACATGATGAGACTTGAACTAATGACACTATAATATCAAACCTTCAACTTTTCCATTTTAACTAAAATATCAATTGATTTTTATATAAACTTATAAAAAATTTTCATCAATAGTTATTTGTAATGGTAGTTGTTTTTTAATAGTCTTAGATACTCATTTTATTATTATTCTATTTTAATTTTTAATAGATATAGATATGATATGTTTTATTTTTTTTTATACATAATTATGAATAATATATTTTCATCGACTAAGTTTTAGTTCAGTTCATATTATTACTATTGTAACAACCAGAAAAATATGAATTTAAGTGTGTTTAAACAATTTTTTTTTCAACTTAAATTCATCAATCTTCACCCATAATAAATAGAGATATTAAGATAATACACATGGGAATTCAAACCACTTAAATAGTTTTAGTTTATATATATATATATATATAAGGTTGGTTTATATATAGGAAAAATATTTCCTAAGAATTTAATCATCAAGTGTATTTGAAATGTTATACTTAAAATATCTATTTAAAAAAATGATTGTTATTATAATAGAAATAAGATAATAACAAAATTTAGAAAAACAAAAAAAAAATTGTAATATCTATATTTGGTCACGTATAAAATAAAAAGTAAATATTTTTACGTTTAGTTTATATGACTAAGTCATTAATCGAGTTGTGATTAATTTAAATTTTAATATTTATATTATTAAAACTAAAAGTTTATCTGATTATATTATCGAAAGAGTTTGGCACAACAAAAGATACAATTATAAAACAATAACACACAAAAAAATGTTTACGTAATTCACAATTAATCTATGTTTGCATAGCCTTGCTTAAAGAATCAATCCACTAAAATTTTCTAAGTACAAAGAATAATGATTTAAGCTCAACCCTTTTCACTTAAGTTGTACCTCACCTTTGTACGATCTAGTTTAATTCTAATACTTTGCTTTCTCAATCACTTAGCAAGTGTTTCTTAATCATCTAAAAATGATAGAAAAATCCTTATGGATTAGTTCCTTAGAAGAACAAATATTGTCACTAAAAATCACAAAATCTTCAACAACCACCCATCATATATGGTATGATAGTTTCTTTATCTTTAATTCAAAATACATACATACTCCTGAATTGTGTCTTATTGCGAGAACCAACGCAACTTAGATCGAGCCTCCTTCTCGACATATTGGGGTAAAACTACTCCTTAAACTCTTCCTGGAACTCCTTCCAAGTCCCAATTGCAGCCTGACCACGATTTTCATTTGTGGACCTATGTCATCGTCATAAAAGAGCAAAATCAATAAAATATCTAGCAGCAGTATTTACCTTAACATCATTATCCTTGATGCTCCAAATCAACTACCAATGCAACTTAGATGCTCCAAATCAACTACCAACGCATCATTATCCTTGATCCTACAATAAAATATCTAGTAGTAGTACGTCATTGCCACCCATCACATACTCCTGAATTGTGTATTGTTGCGAGAACCAACGCAACTTAGATCGAGCCTCATTCTCAACATATTGGGGGTAAAACTACTCCTTGAACTCTTTCTGGAACTCCTTCCAAGTCCCAATTGCAGCCTGACCACACTTTTGATTTGCGGACCTATGTCGTCGCCATAAAAGAGCAAAATCAATAAAATATCTAGCAGTAGTTTTTACCTTAGCATCATTATCCTTGATGCCCATGACACGGAAATATTGCTCCATTCCCACAAGAAGTTGTCCACCTCTCTCGCAGACCTTGCCCCTTAAACTTTTTCGGTTTTGGGACATCTATCTTGTGGTTTAGTGTTGCATCCAACGCTTCTTTACCCATGACGGCTCAACACGCAGCCAACTCTCTCTCGAGCTCCTCAATTATTGTGCTCAAAGCCCTCGTCGTGGCATTAGTTTCCTCCTTTAAAACAATCACCATGGCCTCGAGAGCATCATCTCTCATTGCCAACTTATCCACAGTAGAATTGAGCATCCCTTGCATCGCTTCTACTCTAGAATCTAAAGACTTTAACACAAATTCCATGAGTTGCTCTTCCATCGAGTCCAACCCTGTAGTGCGTCCCTCGATCAACTACCTCGAGTGTCTTCCTCATATCCCCCATGGACTCATTGAGATTGACCACTCGATTTTCTAAAGCCAACAACATGTCTCTTGATTGGCAAGCTTTTCTGGCCCTCCCACGAGTCTCCGTTTGCTCAATCTGATCTTCTACTCCTTTCGTCATCTCAAACGACAACTTTGAAACATTAGCTCAAATACCAGTTGCCAAGGGGGCTAGAACTTTATTCTCGCAGTCCGTGTGACCTTAGGCGATTTATTGAGTTCAAATCCACCTAAGTCAACCTAACGCTCGCAAAGTAAGAATTCTCGATAAAAATTCTTAAGGCACCGAAAATAAAGCGGAAGCAACTCAAAGCGAAAGAGTAACAAAAGAACAGAAAATGCCACAAGAAAGCAAAAGCACGCCAAGTGTTTGAGTAAATGCTCTCCATAGTATTCAATTACTATGAAAGATTACAACTGAGTGATTACAAATGAGAGGGAAGACCTTTATTTATAGTTAAGCTCCCCCAAATTCAACGGTACAGATTGAGTTACAACGACAGTTAAGACTAGAGCCTATCTACAAGATGAGAGTCCTTATGGATTTAAACTCTATACATCTTTATCACTTAGGATTTACAATATTTATCCTGATAACTCTAGCTTCACCGGAGTGTTTCACGAGGCCACCAAGGCTTCAAGTAGATGGGCTTCTCCATATGTTCCACGAGTTGGGTCAGTTCAAGCGGGTCAAATGAGCCCCATTTAATTAGTTGACCTCCATAGGATGCTCTTTGTGCATTCGTCATGAGTTTTGATCTGTGGTCCGTGACACTAGTACGTAGTGCAAAAAAATCTAAATAAAAAAATTTGAAGTGAATTGAATTGAAAAAAACTGAATTTTTTTGGTTTATTCAGTTTTCAATTTCGGTTTAATTGGTTTATTTGATCGATTTTCGATTTTGACATTTTAAATTGAATAAGCCAATTAAGGCCATAAGCCCATAACCCATTTACATAACCAAACTCAAATTTAAACCATAAACCCAAATATCCATTAAAACTTAGGGCTGTTTAGTAGTGCTTAAAAAAAGCACTTCTGGTTTCAAAAGTACTTTTGGAAGAAAAACTGTGCTAAACAAGCTGCTTTTGGCTGAAATTTTTTACTTTTGAAAAGCACTTCTGAAATGGTGAAACTAAAACTTTTAGCTTTTCCTCTCCCAAAAGCACTTTTGGTACTTAATTACTTTTTCACCCCTCCAATAACATAGTACTTTCACTTTTTTTTTCTTGGTGCTTAATTACAAATGTGTTAAAATCATTAATTAAAAATAAAAAAAATATTTTTTAAATACTAATTACAAATATTTAATGGTTATATTTAAATATTTAAAATATAGTTTATATATTCTAATTAAATTTTATAAATAATTAATATTTATTGCTTAAAAATATTTAAAATTTATACTTCATGTATTAAAATATTAACAACAAGTTATAATAAATTTTTTTATATTCTTACTAAAATATAATAATATTAACTAATTTAAATATTATTTAAATGCATATTTGTTACTTGATAATAACATGTCTAAAATAGACATTTTATTTCTCAAAAGCATTTTTTGACAGTTTGCTAAACACTCAAATTTTAAACTAAACTTTTCAAAAACACTTCTCAAAAGAACTTTTTCACAACACTTTTCAAAAGCATTGCCAAACTAGCCCTTAGTATTCTTAAAAGCTCAAACCCATTAAAATTTAAAATCCAATACTCATTAATATTTTAAACCCAAAATGATAATTTAATTTTTCTATGATATTCATTTTATTTTTTGATCATTTAATATATTAAAAAATCCAAATTGATATATACTTGTTAAGAATAGTAGAAGACATGGAAATTGTATGTTGACCATGTAAAAATAAATAAATAGTTTTTGAGTTGATTAAAATTTGTTTGATTTAATTTTTAATATTTTTATAATAATATTTGAAATAAAATTAAAATTAAAAGTAACGATCTATACTAAATTGAAGAAAAAAAAAAGACAATTATGTGAAAAAAGAAATAGAATTATAGATACCTCAACAAGAATTTTTTTTCAACTAAAAACAATATAAAAATCGAACCGAACCGAAAATTCAGTTTTATTTATTCTTTATTGCTCCTAGATTGGTTTGATTTAATCGATTTACATGAATAATTTAATTCGACCAAATGCAATTGGATCCGACGCGATATGACTTGATAATATATAGGAATTCCCATATATTAGGGAAAAAAGCTTTCTCTCTAAAATTTATAATTGCCCTTGCAAAATCTTACGGCTAAACAAGATGAACAGAACATAAATTTACAAGAATATTGAACGGAAAATTGCATTCCAAAAATGCTGTTGGTCATAGATCATGAACAATATAATATAACTGGTATCGGTTAATAAAATAGTATTTTTAAAATTTTCTGCTGACGAAAGAAAATAATTTCCAGCTTTCACCAAATCTTATGCTGTGGAGAATACTATCATTATTATCAGTTTGAAATGTTCACTTCTGTAGGATTAAGACAATTTTCAACCATATTCAAATATGAATCTAAAAAGTGGGATAACCCTCCCAAATTCTAATTCCTTCCTATTCAAAGAAATATGTATCATTTTAACAAAAAAACACTGAATATTATTTGCCCGACTATGGGAAGATGTTACGCATCCTGTTAACTCAGTTACTACTAGCCAACTGGGTACGCATGAGCTTGGCAGCAGCTACCATGTTGCGAAGAGCAGGCTCAACTTCAGAGTATTTGCGTGTCTTGAGACCGCAATCGGGATTGATCCACAGAACCCTGTTATCGAGGACTGCAAGCATCTTGTTGATGCGATCGGCAAGTTCTTCTGTAGAAGGGATCCTGGGAGAATGAATGTCATACACACCAGGACCGATACCGGCTTCATATTTGACTCCCTCATGAAAGACAGATAGAAGCTTTTCATCTGATCTTGAATTCTCGATGGTGATCACATCAGCATCCATATTTATAATCGCGTTAATGATGTCGTTGAAGTTTGAGTAGCACATGTGGGTGTGAATCTATCCAAATATGTTTGCAGTATCATGTTCAGTAAACAAATCCAAGCATTTTATCTCATGCACAAATTTTATGCAGCAAAATTCCATATTCAATCCTATTAACAAATGCCACTACGGTTCTACAAAGGAAAGTCAAATACCAATTCAGTTCTTTCATTCCAAAGCTTTTTTGCTTTCAGGGAAGAAAAAAAGGAGAAAGAAAGAAATCGTTGGTTTCTCCGAAGAATTTCAGTGTTCTAGAAGCTTTGACGATTAACAAAATTTTCCAGTGGTACTTCCAGTGATTAGTAATGTTTAAAATACCAATGACATAAAATGGATAAGGTTTAAGACACTAGTTCACTAAAGGCTCAGTACTAAAGAAAAGGTCAGGGATAAAGAAACCTGAGTAGTGTTTTTGACGCCACAGTTAGTAATCCGGAAGGATTGAACGGCCCATTCCAGATAGAAAGGCTGCTCGGATTTCCTAAGAGGTAAACCTTCTCTTAATGCAGCTTCATCAATCTGGATAATATTAATGCCAGCTCTCTCAAGATCCTCGACCTCATCCCTAATGGCTAAGGCAATCTGGTAGCATGTTTCATGCCTAAAAACAGGCAACAATTCTGAATTAAAGAAAATAAAATTTCACATTATCAACAATGTTGGATTTACTCACCTATTCTGGTCGTTTCTCACAAAGGACCAGTTCAGAATCGTAACTGGGCCAGTAAGCATTCCTTTCATAGGTCGTCTAGTCATACTCTGGGCTGTTGAAGACCAAAAGACAGTCATGGCTCTGGGGCGGCTCACATCACCATAAATAATAGGAGGCTTGACACAACGGGATCCATATGACTGAACCCACCCATTCACAGTAAAGGCAAAACCGGATAATTGCTCACCAAAGTACTCGACCATGTCATTTCTCTGCATTGATAAAGTAGATTTGCAAATCAAAATGACAAGTTTGGACTTGATTCCCATGAGAAGGTTAAAGCCTAGGCATACCTTACCCTCATAATCATGATAAAAACTCACCTCTGGCTCACCATGCACCAAAACATCAATGCCAAGCTCTTCCTGGAGCTTGACAACTTTGCTAATTTCCTCCTTCATGGCATTGACATAATCATATTCAGTGATCCTACAAGTACATGGCAAAACAAGCAGGCTAAATATGCAACAAAAACAAAGACTTGAAAAGCAACATAGACTAAGAGCAAATAATCTCACTTTTTAGCCTTGTACTCACGACGCACTTTTCTAAGTCCTATGGTTTGGGGGAAAGATCCAATAGTGGTGGTAGGAAGAATTGGTAAATTCAACTTCTTCTGCTGAGCAGCCAGTCTAGCACTTACACTTGTGGCACGACGATGATCAGAGTCCTTCAAGGCAACAACCTATTAAGAAAGGAGTGATATGTAAGTGATGGAAGGTCGATTAGATCATTGCAGAAATGAATGACAATGACTTTCTGTGGAAACTACATACAGCCCTCTGCACATTCTCATTTCTCACTCTAGGAGAGGATCTTCTTGAAGCATGAGATGTAGCATTGGAAGCGAAAAATGCCTGCAAAAAAGATAACCAAAAAATATGATGCTAGAGCATATCACCAGAAATATTTATAGATCATAGACAACATATTTCAAAGTTATAGGCAGTGTAATCTGTCTACCTTGTCAATTGACAATCAAGAGAAGAAAAAAAAGAGGTAGAGAAAGGTGCAACCCTGTGGGTTGAAAGTCATCAATGGCTAAAACATATGTTTTCCATATCAATAATTGTTGATCAACAACACTTTCAAAAGTTAGCATTTACCCACCAAAACAAGAAAGAAATACCTGATCCTTCTGCCCAACCAATGCCCTGGCCAAGGCATTTACTTCAACTACTTTTTGTGCAGCAAATGCAAGCCAGGACTTGATTTCTTTGTCCAACTTTGTTTCATTCACAAGGTCCACTGCAGTGTGGAGAAGAGAGCATGATGTCGACACCACAACTTTATCTGTTGGAGAACAAAACAAAAATTGTTCTTAACTTTCAGTAATTTGCATACTAAAATTCCAGGTAGAAAGAACGTAGGAATTCCTAAATACCTTTTCCAACAATACCCTCAAGAACCTGCAGTATACAAAGTGAAGCAGCAAGATCATTAGCCCAAATGTTTCTTCCGTCAACCACTCCAGCAAACAAGTATTTATCAGAAGGAAATCCACTCTTTAAAAAGTTAAGTGTTCTTGTTCCACGAACTAAATCAAATCCAAAGCCAGCTACATTCTTTAGTGAAGTAAGTGCTTTGTATGTCTGGATGGGGACATCGGCAAAGTAAGTTTCAATGAGAATATTCACACCAGAAAACGATGATTCTAGCTCAGAGTAAGCATTTGTAAAAGTTTGCAGTTGAAGCGCCTCGAGATCCAACACAAGGGAGGGTTCATCAAACTGAATCCACGTTGCACCAGCTGCCTTTAATTCAGCAACAACTTCCCTGTCAGGAAACATTTGTTAGAAAGCTCTTAAGACAATATGCCAGCAATCAGTAAAGCTTAGCCCAATAATTTGCAGATTAACCAAGGGCAAGCAAACATATTTTTGCCTTACTTGTAAATAGGAACGATCTTCTCAACTAAAGAAAGAAGAGAGAAGGATTTATCCACGCCCTTTGCCGGTTTTGATAACAATAAGTAAGATAAAGGGCCTATAAGGACAGGGACAGTGTCAAGTCCAAGCTGCACGTCAAAAATGAAAGAAAAGTTAGAAGTTAGCAATTCAACATGCATAATTAGGTAGGGAATTTAAATTTTCCAACACCATCAGTTAAGTGAAAAAGAAACCCTAAAAGCATCTTGTCAAAATGAATTTACAATTTCCCCAACTAAAATACTTCAGTCCTAAGAGGACATTATCATTTGTAGATATGGATGCTATGACAGGGCTAAAATAATAATCCTCTTAAATCACAATTCTCATCTGCACAGCTGACACCATAATAGTAAAGCCATGAGGCCTGGATCAATAGGTATCAATTTCATTCTGACATATGGAATCCATTAAAAATTTAGGCTTCAAGCATGTAAAAGATGCATATGAACAAATGGATTTATGCAAAGTATGTTTTAGCTACTTCTTCATCTTCTTGGCTCGATGGGACTTGTTCATTTACTCTTAATTTCTTATACCATAGAGCCTCCACTCTACAAAAGTCTAGAGGGTTAAAAAGCAAAATTGACTCACAGATATAGGATGTCCCTGGTGCACTCTTTTTTATAATAAATCAACTCTCAAAAAAATTATACATGCCTTAGCATTTTTTAGAAAGAAAATAGTGTGGCATTCCTTCAATAGTTAATGGTGGTGTTACTATGATGCGAGCAAAAAAAGATGCAAATTTGACAGCTTAGGGATAAGGAACTGAAACAAAAAAATAAATTGAATATCAGAAATTCCCTCTTAACTAAACAAATACTGCTAAAGTAAATGCTAAAGAGCAAAACGGAAAAGGTTAGAATGAGAAAGTAGCAAACTCACAGCTTTGGCCTCCTTGTATTCCTCAACAGCCTTATGAGATGCATAGGAGAACTTGACATCGGGCCCCAATTCCGGGACAATATAGTGACTTCAAAAATGAAAAGTACCATTAATTTCAAGTAAAATGAGATTATTTTTCGAAAATTACTAGCTACAAAGTATTCTCACTTACTAATTGGTATCAAACCACTTAGTCATTTCCATAGCAGGCACAGAGGCATTACCCCTAGCCATTGAGAAATAAACATCAAAACCAATCTCACCACCATTCCAACCATATCTAGGAGGGACTGCACCTAGCATTGCTGTGGTGTCCAAAACGTGATCATAGTATGAAAATGTGTTGCTAGGAATATACTTGATTCCAACCTCAGCCATTTGCTTCCAGATGGAGAACCTGAGATCGGCTGCCACCTGCTTCAATTCCTCGGCACTGCTTTTACCTTCCCAGAAAGATTCCAATGCAAACTTTAACTCCCTCTTGGGTCCGATTCTAGGGTAACCGACAATGTGGGATGTCATTGCTCTGTTTCAGTAAAACAGAGTTACCACATATCGTTATGATTTCAATTAAACCAAAAGAAAATATCTTCACAAGTAAAACTACATTTAAGTTTTTATAGAAACAAACATATCCAGTCGAAATTAAGATTCTTTTCTTTAATCAATGGTACAATTGTGGGATAGATATTAAAATTCAACTATTTCACTTGGGAGATACCAACATCTATTATTACCCCAAATACTCAGGTGCTGGTTATAGTTGAGTTTTATTAGTCAAGAGCAATGATTGGAAGTAGCAGATATTAACAATGAAATTCAAATGCAAAATAATAATAATAATAATAATAATAATAATAATAATAATAATAATAACAACAACAACAATAATAATAATAATGTATGAGATAGAAAAAGAAAAAAATAAACAGAAACGAATTAGGGAAAAAAAAAACTCACCTGCTTATCTGTTTGGTTACTAAGAAATAGCATGAATGGAAAGGAAATGAAAAGAGAATCAGCACTGATTGTGTCAAATTATAAACATTGTTTTGAGATCCTAAAAACAAGGAATTTCTAAACGGTTTGTTAACTTTTCCTTTTTCAAATTCCGCTAGACCGAACCACAAAAACCTCAAAAATTTCCATTTTTTTTTGGCTCTTATTATTTTTGCTTCTAAACACAAAAAAGAAATGAGAAAAGAGGAAAGGAAGTTACCTAATAGAGAAAGAAGGGAGGGAGAAGCGTGGCGGAGGGGTAATGGAGAAACGAGACAGAGAAGAGAAGGGGGAGAGAGAGTGAAGCAGAGAGAGTTGGGTCATTTATACTTTCTTCCTTTGCCTTGCTACTCTATTCTCCCTCCGCTTCTTTTGTACTCCCCCACCCCCCTCCGTTAGGCACGGTGACTAATATTAACTTTATTAATTGGATAGTATAATATTCCCTCATATTATTTTATTATATTAAATTTGATAAAAGTATAATTCACTAAGAGATAAATTGGGGCAAAACTCCAGAAAATACCAAAAAATAACAAAAATTACCGGAAAGTATAGGGTTGAAAATTAATGACCTAAAGGGCAATTTCCCCAAAATCGCGTCCCGTCAGGTAGCGTTTTTGAAGTCTTGGCTAGCTAAAGCGCGTCCCGGGAGCGCTTTAGGCCACAAGCCAAGCAAAAACGCTTCCCGTGGGCGCGCGTTTTTGTGCTGCCTAAAGCGCCGCCCGGGACGCTTTTTAGGCCGCAAATCAAATTTTTTTTGACCGCTGGGGGCAACATCGAAAAAAAACCCTATAAATACCCCAACCCTTCATTTTTTCACAATTCAATCCTTTCTCATTTTTCTCTCAATTTGCTATCAATTTGCTCTCAAATTTCTCTCAAATTTACGCTTAAATTTCAAAATAGTCCTTTACTATTTATAAAAAGCCCTTTATAATTTTTTTAAACCTATTTTTGGAAAATTTTTAAATTATTTATCTGAGTACAATGGCTCGGGAATTATGTCGCCTAGGCGAGACCACATTGCCGTCCAAAGAAAAGAAAATGGTAAGTTTGAATGTTAATTTTTCAATATTATTAAATTTTTAATTATGCAATTTTAATTAATTTAGAATTTTATAATTTTATAATTTTTAAACGATCTGAGATCGGGTGTTGCAATGTTATATTCGCAACATGCCCGGTCCCCATCGCCATTGATCGAAATTACTGCGGGAAGCGGGTTTTTGGCACGTGGCCACGATAGCCCTGGGGTTCAAGTTGGAGCCGCTTTGATCGGTAGCGTTGATAGAGAGGTGGAGACCGAGAGACGACACTTTCCATTTGCCATGCGGAGAGTGTACCATCACCTTGGAAGATGTGCGATTCTGCTTGGGATTACCGTGGGCCGGGTCGGTAGTCACCGGTCCGTAACATCTCTCGATTGGATGGCCGTATGCTACGAGCTTCGGGTGCCATTCCGATAAAATTCAAGGAGCTCGGATCGATTTGGCTTGGTTACGAGACGCAATCCCGCAAACCGAATGAAGGTTCGATCAAGAAGAAAGAATACGGTATCGCGGGCATACATACTTCGTGATAATTGGAGGCTATCGATGCCGGACCTCTCTAGAAACCTCGTCCACCGAGATGGCTCCACGAAACTTGTTGATTTCAGAGCAAATGCAGTGAATTGAGTTGGGGTCTGCGTGCTATCTATATTATACCGGGAGATGTGCGAGGCGTGACTGCCCGAGTAAACAAAAAATCGGAGGTTGCCTATCACTACTGCAATCATGGGCATGGTTTCGATTTCCATTTTTACGCCCTCGACTCGACCAGCCATATTCATTCCCACTGATAACGAGGTAAATTTAATATTATATTTTACAATTATGTCGTATATTTATAGTATAATTGCATGCTAAAAGTTTATTTAATTAGGTGGAACCATCCGAGGAGCAGTCATGTTGGAATACCTAACGCGCTTGAGGATATACGGCTCCTGTTGGACCAAAGGTCGGAATCAGAAGTAAGTGTCGAATTTCGTTATTATAATTTAGTATTTCGTAGGTAGTGTCTAATATTATGTATATAACTAATAAGTTGGTAATGTTAATATAGTTTCAATGGACACCGTACGAGGATCCCGAAATTCGGGCAGTAATTCCGGATGAGTATCTCCAAAATTCGAACAGTTGGCACGTTAAGGTCCCGCTAATCACCTACTCAACAGTGGAGATGCACCACGGATCGGGTTCTGCGGCAAATTTGGATGCCGCAACCGATTCCAGTGCCTCCTGAGGTGCTCGATGATGAGCACAAAGTGGACTTACGGCAGCAGCACACGGATTGGCCAAGATTTTGGTCAGAACATATCGAGACGTGGGAGAACCGGTATGACTTTTTACCTAACCGGGAACCGATCATAGTTCCAGAGTTAGCGTGCGTGCCGGAGTACATGCCATGGTTTAGAATCCATGGCATGCCGTATCTGTTGTCGGATGAGGAGAGGCGACGGCTAATTCGCGAGCGAAGGGAACGTCGGGGCCCTTTACATCGAAGGAGAATGGATGATGAACCGGGCCCAAGAGCGCGTACACAGTCACCGGGCCCATCAACAGCGCCTACACAAATCCACCGGCCCATCAACGGGCGCTACACGATCCACCGGGCCCATCCGTTCAGCTAACAACACCGACATCACAAAGATCCACGCTTTATGCCAGTGCACGCACCTTGCCCCTTATATGTATCCTCCTAACCCATATATGTTTCCTTTTCCTTGTCCCACCCTGTGTTGGAATGCATGGCCGAGTTCGAGTCCGTTCCCGACAACTCATTGGCGACCGATCGTGAGACCGACTTCGGGTGTGGGATTAGATGAGGTGCCGTCGGGGAGCAGTAGTTTCTACCAGGCTCCTTCACCGTACGGGATGCAGTCACCCCCGCCGTGGTTTATGCAAACACCTCCGGGGTCATTATTTTATCAAGGTGGGTCATCATCGCAACACCTAGAACCAGACCCACTTCCGGAGGAACCGAATCCCCGCTTTGAGGTTCCACGACCCCACGGGAAGCTAGAAGAAGGAGGAATCCAGCGTAATCACCACCACCCGATCAGTGTAATCTTTGGTTCCACCCCATCAACATTGATTAGGATAGGCTTTTTATTTTATAAATTGTAATTTAATTTTTTTATTCTTTGAATAAAAAAGTTGTTTTTTAATTTGTGTTTGTAATTTAATTTTAATATCAAAAGTTGTGTATTTTTTTTTGTATGTAATATAATTTGAATTTTTAATAAAATAAAAATTATTTCCTATTTTATATTCTTTTAATTTAGTCCTCTTCACTAAATTAAAATTGAGTTTTTGAGAAAATTGAGTTCTTTGATAAAATAAAAAATTATTTCCTATTTTATATTCTTTTAATTTAGTCCTCTTCACTAAAATATAATTGAGTTCTTTGATAAACCGTTGTTCTTTGATAAAATAAAAATTATTTCCTATTTTATATTCTTTTAATTTAGTCCTCTTCACTAAAATATAATTGAGTTCTTTGATAAACCGTTGTACTAAAAAAAAACAGAAATTACATAGCCAAAGCAAGAGACAAACAAGCTAATAACACGGTCAACTATTCCGATTTGGACACGAAGCGAGATGTATGGCGGGGTTCCTACACCATCCGCACCGCTTACTTTGGTTGGTCGGTTCTCGGATATCCATATTGTTGCGTATTCTAGTCGAGGAAGGTCGACCTTTTGGTTTGCGCCTCAATTCTCTATCCGGCAACACTTATACGGTGCACGCGATACCGATGGCCACTTACGCTCATCCGGGATGGTGGGAATACGTGTCTCCACACGTTGTACATGTTTTCTAATTTGTACACTTCGACCGACATAGCTCATGGGATCAATACGGAGATTCCGACAAGCCGCAAGTACATGAGCACATGGGTAACGGCGCATCAAATATCCCACGATCGCATGTCCTATTTGTCAAGTGTACACGATAATGACCGCCAACAATACCTTGGTTGGGTCTGTCAAACTCCGTGACACGAAACCATAGGTTTGTCGCGATCATGACATACCGTGGTGCATGGTGTTCGCACGTGCCTTCCCACGATTAATTTGTTGCAAGACCTTCTCGCTCCATACATGGCCTCCTTCCATTTGCCCTCTATAACTCGCTTCTGCTTTCTCTTGGAAATAGTGCCGCTAACCAAAATATGTCTCTCGCACAACCTTCTGAATCGGCGGATGACGGGTTCCTTTCGAATGCAATTTATGCATTCGGCAAGGTTTGTGGTCATATGCCCATATCGTAGGCCACCGCCATATGCTTGTGTCCACTGCTCAAAGGAATATTGCAAAGGTAGCTTGCGCCTTCTGGCGTTATCGAGCGCAAAGCGCCAAAGATCTCGTGAAAACGGTCTTTATTGATCTCATACCGCTAATATACGTTGATAGCGAATATTACATACCACTCTTCAATTGCGAATAAATTGAATATATCAAAATAAATTTTATTATTAGATATTTCATACCCATATCGATCACTTGCCGCTTCTCTCTTTTAGATCGATGTTGCCCATAGTAGTTGGATGCGACATGCCTCGTGCAATATCGATGGTGTGTGCGATGCCACATGCTTCCACTGGCGTTCTATTGCCGCAAGTATTCCAGGGGCCCCGATCCGATATAACGCATATGTCGGGTTGGGGGCAAACATGCCTCCTTAACTGGATAGGAAGAAGTCCCAATCATCACCGATTCCCCTGGTGTTATTGCGAAACGCAATCGGAAGGATTCTCCCACGGTAGTCTTGTGCCACGGCTAGCAATAGCCGATCGCGTATATCTACCATACATGAAGGTACCGTCAATTTGTACCAATGGCTTGCAATATGTAAAAGCATCTCGGCATTGCTTAAATGTCCGAATGCACGCTGAACAACGCGCATCCATCCACGGAGCGCACGATTTATCGTTGTAGTACGCCGGTTCCGTTTCAAGGTCTGTTGTGCTGCCTGGGACATACCTCTCCAGCACCTGACACCACTGCCACACTTCATTATATGAAACGTCCCACCGACCGTGCAATTTTTCCAACGCCTTCTGCTTGGCTATCCAAGCCTTTCTGTAAGAGGGCGTGTACCCCATTTGGCTACGAATATTGCCAATTAAGGCCGCAGATCGTAGTTCGGGATCGGCCTTCACCGTCGGGATTATTAAATCGACCAACATGTCCGAATCCATCCTTGGATGATCTTCTTACACTCACAATGAAGTACGTTAAATAATGCAACATTACATAATATTAGTCTTATTCGGAATCATTGAACACATAGTGGTACTGCACTCCAGTAAGACATGTATGCGGACCTTTGTACTTTTTCACCTCCCACAGCCCTGTCCTTTTCCTCAACGACGCCATGATTTTCCATGAACATGTGCCGTCTTGCACTGCACACTTTGCCTCGTACCTATCGAGCTTTGATTTAACCATAGTGTAGTTAACCCTGTTCCTGATGCTGTATTGTTTCAATGCAGCAAGAAAAGTATTCTTGTTGGAAAACTGGTTACCAACTTCTAATTGATCCGAATCCAACAAAGAATTTGTACGGTCACGCGTCCGGTGTGGTAGTTCAGGAAACTCCAATGCATCATCTTGAGATAGATCGACATTATGCATGTGCGCTGGAGGTGGAGTATGCCCTGAATAGCGGATCTTCTTCTTCTTCGCCCAACCGCCCCTCAACGCGTCTTCAGTACAATTGGAACGGGCTCCTCTTGAAAAATAATCCAACTTCTCGCACCATCGTGCCCTGGCCCGAGGTGGATCCACATCGGATTCATCATCCCATCCTCTATAATCTGCAACAAATGAAGGCCCTCACCGGCATGTCGTCGGTAACAACGAGGGCCTCATCTGCTGGATGTCGCCGGTAATACATCATCCCTCCTTAAACATCTTTCGTAATTGATCCCAATCGTATGTGGATTGCCATCCACTAGAAGTTGATGACCTCCCCCGTCGTATTTACGTCATCCGACGTCCGAATGACGAATATGCATGTCCCATCCACCAACCGAGTGTCGTGCGTGGGGGTTATGTTTTCCATACTACCACCGCACACGGGCACTTCGTGTTTTGCCTCCCACTTACGTAGTGTCGACTTGGGGGTCGTGTATTCCCCTCGAACGATACTAGATGTTGAGGTCGCGACGGATCACTTGGAGATGAAAATTCCACATATACCTCGATATAGGGTGAACCATCGCAAGATGAGTCTCCACCATTGCCTCAAGGCTCCGAGGACCTTTGATGTCGAATGAGTCATATCTCACCGGATCAACCAAGCACAAAATCTATACTTAATAGACTGAACTTTCATTAGCGTTGTTCCGAATATTTTACGCCTAATTCTTTTGCGGTTCTACCAAATCGACGTTCGATTAAAACTCAATCGCGCTGTGTTCTCCGATAAGAAAACAACACCATTTTCGGTGTCACGCACTTCACCATCGTAGTAAATAACAGCATTAATACGCTCACTCATTGCAAGTGGATCGGTGTAAAAGAGTAAAATTATTGTACTAAAAATCACACTAAGTTCAATTCCCAGAAAGAGAGGTGGATCACAAGGATCACTTAAGTACCAAGTCTTTCCTAGCCGAGATATCCTCAATCGTAATTTAATAGCACAATAAATAACTACGATCACACTCACAAGATATGAAAAAATTTTGCCTACGTCTTCTGGGCACTAACAAATATATTTCACTCCAAAAATACAAGTGAAAATTTACAAATAGGAGAGAGAGAACAATGCCTTAAGTAGAGAATGGCAAATTGTGGGATGAAGAAAATGAGAAATGGTTAGGCCTATTTATAGTTGAGGTTTAGGGATCAAACTTACAAAGTACCTATTCAAATAGGGACCAATATTGCAATTACCCCATACCAATTTTCACATCACATCAACTTTCGGTGCCTAATTTTGGAGCCATTTTCTTCCCACTTGCTGCCACCATATTTCCGGAAAAAAGCCTAAAGCGCGTCCCAGGAGCGCTTAGGCCACGCCATCGAAAGCGCGTCCACGGGGAGCGTTTTTGATGACGTGGCCTAAAGCGCTCCCGGGACGCGCTTTAGCGCACCTCCAAAAACGCTCGACGGGACGCGATTTTGGGGAAATTGCCCTTTCCGGTCATTAATTTTCAACCCTATACTTTCCGGTAATTTTTGTTATTTTTTGGTATTTTCTGGTTTTTTGCCCGATAAATTGTATTTTATCTTCAAATAAATAAATAAATAAATAAATTAGTCCTATAAGTTAGAATTTAGAGTAAATTAGTTCTTTTGTTAAAATTTTTTTTTATTTTTACTGTAAATTACTGACATGATAGATGAAATAACCGGACAATAACTCATGTCATGCTACGTGTATCTCATTACAATGTGACAATATTTAAAAAAATCTTTAAAAAAAATAATTTTTTATAATCATTTAAAAACTTACCTTTAAGATAAACTTAGATAAATGATTGTCCAAGACAACTATTTGTCTAGATTCATCATGAATATATAATTTTAAATTATTATAAAAATAACCATTTGTTCAATTCATCATGTACATGAATTTTCAAATAATTATAAAAATATATATTTAAAAATTATTAATAATTATAATAAATTATAAAAAAATTAAAAACAACTTCTAGAATGAATTTAAAATATAAAGATTAAATAATTATAAAAATGATAAAAAAATTAATAATTATAGACATTTTTTAATTTTAAAATTTATAAAAACTATATATACGGACATATATTATATTTAAAGAATTCAAATATATATATATACATATATATTTTTAATCGAATTAATATTTTTAGTTAATTAAATTGATGACTCTTATTTTATTAAATTATTATAATTTAAATATATATACGCATATATATACAATAGTAACATTTCATATTAATTTTTTATTATTAATTTTTAAATTATTTTTTATATATTATTATAATTATTTAAGAAATCATTCAATAACGAACCTACAAATATGGTTGTCCAGTATTATTTGAACCTGGATAACAATTTGTCCAAGTTCATTCTAGACTTTATTTTTAATAATTTTAATAATTTTATAATTTTTATTTTTTTTAAAATTTTTTATAATTATTTAAAAAACCATGTCTAGAATGAAACCGGACAAATTTTATTTATTTTTAAGATTTTTCTATTTTTTAAATATTTGATGATGTGGCAAAATGCCACATCAACCTAAGGTGTATGTGGCAAGTCATGTGTCACTGTTTGGTTGGTCCATCAACCATGTCATCAATTACTAGTAGAAGTGGATGGAATTTTTAATAAAATGACTTATTTGATATTTGATCTAACATACAAGGATTAATTTGTCCATTTTTTAATAGAGAGGACAAAATGCAATTTAACTCCTGATACAGGATCCTCCACATTACTTTCACCTATTAACTTCATATATGCAAGATTACGACATACCTACAATGTGGGTAAAAAGTTTATGTAACAATTTTTATAAAAAAATAATGATCTAATAATTAAATATGACTTTAGTTAAAATGGTAATGTGGAAATGATAAAAATCATAATATTTTGGGTTTGAATTTTATCATGCACAAGTATTTTTTTTCTAGATTTTGCATGAAATGACAAAACTACTTTCAAAATAATATTTATTACTTTGTAAAAATAATATACTTTTGATAATTTTACAATTGAATTAAAACTCGATTAATAAATCACAATAAATCAATCAAAATTAATTTTTCACAACCATCAAATTTCTCTTCATTAAATTTTCAATTGAAGATGGTGTTGTATCGAGGATTCAAACCCTTGACTGCATTAGCAAATTGAACTTCAACTTGAACTTACACAAGTTATTTTTCATTGGATTAGTGTCACGGGGTTAGAACTTTAGTCTCGCAAATTGTGCAGTTTTAGGTGATTCTTTAGCTTCAAATATGCCTAAATCAGTTTTACTCTCGAAAATGAGAATTCACAAAGAAAATTTTCCAAGGCATCGAAATAAAGCGGAAGCAAACTCAAAAATAAGAAGCAACGAAATAACTAAAAAACTACAAGAAAGCAATGCAAACAAGGTGTTTAAATAAATGCTCTCAAACATATTCAATAACTATTAATGAAATGATTACAAATGAGTGGAAGGCCTCTATTTATGGTTGAGCTCCTCCAAATCTAACGGTACAGTTTAAATTACATCGAGGTCAAGATTAAAGGCTATTTGCAAGAAGAGAGTCCTAAGAGATTTAAACTCTATACAATTTTTCAATATTTATATATATTTTTGTCAATTTGGCCTTTATTCCTTTTTGAGTTAAATTTGGCCTTCAACCTTTTTTAAAAGATTTGAATTTGACCACTAGCCTTTTAAAAAGAGTTGAATTGTTATTTTTTTTAACAAAGATACTTATCAAAAGGTTAAAATTTTAAACATGACAATCCACATATAATTCAAAGTTTTTAGAACTAAACCAATGGTCGAATCGGTCAGGCCAACGGTAAAACCGATTCATACGGTTCGATTAAAAAATCGTTAAAAATTCATTAAAAAAACACGGTTCAACTAGTTCAACCAATTTTTTAGCTTGGTTCAATCGGTTTGTATCAGTTCACAAGTCAGACTGTCTAATGCCTCTCTATGGATTGGTACCCTAGCCAGTTCTTGTCCCAACCAATTCAACCAACCGGTCTAATCCAATTCAAACAACCATAGTGTAATTCATGCTATTTTTTGAATTTTATGAATTTTATTATAATTTCTTTTTGAATTTTTTTATACTTTTAAATATTTTATAATTTTTAAATTATTTGTTGACGTAACATATAAGACAAATAATGTCATGTTAACATGAAGTACATGTAGATTGCCACAGATTACCACAGGTTGCCATGCCAACATTATTAAAAAAATATGTTTTAGTTAGCATTACCGATAAAAAAAAAGTGTAACATCCTATACCCGACTTGATCGTCGAGTCCGAGCTACACTATGCCGCATTTGTTGTCGGAGCAACTATGGTCAAAATAAACACAATTTAATCCTTTTAGCATTCAAATACAAGCATTATAAACAAACAATATGATAAATAAATATTCTCTAGTTTTGTATAAGCTTACGAAATCTTTAATGTTATCTCGTAATCGAATCAGGACTAAATTGCGAAAATTTCAAGTTACAAGGTAGACATCGCGACGTAAGGGAGTTTCTCGCTGCGACGTGACATACTGACTTAGTTTCATCATGACGACGAGGTTCCTCGTTGTGCCATGGCCTGGACTCCAACCATCATCGTGACAACATGCGTTTTACGTTGAGACGTCACATATTGTTTCTGCAATTTCTAAGTGCACAAACCTATAATTTTAAACGCATCAATGTATAATCAAACTTCTACCTTATTTTGACCAAATATACTGTAACATCCTGAAAATGGGCCTATGCATTTTTGATTTAATTATACGAAATGGCATGTCTTATGTGTTATGAATGTATTGTGAACATTTTTGGAAACTTGGAAATGTAAGGAAATGCTTTGGAAATGTTAAGTTTAAAAGAGGAAAGTGAACATTTTTGGAAACTTGGAAATGCAAGGAAATGATTTAGAAATGTTAAGTTTAAAAGAGGAAAGCGAACATTTTTGGAAACTTGGAAATGTAAGGAAATGTCATAGAAAATGTTAAGTTTAAAGTTTAAAAAGGGGAAACTAAGACAAGGTGGCCTTAAGAAAATTTATAGAGGAAATATGACATACAAATAGCCTTGGTAAAATGGCTACAAGGCACCACTTAAGGGCCTAGCAAGTGACGCCACATGCAGGAGCAAAAGGGTCTTGAGTTCGAGTCACATGGGAAGCAAATAAAAGAATTTTTATTTTGCTACAAGGAGCAGAGAGGTGGACGGCATTAAGGCTCTTAAAAGAAGAGTTTTATTCTCTTTAAATTTCGGCTAAATAGGGGATAAATAATGGATTTATTTTAGATTATTTTTAAGAGAGATAAATGAGGATTTATTCTTTAATTTTAAAAATTTAAGAGATAAAGCTATCAAAATAAGGGAGAGTGGTGGCCAAGTAAGGGACTCTAGCTAGTAATTTCGGCTACTAGAGGAAAAGAGGCCATTCATCCATTCACTCTTCCTTTGCCGAATTTCCTAAGCAAATTCTCCTCTCTCACCGAAATTCCTAGAGCCTCGTTCTTCTTCTTTTTGTTAGCCAAAGCCGAAAATTCAAGATACCACCATAGCCGATTTCTTTTCTTTCCAATCCATCAAAAGTCGAAACCTCTTTGATCACTATCTAGTCTCCATAGCCGAATCTTTGTGGAGCTTCAAGCAAGAGTGGGTCGACTTCTGTAGTAAGGTAAGAATCTATCCTTACATTTCTTTTCTTCAAGCCCAAGATTAAGATTCTAATGCCATTTGTATCTCTTAGCCGAAACTACAACAGATCTTTCGGGATTTTGTATATTGTCGACTATCAGGGAGAAGAGACTACTTTTCGGGATTTAAAGAATCAAGGTAAGATATGTGAATATTCGGCCAAAGGCCATTTATTATGTTTAAGGATGAAATCGAATCTAATATAAGCCTATAGGTATTTCGACAACTCCCTAAGCAAGTGATTCTTTTCGGGATTTGATTTTTAATTCAATCGGCACAAGGTAAGTTTTGGTTACAATAATCCTTCGGGATTTAGTCTTATGGCCGAATAAGCTTTTACTAAATAGTAAGTGATTGATCAAATGTAGGAACTTAAGATCTAAAACAGTAGATCGATTTTCGGGATTTCAAGGAATTCGTTAAGCATATCAGGTGTGTACCTCACACTATTTCTTAATATAGTTATGGCAATAATTAATCTATATGTGATTATAAGAATGTGCAAGAATATGGCTAAGGTACCATGTTATGGTACAAAGTACTCAGGTACGTTTCCTACTCCTACTAGGATTATGAAATATGTTATATTTAACATGTGATAAGTTATAAGAATGTGAAAGTTGGCATGATTAATGCATAATAAGTATGATATGAGGCATATGGGTTATTGAAAAGGGGAAGTGAAAGTGGTGACCTAAGACCACGATATTTGAATGTGGTGACCTAAGACCACGATATTTGAATATGGTGACCTAAGACCTTGAATGTGGTGACCTAAGACCACGATATCTGAATGTGGTGACCTAAGACCACGATGTTTGAATGTGGTGACCTAAGACCACAAATATTTATAAGGGCGATGAGCACGTCGACTGCAGCGACTGCCTTCGATGGTGTGTAGCGGATGGAGGGTCGACTTAGTAGTCCCCACGATGTGCAAAGTTGGTACGGGGATGTGTAGCGGATGGCATATAGGTTTGGGTTTGGGATTGCATCATTATTTTGATCTGTTATAAGAATTGATATGTGATATGATTATGTATGCCTAAGTTGTTAAGATTTAGTGTTGTAGTACACATTGAGTCTGTTGACTCACCCCGCTTGTGGGATCATGTTTCGTGTGACGATCGAACGGGTAGGTCGCGTGAAGCTTAGGGATGGCCATGCTCAAAGAAGGAATTTATTTTATTTCATTTAAGTACTTTAAATTATTTGGGTTTGTTTTGATGTAATAAGGCCGTTAATATGAACTGTTTTATGCATGCTTTTTATTGGAGTTTATTACTATACGATTAAGTTTAAATCAAGGTTAAATGGTTTTTCTTAAAAAAAATATATATATACAAGGTTTTCAATTGAACCCAACACAAGCAAATCCATCTTCGAACCACACGAATTTTTCCTAAGTAACAAACGGACTTTCAAATGTTTACTCGAGAAGCATACCAGATCCGGTCAGGACTCGTGGGCCGGGTTTAGGGTGTTCCAGTTTGGTATCAGAGCCCGGTTCAAAACTCGGCTCTGGGGTTTTTGGGCTCCAAAACATTTTCTAAAAATGGGCTCTTTAAAGGATAACAGGTCTGTTAGCTCAGCATGGCACCTAAGTCTCCGAATTCAAATCCGCCGCTGTAAGTACCTAAACCATTGTGTGATATACATATGGGCTTTATGGGCTTTATGGGACGTAGACTAGTTTAAATAGACTCGTGGACTATAGGCTTAGTTTAAACCACTTCTTAAACTTTCATAAGACTTAATTTCACTAAACAAACCCGTTAACGAGCCACAAGACTAGGGTGTGGTAACCGTCAATGCGCATGTCTAGGATTGGATCCTAAGAGCTTGGTATTTAAGCGGTCCTAGTGACTCACCTCCTCTTCACTGGAATCCTACAGGCGTGCGTAGTTTGCTCACCTTAGTCGAGTTAGGGTGTGGCAATAGCGACGCATGCCTGTGGAGTGGATTCAGGAGAGCTTGGTATTTAAGCGATCCTAGCGACTCACCTCCTCTTCATTGAATCCTACCTGTGCGTGGTGACTATTCACCCTAGTTATGAGGACTCGTTGATGGGCTAAACCTTATAATTAAAACCCGAAAGGGACCAGCCACCCTAGTTTGAAAAAAAATTACCGAAATACCCCCGAATTTCAAAATTTCCAAAATACCCCCGGAAATGCAAAAGTACCAAAATAACCTTATTGACAAAATCACCAAAGAACCTCATTTTGAAAAAAATTACGAAAATACCCCTGTAGGACAAATTACGAAAATACCCCTAGGGTAGGAATAGATAAAAATATAGAAATAGAGAAAGTGTGTGATGGATGCTATTGAATGGATGTTTGAATGAATGTACTTCTCTGAATTATGATAGAAGATTTGAACTTTGATTGATCGAAAGAACCACTATTAAACTTCTTTCATAAAATTTCTTTGCAAATAATAAGTGAAACAAGGACTAACTCATAAAACTTTTTAATCAGATCACGACGATAGAAATGAGTTTTAGAGGACGTAGACGTAAAGTACGAGGATGCGGTAGAGGTAGAACGACCGTGTCGGAACCCGTTAGATCGGGTCAAGGGTCTGACAATGAGATACCACCTCCACCACCACCCCCAGCTATTGGCGTTGAGTAGCAAGCTCAGACGGGGGATGATGCTGTGTCGCAGGCTGTGCTGCGAGTTCTTGAGTTGGTGGCTGGTGCAGGAGGAAATTCGGGAGCTCGAAAGTCGGTACCTGAGCGACTTCGTGCCAATGGGGCTGAGGTGTTTCGTGGTGTATCTGGTGTGGCACCCAGTACGGCTGAGTATTGGTTGGAGGCAACTGAGTGAATTATGGACGAGCTCGATTTAACTGCTGAGGAGAAACTGAAAGGAATGGTGGCACTACTTCACGACGAAGCCTATCAATGGTGGCTCACAGTTCGGGATGGTGCCACAGCTGAGGATCTCACTTGGGAATATGTTAAGGCGGCGTATCGGAAGAAGTATGTTGGTACCGATTATATTGATGCGCAAAGAAAGCATTTACGAAATGGTTCAAGGAATAAATCCGTAGCGGAGTATGAAGTCGAGTTTCGAGAGTTGAGCCGATATGCTCGGGGAGTAGTGGCTTGAGCATGAACGGTGTGTTCGGTTTGAGGACGGACTAAGGGATGATCCGAGGTTGTTGATAGCCCCGCGTCGAGAACGAGAGTTTTCTCGCTTTAGTAGAGAAAGCTAAGGTAGTCAAGAAGGGATTAAGGACTCTACAAAGCGAGAACTTCGGCCGGACAGCGCGAGAAAAGAGGCTTTGGATCATCGAGATCATTTGGGAATAAAAGGCCTAGAGTTGATGGGCCGCGAGGTCAAAAACCCAGTACAGGAGGGCGATGTCGTACTTGTGATCGGTGTGGGAAGAGGCACCTAGGAGAGTGTTGGAAGAGGGCGGGGTGTTTCAAGTGTGGGGCCAAGGACCATATGATCAAGGGTTGTCCTATGAAACTAGATGGAAATCGGCCGTAGCTCGTAATGTTAATCAAGCCGGTAGAGGTGGGCCAGCCATTTCGGCGAGGTCGTGGTCCGAATAATAGAGGTAATGGTGCCGGCAGAGGATGTGGAACACCGAGCGAGGTGCCGCTAATCTTCGAGGCAAGGCAACCGGGTTTGGTTTATGCGATTCACGGAGGGAGGATGGAGACGCAGCGGACGTTATAACCG
The DNA here is from genome assembly GCA_025698515.1 of Gossypium sturtianum. Classification (NCBI taxonomy): domain Eukaryota; kingdom Viridiplantae; phylum Streptophyta; class Magnoliopsida; order Malvales; family Malvaceae; genus Gossypium; species Gossypium sturtianum. Next base: position 29,635,071 of record CM046949.1, read on the forward strand.
GTACGTTCCTTGTATTTGGAAAACTTTATTATGCTCTGATTGATGTGGGCTCGACTCACTCCTATGTTGCATGTAGTGTAGTGGAAATACTAGGCCTAGACTCTGAACTTTTGATAGGGAGATGATCGTAGTAAGCCCACTAGGTCAAACGTAGTGGTGAATGAGATCTTTCGGAGTGTACCCTTGGAAATCCAAGGCGTAGTATTTCTGCCGACTTAATGGAACTACCCTTCGGAGAATTTGATCTCATACTTGGCATGGATCAAGCTAGTAGAGCATCGAGCCGTGTTGGATTGTGCGGCTAAGCGAATGGAGTTAAGGACCCGGAGGATGAGGTGGTCATTATGATAGGAGAAAGGAGAAATTACTGCCTAATGTAGTTTCGCGCGTTAAAGGCGGAGAAAATGGTCCTAAAGGGTGCAAGGCATTTCGCCTTCGTTAGTCTTTGTGGACGCAAAAGAAGGGGGAATTAGTAGAGTTAGAACGGTAAGGGACTTCGTGGATGTTTTTCCGGAGGAGCTACCAAGAATACCCCAGAGATAGGGAGGTGGAATTTGGAATAGACTTGCTACCGAGAACAAACTCTCGGTGTCAATCGCTCCATACCGAATGGCGCCAAAGGAGTTGGTGGAGCTCAAGGCTCGAGATCCAAGAGTTGTTGGATCGTGGGTTTATTTGACCCAGTGTGTCTCCGTGGGGAGCACCGGTCTGTTTGTAAAGAAGAAGGACTTAACTATGCGAATGTGCATAGATTATCGTCGATTAAATAAGTGACCATCAAGAACAAGTATCCTTTGCCACGGATAGATGACTTGTTCGATCGACCTTAAAGGGCGCCCGTATTTTCAAAGATCGATCTAAGGTCCGGATATCGCCGATTGAAGGTGAAGGAGGCGATATCCATAAAACGATCTTTAGGACAAGGTGCGGCCATTTTGAGTTTGTGGTAATGCCGTTTGGGTTGACGAAACGCCCCGTACCGCGTTCATGGATATGATGAACCGGGTTTTCAACCCTACTTGGATCGGTTCGTTGTTGTGGTCATCGGCGATATCCTAGTATACTCCAAGTCCGAGGAAGAACATGACGAGCATCTCCTAAAGTGTTGCAAGTGTTAAGGAGAAGAAGCTATATGTCAAATTCAGCAAGTGCGAGTTTTGGCTTAAGGAGGTTGCATTCTTAGGGCATGTGGTGTCTCGGAAGGAATAAGGGTGGATCCTAGGAAGATCGAAAGCGTTGTTGGATTGGAAACCACCTAGGTCCGTGGTCGAGATTCGTAGTTTCTTAGGTTTGGCGAGCTATTACGAAGGTTCGTGGAAGGGTTCTCGCCAATAGCCGCGCTTTGACAAAGTTGTTAAGGAAAGAAGTACCCTTTGTATGGACGGATAAGCAACAGGAGAGCTTCGAGAAGCTTAAGAGGGTTTTGACCGAGGCACTGGATTCGATTCACCTGAGCGGGAAAGGATTTTGTGGTGTCTTGTGACACTTCGCATACGGGATTAGGGTGTGTTCTAATGCAAGATGGAAAGGTGGTAGCTTATGCATCTCGACAACTAAGGCCTCACGAGGTTAACTACCCGACGCATGACTTGGAATCCGGCGGCGGTGGTCTTTGCTCTTAAGGTGTGGAGGCACTACCTTTATGGAGAAAAGTCGGTGATCTACACGGACCACAAGAGCCTCAAGTACTTGTTGACTCGAAAGAGTTAAACTTGAGACAATGAAGGTGGGTAGAATTATTGAAGGACTATGATTGTTCGTTAGAGTATCATCCGAGCAAGGCAAATGTAGTGGCGGATGCCCCGAGTCGGAAGGTTGTATCGGATCGGAGGCGTTGTTCGCACACTTGAGTCTCAGATGATGATGGCGACCTATTGGCGAGAATTGCAAGTCAAACCAACATGGTGAAATGAGGTAAAGGAAAGTCGGTTGGTGGATGAGGATCTAAGTGTTAAGTTACAACAAGTGCGGAACGGAGAGTTAGAGGATTATGGTGTTAATGATGAGGGAGTATTGTGCTTCAAGGGAAAGGTATGTATGCCTAAGGACAAGGACCTAAGACGGAAGATTCTTCGGGAGGCGCATAGTAGCCCTTATGCTATGCATCCCGAGGCACTAAGTTGTCTGAGGATCTAAGGGAACAATTTTGGTGGCTTTGATCTTAAGCGGGAAGTTACTTGAATTTGTGGGAAAATGTCCGCGTGTCGCTAGTTAAAGCCGAACACCAAGTTCCATCGGGATTACTTCACCAATCGAGATTCCGCGATGGAAGTGGGAGAGAATCACCATAGACTTCGTTAGTGGGCTTCCCCACGCCTACTAAGAAGGACTCGGTATGGGTAATAGTGGATCGTTTGACCAAGTCCGCGCACTTCATTCCGGTGAGAGTCGACTATTCTCTTCAGAAGTTGGCAAGATTGTACGTGGCGGAAATTGTAAGGTTGCATGGAGTGCCGGTGTCAATTATTTCGGATAGAGACCCAAGATTTACGTCTCGGTTTTGGAGGGCACTTCATCAAGCTTTAGGCACTAAGTTGGATTTCACTACGACCTTTCATCCACAATCGGACGGGCGATGCAACGAGTAATCCAAGTGTTAGAGGATATGTTGAGGAGTCGTGTGATGGACTTGAGAGGAAGTTGGGAGGAGTATTTGCCTTTAGCGAGTTTGCGTACAACAACAACTATCAAGCCAAAGATTCGGATGGCACCGTATAAAAAGCATTGTGCGGTCGGGAAGTGTCGAACTCCTACGTGTTGGGTGAGTTAGGAGAACGTCCGAGTTTTGGGTCCAGTTAGTGGCGAGAATCAAGAGAAGGTTGAGACAATTCGGACACGGTTGAAGGAAGCATCCGATAGACAAAAGTCGTGACGCGGGACCTCAAACGGAAGGAAATAGAGTTTGAAGTGGGGACCAAGTGTTTACGAAAGTCTCACCTTGGAAGAAGGTGATGAGGTTTGGTCGCAAAGGGAAGTTAAGCCCAAGGTTTATAGGGCCCTATCGAGTGTTGAAGTGAGTTGGACCGCATGGCGTATCGCTTAGAGTTGCCACCGGAGTTGAAGCGATGCACGGCGTATTCCATGTTTCCATGCTACGTCGATATCGATCGGATCCATCTCACGTAGTACCGATTGAAGAGGTGGAGCTAAGGCGGACTTATCCTACGAAGAAGAGCCGATTCAGATCTTGGAACGAGACGTGAAAGTGCTACGAAGGAAATCAGTTCCTCTAGTTAAAGTGTTATGGCGCAATCATGAAGCGGAGGAAGCTTCGTGGGAGCCAGAAGAGGCAATGCGACAACAATACCCTCATTTGTTTTAGCTGAGTAATTTCGAGGTCGAAATTATTTTAAGGGGGTAGAAGCGTAACATCCTCGAAAATAGGCCTATGCATTTTTGATTTAATTATACGAAATGGCATGTCTTATGTGTTATGAATGTATTGTGAACATTTTTGGAAACTTGGAAATGTAAGGAAATGCTTTGGAAATGTTAAGTTTAAAAGAGGAAAGTGAACATTTTTGGAAACTTGGAAATGCAAGGAAATGATTTAGAAATGTTAAGTTTAAAAGAGGAAAGCGAACATTTTGGAAACTTGGAAATGTAAGGAAATGTCATAGAAAATGTTAAGTTTAAAGTTTAAAAGGGGAAACTAAGGCAAGATGGCCTTAAGAAAATTTATAGAGGAAATATGACATACAAATAGCCTTGGTAAAATGGCTACAAGGCACCACTTAAGGGCCTAGCAAGTGACGCCACATGCGAGGAGCAAAAGGGTCTTGAGTTCGAGTCACATGGGAAGCAAATAAAAGAATTTTTATTTTGCTACAAGGAGCAGAGAGGTGGACGGCATTAAGGCTCTTAAAAGAGGAGTTTTATTCTCTTTAAATTTCTGGCTAAATAGGGGATAAATAATGGATTTATTTTAGATTATTTTTAAGAGAGATAAATGAGGATTTATTCTTTAATTTTAAAAATTTAAGAGATAAAGCTATCAAAATAAGGGAGAGTGGTGGCCAAGTAAGGGACTCTAGCTAGTAATTTCGGCTACTAGAGGAAAAGAGGCCATTCATCCATTCACTCTTCCTTTGCCAAATTTCCTAAGCAAATTCTCCTCTCTCTCATCGAAATTCCTAGAGCCTCGTTCTTCTTCTTTTTTTGTTAGCCAAAGCCGAAAATTCAAGATACCACCATAGCCGATTTCTTTTCTTTCCAATCCATCAAAAGCCGAAACCTCTTTGATCACTATCTAGTCTCCATAGCCGAATCTTTGTGGAGCTTCAAGCAAGAGTGGGTCGACTTCTGTAGTAAGGGTAAGGATCTATCCTTATATTTCTTTTCTTCAAGCCCAAGATTAAGATTCTAATGCCATTTGTATCTCTTGGCCGAAACTACAACAGATCTTTCGGGATTTTGTATATCGTCGACTATCAGGGAGAAGAGACTACTTTTCGGGATTTAAAGAATCAAGGTAAGATATGTGAATATTCGGCCAAAGGCCATTTATTATGTTTAAGGATGAAATCGAATCTAATATAAGCATATAGGTATTTCGACAACTCCTAAGCAAGTGATTCTTTTAGGGATTTGATTTTTAATCCAATCGGCACAAGGTAAGTTTTGGTTACAATAATCCTTCTGATTTAGTCTTATGGCCGAATAAGCTTTTACTAAATAGTAAGTGATTGATCAAATGTAGGAACTTAAGATCTAAAATAGTAGATCGGTTTTCTGGATTTCAAGGAATTCGTTAAGCATATCAGTGTGTACCTCACACTATTTCTTAATATAGTTATGGCAATAATTAATCTATATGTGATTATAAGAATGTGCAAGAATATGGCTAAGGTACCATGTTATGGTACAAAGTACTCAGGTACGTTTCCTACTCCTACTAGGATTATGAAATATGTTATATTTAACATGTGATAAGTTATAAGAATGTGAAAGTTGGCATGATTAATGCATAATAAGTATGATATGGGGCATATGGGTTATTGAAAAGGGGAAGTGAAAGTGGTGACCTAAGACCACGATATTTGAATGTGGTGACCTAAGACCACGATATCTGAATGTGGTGACCTAAGACCACGATGTCCGAATGTGGTGACCTAAGACCATAAATATTTATAAGGGCGATGAGCACGCCGATCGCAAATGATCGCTTGATGGTGTGTAGCGGATAGAGGGTCGACTTAGTAGTCCCCACGGTGTGCGGTTGGTACGGGGATGTGTAGCGGATGGCATATAGGTTTGGGTTTGGGATTGCATCATTATTTTGATCTGTTATAAGAATTGATATGTGATATGATTATGTATGCCTAAGTTGTTAAGATTTAGTGTTGTAGTACACATTGAGTCTGTTGACTCACCCGCTGTGGGATCATGTTTGGTGACGATCGATGAATGGTAGGGTCGTGAAGCTTAGGGATGGCCATGCTCAAGAAGGAATTTATTTTATTTCATTTAAGTACTTTAAATTATTTGGGTTTGTTTTGATGTAATAAGGCCGTTAATATGAACTGTTTTATGCATGCTTTTTATTGGAGTTTATTACTATACGATTAAGTTTAAATCAAGGTTAAATGGTTTTTCTTAAAAAATATATATATACAAGGTTTTCAATTGAACCCAACACAAGCAAATCCATCTTGGAACCACACGAATTTTTCCTAAGTAACAAACGTACTTTCAAATGTTTACTCGAGGAACATACCAGATCCGGTCAGGACTCGTGGGCCGGGTTTGGGGTGTTTCATATACAGTACCTATAAGTTCCATAATAAGTCATAACACTTTCTATTCACATAAATATCACTTTTTAACCATCAAATAATTTCAATCATCCAATCTTCTTATCAACTTATCTAATTTCATGACATATTAGATGCAAACATATACACATTCATCACATTATAATCATATTACCATTTCATGTATCATACCCTAATCAAACTGGCAAATCTAAGTTGCACATATATATAAATAACAAACATATAACGCTTTTAAAACACTTAATTCAACAAGATTCAGCCTATTAGGTACATGCCAGCTAACAACAGAAACAGAAATCGAACAAACATTTCTGAGTCTGGGATCAAATATTGGATGCTGAAATTGATACTCAAGAATCTCGAATTGAACCTAACCAACGCACGGAAAACAAACCGTACGCTGAGCAATACGCTCAGTAGTAAATCTATGATACGAGTTAACATAAACATAATTATGCAATGCATATAGTTTAATTTAATTCCATTCATAATCAAATTTCGTACTATTTTCATTAATTACATCAAATTCCAATCAATCATGCTTACTCCTATCTTAATTACCTAATCAAATGTATATTCATGCTAGTTATTCAATTCCATTCACAACTTTCATTCACAATTCTAATTATCACCATGGTAACTAAGCTTATCAAACATATCATAAATATGAGTACAATCCTTTAGTATACTTTACTTATTCACATATGCCCAATTTCAAGTATCGTATCAACAATTCTGAGTCTATAGCTCGGTCTTATTCAAGTAGCCCTTGGGCTCATTTTCAACTCAATTTATATGGCATCATATTTCACATTTCCATTTCATTTCATTCCACAATCATTTCAACAATTCATTTATTTTTAACCCTATTAACCATACATAGACTCAGCATGGATATACAGGTCTATCACCTCGAGTTGCCCAACAACAATGTTTATCCCAACTTAATTAATTTGTCATCCCGGGTTGCCCAGAAACGATGACTCAAGCATAATGTCTACCACCTCGGATTGCCCGAAAACGATGGTCTTACTCAATACTCTGACCCTATGACATGCCAACTATATCCGACACAGTCCGAACAACTAATAAGGTAACCAATTTTCGTTTCATTACATATAGATCAAATCACATTCTTTTATTCTCAATTTATCATTAAACTATTAATTTATCATATATCACTACATGTTTCAATTCAATTTCATACCAAATATCTATTACCAATCAAATTCATAAATTTCTATTTTATTCAACTTAGTCCTTAACTCGATAACTAGTCTCAAATATACCAAATCAGCTCAAATAGTCATCACTGACTTACCTCAATGATGTATGATGTAAAATATCATGAAAATGCAACAATTAAATGGGTCTCGAATCATAGAAATACAAATCATAAATTTCGAGCTATTCGTCAACGATAGAGGTGCTCATGGGTCGGATCATGCTCAACCAAAATTTTAGGCCCATTTGCTAGGCATGGGCTCGACCCGACCCGAAAAATGGGCCTAAAATTTTGCCCAAGCTCAACCCATATAAAAATGTTAAAACCCGGGCCCAGCCCGTATTAATTTTTTATATAAATTTTCTTTTAAAAATATAATACATCAAAAATACTAAAAAAACTAAAATAAATGTTTCCCAACAAATTGAAAATATATATTTTTTAAAAATATGTATACTGAAATAACACTAAATGGGCCTAAAATTTTGCCCAAGCTCAACCCGTATAAAAATGTTAAAACCCGGGCCCAGCCCGTATTAATTTTTTATATAAAATTTCTTTTAAAAATATAATACATCAAAAATACTAAAAAAATTAAAATAAATGTTTCCCAACAAATTGAAAATAACTTTTTTTTAAAAATATGTATACTGAAATAACACTAAGATAGGTGTAACTTAACAAGCAAATGCCTCTAAAATAATAATAAAATTAACAATAAAACAAGAGTTATACAATAACAACAAAATTGTAGCAACATAATAGTGAAAATTAACAAGAAAATAGCAAAAAAAAGGGGGGTAAAAAACAGCAACAAAAAATTGCAGTTTCTTTTTTACATATTCGGGTCGGGCCGAAAAAGCCTTACACGAGGCCCGACCTGTTTTCTAAAAGGGTCTTATTTTTTTCCCAAGCCCATATTTCGGGCCTATATTTTTACCTAAACCCTCTCACTTTTCGGGCGAGCCTTTGGGACAGGCCGGGTGGTTCGACCCATGAGCAGGTCTAATCAACGACTTTGGATTTTCCTTTCCCTCTTGACGAATCTGGGTCGACGTTTGCTACGGATTAACATAAAACATATAGTACTATCAATAATTAGTAAATTCACAATCAATTATCAATTTATAAAAAAAATAATTAATTTATTCAATTTAGCCCCTAAAACCGAGACTAACATAACTTCCAAATTAAAGCTTCAAACTGAATCCCGATTTCACTATTACTCGTTAGGGACCTCCTATTTCTTATTTCTATAGTCAATTTTACATTTTATTTAGTTTAGTCCCTAATGTACAAAACTATCAATTAAACTTTACAATTTAGTCATTTTTCACATCTAAGCTTAAAATCTATCTATTTAACACCTAAAACTTCAAGAACTCAACAATGAAAACTTCCTAAAACTTTAAAATTTTTGCAAATTGGTACATGGACTAGCTAAATCAAGCTCCCATGACCTCAAATCTATAAAAATTACAAGAAAATGACTAAATTGCACTTACCAAATTAGGGTTGAAAGCTTCAAGTTTCTTTAGGTTTTCTTTCTTCTTGTTTCAGTGTTTAAGAGGAAGAAGATGATAGCATTCATCTTTTTCTTCCACTATCTTTAATATATGTATATATTAGTAAATAAACTTTAAATTAATTAAGTTAAAAGCCATTTAATTAACCGTCCACTAGCATATATATTAGTATGGTTTAATTGCTATTTTAAAGATTTGGTTAATTGTAATTTAATTTTTCAATTCATTTTCTAAATAAAAATCTATAGCGGTTAGACTTCACAATTTAGTCCCTGGACCTTAATTAGTCATTAATTCGACAAAAATTACCTATCCAAAATTCAATTCACTTATATAATAACTCCATAAATATTTATTGGCTCGGTTTACGAAGACAGGGTTTCAGTCTTGAAACTCCCTTTTTCGACACCACTAGAAACCAGGTCATTACAAAAAGTGTTTTAACTCTATTTGAAAATTAATGACCAAATTTAGCTCAAGAAAGAAAAAATAAATACCAAATTGATAAAATATATAAATGTTAAAAGCTAAATTTATCATTAGACCACATTAATATGCTTTATTGTAAAAGAAAGAAAAGGATTGTAAGCTTCTCCTTTTTTCTTTTAAATCTTTTATTTTTTTATTACAAAAATTTGGGATAAAACAAAATGAAAACAAAAGGAGTGGTATTTTTAAAATATAAAATAACTTTTATATACTTATTGATAGTATGGTTTTTAGTTCATGTTTTGTGTTGGGTTGATTATTTGTTTGTGTTAAATAACAGAGTAAAAAATTGAAGGTTAAAACATTCTCTAAGTCTCTACACACTTCATATATTTGGAATTTAGTCTCCCTACTTTTATTTTCAAGAATCTAATCCTTCTACTTTTCGAATTTAAAAATTCAAGTCTAGTTGTTACCACCATTAAATTTCTTCTATTAAATTCTTTGGTATGACATTTTGAAATTTAAAAATCACTTGGTAGCCATATAACAATAAAAATGACGTTGAAAATATTGATTATGATTTCTTAAAAATACTCATTCAAACTCGTCATTATAAAATGATTTTTTTTTATGTTGGAATAGTGTTCTTAAGAAAAATTGACGTCAACATTTTGATTGAAATAGTTAAAAATATTCACTATTTAGACTAACTAATGACATTATAAAAGTAGAGGGACTAAATTATGTCAAAAATTGAAGTATATAGACTAAATTGCAAGTTTTAGCGTAGTATAAGGTCCAAAATTGAAAATTGATCATTGTGTCACTCTCTAATACTCTTAGGGCATTCAAATTATATAAAACCACGTAATATTTTAATAGGAAAGGTAATGATATTAAACTATTTGGACTAGTTAATAAGATTATAGAAATATAGAGACCAAATTATAATTAAAATAGTGTGATTAAATCTCAAATTTAACCATAATAGAGGTATCAAAACTAAATTTTAATCATTTTGAGAGAGAAAGCTTGAGTGCCACATGTCAACAAAGAGTTATTTCTTTATTAATAAATCAATTTCTATATTTTTTATTATTTTTCAAATTTATGCACAAGTGATTTGGAGAAATGCTAAATTACCTTACATATTTGAAATAAGTTTTAGAAGGGTATTTTTGTTTTTGTTTTTTTGTTTTTACATTTAAAATAAAACTAATAAAAAATTACAAATGATGAGATTTGAATCCGGTGATTAATACCTCGCGTTTTGTAGGTCCATTAAGAGAGTAAACGCTGGTCATGAATTTTAAAGCTACTCTATACCCAAAGCGAGGATCGAACCCTCGATCACTAGTTAAAATAGATAAGACCCTTATAACCTTCATAGTTAAAGTCCCAATCATTATTAATATAATTCTTGTAATTGTACAAAAAATTACAACTTACAATAATATTAATTCAAGTGACGAATATTCGACAAAGATGTATAAATTTGAGTCAAATAAACTTGAATTATTATTTAATACTTAAAGATAAAATACTTTTTAATATTCTATTATTTTATATAATAAACAAGTTAAATAATAGTATATATACCTTGATGCAATGTGCAGTAATGAATTTGAGTGAAGAGTTGATGTGTATTGCTTACTTTGAAATTTTATTGAAGTTAAAAGAATAAAAAGGTTTGATTTAAATGTGTTTTTTAATGTTCTTATTCCTTTTATGCAATTATATGTTTCTATTATGCAATCATTTCTTTGAAATTGCCAATATATGCAATCATTTTAGGCTTAATACCTCTACTCTTGGAATTTTAAATTTAATCATTTAGCTTATCTTAAATTTAATCATTTAGTTTTATCCATTTTATTCCTTTAATTAAATACATTTTTTTTTTTGCATTTTTAGTTCTTCTAAAATATTAATAATTTAATTTAAGTTATTCTAATATAAAACATTTGACTTTTTATACCAATTCAGTTAAGAAATTATTTTTAAAAAAATTAATAATAAAATAATAGTATTTTTGTGTTTTACCATTTTTTATATGAAATGTTAAAATAAAATAACGGAAAATGCAATCTCTAAGAATTGAACCTAAGCCTAAAAAATATTTAACCATTTCATCTACACATCAACTATTAACTTTTTTATAAATATGAATTTAATATTATATTTTTCTTTCACTGGTATTGTCAATGTAACAAAATCTAGTAAGTAACAATATACTCATTCACATTAAATTTTGATTGAATCAACTATTAAATTAACGATTCAATGTACCGTATAATACATGAATTATATAAATAAGAGAGGATGAATAGTATGATGTATCAAATGAGTACATGAATCCCATAAAACATACTAATAACCCTTTAGGTACCTACTCAAAGTATATGTGTACCAATAAATTAATCCATAATGAGATTTAAGTTTAAATTTTTAAAATTTTAAAATTAATTTTTTGCTATTAAATCTAAACTTTATAGAAATAGAAATTTATGGCAAGATTTATAAACATAAATAAGTTTTTATAAACTTTGTAAACATAAACCATTAATTCAATTAATTGATTTTAAAAATAAAAAAAATCATAATTGATGGAATTATTCAAAAATGTATTCTTTTTAATGAAAGATGTAGTTCCAATTTAATTAATTAACTGAAATAATGGAACTAAATTAATTCAATTAGGTAAGTTATTTTAGCATTTCCTAGAAACTTGAATTGCAGAATTAACAGAAAGAAAAAACCGATGCCCCCAAAGTGGGTTGAACAAAGTGGAGAATTGTAGATACTATTAAGGCAAACAAACAAAAGGAGATCGACCGGATTTGACGACCATGATGATTACTATGCAAATGACAGTTTTGTTCACAATTCATAATAAAGTATTACTTACAACCAAAACAACATCCTGAGCTTATTCTCTTTTTATGTTTTCTCCTCAAAATCCCTTTTTTTTTTTAATGCATCAACTGGAATGAGCTCGGTGATTAATTCTTCGCGTTCTATAGGTCCATTAAGACAATAGACATTGATCATGAGTTCTAAAGCTGTTTCATACCCAAAACGAAAATAAAATCTTCAATCACTGGTTAAGGTAAAAAAGACTCATACCCTCTCACCTAACATCCATGATTAAAGCCCAATCATTGTTAATGTAATTTTTGTAATTGTACAAAAATTAGGGCTTACAATAATACTGATTCAAGAGACGGACATTCCACAAAGATCTATAAATTCTAATTCATTAAACTTGAATTACTATTTAATAAAGAAATATTTAAAGTTAATTATAGACTATAATACTTAAGACAAAATACTTTTAATGTTCTATGATTTTATATAATAAATAATTTAAATAATAGTATATATAATATTTATAAAATAATTTTTAATATTAAATTATTTAGACAAAATGATTATTGGATTAGGTTGGGTTAAAATGATTGAAAAAGACTTCAGGTTAAACTCATGAACAAAGCTACTATAGATGATAAATTATAATTCCACCATCATAGAATAATACTATGAAAATTCTCTTTTAGATATAAAATATATATATATATATATATATATATTTATTAAAAGAAGGATATACCACAATCTATCAACTTTGTTCATGGCATATATATGTATATATGTGAAACAACAATTACATTAACAACCACCAAAATAAATGTAGCTGCCTTGGTATTGACGCTCTCTAAACTATAAAAAGAGCTATGAATTTCTTACAGATTTCACCAACAAGAGTAAAGTCAAATAAAAGAAGAAGAAAAAAATGAAAGGGGTGGCATGTACATGGATGCTACTCTCCATGTGCCTTTTGGGGCATCTCATAATATATGGAGAAGCCAATGAGGCAGAAGTCCTTGGTGACTTTCTCAAGTCCAGATTGTCAAAGAAACCATCTCCGACGGTGCATTCTTGGGCATGGTTGAATGAGAAAACTGGGAATTATCCTAATTATATTCAGCCTCAAGATGGATCCAGGGAGGCTGATAAAATCGGTGCATTGCCTGGTCAACCTAATGGTGTTGATTTCAACCATTATTCAGGATATGTGACTGTTGATTCTAAGGCTGGCAGAGCACTTTTCTACTATTTTGCCGAGTCCCCCAACAACTCTTCCACAAATCCATTGGTTTTATGGCTCAATGGAGGTATGTTTATTGTCAATTATCAATCGTTACGAGTCATTGTGTATGCTCTAATCATTCTTCATATTTGCATATTACTTTTAATGTTTCAATCACAAGAAAATTCTTTAATTTTTCATCCGGTTCCAAAGGTCGAGCTAGCATTGCTTAATTTAGATCGACTTGGATAAGAACAATTTGATATCGATTTATTAATTACTTTTTTTATTTTTAATTATAAGAACTTATAAATATTAATTTTTAAAATTTTTACTTATAACGTGATGTTGGATTCAAATCGACATTCTGAATTAGACTAGGCCAAAAAGAAGCTTGAACAATTCAAACAGCATCCATGAACCAATTCATGGACAAATTTATTTTATAAGTGAAGAGATAATGTTATTTTTAATAAAGGAGACAAAATTTAAATATAATAAGATGGTATTTTTGTCTAACATACACTTTGAGAGTATGGTCCTAACTTTAACAATTTCTATTAAACTAAAGAACTTGTTAATTAATCATCATCTTTGGTTTAATTTTTGGCATTTTCAGGACCAGGATGTTCTTCATTAATCGGAGCAATGGAAGAATTAGGCCCTTTCAGAGTAAACAATGATGGCAAAACACTATTCCGTAACAATTTTGCATGGAACAATGGTCTTACTTCTTCCTTTACTATAATCTACATTTACATTGTTAATAGTAGAAATTAACTACATTTTGGTTGAACTTTTGACAGTGGCGAATGTAATCTTCTTGGAATCACCAGCTGGAGTAGGCTTTTCCTATTCGAATACTTCCTCAGATTACCAACATACAGGTGACAAGAGCACTGCAAGAGATGCCTATACCTTTCTTATCAACTGGCTCGAGAGGTTCCCTCAGTATAAAACCCGAGATTTCTACATTACCGGAGAGAGTTACGCTGGTCACTATGTGCCTCAGCTTGCTTACACCATTTTTCTCAACAACAAGAAAGCAAATCAAACCTTAATTAATCTTAAAGGCATAGCAGTATGTTCAAATACGAAATCAATATTATTACATGAAATTCTCATTTTAAATTGTTTTTAATATACGTATATGATTTGCATTTGAATATATTAATAAGTACACAAATGTAATGATTTTGACCTAACTTTTCTTACCGATGGCAAAATTTTTAGGTTGGGAATGGTTGGATTGATGACCATACAGGCTATTGGGGCCAATTTGACTATTTATGGACACATGCTTTGAATTCAGATGAAACTAACAAAGGAATCCACACCTATTGCCACTATTTTAATGACAAAGATCCAAAAGAGTGCAGTGACTTCATAATCAAAGCCTATAATGAGCCTGGTGATATTGATGGATATAACATTTATGCCCCACTTTGTCAGCTATATTCTTCATCAATAAAAAACTCATATGATTCGGTAAGTTATCTTACTTTGTTACATTAATGGCTCCTTGCTAGATAACGATTTTGAAATTTGAAATTCATTTTTCTCATTATCCATTCATTTAGGTTGGTATTAAACCCAGTTGTTTGAATTTTCCTTTCAAGAAGAAAGAAAAAGGGATTGCAAGATCGATTTTCGAACTCTTACCTATTGAATTATGTTGCTTTAGTTGTTTATTTATCTTAGAGTACTATATGACCATTCCATAATTCTCAAAATACATAAAAGAAGTTACAAAATCGTTCCAATCTGAATAGTGTAATTGTTGAGTGCCACCTCTTAAAAGTGACAACATTAACAATTGGCTTGAATCACTGATTATTCTTCTACGTAGTTTTTAATATGATCAAGGTTAAGGTCTAATGAAATTAGACAAGTATAATATATAAGAAGCAAAAGTTGCAATCATGGCAAAAACATTTATATTGAAATAATTTTCAAGAGATGTTTAGATAAATTTGTAATAACATGGTAATATGATTCTCATTTCAGGTAAACAATTTCGATCCATGTTCAAGCTACTATATGTTGTCTTATCTGAATAGAGCAGAGGTCCAAACAGCTCTCCATGCTAAGGTTACAACATGGGATCTATGCAGGTTATGTCTATGATCCTGCTCTTTTGTAGCGGCTTCTAAATTAAGATTATTAAGATGGTTTTTTGTTAGTATTTATTTTAATTTATGTTATAATGTGATATCACTCAGCCACTCAATTCATAGTTGGATTGATAGTCCAGCCACTATCTTACCTATCATCAAGAATCTGATGACAAGTGGTCTTCAAATTTGGTTATATAGGTAAAAACTCAGCTTACTTTTATTTGGCATATTTGGACCTTTATAACTTTTCTCCTACCTTACACTACAACTAATTAATATGGGAAAATGTTGCAGTGGTGACGTAGATTCAGTAGTCCCAATTACCTCAACCAGGTATGCTATACAGAAACTCAAGCTTCCTGTCAAGACTGCTTGGCGTCCATGGTCCACCAACGACGAGGTAAAAACAAAACTTAAATATTAACATTTTATGCCTCTCTCTATATCATTTGATACTTAATTTTTTTTCTTTAAAATAAAGCCATATTCTATTAACAGAGTTACCTCAATGAATCAGTGTTAGGCTGACTTCACCTGATCAATTAATACTAAGTTATCATACATCAAATCAACTACCTTCTTAAATGCAAATATGACATTCAACTTAAAACTTGTTATGAATTTTCTTTTATATAAGTATACGTTTCGAGTTATAACCATTTTGCCTGAAATTGTTGAATGAAAACAAGCAGGTTGGAGGATATGTGGAGGAATATGAAGGGCTGACATTGGTGACAGTGAGAGACGCAGGCCATTTAGTTCCAAGCTACCAACCAGCTCGTGCTCTTACCATGATTTCATCTTTCCTTCAAGGAGCTTTACCTCCGGCATGATCATTTCAAAGCAACATCTATAGATGATTGAGCTAATGATTTTCTATTTCAAATAATAATAAAGGTACATGAGACAAAAATATTGTTCGAATATACCATATTGTTCGAATGATGAGTTTATGTGTATTGTTTATTTTGAAATTTGATTTATCTTAAAAAGATTAAAAGGGTTTGATTTATAATTAAATGTGTGTTTTCTGTTGTCATTTCTTTTATGCCTATACTTTTACTAATTGAATTATGATTAAATGGTTTATACTTGTATAAATTGAATAATAAATATATTTTAAAAAATAATTGAATTATAAATATATCAAATTATAAAAAATGTTCAATTTTATGTTCCACATAACAATAATTATAATTATTCAAAAGAATTTAACAAATAGCAAAAAATTAGTGAACAACCAAATGAAGAATTTAATAATGCATCCAAAATAAATATAAAGAACAAAACATTATAAATTACTTTAATTTCTAGCACACATTTTAACCATCCATGCAATTCAAAAAGTAGAAAATATTACCGCCAAAGAATTTAAACCTAATGAAACAAGTATCTTTAACCAATCTTAGATCAAGCAAAAAAAAAAAAAAAAATTAGATTTAAAAATTTAGATGCAATTAAATTTTTCTTTAAATTCGTTGGAATGACATCTTAAAATTAAAAAAAGGAACCCATTTAGTAATTATGTAATAGAAAATGACATTGTAATAGATTTGAATTAAATTTTATAAAGAATTTCAACAGTGTTAAAAATTTTTAAAATTCATGTTAGCATTTTAATCAAATCAAAGTATTTAGATTATCTAATAGCATTATACATGTTGAGGTACCAATTTATGCCAAAAATTAAAGTATAATGATTAAATCTCAAATTTAAGTGGAGTATAGAAATAGAAATTGAAACTAATCTAAAACAATAGAGGGATCAAAATTAAAATTCAACCGTTATGTTAATAAGGTAAAAAGAAAAAGAAACGTGACTAAGAGAGAGGGAATTGGATGGTTTGGGAAGAATGAAAATTAGGGAACTTTATTATTTAAAACAAAACAAATAAAACAGAATAAATCAAGAAGAGTTTGATAAAATCTAACCCACCAGCACATTTAGAGTTTAAAGTTAACCAAACTACTAACAAAGAACAAAAAGAAATCCCCTCTTTACACACACAGAGGTTCGATCACCAAAACCCAAAACAAACACTTCATGAAGTTAACCACCTAACCAAATTAAATTACTTAACATGTTTTAAGCAATTTAAATGAAAAAAAGTTGGGCCGTTACACACTAGATCCAACACTAGAACCTTTGGTGCATCTCTCACTTTCATGGAGCATCCTCAACATGCACAATAGGCAACTCTGGGTATGTCATCCCATTTGCTACTTTATTTGCTCAAGCACCCTCTGTTTAGAATTCATCCAGACGGTCTTGGGGTAGGCCACTTTATAACATATACCTCTTGACCAAATGGGACATTTGTTATACCCGTACCCCGACAATAACATGTGGTAGAACACAGGGCGGTATGGAAAGAACCCCCATTGGATGTGACCTACGTACCATTTGTTTGATACCTTTTATGGTGGCCCCTCGACTAGAGTCATCCATGACCAGCCATTCGCGAATCCCACTTGAACCAGCTAAAACACCATCCGCTATGAACCTTTCCATGGGGACCACTGGGAGACCATTGAGGCATAGCAATATCGTTCAACCTCCATAAGGAGAATGTCAGAGCAAGACCACATAGTACAACACATGCTAACAATTGTCCTACAATGGTCCTGCCACCTAGCCGACCATATGGGCTAACCTACCATCCATATTGTCAGCTACATGGCACTACCAGACAAGAGGCACCCCTCATATATACCCTTGAACACGATGGGCAAAGGATCCTATCTTTTTCCCCAAGAAAACCAAAGTATCTTTGCAACTATCTCCTATTTCCGTCCTCCTTCTTTCTCATCTCCTCTCCCTTTAATCTCTTACCTATACTTCGACTCTCTGTCTATCACAAGTGAACCGATCCTCCAATCACCACCATCTTTTCTTCCTTATCTCCCTTTTGTTGAGCATTTGTATCAACACAAAAAATAGAAGGATGGGAGGTAGAATTAGACCAACATTTTGCACATGTAGAAAAATAGATTACATATATCTCATAAGCAACAATATGTATCTTACAAGAAATTTTGATTGAATCAACCCATCGAATCAATAATTCAATGTACCATATAATACATAGATTACATAAACAGGAGAGGATAAATAATACCATGTACTACATGAGTACATGAATCCCATAAAACATACTAATGATCCTTTATGTATTTAGTCATTCACAACATGAAAAATGCTATATTACAATAAATTCATACATGATGAGATTTATCTTTAAAATTTTAAAATTTTTAATATTTTTTACCATTAAATCAAAATTTTATCATAATAAAAATTTAATGCGAAAGAATTTATAAACATAAATAACTTTTTATAAACACGTAAACATAAATTATTAATTCAATCAATTTGGTTAATTGGCTTTTTTAAAATAATAAGTAATCAAATTCTTAAAAATATTTTTTTAATGAAAGATGTAGTTCTGATTTAATTATTAACTGAAATAATCGAAATATTTAATTCAGTTAGCTAATTTATTTTAGCATTTCCTAAAAAATTGAATTACAAAATTAACAGATTTGTAGGAAGAAAAAAAATGATGCCCCCAAAGTGTAGCAGACCCATTTTGCCCGGGACCCAATAAGACCCAAAATAAATCAAAACAAAAAAAAAACAAAAAAAAACAATCCATTTACAATCCAATTACAAGGCCCAATACGGCCCAAAAAAACCCTAGCCCGAACCTAGGGGCCTAAAACGCCCAAAACTCTAAAATTTTCAGAAAACCTAGTGTCGCCCCTAACCCTACCCTAGGCCTGCTGCACCGCCTCTGCCCACTTGCTCCACCGCCCATTTGCACCTGCAGAGAAGCAAATACGCAAGAAATAATCATTAACAAAACAAGTTGTAAATTAGGCTATAAAAAGCCTCAAACAATATGTAATTTTTTTACACAGAGAAATACCAAAAAAAAAAAAAAAATCGCAGAGAAAATACAAAATAGAAAAGCAAATCGGAAACACAGAAGTCTGACAAAGGTGTTTTTTTTTATATCTTTTATATCTTTTATATCTTTTTTACTCGTATTTTAAAAGAAATAAACAAAAAAAGAATAAAAAAGGGCCGAATCTTACCTTTTTGCGTTCGTGCCGTCGTAGGGGAAGGCCGAGGTTGCCATCTTCGATGAAAGATCGTATTTTTTGGGTCTAGAAGTCAAAAAGGCCAAAAATGGCCATTTTTTATCCCTGGCCACCATGGACGGCGGCGCCGTCGCCGGTGACCGCCATGGTGGCCGATGGCCTGATTTTGGAGAGGGGGAAGAGGATTTTTTTTTTAAAAAAAAGAAGAGATTTCAATTTTTTTTTTAAAGAAGGCAAAAAATGGAATTTTTAAAATTTTTTTGATTTAAATAGGCCCTATGAAATGGCGTCGTTTTGGGCCAGTGCTCCATGCGCCAAAACGACGTCGTTTTGGTTAAACCGACCCGAGACCCGACCCGCGCAAAGAGGATCCGCGTGTTTTTAAAGCCAAATGGGCTCATTTCTGTTTTAATCCTTTCGCATTTTCACTATTATTCAATTTCGTCCTATTGCTTTATTTTTTTTATTTTTAATTTCTCCCTTTTATTTTATTTTTCGTACAATCTAGTCCCTTGATTTGTCAAAGAAACGGTGCGTTTAGATGGGTTGGGAATGTTTTCTGTTCGACCCTTTCTTTTTTCCGCGCATTAAGTTTTAGCCCCTTTGTTATTTATGTTATTCAATTTGTCCTTTTTATTTCGTTTAAGTTACAATTAAGCCCTTTTTTATTTTAATTCCTTTATTTATTTATTTACTTATTTACTTGTTTATTTATTTATTATTCCTTTCATTTATTCATTTATTTATTCATATACTTATTTATTTATATGTTATTCGTTTATTTATTTATTTGTTATTTTAATCCTTGTATTCGTTTATTTATTATTCTTTCATCGATTATTTATTTTATTTATGTCTCCATTATTATTATTACTATATTATTATTATTATTATCTATTCATCTATTTATTTATTACCCTTTTTTATGCTTTCAAAAATAGATTATTTATGTTTTTTTTACTTGTACATTTATTATTATTATTATTATTATTATCATCATCATCATTATTATTATGTTATTACTATTATAACATTTCTTTGTTTACTCATTATTTATCATTTTATCTACATAGCCATCTTAAGTTACCTCATTTTTACTATATCATGCATTATGTTTAAATAATTATTCGTTTTTTGCACAATGCATAAGAAAGGAAAATTTTTAAACCAAGACAAATGTTCATTATTTCAATTTTAGAAAAATCATGTTCTAACTTACGGAATATGGTTTTTTCTAAAATCGAAATAATCGAGTATATTTTAAAAAAATAAAATTTTGGTATTTATTCTCGTTTCGAGTATTCAATGCATTGTGTCCTAACTTACGGACGTGATCCTTTTTCTCGATTAACTTGAAATAAACTCTTTTTTCATAAAAAAATAAATAAATTCAATTAAGTTATGTTTTAATAAACGATCGTATTTTTAAAATCTCTTCAAATTTTCAATTTTCGACATTAAGACATTAATTAATCAATTAGGTACCAATTTTGGGCGTTACGAGGGTGCTAACCCTTCCTCGTGCGTAACCGACTCCCGAACCCGTTTGCCTGGATTTTGTAGACCGAAAATCATTGTTTTAGTAAATCAAACTGTTTATTAAAACGATCAAATTATGAGGTGATACGATCACACATCATAAAAAAGGATTGGTGGTGACTCCCATTTTTTCGTTTTCAAACAGAAAGTCGACTTTTTCAAAAAAATGGTTTCGACAGCTTGGCGACTCCGTTGGGGATAAAAAAGAAAGTCAAGCCGCGAGTTGATTACTTTTTATCTTTTTGTTGAAAATTGATGATTTGGTTTAAATTTACGATCCTTTGGTTGCATTTCATTCGTCATCATTGTGGTCTTCATCATTTTGTTTGTTTTTGCTTTTTGATTCGAGTTTCTTGGTATATTTTCGCATATTGCATTGCATAATCGTTCGATCTTGCCCTCCTTAAGTGGGAGTGAGAAACTATTCATTCGTGAGGTTTTCACCTCCGTATAGGATAGTGGATCGCTTTCAGGATACATCCGTACCTATGTCTTCGTGAGATCTTCATCTCCGTATAACCATAGGGAAATGTATTCCCCTGAACTGAACTCGGTCCGTAGGAGCCTATAATGGGTGAGAATCGAAGAATCTGTTGGTTCAAGTACCCTTACTTTAGAACCGAACTGATCGTTAACACTAGAGTCTTAAAAATTTATATAAAGAATGATCGAGCCTGGAAACTAACTGTGACGACGATTGAGACAAGTGCACCTATCGAATAGTAGTATAGCTTAGTGGCAAGACCGGATTGTCGAACCCAAAGGAACCAGAAGTACTAATACAAACTTTCTTTTTATTATTTAGCCTAAGAAACAAGGGAATTTGTTGTTTAAACTAAAATTAACTAACTACTAAGCTAAAGATGCTAAGACAAAGAGAACGAATTTGGGAAAATACTCATGAGAAAAACCAATTGATTAAGACGATACCCAAGGAAGAATCCACCTAGACTTCACTTGTTATCTAACTCTGAACCAGACGATTTATTCACTTAACTTGATTCGTAGGATTCCCTAATGTATATTAATCCCTCTCTCGAGGCGACTAACGTCTAACCCTAGGTTGATTAATTGAAATCTCTTTCTAATTAAAACCCCTAGAATTGCATTAACTCGATCTATGGACTCCCATATTAGGTTTCACCCTAATCCGGCAAAATTTCGTCACCCTATGTCTAGGCGCACGAGCAACTCCGCTTAATTATGCTAGATCTACTCTTAGACAGAGACTTTTGCTCCACCACCTAAACACATCAGTACTTGAATCAATATCCTGGAATATCAAAGCAAGAATTAAGAACACATAATTAAGAACAAATCAAGTATTTATCATATAGTTCAGCAAACAATAACAAGATTCATCTTAGGTTTCATCCCCCTCAGGTATCTGAGGGTTTAGTTCATAATTATAAAAGAATACATCTCAGAAGAAAAGATAAAACAAAACATAAGAAAAACTCTAAAACCCCCTGAAGGAATTAAAGAGAAGATCCTCCGTCTTGAGTATGACTCCGACTTCTTGAGATGAATCAACTGGCTTTCTTCGAGTGAATCCCACAATTCTGATCTCTCTGGCTCGGCTCCTTGGCCTAGCTGAACGCCCCCTTGAAGGTTGGCCTCTAGGGTGTTTATATAGGCTTCTGGAATGGCTTTCTTTGCCTCTAAGTACCCTAATCCGAATAAAATTCTTCTTTGTCACGTCAGGGACACGCCCATGGTACACGCCCGTGTGAATCGTGGCAAGGCCGTGTTCGAACCTGCTGAAGGAGCACGACCGTGCGGTCTTGGGCCCAGGCCGTGTCGATTTCGTGATATGGCTCATTTACTCTGTTTTAATCCCGGTTCTCGTTCTTTTCATCCTCCGGTGCTCTCCTGAGTATAAAACATGAAATTAAAGGATTAAGAGCTCCAAATTACATAACTCAAGGCATAAATCATCCAAAAGTATGCTAAATGTGGGTTTAAAATATGTTATTATTACGGTTTATCAAATACCCCCACACTTAAGCTTTTGCTTGCCCTCAAGCAAAATTCTCAACTCACAATTAAAACAAACTTCCTCGATTCATAATATTCATCAATAATGTTTTGTCATAATTCATACATGGATAATTCAACTAAAAAAGTCCTAAAGATTCAAACAATCTAAGTCATACATTTTGTAGCATGAAAACATAGGTGTTTCCCCTTATCTAAATAATTACCTCTGATTCAAAATCGACAAGGATTGACATCCTTACTAAAGATTCACTCAAATCACTCGAGGTGTTTAAGGTTTAGGAAAAAGCACTCATAAGTCAAACATGAAAAGTTAATCCCATAGGCTTACATGAAGATCAAATCTCCACCACTATAATATGAGATGATACACAAATCAAAAGGTCTTTAACAGGGTTGTAATGGGGCTTGGGTTAAAGGTATGGATAAAGGCTGAATTAGAGGGTTAGAATCGAGACTGACCTGATAAATTACCTAACTAGAAACAACGAACTGATAATAAATAATTACATCAATTGGAAACTTAATACTAATAACATGAGCTTCTTCTAAAGATAATGAAATTAGCAGTTTGAGCTCAAATAACATAGAACTAATAATGAATATACTTCGTTTTTTTAAGAACAAATCAAGTAATAATAAGATAGAATTTAACAACTGATAAAGAAAATAGTTAAGTAATCGATCAAATCAAATCTCGATATAGGGTTAGTCAAGAAGAATGATGATAACGAATGCAAAGGGTTTTGGGTTAATATTAGTGGGTGAGTCAATAAAATGGGTTGTTAGGATTAAAGGGGTTCACTAGGGGTTAATTATGGAGGTAGGCTTTTAGTGGAGTAAGTGGGTTAAAACCTAGGTGCCTTTATCATCTTAGTATATCAAATCAAAGGTGTGGTCTCGACATGTATAATCGATGCAAGTTCTAGAATAACAAATCAATGTTGACACAGTCATAATCAATAAAATGAGCAAGAAAAAGAATATATGCTCTATAAGGCTCAAAATCTCACAAAAATTATGGGTTTTTGATGTCAACCTCGTAAATTTCAAACTTCAAAGTAATATTTAAATTTAGGTAGACAACCTAAAAAAAATTTAATTTTTGAAAAATAGACTTATCATGCTTGATTCTCTATTATCTTAAAGTTTAAATCATCAATGCACAATTAACTATGACTTAATCCAAATCATATCAATAAGAATCATAAATCAGGGGAAATTCTATTCTAATAGTAATATGAGAAATTTTACTTAAAAAACAAGATCTAATTTAGGATTTGAGAATAATGTAAAAAGTTTGGCACTTTTAAGATTTACCCCCTCACTTAAGATGTATATTGCCCTCAATGTACAAAGATAGATAGAAATTCATAAAAGATAGGGAGAGATGAAACTTCCTGAATTTGGATGGATTCCTTGAGTTGGAGGTGTGGAAACTTGATTCGGAGGTGAAAGATAAGTTGGAGGAGGCGTCTCTAGTGGTGGTATGGGGGCTGCCCACTATTACTGCGCTAGATGAAGAAATTGGGTAGCCCATGAAGAAATAGCCAAGAAATACTAAGAAAAATTCAAAATAAACTAATTATTTATTTAAGGACAAGGAAGATAAAGAGAATGAAAATAAATGCGATGAAAAAATAAAATTAAAAACTAAATGGCCTCAAATATCCTTGGCTTGTCGAGTGGATGAAGTGGCCGGCATGAACTTATGTAGATCGATCTCCCACAGGGAGATTGTGCTTGGATCCTTCCGCTTCTTCGACATAGATGTGGTGGAGGTCAAGGGTTTAGGAAAGGACTAAAGAAGAAAAGTATGGAAGGGTAGGGGTCTGAAGAATAGGATGGGAGAAAGGAGGTGGGGAGTAGGTGATAAGAAGGAGGGGGTTTAAATAGAATTTTTAGGTCTGGTACACCCCCACGCCCGTGTACCATGGGCGTGTTGGGTCACACGGCCGTATCGTACGGCCGTGTTGTGCTTCGTTCATTTCTCCCACGCCCGTTTCGTGGTCACCACGCCCATGTTTGATAAAACAGTGTCAACCACGACTGTATCGCAGGGCCGTGGTATTTAATCGGAGCCCGTGTGACTTCCCTTAGTGTCGGCCACGGCCATATCACACGGCCATGGCAATTTAGAGTCGTTCGTGATCTGGGAACCTTTCGTCATTGGCTAGTACTACCTCTGCTATGTCAGTACGGGAGTTCGTAGTATCCACACGGCCACGGCCACGGCCGTGTGGTATGAAAATATACACCTTGTTTAGTTAATAGTTAGTTGCTAAAAAGGAGAAATAAAGTAAAAACAAAATAAACTAAAATGTAAAGAGTAACGGAGTTAGTGCTCGGGTTGCCTCCCGAGAAACGCTCGTTTAAAGTCTTAAACTAGACTTACCTCTCATTCACATAATCAGGGTGGTTTGAAGAGTTGAACATCTTTCCTCATGCTATCTGTCCTATTATTAGTATATAGTTCAAGTCGAGTAGCATTTATTTTAAAAGTGCCAAATGTAGGATTACTTACCTCGATTGTTCCGTATGGGAAGACATTGATTACCTTAAAAGGGACTTCTTTGTGTGTATTCGGGTCAGGAGGAGATATTCGAGGGTCTGCTTTATCTAACAATACCTGATCTCCGATTTTGAATTTGTTAGTCCCATAGAGTGGCTTGGGTTCTACTTCATGTATCCCTAGTTTCTCCTTGAAGTGTGTCTTTCACTCGTCTAGTTCATCAATATGAAGCCTTCGATCCTCATGAATTATTT
This sequence comes from Gossypium sturtianum, assembly GCA_025698515.1. Classification (NCBI taxonomy): domain Eukaryota; kingdom Viridiplantae; phylum Streptophyta; class Magnoliopsida; order Malvales; family Malvaceae; genus Gossypium; species Gossypium sturtianum. The sequence goes on from CM046949.1 coordinate 29,660,642, forward strand.
CTTTGTTGGCATGAGATATAGGATCTGGCTCAGTTGTGTTGTTCCGTGGTGCTTCCTGAAAAGAAGGTTTAACTAATTGGTTTCAATAGAATTTATTTTCTCACCTTGATTGCTTGATGTCCTAGCCGAGTCGAGAGCCTGAAGACTGATTGATTCGTCACCTACGCGGAGTATGAGTTCACTTGTACCCACATCAATTTTAGTTACGCGGTTGCTAAAAGGGTCTCCCTAAAATTAATGGGATACTATTGTCCTCATTCATGTCTAAAACAACAAAATCTACTGGGAATACGAATTTATCCATCTTTACTAACACATCTTCGTTTATACCCCTAGGAATTCGAATAGTCTTATTAGCTAATTGAATGCTCATCCTAGTTTGTTTGGGTTTCCCTAGACCTAGTTGTTTAAACAATTTATAAGGCATAACATTTATGCTTGCCCCTAAGTCAGCTAAAGCGTTATCAATAGATAAACTACCAATTAAACATGGAATTGTAAAACTCCCTGGATCTTTTAATTTTCGTGGTAGTTTATTTTGTAGAATTGCTGAGCACATTGCGTTGAGCTCCACATGCGACGACTCGTCTAATCTTTGTTTGTTTGTCAGAAGCTCTTTTAAAAATCTCCTCGAATCTGGCATCTGCGAGAGAGCTTCAAGAAACGGTAAGTTAATATGTAATTTCTTTAAAAGTTTAAAAAACTTACCGAATTGTTCTTCTGTGTCGTCTTTCTTCAACGCATCGGGGTATGGTATACGAGGTTGGTACTCTTTAATTATCGGTTTCGGCTTATCATGACTTACCTCGTTCTTACCTTCCTCTACCATATTCTCTTGGCTTACCTTAGGCTCATCTATCCCTACACTTTCCTGAGCTGTTATGGCTTAAAGTTGCTCCTTTGGGTTAGTTTCTGTGTTGCTCGGTAGGCTTCCTTGTGGTCGTTCGGAGATTAGCTTAGCAAGTTGCCTTAACTGGTTTTCGATCCCTTGAATCGATGCTTGTTGATTTTTAAGTGTTGTCTCGGTGTTCTAGAAATGATTTTCTGACACCGCTATGAATTTTGTCAGCATCTCCTTAAGGTTCGACTACTTTTCCTATGGGAAGGGCTGTTGTTAGAAGTTTGGAGGAGGTTGTTGCCTTTGATTTCCTTGACCACCCCATGAGAAATTGGGGTGGTTCTTCCAACCTGGGTTGTAAGTATTGCTATAAGGGTTATTTGCATAGTTCATTTGTTCGCCTTCTATGCCATGTCCGTAGGGTGGGTACTTAGGATTCGCCATACCTCCACTTGCTTCGTACTGCATAACGGGTTGTACCTGCAAAGAACCACATAGACCATCAACCTTCTTATATAACATCTCTACCTGATTTGATAGCATGGTTACTGTGTCGAGGTTGAAAACTCTGACTGTTTTTATTGGCCTTGTCCTTGTGACTTGCCACTGATAGTTATTCAGTGACATCTCCTCTATAAACTCGTAGGCTGCTTCAGGAGTTTTGTTATTCAAAGTTCCGCCGGTGGCTGAATCGATTAATTGCCTTGTTGAAGGGTTCACACCGTTGTAGAAAGTTTAGACTTGTAGCCACAAGGGTAATCCATGGTGTGGGCACCTTCTCAACAGATATTTGTATCTCTCCCATGCATCATAAAGTGTCTCTAAATCCATCTGCACAAAAGAAGAGATATCATTCCTCAACTTGGCCATTTTGGCCGGCGAAAAATATTTTAATAAAAAATTTTCGGTCATTTGTGACTATGTAGTGATTGACCCTCGTGGAAGAGAATGCAACCACTGTTTGGCTTTATTCCTCAACGAAAAGGGAAACAACCGAAGATGGATGGCATCATTAGAAACGCCATTTATTTTGAAGGTATCACAGAATTCTAGAAAATTTGCTAAGTGTGTGTTAGGATCCTCATCCTGCAAACCATCAAATGAATAAACTGTTGTATCATCTGTATAGTGTTAGGTTTCAATTCGAAATTATTTGCAGCAATAGTAGGTCTAACAATACTTGATTCGATTCCAGTTAAATTAGGTTTAGCATAATCATACATAGTTTGAGGAGCATGATTTTCTGCCACCTCTGGAGGTAGCGGATTATTCTCAGCCATCTCTTCGGTGGTATTGGTTTCGTCTTCTTGTATGTAATTTAAGCTTCGCCTTATTTCTCTATGATTTCTGCGAACGGTACCTTCAATATTGCTGTCGTAAATTAGGGGTCCTGTCGGGTTCCTTCTAGTCATAAACTAGAGGTACTGGCAAGGAACAAATAAAAGAAGAAAAATTAGCAAAGTTAAAAACAAAATAAAAGTAAATTGCAAAAATAAAAAAAATGGCTAAAGTAATAAAAATTGAGCGTTCTTAATATTTTGGTTCCCTGGCAACGGCGCCAAAAACTTGATCGTTAACGTCAGAGTATTAAAAATTTATAAAAAGAATGATCGAGCCTGGAAAATAACTGTGACGACGATTGAGGCAAGTGCACCTATCGAACAGTAGTATAGCTTAGTGGCAAGACCGGATTGTCGAACCCAAAGGAACCAGAAGTACTAATACTAACTTTCTTCTAATTATTATGCCTAAGAAACAAGGGAATTTGTTGTTTAAACTAAAATTAACTAACTACTAAGCTAAAGATGCTAAGACAAAGAGAAATAATTTGGGAAAATACTCGTGAGAAAAACCAATTGATTAAGACGATACCCAAGGAAGAATCCACCTAGACTTCACTTGTTATCTAACTCTGAACCAGACGATTTATTCACTTGACTTGATCCGTAAGATTCCCTAATGTATATTAATCCCTCTCTCGAGGTGACTAACGTCTAACCCTAGGTTGATTAATTGAAATCTCTTTCTAATTAAAACCCCTAGAATTGCATTAACTCGATCTATGGACTCCCATATTAGGTTTCACCCTAATCCGGCAAAATTTCGTCACCCTATGTCTAGGATCGCGAGCAACTCCGCTTAATTATGCTAGATCTACTCTTAGATAGGGACTTTTGCTCCACCACCTAAGCACATCAGTACTTGAATCAATATCCTGAAATATCAAAGCAAGAATTAAGAACACATAATTAAGAACAAATCAAGTATTTATCATATAGTTCAGCAAACGATAACAAGATTCATCTTAGGTTTCATCCCCCTCAGGTATCTGAGGGTTTAGTTCATAATTATAAAAGAATACATCTCAGAAGAAAAGATAAAACAAAACATAAGAAAAACCCTAAAACCCCCTGAAGGAATTAAAGAGAAGATCTTCCGTCTGGAGTATGACTCCGGCTTCTTGAGATGAATCAACTGGCTTTCTTCGAGTGAATCCCACAATTCTGACCTCTCTGGCTCAGCTCCTTGGCCTAGCTGGGTGCCCCCTTGAAGGTTGGCCTCTAGGGTGTTTATATAGGCTTCTGGAATGGCTTTCTTTGCCTCTAAGTACCCTAATCTGAATAAAATTCTTCTTTGTCACGTCAGGGACACGCCCATGGCACACGCCCGTGTGAATCATGGCCAGGCTGTGTTCGAATCTGCTGAAGGAGCACGGCCGTGCAGTCTTGGGGCCAGGCCGTGTCGATTTCATGATATGGCCCATTTACTCTGTTTTAAGCCCGTTTTTCGTTCTTTTCATCCTCCGGTGCTCTCCTGACTATAAAACATGAAATTAAAGGATTAAGAGTGCCAAATTACATAACTCAAGGCATAAATCATCCAAAAGTATGCTAAATGTGGGTTTAAAATATGTTATTATTAAGGTTTATCATGAATCACATATAACGAGCTCTAGCAGCCTACCCTAGGTAGAACCATACCAAACCCTAGTGGTCACCCGAATAGGTGCTTTATTTTTTATTGCTTGCTTGCTTTGAATTCTAGCTTTGTATGAAATGTACTGACTTGTTTTGTTTTGCTTTGCTTTGACTGTGATTGTATGATAGTTTTCATCATAAAAAATGTGTTGATTTACGTTCGGTTACTAAATAGAGAGCTTGACATGGAAAAGGGATTCCTTGATAAAATGGAAGATAATGCGGCCGTCCAAATATGGTCTGAGAAAACGTAACAAGAAAAGGGTGATAGTTTGATGGAGGGGTATGTGTCAAAATTGTGGGATTTCACTCGCATTAATGTGACTCAAAATAATCTCCAAGAGTTGAAAGAGGTGTGGGACCAATGGGACGATGGAACGATGGAACCAGGTAGCTATTTTACTGTAACTATGGTGATTTGCCTTATCTACTCGATGTCAAAGTGGATAAGCACTTGTTCAGAGCTCTGGCCCAATATTGGAACCCTGCATATAGTTGTTTCACTTTTGGGAAGGTAGATTTGGTGCCCACTATGGAGGAGTACACAACCTTGCTTCGTTGTCCGAAGATTCAAGCCGACAAAGCCTATTCTAGAGCCGCCAATGTCCCGACTTTCTCAAAGAAGCTAATGAACATCATGGGGATGATTGAGCAATGGGTCGCGACCCGTATTAAGCAAAAGGGAGATAATAAATGTATACATTGGAAAATTTTGCGAGATCTAATTTTGGCACATCCGAACATGAAGAAAAGAGTCTATGTCTTCGCCTTGAGTATCTACGGGTTAGTAATCTTCCCCAAAGCACTGGGGCATATAGATGTGGCAGTTTCAGATTTATTTGACCGGCTTGAGAAAAGGGTCACACCCGTCCCGACAATCTTGGCTGAAACCTTCAGATATTTGAATGCATACCGGAGAGCGAGTGAAGGAAGATTTATCGGGTGGGTACAACTCTTGTTAGTTTGGTTCCATAGCCACTTTTGAAAGATAGAAAATGTCTCTTATCGGGTATTCTCTGAGAATTAATCTCCATTGAAAGAATTTGTGGCTACGCCGAGGCGAGACGACATTTCAAAAGAAAAATGGATGGTGATTCTCCAGAATCTCCAAGACGAAGACGTCGAATGGAGAGCCCCTTGGATGATCCCCGATGAGATTTTGTACCGATGTGGAGACTTTGACTAGGTTCCTCTACTTGGAATTTGGGGGGCTGTTGGATATGCTCCTTTGCTCGTATTAAGGCAGTATATATCGAGGCAGTTCATACCAGCGACGCAAGGGTTGGCTCAGTGTGAGTTTTCATACAATGGTGATAATTACAAGAAAAAGGTTCGTGAAATATCGAACGCTTGGAACCAAACCCGTAGAATGAAAATATTTGCCGCAAATTCGATGACAACCCTCAAATATAGTTGGTGGTAGGGTAAAAGAGTCAATGACAACATCCCTGTGCCAAGTCCAGAAGACATTCGATCAATAGAGGAACACCTGTAAGTAGTCCCGTCTGAGCTAGAGGTCATAAAGCAGGATTTTAAAAAGAGGAATTCGGAGCTAGGAAAGAAGATAGAACAATTGGAGGAGGAAAAAATGCAGTTAGGATTAGATGTTGATGTTCAGAAGCTAGAGGCTGAGAAATTAAGAAAGGGAAAGAATAAGGCCGAAGAGGATCTGGGCAGTCTAAAAATGGATTATAAGAAGTTGCGTTTATCTATAAAAACCACTGGATTGGGGAAAACGTCAGAGAAATGGCGACAAGAGATCAAAGAAGAAAGGATTAGAGCCGATCGATGGGAGAAAAAATTCCAAGATGCTCAGGTTCGAGAAAAGGCCCTAGAAAGGAGTTTGTCAGAAAATCAAAATAAAAAGATCGGATTAAAAGCCCAGGTAGTAGAACTGGAGAAGTCACTTCATCAGCACCGTAGTCACAACTCCGTAATTGAATTGAAAGCGAGCCTAAACAAGAATGAAGAGCTGAAAGGAAAAACAAAAGAGCTCGAGACCGCGCTACAAAATTGTGAACTCCAAGTTGAACTCCTTGAAGCAAACAACGAACATTGGAGAGAACAAATCCACCGTTCTCAAGGTCAGATCAGAGATAGAGATCATATCATGGGTGAAGCTGTGGCTCAAATACGAGAGGTGGCTGATCATTTATAAACCCTAGCAGTTTAGGCTGATGTGCTAAGCTTGAAATATGAATCAGAATTGGATCGGGGTCGAGAGTTTGCTTGGCTTTTTAGGAAAGTCAAGGCTTTGAGTATTAGGGCAAAACCGTATATGTAATCTGTTTTATGTAAAAGGATTTGTTTTCTAATAAAGTTGATCTAATAGAATTAAATCAGAATCAACGCCCTTTTGCATTCATTTGCATTGTATTGCATCACATGCATTAAATTTCAAAAAAGGTCCTAATTAATCAAAATTATGACAGTTAACCTGGAACCTAACAAGAGTATACCAACTGAATATTGTTACGGTATTCGGGGGCAAAACCAAAGTAATGGACCAAAGGTTGGAAAGGCTAGAACAGATTCAAAAAGAGATGCAAGACCAGTTGCAAGTGCAACTGCAAGAACAATTAGCGAAAGTACAACATGAGATGAGGGATCAGATACTGGAATCCCAAAGAAGTATGATAAGCCAATTGACGCAGTTGATGGCTGGAAGACTCGAAAAAGGGAAGAGCACCGTGGTCAACTCAGGGGATGATAATGAGGACCCCACTTACCCCCGAGTTTTACCCCGATAAACGTCCAGGCACAACCAAATGTGTACCCATGAAAGGTACCCGTTAAAATCAGACCCCAACAGTATCAAGTCGGTACGTCGGCGCCAATAAACTACCACACAGGCTCAGGCTCTAATCCGAGGGATAATCCAACCAATCCCGTTGTCCCTGATCTAGATGATATGGCAGAAATAGAAAAAGCAAGAGTGGAACTGCCAAAGCAACTTGAAGATAGGTGCAGATGGTTAGAAGAAAAAATCAAAACAATGGAAAACGCTGATTATCATTGCAGAATTGATGCCAAGGACCTGAGTTTGGTCCCAAATTTAGTGCTCCCTCCGAAGTTCAAAACTCTAAAGTTTAAAAAGTATAATGGGACTAGTTGTCTAGAAGCTCACATCACTATGTTTTGTCGAAGGATGACAGGATACGTAAATAATGATCAATTGTTAATCCACTACTTTCAGGACAGTCTGATCGGGTCAGCAGCTAAATGGTACAACCAACTGAGTCGTGCCAAAATCAATTCATGGAAAGACCTGACACAAGCTTTTATGAAGCAATATAGCCATGTGACGGACATGACACCTGACAGAATCACGCTGCAGAACATGGAAAAGAAGCAACATGAGAGCTTCAGGCAATATGCCCAAAGATGGAGAAAGGTGGCAATGTAAGTCTCGCCACCTCTTCTGGAGAAAGAAACCACAATGCTTTTCATCAACACTTTAAAAGCCCCGTTCATCAACCATATGTTGGGAAGCACTACTAAGAGCTTCTCGGATATAGTAATATCCGGTGAAATGATTGAAAACGCAGTAAGAAGTGGTAAGATAGACGCGGGGGAAAACTCTAAAAGATCGGCCCCGAGGAAGAAGGAAAACGAGGTGAATAATACAAGCATGTATAATAAGGGTTATTCGAAACAAATTATTGTAGGCCCACCAAGGACAGTAACCACTAGCCATTAGGGCCCCCCAAGGTAAGAATCCAACTCGAGGCCAAATACAGAAAGACTCCAGTTCACACCCATCCCGATGACATATAGAGAGCTGTATTGATTATGTCCAAACTAACTATGACAACGAATAAGGCAAGCGTACCTATCGTTCGGTAGTATAGCTATGGCAAGACCAGAAATATCGTATCCTCAAGGACCAAGAGTACTAGTAGTTACTATCTTTTTATTATCTAGCCTAAGTATTAAGAGAATCGATGTTTAATTAACTAATTACTAAACTAAGGATGATAAGACACAGAGAATGAATTGGGAAAATACTTTTGGGAAAACCAGTTGATTAAGACAATACCCGAGGAAGAATCCACCTAGACTTCACTTGTTACTTAACTCTCAAACTGCATTTATTTATTCACTTGACTTGATCCGTAGGATTCCCTAATTTATATTAATACCTCTTTCGAGGCTACTAACGTCTAACCCTAGGTTGATTAATTGAAATCTCTTTCTAATTAAAACCCCTAGTGTTGCATTGAATCGATCTATAGACTCCCATATTAGGTTTGACCCTAATCCGGTAGATTTTCGTCATCCTATCTCTAGGGTTGCGATCAACTCCGCTTAACTATGCTAGATCTACTCTTAAACAGAGACTTTTGCTCCACTGCCTAAGCACATCAATACTTGAATCAATATCCTGAAATATTAAAACAAGAATTAAGAACAAATCAAGTATTTATCATATAGTTCAGAAAATAATAACAAGATCCGTCTTAGGTTTCATCCCCTCGTATTTGAGGGTTTAGTTCATGTTTAATAAAGAATACATCTCGGAAGAAAGTAAATAACAAAAGATAAGAAAAACCTAAAACCCCAAGGAAATTGAAGGGAAGATCTTCCGTCTTGAGTGTGATTCCGCTTCGGGATGAATCAACTGGTTTGTCTTGAGTAATTCCCACAATGTTCACCCTCTCTCTGCTTCGTGCCCCTTTTAGGTCATACTTAGGGTGTTTATATAGACTTCAAAATGTCTTTCTTCGCCCGTAAGTATCTTTTTCTGAGTAGAATTACAATGGGTCACGACAGAGACACGCCCGTGTGGCACGCCCGTGTGAATTGAGCCCAGGCCGTGTTCAGGCCTACTAAGGTGGCACGGTCGTGTGATGAACTCCAGGCCGTGTCGATTTCTTATTTTGGCCCATTTTCTCCGTTTTCGGCCCGTTTCTCGTTCTTTTCATCCTCCGATGCTCTCCTAAGTATAAAACATGAAATTAAAGGATTAGGAGCATCAAATTCCACAATTCAAGGGATTAAATCATCCAAAAGTATGCTAAATGTGGGATTAAAATATGTATATATTACGGTTTATCAAATACCCCCACACTTAAGCATTTGCTTGTCCTCAAGCAAAATTCTCAACTCACAATTAAAATAGAATTTCCTCAATTCATAACCTTCATCAATAATGTTTCATCATAATTCTTAGGTAATTCATACATTGAAAATTTAACTAGAAGGTTCCTAAAGATTCAAACAATCAAAGTCATAGTTTTTATAGTACGAAAAATAGGTGTTTCCCCTTACCTAAATAATCACTTTTTAATTCAAAATCAACAAGAATTGACATCCTCACTAAGGGTTCACTCAAATCACTCAAGGTGTTTAAAGCTCAAAAATAAGCACTGAAGAGTCAAACATGAAAAGTTAATCCCATAAGCTTGTATGAAAATTAAATCTCCACCACTGTAAAATGATATGATACACAAATCAAAAGGTATTTTATGGGTTGTAACGGGGCTTGGGTTAAAGGTGTGGATAAAGGCTGAATTAGAGGGTTAGTATCGAGATTGAATTGACAAATTACCTAACTAGAAAAATAAACTAAAACTTGAATAATTACATCAATTGAAACTTATCAATAATATCGAGCTTCTTTTGAAAATAATAGATTCTCCACTTAAGCTCAGATAACATGGAACTAATAGTAACATATATTTCAATTTTTTTTTTAAGAATAAGTACATCCAAATAATAATAAAGAACTTTTAACAACTGAAATAGAGAACATAGTTAGGCAACTACTCAAATCAAATCTCGACAAAAAGGGTTAAAACAAGAAGGAAAAATTCTCAATGAATCAAAAAGAATGGGTCTCGGGTTAATATTAATGGGTGAGTCAATAAACGGTTTATTAGTCTCAAAGGGGTTCACTAGGGGTTAATTATGAAGGTAGGCTTTTTATGGAGTAAGTGGGTTAGATCCTAGGTGCCTTTATAATCTCTGTATATCAAATCAAAAGTGTGGTCTCGACATGTATAATCGAAGCAAGTTCTAGAATAACAAATCAATGTTGACACACTCATAACCAACAATAAAGCGAGCACGAAAAATATATGCTCTAAAAGGCTCAAGATCTCACAAAAATTTATGGTTCTTGATGTCAACCTTGTAAATTTCAAACTTCAAGGTAATAATTAGATTCAGGTAGACAACCTAACAAATTTTTAATTCTGAAAATAGACTCATCATGCTTGATTCTCTAGTCTCCTAAAGTTTAAATCATCACTACACAATTAACTATGACTTAACCCAAAACATATCAATGAAAATCATAAATCAAAAGAAATTTCATTCTAACAGTAATATGAGAAAATTACTTAAGAATAAGACATAATTCAGGGATTTTCAAATAATACTGTAGTTAACCCCCACACTTAAGATGTACATTGTCCTCAATGTACAAAGATTGATAATAGCAATATAGTAATAAAATCATAAGATAGGGAGAGAAGTGAAACTTCCTGAATTTTGGATGGAGTCAATGAAAAGAAATGGTAAAGTTGGAGAGAGGTGAAGCTGGGGAGGATACTCCGGTGGAGGTGTGGTCGTTTGTTAACAGCCCCTTGAACCTAAATTAAAGAAATGAAAATATAATAATATAAATTAAAGACGAGAAAGATAAAAGAAAAGAAATTAAAAATGAAATGAAAATAAGAGAAAAAGAAAAAATAAATGGACTCAAAGGTCCCACGGGCGTGTAGAGGATCACACGCCTGTGTTCTTTAGTCAGTGTCGACAACGGTCGCATCGCACAGCCATGGTGTTTTATCGCAGCCCGTGTTTTGGGAATAATTTTCGTCTTGGGTCGGCACAGCCTCCGCCATGCCGGTGGACGTACTCGTGGTGTCTACACGGCCACGGCCATGCCCGTGTGCAAGGCCGTGTGGAGGTGAAACCTATACTTTAAAGCATAAATGAAAGTAAAAACAAACTAATTAGCATGGTTAGAGCTCGGGTTGCCTCCCGAGAAGCACTTGTTTAAAGTCCTAAGCTAGACTTACCTTTCATTCGCACGATCATGGTGGTTTGAGGAGTTGAAATTCCTCTTTCCTGCTATCAATTTTAACAATATATGGTTCGAGTCGAGTAGTGTTTACCTTAAAAGTGCCGAACTTAGGATTAGTTACCTCGACTGTTCCGTATGGGAAGACATTCAGTACCGTAAAAGGGGTCTCTTCATTAAGGTCTAGAACGGTGATTCGAGGGTCTGTCTTTTCCAACAATACCTGATCCCCAATTTTAAAGTGATTTGCTGTTCCTATAAGCTCGTTTGGGGGTTCCCTCGATTTTGCTTCGTGTGTTCCTAGTTTTTCCTTTAAATGTGTCTTCCACTCGTCTAGTTCCTTGACCTGAAGCCTTCGTTCCTCATGAATTACTTCTTTATTGGCACGGGGTCTAGGATCAGGTTCAATTATATGTTTTCGTGGTGCTTCCTGTAAAGAAGGTTGAACCAATTGGTTATCAATAGAATTTATGTTCTCACCTTTTTTACTTGACTTTCTAGCCGAGTCAAGAGCCTGAAGAGTGATCGTTTCGTCACCTACACAAAGTGTGAGTTCACCTGTACCAACGTCAATTTTAGTTTTAGCAGTTGCTAAAAAAGGCCTTCCTAAAATTAAAGGAACATTGTTGTCCTCATCCATGTCTAAAACAACAAAGTCTATTGGGAATATAAATTTATCAACTTTCACTAGCACATCTTCGATTATACCCTTAGGAATTCTAATGGTTTTATCAGCTAATTGGATGCTCATCCTAGTTTTTTTGGGTTTCCCTAGACCTAGTTGTTTAAACAGTTTATAAGGCATGACGTTGATGCTTCCCCCTAAATCAGCTAAAGCATTAACTATGCTAGATCTACTCTTAAACAGGGACTTTTGCTCCACTGCCTAAGCACATCAATACTTGAATCAATATCCTGAAATATTAAAATAAGAATTAAGAACACATAATTAAGAACAAATCAAGTATTTATCATACAGTTCAGAAAATAATAACAAGATCCATCTTAGGTTTCATCCCCCTCAGGTATTTGAGGGGTTTAGTTCATGTTTAATAAAGAATACATCTCAGAAGAAAGTAAATAACAAAACATAAGAAAAACCCTAAAACCCCCTGAAGGAAATTGAAGGGAAGATCTTCCATCTTGAGTGTGATTACGGCTTTTGGGATGAATCAACTGGCTGTCTTCGAGTAATTCCCCTGTGTTCAGCCCTCTCTGGCTTCGTGCCCCTTTTAGGTCATACTTAGGGTGTTTATATAGACTTTGAAATGTCTTTCTTCACCCGTAAGTATCTTTTTCCGAGTAAAATTTCAACGGGTCAAGACAGAGACACGCCCGTGTGGCACGCCCGTGTGAATTGAGCCCAGGCCGTGTTCAGGCCTGCTAAGGTGGCACGGCCGTGTGGTGAACTCCAGGCCGTGTCGATTTCTTATTTTGGCCCATTTTATCTATTTTCGGCCCGTTTCTCGTTCTTTTCATCCTCTGATGCTCTCCTAAGTATAAAACATGAAATTAAAGGATTAAGAGCATCAAATTCCACAATTCAAGGGATTAAATCATCCAAAAGTATGCTAAATGTGGGATGAAAATATGTATATATTACGGTTTATCATGTATCAGAGTCTGTTAGATGCACATGTGGTATCCCCTTTCTACTTGAAACATATGCAACCTCCATTCCCCAAATGGTACGGCGCGAATGCTCAATGCGAGTACCAGGCGGGAATTACGGGACACTCAATCGAGAACTGCACCGCTTTTAAAAAGTTAATTGAATGGTTCATTAAGATGCAAATTGTAAAGTTTGACGACCCATCAGGACCTAATGTGGTAGGAAATCTGTTACCCAGTCATTCTGATAAAGGGGTAAATGCGATAATTGAGAGTGGAAGTAAAAGAACCAAAATTGACGTAGCAGACGTAAAAACCCCACTGAGATGGGTTTGGAAAAAGTTGGTAGAAGGAGGATTAATCAAACAAGATTCAGAGAAGAGACTCGAAGGGATGAGGAACTATTGTGAGTTCTATGCTAAACAGGGTCATGAAATCGAAGATGCATTGAGTTCAGGACCTATGTACAAAATCAAATGGATTATAAGGAAATTGAATTTTATGAGGGGGTTAAGAGCTCAGAAGAAGGAGATATATGCGCCTCAGAGGAAAGATCGACGGAGAAGGTCCATAAGGTCAACCACCCAATGGTTATTATTTCACAACCAAGAAGCAATGAAGTCGGAGTACAAATTGCACCAAGGGTCATAATCCAGAAACCTGTAGCCTTTCCCTACAAGGATAGCAAGAGGGTTCCCTGGAATTTTGACTGTAACATGATGATCTCGGAAGAAAATAACTCAATTAGTGCTTTAGAAGAAGGCCAAGATGTGGGTTTCTACACACACAGTGGAAGGCGCTATGATCCATCAAATGCAGGAGCTGAGCCTATAAAAGGAAAAGCCTTGGCAGTTGAACAAAAGAAAGAAAAAACGGCAAGACCTGAATCGCCTGTTAATGAGCCGGTAACTGAAAAAGAGGCTAAAGAATTCTTGAAATTCTTAAAGCATAGCGAGTATAGCATCGTAGAACAGCTACACAAACAACCAGCTCGCATATCAGTGCTAGCTTTACTCTTAAGTTCAGAGACACATCGTAGCACGTTGATGAAAGTACTAAATGAAACTTATGTCGCTATCGATATCTCTGTAAACAAGCTAGTCCGCCTAGTTAACAATATAAGTGCTGACAACTTCATCTTCTTTAATGATGACGAAATACCGCCAGGGGGCATGGGATCTACAAAGGCTCTGCACATCACCACCCACTGCAAATGATATACATTACTAGGGGTGTTAATTGATAATGGATTTGCATTAAATGTCTTGCCCCTATCCACACTGAATAGGTTGCCTGTGGATAGCTCTTATATGAAAACGTGTCAAAATATAGTGAGAGCATTCGATGGTACTGAAAGGAGGGTGATGGGAAGGATTGAGATACCTCTTTTGATTGGTCCAAACACGTATGAAGTAGATTTCTTGGTGATGGACATCAAGCCTTCTTATAATTGCTTGTTGGGGAGGCCTTGGATTTACTCGGCTGGGGCAGTGCCGTCATCACTGCACCAAAAGCTAAAGTTGGTAACTGAGGGTCGACCGATAACGATAAACGTGGAAGAAGAAATTATTGCATCCGTAACCAGTGACGCGCCATACATAGGGTCAGACGATGAAGCGATAGAATGTTCCTTTCGATCGCTGGAATTTTTGAATGCAACATTCATTGTCGAAGGGAACAAGATCCCGATGCCCAAAATTTCCAAAACTATAAGGATGGGCCTACAACTGATGGTTGGGAAAGGAGCCTTGCCTGGGAAAGGACTTGGAAAATGCCTACAAGGAAGGATCGAGGCACCTATGCTAATAGACAAACGAGACCACTTTGGCTTGGGATACAAGCCAGATGCGAGATAAAAGAAGAAAGAGATGGAGAAGAAGCAAGAAAGAATAAGAACGTGACTAAGTGGGGAAGAGGTCAAGTGGGAACCGATGACTTTTCCCCATATATCTAGAACTTTCGTGTCAGGAGGAACTATTCACCCTAAATGGAAGATGTCGAGAAAAGAAACCGTTGAAGAAATGGTGGGAAATCTGAATATCAATGTCATATCCGAAGAAGAAATTGGGGGATAAAATTTGTCAAGCATTCGCCCTTATGTACCTGGAAGTGTTCTAAACAATTGGACTGCGGAAGAGATTCCTATAGTTTTTAGAGCTAATTTAGAGTAATGTTCGAAACACGCTTATTGTTCTAAGCCTAGGAGCAATAAGAATCCTTTTGTGAAATAGGCTTATGTCCAATATCTTTATTTCAATAAAATGCATCTTTGTGTCTCATTCTGAGCAAATATTCTTTTATTCCTTCATTTCATTCATACTCATACTACACAAATAATTATTCTTAGATTTATTTGTTCTTTGGGTCTTCCTTCGTGCCTACAACAGGTCTTCAGATATCAATGACATGAGCGATGCTGCTACTGACCCAGAATCTCCTTTTGAGCGAGATATATGTCTAGAGGAACCTCAGGACTTTGAAAATGACAGAGATTGTAACTTATCTCCTGATTTGTTAAGGATGGTTATACAAAAGGAGAAACAGATCCTACCTCACAAAGAGGCAGTAAAAATTTTGAACTTAGGAGGCGGACAAGAAAAGAAAGTAGTGAAGATCGGAGCTTGCATTACCGCAAAGACAAAGCGAGACCTTATTGAGTTACTCCAAGAATTCAAAGATGTCTTCGCATGGTCGTATCAAGACATGCCTGGTCTAAGTACTAATATCATGGTACACCGGCTCCCCATAAAAGAATAGTGCAAGCCAGTTCAACAGAAACTTCGAAGGATGAGACCCGACGTCCTGTTAAAAATAAAAGAAGAGGTCAAGAAGCAATTTGACACTGGTTTCCTAGAAGTGGTTAAATTCTCAGAGTGGGTAGCCAATATAGTCCCCATCCCTAAGAAAGATGAGAAAGTACGAATGTGTGTAGACTACAAGGATTTAAATAAGGCTAGCCCAAAAAATAATTTCCCATTGCCTCACATCGACACCTTAGTGGACAACACGGTAGGTTATTCACTGTTCTCCTTTATGGATAGCTTCTCTAGTTGCAACCAGATAAAGATGCATCCTGAAGATATGGAAAAGACCACATTCGTAAACATGTGGGGAACATTTTGCTATAATGTGGTGCTATTTGGACTGAAAAACGCGGGAGCGACATATCAGAGAGCCATGATAACCCTGTTCCATGATATAATGCACAAAAAAATTGAAGTTTATGTTGATGATATGATCGCCAAATCGTGAACAGAAGAGGAGCATGTGCAAGTCTTGAGGAAATTATTCTTGAGGTTGAGGAAATTCTAGCTAAAGCTCAATCCAGCAAAATGTACCTTCGGGGCCAGGTCAGGGAAACTACTAGGATTCGTAGTCAGCAAAAAGGGGATTGAGATTGACCCGGATAAAGTCAAGGCTATACAGGAGCTACCTCCGCCGCGTACTTAAAGAGAAGGTCAAGGTTTCTTAGGGAGGTTAAATTACATTGCCCGTTTCATTTCACAACTAATCGAGAAATTGCGACCCCATATTCCGTCTTTTCAAGAAACACAATCCAGGTGTATGGGATGACGAATGCCAGAAAACTTTTGACAAGGTTAAACAATACCTGTCTAATGCCCTAGTGCTGATGCCTCCTAATCCAGATAAGCCACTGATACTGTATTTGGCAGTGTTTAAGAATTCTATGGGATGTGTGCTTGGCCAACATGATGAGTCAGGAAGGAAAGAAAGGGAGATATACTACCTCAGTAAGAAGTTCACTGAGTGTGAGACGAGATACTCGCCAATTGAGAAGTTGTGTTGCGCCTTAATCTGGACAGCCCGAAGATTGAGACAGTACATGTTGTACCATACAACTTGGCTCATCTCGAAATTAGACCCTCTAAAGTACATGATGGAGTCGATTGCTTTGAATTGAAGGATGGCCCGATGACAAATTCTGCTTTCCGAATTTGATATAGTCTATGTGAATCAGAAAGCTGTAAAAGGGAGTGCAATAGAAGATTTTCTAGCCAGTAGAGCTCTAGAGGATTACGAGCCTTTGAACTTTGATTTCCCAAACGAAGATCTAATGTATGTTGCCACCACTAAAGAAGAATCTCAAGAAGGCCATCCTTGAAAACTAAACTTCGACGGTGTAACATCCCGTTTTAGGGCCTAGTCGAAATAGTGGTGCGAGACCACAAATCCGAGGGTTATAAATGAGTTATTGAGGTTTATGCCTTGTATGCATGCTAGTGTGAAAGTTTCATGAAGTAATTTTGTGAAATTGTGATTGAATTGTCCAAAAGGACTAAATTACAAAAGTTGCAAAATGTGTGTTTCTAGAATCTATATGTGTGAAATAGCTTCAGATTATTAATTAGAGGTCTTTAATGAGCAATTTTCCCAATTTTTAGTTTTTGGACAAAAATGGGCATGGATGAGTTAAAATAGAAAGTTTATCAAAAAGGGCATTTTAGTCATTTAACAAATAAGTGATTAAAAACGAGAAAAGATGACAAAATCGTGCTCATCTTCTTCCCTTCATTGCCGAAAATTTGAAGGAAGCCATAGCTAGGGTTCTTCAATTTTTCAAGCTTGCTAGTAAGTGTATCTAGCCTCATTTTTTATATTCTTTGTATTTTTGAAGTCCCGGTAGCATGAGTAAGCTATTTTTAGCTATTTGGTAAGCTATGAAGGATGTTCAAAAATGTGGTCATGTATGACATGCATGTATTTTGTTGTTTTATGGAAGATTATGAAAGCTTGATGTAGTAGAAACATCTTTTGTTAAGTGATTTTCCATGAAAATGCATGTAGGGACTTGATTGTGAAAATCTTAAGTTTGGTCATACATGTGTGTTTTAGTGAGAATTGATGATAGCTTTAGTTGAATAAGTGGTTCGGCTAAGCATGAAAGGCTAGAAAGTTGAATAAAAATCACTTTACGAGCCTTTGGGACTAAAGTGTAAATATGAGAAAGTTTAGGGGCAAAATAGTAATTTTGTTAAAGTATAAGATGTGGGTCAATTTAGTCAATGTATGTATTGAATAAGCTAATTTATTCATTATAGATCAAGAAAGACGAAGCCCAGATCGAAACCGAGGCAAAAGTAAGGTAGTGGACTAAATTGTAATTCTCAATACTTTTGAGTACCGAGGTAAGTCTATGCATAAACAATGCATTCATACTTGCAATTTATTGATGATAGCTAGTGTGTAGCTTGTTCGGGATTGATTGAGAACCTATGTGGTTCAAGTAGAATGAATGTAGTAGAGTTGTGAATGGATGTTTAATTGAGTAAGTAGACATGTGAATGTGTAGTGATAATGCTAGATAGTAGGCTAAGTGCGATACCATCCTAATGCATATTGACGATGAGCTGGCTATGTGCGATGCTATCGTTAGGTATATCATTTAGTGGGCTAAGTGAGAAACCCCTTTGATTACCTTTGTGGTAAGCTAAGTGCGATACCACCTTATTAATCGACTGTGGTGTGCTAAGTGCGAAACCACCGAGACATTTGCTGTGTGGGTTAACTGTGTGGATTAGCCATGTGATTGCATTATTGAGTAAAGAAGCTGTGTGGATGCATTATTAAGTTAATTAGCTGTGTGGATGAATTATTGAGAAATAATGATGTGTTGTATATTGTGTAAATGTGACATTGAATGCATGGGTGCATTTCGATGGTTATGAGTATGTGACTCATGATGTGTTGGAAATGTGGTAAGGGATAGAAAGAGTAAGCATAGTTGTGAATTACTTATGTTAGTATAATGCTAATTGTTCTTAGCTTATACTATGTTGCTTAATTGTTTATGTGTAAACTTACTAAGCTCAAAGCTTACTCTCTTTCTTTTCCCTTGTCTTATAGAGTAAAGGTGTTGAATCGAGATACGAGGATCATTTGGAAGACCACCCACACTATCAGCACACTCTGGTACATTAGACTTAATGTTTTGTATATGGCATGTATAGGGGCTAGACAAGTTAGTGAATTTTGTTGTAAACGGCTAAGATGTGTTGGCCTTTAGATGGATAGCTTATTTTGTATAATGCCATGGTTGTTGGCTATTACATTATATGAAAGAAAGTTATAGTTGTCTATGTGAGATTGCAATTCAATTTGAGTTGATTATGGATGTGTTGTATGAGTGCATGTTGTGTGTTTATAAGGGTGAGAAGAGCTTAGCAAATAGCTTTGTTCTTGGCCATGTGGATAGACACACCGACGCGTGTGTCAAGGCCATGTGTGACACACGCAGTCAGCCCACTCGCGTGTGCTTTGGCCGCAAGTCCCTGCATGTTAGTATTTTAAATCGTAATAGACCACGCACTAGCCACACGGGCGCAGTGTCTAGGCGTGTGGGATTAATCGATGTTGGCCACGGGCTAGCCACACGGGCGCGTGTGTCTAGACTCTAGGCCGTGTTAAAAGTAGTCAGTATGCACCACGGGTGGTAAGCACGGGAGTGTGCCTTGGCCGTGGGGTATTGGCAGAATGCTGAGTTTTTAGGCACGGTTTGAGGACATGGGCGTGTGTGTCCATGCACGGGCGTGTGAGACCTGTATAAAAGAGAAAAATTTTAAGATTGGAAAAGTTCCAGTTTAGTCTCGAGAGCCCTCGTGTGTATGAGTGAGGCCTCGTAAGTCGAGAATGAGGTTGTTGAGAGCCTAAGTGGCGATCAAGTGGTTTGAGTTTGGTAACGCCTCGGGTTCGGTTCTGGCGTAGAACTCGGGTAAGAGGTGTTACATTTTATGGTATCAGAGCTATGGTTTAGTCGGTTTTAGGACTACCGTAGCTGGTGTAAGAGTCTAGCTATACATGCCATAAGTGTACAATGATAGTGTGGTGGTTTCTGATGATTTTAAATCTTGTTTTATATAGAATATGGATTCTGATCCATCGACTGCTGATGAAGCAGCTAGTAACGCGCCGGCTCCTGCGCAAGGAACCGCGCTCGTTGAGGGTGGACCCGAGGTCAGGGGTCAAGGGGAAGAGGTACGAGAAGCCTTTCTCTAGATGATGAGTAATTGGTACTCGGACTATGTTCGAGCGAACCTTAATGCTCAACCTCCTCCACCTTCTCCTCCTATACCTCAGCCAAATCCAGTAGCTCCTCAAGGTATGGATGTAGTGAGGATATCGAAGCCCCCGGTGGCTAAGATTAGGAAGCACGGGGCTGAGGAGTTTACAGCTAAGGTAGATGATGACCCAAAGAGGGCGGAGTTCTGGTTGGAGAACTCGATGAGGGTGTTCGATGAACTCTCTTGTATGCCTGAAGAGAGCTTGAAGTGTGCCGTATCCTTGTTGAGAGATTCGGCACACCATTGGTGGAAAACACTAACGTTGGTAGTCTCGGGAGAGCGGGTGACATGGGACTTCTCTTTGGAAGAGTTCCGAAAGAAGTATATAAGCCAGAGGTTTACTGATCGAAAAAGGAATGAATTCCTTGATTTGAAACAAGGAAGAATGACAGTGGTGAAATATGAGCGTGAGTTTGTTAGGCTTAGCAAATACGCTCAAGAATGTGTATCGACTGAGACCATCTTGTGTAAGAGGTTCGAAGATGGGCTGAATGAGGACATCAAACTCCTAGTGGGCATTTTGGAGTTGAAAGAATTTGTGGTATTAGTTGAGAGGGCAAGTAAGGCCGAAGAGCTGAGTTTAGAAAAGAGGAGGGTTGTGAGTGAAGCCCGAGATGCTAGAAAGAGGCCGATGGGCAAGTCATACCAAGCCCAGTCGAAAAGATCCAAGGAAGTGAATCCTCGGACGACAGCACCAGTGGGTTATTCGCATCGAGACTTGGGCAATACTCGCTCGGGTTCGAGAGTCCAAGCTCCCTCGATGGAAAGTGTGGGCAATACAAAGAGTAAACAGGAGTGTCCAAGTTTTGGTAGATATCACAACGGAGAGTGTGCGGGAAATATTCAAAAATGTTATAAGTGTGGTTCCCCCGACCATTTTATTCGAAACTGCCCCGAGAGGGATGATAAAGAAGAGAGGCAAGAGCTGAG
Source organism: Gossypium sturtianum (assembly GCA_025698515.1). Lineage (NCBI taxonomy): Eukaryota > Viridiplantae > Streptophyta > Magnoliopsida > Malvales > Malvaceae > Gossypium > Gossypium sturtianum. The sequence goes on from CM046949.1 coordinate 29,681,108, forward strand.
ACCTAGTGATGTGTCTACGAGGGGTAGACCACCAAGGAACCTAAGAAGTGGGGCTAGTGGTAGAGGTGCGCCCAGAGATTCTGCTGTGAGACCAGAGGGTCGAGCACCTGCGAGGACGTATGTCATTCGCGCTCGCGAAGAGGCATCCTCCCCCGATGTGATAACGGGTACTTTTTCTCTCTATGACACCTTTGTTATTGCTTTAATAGATCCAGGGTCTACTCATTCTTATATTTGTATGAGATTTGCATCTAGCTTGAGTATGACCGTTGAGTCTACGAACACAGTGGTTAAGGTGTCAAACCCGTTAGGAAAGCATGTGTTAGTGGACAAAGTGTGTAAGAATTGTCCTTTATTGATTGAGAATCATTATTTTCCGGCAAACATTATGTTGTTGCCGTTTGATGAGTTTGATTTAATCCTAGGCATGGATTGGTTGACTACCCATAGTGTCTTAGTGAACTGTGGTAGTAAGTTTATTGAATTGAAATGTGAGAGCGGAGATGTGGTTCGGGTTGAATCGTGGATCGGATAGTCTACCAGGTGATGATTTCTTCCCTAGTGGTGAGAAATGTTTGAGAAAAGGATGTGAGTCCTATCTTGCTTTTGTGTTGAATACTTGAGAGATTGGAGTAGAGTTTGAAACAAAGCAGGTGGTATGTGAGTATCCGGATGTATTTCCTAAGAGTTACCCTGATTACCTCCAAAGTGAGAGAGGTCGAGTTTGGAATTGAGTTGGTTCCGAGAACGGCACCTATTTCAATTGCTCCATATAGAATAGCACTGTAGAGTTGAAAGAACCTGAAGGTTCGGTTGCAAGAGTTGACAGATGATAAAGGTTTTGCAAGACCGAGCTACTCGTAGTAAATTACCCCGGTATTATTCGTGAAGAAGAAAGATGGGTCTATGAGGTTGTGTATAGACTATAGACAACTGAACAAGGTGACGGTGAATAATAAGTATCCTTTACCAAGGATTGATGATCTTTTTGATCAACTAAAGGGAGCTACAGTGTTCTCCAAGATAGACTTGAGGTCTGGTTATTATCAGCTCAGAGTGAAAGACCAAGATGTGTTGAAAACTGCATTTTGGACAAGGTATGGCCATTATGAGTTTTTGGTTATGCCGTTTGGTTTGACGAATGCACCAGCGATTTTTATGGATCTGATGAACCGTGTTTTCAGACCGTATGTGGACAAGTTTGTAATTGTCTTCATTGACGACATATTGATCTATTCTCGGGATGAGAACGATCATGAAGAGCATTTGAGAATTGTCTTGCAAACTTTGAGAGATAAGCAGTTGTATGCTAAGTTTAGCAAGAGCGAGTTTTGGCTCCGAGAGGTCGGATTCTTAGGACACATGATGTCAGGTAATGGTGTCAGAGTTGACCCGAGTAAGATATCGGCTGTTGTGGATTGGAAATCGCCGAGGAACGTATCAGAAATCAAAAGTTTCTTGGGATTAGCGGGGTATTACAAACGTTTTGTAAAGGGGTTCTCTGTGATTGCCACCCTGATGACGAAACTATTGTATAAAGATGTCAAGTTTGAATAGAATGAGACATGTCAACAGAGCTTCGAGAGACTGAAAATAATGTTGACTGAGGCACCGGTTTTGGTTCAACCAGAATCGGGGAAAGAGTTTGTGGTTTACAGCGATGAGTCATTTAATGGTCTCGGCTGCGTGTTGATGCAAGAGGGTAAGGTAGTCGCTTACGCCTCGAGACAGTTGAAACCGCACGAGAAGAATTATCCGACTCATGATTTAGAGTTGGCTGCGATTATTTTTGCATTAAAGATTTGGCGACATTACTTGTATGGTGAGAAGTGTCGAATCTTTACGGACCACAAGAGTTTAAAGTATTTGATGGATTAGAAGGATCTGAATATGAGACAGAGACGGTGGCTTGAGTTGTTGAAAGACTATGAGTTAGTCATTGACTACCACTCGGGAAAAGCGAATGTGGTTGCGGATGCCCTGAGTAGGAAATCCTTGTATGCTCTAAGAGTTATGAGCACGAGTTTAGCATTGTCTCAAGATGGTGCTATTTTTGCAAAGTTGAGAGCTAAGCCGCTATTTGTTCAACAAATATGTGAGGCTCGAGAAAAATGATGCGATGAGATGCAAGCTAAGATAGCTAAGTGCGGATCGTAAAGTGATTCTGATTTTCGAGTGGATTTGAATGGTTGTCCGATGTATCGTGATGTAATTTGTGTTCCTAAAGATGAGGAGTTGATTCGAAAGGTTTTGCATGAGGCCCACAAAGGTGGATGTTAGTCGAGACATCCGGCAAGACAAAAATGTACAACGACTTGAGGAAGTTGTATTGGTGGACGGGTATGAAAAAGATATTTGAGTTTGTGACAAAGTGTCCGATTTGCCAATAGGTGAAGGTCGAGCATCAAGTGCCTTCGGATTGCTTCGACCATAATGGTACCCGAATAGAAGTGGGATCGGATTACCATGGATTTTGTAACGGGTTTGCCGATGACTCCGAGAAAGGAGAGATGATGTGGGTTGTTGTGGATAGATTGATTTAAGTCGGCTCACTTTATTCCAAAGACGTGTTGATTATTCACTGGATAAGTTAGCTGAATTGTATGTTGCAGAGATAGTGAGATTGCATGGTGTGCCTATGTCTATTATATCGGATAGAGATCCGAGGTTTACTTCTAGATTTTGGAAGAAGTTGCAAGAGGCCATGGGTGCGAGATTGAATTTCGATCTTTGCGTTCCATCCGCAAACCGATGGTCAGTCTGAAAGAGTGATTCAAGTTCTGGAAGATATGCTTCGATGCTGTGTGTTAGAATTCAAAGGTAGCTGGGAGAAATATCTATCTTTGGTCGAATTCGCCTATAACAATAGTTATCAGTCGAGTATACAGATGGCACCGTATGAGGCTTTGTATGGTCGGAAGTGTCGGACTCCTTTGTATTGGACCGAGCTTAGTGAGAAGCGGATCCATGGGGTCGTTCTAGTTAAAGAAACCGAAGAGAGGGTGAAAGTAATCCGTAATAGTCTGAGAGCTACTTCGGACCGACAGAAGTCGTACTCGGATTTGAAAAGAAAAGAAATTGAGTTTGAAGTGGGTGACAAAGTGTTTTTGAAAGTGTCCCCGTGGAAGAAGATTATGAGATTTAGACGAAAAGGGAAATTGAGTCCAAGGTTCATAGGGCCGTATGAGATTACAGATAGAGTTGGGCCTGTAGCATACCGATTGGCTTTGCCGGTAGAGTTGGAAAAGATTCATAATGTATTCCACGTGTCGATGTTGCGACGGTATCGCTCCGATCCTTCACATGTAATTTCTTCGATGGAAATTGAGATAAGACCGGATATGTCTTATGAAGAAGAGCCGATTAAGATCTTAGCTCAAGAAGTGAAACAGTTGAGAAATAAGAACATAGCACTAGTGAAAGTGTTATGGCAGAAACATGGTGTGGAAGAGGCTACATGGGAAACGGAAGAAGCTATGAGAGAGCAACATCCAAACCTCTTTACTGGTAAGATTTTCGGGGGCAAAAATCTCTAAATGGGGGAGAGTTGTAACATCCTGATTTAGGGCCTAGTAGGAATAGTGGTGCGAGACCACAAATTCGAGGGTTATAAATGAGTTATTGAGGTTTATGCCTTGTATGCATGCTAGTGTGAAAGTTTCATGAAGCAATTTTGTGAAATTGTGGTTGAATTGTCCAAAAGGACTAAATTGCAAAAGTTGCAAAATGTGTGTTTCTAGAAGCTATATGTGTGAAATAGCTTTAGGTTATTAATTAGAGGTCCTTAATGAGCAATTTTCCCAATTTTTAGTTTTTGGACAAAAATGGGCATGGATGAGTTAAAATAGAAAGTTTATCAAAAAGGGCATTTTAGTCATTTAACAAATAAGTGATTAAAAAGGAGAAAAGATGACAAAATCATGCTCATCTTCTTCCCCTCATTGTCGAAAATTTGAAGGAAGCCATAGCTAGGGTTCTTCAATTTTTCAAGCTTGCTAGTAAGTGTATCTAGCCTCGTTTTTTATATTATTTGTATTTTTGAAGTCTCGGTAGCATGAGTAAGCTATTTTTAGCTATTTGGTGAGCTATGAAGGATGTACAAAAATGTGGTCATGTATGACATGCATGTATTTTGTTGTTTTATGGAAGATTATGAAAGCTTGATGTAGTAGAAACATCTTTTGTTAAGTGATTTTCCATGAAAATGCATGTAGGGACTTGATTGTGAAAATCTTAAGTTTGGTCATACATGTGTGTTTTAGTGAGAATTGATGATAGCTTTAGTTGAATAAGTGGTTCGGCTAAGCATGAAAGGCTAGAAAGTTGAATAAAAATCACTTTACGAGCCTTTGGGACTAAAGTGTAAATATGAGAAAGTTTAGGGGCAAAATAGTAATTTTGCTAAAGTATGAGATGTGGGTCAATTTAGTCAATGTATGTATTGAATAAGCTGATTTATTCATTATAGATCAAGAAAGACGAATCCCGGATCGAAATTGAGGCAAAAGCAATGTGGTGGACTAAATTGCAAGTCTCAATACTTTTGAGTACCGAGGTAAGTCTATGCATAAACAATGCATTCATACTTACAATTTGTTGATGATAGCTAGTGTGTAGCTTGTTCGGGATTGATTGAGAACCTATGTGGTTCAAGTAGAATGAATGTAGTAGAGTTGTGAATGGATGTTTAATTGAGTAAGTAGACATGTGAATGTGTAGTGATAATGCTAGATGGTAGGCTAAGTGTGATACCATCCTAACGCATATTGACGATGAGCTGGCTATGTGCGATGCTATCGTTAGGTATATCGTTTAGTGGGCTAAGTGAGAAACCCCTATGATTACCTTTGTGGTAGGCTAAGTGTGATACCACCTTATTAATCGACTGTGGTGTGCTAAGTGCGAAACCATCGAGACATTTGCTGTGTGGGTTAACTGTGTGGATTAGCCATGTGATTGCATTATTGAGTAAAGAAGCTGTGTGGATGCATTATTAAGTTAATTAGCTGTGTGGATGAATTATTTAGAAATAATGATGTGTTGTATATTGTGTAAATGTGGCATTGAATGCAGGGGTGCATTTCGATGGTTATGAGTATGTGGCTCATGATGTGTTGGAAATGTGGTAAGGGATAGAAAGAGTAAGCATAGTTGTGAATTACTTATGTTAGTATAATGCTAATTGTTGCTTAGCTTATACTATGTTGCTTAATTTTTTAAGTGTAAACTTACTAAGCTCAAAGCTTACTCTCTTTCTTTTCCCTTGTCTTATAGAGTAAAGGTGTTGAATCGAGATACGAGGATCATTTGGAAGATCGCCCACACTATCAGCACACTCTGGTACATTAGACTTAATGTTTTGTATATGGCATGTATAGGGGCTAGACAAGTTAGTGAATTTTTTTGTAAACGGCTAAGATGTGTTGGCCTTTAGATGGATAGCTTATTTTGTATAATGCCATGGTTGTTGGCTATTACATTATATGAAAGAAAGTTATAGTTGTCTATGTGAGATTGCAATTCAATTTGAGTTGATTATGGATGTGTTGTATGAGTGCATGTTGTGTAAGCTATAAGGGTGAGAAGAGCTTAGCAAATAGCTTTGTTCTTGGCCATGTGGATAGACACACGGACGTGTGTCTAGGCCATGTGTGACACACGGTCAGCCCACGGGCGTGTGCTTTGGCCGTGCATCCCTTGCATGTTAGTATTTTAAATCAGAATAGACCATGAACTAGCCACACGGGCGTGTGTCTAGGGCGTGTGGGATTAATCAGTGTTGGCCACGGGCTAGCCATACGGGCGTGTGTCTAGACTCTAGGCCGTGTTAAAGTAGTCAGTGTGCACCACGGGTGGTAAGCACGGGCGTGGGCCTTGGCCGTGGGGCATCGGCAGAATGCTGGGTTTTTAGGCACGGTTTGGGGACATGGACATGTGTGTCCATGTACGGGCGTGTCTAATCTTGCACGGGCGTGTGAGACCTGTATAAAAGAGAAAAAATTTAAGATTGGAAAAAGTTCTGGTTTAGTCTCGAGAGCCCTCGTGTGTATGAGTGAGGCCTCGTAAGTCGAGAATGAGGTTGTTGAGATGACTTCAGAGAGTAGTTACGACGAGCCTAAGTGGCGATCAAGTGGTTTGAGTTCGGTAACGCCTCAGGCCCGGTTCCGGCATAGAACCCGAGTAAGGGGTGTTACAGACGGAGCATCAAATGCTATAGGTAACGGAATCGGGGCAGTCCTGGTATCCCCATAGAGGTCATTATCCCTTTACTAGTAAATTGGATTTTGATTGGAGAAATAACATGGCGGAATACGAAGCATGCATCATGGGTATCCGTATAGCCATAGAACGTGAGATCAAAGTACTGGAGGTATATGGGGATTCCGCGCTAGTGATCTATCAACTTAAAGGTGAATGGGAGACAAGAGATCCCAAGTTGATCGATTATCGAAGGTTGGTCCTTGAATTAATTAAAGAGTTTGATGATATCACCTTCTGCTACCTCCCGCGAGAAGAAAATTAGATGGCTGATGCCCTAGCAACTTTAGCTTCCATGGTTAAGGTGAACAAACAAGAAGATGTGAAACTGATCCAGATGAGTATTTATGAGGCTCCGGCTCATTGTTACAACATCGAAGAAGAAGAAAAGGATGATCATCCTTGGTACCACGATATACTACGATATGTGAAGAATCGTGAATACCCTTACCAAGCAACTGAGAATGATAAAAGGACGTTGAAAAGACTGGCCAGAGACTATGTCTTGGATGGGGAGATCCTATATAAAAGAAGAAAGGATCAAGTGCTACTAAAATGTGTGGACGCTGTTGAGGCTAAGAAAATCTTGGAAGAAGTCCATGAGGGCGTCTGCGGAACACATGCTAATGGTTTCATAATGGCCAGACAAATTATGAGATTCGGGTATTATTGGTCAACCATGGAAGGAGACTGCATCAATTATGCCAAGAAATGCCATAAGTGCCAAATTTATAGAGATAAAATTTATGTACCTCATTCGCCTCTGCATGTTATGACTTCTCCATGGTCTTTCTCTATGTGGGGCATAGATGTCATTGGGCCGATCTCGCCAAAAGCTTCAAATGGGCATCGATTCATCTTTGTGGTCATCGGGTACTTCATCAAGTGGGTAGAAGTCGCTTCATATGCCAATGTTACAAAGTCGGTAGTTAGCAAATTCCTGACGAAGGAAATCATACATCGATATGGAATGCTAGAAAGGATCATATATGACAATGAATTGAATTTGAACAACAACACAATATCGGAAGTCTACAGTCAGTTCAAGATCAGACACCACAACTCATCACTGTATCGTCTGAAAATGAACGGTGCAGTCGAGGCAGCCAATAAAAACATTAAGAAGATCGTAGGGAAAATGACTGAGATTTATAAAGATTGGCATGAGAAGTTACCATTTCCCTTTATGCTTATCAAACGTCTATCAGGACCTCCACCGGGGCAACGCCTTTCTTATTGGTTTATGGAATGGATGCAGTTTTGCCCATTGAAGTCGAGATTCCTTCTCTCAGGGTTTTATCAGAATTGAAGTTGGATGAAGCGGAATAGATCTAATCCCGATATGATCAGCTAAACTTGATTGAAGAGAAAAGGTTAAAAGCCATCCGTCATGGTCAGATGTACCAAAAACGAATGATGCGAGCATACAACAAAAAGGTTTGCCCCAGAGAATTCCACGAGGGAGACCTAGTATTGAAAAAAATCCTTCCTATATAAAAGGACTTTAGAGGAAAGTGGATGCCAAACTGGGAAGGACCTTATGTGGTAAAGAAGGCCTTTTCTGGAGGAGCGTTGATATTGACCGAGATGGATGGCAAGAACCTACCTAATCCAGTGAATTTAGATTCAGTCAATAAATACTTTACCTAAAAAAAAAGAAGGAGAGGCCAAGGCGAAAACCCGCAAAGGGCGCCTTGAGACTAAAAGGATTTGAGTTGAAAACTTGGAAAGAGGCAGCTCAAATTTGGATTGAAGATTGAACATGTGATGGTCGGGTCTCCTCAGAAAGAAGAACGTTACATCTTGGGGCATCGACAAAGTACTCCAGATCCCCTAAACACATAATTGAGCTTAAAATGGTCCTCAAGAAGTTTTCTGCAGAGAAGCTCATGCTGCGATATCTGGGGCACCGACTTTCATCTTACCCGCTTTTTACTTTAGCAAAATTTGCTATTTTGATTAATTCCATTCATTTTGAGCTTTACTTCCGATAAATTTCAGTCTTGTCCATTGTTACAATCTTTTTCAAGCATTTTTTTTCATTGAAATAACGATTAGTGGACTTATAATATTCACGTAAAAGGAGTTTTGCATATTGCTCTAAAAAGCTTCTAAATAGTACAGGGACCTGAAATAGGACCACTAGTTAGAACTAACCAAACCTAAGAGTTGGAAACATTTGAGAAAGAATAGTCTAAATTGTGACTATTTCTTCGGATTTTCTGCCAAAGATACCAGCTGAACAAGAATGCATGGTAACACATCAGTGACAGAACCTCAATAAGCAACAAGCGATAACAACCTAAGCATTGCAAAGGGATCATTCTCGAAAAATGACATTCTGCATCCATGCAAATATCATTCATAAACATCTAGTTAGGAGCATTTGATTCATTTTAATCATGACATCCTAATCACTTGGCATAAATAGGCCCATGAAATGGATTCTACAGGTCATGTTCCCCAAAAAATGGTTGACAGATCAGACAAATCACAAATCCTATACCCCTGAAGTTGCAGTGGGATGGATTGAAGTTATCATGGCGAATCTTATCTCCCTGAAGTTGCAGTGGAGCAGATTAAAGCCACAAACCTTATCTCCCTGAAGTTGCAGTGGAGCAGGTTGAAGTTATAAGTCTTATCTCCCTGAAGTTGCAGTGGAGCAGACTGAAGGTTACAAATCTTATCTCCCTGAAGTTGCAGTGGAGCAGATTGAAGTTATATATCTTATCTCCCTGAAGTTGCAGTGGAGTAGATCGAAGATAGCAAATCTTATCTCTATGAAGTTGCAGTAGAGTAGATTAAAGCTATAAACCTTATCTCTCTGAAGTTGCAGTGGAGCAGGTTAAAAATAAACAAGTCTTATCTCCCTGAAGTTACAGTGGAGCAGATCGAAGATAGTAAATCTTATCTTTCTAAAGTTGCAGTAAAGCAGATTAAAACAATAAACCTATCTCCCTGAAGTTGCAGTGGGGCAGAATGAAGCCACAAATCTCATTTCCTTGAAGTTGTAGTGGAGCAGATTGAAGACAGGCTACAAATCTTATCTCTCTGAAGTTGCAGTGGAGCAGATTAAAGCCACAAACCTTATCTCGCTGAAGTTGCAGTGGAACAGATTCAAGCCACAAATCTTATCTCCCTGAAGTTGCAGCGGAGCAGATTAGAGCGACGAATCATATACCTCTAAAGTTATAGTGGGTCGGGTCAAATCAAATCACAAATCTCATCTCCCTGAAGATACAGCGGAGCATATTGAAGCTACAAGTCTTATCTCCCTGAAGTTGCAGTGGATTGGAAAGAGGCTACTTAAAGAAGAGAAACACCAAAGAAGTCGAGATTCGGTGAGACCAGGCAAAATTGGCCTTTTCAAAAGTCTTTGCTCCATTCCTGTTGCACGACAATGAGCAAAGAGGGGCAGCTGTAGCAGGCCCATTTTACCCGGGGCCCAATAAGACCCAAAATAAATCAAAACAAAAAAACAAATTACAAAAAAAAAAACAGTCCAATTACAAGGCCCAATACGGCCCAAAAAAACCTAGCCCAAAAGACCCAAAACTCTAAAATTTTAGGAAAACCTAATGCCGCCCCTAACCCTACCCTAGGCCTACTGCACCGCCTCTACCCACCTACTCCATCGCCCATTTGCACCTGCAGAGAAGAAAATACGCAAGAAATAAGCATTAACAAAACAAGTTGTAAATTAGGCTATAAAAAGCCTCAAACAATATGTACTTTTTTTACACGGAGAAATACAAAAAAAAATTCGCAGAGAAAATACAAAATAGAAAAGCAAATCGAAAACACAGAAGTCTAACAAAGGTTTTTTTTATATATATTTTATTCTTTTATATCTTTTTTACTCGTATTTTAAAAGAAATAAACAAAAAAAAAGAATAAAAAAGGGTTGAATCTTACCTTTTTGAGTTCGCGCCGTCATAGGGGAAGGCCGAGGTTTCCATCTCCGATGAAAAATGGTATTTTTTGGGTCTAGAAGTCAAAAAGGCAAAAAAGGGTCATTTTTTATCCCCGGCGACCATGGACGGCAGCGTCGTCGCTGGTGATTGGCGACCGCCACGATGGCCGATGGACGAATTCTGGAGAGGGGGAAGAGGATTTAAAAAAAAAAAGAAGAAGAAGAGATTTCAGTTTTTTTTAAGAGAAGGCAAAAAATGAATTTTTTTTCAAAAAAAATTCATTTAAATAGGCCCTATGAAACGGCATCGTTTTGGGCCACTGCTCCATGCGCCAAAACGGCGTCGTTTTGGTTAAACCGACTCGAGACCCGACCCGCGCAAAGAGGATCCGTGTGTTTTTAAAGCCAAATGGGCTAATTTCTGTTTTAATCCTTCTGCATTTTCACTATTATTCAATTTCGTCCTATTGCTTTATTTTTTTATTTTTAATTTCTCCTTTTTATTTTATTTTATTTTTCGTACAATCTAGTCCCCTGATTTGTCAAAGAAACGGTGCGTTTAGATGGGTTGGGAATGTTTTCTGTTCGGCCCTTTCTTTTTTCCGCGCATTACGTTTTAGCCCCTTTGTTATTTATGTTATTCAATTTGTCCTTTTTATTTCGTTTAAGTTACAATTAAACCCTTATTTTTTAATTCCTTTATTTATTTATTTACTTATTTACTTGTTTATTTATTTATTATTCCTTTCATTTTATTCATTTATTTGTTCATATACTTATTTATTTATATGTTAGTCGTTTATTTATTTATTTGTTATTTTGATCCTTGTATTTGTTTATTTATTATTCTTTCATTTTTAATATTTTTATTTTTCTTTCATCGATTATTTATTTTATTTATGTCTCCATTATTATTATTACTATATTATTATTATTATCTATTCATCTATCTATTTATTACCCTTTTTTATGCTTTCAAAAAATAGATTATTTATGTTTTTTTACTTGTACATTTATTATTATTATTATTATTATTATTATTATTATTATTATTATTATTATTATCATCATCATCACTATTATGTTATTACTATTATAACATTTCTTCGTTTACTCATTATTTATCATTTTATTTACATAGCCATCTTAAGTTACATCATTTTTACTATATCATGCATTATGTTTAAATAATTATTCGTTTTTTGCACAATGCATAAAAAAGGAAAATTTTAAAACCAAGACAAATGTTCATTATTTCAAATTTAGAAAAATCATGTTCTAACTTACGGAATATAGTTTTTTTCTAAAATCGAAATAATCGACTATATTTTAAAAAAATAAAATTTTGATATTTATTCTCGTTTCGAGTATTCAAGGCATTGTGTCATAACTTACGGGACGTGATCCTTTTTCTCGATTAACTTTAAATAAACTCTTTTTTCATAATAATAAAAAACAACAAATTCAATTAAGTAATGTTTTAATAAACGATCGTATTTTTAAAATCTCTTCAAATTTTCAATTTTCGACATTAAGACATTAATTAATCAATTAGGTACCAATTTTGGGCGTTACGAGGGTGCTAACCCTTCCTCGTGCGTAACCGACTCTCGAACCCGTTTGCCTGGATTTTGTAGACCGAAAATCATTGATCAAACCATTTATTAAAACGATCAAATTACGAGGTGATCCAATCACACCTCATAAAAAAGGATTGGTGGCGACTCCCATTTTTTCGTTTTCAAACAAAAAGTCAACTTTTTCAAAAAAAATGATTTCGACACAAAGCAAGAAACAGAATACAGCAAATTGGGTTGAACAAAGTGTTGATTTGTCGATACTATGCAAATGATAGCTTTGTTATATATAGGCTCAAAATACAACTGTTAATGTAATTCTTGTAATTGTATTTTCTAAGAAAAAAAATTCCTTACAATTCTACAAATATTAGGGCTTAAATTCGACAAAGACTTTATAAATTCGAGTCAGTTGGACTTGAGTTATTATTTAATAACAAAAAAATATTTAATTTTAATTATAAAATAATATTGAATGAAGGAGAAATAATATAAAAATAATGAATTTTTGAAAAAAAATTATTTATTTTAACTATTATCATATTAAAAAGAGAACGATAAAACTTGAACCTGTGTTATCTGTAACACCCCAAACCCGGCCTAGAAGTTATGGCCGAATCTAGCATGTCACATTGAAGTGTTTTTCGAAAACCATGTTTTCATTGAAAACCCTTCTTGAAAACTTGTACAAAACCTCAGTTTGCGTTTGTTTATTTTCAATCATGGTTTATTAAAAAGTTATTAAGTTTGAAAAAAATCTCTTATTAAAACGATCGTCATGTTTGTTACCGTTTGTTTCTTAGTTAATTAAAATTTGCGGAAGCTACTCTAATTAAAATCATCTTGTAGTTTGAAAATGCGTGTTTGTCTTCAAAACAGTTATTACTTTTTTTTTAAAACTTGTTTGTATCAAGTTCGCAGTTAAAAAAAACCAATCAAAAAGAAAATTAAATCCACCAAAGGCCTTATTACCAAAATCAATAGCCCAATATAAAAGAAATATATAAGTCTAAAACAACCATCAGCGAATGTGTGGCCACCTCCGAGTCCCTCGCAACTCCAAATCGTCTAAGGCTGGGGATTACCTGAAAGGTTAAAAATGGGGTGAGTTTACGAAAACTCAGTGTGTAATCCCCTTATTAAAGAAACAACAAGTCGATATCTGAAAAAGCAGAATCGATGCAGGCTCAGAGCCCTTTAATGAAATAGTACAGTGTGGGCCTTAGCCCATTATAGTAACGGTGGCAATTGGGCCTTAGCCCCCAGCAGGCTCGGTTGGGCCTGAGCCCATATCAAATGTCACATATCACATCCATCTAGGCCTAAGCCCATCTCAATATCAGAATCAATATATGCAATGCATAAATACCCATACCAACCCTTCACTCCGTCTCCTGTCCAACCCTACATTCCTGTGGGGATTAAATCGACCCACCCATCCCTACACTCCTTATGTAGCACCGGTTACGGCACTAACCAATATTACAGCGTAATTGCCAGTAATAATAACGCAGCAGAGCTGCCATTAACAGTATATGTGGCAATGCCACCAGTAACAATACACTTCCTCCATAACAGTATCCCAACCCCATGCAGTATGCCATGCTCAGAAACAGTCATATCATTCACAGTTAAGTCAATCAAACCATAGTCATACAACCACAGTCAAATCAGTCAAATCATAGCACAAGTCAGTCATTTACCCTCGAGGGGCAAAATAGTTATTTACCCTACAAGGGCATTATGGTCATTTTACCCTATGGAGGTATTACGATCATTTTACCCTACAGGGGTATTACGGTCATTTTACCCTACAGGGGCATTACGGTCATTTTACCCTATAGGGGCATTACGGTCATTTTACCTTACAGGGGAATTACGATCATTTTACCTTACAAGGGTATTACGGTCAGTCAACGACCTTTCTGAAGGCCTACAGTTGCCTCGAGCGACACATATAATCCATTTGGTCAAAACAGTGTAAATGGGCTCAAAGTCTAATATTCGGCCCAAATCGGCCCACACGCTCGTGTGGCCCATTTGGCCCAAATTCAATCATGGCTACGTGATCTACATAGCCCAATCCAGTTTCTGCTACTTTTCGTAACTTTTATCCGTGTGGGGCCCACGAGCCTGTTAGGCCCACACGGCCCATTTCGGCCCAACGAGGCCCATAACTGCCCAAGAGCACGAGAATGCTCGTAATGGCCTCTTCAGTCTATCGCCCTCGGTTGTGGGCTCAGTTTTTCCATACGAGCGATCGCACGCTCGTGAGGCCTCAAATGCTGAAGTTTCGGCTTTTCGGCTTTTGCCGATTCATAGAAATGATAGTGTGATTACACACCTGTTTAAAGAGACGCGCGAAGAATTCCACGTGTACCGGACCTTCACTCAACAAGACCTTCAGTTAATTAGCTGACGATTCAAGTTAACCACTTCTTAACTTTTAGCCCAAAATACACCACCTTACCTTGATTGAATGAGGGTGGCTTAATCCTCTAAGATCGTTAACCCAAAATTTATCACACGCCTTGTCGAGAATCAAAATTATAAACAGATCTTGTTAGATAGGATCGATTGTAAATGCGGCTTAAATCCCCGAATACCATATTCTCAAACAAATGAATATTCGGCTTTTAGAAAAGTTTAAAGAAACCAGATTTGAATGGAAAGAGGGAATACAACCACTTACCGACTTGTCAGAAATACTTGCAGAACCGAAACAGAGAGGGGACGGTGTTGAGTTTCGGCTAGAGTAAGAACCACCCAGAGAAGAAAAGAATCCGAATCGAAAAGGGAGGGGAGAACTTTCGGTCACAAGCCGAAAGGGAGAAAAAGTCACAAGGGCTAGGGTGATAGGTTTGGCCGAAAGAAATCAATAGGCAAGAAAGGATGAAACAGGTAGTTGGCCGAACTTGAAAAGAATCGAGAAGAAGGGGAGGTTTCGGCAGATGTTGGTGCAAAAGAGGGGAGAGGAATGGACTAGAAAACAAAATAGTTTAATTTACCAGAATGGTAGGAGTCGAATACCCAAAATGCACAAAAAGCCACTTGCGAATTCGGCATAAGAGAGCAGAGAAAGAAAAGAGCCTTCACAGTTTCGGAAACCGATGACAAACTGACCAAAATTGAGAGAAAACCCCTCAGCCGAATTTCCTAAGGCCTTTGAGTCCCATTCGGCCACTACTCTCCTCACATTTCAAATTCCTTGAAAATCTCCACAAATCACTCCCCTTATCCCTCCTTGATATCTTCCATAACAACTCTAAGACCAATTCAAACTTCACCTTGCAGAGTTTCAGTCCAACTCCACTTCTCCTGCTGCAAGGAAATAAAATAAATATTCTTTTGCATGCCAAGGGATTCGAACCTCAGACCACTAGTACACTCCGCACGCCACTTTCCACATTTACCAATAGACTCCTTGTGTCATGATTTCACCAAAGATATATATAAAGCCTTCAAGCTAAGGCCAAGATTCACTTAAGAGCAAAAAGCAAAAATTTTGCTAAAGCCCAGATTTGAACTCAGGACTTTTCCAACACTCCCAACTCTTCCCAAATCACTTAGCCACTAAAGCATACAAGCGATTTGTCATTTCCTTGCACACATAAATTTTTTATGTGCCGTCTCCTAGCTGATCCCACGCTCAAGGCCCATTCCTTCTAGGCCCAAATTCGGGGCGTTACATTATCTAAGTGCCACATAACACTGTTCCAAGTAAAATTTGATATAACAATTATTGATAAACTAATGAAAATATAAATTATTATGTAAATTAAATTTTGGTTGCATAGGTAAGATTGAATTTTTAGAATGTTATGGACCAAGTTCAAAACCTCAAAAAATATTTTTTTTATTTTATTTTAAAAATAAATTAACTTACTTATATAACTCTTTTAATATATGATTTTTTTTTAAAAAAATTAACTTTAGAAATATAGACTTAATAGCTTAGTGACTTTGAATATAATTTACCTTTTAAAAATTGCATCATTTACTACTTTTTTTTAATTAAGTTAATATTTGATTGATTTGAGACAAATAACTCAGTGAGTTACTTAATTGCTAATATAAATAATATTTATATAAAATAATTCCTAATATTCTACTAGTTATAAAAAATATTATTGGATTAGTTGAAAAAGACTTCAAGTTCAACTCATCAACAAATCTAAATGATTAATTATCATCTCATTGAAAATTTTCTTTAAAAAAACAGAATAAAAGTACTTTTTTTATTTATTAAAAGAAGGATATACGACAATTTATCAACTTTGTTCATGATATATATATATATATATATAAATGGTTACATATATGAAACAACAATTGCACTATTAATCGCCAAAATAAAATCTAGTTGTCTTAATCTTCACGCCCTCTCAACTATAAATAAGATTAGCATTTCTTGCAGATTTCACCAATAACAATAAAGTCAAACAATAGAAAAAAGATGAAAAGGGTGGCATATACATGGATGCTACTCTCCATGTGCCTTT
Organism: Gossypium sturtianum; assembly: GCA_025698515.1. Classification (NCBI taxonomy): domain Eukaryota; kingdom Viridiplantae; phylum Streptophyta; class Magnoliopsida; order Malvales; family Malvaceae; genus Gossypium; species Gossypium sturtianum. Next base: position 29,697,358 of record CM046949.1, read on the forward strand.
TGGGGCATCTCATAATATATGGAGAAGCTAATGTGGCAGAAGTCCTTGATAACTTTCTCAAGTCCAGATTGTCAAAGAAACCATCTCCGGTGGTGCATTCTTGGGCATGGTTGAATGAGAAAACTGGGAATTATCCTAATTATATTCAGCCTCAAGATGGATCCATGGAGACTGATAAAATCGGTGCATTGCCTGGTCAACCTAATGGTGTTGATTTCAACCA